>LR990235.1:11453709-12907418 GCA_905147385.1 Limenitis camilla
CTATCTCTTCACTCGCCCTTCCCGCTCTATCTTCAAGAGGGCAACGCATCGGAAAATCATGAGGGAATCTCTAGGTCGATATCCATGGGCGACGATGGGCACTTGCCATCATGTGGACCGTCTGCTCGTTGACGTATTTTTATCAACCAAAAAAAGAACTAAAATATTTCATAACGAGCGCCTAATTATTTATTGTTGCAAGTCTGAAAAAACTAAAATACTCGCACTTCTTAATTCTGTTTTACTTCAAGCATATTTCAATATTTTATAAATAACTTAAGGTATATTGGTACGCAGTAGAATAATTAATAAAAAGCTTGTAAAAAAAGGTTTTAAATTTAGATGGAAGTTTTGGATTTGTTGACGTTACATATTTTGTTGGTGAAATTGTTTATTTGTAGCAATTTTTTTTTTCGTTTTATGATATATTTTTTGAGTAGTGTGCTCCTTAAAATTTGTTACACGTTATAAATCACCTGAAAGTTTTGACTAACTTAAAACAGGCCGACAGTTGGGTATAAATAAAGTAGAGAAATACGAATCAGATCTCTGAAGACACCGGATTTCCGTCGGTCGGAACTTGCTTACAAGGACGACGAAGGTTTTCCGCTGCTAAATAAGTAGTGGCTATAATAGGTTATATTATTTATTTCTTTTTATCTTCATGTTTTCGTAACGGATATTACTTACAACTCTATTTTATCCAATACTTTTCATTTCTTTCAAGACGATATTAAAAGTAATGGATCACCTCTACATTGATTTTAATTCTTAAAAAAGCTTTTTATTTTAATTCTATTTTATAAAGTTTATTTGCAATCCGACTGTTTATTAAAATTTTAATCCGGTTATATCTAAAGTGTATCAAGACTTACTAGAATTCTATTCGGTTGTAATATGCAACCTGAATTATATAAATTCTAACCAATTATAATGTAACCTGGCTTATAAAAATCTTATTCATTTAATATTAAGCAACCGTACTTCTAGCAATAGTGATGGCCTAGTGGTTAAGGCTTGAATGTCTTTCACGGGAGGTCAGATTTCGATCCTGGGCACTCACCTCTGACCCTGAGTTATGTGTGTTTTAAGCAATTAAATATCACTTGCTTTAACGGTGAAGTAAAACATCGTGAGGAAACCTGCTCTCCTGAGAATACCCTAAAGTTATCTATCGATGTGTAAAGTCTGCCAACCCGGACTGGGCCAGGGTGGTGGACTATAGTCTAACCCGCCTCCTCATTCTGATTATGGCCATTAACGGGTGGGAGTGATGATGATAATGAACCGTATATATTACTAAATTTAGTTTTTTATGTTAGGTATTGTTACGCAGATTGTACGCAGCTTATAACTACAATATCCTGTCAACAAAAGATCTTCAGTGGACATTTATTGTAATGATTTTCTATCCATTACTGAAAAAGCACTCTCTATATTAGAGAACGCTATTGTATCCAGCATTCAGTAGCTATTTGATGTCTGTCGGTACATTGTAGGTACAGAACAAAATAATGAAGGCATTGTGCCTTGCTCGAGGCAATCTCTGCTGAACTCGACGCAGCGTGAAGATGGATACTGTAAGCGATAGAGGGTAGGTATTGAAATGTATTATTAACTTGCCGTTGTCCTACATATTATATATTATGTGGTTTAATATCTGTTACTTGTTAGAGTCCACATTGTATGAGTTTTAATTACTTGAAGCTTTGATAATTAAAAAATATCTATGAATAAATATTTTTTTATTCTATTCATTTTTCAGTTTAGAAATATTCTAATGATTACAGTTTCAAACTAATTTATCTAAAGGTCATAAAGTGCCTTGGTTTTCGATTCAGTTGCTGTTTTAAGTGATTTCTCAATATCTCATCATCATTACACAAATTCTCTGCTTAACTATCAGTAACTCTTACTTGATGTATTTGAACTCATAATAAATGGGCATAACATTACTAAATGTACTGTATGATATAGTAGCCGGCAGCTAACTTTAGGTCTGAGAAAAAATAGTGGCGGAAAGTAGCACATTGTGAGCGTGCTGCGTGCCTGTATTGTTAGTTCCATCCGTGACGTTTACTATTATGACAACTAGCAAACGCGCAGGAACTGAAACGTCGAATTAGAACCAATCACGTGCGAGGCGCTATTTTCTCCCCGCGCTCCCCATTACAGGGGTCCTAATAGTGACATTTGCGCGTTCAAGGTCGAACCTGTACTTACGTGCCAGTAGCTATAATTGTTGGAAATAATTTTAATTTCAAAAAAAGTTGGAATTAATTATTATTTTCGAAAAGTTTGGCCTTTCTATGAAACTATGATGATATTTAAATTTACTCAACGAAATATAAAAGCTCCTAAATAGGCTCACATTTTTTATTATTTGTATCTATTTACAAGTAACTAATAGAAGAAAAAATTACATATACTCAGTAATTCCTTAAGTACAATGTTACTTGTAATTAATGTACAATAAGTATACACTATATCATAGTATATAAAAAAGACAGTTTAGTTTGTAAGAAAGACGGAAATAAAACTATATAGGTAAATGTTTCGTAAGGATTTCTTTCTCAAATTGATAAAAAATGTAATAATTTTGGTAACACGAGCAAGAGGAACGTGGGTAGTAAATCCCCCTAATTACGCCTCAGGGGGAACAAATCTAAAATACGACTCCCACGAGCTTTGTCTCTTGCACGCTGTAATTATGTTCAATTTTACCTCAAACTGCTTCAGACCGAGCAAACTGGCATACATTGTGGTTGCTTCATTTTATACTCCTCTACATAATATTTTAATTATTGAACTTTCTTGTATGTCTTACTTCTTGTACATATCTGTATGATTAAAATAAAAATATATAATAAAAGCGAATGTAACCCTGTATTACGCTTAATCCATTATTACAATTTTGGACTTGATAGCTTGGGAAAAGACATTAGGCTACGTTTTATCACGAAAAAATTAGTTGAAGGGGTTGAAATCGCCCGTTGAGACGCTGTTGTCGAATGCGAAAGCGATCCAGCAGTGTCTCACTATGAGGGAGAGGGTAACCGCGGAGGTTTAGTGGGTAGGACGGCGTTTGTCACCGGTGAGTCCCACATAACTCAGCTAGCCCACCCCCTACGGGTTGGACGGGTATGCGTAAACGCATTCCTCCGCGTAAACAAAAAAAAAAAAAGGTGATGAAGGTCTGTCGAGCTCGTCGGAGTCGAGCTGTTAAGGCTTATATCAATGGTATAAAGAAAGAAAAATAAAAAAAAGAGATGACGTGAAAGTCACGAATAACGAAAATCTAAATATCTATTTTGTAACTTACTTGAAGTATATTTATTGTGATATAATATGTTAACGTATAATATAGAAATACACTCTAATAACGTGGATTGCCTCTATATTTTAAGAACAACTCATTATAGGAACCTAAGTAGAGAACTTGAGCTTGGAGCTCGTTACCCAAGTGGACGATTCGTGTGAAAAAAAATATTATTAAGTAATAACTAACTCTAAGCTTTAGTAATTTTAACAACGTATAGCACGTTACTAACTGATCGTTGAAGCCTGCAGTAGTGATCCACCCACCACCCCTCACACTTGTATAGCTACACTTGTAACAAATAAATCATTGAATTGATGAATTTTACCTTTTTATGTTTTGTTTACGTTTGACGCTTACTTTAGTGTAGCTGTCACTCTCACTGTAGACTAATAAGTCTTAAATAGCGTTATGTAATGTATGAAAGTTTTATCCTATATCCCTATCCTATGAAGCAGGAAAGCAATCCTTTAGTTTTGTAGTTGTTTACGTTTTAAAACGGTCAAGTGCGTCCCATGCTCGGTCGATTAGGGTCATGCGTACGAGGCTTTTGCATCGCGGTAAATGGGTATATGGACCCAGTTTCTTTCATGCAAAAATCCTTTTTACAGCGTCATTTAACAAAAAAAAAAAACGGCAATATCTCAATCACTATATATTTTCTGTTTAATTTTGATGACTAGACAAAAGTGAATGTTTTAATTAACACAAGACCAACCTTGAGATATCTTATTTATATTATAATTTAAGAATTGCCCAAAAAAGGAATGAAAATTTCATTCTTCCTTCCTTTTTATATAAGGATTGGATAATAATAGTGGTCAGATACATTATTAAACATTTTAAGGGACGTCTATATTTATTTTGTAATAAAATATCTAGTTATTATTAACACAAATGCTCTTTAATACATACTTCCTAATACAGTAAAGGATTCGAATTTTCCATAGACAAATTTGAATTTTGAATGTATTTTAAATCCAAAATTTCAGTTTAAGATTGACTATTAATTTCGGCATTAAAATTCTCAGATTATAAAATAAAAATGTAAAGTGAATTTTTACGATTATTATTTAGTAAATTAAGACTTTTTACGAAGAGTAAATTTAATAAAAACAATTAATACATAAATTATTCAAAATGCTTTTTTTCTTTTTTAAAAAAAGCGTCAGTAGCTCAGTGGTTTAGACTTTGGATTCACAATTGTGGGTTCAAATCCCATTCATTGGACTACTCACGTGGCCCACCGCTACTGTAAGATAATGAAAAATTTTAAATGTTTCTTAAATTATTTATTAATACTATAGAATATTAATTTTAATGTGTTTTTAATTAAGTTTTCTTTTTTTTATTTTTTTATTTATACTTTATTGCACAAATTTAGTACAAAGGCGAACTTAATGCCTTAAGGCATTCTCTTCCAGTTTACCAACAGCAATGTTGACATAGTTAGGATGATGTGCGCAGATACGTTCTGAGAGAATTATTATGAACCAAACATTATATTACAGTATCGATATGCCTATTATAAATAATATATAAATAACCATATAAATACATACCTATACACACATACATAGATAAATAGATATGTAATATCAATGAATATACTAATACATACGTCTATACATAAATATACACACATACTGATCCACCTACAAAATATACAATTAAGACAACATGCAATGTATTTACCTATTTTGCTGATTTAGAAAGTGTTCATGCACCTTAGTTTTGAAAATGTTAAGTGACCGAGCCTCACGGATATCCCTAGGAAGCTCATTCCACAAGCGAATAGCGCTGACCGTAAAAGAGTTTGAATACTGTGCTGTGATGTGTACTGGAAACGATAGTATACTAGAATTTAAAGATCTATGAGTACGACCCTGAGCACTAAGATATAGGAAACGTTCTTTCAGATATGGTGGTGAATATGGGTCATGCAGTATTTTGTACAGTGTTGCAAGTACACTAGCATTCCGGCGAAAACGGATGTTAAGCCACTTTAATTCTGATCGAAATTGGTAAATGTGGTCATACTTACGGAGACCGAATATATAACGGATACACAAGTTGAGGAGGCGATCGAGTTTATCGAGTAGCTCTTCAGTAATGTCGGTGTAACAGATATCAGCATAGTCAATTACTGGGAGTAGGAGTGCATTGACAAGAATTACTTTTGTTTTTCTGGGTAAAAAGTTTTGGAGACGCTTGAGAATATGCATTGAGAAAAAGATCTTACGGCTAATCTCTGCAATATGCACTGTCCACGATAAATTACGGGTCATGTACAAACCAAGGTTTTTCACTTGTAAACTATAAACTAACGGAATGTTATTGAACATCACAGGTGGCAAAGCGTTGATATCTAGCATGTTGAGATAGTACTGTCTACCAACCAACATAACCTGTGTTTTTATTGGGTTCACAAGGAGACCGTGATTCTTATTATATTAGCGAGAGAGAGTTTTGTTTGTCAGAGTGAACTAAATCGGCCTAATTGTATTATTTTTTCCTGAATTTTCTTAATGTTACTATCCTTATTAACCGTACATATCATTAGTCGTACACGATACTATACTTTGCAGGTAAATGTAGTGTCGGATAGCCAAAATATTTTTTGATGGAGATGGAGCCAGGAGGTAAATCCCTAGGTTGTGATTCATTTTTTGGAGTCCCAAAGATTGGACGCCACATAAACATATTAACATACTTGGTGCGGTTAAGAATATTAGTATTTTGCAATACATACTTACTAATCTTTTTAAAAAAAGAAAAAGATAATACTATGAAGATCCACAATAAATCTCCTTTTCCTCGTTAATTTGCGACAAAACCCGTTACTTATGTATTTAAACTTTGTTGAAGTTGAGAATTTAGTGTGTTACGCACATTATAAGACAGCCGCATTGTCGAATGTTCTCCCAGAGGGTGTATATTATTTTATTGTTGTGATTTATGTTTCTACTAAGTTACTTCTGCTGAGTTAATTGTACGTAGATCTATATGATATTCTCGGATAAAAGAAAAATATGTCTAACGAAGATATGTAACGGTTAATGGACCCCTCTGTCTAAGGATCATGTGAGTTCTTAGGTCTTATTTATCGTGTGTGTTCTTACATTCTATTTAGATGTGTTAACACATCTCTTGGTTAGGTTAGCCTTTATGATTTAATACTCAAAAAGATCAAAATCCATATTTGGTAATAAGCACACCAAAAATATTTTCTTTTAGTTGGTAAACTGATCACGACCCCTTTGTCTAAGGATCATGTGAGTTCTTAGGTCTTATTTATCGTGTGTGTTCTTACATTCTATTTAGATGTGTTAACACATCTCTTGGTTAGGTTAGCCTTTATGATTTAATACTCAAAAAGATCAAAATCCATATTTGGTAATAAGCACACCAAAAATATTTTCTTTTAGTTGGTAAACTGATCACGACCCCTTTGTCTAAGGATCATGTGAGTTCTTAGGTCTTATTTATCGTGTGTGTTCTTACATTCTATTTAGATGTGTTAACACATCTCTTGGATAGGTTAGCCTTTATGATTTAATACTCTAAAAGATCAAAATCCATATTTGGTAATAAACACATACCAAAAATATTTTCTTTTAGTTGGTAAACTGATCACGACCCCTTTGTCTAAGGATCATGTGAGTTCTTAGGTCTTATTTATCGTGTGTGTTCTTACATTCTATTTAGATGTGTTAACACATCTCTTGGATAGGTTAGCCTTTATGATTTAATACTCTAAAAGATCAAAATCCATATTTGGTAATAAACACATACCAAAAATATTTTCTTTTAGTTGGTAAACTGACCACGACCTATGATAAAGCATGAAGGACAATAGTTATTCAGCAGCAAAGTTAAGTTTATATTTTCCCTATTTGTCTCTCAATATAAGTTGCACCAAACCTCTGTGCTTGAGTTCGACCCGCACTAGGCCGATATTTTAAAGAATCATGGCAAGTTTCATACATTGATTTGTACGGAAAATTTTGAGAGCGATTAATTATTTCCATTGCTTAGATTGCACTCTAGGGATCCTGGTAATATGAATAATATATTTTTATCAGATGGCAAACATAAAATATTCTAAGGTAAACATAATGGACTTCTAATTTTCTCTTGCCATATTTAGTATTTAAAAAAATAAAAACGTCAACTGTCAAAGTGACACTTGCATCTGTCAATAAGTCAATACTCAAACTGTTAATTGACAAGTTTTATTTATCATCTTTGAGTTTAATATCTTTGATTTTGTAAAAAATAAATAATAAGGACATAAAAGCCTTACGAAATATAGGTAAATGTAAGACAAATATTAATAATAAAATAAAATTATCGTACAGCAATATAAATTATCGTATTAATCCATTTATTATCGTAAAATTATGCTCTGACAGTTTAGTAAAACACATATAATGACAAATGACATTTACAGCAATCTGTTTAGTTCAGAAATAGTCAATAGTTTTAAAATTTTCACTTTTATTGATTGCCATGTCCTAAAAATATTCTGAATGTTTGAACCTATTATTTAGGCCTCAAAAAGCAGTTCTAAAGTTATTTCAATTTCTCATATTTTTTAGTACAAATTCTGCCATGATTCTTTTTCATTTTAATCTTTAGTTTGTCTATTGGAATAGTAAATGGAAAAATCAATTTTTTATAGTTACAATACTTGTCAGGTGTAATAATTAGATAGATCAAATAACGTATTACCTACTTGATAATCAATAATTAAAATTGTAAATATTATTTTAAATCTAATATAGTTTATTTCTTTCTTTGTTCAATGCGTTCCGTAAAGTCAAAACATCTATATAGATTCATCTCAACACTCATAATCATAGCCTGAACTGAGCAAAGTAACTTTTCAAGTATAACGTGCCACCATTTATGCGACTTAGTAGATTCAAGTTTCCAAATAGCTTTTGTCTTAGAACTAATCTGCTACGAATTCAAACTTTGAGGAACAATGTGTCTCTAAGTGTGTCGACACTTAACTGTGTATAGAACATACTGAATAACAGCATTTAATATAATGATATCGATATGTCACCGTAAAATTGTAAACACCGTTAGATTATAATCTATCCCGCGAGATTTTAAACTGTCGAAAGGTTGTAAACCGTAAGATACTACTGTCTGGAGGTTGTCCCTGATTTATCGGTCTTACAGTAGGCTGTTCTGTGTTCACAGAGTTAGAAATAAAACACAGTTGGTAGTTGAATAAAAAAAAATACACTAAGATTTGAGATATAAAATATGTATTTATTTAGTAGGTAATTAATAAAATCTATCAAAGTGAAACCCTTGAAAAAATTGTGAATTATTATTAATTTACCATTAAATTACATAACTATTACAGTGGGCATAATGAAATTAGTAAAATAATTGAATGGGAAATAGTATTGTCTTAAGGAGTTCTTACGGTTTCCATTCGGTAGATTATAATCTACCGAAAATCATTACGTTAAATTGTTAGCAAGTATCTTATGGTTCACAATCTTTCGACAGTTTACAATATCGCGAAATATATTAAAATAAACAGAGTTTATGTTTATCATATACATTTTATTCAAAAAGAAACATAAACAGAGTTTGTCCTACATTATTATATAAATCGATTTTTATCAGAAAATTCCAGTCTTATTTACAAAATGTATCAATTAACCACATACACATGTAAAAAAGTTTTAATATCGTGGCTTAAGTTACAAAATTATGAGGACACTGAAAAGTTATTCATAGTGCTAACATAAATATATATAAAAGATACATATAAAATAATGAAAATAAATGTTGTATTTATATACATATAAATATTATAAATAACATAGTTACTCAAGTAATACAATAAGAATATAATATATATATTTCTATTTTTGAGCTATTGCTGATTAGTCATTATTTAAATAAAATATGAAACAAGTATATAAACCAACAATATTTATTACATAATACAACATATTTAACATTACAATATAAAAAAAAAGAAATAATTGATTACTGTAAGGGTTAAAATTATTAATTGAATGTACACGTATTTCTATATATCATAAAGAATATCCTTAAAGAAACTATTAATAAAAAAAAAAAAAAACAATCCGAAGTCCATGGTATTAGTGGTTGAACTAGTTGTTTACTAGTAAAAATAAATTGTGGCGGTAGAATATAAAACGTTCACTCCGACTTGTCATGAAATTAATAATTATCTAAATTTTTATGACATACCCACTGTACCGATGTATTTTATTAAGGTTATTTTCATTATTTAAGATTGTTAATAGTAATAGCTAAACATAATTAAGTGTACACGTATAGCTTATAATATTGCATTGTTATCTGAGAAGACAATAACGCCTAAGATACAGGCTCGGCCTAGTTTAGGCGTTAGTGCCAAACCGTATTTATCTTTTTTTTAATCTATACTAATATTATAAAGAAGTAAGATTTGTATTTTTGTATGTAACGAATAAACATAAAAACTACTGGACCGATTTCAAAAATTCTTTTACCATTAGAAAGCTACATTATCCCTGAGTAACATAGGCTATATTTAATACAAGAAAAAATTAGAGATCCCCAGAAATTCTCACTATAACCAACACAAGGTGCAAAAAAATTAGCCATAAAATATCTTTCATCGCATGCGCTGCGAAAAGTATTGATGATAGAACAAAAAAATGTTCTACAATATTATAGATTGTATCAATATCTACAAAAAACTCCGCGAGACCATATGTCCAACTATTGTAGTTAAGTCACTATAACTACTTTTTTACATTTTAAAAGTTGATAAAAATGCCTATCAAAATCAGACCATGTTTTCCATAACTTTGTACTAATTCTTATCCAAATAAATTATTTCGTAATGAAGACTGTTTCAATACCTGTTAATTACTTTTTGAATTATTGAAATCGGACATTCCAGTCAAAAGATATTACGAAATAAAAATATCAAGATAAATAAAAAATAATCCCAGACGGGCCGCCGGTGCGGTGTGGGTGCCTCGCAGCGCAGCGAGTAACGCGGCGATAGAGGGAGCGACAGAATGCGGGAGCCAAAATGTTAAAAAAAAATTATCCACCCGTGCGAAGCCGGGACGGGCCCCTAGTGTTGTATAAATCTGTAACCCAGTTGTAAGAGTTTATGTAAAAAAGTTTTTATGTCAAATAAAGATTTATTTATTATTTATTTATTTATAAACTGAAACGTGAGTGGGGCTTGTAACCTAGGTGCAGGTTTACACAGCTCCTTCATAATCCATTCAACAATTATCCTCGCTATATAAAACCTTGCATTAGTTACACTTGTAAACTTAATGATATTTCTAACTTCACAATGATTGTCAAAATTCTATCTGTAATATAACTTATTAAACTAATTCTGATCTATCGGGACAGAAGTCCTAAGTACTCAAGAAACATTCGTAATATCCAAACTATAATTAACCCTAGATATTCCTGATAGGGTTCATCAGACCCACATCGGCTTGTAAACTATTGTGATTCTGTGATTCATTTAAATTTGAGTTCTGTGTTACTATTCTCAGTTAAGTCACATCTTCAGACCGCTTATTCAGTATTAAGTGCTTCCCGACTAGAATATTTTGAACAGTCAAAGGCGTCTTTAAAGAATTTTAGAATCCATAAAATTTATTACACAAAGTCCAAAAAAATGTTGAAAATAATAAGAATAATTACTTTTCAATATAATTCTGTTTCCTTAAATCTAATTAAGATCTCTATTTTGTTGATCAAAAATAATTATAAGAAAAAGAAAATAAGTAAAAGAATTATTTCAGTTAGTCCAATGAATTGAATTATCTTTGAGTTTACTCGTGAGAGGACGGGTTAGAATACAATTCCCCCCTGCTGCTGGGAGAGCATCTCGTCATAGTGATGGGGGATCTATTCCCCAACTGGCTTGCGACCACCAGTATACGAATCCGACCGCCAAGTGTCTCTGGTTTTGGCCAGATCTACTCCCTCCCTCTCCCCATCCCATTAATGTTGCGTTTCCAGTAGTAACACCGGGTTCTTGCTCAGGGTCCACGGACACGGCAGCCTTCTTCTCTTCGCTCCCCCTCCACACTCTATCGAGTAGATATGTGTCGGAGCAAAATAAGGGAATCACTGTGTAAGACTACCAACCTAACCTAACCTAACATTGTGGCAATTACATTGTAAGGTACATTGACTTTAATTGAACAGCACTAACAACACTGCATTGCTCTTAACACTTTCACTATCTACAGACTGCTTCACTCCATGAGAGACGGCGCAAGACTAAGACTACAGTCAGACTTTCGGGGGTATATAAAGAGTCGATACTGCCAAAATGACGGATACTACCTTACTCCAGCGCCATAAATGGCGATGACGATTCGATTATTCGATAATCGCTCGCTCGCTTACAATTCTCTTACATATTAATATCTTGTTTATCCTCTTCGAATACTAATTAACCATTGGAATATATTTTATACAAGAAATAACAATTTCATAACGTGGGTCTCACAGACCCACTTTTCGTATCGTATAATTTTAAGTATTTATTTATTTCATGAAAAAGTATATTTTTAGTCTAATCTACATATTTAAATGTTATACGACCTTTTGACATTCCGTATAATGTACATGGTGAGAAAAAGATGAACAACAAAGAAAATAAAAATATTATGAATGTCGACTCTGTTATATTGTATGTCTAACTTTTCACCAAACTCAACCTTATTATAACTTCTAAATATTAATCTTATTTTTTTTTGTTTGCAGGTAAGATAAATCGTAGCTGCATTCGAAGTATGTATGAACCTTTTCTATTTTCTTCTTGTTCTTCACGAATTTTACCGGAACAAAAAAAAAAGGAACTTACAATAAAGGTGCGTTTTTTAATTTTTGATTTCAAAGTATTTATGCCCAAAATATTCTGCCAATATCGCATATAATGAAAAGAATACGTATACAAATAGCAATAAAATAAATATTATACTAGTTCAGTGTACTTTTCCGTTCATGTTATTAGCAGCGCCATCTATGGGAATTTTCTGAAACTGTTTAAACAACTCTGAAGTCTTTATAAGCTTAACGGTGTGCTGCCCTCTTTGGACTATGTCGTATAAGCTTTTGGGTGGTTTCAATGTTTGTCTATGGTTAGAAATTACAAGAATTTTCCGGTAGAGGGCAAAACTCTGCGGTTTTCTTTTCTGTATACTCGTACTTCAAACTACAACTTTGTGAAACTAATCAATTAATCTTATCTGCATAATATTTATATTTTTTATAATATAATGCAAATTTTTTTATGTAAACTTTTTTTTAATATGTTAAAATACATAGACATTTTATAGGTAGGTTGTTTCTTGGTATGTTTTGTATGTTTGGTATGTTTAAAGTTATATATATTGTATACTAGCCGACCCGGCAGACATTGTCATATAAATTTAAAAAATTTGGGGTGGGCCACCCTTATCACTTTTGGGTATAAAAAATAGATGTTGACCAATTCTTAGACCTATCCGATATGCACTAAAAATGTCCTGAAAATCGGTCGAGCCGATTCGGAGGAGTTTGGTAACAAACACCGCGATAAGAGAAATTCATATATTAGATATTTAAACAATTTTAAATTTTGATATTGTTAGCGATACTTGGGCAAAATCTTTCAAAAAAAACTTTTTCTAAATTCGAGAAATATCCGCTTGTGTCTATTTCAGCCAATATGTGTACCTATTTGGTTTAAAAGCCACCTAACTTTATTTAATTCAATGTATTGGATAACCGAAGCTTATAAATATAGGTACAGTCGACCACATGCTAATGATGTCGTTTTTCCATGTCGATACCAGACACTTTATTACGACTTCACAGATTTATAGGCGCATTTGTCGTTCTCAGGTTACCCTTTCTGCTGAGGAAATATTGTGTTGTTTATACCTTCGAGTACTTAGTAAAATTACTAGTGACCAGCCCCAGCTTCACTCGGTTTTTTTTAGTATAATAGGCATGTGTAATACATATAAACCTTCTTCTTTAATAACTTTCTCTATTGGCGAGAACTTCGTTAAAATACGTTGTGTAGTTTAAAATAGGTAAGCTATATTATATGTTAAAACAAAAAAAAACAATAATCGAATGCACTTTAGAGAGGCAGGAAGCCGAGTAGTTCCTGGAGCTTGAGACTCTTCCCCACTCGACCTCGTTACCCATCATATAATAATAAAACAGGCAAGATCTCAAGGAGATTTATACTTCAGTATGATACGCCGATATAAAATCTATGATATAGTAGCCGGCAGCTAACTTTAGGTCTGAGAAAAATGGGAGAAAGTTGCGCATTGTGAGTGTGCTGCCTTTATTGGCAGTTCTATCCGTGACGTTTACTATTTTGATAAGTAGCAGACGCGCTAGAGCTGAAACTCAGTCCGCGCTCTCCGCTATAAAAGCCCTAATTAGTGATTTCTGCGCATTCAAGGTCAATTCTATACTTACGTGCCGGTAGCTATACCACTTATTCTCAATCGAAACAGACCTTATGTTGTCCAGTCAAGTAGTTTCTGCTATTTAAATCCTTTGGATTTAATACGAGAATTTTGAAGCATATAAAAATTGTTGCTTGTATGCTAATAATTGTGTATGCTATTTGTGAATGTGAAAAATTCTACTTGCTAATGTATAAAAACAAATGCGACAAAATTATGCTAAATTGTTACTTTCGTAACTTCCCTATGTTTCGCGGAAAATGTTCATTTTCACATACGAATTTAATAAAAAGATTTTCTCAATTTATATATTCACATAATTTTTTACACAACACCGTTGATAAATTTTGTATTTACGTGTAGTACCTCTTATTTTATACAAAGACTGTTATAACTCGCCTGGTAACTGTTATGACTGCATAGTGTTGTGTCGCGATGCTGTGTCTCCATTGCTAACGTTTTGAGTAAATTGTTAATATTGGTTACTCGGTGTTCCGTTTTAAGTGCATATTATTATTGTCTTGTGCGTGTTACTGTGAGATATCGGTCCCATGTAGATAATTCATTCATTCAAAAATCATATTTGATGAAAATGAAAATCTAAATCAAAATGTTTTAAGTATTGTGATGGGTCTAAATTGAAATACAAAAAGGTCTGGATTATTACTCAATTTTCATATTGACACTTTAATATTCATCGTGAAATTCGAGTTTATTGGCAATGTTATGTAGTTACCCTTACAAGGGTAGCAGTAACAAAGTTTTATCGTGTAAAAATTGTTTTCTGAAACGTCCCTGCAATAAAGCGGGAATTTATGGAGAATTTATGTGTATATGCCAAAGAAATATCTTATCAGACGCGTTTTACGCATCTACACGTGTCATAGAGATGACGGATCAAAGAGGTCGTGTGGGTTATTGAAGATATTGCCGATGAGTGGGGTTACATTTTGTAAGAACATGTCTTATATGTCGAGTGCAGATGGGACGATAAAACTGGGAAAAGACGTTTGAGTTTATTATAAAGTATTAATATGTTTCAGTACATTTGTTATATTGGATACAAAAGAGTTCCAAAAATCTTTCAACGCGTTACATTGTCTTTTACATTTAATTTTTTTTTTTTCTAATTTAATAATTCTTTAGGTTTTCTTTGCTGATTGAAAATTTGAGCAGCACAAACTATTAAAACACGATTTTACATATATGATTATATTTTAAAATTATTTAATTCTGAAGTACATACGATTAAGACTATTAAAGTAAAAGCGTTTATAAATTTTGACTGTAACTCAATGGATGTCAAATAATGTGAATGTAATTTCTAATATCGATGAAAGAAAAAGAGATTTCGATTCTTATGATATTTGGATTATAATTGGCAATTTCAAAATAGAATTGATAAAGTTTATATAGCTGGGTCTAGCATGCCACGCAACATTTGGCCAAGAGACATAATTCAAAAAGTATTTACTAGACCTGATGGTTGTTTTGAAGACACCAGTAAACAAGTTGATCAAATCTCGTCCTAATGAAACCTCTATTCTTTGGCCGTGGCAGCATGTTAAGAACTCTATCAGAGTAAACCTTTTTTATATTTCATGTTGGTTTTTTAAGTTTTAAAATCAATGACATTAATTGGATTAGTAAAATATAAAATATGCTTTTATCACTGAGTTATCATTTGCATTCTCTACATTACGTTGTTCGTTTTCCCTTCATTCAAGTAACACTTCAACTAACTGTCTCATTTATTCACTCGAAAAATTGCTTACTAATTATATCACTAACTCTCTAATGTGTTTAATTTTAACTAAAACTCATTTAACTATTTTTGCGTCAGTTATCTAGTTTTGTTATTTAAAGTATGTTCAATTACCCGAATTTTAAAAAATTAGTTTCTTAAGAAATCTTCCTTAAAGGCAATTTTAAAGTATTTTTTCAATAATTAATTCCTTTTTTATTATGCTAACCCAAAATTATTATATAGTTATATTTTAACCACGTTCAGTAGAAAGGTCAGAGCACTTAACCAAAGATCATTATAACATAAAAGGTACATTTTATCTTTCTTTTCTTTATATCTCACTTTTCTAACATTCATTGTCTTGTCATTGTGCGGCTCAGGATGACTTCCTTAAGTCCTGAGTAGGTATATGCGTTTTTTAGATCATAATATAGGAAAGAAATGCTATCATTGAATAAAGTTCTGATACATGAACTAGCCTTAACCTTAATGAGCGATGTGCGAATAATATGAATTAATCAAATACTAGCTACAGTAAAAATTTATCTTAATCGATTTTAGCATTTTTCTCCTTTTAGAGCTTTCCTGAAATTCTACAAATATTTCGACATCAAATTTAGCCAAATCGGGCCAGCTAATCTCATGTTTTAGCGAGACAAAATTTTGCGATTTTTTACAATATCTACTTAATTTTTTTTACTTATAAATATATCATAAAGGGTTTGCCATTATTTTCGAATGATCGGATAAAGATTCGGGTAATATAAAAACCTCGAATTAGGAAATTTAGAATTATTCAGATGATTTGAAATATAAACAAAAATTATTCACTATTTCAAAGCTTATTATTCGGTGATCGGAATAAAATGATTAGTACTATTCGATTCAATTCGAATATTAGAGCAGCAAAATTAGTAGAGCAGTATAACAATAATTTAAAATATTTTATTCTGGTTGTGTTATTCTTATTTTTCTCTTTAAAAATCATCTTGTCCATTGACTGAAGGGCGTCTCCCTCAATTTAGAACTTGACATTGTATCTCATCTCTGAGCAAGACGAACTTGAGCACGTTTCTTATCATCTATCGATAAAGTTTTGTTCGTGAATAGGGCTTTGTTTTAAGGAGGCTAGTTCCGACCTTGAAAATATCATAAAGCTCAAGATATTCAATAAAAAAATGTGTCATGATTGAAACTAGCACATTAACTGCGGTACCGTTTGAGTCAAAATGTCTTCTAATTCTTTTATTATGAGTTTAGTTACCCTGACAACGGTTAGATAAAAAATGGCTTCGGTAATGACGTATTTTCATACAAATAGTTTCCCCCTTTTCACCACCTTAAAAATACAAATAGAAAGCCTTTTATTCATTGCTAAAACGTTTACAAGGTTTAGGTTACAAATTGTTATTTTATTTTAGGTATAGGTGTACCTGTATACGAGAAGGCTTTATAATATCGTCGTCCCGTCTTTTACCATCGTAGGGAATTTCCAAAATCCTTCTAGAGTGTCAAAATAACCCTCAAGAAAATTTCCTACTTCCATGGTATGAATTCGTTCTGAGACTAATTTGTGACATAAAAATTATTATTTTGAGACATATTTTTATCTGTTTGTAACTTATATCTTTAACAAAAATAACTAATGCAAAGAACATGTCGTTTTCCGAAATGTTTCTTTTATTTTTAAAAAGAATGAAATGGCAAGCATTTCATATGTATTGCATCTACTGTAATTAGTAAATGACAAATTGTGATGAATACTGCATATAAACTAAGCTGGGAGATGAACTAATGCAGATTTAATGATGGCATTCATTAATTACACACGAATACGTATTATCATGCATTTTAGACAGGCAGCCGAGCTTTTCCTAGGCCTTGAGACCTAGGAGTAGGTTTATAAAGCTTTTTGACTGTTTATTAACAAGCCTTTTTTATATACTAGTCGGCCCGTCCCATGTATTTAGCCGTAACCGCTATGCCCCCATTTTAAATCTGTAATATCTTCCAAAATATTCATTTAAATTTCATGCTGTGAAGGGCCATATTGATTTATATAAAATGCACAATGTATTTAAAGTACCTAATTGGATAAGTATTAATGCTGTATTGTTTAAAATCGCTTCGTGAGTAAGCCATTATTTCTCGTAAAAAGTAAAGGATAAAAAATGGTTATTGTGGGTTATCCCTAAGAGATAGACATATACTATCGCGGACTTTTTTGTAGACCCTTTTAAGGTGTACAATACTGTAGTACATTATTTTGATCTATCTCGTAGAGTTCAGCCAGCGTTTGCAATGTAAGCGCAAAAAAGTGTTTATTTACGACATCACATTAGAAACCTCTAAAATTATCAGTGTTTTTCTACTATATTATATATGTATTATGCATATAAACCTTCCTGTTGAATGACCACAAAATTCGTTGTTTAGTTTTAAAGATCTAAGCATACATAAGGACATACAGACAGGCAGTCAGCGGGAAGCGACTTTGTTTTGTACTATGTGGGGAGATAATGAATTAATATGTCAGATTATGGACATTTTTTTAAGACACCATATTATATTGTATTTGTAAGTTATCAGTGAAAATAGATGAAGTTGAAATAATATTAATTTTCTATTATTAGGTTCCATCCTTACTCAAACTTTGAAGTTCTCGTACTTTAAGTCAATATATATTCCACGATGTTAATCACCAAACTGCCTCTGGACTATCGAAACTAATCTAATTAGTCGTCGAGCTGAGGAGATTTTCCTAAAATAAACCAATTTAAACGCTATTAACAGTATTGCTAACATTTGTAAGTGCAATTATAAAAACTTTAAAGTAATAAATAAATTTTCATAATTTTCAGGTAATATATATTAATACGTGAAGCATAAACACACTTTTAGAGATGGAGTGCAGAATGCTAATATTTTTTTTTAAATTATGCATAAAAAATACATTAAGTCAATAAAAAAACATTACACACACTACCATGTATTTGACACACACACACACGCGCATATCCTACTAATATTATAAACGCGAAAGTTTGTAAGAATGTATGGATGTCTGGATGTATGTTTGTTACTCTTTCACGCAAAAACTACTGAATGGATTTTCATAAAACTTTACAATAATATAGCTTACACATCGAAATAACATATAGGCTATAATTTACAATGATATAGTGTCAATTATCCAAAATATAGCGGGTGAAACCGCGGGATGCAGCTAGTATAGTAATAAACAATAGTACTGTAAAAAACATGAAAACAAAAATTAATGTTCTATAATTATTTAGTTTATTTTATTTAGTTTTAAGCTATCTGTTTTGCAAAGAAATAAATTTTCATGACCATTAAACCATTTCTGTTCTTAAAAAAAATTGAAAAATTCTCATTCTGTAAAGATGTCGTTGTCGCTTGACCCTAGCAAAAATCATAAAAATTTACAAAATGGCGTCGAGATAAATTATCAATTTTTTTTGACCTTTTTAATTTTTTTAAAAATACTCCAAATTGAATTTTTTTTAAATCCAAGGCAGAAGCGATAGGAGATTTCCACCAAATTTCAAAGGAATCGGTTGGGTAGAACTGAAATATCATGTCAACCACTTCAAAAAAAGTAGATTCGAGAAAAACGAAGAAAATCTACTGTATCTCCGAAAACAATTCGAATTTTGGAAAATCCATTTTTTCAAATTTCTACACCAGAATACCCCCTTAACAAACACATCCCTCGCTACGCTTCCTCGCACTACTCTGGTGAAAACGCAACCTAATACTTTGCTCTGTGCTAGAATAAAAGGCCAACCTATCATCATCACTACCCATTAATTGCTGAGCCGGGTCTCCTCCTCAAAATGAGGAGGGGGATAGGTCTACCACGCTGGCCCAGTGCGTGTTGGCAGACTTCACACACCATTGAGAACTTTAGGGAACTCTCAGGAGTACAGGTTTCCTCACGATGTTTTCCTTCACCGTTAATGCAAGTGATATTTAATAAAAACACTCATAACTCAGAAAAGTCAGAAGTGTGTGCCTGTGTGGGGAATCGAACTCGGACCTCCCGATAAAGACACCGACGTCTTAACCACTGGGCTATAACTGGCCAAATCAACAAGTCATTAAACCAACAAACGAACCTATAAAATTAAGTACGGGATTTGTATTTATGTAAACTGTAAAATAATATGAACTTTCTGTAAAGCTAAAGGATTTGGTATTATTATATTTTACGCTAATTATTGTTTGCATGTGCATACAACATCTCACAAATAAACATCAGATGTATACATCTGAAAACTATTTAATTACATAACTTTTGTCATAACAGCACTTCTGACTTAGCTCTAAGACGCAACTCTTGAACTCGTAACTAGAATGTTATGTGAACATTTCACACTATTTTATACATATGGTATGTATATCTAATCTTGATTTAGGATTTAATTAATAAAGTTTGAAATACTTAAGTTTTCTCAGAATTAACAGAAAATGTGCTTGATTTGAAAATATATTTGTAAAACAAAAATGGACAGACAGATATACAGATATTAATATTACTGGAGGAACGCCAAACTTAAGTATATCTGTGATGTTCCGTCAAAGATTTCATAAAATATTTTTTTAATTGTATCTTACCTATGTTGAGGCGAAATTCTTTTCCCCTATACTTATTAATACCTACTCGTGTGCCCTTATAAGACAGTACATATTTAATTTTTTTTATACTTATATAGGTATGTGCTAGGGTTAACAATAGTGTTCAACACACAAAGCATACATTCATAGTTGTCAGTGTAAAGTTATTCAGCTTGCATTCAGCTCAGTTTTAAATGTCTAGCTCTTGAAAATAGGTGATCTATCACATCTACGATGACAACAGAGTTCGTGAAGATATCCACTTTCGAGACAACTTCCAAGATATTTATATTTGTCACTTTATGTGGTATCAGTCACTAGACAAAGTATTTAGGTTTTGTATTTTAAAGTAGGAAACGACAAGTTCAAACGAAAAGTATTGTCATTGATTTTTTTTTAATTCTATATTTTATTTAGGGGGTTTTTTCTAGAAGAACATGCCACCCCCATAGTAACAACCATTAAACACAATTAAGTTCTCCGCTAAAGAGCTAAATTAACTATACTATAAAGCATCTTGGCCTCAGCGGAACTCGGCGAGGACAAAATACTGTTACATGGAAGTGCGGTTCTCAATTGCATTCGTTCTGGCTCGTTCCGTACACAACACAACCGCAAAGGGCACAACCAATACGTGAAAAACGTCTTCTATCCTTCCACATTCTGCGCAGTCGGAGATGGGACTTTTTTAGCAAATGAGCAAAACTATTAGGAGGAATGTGACCGAATCGAAGCCTTAAGGCAGTAATTACATCACCCCTACTCATATTGGAATCCCCGAACCACGGTTTCTGCAACAGACAGCTTTGGACTGTTCTATACCAAACACCTTTATTACGTGATCTTTCATCAAAATATTCAGACCAACTCTTGTAACAATGATCTTTAATTAAATAGTGTATTTCTTGAAAACCGGGTATGTAGTATAAAACGCAACCATCAGTAACTGCTTCTTTAGCTAGTCTGTCTACAGTTTTATTTCCAGTGATTCCAATATGAGCCGGAATCCACTGCAGCTAAACATTAACTTTAGATTTATAAAAATCCAATAAAATCCTTAAAATTACATAAGCTGTTGGTAATCCACAACTTCCACGCGAACATATTGTCATTGATTTCTTATTGTTAAGATTATTTGTTCTTGATATTTAAATAAATAAATTGATTTCTCTTATCTTTTCTAAAAAAGAATTGGTTTCAATATAAAATATTGTCTAATGCCAACCAAGATTTGCTCATCCATGTTTTATTACAACATCATCGCACAATATTTTAAGACAGATTAATTTTAATTCAAAACAAGTAGCATGAGAACAAAAATTTATCTTTTTATAGAATCAGTTGTTTTTCAGAGCTGAAAAAATTAAATATTCCCAAAATATGTTATGCTATTTAAATTGTTAGAGGTATATTTAATTATATACAAGTACTCACAGTTTTGAGGAAAAAAAATTTAAAAACTATCTGTTTTAAGCCATATTGATAGAAAATAAAAATAAAAATATGAAAAAAATAACCAGTTCCTCTGGTATAAAAGTACTCTAGTCTTTCAGACTCTTCGAAGCTTCTTTACAGCGTGAAACCAACAAACTCATTTTCACATTTATGATATTAACATGGAGAATACTTCTACCATGTATTTCTTGTTTAAGCAGACATAAGTACACCATTTTAGACAGTTTTCTTTACATTTAATAGAATAATAAATCAAACACGTCACAAAACCTGAACAGCAGTTAAATTATTAAAAGTTATATAATAAATAACATTTTCCTTTTAATTAATTCTCTTTGTATTCGTTATCAACGATCAAGTTTTGAGAACGTTACGCTAAGTCCTTTATATTACTTCTCAAGAGACAATGATTTATTAGCTTACTTGTACTTCATTATTCATAGCTCATGTTTTCCACAAAATATTTACTTTGACGTACAATTAAGAGTTTTTAATCTTGCTGCGTATAATTAAATTGCTTTCACATTCATTTATAAAAGACTCAAAAATCAAATTGTATTACTTAAAAAGATTTATACAATGTGAAAGAAAAGAATATTTTTTAACATTTATTAACAGTAAAGTTTATCAGCGGTTATAATGGGTTTTCCAATATGGCCGCTACCATACTGTTCCGTGCTGCGCCATTAGTTATACCCAAGATTCCTATAGAGAGGGAAAAAATACTGTATTCTAAAATAGAAAAAAATTAATTTGAAATTTTTCTTTGCTCTGAATACTGCTGGCAGTTATAATCCAAGGACAGATTGTAATTTGCCAGTCTAGATCGAGTAATTTAGGTTGTAATATACTAAATAGCTTCTTCCTTTATGTACTCTAATTTAGATTCAACCTAAAGTTATAGTTTTAAGTAATATTAATAATGTTAGCAACACTGTGACATTAGTTTATTTTCAAATGTAAAATATCTGTTCCGACAGATCTGCGTTATATTGAAGAGTTTTTCTTACTTAAATGTCATAGTAAAGTTAACCTGTTCCTAGGACTCAAGCCCGTATACTAAATAATATATATATAAAACTAGTCTACCCACGCGACTTTGTACGCGTGTAGCTCCGCTTCTATTATTAGTAGCCTGATGATATATAGCCTATAGCCTTCCTCGATAAATGGCCTATCTAACACTGAAAGAATTTTTCAAATCTGAGCAGTAGTTCCTGAGATTAGCGCGTTCAAGCAAACAAACTCTTCAACTTAATATATTAGTATACATTTGATGTGGAGAGTCAATCAAAAACATATTGAAACATTGTAGCGGCTCAGCTATTCCCAACTCGCACTAATAAACTCAAACAGTAATATGTACGGGAATGACAACCGTTATTGCTTTATATCCTACTCCGCTCAGCGGTATGCAATATCGCTTCATATCTCTATGCAATAATACTTTTATACGCAATTGAAATTCGCGGTATTAAATATTTGTTTATACAGTAGGTTTTCGATGTTTTTAGGATTCCGTTCCTCAAAATGAAAAAAGAAAACCTTATAGTATCAGTTCCTTGTAAGTCAAGATACTTTTTCTTAAGAACACGTGGAGTAACAAATTAATATCATAATAGGTTGGGGAAAGTTTCTTCGCATTTTTTAAGAAAATTCAAAACATTTTTTAATATAGTTTATTTACATTTAACTAACGTAGGTACCATTTTGTTCGATAAATTTTGGGGCTTCTGATTAAAAAACCGCGACAAGTAGTTTTGGCAGTTCTCTCGTCATGTTAACCTGACATTGCCTAAAGAATTCTGAAGAGACCGAAACAGGTGGAAATCTGAAGGTCAGGACTATACGGCGGATGCATTAACACCTCCCAGCCAAACTCTCCTAATTTTTGCTGAGTGGCTAAAGATGTGTGAGGTCTAGCGTTATCATGATGAAAAACCACACCTCTTTTGTTGATTAATTCCGGCCGCTTTCTCTCAACTTCTTCCTTTGATCTCATCAGTTGTTTGCAGTAGAGTTCAGAATCGATGGTCCTGCCTGGTGGTAACAACTCATAATGAATGCCCTTCCAATACCACCACACACACAGCATCACTTTGTTGCGAGTTAACCCGGGTTTCGCCACAGTCTGTGAAGCCTGAACTGTCTCTTTTTCATTGATATGGCGGAATATATATGGCAGGGCGGAAGCCAGTTAGACTGAGGGACGCGAGTCGAAAGCTAGTGTCAGGATGCTCATACGGTGTGCAATAGAGCCAGCGATATGTGTTTTGTGTAACTTTTACACCACACGTAAGACAACGCAATCATAAGATAACCGCAAAGGAATCTTAATCTATTGTGTATTATTGACCTAAAGTCTGGAGATTTGATTTGAAGCAATATATTTCAACACACAAGGATTTATTCCGAAAACCGTTTCCATAAAAGTAAAAACTGAATAAGACAACTGTTTTTCGACGGACGGATTATTGTACGGAACCATAAGTGCGTGCGTCAGACTCGCACTTGGCCAATTTTGTTTACTGGCATAACTTAATTGTTTTTGTATTGTAAATGCTGATGATACTACAAAACTAGAGCATATTTTTTATACCGTGATTTATGTACATTTATTATTTTAGTATTGTTGTTATCGAAATGTACTCATATTATTTCAATCAATATTTGATTTTATTCGAATTTTATCCAAAGCTTTTATTATCAAGGTTATAAATAAATATCATTACAGGAAGTCTTAGTACAGTCTGAGGATTTCGATACCTGTATGTATTAACATTTGCTTTCCTTTACAAATATACTGATGTTATTAGGTCTTAAAAAATAAATACAAAGTATTTTACATAATAATGTTACTTAAACCAAATAAGCTTTTCAGTAAAAAGCCAAGTTGAAATGAAAATGAAAGCCAGCTAAAACCGCAGATCATTCCGCTGGCTACAACTACGTGGCTTTGTGCCTTCTTGACATCAAAAAGCCGGGAAGATTAAACTAGCCTTTTATTCTCTACAAAGACTACAAACAGGCCGTTATTGAATACAGCCTCCTGTGCTGTCTTTTCTACGCATGGAGTCATATCTCAGGCTATGCTTTATCGTCCGTGTCAAAAAATGAGGTTGAGGTTGAGGTTTTGGACGTGGGTAATTTCGCGGTGCAATGTTTTTGTAACAGAAAATGTATTTTACTAGTCTACAGTGTAATGCATTTTACTACTTGGCCTTTCCTGACTTCGCTTGGTTGTAATTTCCACTCAACTTGTGTTTAAGGTTTAGAAAAATACATAAGAATTATGCGATATGTCTTCAGTGATTATTATTTCCAGAATAAAAGTAGGCCGTTCCTTTAAGACCCAGTTAAGTTACTATTACTATATTACAGCATGGATTTAGCGTTGAAGAACATATTACGAGTATGATTATATATTGGTGTTGAATAATCCTGTTTAATTTTAATAAAAGTTATTTATCTACAAACAAGATTAAGTGAAATGACATTTAAATAATCTACGGGACAAATAAGGTTTGGGACCTCACCTCTAAAGATAAAATCCAACATATAACATAGCTTTACTACTATTTATGTAACTGTTAATATAATTTCCCTTATATGCTTAAGGTTGTCTGTAAGAAATACAACACTACAAGTGATGTGTGCTGGTTTCACGTGATATTATTTTTTGTTTCGAAATTTAATCAAAAACGAACCTAAGTAGTAGCTTATTGTAGAAAATAAACGAAAATCACAAATTAAAAATATATTGTACATAAGTAATATCTTTAACAATTAAAACTTAGGTGAAGAACTCAACCTTTGTCAACAGTTTATGAATATTAAAAATTACTTTATAACGTAGTAAAACAAAATCAACACAGAGCCAATATGTAGATTAGTAGATTGCCTTAGAAATTTATTCATTAGTTTCGTGGAATACGTAGAGCGTTCAATCTGTACGCAAATCTAGTAAAACACACAGCAAAGCAAAATATTACTAATAAAAACTTGTTTACAATTGAATCGATTGTAAACGTTTAGTAAAGGTTTTATATTAAATTTTTATTAGTAGTTTTTGCGTAACCTAGGTTTTTTATTAGGAGGTTCTTCTACCTGTATTTTAAACAAAAATTCAGTCGTTTCAACTCGTCATGCAGATGTAGGTTTAAGGACGTCTTTTGAGACCATCCGCTGCTTGACGTCTCTACCAAACATGAAATGTCTTTATTAATGTTAAATACGTATTTTAGACTGTGCCTGGGGCTTGTGCAGCAGATACAGGTTAAGGTATACATATATATTTATAATCTTATATAAAATAAAATTTAATTAAGTCACGAGATCCTTAATATGGAAGACCTAGCAAAACTGAAATACAGTACAGGCACTACTTTAAATAATTTTTACTAAGAGAAAGTACTTGTCAGGTGCCAGGTTCCTTGCTTGTTTTTATTATTTTTGGTGGCATAGGTATGGGGGAATCTCCATGGTGATGAAGTCAGCGACAAATAGTAAACACGCACATCGAACCGTGCTGGAGAAAAATGCATGCATCAATGTTTACGTAAGGATGTGACGGAGAGGGGGTTTACTTTTTCTTGACATGGGTTGCGGCATGGGATTTTGGTAAAAATTCGCTTACGTAATGCGTGAAAGGTCCCACTGCCTCAGATTTATAGAGACCTTTAGAATTGGTACGGGAGCCAGTGACAGATTTTCATGACGCAAGTCCCTCCCAAGCGAAAATTCGTGAAATGCATAAGGGTTAATATTACGATTACTTGTGACCGTCAGCTGCGATTACGAGGGTGGGGCGAGCAGTGGCAGCCTCTCAAACGTGTAGAAAAAAAATTGTTTTTTTAGTCATTTCCTCCCATTTGAAAATTTGACTCAGCTGACTATATTTTTCCTACAAGATGAAGGGAGAAATGTCTAAAAAAAAAAAATTCTACTTGTTTAGAAGGCTACCACTGCTTGTCCCACCCACGGAATCGCAGCTGACGGTCACGAGTAATCATAATATATATTCATTATGGAGTATATGAATTTTCACTCGAGAGGAAATGATTGACCGAATTTGAATCTGGCTCCCGCACCAAAGGTTTTATATTTTTAAGAGATAGTTACCAACAGTGTTGCTAACTTAAGCGATTATTGTAACTGGTACACTAACTTTTAAAGAATACGAACAAGTATTTGTGTACTCGTCCACAGTTTAGTATAAAAGAATTTGTTAACTTTTTAACAACGCACAACTTCTGCTTCTATAAAGTTTCCGTTGGATTGATACCGATTTATAACTTAAACTTATTTCGGACTTTCAAACTTTTCAAGTTGTCTAGTATTTGACTTATATTGATATTTGATTGTACGTTTGAACTTTTGTGTAACTCTTTATTCTTTGGAGACAAGTTTGATAACCTTACCGCCATTATGTTTACTTCATAAGCTGTATTTATGTCATAAAATATTTTGTTTAAAAATTTAAAATTACATAGAAATGTATATTCTTTGATCACTAAATACACAATTATACCTACCGGCACGTAAGTATAGGTTTGACCTTGAATGTGTAGGTCACTATTAGGGTCTTTATAGCAGAGAGCGCAGGCCGAGAGCAGCGTCACACGCGATTGGTTCATTCTACGACGTTTCAGTTCCCGCGCGTCTGCTATTTGTTAAAATAGTAAACGTCACAGATAGAGCTGCCAATACGCAGAACGTCGCAATGCGCAACTTTCCTCCACTATTTTTGCTCAGACCTAAAGTTAGCTGCCGGCTTACCGGCAATGTTATCTAATCAAATATACGCTTTTTTAATGATGAAAAAGTCACAGTTCTCGTATAAAAAACCTAAAAATTGACGCAAAAATTAGGAAGTTTTTATATTTTGGTAAATTATACTATTTATACTATTTAATCAGAATATTAGAATAATTATTTTTTTTAAAATATAATATCTATACACACTGTATAGGTATATATGTAATGTTATTACTATCTACTTGTGACTTCTTACAATTGACCGAGGACAGTTTTTGACTGTAATTTTATATGGAACTGTTTATCTAGTTCTTAGTTAGTGATCGAAGATTGTAATGCATTATTTTATTAACTTAAAAAAATATTTACTAAGTATATATGTAATGCTTGAAGGGTTTGTATTTTACGATATCGATAACATCTAATTCGTTACGTTTACGACGTCATCACGTTTGATGTTATCGTTCAAGTATATACACACAGATACAGACAAGCACCCGCTCTTGATAACACTTAAAAGATTACAATAATATACAATCTAGACGGAAGCCGAGCAGTGCCTGGGACCCAAACACTCTCCTTCACCGCTTACTGATCCTAATATTTAACACTTTTTCAGCAAAACAGCAATTACACAAATTATTTAAATATTCAGCAAAATATCTTTAAATACACAACAATTTAACGTAACACAATTTCCGAGAATAATTATACCTTTTAATACAAAATACCCCCCTCATCTCTCTTTAATAACGACAGGTGGGGTCGTAAGACTGTGTTGCCAAGTTAATTTAAAACTTCCCTTTAAATAAAGCTTACAATTGTAATTAAATATACAGAAAATATAGAAAGAATGTTACGTTTGAAATATTAACATGGCGCCATCTACATTTTGTTATCTGGATGCTTATCCAACTAAGATAACAAATTATATTGATGTACTGTGGAAATAAAATTAAAAAAAAAAACTTAATATGTCATTGCTTAGAAACTTACAAATAATTACAACCTTTTTGTGCTATAATAAACATTTAACTTGTAATTTCTTTGCAAAAACGTATTTAAATAACTATTGAATTAGGATAGGGTTTAGAATTAGGGTCTTTAAGTGAGTATAATTTGTACATAGATACCTAAACATCATCTTAGGACAAGCAATTAATAGGTGGTCCAATAGTTACGTTTGTTAAATGTTATAACAAGGAGATGATACACTAATATTGTTCTAAGTCTATTAGAACTAATTACTGTTATTACAAGGATCACTTGTGATCGAATTTCGACCAATGTTATTTGATTCAAACGCTTCGTATCCATACAAATAAATAAAATTGTAGTGTTTGTTTGTAATATTAAAATAACCGCTTTTTACTAAGTGCATATGGATGTATATGTCGCAGTCATCTGGTTGAATCTGCTATTTGATTGAGTGACTAGCGCGTTCGTTGAATGACAACATTGGATTGAGTGCCTAAAGGACAACTCGTCAAATTGTTTAATGTAACGTTCAACATCTTGACTGAACGTCATATAACATAGTCGTTGAATGGGATATTGCCGACTTTGTAATGTTTGGTTGGGGGGACCATAAGTTCGCAAATCAAAAGGTAACTTACTTTAGATAACAAAAATGTGGATATGACATGACACACCTTATAATGATTTTATATTGTATTTTAAGTCTTACGATAGATAATACCGATATTTTTTTCTTTAAAAGTACCCGGCGGCGGCGTAATAATAGATAAATCCATGCTGTCACACTATTTTATTACGAATTACGCACTTTAAAGTAAATTTAATCCCGCAGTGGAAAAAAAAATAACTAAATTTCAATCACTTGACTGATTTTACGTCCGCTCTGTTCAATGGCCTATGTTACAATCAGCTAACTAGTTGGACGTTGAGTGACGCTTGTTCAATCAACGTTCGGCCTAGTCATTCAATTGAATGTTGTCATTCACTACTAGCTAGACCGATTTTAACAGAACTTTCAGTGGCAGATACCTGATGTAACAAGGAGTAACTTAGGCTATTTAAAATCTCGCTACGACCCATAGGAGCGGAGCAACACGCGAACGAACTCGCGCGGGTTGGCTAGTACTATATCTATTATATAAAATTCTAAGATTGTTCAACATTTTTGTAACTTTTAGTTTTGCTTTAAAATCACCTTAAAAAGTCTAAATTAATATCATCTTTATTGTATTGATGGATTGTTTGTAAATTAGTATTCCTGGGTAGTTCTTTTTATCTTATTTCGTGTAGATAAAATTTAACTTTCGTTCAGATAGGGTTAATCCGTCCGTCCATTTTTGGCGATTTCTGACATTTCTAGTTCTCATACCTTAAATGGTCCTATAGAGTCTTTTGATCCCCATACGAAGTAGGATTGATAGACATAAATTTTTTTTTTGGATTTTAGCACTTTTTTCGCTAACTGTACATTTTTTCGAAAATCTGTTAATGCAGTTCAGAATGTCTTAAAAAGTTATGGATGGTCTCCTTGAAACGTTTTCCTGTAACTATAACGGTTAAGGTACCTGCCCTTACTGACCCGTCTCAAAAATCCATCCTAGAGACTAATAGTAACAGTAGTATTATTTGGTGGCGTGCTGCTAGATCGCTGTTATCGAGGAGCATGCAGTAATGTACTTTATGTTGATCAGTGAAAACTGAATATATAAAATAAAATTATCTGAACTTTTTGCGAATGGTGAAGTATACTCATTCATGCTGATTTGCTTTTCACTTTAACAAATAATTTTTTTTATTCAAATCTTTCTAATATTAAAACAGCTACGACCACTACTAAGGAAATAACGTCTAAACAGGTTTTTTATAAAATAAAAAGTTTAAAAAAAGCTACATAATTGGCACATATATACTTTATAGCCTCGATTAACATGTAGGCTACTTATTATCGCGCCAAAATTCAGAGTTCCTGGGGGATATTATTATCCCAAAATATGTTTAATATTGTTAGCGGCCGAATGCTTTTAGTCGACTAGTTAATCATATTTTACTAATACTAATAAATATTGTTACAGAAATCTAAAACTATTGACTTGACACTAACCTTAACATAATAAGTGACAGAAATTATTTCATATTTTCATATACGTCCCTAAAAAAAGAACCAATATAAAATGGTTCGTAAAAATGTAAAAGTAAAAAGATTCATCTGAAAAGTTCAGGTTCATTCAGAATTGTTGCTCATTCTTGATACTAACACCAGTTCTAATCAGCGTCGTAACCTACATACCTCTTTTAGCTAGGATTTTGCTCAGAAAATCTCACTTTATTTTGTATCTCGACACTGAATTATGTTTAAATTGAAATATTTTACTCTCTGGCAATTTTTACAAATAACAAATATATCAGTTGTTTTGACATTATAGACGACTGCCTCTTAGTTAGCAGCATTCATAAATAGCTTCATAAAGTTTTTTATTTTTTTTATATAAATAAATCAAATTTTGTATCTAAATATCTCCCTATTCGTCGTCGCCGGGATTTACATGTTCTCTCTCTTCTGTACTGTGTGTTATTCCATCCAAATACTCCTTCTTATTTGAAGGAAAATGAGTTTACTGGATCTCCAAGTAGATTACGTAATATATACCATATCACAAAGATGTATACGGATTCGTTTATAGTTCAAGCAGTAAAACTTTGGAATGATCTACCATTAAGTATAAGACTGTCAAAAACCCTTCATATTTAAAAAAAAAAACCGTAAAAGAAGATTATCTTCTCGCTGAACGACGATGACTCAGATCATAAGAATGATTGACATTTATTATCTAATTAGTGTATTTATATATATTCCTTAATAGTACTTAGTTTATTGTTTTTTCGGATATTTATTAGTTTATTATTAACATATATATTATAGTATTTATACAAGTAAAATTGTATGTTGTTTATGGTTGCACCACCCTATACCCATCTCGTTATAGTTTTCCTAACCTAAAGGTAGTCTGGAAGAGATGGTTAATAAGCCATAAGGCCGCCTTTCGTGTGCCACTATTTTTTTTCTGTAGCTTTTATTGTATGTGGTGTGCAATAAAGAGTTAAATAAATAAATAATAAATAAAGGAAGCTTTTTAGGGAACCTTAATAAATGTTTAAAAATTAGCCTTCTATATAATATATTGGGGTGGCTAAATACAACAAGATTTTTCAGATCTACCATGTTTTAGACATTGAAGTAAAAAAATTTTAATCGTCAGAAATTGATTTTAAAAACTTTACTCAGATTTCTTTAGTGTATAGTATTAAATTTGACGAGTATAATTTTTTTTGACCCCAAACTTTTTTTGCTATAAGAATTGCTTGTTTTAATATCTGATCTACTAGCTATATAAAACACAAAATTGTAGCTGATTCTTCTGAAGAAAAACCTTTATCACATTACTACCTTCAAATAGCTACTTTTAGAAACGATTTCAAAGAAATTTTGTCCTCTATTTCATTAAAGTAAAAGACAGTTTAAAAGCATACCAAAAGCTCCAGTCCTGATACCGACGTACGTACTAGTTACATTTATTCATTGATATCTTGATACAGTTTGGGACATTTCCAAATCGTTAACGTTTTACCAAAATTCTATATATAATAATATAATAGATGCCGAGTCTTCATACTAATATTATGAAAAAGTCCGGACAACACCTAAATAAATTTTCTTGGTCCGTCTTACGATTTTTTGTTTCTTTCTTATATTAGTTTAGATGTATATATGTTGCGATATTTTAGTTTTTATTTTCGAAATATAATTATATCTAGTTGAATTTTAGTAAGTTAGTAATTTTTTGATTTATGAGGGAGTTTGTCAACAAAAAAAAAAACATTTAATTTTCATTGTATTGCTGTATAGAATTATGCAAGCGTTCAATAAACTTTTTATTACTATCCCGCGGGAACTCCAAATTTTTTCGGAAGTCTATGTGTTAATCCAGGTTATAAAGCACCTGTGTGCCAAATTTCACCGAAATCCATTCAGCCGTTTTTGTGTGATTGAGCAACAAACCTCCAAACATAAAAACTTACACATTTATAATATTAAGGTAGGAATATAATATCTTTTGCCTCAGTTATAGAATCAAACTGCACTAAATTCGGATAAGCAATTGAGACAATGCTTATATGTCGGAAGCGTAAGTAAGGCTTGGTTTAGATTAGTATTAGGTAAGCCTTGTGTCAGGTTAACCTTATGTAAGCTTAAGCTTATACTTAGGCAGAGAAGCTAGACAGTGAAAACGAGTGATCCTTTAGACCTATACGTTTGGTTACAAGTCCAAGGCACTGCTTGGGTTCCTGTCAGAATTTAGTTATCTCCTGACCAAAATGAAGATTGTATTTTCTCCTGTCTTTTCTCCAATTGTAATTTTATTATTCCATACTATTCCAAATGTATTCAAAAATCTTTTTTAGCACAATACAATTTTATTGCGCTTATTATTGCCGTCTCATACAATCGTAAAAACAGTGAATTGACGCTACTTTACGAGCGTCGTAAAACTGTAGATGCATATTCTTTAAAAAAATAGTTTATGTACATATGTGAAAACTTTATATCTGGAAACAAAATGTTTATCTCATATATATATTCTTCTAGCCGACCCGCGCGACTTTGTTCGCGTGTTGCTCCGCTCCTATGGGTGGTAGCGAGATATTATATAGCCTAAGTTACTCCATGTTATATCAGCTATCTGGCAGTGAAAGTCCTGTCAAATTCCCAGCCATGCCAGCCAGCCATTTTAGAGAATAGCCGGAACATACAGACAGACAAACAAAATTTGTAAAAAATGTTGTTTTGGTATATGTAACGTGTATACATCCATATGCACTTAGTATAAAGCGGTTATTTAATTTTACAAACAGACACTCCAAATTTATTTATTTGTATAGATATGATTAGAAATATATCGCCTCTATGTATGTTAGTGCATAACTTTAGAACAACTGCACAAAATCGGATAATTCTTTATTTCGTTGTGTTAGTTATTTTCAGGATAAGGTTTGTATAAAAAATAGTTAATGAGACAGAAGACTGCTAATATGATGGTTGCGTCAACTGCAAATGATTAACATACTACGATAGAAATTGAACGCAAAATAATGAGTAAATAGTATATTCATAATTAAAAGTGAGAGAATATGATTAAATAAATGAGTGTGTGTGAGACGAGTAGGTGTGGAAGATAGTTAGCGAATTAGTGTATCAGTGACTGAGTGAATGATTTGAATATATCTCAGCGAAGCGTAAGCTTTAAGAATCGTTTTTAAAAAGATCACTCATTGTCCTTTAAAAAAATAATTACAAAACTTAGCAAAAATGGCAACGAGAATGAATATCCGATGATTTTATTAAATTCAGGATCTATATTGTAAAAATAGAAAAGAAGAAAGAAACCGTTTTTTAATATATTACATATGAAGTTATGAGAAAAGCTGAGTAAGTAATAAAATAATTTGAGCTCAGTTTAGTCTTTGACTATGTTTCCAAGGTTCTTAACATTATTAAACTGTGAATAGCTAAAGCAGCTCGTTTTTTCTAAAAGGTAATTTTGAAAGAATTTCTTCATAAAGCACTCCAAGGAGCTAAGCTTAATTTAGTTATAATTAAGTTGTAACAATTTAAAGAGTAAAACTATATAAAAGTGCTACGAAAATTATGTTGAGGAATGTCTTACGACCAGTTTATAATAAAATGTAAATTAACCCTTTAACGACCATAAGCATTCTGGAGCCAATAATGTATTCATATGGTATCAAAGGGAATTAGGCCAGAAATTTAAGGAGAAAGGGGAAATTAAAGGAATTATTAAACATATGTAAATGGCATAAGGAACACCAGTATATCTTTCATTTTTGGAAAAATCGCTAATAAAATACGTAAGAATTTCAACAAATGATTTTATAATTGATCAACTATTTTAAACTTAGTAAAGTTGATTATAAAATTGTCTATTGGCAATATAATCATCAATTTACAGTATTTGACAGAAACTCCCTCAGAAAGCAAAGAAATTACTAACTTACTGAAAAATTTCCCCAGTGGACTCTGGGCTCTTGCTCAGGATCCACTGAAACTGCAGCATTTTTTTCTTCTCTCCCCCTCCCCACTCTATCTTCGAGAAAAGAAGATACTCTCTTGTTTTGTCGATGTCCATGGGCGATGGTGGCCACTTACCATCAGGTGGACCGTCTTTATTTGTGATGTGTCCCGACACTTTTTTGTAATATTTGTGTGAAAACTCAGCGTATATCACAAAAGAAAGGTGACTAGAAAATTGGCCACTTTTAATTTTATCAACAATTTTTTTTAAATTTTTTTTCAAAGAGATTACTAGCAGTATGGGTCACATACTACTAGTATTCCCTTTACCCCTCCTAGTAAGCTTGCATGCTTCTGTCAGGAGTGGGCCACGCCAGTAGTTCAAGCCGGGATTTGAACCCACGACTGATTATCGATCGTGAATCTAACGCCCGAACCACTGAGCTACTGACGCTGCAAACACTATTCAATCAAAATATAAATATATTTTATAAATAATGTAATAAATATATGTTTAGTTAAAAATTCAAAGCGTCTTAAAACATTTAGTATTTTTTTCTTACTTGGGACATATATGTCCCCGTGTTCATCAAATGGTTGAACTATCTTTTATTACAAAGCAGGAAAGTTTTCAAAGGCCGATTAGGATCTTTTCATTAAAGGCAAAAGCTGTATTCTGCAAGTCAACTATTTTCATACGCCGCGCCTCTACCCAAACTTTTTTGATTAGTCATGACTCGTTATGTCTCAATTGAAGGTTTTCATACAATAACATGTTCAATCAGTAAAAAGTATTTATTACACAATAAATATAAATTTACGACTCAATGATATTTTCTTATAATATAAAAAATATATTAATTATTTTTGTACAAATACCATTAACAAATGGCGGTGCTAGACGATCGTCGACATCCCTTGCGCTTATAACTATGTGAAAAAAAAAAAATATTTTTTATTTTTTAGAGTAGTTTTTCTTACATGAAATATAGAACTTCTTTTTGTTTTCTTAAAAGCTGCGTTGACAATATTAATTACGCATCTTAATCTTATCGGTCGCAGAACTAGATGCGTAAAAACAGTTTCGACAATTTCAAAATCTAATTTTCACTTTTTAAGTTTCCAAAATTTTTTTTTCTTCTGAGTGTAGAATTAATCTGTTCGACCTGATAATGTTATGTTATTTCCTGGAAAATTGAAAGATTTCATCTGATTAAATCGAAGTTCTGGTATCGTCTAACGCCGCCACTGATATTAATAATATTATATAAATAAATGAAATAAATAAAAAAAATACAAAAACCTTTTATTTCATGCAAAGTTGAATACCTACAATGGTTTAAAGAAAAATTAAAAAAGAAAATAAATGACGTTATTTTTACAATTTTACTGTTATGGTAGAAAACGATTAAGTATTAATATGAAAATTTGTTAATTTGCATGAACCCCTCCTCAAGTGAAGGTGAAGACCTCCTCTAAAGAACTCCATTTCTCTCTATCTTGAGCTATTTGCACCCAGCAGGTACCTGCTATTTTTATCAACTCGTCTGCTAATCTTGTGTGGGGTCTACCTTTGAGACGTTTGCCGTTTGGACCCTTCCACGTTGTTACTCTGCTGGTCCACCTCTCGTCCTTTAGCCTCGCTACGTGCCCAGCCCACTTCCATTTTAGTTTTTTAGCGTAGGTTAGAGCTTCCTCGCTTTGGTGGTTTCTCTGATTTTGATGTAGCGAATTTTATGCATTTTTTTAATAATGAGCATTCTTCGTTCTGTTCTGCGTTGGCAGGTAGTAATTTTGCTTTTTATTTTTGATGTATACTTCCAAGTTTGACATCCTAGGTTAGGCAAGGTAGAAGGCATGTCACCAAAACTTTTGTTTTGATATTTATTGGCATGTTACTTTTGAATATCTCTTCACTCCAAATTAAATATATATAGTCAAAATTACAATGAACCTTTTAGATAATTACTAGTTGTATTAAGAGTATGGGAGCTATACTGTGTAATAACTTTTACACGATAGTATAAAGGTTTAAAGAAGAAAAGACTCACCTCCACTAATCGACCTCGCTAACTACAATTTATGATAAAATAAATGTGAGGAACGCAAGAAGGATGGCCTTAACCACGATAGTATAATACTAACTTCTATATACACTGCGCGACGACACCAGAGAGACTGACTAATCTATCACACTAAAGGTTATATATCATCATGTATACTAACTACCCGCGAATACTAATTTATAAACGCGTATTGTAAATATAGTATATGTAACTGATAAAATATTTATATCATCAGGGTTTTATTGACATATAATATTGGTTATATAAAGGAAGTTATCGGAGCCCATTTGTTATAAAAATATCCAATATGTTCGACCGAAAGCCTGTATAATAGCTTTCCTAACGTTTAATGACTCGTGCTGTTTTGTAATAAACTATAGTAGTTACTAATCAATCATAGAACATTAAAGTTCTTGTAGTAGTGTTAGCAACACCGTTTATAAATTCTGTTTGTATATTGGGTAGTGAGGTTAAGCTGTGAAGGTGAGAGTGTACGGATATTAAAGACGACTTTAAACCTGCTCCCGAGTCTGAAGCCCCAGGCACTGCTCTGCTTTCATCTGGATTACATGTTAATGTTGTCGTCTGACTACTAGTTCTAGTTTCAGACGCCATCTTAAACAATCTTTAAGCATATCCTACCAAATACAAAAAGAAATTTTCAATTCGGTTCATAAATGACGGAGTTCTGAGGTAACAAACATAAAAAAAATACAACCGAATTGATAACCTCTTTTTTTTGAAGTCGGTTGAAATGCTAAGCTTTTTGGGTTTATAACTAAGCAACAGCTATAAAACCGATCCCACTCGATAATCATCCGCTCTCGCTCACTCCTATAAACAAAACAATTAACGCATCCCCCTCACTTGCATTATAAGCAAAGTTTAATAAAATACAATAAACGCAAAAATATTATAATAAATTAATTTCTATAGTATCTACGTATGATATAAAAGCTTTGTACATTATTCATCAGCGTAATCTATATAATTTCTTAAATTATTATGTCTTAGAGTAGAACGTTTATTCGCGACACTGGCTGATGTGTCAACTGCATTGTAGAGCGTCTACATCTTTGTAGAATCATTATCTATTTAGAGATGTTTCAAGTTTTTAAACATATTGTGGGGTATTTAACACATTCACATAAGCCGTAATCCTGAAGCTGTCAAGCAAACGTTCGCACTGAGATTACAGGCATTACCTTCGTTTAGCCCAACTGTATCTGGACGCCATTTTGGCCTGACACATTTGGAGTGGAAGCTTATGATATAGCATTTGCTTGACAGTAACGTGGGCATGCGTGCTAGGCCGCTCATCTGGGATTTTGTGCTCACCGGAGCAAATGACAACTGTTCTACTAAATAACCATTGATAATACTAGAAAATATAACTATGCTTAGAGCTTGTGACTCATGTGCAGCTTAACAAGGCCTTTTTATAATTATCACTACGCTCTAAAAACTTTCATCACGACCCGTAAATGGCCCACTGCTGAGCCGGATCTCCTCCTCAGAATGAGGAGGGTATTAGGCCATAGTCCACCACGCTGGCCCAGTGCGGGTTGGCAGACTTCACACACCTTTGAGAACTTTTAGGGAACTCTCAGGAGTGCAGGTTTCCTCACGATGTTTTCCTTCACCGTTAAAGCAAGTGATATTTAATTGCTTAAAACACACATAACTCAGAGTCAGAGGTGTGTGCTTATTAAATAAGACTTTTTCTATACATATATACTTACGTTTCTTCCACTCGGCTGAAGTGAAACGCCATTTTCAATTCCAAGCGTCAATTATAGCGAACTGACTTTAGAGCCCGTTCTTCTGTTTCTTCAACAAGGATTTTGCTCACGATTCTTCACTATTCTAATTATATTTTTAGTAAAATATTCAAATAATAATCGATAGTAAATCCAGTAGTTATATGGAGACCTGGCACGCAAAGGTGGCAACAGAATACTAGCGCTTTTTGTTTTTTTTTCTACCTAAAACCAAAGAAACCCAAAAATTTTAATAGAACACTTCATTTTAAAACCTCCATTTTAATTCTTACCACACTATAAAATGACTCGTCAAACTGCACGTGATCTATCCTGAAAGTTGGCTAGTGAAGGCTATCAAAATGTTGCCAACAATATTTTATTACAAAAACTTACGCGATTATTACAAATTTTTATGATATGATTCGATATATATGTCGGCACGTAAGTTAGGCTAAGGTTAACATAACCTTAGGTTAAACAGAGATACTGGGTAGTGGAGGCGAGTGTTTCAATAGACACCGCTTAGGTACCTGTCGTAATTGTAAGAGATCATAATAATGTTTAGTTATTTATCGGTTCAGTAGTAGTCTACGCTGCGTTTAACCAATAGTCCATTCAATATCCCCCTTATTAGCGTTTTCAATATATCCCTTTTCTTCTCCCCCCTTACATTCTATTCACTTTTAGAGTTATACTTACGTGTATAGTTGAGTCAGAATTTTCAGGCTAATGTTGAGACCACAGTGATGACCCTATTACCTGGTAATAAGCACCTAACGACCTACAATAGAAAAGGAAGTCTAAAATCGTTTGTCTTTAACGTTATGTATATAAAGCAATTTAATTATAGATTTTTTATTACTGGAGTGTCTTTAACACAGCTGGAGTGTCGGCAATCATGAAAATCAGTGTGACGTTATACTAAAATTCATTAAAATTTTGAAAACTTACGACGAATGCAATTTTAACATTTTTTCCACTATATTCAATATTGAGATGTCAATATTTCGGTAGCCTTTTTATTAAGTTCACTGAAATTAAGCCTTACTGTCTATATTCAAGCTTTTAGCTCACACAATCCACACCACTACAATACTAGCACATTCATACTCGTCACCAGGCGAGCTCCTTTTGACAACTGGCTCAAGTCTTTCGGAATAAAGGTTATATATGTATAGTCTCGGAATAAGAACTACCCGAGAATATATTGTTTTTACAGAAGCATGTTTAATTGCATGTAAACTCTTACCTCCACTGCCTGATCTCGTTACCTAACATTTACATTGCTCTATCAGTCAATATTTACTCCATAAAATTACTAGTCAATTCTACTTCAACTCGCCATTTAATAATAATGATTTCTGTGCTGACGTCGTATTTATTTTGCAAACCCCTACTTCTTCGTTTGATGGTTATCAGTTGTCCAACATTCAAGAAAGTAAGATGCTACTCAAATCAATGCTACCAACATCATAAATGACATGGCTACTCAAATTTGTGTTGCCGACATCATAATTAACACTTTATATTGACGAGTAATTCATTTTGATTTATTCTTATTGACTACTGGTTTCACCGGCTATATTTTGGATAATTCACACTATATCATTATAAAATATAGCCTTATATGTTATTCTGATGTGTAAGCTATATTATTGTAAAGTTTCATCAAAATCTATTCAGTAGTTTTTACGTGAAAGAGTAACTAACATACATCCATATATCCATACATTCTTACAATTTTTCGCGTAAGATATCCAATTCTATTAGTGCAGAGCTTATATTGATTATCATAGTGAAGTGTAGCTCTAAACTATAAGTATAGATAGAATACAGAAAGAAATATAGTTTAATATATTTCTTGAGTTACGGTCACTTGCAGTAGACTTTATCTATATTGAATCGGATACGTTACCTAACTCTGTCATTGCTTCCTTTCTCAACATAAAATAACATTAAGAATTTTAGAAACGTAGCGATAATAAATACACTACCTCTATAACATTGCTAGCCCCAGGTACTTCTTGGCTTTTGGAAAATACATATGTATAAGTCTTATGATTAGTTGCCGTCATGTGGTTTTAACAATTATACGAAATATCAACGGAAATTAGTTTCATACCCTTTATGGTTTAAGTTGCTCGTAAACTTTATTATTAATCGCAATTCTCAATGGGAATAAAAAGGATCAACAATTTAACATTATAAAGCATATTATTAACTATACCTACTACACACACGACCAATACTTAGGACTTGAGACCCGGAGCAGGTCCTCGTTATCTAACATTTAACTTTGTTACAATATTAAAGACGTACTCCTCCTTTTTACACTCCCACTATATTAATGACTTGACAAGAAAACTAAGAGCTTATAAATTAGAAGAATTATGCTAAAAGTATCATTGAAACCAAACCAAAGTGTTGGTGATTTATTTTCAAGCAATGTCCAAGGTTCATGACGTAACAAAACTCGAGCTAGGTTCTCAATTAATCTGAGACCCTTGTGACATTTCATAGTAATTAAACCAAGTTGGTATTTGAGTTGTATAATTAATTACTGATTGAAACTGTGATATCAAAACGAAAAAATCTTGAACTTTAGATTTTGGAAAAAGCTGCTGAGCTGAGTAGTATATAATAGATTTACTGAAATGGGCTTAAACATTTAATAGTGAATTTTTCTTTATTAAATATTGAGACTAAATATTATAAAGGAACATTTCTGTAACTAATACACGCAGTTGAAATTAATTTTGAAAAGCCCGGAAAATTTTGAAAAATTTTTTCCTTGAATAACATCATTCATATTGATGTAAATAATTTGTATGAAACTGCATTTTGGTCGGGTTTATTTTAAGGACCGATTTTTCACATACTCGATATTATTTCGTGCCCTGACGCTTTATTGTAAGAGACCTTTAAGTTTGACGTAAGAACAAAAAAATAGTTAATCGTTCCTAAAGTTATTCTAATGCAGAATCGGAATTTTAGGTAGCATGAAAAAATCTTGTACCAAATGGTTATTTTTATCCCTGGCAAAATACTTTAACTATTTTTTTAGTTAATGTTGAAAAATTTATTTTTAGACTATCTTAATATCATCTTGAATTAAGTATGTTACGGAGTAGTGTTTGATTTTTTTTTTTAATTTTTATTACCAACAAACATTGCCAGTAAAGGTACAAATAACAAAACTACAATAAAACTAGGGACTGATTTATCTATAGAGCTTATCTTGGCTTGATTCTCTTGTAGTAAAGGGGAAATAGCAAAGGACATAAAATGTACATAAAAGTAATGCTTTTTACATATATTCACTGATATGTAAAACTTACATGTAGGCGAACATCCAATGAGTATAACTTGAGTTTTACTACAATATCACTTGGTTCCACCAGACTCACAATTTTGAAATTTGTGAGTCTGGTTTTCATGATGTGAATGTGAAATTTTTTACCACATTTAGGTTTGATTTCAGGTACAAGATCAATTTTTCCAAAAAAAAAGTCACTTTTTTTATTGTAAATACAATGTTATGACATTATATAGATGTAGTAAAGTAGAATCAGATTTTTCTGAATAAATTGACTTTTACTACTTACTTCTCGTAGCAAGGGCCCAAATATAGCCCATGGACTATCATGCATTAAAAAAAAGTAATCTCTTAGTAAGAAAAGTTGCAATTACAGACGCCTATATTAGCGATAAGTCTAAAATCGAGCTTAAGTGATATAGAAATGGTTAGAATTTACTCGTAAATGGTATGGCGATTTCGAATGAATATTTTAAAGTAAAAGATTGAAAATTATTCCCTATAATACAGACGTTCCCGCGGGATGCAATACGCTCAGCATTTCAGTTTTCAGTCGGTCCGACTCCGGTCGCATGGTCGGACGTATCTCACTGTTCTGTGTATAACTCGATACTTTTACGTAACAAGTAACTTGTTATCATTTTAAAACTCTAAAGTATACTATAACTTATAATATAATACGTTAAATTGTTATGTTACTTATGTACAAAGTTTTCTGAACTTAATCAAAATTTGTGTTTAAACAAAGTGATTTTACATAGTGGAACTCATGTAGTATTAAAGTGATATTTTCAAAATCTAATATCGTAAAGTAAATAAAATCAAGGATGCCGTAAAGAAAAATAAATGCTGAATCCGACATGCTTTGTTATGTGAGTTGATTACATATTATATTCATGTAAACAAAACCATTCTGTAGCTATTCCTTCAGGATATTTGAGTAAGAAAAACAATTACTAAGCAAAATAAGATACAGTAACAATAAAAATATTATTTTGAGATTTTTATGAATAATTGTTTCCTTTCTAGTGAAGAAGTCATGAATCTCATTTAATATAATTTATAAAATATAGATAATTTTATTCTCGCGTCTTCGCGCGTAAAGTATTATTATCTAGTCAAGAATTCATGAGTATTTCGTCATGTGTAATGTTTATATAATAACTAGGGATTCACCACGGCTTCGCACGGTTTCTCTAGTATAATATGCATGCATATAAACCATCCTCTCGAACCGCTTTGTCTATTGGTGAAAACTGCATTAAAATCCGTAGCGTAGTTTAAATAATCTAAACGAATAGACAGCGGAAGTGACTTTGTATTATACTATGTAAAGATAACTCATCTATATAAAGAAAAACCGGCCAAGTGCGAGTTGGACTTGCGTACGAAGAGTTCCGTACCAATATTTGCAAAAAATCACGTTTGTTGTATGAGATCCCCTTAAATATTCATTTTTTAGTAGGGGCAGCAGAAATACATCATTTGTGAAAATTTCAACTGTCTACGGACGGACCGCGGAGTCTTCATAATAGCCCATTTTTACCCTTTGAGTACGGAGCCCTAAAAATGAATCGCCTTTATGTTTGTACACGCATTACTTCAGAATGCTGCTGCACTAAATCAGATAATTATTTTTTGGTGTATTTGTTATTGTCAGGACAATGTTTTGTATAAAGGTTAAAGTGAGTGAGATAGAAGATAGTCAGTGAGATGACGGTGTTCACTGCAAATCAGGGACATACTACGCATTATATAATATAAATTCAACGGAAATAGTATAGAAATAGGGTGGTAGAGTATTCATTAATAAATTAGCCAGTGCGTGAGTGAGTGCACGTTTTGCATGCACCTCTGCTAAGCGAGGGCAGTTCGGCTATTTTTATTAAATATTATTATACTCAGTACTTGTAAATATTTTCTAAGATCACTTTGGTTTTATATTTCAAGATTTCTTTCAATAAATGCTGGTTTAAAGGTATTTTCCTTCGCTTCTGAACTCGAGATGAATTGCAAATAAAATTTGCATTTGAAAAACTTATAAGCATACCAATCGTTATCGTTTCCATGACCTTTGAAAACTCAGATATATCGTTTTATTTATATTGGTTTTTGTATTTATTTATTTTATATTAGTTAACTAGTCGAACTGCTCTAGCTACGTTGAGCTAAAATTTTCGATTTCGAAAACATCCAATAGCTTAGCAATACAACTGTACAAACGATATCTATTTCTAGACTGACAAAAATTTTATTTTTTTTTGTTTTGGGCTACTACTAGAAAGACCCTTTATTAAATATCTTCTATACTTTTAAATTTTTATTACCTATAAATTTTTAATAAATTTTATTCATAATATAAAGTATGTCCAGTCTTCTTGTAGTTTTGAGAAGTTTTGACAAGAAATTTAAATACTTTTTGATTCAAACTTGAGATTGAGATTTGCAGAAAGATTTTTTAAAACCAAATAAGTAATAAATGAAACCAAAATATATTATCATCGTAAGCTGATGGTATTGAAGGTGCATAAGTATTTTAGGTCAAGTGAATCCATATAAAGCTTTAGTAGGTCATTATGTAGGAGAAACCAATAAAAGTAATATAACTAAAGTGAGAGAGGAATGATACCCATTACTGTACAGCAATTGTATATACACGTAATTTAGACAGAAAGCCGGGCAAGCGCCTAGGACTTGCGACCAAGGTGTAAGGTTAAAGTTTTATATAATTACAACATTCTCCTTCGCTCCCCTGCTGCTAATACTAATAGAGTACGAAGATATCCTCATCAGTCTTAGTTCTCCTTAAGGGAGCAATAATTTTTCACTCAATAAAAAACGTTTTACTCAGAAACTAGCTAATTAGGCCGTAAATCTTTTATATTGCAATAAAAAATTATCTGTTAAAAGAAAAGGTTTTACGTTGTTCATTCTGACTTATTACGTTTCAGGAGATTTATTGGCTTTTTATGATAAAAGCTAGATTTTTGTTTTTAAATGTTAGCTGCAAAATGTAACTAAATTGGAGTTTAATAAGGTTATAAACTTAACAAACGAGTAGACAGCCTGATAATAAGTGGCCACCGTCGTCCATGGACATCGGCAATACAAGACAGTGACTCTTGTTTTCCCGATGCGTTACCACCTCGAAGATAGAGTGAGGAAATGGAAATGAAAGGAAGAAGGCTACGATTTCTTTGGACCCTGATCGAGAACCCAGAGTTCTCTAGAACCGCAGCATTAACGGTATTGTATTGTATTGTGAGTGGGCTCCTGTTTCCGCACTCCACTCCTGTTCCAGACTCTAAATCGGTCCATTGTGCGTGCAGGGATGACTAGCTATAAGAGCCAGCCCAGCTCCTTCCAGAAGCGCAGAAGTTTCCTGGGAACTTCACAGGTTTCCTGGAGCGACCTCATGTCCCTGAGGATTTGTGCCCGTTCTGTGGCGACACCCACGCATTCCAGGACAACGTGGGCAGTCGTCTCTTCTGCTTGCAGACAACCCCTACAGATAGGACTGTCAGTCAAGCCTATGGTAAATAAGTGTTTGTTAAGTGGGCAGTGTCCCGATATTACTCCCACTATTAGATGAAGATCAATGCGATTGAGACTGAGCAGTTTTCGGGACAAGGTCCTTGACAAGGCAGGGATGGCTAGTTTGGACTGCCGACATTCTGTTGCTTTATTCCATCTCGCATTGTGCGTGAACTGACGCAGCCATGAGCTAAAGGAGAGAGGAAGGTGAGGTACAGGGCCTACCACAGTGGCCATGGATCCTCTTCTCGCCAGCTCATCAGCTGCATCGTTACCTAGAGATCCGCTATGCCCCTTTATCCATTGTAGGGCGACCCTGTTGACTGCAGCAATGCGTTGCAGTGCTAAGTGACATTCGAATATAAGGCTTGATGTGATAGAATCACTGCCAAGCGCTTGGAGAACAACCTTACTGTCAATGAGAATCCGGATTCCGGAATCTGTGATTTCTCTCTTAAAAACTGCATTAGCAGCATGGGTAACAGCCACACATTCACACAGGAAAATGGTGCTGTGGTTACCCAATACTAGTGATAGATTAATATTCAGATCCATAGAGAAGACACCTGCTCCTGTACCTGAGTCCATTTTAGAGCCATCTGTATATATATGGTACTCCAGTGTCTTCGAATGGTCTTGTTGATGCAGCATTAACGGTATGGGAGGGGGAGGTGTAAGTCTGGCCTACATGCGGCTCGACCGGAATGCATCAATGACATTTGGCGGTCGGATTCTCATGCTGGTGGTCGCAAGCCAGTCGGGGAGCAGATACCACCACCATCATGGAGGTTACTCGCCTCTTTCGAGATGCTCTCTCATTGGCAGAGGAATCGTAATCGAAACCGAAAATCCATTTACAATCTAATACCTTAATAAAATTAAATACTGAGATATTGCTCAAAAGATTGGGGAAGGTCAAGGCATTTTATGTAAAAGAAATAATACCTTAATGGAGTGAAGATGAATTTTATTTTAACAGTGAGAATATTTTTATTATTATTTACAGAAAAGTCTTACATTTTGGTTTTAAAACATAAAATTGTGAACCGTATCTTATTCTGATAGGAGTACAAATAAAGAGACAGATATATTGTAGATCCTTTAAGTTGCTCTTCAACCAGAGATGTGTAGCGAAGGATGTGTTTCTTACACAACCAATAAAATCACTTCATTTATCGAGCTTCGCTGAGTGTGTCGAATGAAGTTCTTATCAAACACATCCCTCGCACACTATATCTGTGATAATTTCTGGTGTAAATCCCGCCTAATTGTTAGGTTTGGGGGCGTCCATTAATTACGTGAACCATTTTTGAAAATTTTTAGACTCCCTTAGTGAGATTTCTTATGATTTTCTTCAACTATCTCCCTCTTCCCCTAATTTCACGGGATATTCTTTAAAATTTATTTATTGGCTATTTTTCTATTACTTTAATAGTTACTGAACCGTCAGTAGCTCTGTGGTGCGGGCGTTGGATTCACGATCAACAAGTCTTGGGTTCAAATCCCGAACATTGGACTACTGACGTGGCCCACTCCTGACACAAGCTATTTATTAGCTTACTAGGAGGGGTAAAGGGAATACTAGTAGTATGTGATCCATACTGCTAGTAATCTTTAAAAAAGAAAATATTTGCTAAGACACCCATAGTTAGCTGGCGGCTATTATAATGAAATTAACGGGAAGAACATTTTTATTATAGACTAGCGTTTACTCACAACTTCGTTTGCGATTTAGGGTAGTTATATTAGCCTATAGGAGATCGTCTGAAGACATGTTTAATAATTTCATGATGTAGTCATACTAACATTGCAGTCCCCTTTAAGGGATTATTTTCGAAAAAATATTTTACCCCTGTTTCAAGACATCCAATGAAGAACTTTTATACTGGATTTAATTCGAATAACTTCAGGAACGGCAAAATTTCATACTAACTTTGCACTCCCGTTTTACCCCCTTAAGGTATTATTTTCGAAAAAATATTTTATCTCTGTTTCATGACATCTAATGAAGAACTTTTATACTGAATTTAATTCGAATAACTTCAAAAACGGCAAAGTTTCATACTAACTTTGCACCCCCGTTTTACCCCCTTAGGGGGTGAATTTTTAAAAATCCTTTCTTAGTGCTCCCCTACGTTATAATAGGAATTCCTGTGCAAAATTTCAAGTTTCTAACCCTTATAGATTAGGCCCTGCGTTGATATGTCAGTCAGTCAGTCAGCTTCTCCTTTTATATATATAGATAGATAGATAGCTAAACGTTTCTCACATCTATCATATATGCATATTACAATTTTCCTCCTAATAAAATGAAAAGTTTAAAATTTATAGGTGCTCCTTTACCTTGGCAACATTTTAAATTTCTAAATCGTTATATTGATAGATAGATTCTACGTGCCTATGCCTATGAAATTGCCTTTACGATATACCGTTTATATCCGTAGTTTGTACTCATATTAAATAGAATGGTTAGTGTTACACAGAGTTGAGATTATCATAAAATGGGCAACAGGTTACTAACTTTTTTTTTAATTACTAAAACAAATGCTTTCCCGGTATTTTATCGACTTAAAATATCAGGAGGATATCAAGCTAGCAACACCGTTAATAAATTTATATTCGGGTGTAGTACTTTCTATTTTATTCCAAACAATCTTTTTTTTTATAATTTCCTTTTTTTTTAATTCAAAACTTCGTCAATTTGTAAACACAATCTAATTTTTTAATACTTATTGAATTGATTAAGAAGTCCCTGACTTTACACAATTGCCTTGAAGTCACGAAAATTTTGAAAAAAAAATGCTATAACTTATGAAATTCAATTTTTTTATCAAATTTTCGTGACTTCAAGTCATAACATTATGTAATGATGCCATTTTTTTAATTTTATAAAATAAAATGATTTAATAACAAAAAAAAATACTGAAAATTCCCATTTTTTTATTGTCTCTGATTACCCTTAAAGTTTGTGTAACATTTTGTGAAGTATTTTTTTGAAATTTTATTAATGCTGGTAACTCTTTATATAGCTTTAAATTCGTAATAGTCCTTTGTAGGAACTATTGGTTTTTTGTGCCGCAATATATAATATCTTTCTGTAGCAATAGAACCGAGGCTGTCTGACAAGTAATTTTAAACAGTGATATTGTTTGAATAAATATAAGTAAAGAAATTGAGCAAGGTGCGGGTGTTAATCTTTAAACCTCTTTTTCTGCTTAACGATTTAGTCTTTTATATGCATAAAGGCATATTTTTGATACAATTTCCGATACGTTGTTCTCTAACACTAGTTGGCCGTAACGTAGATATGGGCGATACAGCAAAGCCGGGTTCACTTTATGAGTGAGTCAACTTTGTTTATTTTAGCCCGTCTTTACCACGGTTTATGGTTCGTAACAAATTGATATTACTATCTTATATAATAATCGTTATGGTATAAGTGTAATTACGATCTTAAAGTTTTGAGTTAGTTTTTTTAATGGAAGGAGGAAGATGGGGAATATTGGGGAACACTAAAAGGGGGTGATGGTATTGAATGGAATATTGGGTAAACGCAACGTAGATACCTATTGAACCGATAAATGATCAAATATGATCTCTAACAATTACGAGAGAAACCTAAGCAGTGCCTTGGACTTGTGACCAAGGTGTAGGCTTAAGGACGTCCTGTAAGTGATCACGACACTCGCCTCCACTACTAGGCTCTCTATTTAAACCCAAGGTTAAACGCACATAAACCGAATCTAACACAAGGCTAACCTAACCTAACATTGTGTTTACTTAACCATGTGGCAATTACATTGTAAGGACTTACGTGACCTTAGTTGGACAGCACTTCCACACTACACTGCACTTGACACTATCACTAGCACTACTTAGATGATGTTCACTTCTTGAGAGACCGCGCACGACTAAGACTTCAGTTAGACTGTCGATCGCATATAAAGGGTCGAGGGTAGAGACTGTCAAAACAACGGAAGTGACTACTACCCCACTCCAACGCCATAGACAACGATAACGATTCGATTAATCGATAATCTTTTACTATGCTCCGACATATATATATATGATTAGAGGAACACTACCATGAAACAGACATGGCAGGTATGGGGTGCGACCACGGTTCTACCTTGACCGTTTTTATATCGATGCATTTCTGGGTTTCTATCTGATTATTTTCTTGTTTCGTCCTTTTTAGACCACTTTTTTTACGTAGTCGGGTTATAGTTTTTTAACTTTATTTTTTTATTTAATAGTTTTCCGTTTTCCGATCGAGATAAACATTATAATCTCATATTATAACGTAATGTTGGTTTTTATTTGTTTAAACGAGTAAATAACTGCAACGACTGGCCGCGCGAACTATACGACCACATTTTAAACATATATGTTGACTTAAACAATAAGATATATATACATATTTGTAATGTGCTCGTCAAGACGTTTCTTTTGACACCAAACACGTGATAATTATCTTAGTTTAATTTTTTTCGAGGTTAGAATCTGAGGTTTAAATTCCGTCATTAAAAAAAATCATTAAATTTTTATAGACTATGTCACCCGCGCTATTATTACGAATCTTTTGACACCTCACTCATGAAAATTGGTTCTGTAGTTTAGGCGCTAGAGTGGAACATACAAACATACATACATAGATACATACATACATAGACCGCCAAAATCATAACCTTTCCGTTTGGCTTCGCCGTAGTAAAATCCTTGGATGCAGATGACAATACTTATGACTTTTATACCATCACTAATTTGTATATAAGTCGTCAGTCCTTAGCTCGATGTTGGTGTCTGGGGTTTGAGACTAAGGTGTACGTTTAAAGGATTCCTTTATAATATTCGTTAACATTCATCTTCGCTGTGTAAAATGTCTGCTTGACAGAAACTTCACTAGGTAGCTAAGCTAAGGAAAGACGTAAACGGTCACATAACTGCATCACTTTATCCCCCATTTCAACATCTTCAAACCTTTTTTCGTGATAAAACGTAATTTTGATTTGATTTGTATGTCCTTTTTAAAGCTCTATTCTATCTCTGTACCAAATTTTATCAAAATCAATTCAGTTTTTCGAGCGTAAAAGCGTAACAGAAAGACAGAATTATTATCACATTTATAATACTAGTTAAGATTATTAAATTCAAAATGTTTTCCTTAATAATATCTAACAGTTGAGGTTTTAGTTACTTCCTAATAATTTGAATGCAAACTAAAATCTAACATGTGCTTCAAGTAACTTTCATTAGAGAGATTTGATTAATTCTCGCCTTGAGATATTAACGTTGTGTTTTGTAATATCTGTGTTACATAAAGCAATATCTCCAAAATATCCTGTCAGAGGTATTTGACAGACGGGCTGTGTTTTAAATTAAGTTGTAATGTAATATTTCATACAAGTTTCATTTTTCAACGTCAGATGTTAGCGAAAACATGGTTTACTATATTTTCTTGCAATATTTGAACAAAATCAGGACAAATACGAATACATGTTTTACTCATCGCTTGTTTGACATTAAAGTATAGCAGCCAGCAGCTAACTTTAGGTCTGAGATAAAATAGTGGGGTAAAGTTTTGCCCATTGTGAGCCTGCTGCGTGCCTATATTGGCAGTTCCATCTGTGACGTTTACTATTGTGACAAATAGCTGACGCGCTGGAACTGAAACGTCGCATTTGAACCAATCGTGTGTAATGCGCTGGTTTCGCCACGCGCTCCCCGCTAAAAAGGCCTTATTAGTGACTTCTGCATATTCAAGGTCAACCCTATACTTACATACCGGTAGTTATAGTATTAATTTTGTTTTTAAATTATCAATAAAATATTTAGACTTCTGCAGATGCAATTGAAACATATTTTTTGTAAGCATTGTATGTGCACAACGGATGGCCTATCATATAAGCTACGGGCGCAATAGGGTCAGGATATAACTAAACGTTACAATCTCGTACTATTCTGACAGGAACTATTCCAACAGGAACCCAAGCAGCGCCTTAGACTTGTGACCAAAGCGTAGGGTTAAGGAATTCCTTTATTCGATCGAGACACTCACCTCCACTGCTTAGTTTCAATGTGCAATCCTAAGATTAGGCTAACCTAACCTAACGTTGTGTTTACTTAACCACGTGGCAATTAAATTGTAAGGACTTACGTATCCACTCCTTGAGACCATGAGTAAGACTGAGCTCTACAGTCTTGGTACGAGATTATATAGGGACAAGACTAGCTAGAATTCCACTCGACGGGTGGGGCAGTCAGAATTAATCATTATTTTACTCTATCGCCATAGATGCCGATGACGATTCGATTATCGTTTACGCATTTGACAATATTAAAACGACGCGACGGAAGTGATAATTAATTTTCCAATAGCGCCATAGATGGCGATGACGATGGATTATTTGATTAATCTTTTAGTCGTTCCCGACATATTTAATATGTTTGGATGTTTGTTACTCTATCACGTAAAAATAGCTTAACGTATTTCAATGAAATTTGGCAATTACACGAGTTATTTTGTGTACTATAATTGAATATTATTGAGTAATTTTGTAAACTTGTTATGCTTTTCAAGTCTCTCTGTCCTGAAAATATATATGCCGGAGGTGTGAGTTAGGTTTAGGTTAGCCTTAGGTTAGGTTAGGTTAGCCCAGTATTTTCAGGTTAGGTTTATGTTAGTCTAATATTAGGCTTAAAAAGTTAAACTAAGGAGTGGAGGTGAGTGTTGTAATTACTTAAAGGGATCCCTTAAACCTACACCTTGGTCACAAGTCCAAGACACTGCTTGGGGTCCTGTCATAATAGTAAGAGATCGTAAGGTTTAGTTATATCTTGACCGTATTGCGCCCATATAGCTTTTGAGATAGACCATCCATCCATTTCCTTATTTTAGTATCCGACATATACATAAAACTCGATCTGGTAAATCTTAAGTACCTTACAAATAATTCCTAAATATTAAAAAATAACGAGCAAATCTTGGTACTATTAATACTTACTCGTCTAAACATTCAAGAGTTCTACAGAACCTTTTTTCAGGTTTATCTTGATTATTTAATATGTTCAACATTACAGGGCTGTTTTTGTAGTAAAACCTTCTATCTGTTACGTGCATAATTTATGTAACAGATGTAATAATATTATTGAAAGCCTAACCTCCTCATAAATGATGTATTGCTCATTTTAATTCAAGTAAAATTTACTTTCACTTCGCTGAGGCTTTCTTATGATTAATTTATACATTTACAAAATCATTATAGTATTATATCAGGATAATAATATATTGTTTACTTACGTAATTAGTTAGTATTGATAAATAGTAATTCCTTTTCAAACATACTGTCTGTGTTCTATTAGATCTGAGGTAGGCCTAAGACTCTACCTGTGATAATAGTGGAGAGATGAAGGGGGTATTTTGTAATATAAAAACGATTACTTCGCAAGAAGGTTTAGTTATTCTCGAAGTTGGTGTGACAAACTGTTGTGTATTTAGAGATATTTCAATAATTTTGCCGAATATTTAAATAATTAGTGCAGTTGCGGTTTTGATGAAGAAGTGTTAATTATTAGGGTCAGGAGGTCGAGGTGAAGGAGAGTGTTAATGCATTGTAGAAAAGGTTTTTTAAGGTTCTTTTAACATCTTTGTAGTTTTTTTCAGCCTGTATATTTTACATTTAAAATAAATTTGTATCGTTTTATTTGAACGTGGCGCTAAATTTGCACTAGCGATATTTTTAATCCATTTTGTTTTATAGTACGGATTGGCTGCATTTTACTGCAACAGTTTGTTTCTACTTTTAACAAATTTACGGCTCGCGTGTTTGCAATAAATCCTGACAGTTAACATTGTAACCTCTCCTACCCTTCGGGTGGGAGGTTAACAAAAAAAAATGTAAATTAAATTGTTTAATGACAATACGATCCGAAGATTCCACAGTTACAATTGTTAGAAAAAAAAAACAACTCTTTACTACATAAAGTTTTATTAGCAAGAAATGAATCGAAAAGCTACCTAAAGCTTCCTTCGCATTCTAGTATAGTTTACAGGATTTGATTTGCGCGCCTGAGGGACTGACCGTAGGACTTACAGTGGTAAAATTGAAGGGTTGAGTTGAATTAACAGACAAAAGAAAAAAACAACCGGTTACTTGCTCACGGTCATCCACGCCTGACGATTATGGATTACGAAGTGATAATCGCCTGATGTGTTCGCTATTATGATTGCAATATAGCGCAGCCATTTTTAAATGTCAAAATTTTAGATTGCATACTGCATAAGAGTAAAATTTATCCCACGCGGTAACACGTAAACTATTATAAAAACATCAGACTTGAGAAAGCCGAACTAGGGCTGGTGACTCAAGTGCAATTGAAAAATACCCTCTTATTATTTTTTATTGCTCCTATTTTTTTAAAACTAGGTGTGATATAATCTTTGAGACATTAAGGACACCCTTAAACACTTAGAGAAAGATATTTTGTAAATAATAATTTTTGATTTTAAGTATTTAAACTAAAAAATATCAATAAAATAATGTCTCTTTCTCTACTCAATCATTATTAAGAAAATAAAATATTTCTCAATATAGACTAGTATTATAAAACTGCACTTACATCATTTTGAAGAAAGGCTGCTCAAGATTTCCATAAAAACATCCACCCTTAATTCTTAATAGCAAACTGTTTCGTATCCAATTCGTATTCATAAACAAAAACCTTCATATGCATTACAATTTATAAAGATTTCAAAAAACCTTCGGATACTGCGGAAGATTTATAACTGTCAGTGTGTCGCGATCAAGTGGTCTATAAATAGAGGCGGATTTGCTTTCCTCCATGATAAATGAGGATCTTGAGGAGAATACGGCGGAAGTGTCATCACTACTTAAAGAAAAGAAAAGTTTCAATTTATATGCATTTACGTTGTCTAGGTTTTCTGCGTAATTTGCTATCCACTGCTGTCCGATTTATTTATTTAAAAAAAATCCTATGTAAGACCTACATATGTGTCTTCAAGTCAGTGAAGTACATAGTCAAAGTCAAAGTCAAAATTTTTTATTCTATATTGGAATTTACATTCTCTTATTGAACATCGGAATCTACCACCCTTTCGAAAACGACGTAACTCAGACCTGAGAAGAATGAACGCAAGAAACTCTGCGGGACTGTTTCTTTTGGATACCCTGTTTATCGCTGATTTTTTTAACGCCAATTTTTATAACAAATTTATTATATAAATTGAGAAAGCCTGGAGCGAACGCATCATTCCCAATACATGACATCTTCCAAAAAATCTTTAATGTTATAATAACCTTTGTCATACTAACGTTTTATAGGTTAAGACAAATCAATAGAATCGTTTAGCCAAGCAAACAAACGGGTAGTTTCTTTTATTTTTTTTTCGAATTTCAAGAATGCGATTAAAAATTAACTGAAATGCATTACAAAAACTTTACGTGAGTGTTTACCCGTTTATAATCGTTAAAGAATATGTGGTGATAGGTGACCATTGTTGCGATAGATTAGCGTCAGTCTCTCTGGTGTTTTCGCATAGGTCTCCTTGAGGTCTCGTCTTAAAGTCCGCATAAGTTTAAATCCTTTATTACATAAAGTCATAATAATGTAATAATAATTAGTTTATTTTATTACCTCTTGTAGGTATCATTATTAATAATAAAAAGGCCATTAACCCTAAACGTTGTCGCAAGTCCAAGGCGCTGCCAGGTTTCCTGCGTAAATTGCATGTGTATTCGTTTTTCAGTACAGTATGCCCAATACTTAACTATAATTCTTCTCTTATTCCCTAATAATAGTATCTATAGATTATTATTACATAATTTTCATTTACTTTCGTCTAACGACCAGTAAAACCTGACTTTAACACTCTTAAATTGATTATCCCGATTCAACTGCAGAGAAGTTTGGCACTAATTGCTCTGTAATCTCAGTCTTAGCCATCTTAGCCGTCAACTCACAACTTTCAGGAAATATACGCTAAATTTAACTTGGCTATGGCTATCACTTTTGATATTGGGTTTAGCTGTTTCGTTATATATCCTTTATATTACCTAAACACCAAAACTTATCGAATGTCTGTACATAGGAGATATTTATTAACTCCAATAGGAGCAAAACAATCATTTTTTAATTTTTGTTTGACTATCCCTTGATGTGTTGTTTTATCCTTTTACGCTAATCAAACGAAATCTACTGAACATTGTGATAGAATATTAAAATATAGTTTTGACAGATGTAAAGCTGCAGATCTAACTTCAATTATAGGCTTAGTTTATGTAAATTAGTTGTCAAGAAAGGTAGTCTTAATAATAATGTTTTAGAATAGCGAAGTTCAAGCCGATCGACTCGTTTTATATAAAAAAATAATAACGTTGAAAACGGTGATTACATTAATACATAAATTTAGAAACGCTGATAAAATATATTCCTACATATTCTCTTTCATCAGATATATTAATACAAATTCAACTACGATTACTTTTAATTAATATAAACCAAACCACTAGTGTTTAAACCAAAATTTGAAAATCATAATATTTGTTATTAATTTACATGTTATTTTCTATATAATATTGTAAACTATCTGACCCACCCTCGCTTCGCTGTTGTGTATTTAAGTCGATCACTTTCTCACACATTCATTCATACATATTCTGCCTTCTACTATTATAATTGGTATATTATTTCCCGACTAATTCCTATTCCATAATTCGTAGTATGTCATTGATTTGAAGCGGACACTACCATCTCAATCTTCTGTCTCACTAACTTTTTCTTTTATATAAAACTTCTCCTGTACATAATAACTAACATAACCAAAAAAAATTATCTGATCTGGTGCAGTAGTTCTACGTTTATACTTTAAAAACAATTATTTAACGATTGTTATTAATAAATGACGAAAAAAATACTGAATAATATACTTGTCGGGGATTTTAATGATGAAAAAGAAAGGGAGAGAGGGAAATATTGGAAAACACTAACAGGGGGTGATGATATTGAATTGACTATTGGGTAAACAAAACGTAGATACTTTTACTGAACCAATAAATCTAATAATTACGAATGAAACCTAAGCAGTGCCTTGAACTTCTGACCAATGTGTAGGCTTAAGGAATTCCTTTATTCGATCAAGACACTCGCTTTCACTGCTCAGGCTCTCTGTTTAAACCCAAGGTCAAACTCACATAAACCTAACCCAACACAAGATGTGCCAACTAAATTGTAAGGTAACCAAGTGACCTTAATCGCACAGCAGTTCTAGCACTAACATTGCACTGCACAACACAAACACTATTCAGAGACTATTTCACTCCTTGAGACAGCGCAAGACTAAGACTTCAGTCAGACATTCGATGGCATTTAAAGGGTCGAGACTGTCAAAACGATGAAAGTATTCTCCGACATACTTTTAATTTTCGATAAATCTTTGATAAGTCACAAATATAATTTAGCATTTTACCGATCGTCCATCATGTTTAAAAATAATCGAGATGTATTGCTTCAAAAACCAGCATCCTTCAATTTCAGTTCAAAATACCTTCGATAAATCAAACGGATGAAAAAGGAATGTCATTTCCTTATCGTAAAGTACCCCTGTAAATATTTATACATTTCGTTGAGCAGGAACTTTAATTTATCACAATTTGATTAAATTGATATTATATTAAATAACATTAAGGTGAAAAGGTTTACTCGAGGCAAATAAGTTTCTTAAGACTTTAAGAAAATATAAGATACATCAGATTTTATCTACTGACTCTGTACAACACGGAATCTTATTATCTCAACTAGATAAAAGCATAGAAATATTTTATTTCATTTAAAGAAAACTACCATTTATATCTCTAACTTTATCTATAAACTAGGGGCCCGTCCCGGCTTCGCACGGGTGGATAATTTTTAACATTTTGGCTCCCGCATTCTGTCGCTCCCTCTATCGCCGCGTTACTCGCTGCGCTGCGAGCCACACCACACCGCGCCGGCGGCCCGTCTGGGATTATTTTTTATTTATCTTGATATTTTTATTTCGTAATATCTTTTGACTGGAATGTCCGATTTCAATAATTCAAAAAGTAATTAACAGGTATTCAAACTGTCTTCATTACCAAATAATTTATTTGGATAAGAATTAATACAAAGTTATAGAAAACATGGTCTGATTTTGATTGGCATTTTTATCAACTTTTTAAATTTAAAAAAGTAGTTATAGTGACTTATCTAAAATAGTTAGACATATGGTCTCGCCGAGTTTTTTGTAGATATTGATACGTTCTATAATATTGTAGTACATTTTTTTGTTCTATCATCAATACTTTTCGCAGCGCATGCGATGAAAGATATTTTATAGCTAATTTTTTTGCACTTTGTGTTGGTCTTAGTGAGAATTTCTGGAGATCTCTAATTTTTTCTTATAATAAATATAGCCTATGTTACTCAGGGATAATGTAGCTTTCTAACGGTGAAAGAATTTTTGAAATCGGTCCAGTAGTTTTTATGTTTATTCGTTACATACAAAAATACAAAAATACAAATCTTTCCTCTTTATAATATTAGTATAGATTAATTAATTCTATCGGTAATTTATTAACTGTCCTTACTAATACTATAATTGACGCCAAAACTACAGGACTGATTTAAATGAAATTTGGTATACACATAGTCTAGAGCCTGAGAGAGGATATTGGCTACTTTTTAATGCGAAAAAAGGATTGTAAGGTGTTGAAAAGGGGATGGTAAGTTGTATGGACGTATCGTCATTTTTAGAGCTAGAAGATTAAAACATATTTTTTCGGCCGTGTGTTCAATATAAATAAATATGACATTAAAAGTGTAAAAGTTTCACCTTCAGGGGTGTAAAATAACAATAGGGAAAAACACTATTTCACGCGGACGAAGTCCCGGGCACAGCTAGTATATTATTGCGTGTAAGAATAACTTCGTGACAGACTTTGTAATATGTTGATAGATATACTAAACTAGTTAGAAAACTTATACATATTTTATTATTGATAATTTTTTTGGTAGGTCTTGAAAACTTGTCTTGCGCTTCACCGCACTTAACTCTAATTATAATCCCGAATTTAAGAGAATACTTCAATATAAATTATTATTGCAAATACCATTAACCTCCAATACTGTGTAAAAATAAATACACTTAAGTATTGAACACATTTCAAGAATATTAATATAATATAATTCATCAATACTGACCGATATTTTATCATGAAATATGTGTATTTAATCAATAAAAAAATAAAGTTTAAAAAACTATAACCCGACTACGTAAAAAGTGGTTTAAAAGGGACGAAACAAGAAAATAATTCAGATAGAAACACAGAAATGCATAGGTATAAAAATGGTCAAGGTAGAACCGTGGTTGCACCCATGTACATATAATATAACACATATGTTGACTTAAACAATAAGGTATATATATGTCGAGGATTTTAAAATGATGAAAAGGAGATGAAAGGAGGAAGATGGGGAATATCGGAGAACATTAAAAGGGGGGATGATATATAATGGAATATTGGGTAAACGCAACGTAGATACTCCTATTGAACCGATAAATGATCAAATATGATCTCTAACAATTACGAGAAAAACCTAAGCAGTGCCTTGGACTTCTGACCAAGGTGTAGGCTTAAGGACGTCCTTTAAGTGATCACGATACTCGCCTCCACTGCTAGGCTCTCTGTTTAAACCCAAGGTTAAACGCACATAAACCTAACCTAACACAAGACGAGGTAATTAAATTGTAGGGTACTCACGTGACCTTGATCGGACAACACTGCACTACACAACACTATCACTATTTAGACACTACTTCACTTCTTGAGAGATCGCGCACGACTAAGACTTCAGTCAGACTGTCGATGTCATATAATGGGTCGAGGGTCGAGACTGTCAAAACAACGGAAGTGACTACTACCCTACTCCAACGCCATAGACAGCGATGATGATTCGATTTAATCGATAACCTTTTACTATTCTCGGACATATATATGTCGGAGCATAGTAAAAGATTATCGATTAATCGAATCGTTATCGTTGTCTATGGCGTTGGAGTGGGGAAGGAATCACTTCCGTTGTTTTGACAGTATCTACCCTCGACCCTTTATATGCGATCGACAGTCTAACTGAAGTCTTAGTCGTGCGCGGTCTCTCAAGAAGTGAACATCTAAGTAGTGCTAGTGATAGTGTCAAGTGCAGTGTAGTGTGGAAGTGCTGTCCAACTAAGGTCACGTAAGTCCTTACAATGTAATTGCCACGTAGTTAAGTAAACACAATGTTAGGTTAGGTTAGCCTTAGGTTAGGTTAGCCTTGTGTTAGATTCGCTTTATGTGCGTTTAACCTTGGGTTTAAACAGAGAGCCTGAGCAGTGGAGGTGAGTGGTATGATCATATAAAGGAATTCCTTAAGCCTACACCTTGGTCACAAGTCCAAGGCACTGCTTAGGTTTCTCTCGTAATTGTTAGAGATCATATTTGATAAATTATCGGTTCAATAGGAGTATCTACGACGCGTTTACCCAATATTCCATTCAATACCATCACCCCCTTTTAGTGTTCCCCAATATTCCCCATCTTCCTCCTTTCATCTCCTTTTCACATCGTTTTAAAATCCCCGACATCAGAAGTGGGATCACAAGCCCAATAGTTCACGTTTACGGTTTTTTGCGTATCATCTTGACGGTTATCTTAGTTTCAATGCTAGAGAAAATTAGTTTTCGAAAAAGTTAAAAGTGGGTAGTTTAAAAAAAGAATTCAGAAATAGTTGAAATCAGAAATAGTTGCGAAGGTAGTTTAAAATCTTAAAATCGTGATTATTATTTGAAGTAGGTACGCCTTTGCTTTACATGAGGCTCATCAGCCGTTTCGGTAGTAAATTATGGTGTTGACAGTTTTTACGCATTGTGTTTGGAAATTACTGATCATATTAACGTTTTGTTAGTGGACAGAGAGCTTTTACGCTTTGTCGGAAAGATGTACTGGAAGCGTTGTCGCTTTGTTGTTATTGAGCCGTTGTAAGGTGGCTTTGTAGGCCCCGACGGTTGGGGCTGAAAGCTGTTACGCTTTGCTATGAATTTGAGATGTTTTCTGTAAAGAGTGTTCAGAGCTCTTTGTTTCTTTGTGTGTTAATGACTGAAATTCTTACGTCTAGTGGAAAATAGTGCTGAAAGCTGTCACACTTTAACGAAGTTATTGGTCTATGAAACTAAAGTTACGTGTTACGTATTTTGAAACTGTTTAAAGGCAACGCGAGAGCGCGTTGATTATCAGAATGGCCGTGTCGGAGCATAGTAAAAGATTATCGATTAATCGAATCGTTATTGTTGTCTATGGCGTTGGAGTGGGGAAGGAATCACTTCCGTTGTTTTGACAGTATCTACCCTCGACCCTTTATATGCGATCGACAGTCTAACTGAAGTCTTAGTCGTGCGCGGTCTCTCAAGAAGTGAACATCTAAGTAGTGCTAGTGATAGTGTCAAGTGCAGTGTAGTGTGGAAGTGCTGTCCAACTAAGGTCACGTAAGTCCTTACAATGTAATTGCCACGTAGTTAAGTAAACACAATGTTAGGTTAGGTTAGCCTTAGGTTAGGTTAGCCTTGTGTTAGATTCGCTTTATGTGCGTTTAACCTTGGGTTTAAACAGAGAGCCTGAGCAGTGGAGGTGAGTGTTATGATCATATAAAGGAATTCCTTAAGCCTACACCTTGGTCACAAGTCCAAGGCACTGCTTAGGTTTCTCTCGTAATTGTTAGAGATCATATTTGATAAATTATCGGTTCAATAGGAGTATCTACGACGCGTTTACCCAATATTCCACTCAATACCATCACCCCCTTTTAATGTTCCCCAATATTCCCCATCTTCCTCCTTCCATCTCCTTTTCACGTCGTTTCAAAATCCCCGACATATATATATATTATGTGCACGCCAAGCCCTTTCTTTTAATACCAAATATGTGATAATTATCTCAGTTTAATTGTTTTCGAGGTAAGAATCTGAGGTATAAATTCCGTCATCAAAAAAAAATATAAAATTTTTATAGCCCATGTCACCCGCGCCATTATTAAGAATCTATTGACACCTTGTTCATGAAAATTGGTTCAGTAGTTTAGGCGCTAGGGTGGAACATACAAACATAGATACATACATAGACTGCCAAAATCATAACCCTTCCTTTTGGCTTCGCCGTAGTCGGGTAAAAATTGGAATTAGGACAAAATTAATTGAAAGCTTTTATTTCATACAAAATGTCCATGCGAAATCTGAGATTATTCGCATGTGATCAATCAAACTTAAGAGCAAGGTGTTTTTAGTTTCGTTGGCTATATATTTCAGGACGCCTGCTGTCGCCGTCTGTGGCCACTAAATCATTCAAACTTGGTATACATTACGCTTTTGTGTGTAGTTTGTATGATATACTTACGCTCAAACACTATTCATCACTTAAAATGAACAGTATATTGGTTTTCTTTGTCGTCGCTACTGAAATAGGTTTTAAGTGTTCTTATTTAAAACTAGCTGCACCCAGCGGTTTCACCCGCTATATTTTGGATAATTCACACTATATCATTATAAATTGTAGCCTATATGTTATTCTGATATGTAAGCTATATTATTGTAAAGTTTCATCAAAATCTATTTAGTAGTTTTTGTGTGAAAGAGTAACAAACATACATCCAGACATCCATACATTCTTACAAACTTTCACATTTATAATATTAGTTGGATATAAATTGCTTCTTTTTGGGAACAGCTATTCTAATTTTATACGTTAAATATGTTTAAGGAATGAAAAATCATACCTATAAATAATATTTTAGACAAGTAACGCCTGGGGCTTGCGACCTAGGTGAGAAATAGGTTACGAAGCTCCTTTACGTTAAAAACGCTCTCGTTAGATGCCACAGACATGTCTTACCGTAAAAGCTCAAAAAAAAAAATTGAGGTTCCCGTAGGATACAGTCGCAACACATACTTAAATAATTTGAATGATGAAATAAAATCCCTTTTTCTCGGGAAACATAGGCAAGATAAATTTAAAAAAGAACAACTTATTAAAAATCAATTTTTTATCCAAATGTTTAGAACCGTATTCTTGAAACAATTCTACAGTTATATACACAAAAATTGCTCACTAAGAAAATAAATGTTTACAAAAGTCTAGGTTTTCATTAGAGACAATTTGGCTTATATGTAGCTTTTATAGTGTAAATCGTTCGTGATGCTCCGAGTACAGAAAGAGACCTTTTCAGGCACGTTCTTTGCTAACTGCTCTATTGCACATTGCTAAATTAAAAACAAGGGAGCTCTTATATACATTGTTAAAAATATTTTAAAATATACGTAAAATAAATAGTACAAGTAAGTAAGTTTATTTATTTACCTAAGTAAATCTCATTTATTTGCTCCTACACGTTACAATGTGTTAGTCGATATTTTATTTTTTATATAAATCAAACATAGATAGAAGTGGAAGACTCGTACTAAGTTTATCTTGAATTACAATAAAAAAAACCATTGAAATAAGAATCCGTGGATAAATCTTCAAAACCTCGATACCAAATGAAATGTTTTTGAAGTTTCAAAACAAAATATGTCAAATTTAAAGGGTTTTCTAGTAGTCACTTTGAGTATTAGTGAACTAAAAAGTAAATATTATTTAATTGACCGTGTTGAATGTTAAATACCGATTGATATCAATTATATTAAAAATGTATAGCAATTCCATATGTTAAAAAAGATAAAACGTTAATATCTGGACGGCATAAGTTCTACTATCTACTCCTTTATCATCAGATGAGCTCCAAATATACTTGAAGATAGTATTATCATTTAAGCTGCATAATTATCCTAACCAATGGTACCTACCATGTCTGTTTAATGGAGATGTGCGACCACGGTTCTAACTTGACCATTTCTATACCGATGAATTTCTCGGTTTCTTTCTGAATTATTTTCTTGTTTCATCCTTTTTAGACCACTTTTTTACGGAGTCGGGCTATAGTTTTATAAACTTTTTTTATTTATTTAATAATTTTCCTTTTCCCGATCGAGATAACTTTTATAATCTAATATTATAACGTAATTGTTGGCTTTTATTTGTTTAAACGAGTAAATAACTGCAACGACAGGACCGCACGAACTATACGACCGCATTTTAAACATATATGTTGACTTAAACAATAAGATATATACACATATTTGTAATGTGCTCGTTAAGATCTTTCTTTTGACACCAAACACGTGATAACCAGCTCAGTTTAATTTTTTTCGAAGTTAGAATCTGAGGTTTAAATTCCGTCATTAAAAAAATCATAAAATTTTTATAGCCTATGTTACCCGCGCTATTATTACGAATCTATTGACACTTCACTCATGAAAATTGGTTCAGTAGTTTAGGCGCTAGAGTGGAACATACAAACATACATACATACATAGATACATACATAGATACATACATAGATACATACATACATACATACATACATACATACATACATACATACATACATAAACTGCCAAAATCATAACCCTTTCTTTTGGCTTCGCCGTAGTCGGGTAAAAAAGTAACTCTTAAAAAACATAGGTAACACTTACGAATTCAAAGTAAACAAACAAAAGTGCGATTTAATACACTACTTACGCCATCTATTGACGGATAGATGTTCTGTCTTGTCTGTTACGCAATCATGCTTAAATTCACTGAACCTATTTTAATAAAATTTGTTATAGAGATATATTAAAGCTTGCTGAGGACATAAGATATGTTTTATCGCAAAAAAAATACTTAAGTATACAAACTAAACAAACAATAGTGCGATTTAATATACTACTTACGCCATCTATTGACGGATAGATGGTGTGTCTGTCTCTTACGCAATCATGCGTAAATCACTGAACCGATCAAATATAAATTAAGTTGGTGTTGAAAATTAAATTTAATATAATATCGTAAAATATAGCAATAAGTGCGTAAATATTAAAGCGATTAAAATGTGAAATTAAACTTAATTGGATTATATTATTAGTTTGTTAGTTATTAGTGTGCAAAGAATAACTGTATGTTACTGTATATTTAGAGTATAAACTACGTGGAAAATAATTCCATGAACCAAGGTTCAGTGTTACCAAAAAGCTAATTTGCAATCGTATAAGTTAGCAATGCAGACTCGAGTTAATCCAATGATTTATGGTTCCCAACTTTTTGTGTTTGTATTGGATGTTGTTATTTATTAGTTTATTCATACTTTGAATTGTGGTTGAAGACTTAATGTTACGAAATAGAGCTTTTCAGTTACATTTTTTACTGACTTTTCCAATCAAGCTATTTTTTTTTTGTAATATAAGGTCTATTGGAGAATTTAAGGTTACAAGGAATTGATGACGGTGGCAGAAGGTAATAAAAGGAGCATTTGGATTGGTTGATTCGTCTTGACGGTAGAAAATTTTTTACTTATGTTTATTAACAACTAATAAAAGCTACTACGATGTTTGTAACAAGCGTCAGTAGCTCAGTGGTTCAACTGTAGGAGTCGATAGGTTACAAGGGCTCCTAGAAGGCCTCTTGAGTTTGAACTTATATGTCTAATGATACAGAACATTATTAGTATTAAAATTCAGTCTTACTCTGCGTACAATCTGATTAAATATTTAAATCCAAAAGTGTTGGTACAGATAAGGTTTTTTAGGTGCTATATCCACGCTCTATATACACAGTCTTGAATCGATATCGTCCGTTTGTTTCGTTTTACCCGCCCGTCCCTTATTTATAACCCTAGGGACATCGGGAAACTAGTTACGCTACATTTGTTTCGCCTCTTAAATACTGCCTTTGGAGATAACTTTTTTATCAGAATCTATTCTTATATCTTACGTCACTTAGGGAAGGATTTTTAGGGTTTAAATATACAGAAAATTAATCAAAAAACGACAAAACATAATATTATGGTCTGTATGCTATCTATGGTGGGCATATCTCCCGTATGTAATTATTTTAATATAGAACAGTTTATATCGATTTCCGGCAAAACTACAAGTCCTATGAAATAAAGTTTTATGGCAAAGATGTGGGTAATAATAAGATATACAGCTTTTGTATTTACACTTTTTTCACATCACTTCAAAATTTATGTGAAAAATTCAAATAACACTTCAAGTAGAAAATTCCTCTTCCCAATCTCAGATCGCCCGTAAATTATTTTCATTTTACTTTTGTTATATTCTCTTCCTTTTCCAATGAGTTTCATCCTACTATAATTTATTTATGTTTCAAAATTGATCGACATTGGTCTAGTAGTTTAAGACAGGAAACTTTTACAATATCTCTACTTTAAAATAATTTATTTAAAAGAAATCGTAGTGATTTATTTTAAATCATAATTAATGTAAACCATTACTTTTCCTAGTGAGAAGTTGATAACATATGCAGAAGCTGTAGAAATGAAATATATGATTAATACCTTATCAAAGCATTTCAAATACGACCACGTGGGCGTTATTAAGATACCTTTGAATGTTTAATTTCCAAATATATTTCCATATTATATATTCCTCCCACGTGATGTTATTAATCCTCTCTCACACTCAACAGTTATAAGCTTTATACCAATAGTTCAGAGACAGTGTGACGATTACTTTTGTACTTTTATATTGGAACTAGTAGTCCGCTTTATCGGGCCGCGTAGAGAACCGTATCAAAGTCTTCCCCATATATATTTTATTGAGAAATAAATTCCACCATCTTGAATTTTTTTTCTATTTATCGTACAGACCTTGCAGTCCTGATCATCTTTAAAAAAAACCACTCTTCCATCTTGTATACTTTCTGAGATAAACGCCGACGAAATTTGTATGGCCGCCATCTTGAATCCGCCATTTTGGAATTTTTTTTCAACTCATTGCCAATTGGATTTGATTTCGAATGATATTTGTTCAAGCACCTCCCACCTATCTTAAGTATCCTGGCTGTGCTCTCCCGCCGTCTCCGAAACCCTCAGTCGTCAGCTCTCCCCATATTTTTCCTCTGAATGAAATTTCGTCTTCTATACGAAACCATGAGTTAAAAAAAATCATACAAAATTATTCAAGATAGGTGATCAACGAGTCAGTGAATCAGCACAAGCAGCTACAAGTATATGTATATATTAAAAGCGTCATTAGTTCAGTGGTTTTGGCGTTGAATACACGATCGGTTAAACCTATTAAACAAACGCAAAATTAGGTTAAATAGCTAGTATAAAGTAGGCATAACAAATTGTCTATTTTCTTTTACAAATTGTCTAAAAACAAATCGTTTTCCTTCGCCATTTGTTAAACTAAAATAGCAAAAACTTATTGGAATTCACAGACTAACTGATCGAATCCGTTTAATTGTGTTTCATTAGTAAAAGGAATTTTGTTTAGTCTTTGAATAAGAAATGTTTGTCTGCTTTCTATTTATGTTCTACGTAGTAATAATATAAAACAATTTATGATCAGCTTTTTTGTATGAATCGTGTCAAACAATGAGAGAGGAATAAAACTCATTTGGGACCAGGCTTAAAGACCTTTTCAGAAATTGCAATTCTCACGTCCGTTGCTCGAACACTAACTACAATGGATAATAAAGTAAACTTACGTGGACCTTAAGAGTAGTGACTTTAACCACGACACTATAATTCTAACTTTTATGTACACTGCGCGAAAACACCAGAGTGACTGATTCTAATCTATCACACTAAAGGTTATATTGTCTCCACATGGGTGGGTATATTTGAAATAATATAAAAGAACTACTACTTTTATATTATTTCAACGGCTTCAGTAATATGTAAATCTTCATTAAAAATTGCGAATAATTCTTTAACAATGCAACATTCATTTTTAAAATATTAAGTATAGCTGCCTGCACGTAAGTACAGGTTTGACCTAGAATACTATTTTTTTCTTAGACCTAAAGTTAACTACCAGCTTCTGATAACTACATATATGTATGTATATAGCGAAAAATTAAAAATTAAAAAAAAATCAGGTACTTAAAATATTTATAAATATGTTTTTTTGTTCTTGAAAGTTTTGTATTTTTGTATGTAACGAATAAACTTAAAAATTACTGGACCTATTTCAAAAGTTCTTTTACCATTAGAAAGCTACAATATCCCTGAGTAACATAGGCTATATTTATTACTAGAAAAAAGAGAGAGATCCTCATAAATTCTTACTAAAACCAACCCAAGGTGTAAAAAAATTAGCCATAAAGATTGGCTAATTTTTTTCTTATTTTAGTCTTTCATCGAACAAAAACTGTTCTACAATATTATAGAACGTATCAATATCTACAAAAAACTTCGCGAGACCATATGTCCAACTATTGTAGTTATGTCAATATTTAACATTTTAAAAGTTGATAGAAATGCCTATCAAAATCAGACCATGTTTTCCATACTTGTGTATTAATTCTTATCCAAATAAATTTCGTATTCAAGACTGTTTCAATACCTCTTGATTACTTTTTGAATTATTAAAATCGGGCATCCCATTCAAAAGATATTACGAAATTAAAAATGTCAATATAAACAAAAGTACACCCCGACGGACCGGCTGGTTAACCCGTGCGAAGCCATTACGGTCCGCTATGTAAAATAATCTATTATTCATAATTTTACTCAGCAGTTGCATTTCGTAATAGAATTATAGGAGAACTAACCCAATTTATTGCGTCAAAGCTGGCTCTATACATATTGTTCGCTTGCTCAAAGTTTGTACTCGGTTGGATAAGCAGTTAAATGTGTGAAAGGGGACGGTTCAACCAATCATATTATTAACGCTGGATTTTAAACTACTTTTTAAACATAAGTTGAAATTGTTTACACGGGGTTTTGCTTATACAGAGATTGTACAGAAACAAGAAAATTGTAACATATTGGCTTAAAATTAACTCTTTTTTTAGAATTTGCAATAGGGGACGAAATTTTTCATAGAATAAATTTAAAAAAAAACAGGGCAGCTAGTACATTAAGGTAGGAAGGAGTAAAGGTATTTTAAAGCAATATAATTTTTTTTATTTTTACTTGATGATATTGTTAGGCTTTACAAAGATTAAAGTAAAACCATATATAATAAAGAGCTTACTGTATATTAAACAAAATGAATATATTAAAAATAGCAACTATAGAGTTTTGAGCTCGCGGTAACTTCAAACTAACTGACTGACCAATTTGAAATTTATTAATAATTAAAAATATTTTAATAGAATTGCTTTCAGTTATTTACTTAAATAAATACTACAGTTTCGTTTCCCTAGCCCCAACTGAATACAAACAACCTATTTTACAAAACCATTGCTTTTCACAACAACTGAACCCATAGACGTAGCCAAACACATAAGGTTGACTATCGATAACTTTTTTCTTAAAACAAAATTAAAGTCACACTATAATAGTTCTTATTTTATATAATATAAAGGTTAGTTTTCAATAAATGAGATTATTAGTGCGAAATTTAGATTCAGCATACATAAAGGTCGTAAAATGCCAGTTCATTTGGTTTATTGTTTGAATGAAAAGGCTACCTTAATTTATCTTACAAAACCCAACTAAAGATATTGATGAGCTTAATTTTATACCATGTGTTTGATATAGGTAAAACATAATAGCTAAATTTCTGTATTTCCTAATAGATTTTGTAAACATACACAAGTGCTAAGTATATATTTTTTACATGTCTGTATACTTGACATAATAAAGCATCAGAAGTGGGATCATCCCGTTTCTGATGTCATAAAAAAACCTACCCGCTAACACCTTTTCTAAAGTGGTATTAGCTGGTAGGTCATTTTATGACACAAGGTAAAAACTGTCGCGCAGTATATATTAAATTAGTGAGACTAGTAGTGTAATGTTGTTTGGTGGCGTGGTGTTAGGTTATTGAGGAACATGTCAGTAATGTACTTTATTATTTTAATATTTGGTAGCAAGGGCTAGCAGTGGAGTTGAGAGTCTGTGCATAGTAGAAGACGTCTTTAACTACTCCTGGGTCATAAGGCCCAGTCACTGCTCGATTTCCATCTAAATTATATCTCTCTTTGAGCGATAGTTGGAGGTAGGTCAAAATTTGGTAACATTATTTATTCCATGTGAAACAAATATAACTGTACTAAAAAGTAAAACCAGGTTTGTTTTTTGAACAAAACAATGAAAACAAAAAATAAAAAACTAGATATGCGCATATGCGTACCTCGCCATTGCTGCGGTTAGCTGTCTGTCTTTCAAATTGGATTTGACTTGACAACCAACATTACATTGCACTATCAATCTAACATGAAATACGTTGTTGTTTTATCAACCGACTTCAGAAAGAAGGTTTACAGTGCTCTCCAACATGTAATAAAATGTACGTCTAATTATCAGGGCATTCCTATTGCGTACACTATTATTAAAGATATATATAAACTAAAGGCTAATAATGTAAATATTTTGATTCATTGGATTCCTTCTCATGTTGGTATCACGGAGAATGAGGAAGTGGATAGGTTGGCGAATGAAGCTACTTTTAATGGTATAGTAACGAAGTATACTATGTGCTTGTCAGACTTAATATCTATTATTAGGAGTGCTTGCCGCATTATTTGGTCCGAATATTTTGACGAACGTTCGCGTAAGAAAGGTATTTGGTATAGTACGATCCAGCCATCTCTTCCTTATTTTCCGTGGTTTTATAAAGGTAAATTATGTAGGAAAGATATTGTTTTGGCGTTAAGACTTCGTTGCGGGCATATTCCATTAAATAAGTTCGCATACATGATGGGTAAGGCTGAATCTCCCGATTGCTCTCTATGTAACGTGGTTGAGGATGTGTACCATATATTGATGGAATGTCGCCGCAATGAGTGTCGTCAAATATATTTAGGTTCTAATAGCAGTAATATAGGCTGGTGCAACAGTCTTTTGGCGTCTCCCTTGTCGGAAGATACGGTGGGGCTCTATAGGGCTGTTCGTCTAGCTTTATTAAAAAGATGTATGTGAATAATGTCTGTGAGTGTAATTATGAGGGTGATATAATCAGTCATGATTAAACCCTCTTTAGTTTACAGTTCGTCGGATTTTTTTAATTGATAATCACCGATTCAGTACTTACTCGTAGTCTGAACCGATTTGGATAATTCTTTTTTGTTTCAAAGGGACTTCTCAGGTGGATTTAAATTTTATCGAAATCGGTCAAGCGGTTTCTGAAAAATTAACAAAAATCTAATTATTGAATGTTGCCTTCGAAATGTTTTTAGAAAGCTAGTAGATATCTGTCCGCGACTTTGTCCGCGAAAATGTGTAAATTATCTAACTATGTCATTAAAATGTTTATTACAATGAAGATTTTGTGTTAATCTACATTATAAATATGATATCGTCAGTGAAGTTCTATCAGTGCGTAAGTCAAAAACAGCTACTTTACGGGAAAGTGATAAAACTTTATGAAATGAGAGTAACCTAACCCTGGTTCGATGCAATTTTTTTTTAATTATCATATTATTCTCGTATTAGTCACATTTTATGTATTGATTGCTCTGACTAACTTCACTGAATATGCAAAATTTTACTTAATTCCATTCAGCCGTTTTTTGGGTGATTGAATTAGAAAGATCCAAATTTCTGAAAATCCAAACAATTTTTTCCATTTATAATATTAATAAAATAGTGGGAAGTAGGAAGACAGTCCAATGGTAGGAGAAAAGTTCTTTAAATGTGCTCCTGTAGCTAAATAAAACTCATATAATATGCTAGAAAAACAGATTCTTGAAAGTTCTTGCATATACTATAATAACATATTTCTAAACTTTGATTTTCATTTAAATTGAATCGAAATTGCAATTTTATGATTTACTATAATAAAAAATATACTAAAGGTTAACTTGAGCTTTATTAATTTATGAAAGGGTTCAACAAAAATAATTTTAGCCTTATAATTCAATCTTCCCATTTAATATTCAAGACCCTACCTAGATTTTCAATTCGAATATTAATAGGAAAAAACTATTCTTTATACTTTTGAAAAATTGACACATTGAAAATGTAACTTTCGCTCGGAGCGTAATTTATTCAACATCTACATTTCCTGATTAGAGGACATTTGTATTCTGAATAAAATAAGATCTACCTAACTAGATTTAATTTAAAAAGGTTTTCTTTCTTTGTCTTGAGCCTGCCATAAGTTAAAGGTTTCTTTGTGAATTTGCTGCGACTCTTTACAAATAATATAAATAAATATTTTGTTTCTCTTTATCGATGTTTCGCGGATATTCGTGGTTCGTCGTCATCTAAACGAATGTAAGTTTAATATTTGTCTCTTTCTAACAATTTAGCATTAGTAAGCATTATTAAGTACAGTTTTGTTAGTTTCTGAATAAAATATAATTATTCTAAATTAGTAATAATATACTTTCTATTAAATATGATTATAACAATATAATTTTTCCCCACTTCACTCGAACTTTCGTGAAAATAGTCTCGTATTGGCTAAAATATAATTAGATATCTTATTGTGTATTAGAAGTCTTTTGCTTACGACACTTATAAGCGCTGTTCATTTTATTGACGATCCCATATTCACAGAGAGTTTAGACGAACTTAGTCTCCGGAGATACGTTGGATTTCTGTGTCTTCTCTACCGTATCTACAATGGGGAATGTTCACAGGAACTGTTTGAGTTAGTGCCCCCGACACTTTTCCGCCATCGCACTCTCCTACTTAGATGCTTGGCATACCAGCAATGTACATGCGTGGAGATCATTCCTCCCACGCAACTGCAGGCTGTGGAATAATTTGTCACCAGAGGTTTTCCCAGAGCGCTTTAATATGGGAGTCATCAAACGCCGAGTGTACAGGTTACTCAGAAAGTAGGGTTGGCAACGCATTTACAATCCTCAGTGTATTGCAAATGTCAATGGGCGACGGTGACCACTTAACATCAGATGAGCTTTAAAAGAATATCGGATGAAAATGGCGTATTATTATGACTGAGCTGATCTGATGGGGTCGGAAGGTGGTCACGAGAACTCAGTAATTAAACGATTTAAACTCATTGATTTTGGTCTCGTTTTATTTTAAAAATTGTTAAATAAAGACTTGTTTCAGCTATCTATCTGTATTTCTTTTTTATTCCTTTTAGCTGTAGAATATTTTGCCAATAATACACCTGACTCCTTTTAGGAACGTTCACTCAATAAGTCCATTTAATTGGGCCTTCCGTTCTGTAATTGGAAGAGCGTGCTACACTTTTTTATCTCTCTGTACTGACCTGACATTTAGTGAGGCAAATATGGCGTTTACATGCAACACTTCATTCTAAGCTTGAATCGAGAGCCATTTTTGCTCTGTTGATCGGGCGCACTAGACGTTATATTTATCACTAAAATGCTCTAAATTAGTAGTTAATGGGGTGTGATGATAGTTGTTAAATTCATCTAACTATTTTTTTAACCGACTTCAAAAATTAAAAAAAGTAGGTTATCAATTCGGTTGCACTTTTTTATGTTTGCTACCTCAGAACTCCGCCATTTTTGAACCGTATTGGAAATTTAATTTGGTATTTGATAGGATATGCTTACAGATTAACCCAAAATCCAGTTCTGATGATGGGATCCTTGAGGAATAACTCCTCACAAGTTGTAGGCATACATATAGCGATTTAGATATTTTAAGGCGAGTTTCAAGCATTTGCATTCAGTATTTATCATTTACTGAAATGGAACTGACGAGGAAGACCACAGATAACCCTAATATGTTTAAGAAGTTAAGCGAATACTTGTCATGTTGATATTTATTTATATGTATGAACTTTAAAAATAACAATTATTACAAAGTACACATTAAATTGCTCAAAATGACCCCCATTTTTCTACATAAGTTCACTTGTTTTTGTACTGAGCAAGTAGCAGCGGATGGATGTCATTCAAAATCCTCATTAATGCCTCTTTCAGCTCCTGAACACTGTCGTAATTCCTTTTGTAGACTTTGTTTTTATGTGGCCCTACAAAAAAATCGAGAGGCGTTAGATCGGGGCTGCGAGTTGGCCACTTAATTGCACTATGTGTTCCTATCCACTGTGTCTCGAATTATCTATTCAAATTTCGTAGATCACCTATTTTTAAGTTTGTATGGCATGTAGTGTCGTTCCGCAGTTTTTGTATTTAAATTCAGTTTTCCTTAATGAATCTTTTAATCACAGTAAGAAATAGGATTGTTTGGCAATAAAAATATTACGAGTTGATTTATCGTTTTTCGGTACAAAATGTATGGAAAATGTTTTTTGCGATTTCTGACATTTCTAGTACTCATACCTTAAATGGTCCCATAGAGTCTTTTGATCACCATACGAAGTAGGATCGATAGACATAAATATATATATTTTTTTGATTTTAGCACTTTTTTCGATGACCGTATAGTTTGTTAAAATCTGTGAATGCAGTTCAAAATATCTTAAAAAGTTATGCATGGTCTCCTAGGAACGTTTTCCTGTAACAAAGGTACCTGCCCTTACTGACCCATCTCAAAAATCCACCTGTATATTATTGTCCTGAGTCTGAAGTCGGTTAAATTATTTGTAAAAAATCTTTTAATATCCTCAATATTATGCTTCGTTGAAAAATTAACTTTAAGTAAAATTTCCAACGGGAATAAATTATTTATAGTGTTCAGAACACACCATAATTTTTTCAAATTAAAAAAAAATATTCAATACCTTAAATAAATTAATTAATGCGCCGTACTCGCTTTTGACGCCACGCGCGCATCCTAAAAATGTCACGCGCAGACCTATTTTCAGCGTTAAATTAAAATTATAAATAATTGAGATAGAGTTCCGGGAGTTAGGAGTTTTTTATTGGAAATTTCCTCCTCTTTCAGAATCTTTTTTTGAAATTTCTTAAATATTAATAGTTTATTAAATATTGGAAAAAAACGAAATGCCTTTTTTTTCATCTTTAATTGTTTATAACTTTTCAATTTTTTATGTGCTAATACACGCTTTTAGCACATTTTTCTAGACGTCATTCCGGATCCAATGAGCTATCGCACATAATTTTAAGAGCAGTATCTCTATTTTGTACCATTTTCAACTTGTCGACTAGACTATAAACAGTCTACGCATATGAAAATATACATCTATATTGTATAATAATATATTACTTTCAATAATATGTATAGATTAAGCTGAGCAAGGTTTATATGTGGGAATGGCGTTAAGTTACACGAATGCTCAAACTAAAGGGTCTCCAATGTTTGTTCGATCTCGTGTTTATTTGCTCATCCCTGTTGACACGATCAACTGCCTTGAACTATTTTCTTGTTTGGAATAATTTCTACTAACTATAGAATATCTACTTGACGTGATGGCGGAAGACAAAATCTTTCATTCTGAGGGTTAGATTCACCGATTTTATACCCGATACGAACGATTTTGTTCTATTACCTGTAAACAGTTTTATATTAGAACTAGTCGACCCGTCCCGGTTTCGCCCGGGTGTAATTTAACACGTGTACTTAGCCGTAACCGCTATGTCCCTGCATTTTAAATCTGTAATATCTTCGAAAATATTCATTTAAATTTCATGCTGTAAAGGGCCATATTGATATATATTAAATGCACAATGTATTTAAGGTACCTAATTGGATAAGGATTAATGCTGTATTGTTTAAAATCACTACGTAAATAAGCCATTATTTCTCGTAAAAAGTAAAGGATAAAAAATGGTTATTGTGAGTTATCCTTAAGAGATAGACATATAGCATCGCGGGCTTTTTTGTAGTCCTTTTTAAGGTGGACAGTACTGGAGTAGATTATTTTGTTCTATCTCGTAGGGTTCAGCCAGCGTTTGCAATGTAAACTGAAAAAAATGTGTTTATTGACGACATCACATTAGAAACCTGTAAAATTATCAGTGTTTCTCTACTATATTATGTATGTATTATACATATAAACCTTCCTCGTATTTTAACTCTATCTAATAAAAAAACCGCATCCAAATCCGTTGCGTAGTTTTAAAGATTTAAGCATACATAGGGATATAAGGACAGAGGCAGCGACTTTGTTTTATACTATGTAGTGATCACTATAAAAGTCCGCTATGTTGTTTAAGTTGTATAACTGTTTATTATTTCGACTTATTACTACTACGTTTTAGTATAGAAAAAGAATAATTTTTGAAGTATAAAAAGGTGTGTGTGCGATTCACACACGATAGAAGTGAAACTTCAGTAAATCGACAAAAGAATGAGATGAATATATATAATAATATAAAATAGTATGTATATTTCTGTCTCATTCTTTCCTACACATTTTTGTATTTGTGTCTCTTACCTGTCGTTTTTTCCGTTGCATCCGGTTTGAAATCACAACGATTCTAAAGAAGTTTCACTTCAAAAAGTTATAAACCCTTTAAATTATTTGTTATTCTATTTATTTAAATAACCTCGAATTTAGAGATATTCTAGATATTAAATTAATTATGATGTGTTAGAAGTACCAACTACGACTATGTTATTTTAATACCGCAATATTCAGCCTAAATATTTTGTGGTTACGATTTAATTTTGGGACTATAAATGCGCAGTATTTGTGTTGGAGGAAATATTCCAGAAATGTCAAAAGTCAATGGATTTAGCGACGTTGACAATATCCCATTAACAAAAGGTTGTTCCTGTCCTCCCACGATGGAGAGAGCACTTTCGTATCTTATGATTTATTGCTAATATTATGTATATGGCTAAATCTATCTGATATAAATCTGATTGTAATTGAAATATCTCGATATTAATTTCTCGATTAGTGTGAAAAATGTCACGAATTAAAAGAACAAATTCTCAAGTTGTCATTAATTATAAACTTTCATGCGGTTTTCATCATACTGATACTAATTTATTAGGATGGGTAGGTTAAATAAAGTCAAGCCACCTGGGAGCTTTCATCTGAAACGCTGCGTGATTCCCATAGCAAGCCCCAGGTACTCATTTCTTCAATATGAAATACTTTCTGTCCATGATGTTAAATGGAGATTTACTTATGCGTCTTTGAGACACTTTAAAGATTGATTGATTGGAAAAATAAAATGTTATATGATGTTTTCTTTTTTAATGGTACGGAATAGATGCTTTCCTTTTTCAGCGTTTCAAAAAAAAATTGCATGGAGACACTTTGCGTGACATCTATACAAATGCTCTGACATGGCGTTATCTATATCTATCGACTTGAGTGGTGTGAGTAGATTCAGAAGGAAAGAAAAAATATGTTCGAGTGCGTCAGATATTCAGTGTGTATTATACATCATCATGTCATGACATTGGAAAGTAGTATGGTGATAGTGCTAGAGGGAAACACGCTTTCTGGCTAGTAACCTACCTCCCTTTAGTTAGACGAGTTCGAATGAAGCCAATAAATCTCTTATGAAATGAAATGAAATGAAATTATTTGAAATTATTTATTCGCAAGAAAACATGACAATGTATAGTCTGATCTGGCCATTTCTGGCATGCGAAATATTTATACAATAATATTAACATAAACAATAAAAGGTTAAACAAATTATAACATTAATGTCAATGATAAGATATAAATTAAATTTTGATTATATAACATTTAGCTACTTAGGAGTTTGTCATTTATAAAATCATTAATATTATAGTAGCATTTCTGGCGTAGCAATGCCATTAGTGCTAATTTAAATTCCACGTTGTCCGTTTTTCTTCTTATCGTTTCAGGTAGTTTATTGTATAAAAAGACGGCCATAAAAAATACACTTCTTCTAAACTGCATGCAAGTAGAAATTGGCAGAGCTAATTTATAGTCAATATTACGAAGATCCATCACATCTTTTAGCGGATGACTTTTAAATCTATCTGGATATTTCCTCACAAATAGCGCGCATTCTAGAATATATATGCATGGGGTAGGTAATATTTGTAATTTTATAAAATAAGGCCGACAACTGTCTCGAGGCTTTATGCCTTCAATAGCTCTTATGCAGCGTTTTTGCATTCGGAATACTTTGAACCATTCTACAGAATTTCCCCAAAATATTATGGAATATCTAATTATTGAATAAACATATCCATAATAGGCTGTAATAGCGGTCTCTTTAGACACAGATTTCGAGAGTCGTCTTAAAGGAAATATAAATCTATTAATTTTTGAACATAAGTCATCAATAAGTAATTTCCAGTCACATTTATTGTCTATAAGAATTCCAAGAAATTTTGTGGCATTTACAATATTAATATGACTTCCATCTAATTTTATATTAATGTCAAGTATCTGTTCTTGATCGACTAAATTGCATAATATTTGTCTTAGACAAATTTAAATTCAGATTATTATATTATGTTAACCATTTATTCAATATATTTAATGTCTCGATTATATTATTTTCAAATAAATTAAGGCTTAGGCTCCCCTTCTATGTATATCTAGATTTTCGTTTACTTCAAAATTAGAATCCTGAGTTAATTAGAGTCATAAGCAGTTAATATGAAATATAAACCGCATACATTGTGAAACATGACGTAAATTCAATTACGCTGATGACATGAATTAACAAAGCAAATCAGAATCAACTGAATATCAAACGAATCTAATTACATCATGTAAATCGTTCAATCAGACTCAGTATTGACGTATATAAATATACGGGATAAATTGTTTAATGTTGCTGGTTTTTTTACTTATTTCTAGCAGGTTTATTATTGTACATATGTATGTTGTTCTTATATTGTATGGAAATTAAGATAAAAGGGTAAAGCCGGGTTACCATATGAAATTTTCCTCTGCGGGATATCTTACTTCTAGTGTATAAAAATAATTCTGTCAAAATTTAGCCTCAAACCACTTTAGAAAAACAGTATTTTGGTTTTTTTTACATGTTAAAATTTAAATCTAATAAGTTCTGATTTTTTTTCAATACTAAAAATAAAAGACTTATTTAAAAAAAAAGTTTTACATAACAAATTCCTTACTTTCGCGGCTATTTCATAGCTACTTTCTGAATTTCTCTTGTTTCCAAAATTATTCACGGCTATGCTGTTTTCTAGTCGCAAGGAAATAACAAAGATCCGCTTTTCAAAAGAGTTTTTAAGTCGAAATTATATTCAAATTCAAAAAAATTATTAAAAAGAGTTACCGTCTGTACTATAAACGACTAATAGCAACAAAAAAATTATGTAGATTGAATACCTGAGGAATTTTCATCCGCATTTCTATTTCCTTTATCCTGTACCATTCGTTAAGTGCTGTAGCTTGTTCAAAATCCACAGGATATTAATATTTAAAGGGAGAGTTATTAATTCCTGTAATTTAGTCATTGGAAAACAATAATTATAATATTAATAAGTGTATAAAATTTAATGGTGTCTGTTATAGATAGTTTTTTTTTATATAATAGATAAGGTGCAAACGAGCAGATGGTCCAACTGATGGTAAGTGGCAACCATCGCCCATGGACATCGGAAAAACAAGAAACACTCTCTCGTTTTGTCGATGCGTTGCATCCCCGAAGACAGAGTGGGAAGGGGGAATGAAGAAGAAAAATGATGCGATTCAGCAGACCCAAGGCAAGAGCCCAGAGTCCACTAGACCCACAGCATTAATGGGATGGGAGAGGGAGGGGGTAAGTCTGGCCCACAGGCGGCTCAACCGGAACGCGTCTATAGCACTTGGCGATCGGATTCGCATGCTGGTGGTCGCAAGCCAGTCGGGGAACAGATCCCCTACCACCAAGGAGGTGCTGGGTTACTCGGCTCTTACGAGATGCTCTCCCAGCGGCAGAGGGGAATAGTATTCTAACCCGTCCCCTCACGGGTGAAATGATGGTTTCTACAAGAACCAAAAACGAACTACTAATAATAAATATAATATGTGTCACATATACACAAACAGAAATCCGGCCAAGGGCTAGTCAAACTTGCGCAACAAGCGAACAATCCGTTACACTATACATTTTGATTCCACTACCAGTAAAGACATAAACTATCGTTTCTTTTGATTTACTTTTTCACCGGCCCAAGGCATTGCTGAGTATTTAATATTAATTTATACTTAATACACACACGTGCTCTTTAGGAAAAGGATCCCGACAGACAAATTTACAATAAAATTATACTATATGGGTGTCTTTTGACGTCAGGAATCTATACTAATATATAAAGCTGAAGAGTTTGTTTGTTAGCTTGAACGCGCTAATCTCAGGAACTACTGGTCCGATTTGAAAAATTATTTCAGTATTAGATAGCCCATTTATCGAGGAAGGCTATAGGCTATATATCATCACCCTACGACCAATAGGAGCGGAGCATCACGCGGACGAAAACGCGCGGGTCGACTAGTGTTAAAAATAATTATTTATTGCCCTGTAAAAATAAACCAAAAATTGTTCCGTTTGGTGTTCTATAAACCTGACCTTTATACATGTAATAACAGATATACAAATATTTTCAGACAATGTTCTAGCAGCTATGGAACAGGCCATTTTGTAGGATTAATGGCATTAGAATGGCCGGTGACGTTAGAAGTACAATGCACGCTACGCATCGTAAATTTTTGGCGTAAATTTCGCCTCATATGCAGATGAAACAAAGCTGTGGTCTGGGAAGAACTATATTACTGTTCTATTGTATGTACTTTTCATTTTAAATGAACAATATTACTAGTATAGCGTTAGGATTAAAAGTGAACTAATCGAATATATCTCAGGCAGTTTTAGACCTACTAACATCATTTTTTAGAAATATATGGAGACAAATCTAGCATTGTGAAGACCACAGAACTAAAACAAAGGTAGGCTGACTAAATATTTAAGTATAAAAGGGAGATATAGTCGTAAACTATAAAAATATTGCTTTCCAGGAATTGGCTGCACTGATTGTAATGCTTGTAACAAAATAAAATTCGATTGGGCTATCTAATTATTTAAATATAAAAACGAATAGTCGTAAAATGTAACAATATGGGTTCCCAATTTTGTTAACATGATTTTCCTTAATATTATTATGGTTTTCTAAATTAGGACCAAGTAGGTAGTTGGTATTGATATCAAGATCTATATCTATTTAGTTTTTATCCAAATCTTTATTAATCCCGATTTAAACTCTATTTTATTTAAGTTAGCTAAGTAAGAAAGGGTCGGAAAAATATGAAGATTATTCTAATACTTCCCCAGAACACTGAGTTTATTGAATACAAATAAAGTTTGTTTCACCTCCGAAATCTCTTGAAAGTTGAACAAGTGCCTTAGTCTTAGCGCCTTTGCTTGCAAAAAAATTGTGTTTAACTTGCTAACTTTGCTTAACTTCGGTGATAAGATTCTTCTGGAGTAGTTTTGTTAAAAAGATCTCGAAATTTTCCTCATTACCCAAGTCTGTAATTAATTCCCGATTCTTTGAATACTTAATGTCTCTAATAAAAATCTAGCGAGTATTTTCTCTTTGCAAACTGTAAACTTATCAAAGTTATGCGAACGATCTTCTAGTTTTATTTCTAAAGACAGCAACTAACTTTACCTACTAAACAAAATTTTAATGAGATGTTGTAGGAGTATACACGTATTATGCTAGTTGGAAAGGAACTCAGAAAACTAATGTCGAAGTTCTTTTACTAAAAACCTAACAGGCTCTCTCTTAATTCGCTGACGAAAAATATCTACAGTCAAACATTCGTTTTTTACTCTTCCAGTAATAGAATAAAGGGTATTTATACTATTAAACTTAATCTTAATGGCAATCCTAAATTAACTGTTAAACATAAAGAAACAAAATCTGTTACCTTAAACATATCTTTTAAAATATACGATGAACATTTAAAATATTATCTAAACCTCAAATTTACAATTTTATTACGTGTATAGTATTATTTAGCATAAGAAGCAGTGATAGCTAGGCGGTTAAGACATTGAAGTCTGCCACCCCGCACTGGGCCAGCGTGGTGGACTATGGCCTAACCCCTCCATTTCTAATTGCGAAATTTTTATCAGCAATAAATTTTTAAAATTCCCCTTGAGCCCAAAATCAAACAAAATCATTATGTAAAAATGAAATACTGCTTTTAAATATGAAATACCGTTCAAGACTTTAGTACATTATAAAGTTTCCAGTTTTCACGTCTTTGGTCTAAAGTCTGCACAATAAACCTCATCTCCCAAGACTGCAAAAACTTCAATAAGCTGACTTCTATAATACGTCGAGTTAAACAATTTATAGGTGGAGTATATTATTGTTTAACTTTTAACATTGTTTGTTATTTTCTAGAGTTCTCGTGCTTTCATATAAAATAATGTTTATTGACACACACAAGACAACATTATTTTATATAAAAGTTACACAGTTTCTTACTTTAATATAAAATAAGGAACTAGGGTTTCAATAAATATTTAAAATTTTAGGGTTGCGTATCTGCAAAAGGGAAAAGTTACTTCGTTGTCCATTTGTTGTTCATCTACGAATATCAAACTTTTGAGTCAACTAAATAAAAAGATAAAGCCTTTCATTTCAACATAAAGTACAAATAAATGGGGAAAAATCTAAAATCAATTGTTACATATTGTTAAGAGGAAATCAGTCGACACTTTTTTCATACAAACGTAGTCCCCTGTTTCCTCCTAGGATAATGAAGTTACAGAAGAAAAAAAAATACCATGCGATATTTACGTACCTCTGCCATGACTGTACGTTTTGTTTTTTTTTATTAATTAATTAAAATAATAGAAAAAAAACTTTTAAAGTTAAAAAAAAAACGACTTTTTTTATTTTAACATAAACCAAAAAAGCAAAACGTACGGGCATAGCTTAGACCTATTTCGATTTATTTCGTTAAAATGCAGTGCAGCATTTTAACGAAATAAATATTAAAATCGGTCCAGTTTTCGAGGAGGAAACAGGGGATTACGAAAGGACGATTTTCTTAATTTTACGTAGGTCCTCTTAAATACAGGTTATGCTAGTAGTGTGTATGTCGGGTGGCAAAGAAACAACCGTCTCACTCCGTAACTGGTTTATTACTGTCAGTACAATATAATATTACCCCCGATGTTCATTATTACATATACTTCATCCCTCCAACACTAATTTGGGAACCTGCAACAAACCAGACGTTCCCATAATAAAATAAAAGTAAACTTAAAAATAAGACTTATAATTAACAGGTTCTCTTCTTCTCCTTGAACGTCTAAACGGACTCGCACCATTCTCAGGATTATTATCCTCGGTGAAAACTGGTTGAATATCCGACTCAGCCGACCGAGGCTCGTCTGTCATCACATCGCTAGCCTCTGCCCACTCATCCGCATTCTCTTCTAAAACAATACTATCCTCTCCATCAGGTGCAGTCGCTTCCAACGTCTCTCTCACGATCGGAAGCGGCGGCACATTCAGCTCAGCCAGTGGAGTAGAATGTGACGGCGATAACTGACGCGCTGTGACAGATGGCGAGCGAGGCGAGGGCGGCACCTCGGGGGGTGTAGACAAAGGCAGCGGGCTAGTGTCAGTCCAGGTTTCACTAATACCACTAGCATTAGTGTAATATTTCCTTATCTGATCAACGTGCCTATTGCGGGAAGTGTTATATTTTGTAAAATGGATTTGAAACATTCTGTTTCCTATTATCTTTGTAATAATACCTAAACACCAAACATACTTTCTAGCTACATACCACCTCGCCCATACAGTTTCACCTACTTGAAAACACCTATTAGGTTTTAATTGACTGGGTTGATCTTTTCTTTCAGTTTTATTAAAATTGGGCAGTACTAAATCTAATCTACACCGTAAGTTACGCCCCATCATCAACATTGCGGGCGTGGCGCCTGTCGCACAATGAACAGTATTTCTATAGTGAAACAAACAATTTTGTAATTTATTATAAACATCTTTATGATTTTTGCATTCCAAAATTATACATTTTAACATCTTTTTGCAAATTTTAACAGAATTTTCTGCCTGTCCATTGCTAGCAGGGTGGTATATAGGTGAAGTTATATGTTTTATTCCGTTTAATAGACAAAAATTATGAAATTCTGCTGAACTTATTTTAACATCATTATCGGAAACTATTACATTGGGTACACCGAATCTAGAGAACATATCCTTAAGTTTTTGAATAAGAACATTTGTAGAAGTGCCGCGATCCATATGCACACACTCTAACCATTTAGAAAATGCATCTACAACAATTAAATACACAACCTGTCCTATAGACATGTAATCGATGTGTATTCGGTACCACGGAGCGGGCGGCCGCGGCCAGGGAGAGGGGGGCGCGCTCGGCGGCGCGGGGCGTACCGCAGCGCACGTTGCGCACGCGCCTATCCATTGTTCGATGTCCGCATCAATTCCGGGCCACCACATTCTACTTCGTGCGGCGCTTTTGGTTTTAACGATACCAAAATGAGAAGAATGTAGTTCTTCTAACATTTTATGTCTATATACCGTTGGGATTACTACTCGGTGGCCACGAAATAAGCAATTATTTATAACTTCTAAATCGGTTTTGCATTGAAAATATGGCAAAATAGATTTACACGTTATCTTTCTAGGCCAACCATTTTTCATATATTTAATAACTAACGATAACACCTTATCCGCATTGACCGCTCGCTTAATGTCATCGAACAGAACCGGCTTCATGTTAGCTTCCAAAAATAAAAAATGCTTAGAACTCTCTGCTTTCTCTTTACTAACCGTGACTGATAAGGGTGACCTTGAGAAATAATCTGCCACTTTATTATTTTTACCATCTACATACTGTACTGTATAGTTATAGGCAGACAAAATAATCGCATATCGTTGTAATCGTAACGCGGCGGTCACAGATATACCTTTCCCCCTTTTAAAAATAGAAAGTAAGGGTCTGTGGTCAGTTCTTAGTATAAATGGTTCCTGGCGGCCGTACAGGTACTGGTGAAAATGCTTTACGCCAAAAATAATGGCAGAGGCTTCTTTCTGTATCTGGCTGTAGTTTTTTTCACTCGCCGATAGCGATCGTGAAGCGAAGGCTATAGGTCGGTCGCAACCAGAAGCGTCTTGGTGCGCCAGCACGGCGCCGAGACCACACGGTCCCGCGTCCACGGTCAACGTCAAGGGTGCCTCTGGCTCGAAATGAGCGAGTACTCGATCACTAGCCAGCTCGCGTTTCACACTCTCGAAAGCCACTTGATGTCGCTCGGTCCATTGCCACTCGGCGCCCGCCCGCAGCAGCTCGTGTAATGGATTTAGTAACGACGATGCAGATGGAATAAAATTTCTATAATAATTTACTACACCTAGAAACTGTTTAACACCTAACACGTTGCTTGGTGCGGGTGCACTTATTATCGCTTCGACTTTAGAGGGGGAAGTTCTCAAACCGTTTTTATCTATTACGTAACCAAGGTAGGTAACGCTATCCTCGAAAAAGACACACTTATCTTTTTGCAGACGTAAGCCAGCATCCTGTAGTCTACGTAGTACCTCTTGCAACCGTGACATATGGATTTCTTTAGTTTTACCCGTTACACAAATGTCGTCAAGCCAGATACTTACCCCGTCCAAACCTGAAAACAGGGTTTCCATCGCTTTTTGAAAAATAGCAGGGGCGTTTGCTAAACCATATACTAAGCGAGTATAAGAAAATAAACCTCTATGAGTTGTTATAGTTGTCAACGCTTGAGAAGACTTTGATAATTTAAATTGGTTATAAGCATTACTTAAATCTATTTTAGAATATTTTTCACCACCACCTATCTTTGAAAACACCTCCTCTATGCGTGGCAACGGGTACTTATCTATTTTCAAGACTTGGTTCAATGTGCAAGAAAAATCGCCGGCTATTTTTAATTTACCATTTTCTTTTAACACAGGCACAATGGGCGTAGCATATTCTGAATGGTTTACCGGTATTAGTATACCTAAACTAACTAATCTGTCTAGTTCTGCGCTAACCCTATCCCTGAGAGCGAATGGTACCGATCGCGGCTTAAAAAATTTTGGTTTGGCATTGTCTTTTAATTGTAACACGACTTCAAATTTATTAAAACAACCTAACTCATCCTTCCATATATCAGGGTATTGTGACAATAGGTGCTGCACTTCTTCAATGTTTTTATTCTTACATTTAATATTGTAATTTGCCGAGGTAAAATAAATTTTAAATTTCGTCATGAAATCACGGCCTACCAACGGTGGCCCACCATTAACTATAACGTACAGCTTTATTGATTCACATAAGTTAGCATACTTTACATTAGCCGTAAAAAAACCTAAAGGCGTGATTTTATGACCGTTATATAAACACATTTTAATATCACTTTTAGATAATTTAAAATTTGAAAAATATAAGGAATATAATTTATCCGATATAACCGTATTACCGGATCCCGTATCTAATTCCATACATAATTCAATATCATTTACACTGACAGTCAATTTTATTGGATTATAGTTTACATACCTCATATTATAAAGTGCACATTCTTTGCAGTCTGTTTCGCAAGGAGACTCTGTGTTCTCCGTGCCGAGGTTGTGTAAATTACACTTAGAACCATTACACACTTTCTTTAAATGGCCTTTTCGCCCACACTTTTGACACTTGTAGTTTTTATACCTACACTTAGCTGCTTCATGGTTATTTAACCCACACACCGTACACTTTTTCTCTATGCTGTAATCGCGCTGTTGTTTCCCGCCGCCGCGGTGAGCGCCGGCTCGGCGATCGCCCGCGTAGAAGACCGGCTCCTCCTTGATGGCGGCGGCGCTGACGCCAGCGCCTGCGCGCGCCTCTCGTGCACACGCTGCTTTCTGTGCGACATCCACTGCTTGCGATAATGTAAGCGTCTTTAAGTCGCTTTCAAAAAGTCGATCACGCTCCGGTCCTGTCCCAAACCCGAGTACGAAACGATCTCGCAACAGTACCTCGAGTTCATTTCCGAAATTGCAGTAGACAGCTAGACCTCGCAGCCGCGCCGCCCAATCCTCAATACTTTCACCTTCAGATTTAACCGCATCGTAGAACTTCGCCCTATCGGCGAATGTCGACCGTTTTGGCGTGAAATGACCGTTGAGTAACTCCACCAGGCTATCATATGTAGCACTTTCGAGGTTCTTCGGGTACACTAAGTTCCGAACTAGACGGTATGAATCATCCGACAGATGTGTTAACAACACTGCACTTTGATTTTCAGGCGGAGTAGCATTAAGTTTAAAAAATTGCGTTAACCGGCCAAAAAAAATGTTCCATTCATGAACTTTATAGTCAAAAACTCCTAAATTCCCTATAAAATTCGCCATTTTCGCGCACGTCGTAGGTAGTAAAATATCTCGTCGTCAGTTAGTGTGTATGTCGGGTGGCAAAGAAACAACCGTCTCACTCCGTAGCTGGTTTATTACTGTCAGTACAATATAATATTACCCCCGATGTTCATTATTACATATACTTCAGCTAGACATGTAGGCTTAATGACTAGAATATTACTTTCGACGCAAAGCAGAGCAGCTTTAAGGTTAGAATACTCGCTATGTAATAATAATGATATCTGTTATGGCCGCGTATTTATTTGGTTACCTCCTACCGTTTCGTCGGTGACTTCGAAAGGAAAATGCCACTCAAATCAATGTTGAAATCATCATAACTATCAGTTATGCCAACTTCGAACATAAAATTCTACTCAAATAATGTTGCTAAGCAGTGATGGCCTGGTAATCAGTGGTTGAGACTTCAACTTTTACTCGGGAGGTCCGAGTTCGATCCTGGGCACATCCCTCTGACTCTGAGTTATGTGTGTTTTTAGCAATTAAATATCACTAGCTTTAACGGTGACGGAAAACATCGTGAGGAAACCTGCACTCCTGAGAGTTCCTTCTTCTCAAACTTCTCAAAGGTGTGTGAAGCCTGCCAACCCGCACTGGGCCAGCGTGGTGGACTATGGCCTAATACCCTCCTCATTCTGAGAAGGAGACCCGGCTCAGCAGTGAGCCATTGACGGGTCGTGATGATGAATGTTGCAAATTATATATTTATTTGCAGCAAAAGTTTGTCGAAGTATAGGGACCACAGATTTCGGGCAGTTCAAATACGTTTGTCCTAAATCCAAATTATACTGAACCCTTGGTGCGCGAGTGCAACTCACGATTGGCCAAATTTTTACCATTTTAGAACATCCATACTATTTTTTCCATCGATTTTTTTGTATTGTAAAGAAATAAAATTCTAATGTTTAATATGAAGTATTAATATTGATCTTCCATCAACCAATATGTAATAAAAGTTAATGCCATCCTATTTATCGCGTATCTTTTGTAACTCATAAAATCCATAATAGGATGTTTGATATCTATTATTTACCAAAAGTTATTTTAACCTGAGCGTCAAAAGCTCAGTAGTTTAGAGGTTGAATTTACGATTGTAGGTTCAAATCCTAGTCATTGGACTACTGACGTGGCACACCCCTAACACAAGCATTTTACCTTACTTGGAGAGGTTAAGAATGCAAACTGCTAGTAATCTTTTAAAAAAAACTTGTATTGCTTCGTTGTCAATTACAACTTGTATAGTATTTTGCTTATCTATGTAACACGTCAAGGAGAGTAAGGACTTTCAAGGAAGTGTCTAGCCTTTCCTCTTGGCTCGGAACTAGGTGCTTCAGACCATTGCTAGGCGAACCCTGAATTGGCACACAAATATATTTTTTTCTTACCCAGCCGAAAGAAGGTTATGATAGTCAAATTTTTTCTGGTAATATCACAATAACAGATTAGTGATAGATATCATAATTTTCACTATCAACTTAAAACACAATTGTGGCACTAAAACAAACAGTGCTGCCATCTACTAGCCTGCCAAGTAATATGTGGGGGCAATAACACTTTTGGCCAACTTTTTGCATGTCAGACAATAACATGATCAATCTTCATTGTCCTTGTCAGTATAAGCAATAAAACAATTTACTGTCCCTAAGGATTTTCCGTTAGACCTTCAACGTACAAATATTTGCTCTTAACAATATTTTTAATATTTATTTAATCCTGATCCTGAACTGTCTTGGTTTCATTATTTAAATGCGAATAATTTCCGTACATACCCAACGTGTGTATCTTTTTATCTTTTAAACGTATTAGGAGTTATTATTTAAATTCAAATATTTTAATATAATATAGTACAAGATTTTACTATCTTCTGTGTTGTGTATGTTGAATGAGAATGCTAATTTAGCTATGTGACGTCATTCTAAAATCAATATGGCGGACAGCGTAACATTGCAAACTATTTTTAAGCCTGAGGGCTTTGTGGCCTATTATGGACTGATATGGGTACCAAATGAAACGGTTTTCTGAGAAGTACACCAAATATAAGATGAGTTCTTTCTACATCCAATATGGCGGACCTTCCTCTCTCATAATATGCGTGTCAAATGAAAGGGTTTTGCTAAGTAGAATACGAAAGAACCGTCGGGTTAAGGCTAATATATATTTTTAAATGTATCCGTTGTCGTAATATAACTACGATTAAATAAAATTATTTTTCACCATCATATTTCATCCAGGCAACCTTTGATTTTGTTGAAACAAATTCGAAGAACAATAATTTAGTTTTTCACAAACAAATTAACTATTCCCTAATGTCATTGATAGTCAATAAAAAATCCTTTTACTGCAGAGAAATCGTAAAAGTGTCGTAGAAATATACCTAAAATCCGAATATTTGTTTCTGCTGACATCGCCTTTGCTTCACTTTGTTTGTAGAAATACAGAATTAAGCTTCGTTAGGTCTGTGCTTATTTTTAATCAGTATTAACACGATAAGAAGTATATATTTTCCAAATAAGTTAATTTGCTTTTGGAAATTCGTGGTTCAGAAACTTTTTGATGAAATTTCCACGAAACAATATATCTTGTTGTGTAATTGTAAAACTTGTATACACTTATCTTGAACTTTAAAAAGATTCGTGTAAAACATTTACGTCTTATCAAGTACCTTTACTCAAATAATATTATGTAGAATAAAAAATCAGTCTAATGTATTTTAAAAACATTGAAGATTCAAATACAATTAAAGTTAAATCTTATAAAATGTCCTATTTTACATTTGTTATTGCAATCAAAGAAGTTTTACATGGCCCTTTGGTAAAGTATTCTAAGACTCCCTAATCACTGTTTGAGCTCACCGCTTAACAACGAAATTAAACAAACATTGTTAATTTTTTTTAATTACATAACGAATTATCTTGCTTTTTCACATGAATAAAACAGTTTTAAAGAGGTTTATAGTTCTAGCCCTAATATCTGTTTTCTTGTATTGCCAGTATATGTAAGCAAGAAGAATTTGTAAACAGCTTGACTTATTGCTTTACTTTCTTGAGACATTTTTGTCGGTGTTTGTATCTGAGATCAGCACACTCGTCTATAAGATTGAACAATCTTGAACTTTACCTTGATCGTGTCACGTCTCGAAAACACAACAATAAATTTAATATATATTAGACTACGATTTTGTGTATGGTTTTCTTTATATTAAAGTGTCGTAAACATTGCTTTAAGTTTAGGAACAGGAATATGTATTTGAGTAGCAAAATTTAAACGTGATACTTACTGTAAAGCTGGATCGGACTTCAGGGTATTTTACAAAATTGTCTTCATTTTTTTGACCTTATTAGAAGTAAGGTCGAAATATACTTCTATCTTCTCATTCATCAATCTCGTTCTTCGCAGTTTAACCTTTTCACTGTTAAAAGATAAACTATCCCTATGTTCTTGGTCATCTCAATTATATACTCATAGCTATGGAATATTCTACAACGCGATCTTTATTGATAATGCTAGTTATTTCATCGTCTTTATCCATTATTACTCTATCTTGATCCTTGCATTACAGTCTACCATTCTCTATTCTATTTAACATTGACTTTTGTCATTAAATTATTTATTTCTCTATCGTCAAATTAACTATAACAAAATGTAAAAACTCACAACAAAATAGCGAGGTCTTAGCATTACATATATCCATAAATGGTCGCTTTTTATGTGTCATCTACTCTACATGATAACACCACTTCTTAGGATTTATAGCAGCAACACATTAAAGAAGAAACACTTTCGCGTTTACTGTATCTTTCAGAATGCGACAAGTGTATAATTTAAACATTTATATACGTATAAATTTCAGTAATGTTATGGTTTGTATTTTTACTACAGTGTGGGGGCGGATATGTTCCCCATTATCGTTATTTGAGGAACATTAAATCTTTTCAGTATTCCGTAAGTTGACTGATAATAATTTTATTTCTAATGGTCACCAACTTTCCTTAATAACAAAATTATTGATTGCTTTATCTAAAGCGAGCAATTCTCTTTTATAAATATATACTCTATCTTTGCTTGAATTTATTAGTTTTAGTCTAAGCTCTTTGCGATTGTTTTCTATTCTCAATTACTGCTAAAACAATTCTTTTATACACATCGCAGCCTTAAGTAATCTTTCACCATTTCTTCTTTACCTAAAACTTTTTTCCTTCATCTCTCCCTCCTTTCTTTTATTTCATCCTTTCTTTGCAATAATTTATTTTAAAACAATAAAATATGCACATTTTACCACTTGTACATCATTCTTTGGTTTTAAGTTTGCGGGGAATTCATTCAATCTAATATTCTAATTAAAAGGATAACTAATACGATACCAAAGTTTATTAAAGTATAGTAGGTTTACGGTAGAGCGAAGTTGTGTGAATCATACCTATTATGTGGGATTTAAAGTTACACGCCTCACTCGCCTCTCAGCTCATTGCTACCAGATGGCCCATTTGTTTGTAAGCTTCTAGCTTGTATCCACAAATAATACTTTACACTAGAATACAAAATGTTACGCAAAATTATGACTGCAAAGATTATTAATTTCAAGCTTTTCGATTTCATTTTTATGAGCGCAATGAACTGATATCCTCATTCATAAATGTAGGTATGAAAATTAATTTATATTTTATGTTATTGTAACTACTAATAATTTTCGGATTTCTTTTTATGCTTTAAACCTCTTCTTTTTTAAAAAAAACATGATTCTATGTCAACAAGAATTATTCTATAGGTTTTTATTCCCTATCTATATGGTGGGCATACGCGGCACTATCTTTTGATTGCATTTACTAAGAAGCTCCAAATGTTTGCAGAGTATTAGGCAATAGTGATTATTAGGAGCTTATAAGCTTGGTAGCGACAGTTCAACGGCAAATCTTTTCATGGAGTAAATATTGACTTGAGCTTTGATTTATTATTGGCAATAGGCGCGAGAGTTTGAGTTTTTGTGAGTTTGAGTGCATAGTCAAAGAACTCTCTAAACTATTGTATATTATTTGCTACTGCACAGTATAATTAATTTCTAGTTAATATTCGTTGTAACTAGTAAAATTTTCCGAGCTCTAATACGTTTTTTCTTGTTTGCATATTAATTACCAACTAACAGCAAGTGGTGAGTCACTTCAATTTACAATGTCAAAGGGCTTTTGCATATCCATTCTTGAGGCTGAAGACGCTATATACTTCATTCTGGCCTTCACCTCGGAATACAAAGCATTTTTATATGGCCGTAAAATAAGTTTTTTAACTCAGAAAGTTGCGACTTTCTTATTACTATTGCTCCATTCTCCATTCCATGCAAATAAACTTTTCTAGTCCTCTGAGTAAGTAATCTTTAGTGGATTTGATGACGATCCAGGTTTACATGGAAAAAAGCTTTGAGAAGAAATAAATGTTATTATGTATTATGATCATATATAAAAGTAATTATCATTCTCAGATGGAAGTTGAAATTAAAATAGTAACATATTTTATACTCCTCTATACTCAACAATTTATACATTTATTGAAGGGCTAAAACATTGTGATTTTGGATTATTTATATCTAAAATAATTTAATTATATATTGTATGTGTTCATCTATTATAATACTGTCCTGAAATGTAGTCAAAATTTACTAAGATGTTAAATAAACTTCATAATTTGCTATTCAGCATGGTTTGTGAATTCTAAAGAGAGCGCAATACTGTCCGTATCTGTGCCAAATTTTCCTTTACTTTCGTATATTAAAGATAAAAGTCACTTTTGTATATTAAGCTTAAATTGCTTAATCTTATTTAATATAATTATAATATTAAGAGCATATTTTTCAAAATAAAATTAGTTTTATCCTAAATTATGAGTTTACATTTTCCTGTACTTGTGGATAATGAATAGAGACTAGAAAACAATTTTTTGAATGTTGATTTTTTTTAAGAGTTACCTATTTCTGTATAGCAACACGTATAAAAACGCATTTGCACTAGCATTCTACCATGTCTAACATATGGGTGTGAACATATGAGACATGGGTACTTACTAGATCACTTAAGAGGGAAGCTTGCCAAATGCCAAAGAAGACATAGAGAGAAATATGATAGGCTCATCAAGATAGGATAGAGTAAGAAACATTGACCTTCGTTTGATATTTTGATCAAAATTGACAACCAAAAAAAGACACTAAAGGAAAATGGAGCAAGATATTGACTGAATGGTACCCTGGTGAAGACAAACGCAATCAAAGGAGACAACTTATCAGATGGGAAGATGAAATAAAACTGACAGCAGGTCATAATTGGAGAAGGGTCACTCGTGACAGAAAACAATGGAAACAGTTAGAGGAGGCTTATGCCACGAGGATCACTGAAAATCAGAGACGTTTTATAAGTGCTTAATGTTGTATCTGTTTTTTTGCATAAAAGGCTTATTTTTATCATTATAAACACGCATTTTAGACATGAAGACGGGTAGTGCAAGGGTTTAGTTATCCCGGTGCGGAAGATTATGACTCCTGATATTATAATTAAGAATAATATTAATAACTTATATGATCCTCCATAAGGAAGTTATAACGCCAAGATATTGCACTACTGTAGACAATATTTATTGTGTATAATCAATTGACAGATTACCTTAGATCTATCAGGACATAATTCGTTAATTGTTGAGACAATAAGTATACTTAAAATAAAATAAAAGGAAGTAAGCAGATAAACTCGCACATAGAAAGTTATCAACAGTGTTGCTAACTTTACTTCTATTTACTGTCTAAATTGATTTAGATTAGAGACTCTAAATAAATTTAGAACTATTAATAGAGTCAAAGTTAAAGTTTCAACCACGATAACCACAATATTTGTTTAAAGACAAGAAGCACATCGCTAATATGTGCCCTCAGAGTTTTTTTTTTTTTTTTATATAATAGGAAGGCAAACGAGCAGTCGGGTTACATGGAGTTAAGTAATCACCGCTGCCCACGGATTCCTGCAACAATTGGGGAGTTACAGAAGCGTTGCCGGCCTTTAAGGTGGAGATATACGCGAGTATTGAAGGTCCCCATGTCGTAATGTTCCGGATATACCGCCGAAGGTAGATCATTCCATAAGTTGATTTTGTGTGAATTAAAAGTTCTAGAAAAATGCACTGTTGAGGCACGCCACACATCCAGATGATGAGGATGATATTTAAGTCTATGTCTACGTTAAAGTCTACGTTAAAAAAGCTTACGTCATAACTTCTGTACGTTTTCTAAGTTCAGACACATGTCATTCTTTCAAACATCATCGTCATACGTCATCTCATTATCAGCCATTCTAACTTACAACCTGCTATAAAAAGTAATCAATTTATTTGTCTTATTTTTTTTATCTGTGTATTTCATTGTGTGATTCATTTTTCTAAGTTTTACTAACAATAAAAAATCCACCTATTTTTAGAGCTTGGAAAAACCAGTTAATTCGTAAAATTCTCGTTTCTACCGAACATTGTCTCTATACCTGCTTTCTCTATGACATTGGCTGAGTTAAATGTGAGCACATTGGCACGCCTAAAAGTCATAAAACTAAACTTGAATTGAACCTGTTTTATACCCCTTTCCTTACTACTGCATCTAACATGAAAGTAACATATTACATAACAGAACAATAATTTAGAAAAATAAATAAATCTAGTATGACTGTGATCTTCACAGTAACACGCATAAGACGATAATAATATGCACTTAAAACGAAACACTGAGTAACCAATATTAAGCACATACTCAAACCTTAGAAAAGGAGACTCAGCATCACGACACCACACCACTACACAGCAATGATATACACCAGGCGAACTCTGTTTGACAACTGGCTCACTATCGGAAAAACTTTGCTGAAAGTTAAAAGTATATCAAGAAAACACCACATACTTATTCTCAGGGGCGACTTTACCTTTAGTGAAGTTGGGTGTGCGTTGCACACGGGCGCCGCTTTTTTAGGAGCGCCGGCAGAGTATGGCGAAATATTGATTCATTAATAATTTTTTGACTGCATTTACAATGTCGAAGCCTCGGCAAATAGCCTCGAAGTCAACACTTTTTTTTGTAACAAAGGCTTTTTACAGTCTAGAGACGCCCTTGCATATTCTTCTCTTGGAAGTTTCAATAAACTGCAGATCCAAATATTAAATTAGATAGACCAAGTTTATAAAACACTTTCTATTATTCGTAACGTTAAACATTTAATTTCAATTTTGTTACTGCTTCGTTTGTATATCCGGTTCAAAATTTGTTATTCATTTTCAATTAATATTGATCAAGCAATGCAAATGTTTTACTTAGGATTTAAATAAATGTTTCCTTTAGTTATTTTAAATTATAATTATCTGAATAATCAAAGTAGTGCTTCTTATCTAAATATAAAACAAGTACCAATAACAAAATTACTTGACCACGTAATTACACAGTTCAGAATACAAAAATGCTATAAATGTCTATTTTGCAATAAACATCTGAGAAAAAATGCAAATCTCTTTATTTAATCACTATATCTATATAATAGAGGATTCAGAAAAAGTAAAAAATAAACGTATTTTTTGGTACCATGCTCAAAAGTTTCTGTTTAAAACTATATTCGTTTTATTAGGGTGTCTGTAACTCAATTTTCGATTTCCCCTACTATTTTTTTTGCTTCTGATTCAATGTAATGAATAATATGTTGTACGGGGTCTTTAATTATTTTTGTAGAGAATTTAATGCTCTATAGAAAAAGTTTGGAGTCATTTTTTGATAAGTCAACTCGGTCAAAAGTTATTCGAGGTCACAGTATTTGACCACCATCAATTTAGCTGGGTTCTACAAAAATTTCTTAGAAATTTTAATTAATGAGCTGAATACGAACAAACAATAGTAGTGTAAAATATGTACATATTTTGTGCAAATTGACTGAACTATTGCGATATTTTACCAAAAAAATATTTTCATACGCTCATATGTATAGTTTTAGCTAATCCATGAGAATATTATTATTTACATCATAGTTCGGTATAAAAATGTATAATAAATAACACTAGAGTCAACTGATCGTAATACATTTCATGTGAATTTCCCTTTAGCATGTATAGAAATATTTATTCCTCACTAAAATATTCACTCAACGTTACAGCTCTGTTTACATAACGAAGTTACGAGTAGCTGATATATTAGAATGACTGTTTTGCATTACGCGGAATTTCCCCGTACGTCCCTCTAAATGTCTTTTATCCCCATATTTTAATATTTCATTTCCTAAACAAATAACATTATTTGCCCTTTGAAACTCAACTTCTCACTGAAGTAAAACAGGTATATTTTTTATACATATTTCAGTATTTTACCCGTGAGGGGACGGATTAGAATACTATTCCTCTCCGCCGCTGGGAGAGCATCTCGTAAGAATCCGACCGCCAAGTGTCATAGACGCATTCCAGTCGAGCCGCATGTGGGCCAGACTTACCCCCTCCGTCTTCCATCCCATCAATTCTGCGGACCTAGTGGGCTCTTTCTCAAGGTCAGCTGAAACCGCAGATTTTTTTCTTCACCCCACTCCCCACTCTATCTTCGAGGATGCAACGCATCGACAAAACAAGACTCTATCTCTTGTTTTGCCGATGTCCACAGGCGATGGTGGCCATTTACCATCAGATTGACCATCTGCTCGTTTGCACCTTATCTACCATACAAAAAAAATAATCAAAAAATCTTAAGTAATTAGGTCAAATTTTAAAAGCATGAAAATGTTTTTCTGCGAAATATTTGTTAAATGGTAAAACAAAAATATTGACACTATTACTATAGCAAAAATTATTATCAAAAAATAATTCACAAGTTTCAGCATATTTTACGAATTTATTTACAGTCGTATATTATAATTATCCTAAAGAAATAATAAATTATTCCGGGATAAATCGAAGCCACTATATGTAGTTTCTTTAGTTAATAATATTAGTAAAGAAACATAAATATCTCTAAAACATTCTTAAACTGACTAACTGTTTTTGTGTGTTTATTTTAAGTTGGAGCTTAAGTACTTTCTAGATTCTATATTTCCAAAATTGTTTAAATATTTTTAAATTTTTTCGTCCTTCCTGTTATATGCTGAATATGCTAAAAATTCCACTAAAATGTGTGTGAGAGATTATAAAGCTTTTAATTCCGTATACTAATTTTTCTCGGCCTTTTCTCTCCCTCCTTTCTATATTAAGAAACGTTTCTTGAACAGGTTTTCTACCCTGTTTCAATGTATTAAATGTCAGAATAAAATTGTTGCCTAAATATGGCACTCACCTGTGTTTATATCAATTTTGTTTAAATAAAGCTTGAAAATCTTCTACCTTACCTCTTAAAATATGCTTTGACGTAGAGTAGACACAAGAATTTAATACAAAATACTGTGTACATCGTACATGATGCAAAACTCTAGCGAATGGCAGTTGGTGGTAAAGTAGTGTAAAAGTTAAACCGTGTTGGAGGGTAAATTCGTTTATTATTCACCAACGCTTGAGAGCCTGGTGTTATCTGGCTGAAAATCGCACGTTACAGCTAAGTAGGTTGCCACTCAGATGAGAAGTAACATAAATATTAGCTACGGAGGTAAATTAGTATTTAAAATCTGTTACTTTGAAGAACAGATGTTGTAAGAACAGACTTAACTAACAAACTATAGCTTCTACTCCAATCTACAATAATATTTATAGAAAGGAAAGATTTGTATATTTTTATGTAACGAATAAACTTAAAACTACTATATTTATTACAAGAAAAAAGTAGAGATCCTCAGAAATTCTTATTAAAACCAACCCAAGGTGTAAAAAATTAGCCATAAAATGTGTTTCGTCGCATGCGCTGCGGAAAGTATTGACGAACAAAAAAATGTTCTACAATTTTATAGAACGTATTAATATCTATAAAAAACTACGCGAGACCATATGTCCAACTATTGTAGTTATGTCACTATAACTACTTTTTTACATTTTAAAAGTTGATAGAAATGTCTAACAAAATCAGACCATGTTCTATTAATTCTTATCCAAATAAATTCGAATTTAAGACTGTTTCAATACCTACAGATTACTTTTTGAATGATTGAAATCGGACATTCCGTTCAAAAGATATTACGAAATTAAAAGTGTCAATATAAACAAAAAATACACGCCGACGCGCCGGTGTTAAATGTCCACCCGTGCGAAGCCGGGACGGGCCGCTATATACAATATTATGACTGATGTTGAAAAATATGGTTTGGTGATCGACGGTATCTACTTGCCCGTGAAATGATGAGCCGTGACGTCATAGTATATGTACTAATATAGTTATAGTTGGAAACACCGTTTAAGTATTATTTTATTTCATTTATACCGACGCAACAATATGTAACCTCTGTTCTGATAGATTTGTGCCCGTTGTCAAACTAAGCTCGCTTGGTGACCATTATGGCTGTACAGTGGTGTGGAGTCGTGATGCTGGGACTCGATTACTAAGATCTTAACTAAGCACATTATTATTGTTTTGTGCGTGTTACTGTGCGGTATAGGTCCCATGAAGATATCATTTTTGTGTGAATAAAGAAAATTTATGTAGTGTATATATGTGGTGTGGTGTTTAAATAGATTATTATTAAATTAGTTAAATTTCAACATTACAAAATGACGTTTAATAAGGCGTGACGTCATTCAATGTATCGGTGTTTATGCTTTCACACAGATCACTACCTATTATGACTGATTATATTGACTTGACTTGTAATTTTTAGTTTCATTTTATCAAAAGTCTCTCTACTCTAAATCAAGTAGAAAATGTATACTGAATAATATCTATAGTTCATAAAATTGTATTCTACAAGAACTGAGCATTGTCAGTTAAAATTTATATATTTCTTTAATATAATTCTGTCTTGAAAATAGCTCTCCACTCAGCAAAAGTGCAATCTCGCTCTATCTGCAACTGTCATCTATATTTTCTTTCTCTTGACTTTAATTGTAAAATCTGGACTTTTATTTGCTATAGAAAAATTAAAAATATTAATTTTCTTCTACACTTTCTTGTATAGTTAAATAACCAAAACTTTTATTTTTTATTTTATTTTATTAATATTTGGGAAACGAATAGTGAAATATCTCTTACAAACTAAAATTATAACTAAAGTATACACCAATAAAGTTTCCACTTATACGTAACACACAATTAGAGCAAAAAAGAAAATAATACGATTAAACAAGAAATTACCAAAAGTTAAAAAAAAAAATTAAAACATTGTGATTATAAATTACAATAAAAAAATAAATAAAATAAGATACAAGGGGCAACAATCACTAACTAGATATACGTCATTATAACTGCTACAAGCTCTAGAAACAAATAATTTTTTTGCATAATTAGTTCTTGTAACAGGAACTGAAAAGAGGAATTTATTACGCGAGGACACATTATAAGTTTTAGCCCATCTTAAGAAAATCTAACTTCCATTTGTTTTAGTAATCGGATTTTCCACACAACAAGTTAGCAACACCGTCGATAAATTTATATTCGTGGGTATTACTTTTTATGTTATTCCATGACTGTATACAACCTCTGTTCCGATAGACTTGAATAGAGCTCGCCTGGCGACCATTATGGCTGTTGACTGATTGACTGTGCAGTATCGGTCCCATGTAGATAACAACACTTCATTTAAACTTGAGTGAGATCATAATAAATCAAGTGGCAAGCTTGCAATTCAATTAAGTAACAAGCATGTGTGGTGATGGTGGAGGATCGACATCGACTATGACTCTAGCGGTCGGGCGCGCTAGACGCTACATGAGTTATTAAAGATTAAAGTCGGTTACAAGATAAATATTGCTTCCGACAGAATACATCTAATAATTGAAGGCGAGTATTTATGATCATTGTAAACACATCCCGTAAATCTGTATAATATACAAAGGGTCGACCGCTACTTTGGCTCTACTGTTTCCTAGACCGTGAGGGGAAGGGTTAGAATACAATTCCCCTCTACCGCTGGGAGAGCATCTCGTAAGAGGCGAGTAACCCAGCAGCTCCTTGGTGGTAGGGGATATATTCTCCGACTGGATTGCGGCCACCAGCATGCGAATCTTCTTGCTAAGGGTCAATTGAAACCGCAGCTTTCTTCTCTTTGCCCTCAAACAAACAAAACAAGAGACTTGTTTTGTCGATGTCCATGGGCGACGGTGGCCACTTACCATCACCGTCTGCTCGTTTGGCCCTTATCTGTCATAAAAAAAGACATCAGCTTAATTAATAAAGCTTTAAGTTACTATTAATAGTAGTAAAAAAAATATCAATCGACTTATATTCATATTTACTTCTCCCAACTTTTAGGCTGTGTGTCCACCTTAGATGGGCCTAATAGAATCGCTTCATTAGACATATTCTGAGCGAGCCTAGGCGATCCCCGCTGATCCCTGGTGGAAAAACAGCTATAGAAACAAAATATTTCATTTAATATTATTGTTTCATATATACAGAACAATGTCACAGTTTATCTAAAGCTCTGTATCTCTCTCGGTTAGTTGTTAGTTTTGTTAACCTCGAGAGTATTGCATTCCTAGATCACAGCTTCCTGCTCGTGGATTTCATCGTTTATATTAAATTATATTTCGTATTGTTCTATTTTGATATTATCTTTGATTCTTATATTAAATTTGAAATAGAGATTTTATTTTCTCAACTAGGTATATTTAAAAAAAACAACGGATCGTACACAAATCTAAATTCAGTTTTGTATGAAACGTGCTACCAATTAAGGGTAGTAAAGTAGTACTGTCGCGCCGTCTTACGAATTTTCGATCAGTCACGTGTCCTGACGCGAGTTTAACATTTTTTACCCGTACAAAAAAGTGAAAAAAAATATTGTTCCTATAATTTTATTTAATACATATTTTTACAAGTTGCAAAACGAATAATTTGTCAAAAGATTGCGTTTCTTTTTTTATAATATAAATAATATAGAATAAAGTTAAATAAAAATATACATGAAATTAAGCATAGGACATTGAAAAGGCTTTAACATTCTATTTATTTATTTTTTTGAAAAAAAAACATACTTATACAATTTTCTATAGTATTTTTTATTAATAAAAGAAACGAAATTTTTTAATATCCATGGAGAGGCATTCACTCTTATTGAATTGGGAATTGATTCATAAAAATTCAAATTAATTTAGAGAAAAACAGAACAGTTAATTTGCTTTTAATCTTGATCTAGTCCACTTTAGGAGCGAAGACACAATCCAAATTGAATTTTAATCAGGAAAAAAACAATTTAAGACGACTTTTATACTGTTTCCCAGCCGAGTAAATTACTCTTAAGAGTCTTATCATCAAATTAATGGTGGAAACTTCTAGTAATAATGTCTTCAGAGTGCACCGGCCCATTGAACTTTAGCGGTTCTCTTGAAATATATACAAAGTTATGAGTATGTGGATATTAGTAACAGCTTCTTGAATCTTTTATGACGGAGATAGTGAGATCAGATGTATTAAAAACAAAGTTGCTTGCCGATGTCTGTACGCTTAGATCTTTTAAACTACGCAAAGGATATAATTATGTATAAGTCGGTGAGTAAGTTAGGCTTAGGTTAACCTAACTTTACGTTTAAACAGTGAAGCTAAGAAGTGGAGTGTTGGAATTCTGTTAAAAGGCCTTGTAAACCTACACTTTGATCACAAGTCTAAGGCACTGCTTAGGTTGCTGTCGTAATTATAAGAGATCATGACGTTTAGTTGTCTATCAGTTCAGTAGCAGTAACTACGTTGTGTTTGCCCGATAGTCAGAGTTATACTTTAGTAGAGAAACCGTGTGAAGTCGGGCCGAATGTATGTAAATGAAATTATCTCAGTACACATAAATGTGGATTCATTTCTGTGTAAAATCTTACAATACATCATATTTGGCATAGTTTGTCAATTCTGCTTTTCACATTGAAAATAGACATATTATAAAATAAACTTTATTTTATAAAGTTTTTTTTTTATTATATTTTTTGTAAAATCTGAATTCAAAAGAATCGTACATCTTTTGATTTCACAAACAATTAACTTTGTAATTTGAATGCAAATTAATTTTCAAAAGAAAAGTATTTTAATTTTGTTTTGTTTAGACGAAATTTTGTTTCATCAGTAAATTATAAAGTCAACTTTGTTTTTTGCTATATCCTACTAATATTATAAACGCGAAAGTTTAGAAATATAACTTACACATCAGAATAACATATAGGCTAAAATTTATAATGACATAGTGTGAATTATCCAAAATGTAGCGATTGAAACCGCGGGGCGCAGCTTGTTTTAGATATTTTGATACTTTAGGGTTGTTATTGGTACCCGAAACATAACATTATTATACTTCCAAAATATTAAAAAAAATATGATTTATTTCAACAGTTTGTTATATTTTTGGAAATTCTAGTGCTAAGGTCTAACTCGACGACATTGCAATGTTTCCAAAAACTAATGAACGTTTTCTTGTTATATAATTAATACGTCTCAAAACTCAAGGAGAAATATTCTGATATTGTTATTCTTTATTTTTCATATAATATACTGTGTTGGAAAGGATATATTACGACCTCGTATGTAACTCGATCATACTCGGATATACCAAGGAAACGATATATTTAAAATTTTAAACTATAATATTTTAAAGCAAGAGTACCTTTTACCAGCTAGTATTAATGGCCATTTCATTTATTACGACTCATAAGTGATGGTCTCCCTGCCTGACAGATATTTATTGTCTCTAGATAGACTGGCTTTTCTGTACTAAACGTTAACCACAACTTAAAAGCAAATACTACTTTATTTTATTAAAAACACATCTATATATGTAATAAGAATGTTACTTATTGAAAGTCTGTATATTGAAGATATTTTAGAAATTATAATGTGAAATTTATAACATTAATAGAAGATAATCATTTTTAAAATATTTTCTTTAAGCAGCACAAAATTGATACGGTTTTCAGAGTATATTTCTGCATGTCTTGCGTGTCTAATTTAAAAAAAATATATCTGTCGGAGTATAGTTGGGATAGGATAGTAATGAAGGTCGTGCCGGGCTATAGTTAGGGTAGGATAGTAATAAAAGGGACATGTTGTTAGTCCTTACATTGTATTTTGATGTGTTAACACAACCTTAGGTTAGGTCAGCCTTAGGTTAGGTTTATGTTAGGTTAGGTTAGCCTTATGTTAACCTAACCTAAGACAAACAGTGAGACCAGGCAGTGGAGGTGAGTGTTATGATCATTTGAAGGATATCCTTAAGCCTACACCTTGGTCACAAGTCCAAGGCACTGCCTGGGTTCAAAAATCGTCCCTCTGTTCTGACATATCTTTTCATTTAATTTAATGCAAATAAATAAAGTTATTGTCGTTTAAAAATATTTTAGCTAAAGAAGCTTAGAGCAAACACCAACCAAACACTGAACTCGTAACCACTGAAGAATTCCGTTTTCTACCTTCTGGCTTCGTCATCAGACCTTTGACATCTAGTGCAATATATTGGACTCGTCAAAAAACAAATACTTTGAAATCAGATCACTTTAGGATAAGATATTATGGTATTTTATCCAAAAAGTCACGGGTGCAACTTATCCCATGTAATATTCAGGCGTTTACGACGGTAAACATATATTATCAATATACCGTAGAAACTCGAAATATCTTCGGGATCAAAAGTAGCCTATGTATTTAACCAGGTTATAAGGCATCTCTGTGCCAAATATCATTAAAATCTGTTCAGCCGTTTTTGCATGATTCAGTAACAAACATTCAAACTGATGAAAATTCAGGTTGCATTGACTTCCAAAATGTCATTTTACAAATGCAAACAAAATCAGTGACAGACAGAAGTTTCTCCAAGACATATATCTATCTAGAGTAGGACATCTGTACAAGTAAATTTCCGCTTCGTATCCTGGCAAGACAAGATGCACAATATTACAATCTCATGCATTACTAAATCATACTGCAATGTGAGACGTTGCAGACATAATGCTTAGTATATTATAATGTTGCATGGCACTCTAGATATATAATTAAATGAAATGAAAGGTTTTAATCATATTAATTAAGCAGAAAATTCCAAGGAGTTCCTCCCTGTTCTATATTGAAGCTCAAGGTCTAATATAAATGAACTTAAAATGGAACTTATTATTTAAGTAAGCATTCTATGTAAACTACCAATACAACCGCATGTGTCGTTTAGAACTTACATTCGTTCAGATAATTATGACCATCCATGAAATATTAGGCAGAACAAAAATTTAACTAAATATCAGTTAGCAGCATTGTTGATAACTTTTCATTAACGAATATTTATTTATTTCAATTATACCCATCTCTAGACAATATATAACCTCTGTTGCCATAGATTTAAGCCAGTCTATTGAGTGATGTCACACAGATCGCGGATGCTAGATCTCTCAGTCTTTGACATAATAATCTTTATGTTAGGTTTGGTTAGTTAAATATTAGATAACGAAATCGATCGGTGGAGATATGTTTTCACGCAGTAGAAGGCCTCTTTAAACCTGCTCATGGGTCTCAAGGTCCACGCACTACGCGACTCTACTTTTGAGTATTATTGCGAACTATATACAGGGTAACAAATGGGAAGTTGCCTAAAAAAAAATAATAAAAATACATATTAAATCAGTGAAGTAGTCATTTTTTTTTAAATAGATTTCAGTTCAATTGAACATATTATGTTTATAAAAAAATGACAAAACCTGGCTACGGAATAACTATTAATGGTAAATATTTTCGAAGTGATCCCCATATGAATTTGCACAATAATCAAGCCGTTTTTGAAAACGATGTAAAACTTGTTCAATTTGAGATGAAGAAATACTAGAAATCCCTTTTCTAATAATAGCTTTTCTCAAATCATCTTTGGTCTTGGGTTTTTCCGCATAACAGTTATCTTTCAGGTAGCCCCATAAGAAGAAATCACACGGGCCAGTTTATACCTGCGTGTGCAAAGTGGGGATTTCCTAAACCAATGACGCGTTCACCATAAACTTCGTAAATAATTTCAAATACTACTTTAGGCAACTTCCCCATTTGTCACCCTGTAATTGAGAGGGAAAATGGAGCTTATTTGGCTTAAATAAGTATACAGTATAGTAACAATCGTTAAAACTACAGTCATTGCACTCGGGCATGTCTGCAATAGTACTTGAATGAAGATTGTTGAGCATGTGCGAAGTTTTGAGAGGATTTTGACTCGAAAACGCTAGTTGATCTCACGTACGAATTTTTTCAGGCACGGACAGGTCTCAAGTGCTAACTTAACTAGCTAGATTCAAAGAGCATTATCATTTAAAGTTATATTATTAAGAGTTTACCTCTATAACCTCTGTCCTGATAGATTAGTGTTCTATAAAAAAGAACTCCTTATATCTGCACTTGCGTCACATCCCCAAATCGTCTACTTCCATAAATCCTTATTAAATTTTGAGGCCATTGCAGAGAATTTCGATGGTTTCTTAATGAATCCTCTAGTATTTTCAAAATATAAAATCGATTAATTTTTGTTACAAAGAAATTGATATTGCCTTTAACAAGTGGGAATGTTAAGATTAATCTTCTTTATTACTTCAGGGACTTTCTTGACCTTTATACATTATATATTACAGGCTGAAATTGCTTAACGATTTGTTGACTTTTAATTTCGACTTTATTTATGATTGTTTATTTTTGCTGATTATTTTCTATCGATTCGTTTTCAAACGTTTCAAATCCAATCCAAGACTAAACAAAAATCTAGTGTAGGACGTCTAAGAATGAGGGAGGAATGATGAGGAGTGTAGGGTTAAAAATCCTCTTGCATGGCCGCTACCCGAATACTAACAACAATTTATATTAAAGTAAACTTACGAGGACCTCAAGCCTGGTGGTCTTTAGAGGAATTCGTACGAACGACACTTTTGAAAAATAGATTTTTACCAAAAATATTGGTGTCGCGCTGAGCCCCAAGCTTACCCCTTACCGTGCGATAGAGAGAACTACAGCTCGAACTGATTTTACCTACGTAACATTAAGAAAATCGTCCTTTCGTAATCCCCTGTTTCGTCCTCGAAATCTGGACCGATTTTAATATTTATTTCGTTAAAATGCATTTCAGGGTCTAAGCTATACCCGTACGTTTTGCTGTTTTGGTTTATGTTAGTAATAATTAGTTTGCTGGATGTTTGCAAATGTAAATAAAAATTTAATTTTAAAAGTTTTTTTTTTCTATTATATTAAGCAAATAATAAAAAAAACAGAGGCAGACAATAAAAAAAAACGCAGAGACGGCAGAGGTACGTATATAACGCATGGTATTTTTTTCTTCTGTAATTTCATTATCCTAGGAGAAAACAGGGGACTACGTTTGTATGAAAAAAGTGTTGACTGATTTCCTCTTAATTAAGACACTATATACTAACGTCCATGGTCTCTACGCGAAAACACCAAAGAGACTGACTACTCTATCTCACCAAAGGTTATATATTGTTTAGACGTAGGTAAATTTGAAATAATATAAAAGGAATGAATACTAATTTATAAACGGTGTTGCTGTTAAGGTGATCATATTTTTTCCATATTCCGACATTTCAAGTAAATCCTGCGTTCATATAATTTTTTTCTAAGTTTAATTTTAACTTATATATTTTATGAATTTCTATTCTGATCGATTGATGAAATTTTATCGCTTCAACGACATCAATTTTGTCCCTGGACAAATTGCTCAGCATACCGTCAAATAGGCAAAAACTGCTAGGCAACATGATCAAACATTTTTGGTTTAATACTTTATCCAATAATTTTTTTAAATACATTTTCTGAAACTTCCGCAGAATAACTCTCTTATGTATTTTTAGTAAATACAGTGGGTTACTTAATAAATATTTAATGGCGAATAGTTTCTTTAGTTTTATTTCTAGAATACCTACTTCTCGACCATCTTTCATATCGAGGATTACGTTTACGTTTTGTTTGACTTCTGATATATATTTTTAGATGTATTTACTTTATATATATACTTTGTACAATGTCGGCGCGTAACTTAGTCACAAGTCTGAGGCACTGCTTAGGTCCCTGTCGTAATTGTATGAGATGTTTAGTTATTTATCGGTTCAGTAGCAGTATCTACGTTGCGTTTACCCAATAGTCCATTCAATATCACACCCCTCCTAATGGTTTTAACATACCGCCTCTCCTCCTTCCTTTCTATTTTTCTCCGAGTCATATTAAATTATACAAATGATCTGGTTAAAACATGTACTGATTCTACGTTCAAAAGTCAATTCATAAAAATACCTAATTTTCACAACCCTACATATTCAAAATATAATAGTTTACGTAGTATTGTTTGATTTGTCAATAACAAAACTAGAAAGGCGAAACGAGATGGACGAAAACGAGCATAACTCATGCAAATGCCACAACTTGCAGCGAACGAAAACGTCAAAACTTTTCGGCGTATTTCAACAGTTTACAGAGTCACTCCTCTCTCATTCTCTCGGTTCGAATAGACAAATGTTAAAACTTTAGATACCTTTACGTGGAATTCATTTTAGAGATGTATAACCAAAGAAAACTACTACTATTTTTTACTAACACAAAAGTATGTAAGAAGTAAAGAAAAAGAATTAATAGTATAATAACTCAATAACAGATTTTGATGATATTTGGCACAAAGATACACCAAAGCATAGGAAATGATATAACCGTCCTTTTCTCAGAAAAAAAAGGCCTAAAGGGATTGAAATAAGGGATGATAGTTTGAATGGTAGTTCATTATAAACTGAAATATTGCAGCCGGGCGAAGCTGGGACGAGTCGACTAGTAGTATACCAAATTGCCTAACAAGCAATAATACCATGAAAATAATTTAGACAGGAAACCGAGGAGTGTTCGTGTCTTGCGACCCGGAGGAAAGCTTCAAAAACGTGTTACCCTTTTTGAAATTTTATAAAATACGAGCGGCCTGCCCTCGCTTCGCTCCGGGTATTTAAAGCAATAATATAATTGAAGTCCTCAATTTATCTTTCTGCAATTGTGTAGTTCTTCATTATGTGAAAAAAAAGAGAGAGAAAAAAAATGCGACAGATAATATAAAAGAGAGCAAAAATAAAATTAAGTAGATAAAGTAGAGAGAGAGAGAGACTCTATCGAAAGAAAAAACCGAACAGAGACTGACCATGCTGAACAGATATAAAGATAAATATTAAAGAGAGAAAAAATAAAGGGAGAGAGAGAGTATATAAGAGGAAAAGAGACAGAAATACTAAAGACTTCCTCAGTGAAACAATTTTTAAAATCGGATCAGTAGTAACAAAACGGCCAAGTTCTATTAATTAAAATAATGTATATGGCAACACTAAATCATCTTTGTCACTCACGAAAAGTATAGTTTTCTATCAGCGAAAGAATTTTAAAAATCGGGTTAGTAACAACAAAATGGCCATATTCGTTTAATTAAAAAATGTATATGGCAACACTAAATCACCTTTGTCACTCACGAAAAGTATAATTTTCTATCAATGAAAGAATTTTAAAAATCGGGTTAGTAACAACAAAATGGCCATACTCGTTTAATTAAAAAATGTATATGGCAACACTAAATCACCTTTGTCACTCACGAAAAGTATAGTTTTCTATCAATGAAAAAAAAAATTAAAATCTGATTAGTAGTCCTGAGAAACCCATCAATTTACAAAATGACCACGTTATGGCACTTAAATGGCCATATCTTTTTAATTAGAATATTTATGGCAACACCACATAGCCTATGTTACCCGGAAAGGATGTAGCTTCCTATCGGTAAAACAATTTTCAAAATCGGTTCAGTACTTTTCGAGCCTATTCGCAACAAACATACAAACAATCAAATCTTTCCTCTTTATATAATAGTATAGACTATGCGTTATAAGATAACAATAAAAAGTATTAAAAAAATTTACTTTCAAATGAAAAGTCATTTTAATTATTTACTAAGCTGTTTTGTAAAATATTATAATAGAGGGTATAGCAGACCGAAAACTTCCGTGTGACAACATAGTAGTAGCACATAGTGTGAGAAATATCAATTTGTATGATAACTTGCACTCAGCTTCAGTAATTAATATAACTTCTAAAGCAACCACCACAGTAAGTCTATCCTTTAAGACATCTGTCTCTGAATAGTGTTGCCAGCATTAGTGGTAGTGAATTTATATCTTAATACTGCAGTTCTGACTCACTTTCTTTGTTAATAAACCCTAATTGCGACGCTGAGGCACATTATATTTCTAGTCTTACAATAATATATAGGTAAAGCTGTTTTATATAAATACTATGGGCCCGTCCCGGCTTCGCACGGGTGGATAATTTTTTTTTAACATTTTGGCTCCCGCATTGTCGCTCCCTCTATCGCCGCGTTACTCGCTGCGATAGAAGGAGCACCCCACACCGCGCCGGCGGCCCGTCTGGGATTATTTTTTATCTATCTTGATATTTTTATTCCGTAATATCTTTTGACTGGAATGTCCGATTTCAATAATTCAAAAAGTAATTAACAGGTATTGAAACAGTCTTCATTACGAAATAATTTATTTGGATAAGAATTAATACAAAGTTATAGAAAACATGGTCTGATTTTGATAGGCATTTTTATCAACTTTTAAAATGTAAAAAAGTAGTTATAGTGGCTTAACTACAATAGTTGGACATATGGTCTCGTGGAGTTTTTTGTAGATATTGATACGTTCTATAATATTGTATAACATTTTTTTGTTCCATCATCAATACTTTTCGCAGCGCATGCGATGAAAGATATTTTATGGCTAATTTTTTTGCACCTTGTGTTGGTTTTAGTGAGAATTTCTGGGGATCTCTAATTTTTTCTTGTTATAAATATAGCCTATGTTACTCAGGGATAATGTAGCTTTCTGATGGTGAAAGAATTTTTGGAATTGGTCCAGTAGTTTTTATGTTTATTCGTTACATACAAAAATACAAATCTTTCCTCTTTATAATATAGTATAGATAGAAGGAGGTTGTTTGTTTGCTTGAATGTGATAATCTTAAGAGGAAATGGTCCGATTTGAAAAATTCTATCAGTGTTAGATAGGCTATTTATCGAGGAAGGCTATAGTCTATATATTATCACGCTACGACCAATAGGAGCGGAGCATCACGCGTACAAAGTCACAAGGGTTGACTAATTTTATATAAACTAATAGAGTAGAATGTTTTTTCTAGTAACGAAAAGTTTTGCTCTAAAAGTTTCTAACAAACTCTGGTGTTCTGTTTACAAGAACTTACACCAAACCTACATCTTTTCAAGGTACTCTTTAATCCAGTGTAGCAGTGAGAGTTCCTTAAGAGTTTCCATTGTCTTCCAAACCTTTGTAGAAAGTGGGAAACAAACAACGTGTACAAACACTTGCAAGTTAGTATGCAAGTTGGTTCTTTCTTATAAACTCCAGTAAAGTTGAATCAGCGGTCGTTGCGTAGACCTTTGATCAAATGTACGCTTGTTTTGTTCTAGACACGACTAACTTTGCTTTTGTTCAATTTTTCCTTTGAGTTTTTTGTTTTAAACTTTGTGCTTTTATTTTACTTTTGCTATAAAAGTTTATTTTTGAATACATTTCCTATACGCGTAACATCAATTTTCCATACAATTATAAACGTTCATAGCAATGCTTGATAGTAAGAAATAGATCCAACAAAATTCGACGGGTTATTTCACTATATGGTCTATTGTACCGAAAGTGTAATAAAATGTAGATTAAGCTTTATTAAATTATTTAAAGGGAGTATTTTTAATAACTTAGCAACACAGGCCTACGACTACACTTGTCATTATAGTGGAAAGGTTAGGGAGCTATTTGTATTATAAAAAGGATGACTTTTACGCCACCAGGTTGAGTTATTCTCGGTAATCGTGTGAGTTCGTGTTGTGTATTTAAAGATAGTTTGCTGAACAGTTAAATAATTAGTGTGATTACTGTTTTGCTGAAGAAGTGTTAAATATTAGAGTCAGGAGGTCGAGCGTTGATGGAGTGTTGATGCATTGTAGAAAGGCCTTTTAATCCTGCACCTGGATCGCAAGTCCGAGTAGTACAAAAATAGTTATTGTAGTCTTTTTGAGTGTTATTATTCGGTGCTTGATCCCTCATTGAGTACACGAGTAACCAATATTTTAACTTATTTGCATATCGCAAAGATACCTTGTTTAAACTTTAAACGAATATGTGGTTTCATGATATTGAAATATAAAACGAGATTAGATGCGAATACAAAATTATAAATTCATTAGTATGCCTACTGACTAATTTAATTAAAAATAATATGACTCAAGGCTATAAAAGGACCTTTTAACATTAAATCACATCCGTCCTAATGGGTGTAAAAAGTTCTAGGCACGAAATTGTAAAAGCTTTTATGATTATTATTACGTGGTCTTTGTTTTACAACTTTAACAAATTTATAAAACTCGTAAGAAATGTTTGAAATTGAAGCTTGATTACGCAATTTATTAGATTTTCGGAATTAAAATTGTAGAGGTTATAAAGGATAATGGATTTATCTTGCCATTTTGATTCATATCTTACAATTCAAGAATATAAGAATGGAATTAATGTTAAATTTTCTTGCAAGAATGAGACCTATTATTTACATTATTTTTTTATGTAATAAAGTACAAATTGGGAGAAAGGATAATCAACCTAAATTAAATGTTGATTGTAGGGCAAGTTCTGTAATTATCTATCAGTTCCATAGTAGACAGTAAATTGACAAGAATAACATTTTTTAATTTTATGCAAATTTATTCACTTAAAACGCACCGATCCTAAACAACTTAATTTTTTAAAAATATGATACACAATTAGTTTGTTCGGGAAATTTTTACAATTTAGTGCGGCATTACAATTAGAATTTGTTTTTTTCGTTTTGTATCTTTCACAAACTTTTTAACTGTTGTCTGTGATTCCATAATCCAATGATTAGTTAAATCCTTTCTTTGTTATCGGTCACCTCTAATTACTAATGAAAAATGTAACTTTTTTAGCTTTTAAAAAATCCACACTCGCCCGAGAATTCCGTTTATTTAAGTGACACTTAAACGTTTGATTTTTTTTCTTTTTGTACTACTTGTCGTATTTAGAATTGCTAATTGCGCTAAGTGGAGTTCGTTTTAGAATCTTTCAGACTGTTTTATGTACCAAGTAGCTTTTATGCTGTGATTACGAGTTGTTAGAGAATAAATTATTTTACAGACATGTTCACATTTCAATTATCATTTCATTCTCAGACGTCCGCTACGTACGACGTTCCGATCAATATTAATTTATAATAATAAAGTTAGTGGAAAAAAATGTGGGTAGAAAAAATATTTTCCATACTAACAGAACGTTTATAGATTACCTCATAGAATGAGAGAAGAGTGATACCCATTAATGTACGGCAATACGTATACACATGCAATTCAGACAAAGCTGTGCAGCGCCTTGGACTTGCGACCAAAGTGTTGGGTTAAAGGCCTTTATATAATTATAACGCTGCCCGGAAACTAACTACAGTAGATAAAAAAGCTAATTTACGTGGACCTCAAGAAGGGTGAGCGTAACCACGACACTTTGATACTAACCTCCATGTGCATTGCCCGACAACACCAGAGAGACGGTTACTAACAATTTTTAGATATCATCGTTATAGTTATGAATTAGGCTTAAGGATACTTTTGTCACGATCAGGAATTTCGTTAACAGTATTGGAAATGATTGGAAACTAATTTTTGACTTGGCATGCGACCCGTCCCGGCTTTGCACGGGTGGAAAATTTTTTTAAACATTTTGGCTCACCATCATTTCGATACCCCCTTACTCACTTGCGCGCCACACCGGCCCGTATTTTGTTTATATTGATATTTTTAATGTCATAATATCTTTTGAATGGAATGTCCGATTTCAATAATTCAAAAAGTAATAAACAGGTATTGAAACAGGCTTGAATACGAAATAATTTATATTGATAAGAATTAATATAAAGGTATGGATAACACGGTCTGATTTTGATAGGCATTTCTATCAACTTTCAAAATATAAAAAAGTAGTTATAGTGACATAACCACAATAGTTGGACATATGTTCTCGCGAAGTTTTTTGTAGATTATTAATACATTCTATAATATTGTAAAACATTGTTTTGTTCTATCATCAATACTTTCCGCAGCGCATGCGATGAAAGACATTTTATGGCTAATTTATTATATTTAGTGAGGATTTCTGGGAATCTCTAATTTTTTTCTAGCAATAAATATAGCCTATGTTACTCAGGAATAATGTAGCTTTCTAATGGTGAAAGAATTTTTGAAATCGGTCCAGTAGTTTTTAAGTTTATTCATTACATACTAGAATACAAAAATACAAATCTTTCCTTTTCATAATATTAGTTAGTATAGATATAATAGATAAAGTTTTGTTATGTCTAGTTGACATCCAAAAAATCTATGTCTGAAGAAACTATTCAAGTCTTATTTTTATACATATCTTCGTTGAACATTTCTTCTGGCGCTGAATACATTTTGTTCCATAGTTATTCTTCCCCTAAGCAATATCTTCTTATCTTTTATCCATTAGAGACGATTCACATGTTTTATCTGTGTGATGTCATCGTAGATTTTGTAAATACTCAGCCTGTCGTTTGGTTTACGCAAACAAATTAATCTTGATATATCTTTATATAACCTAAAAAATTTTGGATTTTGTTTTTACCCTACTAACCGACGACTGACCGGCGAAGCTAAAATGAATGGTTTTGATTTTAGCAGTCTATGTATGTATGTTTGTAACGCCTAAACTACTGAACCAATTTTCATGAATGAATTGTAAATAGATTTGTAATAATGGCGCGGGTGATATAGGCTATAAAAATTTGATATTTTTTTATGACGGAATTCAAACCTCAAATTCTAACCTCGAATAAAATTAATAATTATTACGTGTTTGGTATCAAAAGAAAGGTCTTGGCGAGCATATTACAAATAAAAACCATTATTACGTTGAAATATGAGATTATTTAAGTTTAAAAAACTATAACCCGACTACGTAAAAAAGATGAAACAAGAAAATAATTCAGATAGAAACCTATAAAAATGGTCAAGGCAGAACCGTGGTCGCACGCATTATTTTTTTATTAAAAAATGCTTCAATAAATTCTTATTATATCTAGAGATAAAACTTTAAAAAAAAACTTTGAAACAGGAATTAATTTTTGATTATCAGTAGTCTTAGTATCCAGACTCGTTCAACAGAATATTATTCTAGATCTAATAATGATGATATCTGTAATGTCTGTTTCATTTCACAATAGGAGTTAAAATTATGCAAAAGCGATATCGGAAGTATAACAGTTGTGCAGCTCTTGAAAACAAAATGATTATCAAAACTAAAATTAGCCTAATCACCCGTTCTCAAATTTTAGCGAGACTCATGAACAACGTTAAGGTTTCAAGTATACCGACTTGTAGACAATATATAACCTTTAGTGCGATAGATTAGAGTGAGTCTCTCTGGTGTTGTCGCGTAGTGTACATGGAAGTTAGTATCATAGTGTTGTGGTTAAGGTCACCCTTCTCGAGGTCTACGTAAGTGGAGGTGAGAGAGCTCTTTAAACCTGCTCCTGTGTCTCAAGCCCCAGGCACTGCTCAGCTCCGTCTAAATTGCAGAGTATATGTATTGCTGTAATATACCAGTAGTAACAGTAGAGATTGTATTTAAAGTTTTATTTAAATTCTTCAACGTTATATGCAAAGTAAATAACAGGACAAAGCACTTTCTGTGCGAGAGATTTTTTGTATTCCTACACAGCTTTTACGTCAAAAATCATGAAAATAAAAACTAGCAGCTTCCATTTCGTCAAATTCGAAACTGCTCTGGATACTCTGACATGAAGAATTTTCTTATAAAGAAAATAAATTCAGTCTAAAAGTAAAACAAATATAAATATTAATCACTACATAGTATAAAACATAGTCGCTTACCGCTGTCTACGTATCTATGCTTAAATCTTTAAAATTACTCAACGTATTTTGATGCGGTTTTTTTAATAGATAGAGTGATTCAAAAGGAAGGTTTATATGTATAATACATACATAACATATAAGAGAAACACTGATAATTTTAGAGTAACCTTAAAAAGGTCTACATAAAAGTCCGCGATGGTATATGTCTATCTCTTAGGGATAATAACCATTTTTTATCCTTTACTTTTTACGAGAAATAATGACTTATTTACGAAGTGATTTTAAGAAATTACAGCATTAATCCTTACCCAATTAATTACCTTAAATACATTATACATTTAATATAAATCAATATAGCCCTTTACAGCATGAAATTTAAATGAATATTTTCGATGATATTACAGATTTAAATTGCAGGGAGATAGCGGTTACTGCTAAATACACTAAAGCCGGGACGGGTCAACTAGTAATATTATGTAACTAAGAAAATCAATACAAATTGATAACTTTTAACCTCTGCGATCAAACACGATAGATCATGATTTTATAAAGTGGATCACAGAAAAAAAGGGAACCCTAAGCACTGCTTATTGTCTCAATCTAAACTACGCTACCAATTTTAATGCGGTTGTTACCAATAGACAGAGTGATTTAAGAGCAAGATTCATATGTATAGCATGTATATTAGAGTAGAGAAATCGTACAAAGTCAGGGCAGGTCGCTAGTAGCTCATGCAGTCAATAGAATCATTGAATGTCTCTTTCTCATATCTTTTTTGGAGAAGTGGTTGGTTTAACGCTACTTTGAATTTTCTCTGAACTGGAGACGAAATTTAAATATAAAAGCAAATGAAATACTGAGCAATATTTTTCAATTCTAGTGCTTTGTAGATGTTTTAAAGTAGGTATACTGAAATGCAACAAATATTTCTCTACCCTGACTTTGTACGGTCTGCGGTCTAATATATACCTACCTCTTGATCATTGTATCTATTGGTAAAAACCTCATTAAATCCGTTAAAAGATCTGAGCGAACAGACAGCGGGAAGTACTTTGTTTTATAAGTACTAATTGAAAGAGAAAGACTTTAAATATTTAAAAATATATATTGAAACGCAACCAATATATATAAACCGCATCTGTTTGTTCAAAAACTATTGAAAGAATTTTCATGCGGTTTTCACTAATAGATAGAGTAATTCATGATGAAGATTTGTGTATATAATTTATTAAGGTTTGGTGTACATTGGTTGAAATATGACAATAATTGAATGATTAATTGTAAATGTCAGAAAACGTCAAACCGCCTTGGAGTTTTCTTAGAAAACAATTTATGGGGGGATTAATGGTGGGATACATACATGGATAATATGCTCTACTACCGTGCAAAGCCGGGGCGGATCGCTAATTTTAAATATTTCAAAGTATATATACAAACAATATTTCTAGTTTTTCTTGTTATTGAATACACATGCGTAAGATAAATATGATTATTCTATAGCAATATTTCATAATATTCTGCACACTTTGTCCCGATGTTCATTCTTTTCCATTCACTTTGAAACGAGTAAGATATGAAGGGAGTCTGCTAAAAAGGGTCGGGAAATGATATATGATCTCTTCTAATGTACATATTGCCACTAACAGATGTTAATGTTTTGGGATTTTATTATATAAATATTACGAAAACTTGTTCATTTAATAATTTATCAAATGAAGTGGAGTGTGAGCTTTTACGTGTTTCTAAGTTTAGGTGAGCAACCTGTTGTTTTTTATTTATGAAAAAAATGCAGTACAACACATACTACTATTATTCCTTAACCCCTCCAACTAAGCCAAATGCTCGAGTTGCTTATGTGGCTTAACTTATGCTTGGCTTAGCTTGAATTATGTGGGTCTCGGCAATAGTCAAATCACTGGAACGTGAACTTATGACCTATTGATCGTAAATCCAACACCTGAACCACTGAGTATTTTTTTATAACAGTTAAGGGGAAAACGAGCAGACGGTCCAAGTGATCGTAAATGGCCATCGTCACCCATGGACATTAGCTAACACTATTCGAAAATTGAGTGAGAAGGGGAAGAGAAGAGTAGAATGCTACGGTTTCAGTGCACTCTGACCATGAATCTCAAATCTACTGAAACCTAATAGGATGGGAGTGTAAAGGGGTAGGTGTGGCCCACGTGCGGATCGACCGGAATGTGTTAAAGACACTTGAAGGACGGACACAGGCATTATAAAATAGTATTAGATACAGCATCGGAACTCGTCAGAAATATTTGTTATTAATATAATACAAGTTTTCTTATCACTTTTTTCTAGTAGTTCTCTTGCCGAAGTTCATGTTTATGAAATGATTTTTAATATAACTCTTTAATCGATTTAATCACCCACATCACCACGCTCTGCTACCACTACCAGTAGAATTGAGTAGTTTTTTTACAAAATTTGGTCTCGATTAGACTGTTTTGTTAGAGTATAACAATGTTTTCAGATAAAAGCTCGTAATAATAACGAACATTTATTACCTTTTTTACTTTACGTAATTGTAAAATTCACTCAGTAGCTATTACGTTTTGTTTTAGCACTGAATTGTACCAGCAACCACATTCTAAATTAAACGAAGTACTTTTGTAAATTCCCAAAAATACTTGTTGATCGTGAATCCAATGCCCGAACCACTGAGCTACTGACGCTTCGATAATCAAGATCAACTTGGTGATTAATAGACGGTCGATGGTGGACGGTCACTAAAAAAATCAAAATATTATGACAATTTAACACAAAACAACGATGTTTTGAGATATAAGAAACCATTTTGAGGATATAATGTGATTTTCTTTTAAAGAAATATGTGTCACATTAGCATCAGTATCCGTTTAATTTAATTGTTTTATGAGTTAATTAATAAAAGAAGAGAGAAGAAGTGTAGTCTATACTAATATTATAAAGAGGAAAGATTTGTATTTTTGTATTTTTGTATTTTTGTATGTAACGAATAAACATAAAAACTACTGGACCGATTTCAAAAATTCTTTCACCATTAGAAAGCTACATTATCCCTGAGTAACATAGGCTATATTTATTACAAGAAAAAATTAGAGATCCTTAGGAAATCTCACGAAAACCAACCCAAGGTGCCAAAAAATTAGCCATAAAATATCTTTCATCGCATGCGCTGCAAAAAGTATTGATGATAGAACAAAAAAATGTTCTACAATATTATAGAACGTATCAATATCTACAAAAAAGTCCGCGAGACCATATGTCCAACTATTATAGTTACGTCACTATAAATACTTTTTTACATTTTAAAAGTTGATAAAAATGCCTATCAAAATCAGACCATGTTTTCTATAACTTTGTATTAATCCTTATCCCAATTAATTATTTCGTATTCAAGACTATTTCAATACCTGTAAATTACTTTTTGAATTATTAAAATCGGACTTTCCATTCAAAAGATATTACGAAATTAAAAATATCAATATAAACAAAAAATACACGAGGACGCGACGGGCCAGTATAGCGACGCAGCGCAGCGAGTAAAGCGGCAAGAGAGGGGCCACCGAATGCGGGAGGGCCAATATATTTTTAAAAATAATATTCCACCCGCGCGAAGCCGGGATGGGCCGCTAGTAGTCTATATGCAGAATAACAATATGACGCCTTGACTATAATATACTTTAGACTCAGAGCTTCAAAGTTACTCCTAGAATACTCGCGATGTAAATTTATGATTATTCTGTCTTGATGGCGTATTTATTTTGCAATCCCCACTTCCTTGATTTGTGTTTATCAGTTATCCAACATTCAAGTAACAGGATGCTACTCATATCAGTCGTACCAACATCAAGATCAAGTAACAGGATGCTACTCATATCAGTCGTACCAACCTCAAGATCAAGTAACAGGATGCTACTCATATCAGTCGTACCAACATCAAGATCAAGTAACAGGATGCTACTCATATCAGTCGTACCAACCTCAAAATCAAGTAACAGGATGCTACTCATATCAGTCGTACCAACCTCAAGATCAAGTAACAGGATGCTACTCATATTAGTCGTACCAACATCAAGATCAAGTAACAGGATGCTACTCATATCAGTCGTACCAACATCAAGATCAAGTAACAGGATGCTACTCATATCAGTCGTACCAACCTCAAAATCAAGTAACAGGATGCTACTCATATCAGTCGTACCAACCTCAAGATCAAGTAACAGGATGCTACTCATATTAGTCGTACCAACATCAAGATCAAGTAACAGGATGCTACTCATATCAGTCGTACCAACATCAAGATCAAGTAACAGGATTCTACTCATATCAGTCGTACCAACATCAAGATCGAGTAACATGATGCTACTTATATCAGTCGTACCAACATCAAGATCAAGTAACATGATGCTACTTATATCAGTCGTACCAACATCAAGATCAAGTCACAGGATGCTACTCATATCAGTCGTACCAACATCAAGATCAAGTCACAGGATGCTACTCATATCAGTCGTACCAACATCAAGATCAAGTAACAGGATTCTACTCATATCAGTCGTACCAACATCAAGATCAAGTAACAGGATGCTACTCATATCAGTCGTACCAACATCAAGATCAAGTCACAGGATGCTACTCATATCAGTCGTACCAACATCAAGATCAAGTCACAGGATGCTACTCATATCAGTCGTACCAACATCAAGATCAAGTAACAGGATTCTACTCATATCAGTCGTACCAACATCAAGATCGAGTAACATGATGCTACTTATATCAGTCGTACCAACATCAAGATCAAGTAACATGATGCTACTTATATCAGTCGTACCAACATCAAGATCAAGTCACAGGATGCTACTCATATCAGTCGTACCAACATCAAGATCAAGTAACAGGATGCTACTCAAATTATAAGTGTTGCCAACATCATAATTAACAATAGGTATGGAATTGAAATAAAATATTTTTATAGCTAAAGAAACAAAATTTAAATTTATAAAGAGATAGTAAAAAATTCTGTTTTGGTATTATCAAAATTATAGATAACTAGCTGCGCCCCGAAGTTTCACCCGCCATATTTTGTATAATTCACACTATATCATTATAAATTATAGCCTATGTGTTATTCTGATGTGTAAGCTATATTATTATTAAGTTTCATCAAAATCCAATTAGTAGTTTTTGCGTAAAAGAGTAACTAACATACAGTAGTAGGATAAAACTGGTTCTTATCTTCTTTGATTTCTTAAGAAATGGGTCAAAAACCAAAAAACTAACCCCATTTCTACATTATTGGCAATTGTACTTTGTTTTCCTCCACAATTTGCTCCCACTGCAGTTTTAGTTATAGCAAATGTATTATTTTCCCGCGCATCACGACATTTCCTTGTTCCTGTTTGTTTCCTGAGTTCTGGTTTATCGCTCGTATGTGTTAATTGAATAGCGTTATCTTTATATTGCGTAACTTCTAGATCAGAGGTTCCCAAACTTATGGTCCATAGACCACAGCATTTTATTACACATAACATAGAGATAACATCAGGGATAATGGATGTGGGTCACTACCTATAATACTATTCTGTCAGTGAGTTCCTGAGATTAGCGCGTTCAACAAAGCAAACAAACAGACAAATAAACTCTTCAGCTATATAAGAATATAAAACGAGGGCAAAAAATAAAAGAAAAATAAATGTATATTGTGATAATTGTACAATAAACCAATTATAAAGCCTTAAAGGGGGTGGACCCCCTCACCAGCTTTGCTTATTTTTGATGACATGGGGGATGGGGGGTCTGCATGATTATTACATCAGCGATAAAAAAGTAAACACGCATCGAAACGTATATGCTCAGATTGAGGAGGGATGTTCACGAACTTTTTACTTCATAGCGACCCCTAATTCTTTTTTCTTTTATGTAGACCCCCTGTTACTCGTTATCGAGCGTTGAGGTTTACGAACACTTTGGGAATCACTGTTCTAGACGTTTTATTTGTTATTTTATTAAGGTTCGAGCAATTCGAGCGATAGTAGCGCTGGTTCTTAAGACAACATGGATTAAGTTGTGTTTACTAAGCCTTGCTCGGAGTGTGTCAAATGAAGCGATTCTATTGGTTCTTTACAAACACATCCCTCGCTTCGCATTCTCGCACATCATAGAAAGCAATAACAGTTTACTGAACGTGATAATGAGTTGATGGCGTAAATCAATAATGATTTAAGCTTCGTTAAATGAATATTGAAGTATGAGTCGTTAATCATACACGTTGAAATTGATTTCGACGTTTCGTTTTGAATGTTTTTAAAATATACTTAAAATATGTAAAAATTTCATTGGGAAGGCATCGAACTATAGCTTAATAGAAATATATTCCGAAACATGGATAGGATTTAAGAAATAAGTCGATTCCAATTCCGTTTTAGTCCCTTCAAGATCTTTTTCATTAAAGTAATTTATATAAAATGGTATTAAATTGATAACATGGGAAAAACATGGAGTTTTTTTGTTTAAAAAAAAACAAGATCTGAATAAGAAAGTTTTATTGTCCGTATTAAACTGAACAGTGCCATTTTTATATAATAATATATATTTAATTACCTCGAACGAATGGTCGAAGAACAGACTTTTGTGTCTGAATTTCAGACACTGTTTCGAAATATTGGTATTATATTATACTTAGATCTTTTTTTTAAATATCTCCATTGCAGATGCATAGTTTTAGAAACTCATTTTGTCCTTCAATCCTTACACAAACTCTGTTAAAAGTTAGAAAAGGTTTTTATGAAAAGAAAAGCTGGAAATAAAACTTTCTTTAGAACTACCTTGAGTTCACTTGATTTAAAAATAGTATTTCCTAGAAATATATTGAGAAATATTGCTATTCGATTCAAACAAGAATTCTCTATGAGGTTTGTAAATAAGCTGGTCACTGCCAAGTTCCACTGGTCAAGTTCCTCGTACGCTATAAAAGACATGTATTTTCAATAAAATATCCCATTAGGTAAAATCTTAGTTTTGAAGTACAAATTTTTTACTCTCGTTGCTAAATGAATCTGAGCCCTTTGCGAAATAATGTATGAAATTTTATTTCGCGCTCAGTCAATTTGTCTTCCTATTTTCGTCTTCAATTTTATATCTCTTAACATATTCGTCAAACAATATGGCATTTTTAAAACCTTCTAAAAATGGTGAACTAAATAGTTTATTTGACATGGAATCTATCTAGGAAATAATAGATATTCTTTTTCCACTATCTTGAGTGAAAAGTTTCATTATATATTCTAATATTAGTAAAGAAAAATGCACTTTCTAAACTCATGTCAGGTTACTACGAAGGATCTTTTGAATAATTCATACCATAATTAATTTTAGGTTATGTGTAATGTAAATTTATACAAATTTACATTCTATTATATTTTGGCGGACCATATTTGACAAAATGGCCATTTTATTCCGCCGCCATTATAAAAATAACCTTATAATTTAACATTTAAACTGTAATATCAATGCAAATCAAGTACGTCAATCTAAATTTACGTATATAATATTAATTTATACATTTTCTTATTTTGATATTATAGATATGAAAAGTACTTAGTTTTACAATAAAATTTCTACACCTCCTTAAGAAATTACTTTCATTTCGCACCCAGTTAAGTTCATTTACTATTCTGGTCACCAACTTTACGTAGGTATTTATGAAACAAAAATAGGTATTATCTAATTATCGCTACATTTTGACTGAAGTACCAGTAAAATATAAAAAATTCTCTGTAATATATAAAATACTCTGGAACTAAGACTAGGAGATAAACATCGCACAATCTCTATCCTGTAAAGCAAATCAGATTTACAAGCGTCTAGAGAAGCGAACCATTAAATAAACAGATTCGGAACGATCTCCTTCAAACCTTACATCTACAGTAATTTCGTGTAGTGCGCGAAATAAGATTATTTATAATCTGTCTGAGTACAACATCCAAGTTACTATTCAATCTCTTGAACAAACTTACCCTTTTTTTACTTGTCTTGAGCAAAATTGGAATAACTTGACAACTCGCCTTTTTAAGTAAAGTTAATCCAACCCTTTTCCTTTTTGTTGTAAAAAAAAATGTAATACTCAATTACTACTATAATATTTTTTTTTTGCTAAAATTGATGCCCTTAATTTGTCATTCTGTAATTGTGTAGCTTTTCATTATTATTATTTGATATTAGATAAAGGAGAGAGAGAGAAAGTGAGAGATAATGAAAGAAAGAAAGTAAAAAGAGTGTAATTTTTAAAGCCGGATTAGTAACAACAAAATGGCCATATTTTATCAATTAAAAAATGTATATGGCAACACTATATCACCTATGTCACTAACGAATAGTGTAGTTTTCTATCAGTGAAAAAAATTTTAATATCGGATTAGTAGCAACAAAATGGCCATATTCTATTAATTAAAAAATGTATATGGCAACACTAAATCACCTTCGTCACCCACGAATAGTTTTCTATAAGTGAAATTTTTTTTAAAATCGAATTAGTAGCAACAAAATGGCCATATTCTATTAATTAAAAAATGCATATGGCAACACTATATCACCTATGTTACTCACGAATAGTGTAGTTTTCTATCCGTGAAAAAAATTTGAAAATTGAATTAGTAGCAACAAAATGGCCATATTCTATTAATTAAAAAATGTATATGCCAACACTAAATCACTTTTGTCACTCAAGAATATTGTAGTTTTCTATCAGTGAAAAAATTTTAACCCTTTAATTTACAAAATGGCCACGTTATGGCACTTAAATGGCCATATCTTTGTAATTCGAATATTTATAGCAACACCACATAGCCTACGTAATCCGAAAAGGATGTAGCTTTCTATCTGTGAAAGAAATGGGTTCTTTAGTTTTCGAGCCTATTCGCAACAAACAAACAATCAAATCTTTCCTCTTTATATAATAGTGAAGATAACATAATAAAAATTGATTCCATAATTTAATATTCATAGTAAATTTTTACGATTGTGAAAAATGTAATTTATTTGGTACTTTTCAAAAAAAAATTTTGTTACCCAAAATATCCCCTTTAAAATGAAATAAAGCTTGGTTGGACATAGAATACTTATCGAGATATTAAAAAAATAAATTCAAAAAACAGAAAAAAATAATCTTTTAGTAGAACTTTGTTTTTTCTTTGGTAGATAGTTTTTTGTCTAATAACAATGAATAAACGAAGATTTATATATTGTATTTTACATCCACATTATAACCGTACAAAGCCGGGAGGATCGCTAGTAGTCTGTATCACTAGAAGTAATATTATCCTATTCTTTAACTTACTTCTATCGTGATAAATCTTAATTTCAACAACAGTTTCAATTGTATTGGCAATAAATTTTCTCGGCTAATTGAATGATTCGGCATTTATATAGAAAAAGAAAAAATAAACTAAATCTGTTTCACGTTATTTGGTACCTATCTGAAATTGATCTTTGCACATCGTTAGCCTTTAGATGTTGCTTTTGAACTCCAATATTCGCAGATATATTCAGCTCTCATCTAATACGTGTATCGTACTTCTTATCAGATAACTAAAGAAAAAAAAGTTAAGGTATTGGATTTTATACCTCCAAATTTTTTTTAAAAGATTACTAGCAGTATGGATCACATAGTACTAGTATTCCCTTTACCCCTCCTAGTAAGCTTGCATGCTTGTGTCAGGAGTGGGCCACGCCAGTAGTCCAATGTCCGGGATTTGAACCCACGACTTATCTATCGCGGATCCAACGCCTGAACCACTGAGCTACTGACGCTTCTGACTGAGTTGATGATGGATCTAAAAAAAGGGGAATGAAACTAATTTTTATTGTTTTCTAATTCTTCTTAACTAATTGTTTGTGTTTTTCTTTACTAAAAAATAATATAAAACACTTATAGATAGATATAATGATTTTTTTATATCCCTATTTTAGGAAATGATTTATTTTCCTTAAAAAATTGTTTTCACTTTAAAAACTAGCTTATGTTTTTCGGCATGGTCCTGTCTATCTGGATTACAAAATAAATCAAAATCAGTTAAGCAGTTTAGGCGTGAAAACGTAACAAACAGTAACTACTGTATTTAGAAGATTTGTATGGATTTAGTAGAGAATAAGGGCTTAAATTAAATATTACCATTTTCTGATCTTACTGATTTATTGAGGAGACACTGAAGATTATACAGCTACTAAAAATAACGTTTCTCTACTCTCAATGAACAGAAATTTTTAAAAGAACTATTTAGATATCGTCATTTAACCCTTCACATCTAAGTTGCACACAAACACGAAACTCAAACCCAAAATAGTTTATTTTTTACTTAGTACTTTGGACATGGCAAAATAGGTAAGTCAGTCAGTTTGAAACTACTGCCAGCTCGGAAAGCAGCAAGAAATTCACGTCTTTTCAAAACCACTGTTTACCAATCTAATTTACAAACTCAGCTGAGTATCAACGTCATCCAAATTCCGATATAAACAGAAAGTCGTTTTACCCTAAATCTTAGTGAATGTTATCTTACTTAGTTTAATTATTTAACTAAAAATCTACTCCTTATTTACTATAATAGAAGATACCAGCATTTTCTCATTCTGGCATTAACTTAGATTATGTTGTCGGGTGTCTGAACATTGCTGACAATTTTCCGTGCTTTAAGGAAACAACTCTTGAATTTTAATTTAAAGAACTAAATTGAATTTAACTCTACACCAATCCATACAAATAAATAACATTGGAGTGTCTGTTTGTATTATTAAAATAACCGCTTTTTACTAAGTGCATATGGATGTATACACGGTACACATACCAAAACAACATTTTTTATGTCTGTCTGTTTGTTCCGGCTAATCTCTGAAATGGCTGGACCGATTTTGACGGGACTTTCACTGGCAGATAGCTGATATAACAAGGAGTAACTTAGGCTATTTAACATCTCGCTACGAACCATAGGAGCAGAGCAACACGCGAACGAAGTCGTGCGGGTCGGCTAATAAGTAATAAATAAAGCTAAAGAGTTTATTAGTTTGGTTGAACGCGCTTATCTCATGAACTACTAGTGGTTTGAATTGAAAAAATTATTCTAGTGTTGGATAGAGATAACTGATATCGAGAATGGCTATAGACTATACAACAACAAGCTACGACCCATAGGAGGAAAAATAATCCAGCTCCTTTAGAATTGTATTATAGGTGTCTACGCTACACTCTCTCTAACCCTCTCTCTCTTTCTAACGTGACGCAGATGATGTACTGATTGACTAGTAATGTTATACTTTTAGTAGGGATATTAAATTTTATTAAATAATTGAAATACAACTAAAAACTATTTAGAATAACAGGTCAGATTCTACTAAATTATTTTATTAAAAAACTTGCATTAATTTAACAGCGTTTGAACCTTAATTTGCATACAAATCTAAATCTAAAATATGATTCCGATCAAAGCGTTTGTGATAGTTAATGGAAAAACTCAATGGTTTGAATAAGGGGAATTTCAAATGGACTTTTCATTTGTAACCAATCCAATTATATTAGTTTTAAAAATACCATATACTTTTAATGGTTCCGTACCCAAAGGGTACAAACGTGACCCTACTACTAAGAACTTTTGAAATAAGTGAGTAAGGGGGGCTTCCATAAAAAAACGTGATTTTTTTTTACTAAATATTGGTACGGAACCCTTCGTGCGCAAGTCTGACTCGCTCTTGGCCGGTTTTTAAAAACTAAGTTGATATCTTACTATTAATATTCTAAACGATATTTGCATGTTTAGATGTTTGGATTTTTGTTACTCAATCACACAAAAACGGCTGAACGGATTTTGATGAAATTTAGCACACGGACACCTTATGACCTGGATTAACACTTAGGCTACTTTTCATCCCGGAAAAATGCCTAGTTCCGATGGATAATAACGTTTATTGAACACCTATATATTTATATACAGCAATTTATTGAAAATTAAATGTTTTCTGGTAAATCTAAGTAAGTACGTGTTATATTGCACCCATACAAAGTTGGGGCGAGTCGTCTAGTTTAGTATAACACGAAGCCGAATTGTGCCTGGGGCCTGCGACTCAGGTAGAGGTTAAAGGATACCTTTATATGTGCTGTACTGACTATTAGGTAACAGCATAACAAAAGCTACAATTACAAAGGAAAATTAATTAACTAAAACATGAAGATATATTTTACAAATAACATTTTCAATATTCCGCGTTTACACTAGATTATTACCCGCATTACTAGAAAATGTCATTGCCACATGCAAATTATATGGTCAGGTAGTGCAGGTATTCAGAAATTAATAGGTTGGAAATTATCGGCGGAGAGGCAACTAATTGAACTGATAATAATCAGTTATAGCTATGGGTTTTCAGGATTTATCATGCTGATTGTTTTGCTGTATAAACATCTCTGTTTTATCAAAAAAATCTACTTCTATTTGACATTCGATTAATATTTAATTTTTCTTTGCATTTCACCTTGATCTTAGCTCCAGAAAACTCTTCAAAGTTCCAGCATCTATATGCTAATTGAAATTTAAGGGAGGTACGCGGGGAGATGGTAAAAAAACTTCGCTTAACTGACTCAAAATTTGATACAAAACTTTATCAGCATTTCCTAAAATATATCCCTTAAAAATATAAAATAGGGGATTGACATTGTTTGAGTATTTTCCTTCAGCGAACAACACAGGTTAGCTTGTCAAAAATAAAATATATTGTGATTGTAACAGAAAATATTTACATATATTATTTCAAATATACCCACGTGAAGACAATACATAACCTTTAGTGAAATGGATTACGTAGTTATCTTTATTATATACCGTAGATAGTGTTCGGGCATCGGAGGCGAGCGTTGCTATCTTCTTTTCCAAGTTCCAGTTGTATACGTATCGCTAGATATTATTCTATGACACAATATTATGACAATTATATTAAAGTTGTTTTGTAAAAAATTGTCTTATATAATAAGTACATAAATAAATGAAATTCATAACAATTTAAACCCACCACCGTCTTAGCGCTTACGATAATGCACATCCACTTTACGAATCTGCGCTCCAAATACGAGTATCGTCATTATCTTCGAAGTTAATATTTTACCGGCACGAGATTTCGAGTTGAGTTGTTATGAATACACTGGAGTACTGTACTGAAGCTTTGCCACGTCGTATTCACTGGATTTTCTCGATATTCACTCAAAAGATTCGATGAAGTGTTATGTAATAATCCGAAATTTGTAAATCCTTACTCTTCTTGGTGGCTGTCTTCAGATATAAGAACGAAAATTGATTTACAATTTAGATTTAACTAATTGATAATAATGGCAAGTGTATTTTTTAATATTTATATACCATAGTTTATATCGTTATATGTGTATGGTTATTTATTGTTGTACTTTAGACGAAGAGCAACATCATTACAGCTAGATTACTCGCGATGTAATAATAATGATTTTATTTTTTTATTTTATAACTTCTTTGTACACCACTAATAAAACTTAATAAACTAGATATATAACATATTTTAAAGAGTTAACTGTGAAGTAAAGTATCTCTTCCAGACAACCGTCGTTTCGAAAAGAAAACGAAGATGGGACTGAGGAAGGTGGTGTAGCATCTAATATATACTTATCGGAAAATAATAAGGAGGATATACAATCATTCAATAAGTATCGTATGTGCACAACGGATGGCCTATCATGAAAGCTACGGGCGCAATACGGTCAGGATATACTTAATCGTTACGATCTCGCTCTATTCTGACAAGAGCTATTATGACAGGAACCCAAGCAGTGCCTTGGACTTGTGACCAAGTAACTTTATGTAATTACGACACTCGCCTCCACTGCTTAGTTTCACTGTCTAAACCTAAGCCTACCTAACCTAGTTAGACTAACATAAACCTAACCTAACACAATGCTAACCTAAACCTATCTCACACCTCCGTCATACTAATACTAATAATTTACATCTCAATACATAAACATCATACATATATACAATAATTTATATAAATACAAATATAATACACTAATAAATATTGTAAAACAATAATATACTACATCAACATAAGTAAATTTAATAAATAGATATCATCTTATGGTAAATAATAATTTTTAATGTCGTTTCACTCATCAATGTAGTAATCTTTAACTAATTTCTTGAATTTACCTAATGTAGCCGTTTGTCTAATAGTGAGTGGGAGATCATTCCATAAATTTATAGCCTGAACAGTAAAAGATTTTTCCTAAAGAATCATGGCAGAATTTGTACTAAAAATTATGAGAAATTGAAATAACTTTAGAACTACTTTTTGAGGCCTAAATAATAGGTTTAAACATTCAGAATATTTTTAGGACATCGGAATCAATAAAAGTGAATATTTTAAAACTATTGACTATTTCTGAACGAAACAGATTGCTATAAATGTCATTTGTCATTACATATATGTGTTTTACTAAACTGTCAGAGCTTAATATTATGATAATAAATGGATTAATACGATAATTTATATTGCTGTACGATAATTTTATTTTATTATTAATATTTGTCTTACATTTACTTATATTTCGTAAAGCTTTTATGTCCTTATTATTTATTTTTTACAAAATCAAAGATATAAAACTCAAAGATGATAAATAAAACTTGTCAATTAACAGTTTCAGTATTGACTTATTGACAGATGCAAGTGTCACTTTGACAGTTGACGTTTTTATTTTTTTAAATACTAAATATGGCAATAGAAAATGTCAGAAGTCCTTTATTTTTATCTTAGAATATTTTATGTTTGCCGCCTGATAAAAATATATTATTCATATTACCAGGATCCCTAGAGTATAATCTAAGTAATGGAAATAATTAATCGCTCTCAAAATTTTCCGTACAAATCAATGTATGAAACTTGCCATGATTCTTTCGTTGAGAATTCGGGCAATTGTAACTTAAGTCTCCGCGTTGTTCTCAACCCAGCAGGATTTTCGATGATTTTAGTCATGAAGGCGTTTTGATTTAGTTACCACTTATCTTTTTGGCACGACTGATTGATCAGTTTGTGCCAACTTCGTAAGTCAAATGCTACTCAGATTAATGTTGCCAATATCATAACTAATGGACAGTTAAAACTATTTATAGTTTTTTTAGTTACCTAACTGTTGTGAACACTTTTATTAAGTATTATTTTTTTTAATTCATCAATATTCTATGTAAAACGATATGAAAAATTACAAGTAAGTAACTTCTCGTTGACGTTGTATTGTCTATTTGTTTTGAGTATCGTGTTGAAGCAGCATCGAAAGTCAGATTTTGTACCCGAAAGATTACTTCAACGAAGAAAAGATAATGTGTGCAGGTGGGAACTACAATTTAGCACTATATTTATAAGAAGATTTTATTCTTTTATAGGTCCTTATCTTTACAATAAATTAAATAAAATACTAAATTTGTATCGCGCACGCACGCACGCACGCACGCACGCACGCACGCACGCACGCACGCACGCACGCACGCACGCACGCACGCACACGCACACGCACACGCACACGCACACGCACACGCACACGCACACGCACACGCACACGCACACGCACACGCACACGCACACGCACACGCACACGCACACGCACACGCACACGCACACGCACACGCACACACACACACACACACACACACACACACACACACACACACACATATACAAAATGTCTTTGATTGTATTGGAAATAAAATATTTATGGATATATTTTTTATTATATTATAAATAATATATTTAAAATATCTTATAATGTAATCAAATCAATTTAAAGTAAGAAGCACGGTAACAATGTTAAAAATAGTAATATAGGTGGGAGTGGCGCTGATGCCGAAATACAGTTAAATCTAGTTCGGTATGCAGATGATCATATAAGATTGTAATGTACATGTTATTGTGTCTCAATAAAGAATTTGAATTTGAATTTGAATTGTATTGTACACAACGACGCACCAATATTTGCGTTTCTAGATTAAATTATGTGTTTTGTTTTGTAATTTAAATTATATTTTCGTGCGTTAATGTATTATTTTGTGATGTTAAGATTGAATATTATCTATTATGAATTCATATAAAGATTTAAGCTACAATTATTTTTTTTTTATGGTAGATAAGGTGTAAACGACCTGATGGTAAGTGGCCACCATCGCCCATGGACATCGGCAAAACAATAGAAATCCTCTTGTTTTGCCGATGCGTTGCATCCTCAAAGATAGAGTGGGGAGGAGGAGTCAAGAAAAATGCTGCGGTTTCAGCGAACCCTGAGCAAGAGTCCACAGACCACTAGATCCGCAAAATTAATGGGATAAGAGAGGGAGGGGGCAAGTCCGGCCCACATGCGGCTCGATCGGAACGCGTCTATGACACTTGGCGGTCGGATTCGCGTGCTGGTGGTCGCAAGCCAGTCGGGGAACAGATCCCCTACCAACAAGAGGGTGCTGGGTTACTCGCCTCTTACGAGATGCTCTCCCAGCGGCAGAGGGGAGTAGTATTCTAACCCGTCCCCTCACGGGTAAACATAAGAAAAATATGAATGTTGTAGTTATTGTAGAAAATTTACTGACTAGAGAAATAGTTAAATTTACTCTAGCTATTTTGGTGGTAATAGTTAAGTTAATTGCTATGAATTATATTGATATTTAGAAGCAGTGATGGCCTCGTAAAACGTTGAGCGAGGTCCGAGTTCTATCCTGAACAAACCTTAAGAAATTAAATATCACTTGCTTCAACGGTAAAGGAAATCATCGTGAGGAAACCTACACTCCTGAGAGTTCTCTATGTTCTCAAAGGTGTGTGAAATCTGCCAACCCGCACTAGGCACGCCTGGTGGAGTATGGCCTAATGCCTTCTCAGCAATGGGCCATTAAAGAGTGATCATGACATTGATATTTGATGTGATATATTTACCTCTAAAACAGTAATTCTATGAATTCAGCTTTGATGCAACTAATGACAAAATAGGAAATGGAGTGCATTTCGCGACTACAATAGCAAATACCGCAGACACTATTAGGTCGCATACGAAATGTACAATTTTGAAGCGTTATGTGCTGTGTTTATTTATTACTTTGAACATCATTTTAGTGGTAATTTGATGGTCTGTTATTAATGTCATGGTATTGTATTTTAATACGCATATTAGTTTAGTAACAGTCTAACAATGTAATCAATTATTAGAAGACCATTTTACCCTACTACTAAGTGTCGTATTGAAATGTTACTTTGTAAGAATATATTTTTCAGTTTGGATGGCAACGCTTTAGTTTGGTATCCTGGAACTCATATAATAGTGAATCAGGAGATATAAATTTCATTACTTTATACTTCATTATATTAGTCAAGATTGTCTCTTAAGACTTTTAAATAGCACATTGTTTAGTCATAAAGAATCATTATCCAAACGCTCACTAAAGCACTTTCTATAGTATTTCTGGGCTCATAACTCTAGTGTGATTCCCAATTATCATATCTGGCGGGATGACGTAGCTCGGCAATTTACGGAGTAAAAAAAATAGGCAATTCTTTAAGTCTTAAATAAAATTTTAATATGAATGATTCTATTCTTCATTTATAATTCATCATTTTTCTCAATTCGATTGGTATATTTTTTTTAAATATTATTTTGTTGACATTTATAACATTTTGTTTTTACAAATAGTTAAATTTTTGTAATTAACAAAAATTTAACGTAAACGTAAAAGCTTGTCAGTCCTAATGCCATTTAAAAACAACACACGGCAAATCCATGAAGAGACAAATTCGATTTGTAAATTCAATTCGACAATTTTTAACGTTTGTACAATTTTCTCTTTTTTGTAAGGTTTTATTTAATTCAATTTTTAGTGAATATGTGAGTGGCATTTGGGATTAGTTAAAAATACCAAAACGTGAATTAATCTATTATGTTTGTATCACTATGTATTACATACCTTTCATTAAGTTATTTATGAAAGTTTATATATATAACCGACAAATTACTATAACTATTTAGAATTTAAATATTCGTGACTTTGTAGAGTGATGTTAAATAATAATGGAGAAAGAAGTATTTTGTAGACTATACGCAGACGAACAGTATGACGGCTTGATTAGAATATCCTCCTGGTAAAACACCTTTTTATTATAGATAAGGGATAAACGAATAGTCGGTCCACCTGATGGAAAGTGGCCACCGTTGCCCATGGACGTTGACAATACTAGAGGGTATCTCTGGTTTTGTAGATGCGTTGTCGCCTCGAAGATAGAGTGAGGAGGGGGAGCGAAGAGAAGACTGCTGCGGTTTCAATGGACCCCGAGCAAGAACCCGGTGTTCATTGGATCAGCAGCAGTAATGGGATGGGAGAGGTAGGGGTAGATCTGGCCCAAATGCAGCTCGGCCGGAACGCGTCTGAGACACTTGGCGGTCGGATTCGCATGCTGGTGGTCGCAAACCAGTCGGGGAACAGATCCCCTACCACCAAGGGGGTGCTGGGTTACTCGGCTCTTACGAGATGCTCTCCCAGCCGCAGAGGGGAATTGTATTCTAACCCGTCCCCTCACTGGTGGTGTTACACTTTAGACTCAGAGCTTCAGAGTTTTTGATGTTATTCACTAATTATTCTGTCGTGACGGCGTATTTATTTTGCAATCCCTACTCCCTTAATTTGTGTTTATCAGTTGACCAATATTCAAGAGAGTAGATATGCTGAATATTGTGTTATCAGAGTGAAATATAAAGTCTTATTTGCTCGGTTTCAATCTAAAGTGTATATAATTATTTTTTTACGTGTTACTGTACTCAATAGATAATACCATTGTAAAGGAGTATAAGAAATGAAGTATTACGTATGGTAACACAGGAGGCAAGAAGCGAACATAGCGGAATCGCATTAGCAACGGAGAAATGTTTTGTTGAAAACAGGATTTCTGGCGGAACGACACAGATAAGACATGTTAGACTACAATGTCTACATTTGCATATGAAAGTATTTGTTACATACGGAAAATCAACTAGCGACATAAGCTGAATCCAGCTTAACAAGCTGGAATTTGCAAAGACAGATGGAATAATCTGTTGTTAAATCAGATTTACTTTTCACACAGAATCACAATTAAAAATAATTAAATTTTAAAACCATATGAGGTGTTATATGCGGTAAAGGGGGGAAGAGTTCATTGCTGCAAAGAAAAGAAAAAAACATCTGAATGCATGCGAAGCCTTATATGCTCCATAATGTTTTTGGCAAAAATGCATACGAAGCCAAATATGGATCATCATAGTTCCACTAGAATGTAGTAATTTCTAGAATAAGTACACCAATTTTTTTTCTTATCCAGATTCATATAGGAAAAAAATAATGTTCTCAGTAACAAAAAAGATTCTTACCATCTTCATGCAATAAGGAGTTAAAAGCTGTTTTGGTGTAATATCAGGTATATCATAACGGAAGTTATGTTCAACGGAAGGTATGTTCAACTGAGGTAGGGCACAGTAGGAAATTTCCTGCACAAATATGGAGCAGCCCGACTGGGGTAGTACCTCGAACTTACAGAAGATCACAGCTAAATAACACTACTCTAAAGCAGTGTTGTGTTCCTGTTGGTGAGTAAGGTGACCAGAGCTCCTGGGGGGAATTGGGGATAGGGTCGGCAACGCGCTTGCGATGCTTCTGGTGTTGCAGACGTCTATAAGCTACGGTAATCGCTTACCATCAGGTGAGCCGTACGCTTGTTTGCCGACCTAGTTACAAAAAAAAAAAAGGTATTTGCAGCCGAAGTTACAAGTTATTGAGAGTTTACGCATAATGAAATGAATGTGAACCAAGAGGCAGTTCCATCCGTGACGTTTACTATTTTGACAAATAGCAGACCCGCGGGATCGGAAACGACGCGTAAGAACCAATCCTGTGTAACGCACAAAGCCCTTAATAGTGACTTCTGCTCATTCAAGGTCAAACCTTATACTTACTTGCCGGTAGCTATATCAACCAACTCTTCCGGGATAAAGAGTATTATTCAATATTTCATTTAAATCCCTTGACTTGTTTGAAGAAAGTAACTAAGTCGTTTTTACCGGGTATAAAGTATCTGTAGTATGTGGAAGACATTATACGTGCATATATATAAATGTATTCCTAGTACCAGCTCAGTAAACGACCTATACAAAATTCCTAACAGCTTTTTTAAAGCTAAAAAATACATAGAACTAGTTTCCATCTAAATTGCAAGTGAAAAAGCAAAGTTTATTTAAAAATTAAACTCTTCTACGGCGCATTGTAAATAAATGTTTCACGGTTTCGCACTAAAAATATATCGTTAGATTTTATAGCGCTAAAGGAATTTTAGTAACTGTTTTTTAAAAGAATTAACAAACAAACCTTTGTTTTTAGTAAGGGCGTCAGGTCTTTATACAAAATTTCTTATAATTTAACTACCTAGAAATTATTGCAAAACTAGCCGACCTGTGCGACTTCGTTCGCGTGTTGCTCCGCTCCTATGGGTCGTAGCGAGATGTTAAATAGCCTTAGTTACTCCTTGTTATATCAGCTATCTGCTAATGAAAGTGTCGTCAAAATCGGTCCAGCGATTTCAGAGATTAGCCGGAACAAACAGACAGACATGAAAAAATGTTGTTTTGGTATATATACCGTGTATGCATTCCTATGCACTTAGTAAAAAGCGGTTATTTTAATATTACAGACAGACACTCTTTGTTCCTCTTTCACGCAAAAACTACTGAATGGATTTTGATGAAACTTTACAATAATAAAGCTTATACATCAGAATAACACATAGGCTATAATTTATAATGATATAGTGTGAAGTATCCAAAATATAGCGGGTGAAACCGCGGGATGCAGCTAGTGGATTATAAAAGTGCTCAAATGGAGACTAGTGCAAAGTGACTAAAACAAAATTAGGTCTCCAATAGGTTCTAATGAGAACTATTTTACCACAGACACTTTTGAGAGCTGATGTGAGCCTATTTTTTTTTTAAATTTGTTGTCAGCGTATTGAGATTATTATTGTGAATTCACATATTTCAACCAATAATCCTCATGGATCTGAAATATGTATTTAATTCTAACAGTATTACAATTATGCATATATTTGTATATAATTTGTGTATGGTATTTAGATTTAAATGTATTCATAAATGGTCTCTAAATTGTATAATGTTAATACAGTCACCGCTTAATACGCATATCCTGTATGCAGTTCCAAATCTCAAATTGAGTCATGTCCTGTGACCGGATTTAATGGGTTTAGGCTTGGATTTTCTGCACTAGAATTATTGAAATCGGTTTATTCACCGAATTAACTATTTATGCACTTAACTTTAAACTGACACTATCGATGAGAACTATCTTATAGTATTTTAGGTACGTTTTTTTCCTAGAGGTAAATTTTGTTATTTCCTCTCTCAATGATGACATAAAAAATATCTTACTCCACATCCATACAAATAAATAAAATTGAAGTGTCTGTTTGTAATATTAAAATAACCGGTTTTTACTAAGTGCATATGGATGATATATCATCACGACCCTTCAATGGCCCACTGCTGAGCCGGGTCTCCTCCTCAGAATGAGGAGGGTATTAGGCCATAGTCCACCACGCTGGCCCAATACGGGTTGGCAGACTTCACACACTTTTGAGAACTTTTTGGGAACTCTCAGGAGTGCAAGTTTCCTCACGATGTCTTCCTTCACCGTTAAAGCTAGTGATATTTAATTGCTTAAAACACACATAACTCAGAGTCAGAGGTGTGTGCCCAGGATTGAACCTCTCCCGAGTAAGACCTGAAGTCTCAACCACTGGGCCATCACTGCTCTATGGATGATATACCAACAACATTATTTTTTTTACAATTTTTGTCTGTCTGTTTGTTCCGGCTTATCTCTGAAATGGCTGAACTGATTTTGACGGGACTTTCACTGGCAGATAGCTGCTGTAATAAGGAGTAACTTAGGTTAATTAACATCTCGCTACGACCCATAGGAACGGAGCAACACGCAAACAACCTTCTCTACATATTTCCAAGAATATGCTTTTAAAATTTTAAAAGTATATAGAAGCCTATTCGTAATAAACAGGAATATTATCTATAACGATACAAAAAGGCTTATTTAAATGTTAGAAATATAAGTACATAACAACTTTACATTTGTATTTGACTGACTTATAACTAATATTGTTGCCATCTCATCATATGGCACATGTATACTATATGATTAAGAAATATGTCACCGTAAAAAGAAATAAAACATCCAATTTGAATGTATTTCACAGCTATTTTAATCAGTATTTCGGTCTGAACTAAGTGTGTTATGCCGAATCCTTTCAACGAATTTGTTGCGGAACAGAATCATCATCATCAATCATCCATCTTTATTTTAATTCAATATTAATCAATTAAATATGTCAAAATTCCTTCGCAAGTTTTTACAAGAATGAAACAGTTTCTAAAACCCATTTAAACTGTCCAACGGTTGAAGTTAATAATCACTCTCTATCCAAAATCTTTGAATTATGGATTGAAAGTAGATTCCGAACTCAAATATCGGAATCTATTGTTAGCAACACTATTTATAAAGTAGTTGTAGCGGGTAGATCATTTTATATTATTTCAAGTATACCGACGTGAAGACATTATATAACCTTTAGCGCGATAGATTAGTCTCAGTCTCTCTGGTGTTTTCGTGCAGTGAACATGGAAGTTAGTGTTATAGTGTCGTGACTAAGGTTACTCTTCTTGAGGTCTACGTAAGTTTACTTAATTATCTATTGTCGTTAGCGAGGTCGAGTGGTGGAGGTGAGAGTTAATATATTATGAAAGAGATCTTTAAACCTGCTCCTGGATCTCAAGCCCCAGGCACAGGGGTTATATACAGTCAAAAAAAACTACCCACGAATATACATATATACATGTCAATGGTGTGTCAACTCACTTTAGGACTGTTAGATTACTGAACTCCTTCGAACATGATTTACGTTAGAGATATCACATTTTAATTAAAAAAAGTTATTTATACCAATAAACTGGAATACAGGACATACAGATATAAGTAATTTAGTTTAATATGTCAAAGATTTTACAAAAACGAATCAGTTTCTAAAACCCATTTAAGCTGTCTAAGTGACCCACTTTAGGACAGATAGATCACTGAAGTGCACCGAACATGGTTTACCTCACACAGACCTCGCACATTCGGAGATTTGGCAAACGCTTACTGCAAATAACTGTCCAAATCGACCTGGCAAAGTTTCATTGCTGCCGGCATTCATTAGAACAACCATAACTTTGCGCTTTTTGTAGAAATAAGTATAAATTGAGTCGCTAATGAGAATACGCCTTTTCTACTTCGTAAGTCAGAATTTTGTTAAGAAATCATAATCCTTTATTACTATGTACATTAAGGACTTACTTAGCGATATTTTACATTATTTTGTTTTATTTTTGTATCGATAAAATTAGTTACGCAGTCACCTGATGGAAAGTGGCCACCGTCGCCCATGGACATCAACAAAACTGGAGGGTATCTCTTGTTTTGTCGGTGCGTTGCCGCCTCGAAGTCAGAGTGGGGGGACGGGAGCAAAGAGAAGACTGCTGCGGTTTCAATAGACCCCGAGCAAGAACCCGGTGTTCATGGGATGGGAGAGGGAGGAGTAGAAGGCCCAAGAGTAAAACGTAACGGGTATTACGTAAGCATTAAAGGGGAGCGTAGGAGTACTCGCGTTGCTTATTTTTGATGATATGGGAGATGTAACCACAGATTCCAATAACCACAAAATGCAATCAATACCAATGTTGCCATAATTAAACATGTGATTTATGTAAGGTAAATTGGTTTTAATAAATATATCTGTTTGATTTGAGGTTAAGTTAACAAACCAGAGATTTTTCGAAGAAAAATAAAACAAATATGACAATATTTTGGTAATTGTTACATCTATGTTATAATACTAATTATTTCATCAATATATCATAGTAAACATGTTTTTGTTTTACAGTTAGTACAGAAGCACTAAAATTACTAGAGGACAGTTTTGGGTACAATTTTGTATGAGACTGTATATCTAGATTTAACGACTTGAAACTGGAAAAAACCGGTTACACAATACCTCTGTACGTTATATCAATACTTTTGTATGAAATTTAATTTATACAAAGATTTATAGAGACACCAAGAAACTTTCAAGTTGAGTCATAAATTTGCTTTCACTGTGAGTGGTTCTAACCATTTTAGCTTCAGACTGATATAGAGCAACGTTTAGTACGTGGTTGAGAGCAACCTTAATTGTATCAAAGCTACCGCTGTGATATAGTGGTTACTTGCTGCTAATATGCGTTTTACACAGGAGGTTAAATAATGCCTAGAGATTGTGACTCAGGTGCAAATTAGGGAGTCCTTACCATAATCATGTCTCAATCACCACTCACCATCCACTACTCGACCTCCGCTATCCTACAAATATTTTGTCCAAGTTAACACTTTTTTCAAGTCTGTTGTCCTGTAGAATAAATAGTTCAATCTACGATGACCTGCGCTTACTATTTTAACAAGCAGTAAGTCGTGGATTGGATAGACATTTGATATTAAAGACAATCATCACATATAATTTACAAGTGGTATTAATTTAAATCGGTAGAGTTATTTTTGAAAGCCACCGTGGCCAATAAAAAAATTATTATAAATTCTGGAAAAAATAATTTTAATAACTCGCCAGTAAGAGCTTCAACATTATATGGATTGCAACTCTCAGTGATTTTGGGATTTTATTTAACATGAAGTCGCAAATAAAAGGTGTAAACAGACTCTGGAAAATTAAGTGAAAATCTAGCTAAACAGGAATAATCCAGTATCGTAAATCGTAACGATACTCCGAAATACGCGAACAATATAATTATTGAAGCTCCAACTTGACGTTAATCGATTTATCGACTTTCACATTAATCCGCTGTGATTTTCTGGTATTTGTTGAATGCAGAACGTTTACAATTCGTTCACATAACATGAGTTTTAGTCTAAATTCGAATTACAATATTATCTATAGGTATATATTAGGTATATATATAGAATAAAAATATTACTTTTAGATGTTAGGTAATGGAATGTTTGTACATCTATATTTTTAATATTAAATATTATAAATATTTAAAGTTTGTGAGTTTGTAGGGGGTAATCTCATGATCTACTAAAACGATTTTGAAAACTCTTTTGCTAATAGAAAGCCACATTATTTGTGACTGTCCTAAGCTATATATTAACCCGATAAATGAAAAGACTTTTTCGTAGTAGTCGGATTTGCAAAGTCGGTTGAACGAAAATCGTTTCTTACGTAACGATGAAAGATAAATTCATAGTGGCGGGTAGAGTATGAATGAATAAAATATTGCTTTAGGCTGTATGCAGTGTCCAGTCACTTTGACGTGATGTTTAAAAATTCTAATATCAAAAAAAAATTCTATTCCACTACAGAGAGGCAGTGTGCCCAAAACGCTGGCAGCGTTTCCTCTTTGAATAGCCAGGCTAATTTGTTGGCCGAGGTAGCTGCCAGCCCTTTGGTCCTTTGTTACTTATGATAAAGTATTTAATACTATTATTAGCATATCTCAGAATCATATTATTTCATGATTTCTTTATAGTACTTTGATAATAATAATCAAAAGGCACTCTTAAATAACTTCAATTGTTTGAATTGCCTTAGTAATCTAGCTGACTTTTTTATCGTATATCTGAAAATAGGAATTCCCATCTTTATGACTTATCCCCGTGAGAATACGGGCATGCGAATTAAAGGATACCCGCAATGTTGGCAGCTCTAAAAGGAAAACGGATTAGCTTTATTCAGAATGATCTGAGCGAAAAATGAATTCAGTTAGAACTTCAGAAGCAGTTTGAAGATTAATGTGTTTGCTGATTTTTACTATTTGGAATTAAATGCATAATAATAGTTTAATTTTATTAAACCTTTTTACATTATGCTGTAGAACCATAATAAAAGTTGTCCAAAATTTGTAAATATTTAATACCAAGACGATTAAAAACGTCAGCCAATAATTTTTTTCACATCAGGTATTTCAAAAGTATTTACAAAATTTTGAAACCTATCCTATCGGTTTCAAAATTTTGTAAATACTTTTGACTTGTTTACGCTTATAGCAACTTTACAAGTGAGTTTGTATTATTAGGTTTCGTTTTGTGAGATAATTTTAGACTCAAAAGAAATACCATTTAATAGCTTTTTACTATCATTATAACTGTTTAGAAAATGCGATGAATACTGATCACAATGCCAGGGGGCTGTCCTGTTTATATTTATCTATGTTTTGAGTTCTGAACTGTTATTGAAGTATTCTTTTCTTTCCCAGGCCCTATTACAAGCGCATGATGTTGTCGCGCGTGAGGTGTACGGTGAGGAGTCACTGCGAGCCTCCCCGCCTCCGGTCAACGGACGAGCCCAGCCCGCGGAAGAGGAAGATGACACCGAGCCTGAGTTCGAAAACGTGACCAGAGTACGCCTCGTACAGTTCCAGAAGAACACTGATGAACCAATGGTGAGATTTCCATCCTCCCTTGTCCTGCAGGTACTTTATGTGTAGCTTCATGACAACATTAGGTGACATTTTGCGACTATCAATCAAGTAAATTAACCATAGACATAGGGAGGTGGGGGTCAGGTGGATCTGGAATCTTCCTTATCCATTGAATATTACAGACCTATCTAACCTAACAGTAGTATAGATCATAAATTTTGTTTGATATAAAGTTATGGTTGTCTGAAGGTTTTTATTTTATTTTTTTAACGTTATTGTGTCAGGAAATAACGAATTTGTAAAGCATGTGTTCACTTCTTCTACTGGCAACGGATGATAACCGGCTTTTTTTAATTTATTTAATTTTATATTTACTGTAACATTTTATACATTAGGCAGAACATTAATTTATTTTCTAAACATAGTGACAAATACACTATAAATACTTATCTTCTCCACAAAGTAAGTAATTGTTTCATGGGGCTTGGTGATCGCATCTATAATAAGATTCTACAGCCTATGTTAGATTTGCCACTGAAACTATTTAAAACTTATATTATAAAGTGTTTAGTAAATAAATCTTACTACTCTGTATAAGATTACTTGAATGATGACAAAGCTTAGATTTAATATGACGTTGATGCTCAGCTGAATGATTATACCTTTGTAAAACAGACTAATGTAAACAATGGCATTTTGAAAAGATCAACTGTTGAGTTTCTTGAAACTGCTTTCCGAACTGGTGGTAGCTTCAGACAAACTGACTGACTGAAAAGTCTATTTTTGAAAAAAAATATTTCGAGTTTGAGTTTAAGTAAGACAACATTATTTAACGTTATAATTAAGTATTTGTTATAAGCCCTTCACATATCGAAATATTTCTTCGTCAGTTTGTGAAACCACCTCTTACCATTTCGCGTCTGCTTAACCTACTATTTTGTTTCTTTGAAATCAATACCTCCTTTAGGCAAATTGTTTTAAAGTTTCTGTTAGAGGACGTCGTACGAACGACACTTTTGAAAAATAGATTTTTACCGTGTGATAGAGAGAACTACAGCTCGAACTGATTTTACCTACGTAAAATTAAGAAAATCGTCCTTTCGTAATCCTCCTCTAATTCTGGACAGATTTTAGTATTTATTTCGTTAAAATCCAGTATAGGGTCTAAGCTATGCCCGTACGTTTTGCTTTTTTGGTTTATGTTAGTGATAATCAGTTTGCTGGATGTTTGCAAATGTAAATAAAAGAGTTTTTTGTTATTTTAAAATTTTTTTTTTTAATTATATTAACCAAATAATAAAAAAAAACAAAACGGACAATCATGGCAGAAGTACGTATATATCGCATGGTATTTTTTTTCTTCTGTAACTTCATTATCCTAGGAGGAAACAGGGGACTACGTTTGTATGAAAAAAGTGTCGACTGATTTCCTCTTAATATTACTCTAAAACGGAAATGTTACTAGCTACGCGATTTTCGTTTAATTAAAAATTTAATTTTAATATTCTACTCAGTCGCGGACTTGTTGGGCTTATTTTGACAGATATCTTTTTAATTAAGTTTTTAATATGGAAGTGTAAGCTCAGCATATTATACTTTTAAATTCATTTTCTGTATTATTGTGAAGATTTTTTAATACTACACTAAACTGTACATTTTCATAAAATATTAAGATGGATAATTTTTAAAGATTAAGTTAGTTTCAGAACTATATGTTCAATTTAAAAACAATCATCAGTCAATCTTATTAGTAAGGGCAAAATTCAAACTCACACTCACAGCTGTATACAAAATTATCTACAAGTCTCTCTTTGATATAATACCAACAGGATTTAGTTTAAGACAATTATAATCAGTAATGTTAAATCAATCGTGTATTATAATTAAGGGATTGTGTAGTGTATACATTACACCGCAGCAGAGCAGCCTGACGCTAGCTCTCGACTTGCGACCCACCGTCCAACTGGCGTGCACTCTGACATATCAATGAGCAACAGACAGTGGGTAGATTATAAATTAATAGTTATTATAGTCACTAACTCTTTCTTTTTAAAAAATATTTAATTTCATTCCAATTTAAATCATCGCTTATCGTGATAAATGTAACTATATTTAATGCACAATTCTATATTATAAAAATTTTATTTGATTCTACCCCAAGTATAATAGAAAGACCAATTCTATGAAATTCAGCAAAAATATTATTTTAAAACTTGAAAATACCGATATAAAGAACTGGACTCCACTCCACTGTATTTTTTTAATAAATACAAGTTTTAATATTTTAAGTTTTCTATAAAATATTTAGGAGTTTAGTAATTCATTCTACCTCATTATTATGATTGAAGTTTAACTGATGATAGACCAGTTTAGACAAACACTCAAGCCGAATAAAATTGTAGAACAAAGTAAGTGTGACTTCCATCTTTGTAATGATCTAACATATAATATTCATTGTCGTAACAGGGCATAACACTAAAACTAGCGGACGACGGACGCTGCATCGTAGCACGCATCATGCACGGCGGCATGATACACCGCCAAGCCACGCTGCACGTCGGCGACGAGATCAAGGAAATCAACGGCACCCCCGTCGCTAACCAGTCCGTTGCGCAGCTTCAAAGGATGCTGGTATGGGATATTATTAACGATTTAATATTAGGAATGATACCCCTAACACCTTATAGAGCAAGCGAGTCGTATGAAGCTTGTGATTCAGGTCGTCTATGATCCAATGCTACTAATGCATTAAACTACTTAAGACAATGTTTATTTTATGTAATCACTGTCAGACTACCACAGTCCTATCGAAATAGAGCATATATTATTCAAATAGGTATTTTTGAAATAAATTTACAGAAAGTGTCAGTGGCGTAGCTATAAGAACATGTGTGCCACATTAAAATTTCATAAAACGGTAACAGATTGCATTCCCCGCACTAATAAAATAATATAATTAAAAATAATATGTAGGCGTCGGCTAGTCTAGGATTCCCCGTAAATAGCCATAAGTAATCCCCTGACTAGCGGCAATTATACAGCGAAATTCGAAGATAAAAATAATTAAATGGGGGAATCCCCGATTGAATTTTGGGGTGACACCTAACAATATCCACCACGGGCGCCACCTAGCTACGCCATTATCCACAACCTAAGGTTACAAAAACATTATTTATTTGTTTATGATTTGAACAACGGATGCTGCAACGTGCAAACTTTAAACTGTATGCAAATTTATAATTAGAAGATTTAAGAAGAGAAAAAATAAAATGCGTCAGAATCGTTAGCCTGTAATACTAACCACAGCAATCAGAAAAACTGGTTTTATCCAGCAATATCAAATTGGTAATGTTTACAGTTTAACAGTCAAGAATACCCTGATTAATCTTCGAAGTCCAATAACTTTCTCTTTTCAGCTAAATAAGAATCCTTTTAATTTATAAACAGAGAAACTTATGTTCAAATAAACATAACGAATTTTCTATAATACACGGAATTGATGTTATCTTACATTTATTTTACTTAAAATCAAATATAAAAATTGGGTACATTTTCAATTTAAATTGTCTTTTAATATAAAAGAAATGAATATAAAATACAATTAGAATTTACTCGTATAACAAGCAGGTACACGCATCGCTCGCTAACTAGTAACTTTGTGGTTACATCAATCTGCTTCCCCACAGACTATATTTATTTATAACTTGATAACATCAAGTTAATTAAAATTTGCTTCACTGCTTTATTTTAATGGATGCTTTTAATATTAAAATGATACTCTACCGCAAACACAGCTATTGGCACTACAACAAATGATTTGGGTTCGAAGTCAGACACGCCTTTGGTTTTTTAAAAAGTTCCGTCAAAAATGAAATATTCGTAAGAATAATAATGTTTTGGTTAATGGTTAAAAATGAACCCTAAGACATGGGAACTATGTAATGAATAAATAGTATGTTTAGCTAAATAAAACTTGAAGACGGAACAAACGTGTCCCAAGAGGAATATCAAAACTTTTCACATCAAATTTAAGCACTTTACTTTTTCATAAAAATGAAACCATTCTTCAGCCGTAGAAAAATATTCACAAGATGTTCTACACTATGACTAACTCAGACCTAGCATAGGTTAGACAGAGATAAAAGATTTTAATAAATTTATATGTATTTTTGAAGTGCCGCGAAATTAGTAGCCACTGAGGAGTTCAGATTCAGTAGCGTGTGCTGGACTTGCAAACACAGTTTTTATATATCTAGCTGGCAATATAATTATATTGTTAGTAATTAATTCTAGCGTGTAGTATAATATTAATTAGTTAATTTATTTGCAGCGAGAGGCTCGTGGTTCCGTTACTTTCAAGATAGTTCCCTCATACCGGTCAGCTCCGCCGCCCTGCGAGGTAATCAATTTCAATTTTATCATATTGAAATTATTAATTACTTAGAGTGCTCTTGGCAACCCTTAAAGCTCTGTGTTATAGGAATGCTGTGCATTTTGCTGACTTTATTTGATGAAATAATAACTAATACTAGAACTTAAAACTAATGTAGTTTCTTCGTTTAAATAGTTGTGTGGCACTAACGTGATAAATAAAAAGTAGAAGAGTCGACAAGCGCACATAAATAACCATTTGCTTGTCATTATTGGTTGTGATTAACTAAAATAAACTTTTTTGTTTTTTTCTTCTAACTAGCTATTCCGGATAAAGCCTTCGCCCGTCCTAGTAAGTAGCGATTACCAGAGCCGTTGCTACTTTGTGTTGTTTTATGTTCATATTTTTCGTAGTTAAAGGCGATTCCGAGATGTTGAACGATCGCAGTAATCGTAGTCTTGAAGGGCTATTTCTACTTTTTGAATGTGTTGTGAGAAAACTTTGCTAAAAATACTTATTTAGCTAAAAATTTGTGTGTTTTCTCGATGATTCTCGATTGTCCTTAACAATTGCCGGTAACACGTAAAAAAGCTTTCGAGAACCATCGATTTATTGTATTTTATATTTGAAACAGTCGACCTCTCGTCATCGCGTATTGTCAATCTGTATGTTTTGTGTTTTATGTCGTTTCCATAGATCTAACCCCGGGCATGGCTGCGCGTCCTAACGTTTCTACGTTTCTGTGCGCTTGTTGTTCTTTATCGCTTCATAATTTTCATACCCATCTCATTTATAACTCAAATTTCATTGATATTCATATAAATCATCAACAATCATTAGTATTTACCGCATTCATTCGCTATGCATAATGATAGACCAACATTATCGCTCGTGATTCATTACGTCATGTGTAACTTTGCAGCTATGTCGTGGTAAATTTTGTTAAATTTTTAAATTAATTCATAAAACCATTAGCTATGTGTACATTTATCATTTTCATTGAATGTAAAGCAACATAAGTACAGAGTGGATCGTTTTCAGATATTTGTGAGAGCACAATTCGACTATGATCCTTTAGAAGACGAGTTGATACCGTGCGCTCAAGCGGGCATCGCTTTCAACACTGGGGATATACTGCAGGTACTTAGAAACTGTATTATTGTCTCTATTTATTTTACAACAACTCTATTACTTATAGCCGAAGTGGTAAGAGCAAGGAAGGGTGATTTAGATTTTTGGACAATTAATAACTGGTATGACAGTTTAAAACTTTATGTTCCTTATAACCAAAAATATGTTAAACATATTTTTCTTTTTTTACAATTCACTTCTCCAATCTTTTTTGCGTTGGGCTATTGTAGAGGACTCTTTATTTTATGGAGTATTTTCAGAAAAATCATGGACATGACAACCATACAATAGAGTAGGGTCAGCAAGCAAAAACGATAGGCGCCTCTTTAGTTAATGCTCCACGCGCCCTTACATGTTTACACATCTGATTTTGATATGAGCAACAATACATCCGACTAAGACTTCTGTCATTACATTCTTACATTGTTCCTTATAAATATTTTCAGATAATAAGCAAAGATGATTCCCACTGGTGGCAGGCCAGGAAAGATGCGTCAGGAGGATCAGCAGGACTCATCCCGAGTCCAGAGTTACAAGAATGGCGTGCTGCATGCGCTGCAGCTGAAAGATCTAATACTGATCAAGGTAATTATTATTTTAGGTAGAGATGCTGTAGTGTTGTGAATATAAAGGCGTATTGAATAGTTTATTTTTTCGCCTTTAAAATATGGATGAATATTTTTGAAAGATTTTTTAAGTTTAGGAATCCAAACAATCTTGTACGCCTTTATAGTTCTGAATTTTGTCATTGCGATGTGTGTTTATTGTTTTAGCTATTTTAGGACATTTCAATGTTGCTTGGTGCCAGTTTATTATGGCCAGACGGATTAACCTACTACTAACTTTATAGATTATAGACCTTTTACGCAAATTAAATGCCAGAGATGACAGATTTGATCACTGTCTGGCCATTTTGCGATTAGTTTCTGTGTGAGAACGATTTTATCTTAAATAATCATTAATACGAAATCTGAGTACAATGGCCCTTATGTTACTAGTCAATCTATGGTATACGTAAAGAGTAGAATAGTCTTTGTAACACATTGAAATGCCTACATTTAATTAATTTAATAATTTATACGATATGCTCCAGCATCGTACCTATCCCATTTACTAAAGAAGAAAAGTAGAATTGCACTTCATAAAGTATGTTTTCTATTACACCCAATTATAAGGATTCAAATAGATTTTCGTACATTTTTTAATTTCAAATTTCATCTTGACAATTATGAACTCAACATATACATATAAAACTTTTCTTTTTCTCCATTTTGAAAATTTTAGAATCTTTTAAGATCAGATAGAGATATTCAAAATCGTATAAAAAAGCTATTTTTAGAAAAAAACAGTAACCCCAAGTATCCCCTTTAAAACAAAGTTTGAACCATTTTTGTAACTATAATAGTTTTCGAGATATTTGAAAAATGAGAAACATGGTAAAATTTTGCAATTTTTTTTCTTTACGTTATAATTTTAAGTTAAGCTAAGTATGATATGTTTACGAAGCTATTCTACTCTTTGTAAATAATAATAGTACTCAATATGAGATTATTAACCTCTCTTGTATTCAGTTTTCATTCAAAAGCTATTTAGATTTTCGTTATTAACGAATTGCTTGATCTGTTTTTCAATATTTTAGAATTTTATGTCAAATGTTTACGTTAATTAAAATTTTAAGTGTGAAGCAAAAACATAGTCTTTAAGTTCATCTTCGCTAGAATTTATTTGAACCACATTAACATCTCATATTTTTCTTTCAAATATTTACCATATATGGGACAAATCTACAGTTGGTATGTAATTTTTTTTCTATTCTTTGAAATAAAAAACTCCCCATATTATGAATGATTTCATACCCAATATAAAACAAGTGCATGGTATTATTGTGAGCCCTTGAATAAAATGATATTCATGTTTCATGTACAGAGTGTATAGAAGTTGCTAAAAGTTTAGAATTTGTGTAGTACCTTCAAATTGTGGGAGTTTTGTGCTATTTGTCATAAATTTGTATAATTTCATGTTTTTATATGGGATATGCTTAGTCAAATGAACACGAAAAGAATCAATTTCTTATAGGCAGGTTTTTGCGAGTTAAACCAGAGATTCCTATACTTTTTTTCTCGTAACCCACCTTCAAAGATTTTACTGTTTTCGGTAGACCCTTACCATCAGTAAAAACATCAACAATTAACTCTTAAATGCAAACCAAGAATTAAAAAAAAACTCCTTACTATCGAAAACTGAAATTTTCTACCCCCACTTACAGCTTGTGAATCCTCATTTTACGTTTATGTCTATGAGGACCCTCGTCAGGTCTGGTCACCTGGGGGTCCACGAGAGACCACGGACCACGTTGGGAACCTTTGCTTTAAACTATTGTTAAACGACTCTTCGCCTATCTATTATCTAATTAATAAAAAATTGATTATATTTTGTATGTAAGTATCATCTCTGTCTAGAATGTTTTAAATTGAGCAAAGTACTCAAGAAATTGAGATGCGTTTAGTTTCAATAAATAATGAGCCCACAGGTAGAAATGTAATATAATATGAGGACCTGTTTTAATAACATTATGTGTAATGTTGCAAGAAAAAAATAATGTGTTATAAGTTATATTTTTTACCCATTTGGCTAAGCATAATCCAACCTCCCCGTTAGTACGCATTCCATCGAGTTGTTGCATGAATGTATTGTAATGTTGTGCGGCTAGGAGCTGAAGGATGCGTGTCACATACCGACGGATGTGAGAATACAGGTAAGAAATATATATTATGTACTTATTTGTTACGATATTATTAACGAAATTTTTCTATATATCATATAATAACGCCATCTTACCAACTCAAAGCGTCGATAATTTTTGAAATTCATCACGAGTCAGAGTCTTTCCTTTTTACCTAAATACAAATCTTATTAATACCATAAATGTGTTAGTTTATATGTTTGGATATTTTTACCCTGGTTTAACACATAGGCTACCTTTTATGCCGGAAGAATACAGAGTTCGTGCGGGATAGTAATAATATATGTTTACTGTCGTAGCGCCTGTCTGTCGTAATTGCCTACTGTTGTAATTTAACAATGATATATGGTAAATTGAATGTTTTTTTGTTAAATCTAAGCATATAGCGTGTATAACGATTGTTTTGCGCTAAAACGAGATAAATGTACGACTAACCTCTGTTTCCACGTTCTTCTGGCGATGCGATGAGCACGGCACTGTTTAATAGTGTCAGTTCTTTTATGCAATACTAGAAAGGGGTATTTTAGTACGTCCAGAGACACAGGTGTAAGCATCACGAACATAAACGTATATATAATGCGTAAGTTCGCTCTGCACGGAGGTTCGCAAGCGTCTGCGCGGACTCTCTCGTTCAGATTCGGCGGGTAGTAAGAAAATTAGTGACTCTATCTTAGGCAAGGATCGAAGACATATGTAAATTACACCCATTCGAAGCTGTGGCGGTACGATTTGTAGAGTCCCTACATACATTTAAAAGAGGACATTCGAAACTATAACGAATATAATGTTTTGGAAATATTATCTAGTCTATTTGGAAATAATAGCTTGGATATACAGGATGGATTTTTGAGATTGGTCAGTAAGGGCAGGTACCTTAACCGTTATAGTTACAGGAAAACGTTCCTAGGAGACCATCCATTCAACAACAAAAATCCTAAAATCCAAAAAAAAATATTTTTATGCCTATCGATCCTATTTTGTGTGGGGACCAAAAGACTGTATGGGACCATTTAAGGTATGAGAACTAGAAATGACAGAAATCGCCAAAAACTATTTCCATTCATTTTTTATAAAGTTCAATATAATATACTTGCGAAAAAATAAATAAAATGAATTAATATGATTTTTAAAGAGTTATAATTTAAGATTATATATTATATATATTAATCAGAAATAACACTAAAATAATGTTATAGTTTACCTACATATTAAAACAAAATGGCGTTTAATGTATTATGTTATATAGATAACATCTGTGCTATTATAATATATTCCGTATCATTACGAATCTATAGAGACCGTTTAATATTCGTTGCGTTTGGGCAATAAATCGAAATACTGACCATCCGGCTTCAGTAATTTAGGGGGTAGTTGTAAAAGTACCTTTTGCTGCGGAAACTTATTTATTACTACATATTCTTACCTAACGTGAGAAAATTTTTTTTCACTATTTAAGTTAACACAAATTAGGTAAGATCATATTTACAATGACTTTGTAAAGCAAACTAGATGGCGCTGTTCGATTTGAGTGTTGCCAACTAGATCTGGCTATTTTTATCGACTGGTTCAGCTACAGACCAAAAAATATTATGGCGAGATTATTTAACTACTTTTTCTAACAACTTTTCAACATAGCCAGTTACTACTAATTTTTGTGTAAAAATTATTCGAATCAATATTTGGTTCAAGTATGTTAACATTATTTTAATTATTATAAAATTATTTTCTTGCTCCTTTTTGCAACAAATCTAGCTACAAACTTAATGGCAACACTGTCTTCTTATGCTTGATATAATATCTAAAAAAATACTTAATAAAAATTATATACACGTTTAATATCGGGTATTTAGATTCTAAATATAATTTAAGAAAAAAATGATATTTTTGCACAGTTTACTGGTTGACCCGGCAAACGTTGTTTTGCCATATAAATTTAAAAAAATTGAGGTGGGCCACCCTTATCGCTTAGGGGTATAAAAAATAGATGTTGACTGATTCTCAGACCTAGACAATATGCACACAAAATTTCATTAAAATCGGTCGAGCCGTTTTGGAGGAGTTTGGTAACAAACACTGCGACACGAGAATTTTCTGTATAAAATAATATCGCATTTTAGGACGGCATAAAATTACTATATTATTAGCATCTGAGAAATGAAAGAATGACGTCACGGATCAGTTAAACGACAAGCATTTCGGCCAGAATTTCTAATTATAAATCGGTTTTTTAAATAATTCAAATATTTTGGTTTTAGTACTATTATGCGTCAATGAATAAAAAAGCATTTTACAAATAATTGTGTATAAAAGTTTTAGTAACATTTAAATGTAAACGATAAATTTTAATATGTGCTACGTAGTTCTTGCGAGTGCATCCAATATATATGAAAAATTCCTGTAGCGACGTCGATTGTTGATGTGCACGGAATTTTGATAGGAAAAGTTGCTTTTCACGGCTGATACTACATGTTTAATGAAATGTATGAACCTGTCAAACATTTTTAAATTTTCTTCGAAAAAAACTGTTAAATTCGCTTTAAATATTGTTTATACATTATTAAAAAAAATATCGCATGAATAAAATACAATAAATTAAATTTATTTTTTAACTACTGTATTTTATACTGGGTGACCGTACAGAAGTAAGTTTTCTAAAATTTTCTGATTTCCGCTCAACTTTCTTAATTTTTTTCTTACACAAGTCTCCTGACAATAATAAACACAATAAAAAAAGAATAAGCAAAGTTGGTTCAGTCGTTTAGGCGTAATGCCGTAACCAAGGGAAATAGGGATTCATTTTTCTTTAAATAAAAAAAAAAAAAATTATTTAGATGAGACAAAAAAAACTCAATTATATAATCTACCCCTATTTTTATGAGAAAGTATTTTACAGGTGGGCATTGTGCAGTTAGGATAACATGCGATTTTAACTTTACTTTAATGAATTACGTTTCATTAGTGTTGCCAGAATAAATAATAAATAGTGTTCTTTGTAAATGATTATTAATGAAATTTTTATTTTTGTTTTTAATAATAAATAAATCTTTGTATTCTGATATTCAATAAGTATGTTTACTAGGGTGGCACAAAAAAAAAATAAGGTGTGTGTGCGATTCACACACGATAGAAGTGAAACTTCAGTAAATCGACAAAAGAATGAGATGAATATATATAATAATATAAAATAGTATGTATATTTCTGTCTCATTCTTTCCTACACATTTTTGTATTTGTGTCTCTTACCTGTCGTTTTGTATATTTCTGTCTCATTCTTTTCTACACATTTTTGTATTTGTGTCTCTTACCTGTCGTTTTTTCCGTTGCATCCGGTTTGAAATCACAACGATTCTAAAGAAGTTTCACTTCAAAAATATTTTCGAGTCTCGTACCAAAATATGTTAACGGCAGGTCAAGAAAAAATTTAAAAAATTTCTAAAATTGCCAAAAATTTAATTTTTTTTCTCATTATTTCATTTTATTCTACAAGAAAAATGATAAAGATGCTGAAAATCTAAGGTCAAAATTTTAGTATTTAAAGGTCGCTCCAAATTTTTAAAAGTTTCCAAGACAAGTACTTTATATCTTTTCGAGCTACTTTTAAACATAAATATTATTTATGCTTTTATATAAACTTTGAAAACACGTCCGTTGCAACCTAATGCATTAAAGAGTATTACAGACTTCTATTTCCACAGAATGTCTGCGTAGATATTCAAATATCTTTGGAATTACTTTAATAAAATTCAATTGTTCCAATTAGCATTTTTGTCAATTATGCAAATGTTCAGATTCTAACGACGTCTCCCAAAAACGGAATGTTTCAAACCTAGATTCTCTTAATTGACTTAATTTTATTCAAGTTATTATTACAATGATATCTTGAGGATTTTTCTTCTTTTTTGCTTTATTAAATTAATCAAATGATGGCCCACTACTGACCTAAGTCTCCTCCCCAGAATGAGGATTGGCAGACTTCATACATCTTTGAGAATATTATGGAAAACTCTCTGGTGTGCAGGTTTCCTCACGATGTTTTCCTTCACCGTTATAGCAAGTTAAATATTTAAGTTCTTAAAACTCACATAACTCAGAATCAGAGGTGTGCCCAGGATTGAACTCGGACCTCTCGAGTAAGACACCAATATCTGAACCACTAGTCTATCAGTGCTTAAATAATACAAAAGTTTTATTCAAATATTTTAGAGCTTGGAAGCTAGTTTACCCGTGAGGGGACGGGATAGAATACTATTCCCCTCTACCGCTGGGAGCGCATCTCGTAAGAGCCGAGTAACCCAGCACCCTTTTGGTGGTAGGGGTCTGTTCCCCGACTGGCTTGCGACCACCAGCATGCGAATCCGACCGTCAAGTGTCATAGACGCGTTCCGGTCGAGTCGCATGTGGGCCAGACTTGCCCACTCCTATCCCATTAAAGCTGTGGATCTAGTGGACTCTGGGATCTAACTCTGGGTCTGTTGAGACCGCAGCATTTTTTCATCTTCACTCCCCCGCCCCACTCTATCGTCGAGGATGCAACGCATCGACAAAACGAGGGTATCTCTTGTTTTGTCGATGTCCATGGGCGATGGTGGCCACTCACCATCAGGCGGACCATCTGCTAGTTTGCACCTTATCCACCGTCAAAAAAAAAATACTAAAATTAAGTAAATTTTTATATTAAATTCAATTTGGTGTCAAGTTTCAAAACTGATAGTCAGACAAAAACCCAGTTACTCCTCATATATAGACAGGAGCCTAGATAGTACTTGGGGCTTGCGACCCAGGTGCTTGGTTTAAGCGATTTTTTACAAAATGTAATTTCTTATAAGTATGTTTGTTATTTGAATATTCATTTTATTCCTACTAGGTAAATTAAATAGATATAAATTTTTTTTTGTATCTTTATTTTATATTGTGTATAAAGATAACGTCATTTTTGTATATAAGATAGATTACAAATCACAGTATCGTGTCTAAAATATTTTTTTTCTTTATTTGTTACAGTAAATTGTTCGATATTCGGACGCAAGAAGAAACAGTCGAAAGACAAATATTTGGCGAAACACAACGCTGTGTTTGATCAGCTGGACGTCGTCACTTATGAAGAGGTCGTCAAACTGCCATGTAAGTTATTACTTTACAACACAATGATTTTCTTTATTTACACACATATAATCTCTACCAGTCAATTTTAAAATAACTGATAAGATATTGTATTGGATGAGATTTCTCATAAAAGAGAATGAAAAAAAAGAGGAATGAAATAAATTTGATGATGATGATGGCATAATGCTACTAAATAAAGTGATAAATACACAAATATAGGGCTACGAGGGTCTGGGCCATATTACATCTTATTTTGTTACCATTATCCAGTATTCGAGAGCATTTTCTGATAAAATTTACCATAGTAATGTATTTTTTTTTACATCATCATAAAGTAAAGATTTCAACGAACAATAAGCCCAACTCATGTTTTCGAATGTATAGATTAAAGTTCTCAAAGCTCGACAAGAACGAATTTCGTGATTTAAAAAAATTCGAAATCTTTTAAAAGTGTCTTAGAGGTAATATAAATAAACCTATACGTTACGAATATTTTGTCAAAAGATTATATTGTATTACTAGCTGATTCGTCAAAACCTTCCCAGCTATTCTCGAGTTTTAGCGAGACAAACAAACAGTAATTCATTTATATGTATATATAGTTACTAGCGACCTGTCTGGGTTCGCACGGGTGGACAAATTTTTTTTAAACATTTTGGCTCTCCCGCATTTCGGTGTCCCATCCCTCACTGCGCTGCGTGGCGCGCCTCACCGGCTCGTCAGCGTGTATTTTTTTTTAAATTGACATTTTTAATTTCGTAATATCTTTTGGATGAAATATCCGATTTCAATAATTGTTCAACATTAATCAACAGGTATTGAAACTGTCTTAAATACAAAATAATTTATTTGGATAAGAATTGATACAACGGTATGGATAACATGTTCTGATTTTGATAGGCATTTCTGTTAACTATTAAAAAGTAAAAAAGTGGTAACAGTGTCATAACTACAATAGATATATAGTCTCTCTAAGTTTTTTGTAGATATTGATACATTCTATAATATTGTACATCATATTTTTGTTCTAACATCAATACTTTCCGAAGCGCGTGCGATGAAAGACATTTTATGGCTAATTTTCTTACACCTAGGGTGGGTTTTAGTAAGAATTTCTGAGGATCTCTAATTATTTATAGCAATAAATATAGCCTACGTTACTAAGTGATAATGTAGCTTTCTAATAGTCAAAGAATTTTTGAAATCGGTCCAGTAGTTTTTAAGTTTATTCGTTACGTACAAAAAATACAAAAATATAAATCTTTCCTCTTTATAATATTAGTATAAATTGTAATGATTAATTAAATTGTATTAAATGATGTTGTACTTTTCAGCTTTCCAAAGAAAAACAATAGTACTTCTAGGCGCTCATGGAGTTGGTCGACGTCATATCAAGAATACATTGATCTCGCGTCATCCCGACCAGTATGCTTATCCTATACCACGTGAGTTATTATATATTGTTAATTATAATGTAGACAACATTGATTTGAGTAGGATTGTCAGATGTGTTGTCACACAACTGATATTAACAACACCAACTAATCTTTCCATTTAATTAGTATAATCTGATCTTTAGAAATCAAGTAATATCATACCAGACTTCTCCTATATTCAGTATGAATAAGTTAACCATAGACTACTAAGGATGTGTTTCCATCAAAGATGAGGACACGTATTTTTTTATAGCAGGTAGTTTGCACCTAATAGCAGATGGCTCACCTGATGGTAAGTGACCATGGACGTCGGCAATAAAAGAGAGTATCTCTAGTTTTCCCAAAGCGTTGCTGCCTTGAAAATTGAGGAGTGGAAGTGAAGAGAAGAATGGTGCCGTTTCAGTGGACTCAAAGTTAGAAATCCACTGGAACCGCAGCATTCATGGGATGGGAGAGAGACGGGGTTAATTTAAGGGGGTGCATTTTACACACTCTGAACGAGGCTGGGTAAATGGTGGAAACGCAGCCTAAACTTGTGTTTAACGAACATTTTTTTAAAATATAAGTTACATGTATAATATATGTAAAATAATTTCCAGACACGACTAGACCCCCACGTGCGGACGAAGAAAATGGCAGACATTACTATTTCGTAACCCACGATGAGATGATGGCTGATATCGCCGCTAACGAATACTTAGAATATGGTACGTATCTTTATTATCTGTTTATTGTAAATTGAAACTCATAGCTTCAAACTTGAATATATTGTTTTATGATTATTCGGTTAAGTGCGCGTGTGGAGCTCTCGCACTAAGGGTTCCTTAAAATTTCAATCAAGGGACTAACACTATCAAATTTTTATTTTCGTGTGCGGGTCAAAATATCATCAGAAGTAGTATTGTTGGGTGTTTACTCCCAACTTTAGTTATGCGTAATAATTAAAATTTGGAAATACTCATAGGACTCTCTATAATGACAGTCCAGGTTAGACCGAACGTTCTATTTCTTAATTCTACTACTTTGGAAGGACAATCGGTAACCTAAGATCTTACCTTTCCTCAATATATATTGTTTAAAGAAAAGATTTTCATCAAATTTTTTAGTTTTCAATTTTTCAGGGACTCACGAGGATGCCATGTATGGCACAAAGCTGGAGACAATCCGTCGCATCCACTCGGAGCGTCGCATCGCCATATTGGATGTTGAACCACAAGCGCTTAAGATTCTGCGTACTGCTGAGTTTGCGCCCTACGTTGTGTTTGTAGCTGCACCTTCGCTTAATAACGTTGCTGATGTGAGTATCTATACCCTTTTTTCGTTATTAGCTAGACTGGATCAAATATATTTTTTTTTTTTAACATTCTTTATAAAATATAAAACAATTCCAAAATAATTTAATATTTCATTACTTAAATCATTCTGTTTAATATTGATATTAGTCTAGTGTAATTTTTGTTGTAAATTTCTGTTTTAAGATTACTTTACGTTTTATACATATTTACTAGCAGTTGGGAGATATTTATCGCTTAAATAATTTTATAAAAATTGTCAAAATTTTGAGGTTTTATTCTATTTATTTCTAGTTATTAGTCGTGTTATAGTAGACATTGATTTCTGGTCCGTTCCACTAAGCGTTCACAAGGCCTAAAATGCTCTTTTAACCGTTTCACATGACGACTACGGTCGTTGTCGTCGCGGCGATCTGTATACATTAATGACATCATGAATTATGCTCACGAGTAGCTTACGACGACCCATCTTATAAAGTGGGTCGTCGCGAGCGTTGCAAAATTGGCGGCATTTTTAAAACTACAAAAATGGCGACGATGTAAATAACTTTATTTGATAGGGATAGATTAATTAGAAGTAAATGTTTCTGCAGTGCATATTTATGTAAAATTATTAGTTTCTATTTAATTATAAGTGTAAATAAATAAATGAATAAATGAAAAATATTTATATAAATTAATTTAACCAATAATTATGGAAATTTATTGTTAAGACTTACAAATTATAACCGTAACCTCTTGAAATTATGACTTTATAACTCACTATTTGAATTATTTCTGTTACTTCACGAAACACTCAATAACCCATAGCACTTGGGTTAACGATTGTAACGCTAGCGAATAAGTGGAACGGGAAAAACCGTGGTCGTGAGCGTGGGCGTTGTTAACGCTTTGTGGAACGCACTCTTCATTTTTTACATGTCAAGTATTTCAATGTCAATCCTTTTGTGATATTATTTGTATACGTTTTCAGTACGATGGCTCACTTGAAAATTTAGCTCGGGAATCCGACCAACTGCGACGAACGTACGGACACTACTTCGATATGTCTATCGTGAACAACGACATCGACGACACTCTCTCGCAACTGGAAGCGGCTCTAGCTAAAATGAGATCTACCCCGCAATGGGTGCCCGTTTCTTGGGTATACTGACCTACTGATTGTTATCTGTAAGTCTTATTTATTTAGGACTATGTTCTTCCGTTTAGGTTTGATATTCATTTTTTTTTATTTGGAAATCTAAAATAGACTGTTTTTTTTGTCACTTTTAGAGGGAATGATATTTTAATTTAAAATAAAAAACTTTTATCTGTTTTTCTTTAAGTCTATTTCAGATTATCCAAAAAAAGAATACAACGATGATGAAAAATTTAATCTGTCGTTTTTTCTTCACAATCTAAAAAGATCTTTATACACTTACGACGCTCTGGCACGTTCAATACACTATCAAAATAGTTTAAATTAAGAACATAATTTTTAAAATTAGAATTCAATTCATCCAACTGAGCGTGAGATAAAATGTAAACAAATGAAAAAGTTTCTAATAATTATATTTGAAATTAATTTAAATACTACCAAATTAAGTAATAACAGATAAATTATAGGTTTTATTAATGCGCAATGTTTACATTCTAACATTTTTTAACAATGGCAACGTTTACATTTTTAGCACAAAAATTTTTTTACCCCCTTTTTATTTATTTAAAAATGATGAATCCGATATTGGTAACATATTTTGAACAATTGATACTTAAAAAGAAATACATCCTCTTTCTGGTTATTTTTTACGATGTTAAATATCTTTTATAACTCTTATGAAAGATATAATACTAGCTGTGCCCACTTTACACACATTACAACTTTTCATCCCCCTTTCAACCCCTTACAACTCTTTTTACGCATTGAAAAGTAGCCTATGTCCTTTCTCAGGCTCTATACTATCAATATACCAAATTTTATTTAAATCGATTCTGTAGTTTGGGCGTGAAAGCGCGACAGACAGACTGAGTTATTTTCACATTTATAATATTAGTAAGGATGACGTGTAACCATGGGGTGATATGTACCTTTATTTTTTTTTCGTAATCAGCACTAAATAATGCATCTGTGTTTATTTCTACACGTGATAGGTTCTTACGCGACAGTTCTGTTACCGTACGCCTGCTATCGTAGACGTAGTAGATTGAACTATCAATACAGACACGTATAACATACAGATAGCTTCCAGAGGACAACTTTGTTTACATTTTATCTCACGCCCATTTGTAGGTAATATCTTTGTTTACATTTTATCTCTATGTTCGTAAAAGACATTAGAGTTTGTTACTTAATTTAAAAGTATTATTTAGTTTGTGATAATTGTTTAATAATTTGTTATGTTGTTGTTTTAATGTTGTTAAAGTCTAATTTGGTACAATAACGCTCAAAACATTTTGTGCCAAATATTGACTTACACACGATTACGACTCGATTGCGATTCGATTACGATTTTTAGAACGGTGTACATAATTATATAGATATACAAGGAGGGAAATAACTCTTTAGAGTGTACTGTAGCTCAAATGTTTACTTCGACATTTATATTTAAGATCTATCCTATTATAAGTAATTATGGTTATCCAACTAAGATACACATTTAATTTTTTTTCTTTTCTTTGAGCTGAGAAACTGACGCTTAAACATATATTTTTATTTAATCATGTAATAGAAACTATTGTATCTTAATTGGAAAACCTTTTGACTATTATATCACAGGTTTTTAGAATTCACAGGGTTGCAAGGATCATTCTAGTATTTTGTTTGGTAATGTTGTTTTTATTAAGTTTATTTATTGCTACAGATAATTCTTTTTCGTTATAATAATTATGAACATAATAAATATGCTAATTTTTTATTAACTTAATTCTAAAGCTTTTTCTAACTTTTTTAATAAGGCGATCTATTTTAATCAGTGCTACCAACACTCAAAAATATTTTTCCATAAAGATTATGTTCAAAATCCCTAAAAACACAATATTTACCTGAAAGAAATTACCTCTAAACAATTCCCTTTAAAAATCCCTTTTATATATCTTGTTTCTCTAACTTAAGGGATAATCTTCTAAGTTGATATGTATAACAGCATAGATTATATTGTAACTTTTCTATAACTTTAAAGGTATTTTTTTTAATTCATTTATGGCTTGGCTACAAGCTTCTTAAGCCAGTCTTAAACTATTTTAAAAATTAAAGACTTTTTCTTTCTCGAAAATATTTCTTGAAATTAAGTCAAAACTCTCTAAAATCATAATAATAATAATATAACCCCTAAATAATTTACCCTCAAAAAATTCTGTAAAGATATTTTTTTCCCATAAATTAAGGGTAAAATCTTTAACTTGGCATCTAAAAAAATTGGGCTCCTTATTGTGTTGCCAGTGTAAAAATTATTTTCAATAAATAGTCGCCTTATTAATATTTACTTCATTCACGTCTTGCACTTTTGCATGTCTGTACAGTTAATACATAATAGCGAGTTTCACTATATCTCACTTTCACTATTTATAATTTAAGAATCTTAGTGGTAAGGGGTAAAAATATTCTTTTAATTTGCAATACATTTTAAGTGTAGGTTTTACACTTTCCTTGCTCAAACAATATTGTAGTGACTGCGGAAAAACATTTAAAATAAGTAGTCAATGCTACCTTTTAGTTATTTCCTACATATTAAAAAAACCTGCACTTAAAAATAATTGTTAATTCTTTTTTTGATGATGTTGTCGTGCCGTTAGTCAGACTTTTCCCTTGTCATTTTTTTAAGATTACTAGAAGTATGGATCACTGAGCTAGTGACGAATTCTTTTATTCTTAATTTAATGAAAGCGGCAACACAGCTAAATCCTCTATTACTTTTCATATTAACTGTTATCATATTTTCAAAATTTAATTATTTAAGAAGCCATTTAATAATAAATGTAGTTAAATTAACTTATACAATATTGAATTTATTGATAAGTGTGTGACGTGGCGTGCGAGTAGCACTCTTTCGTTTATTCAATAGTGTTGCCATATTTAGAAATATTTTATTATTCTAGACGAAGTAAAATGTAATGACTGGGTTAACTTATATGAAAATAGTGAAATATTATACCAAATAAAAAATAATCAATATGTCATATAATCATCATACAATTTAATTTTAAAATGAATTACAGTTTATTTATCTTGGAGTGAGACGAAAAGTTATAAAAATTGCTATATATAAATTTTTTATCAAAGTTTGAGTCATTTAACATTGAATAGCGACACTTTCCTTATGAGTCAAGTTATGTTAGTGTTGCCAGAAACGCATGTTTTTAATCACATTTTGTCTATTTGAGTTGTACAGATAATCTATAGAATTGACATTGAATAGCGACACTTTCCTTATGAGTCATGTTAGTGTTGCTAGAAACGCATTATTTTTGGTAATGTTTCTTTTATGACATTTTGTCTCACAACGTGTTAAATAAATATATGCTTTGTTAGTAAACTATAGAGTATATAACAAAATTTACAAATTTATTTATTTAGCCAATTCATTCCGACTTATCGTATAGATGTTTCGTTGTTTTAAAACAAATATTTAAATGTTTAACAATATAGAGATTTACTATTTATATGTATGACATAATGTACTTAACGATTGTTTCTTGCAAAGCATGTTTTGAAGTTTACACACGTATCATAGGTATAGATTAATATTTGTTTAGTCTTAGACTAATTTGTTGGAACGTAATGACGAGGCACACATAAATAATTTGGATTTATACTTTTTTATTCCGTAGAAATCTGACAGCTGTTATTAAAAACAAGGCTGTACGGCGTAATACCAAAACGGGGAAAAAAAATTCTGACAGCTGTCATATTTTGACATTTCAAAATATTGTATACTGAACATGAATACTCTATCATATGTGAATGATACATTTGTAAAATAAAAAAAAATATTAATCAATAAAAATGAAATAATTTTATTTAATATAAAAAACAAAATTTGTACAGACACTTAAAATCAGCAGTTTATTTTAAATTTCGTTTTCCCTACTCAATGGGAATGTTCTATGTTTGCAACACTCACGAGCTGTCAGAGTTCTATGGACTAATGAAAGAGTGCAGTAGATCATTTTTCTGTTAGTGCTACTCATTTGAGTGTGAGAGTTTATTATATGTAATTAATATTTAAATAAGAGTATTTTCAATATATACATCACAAATCAAATTAACTAAAACATTCCATCACCGTCTACATTGTTTTCTTTTTCAAATAATTATTAGTATGTTTTTTTGAATTTTTTAATATAAGATTTTAAAATTATATTTAATAAGTTATTTTTTTTTCATTTTAAATCACATTGTCCGATATCCCGCGACGACGAGACCTTTTATTTTATAAAACATAAAAGATTCTCTGTATATGTTTCTTATAGAGATATAAACTAGAGATGCCTCGAATAGTGATTTAGCTGAATAACGAATATTCAGCGAGTCTCTTAGCCGAAGCGCCGAATATTCGGCAACACTTATAGTTTTTCGCGTGTGTTTTAATAAAGTATATATAATGGCGATGCGTCGTGGGCGATTTGTTTGTTGATAGGACAGCAGACCCTTATAATTGATGGTCAGCAAACGAAAACCAATATCTTAATCTAGCGGAATTTGCTGAGATTTATTTATAATCTCCCGGTGGAAGTGTGCTGTGAGCGGCTATTTTCGGAAGCAGTTATAATTTATGAGAAAAAGTTTAATCGTTTGGTATCAACAAATGCTAAAAAAAATATTTTCATTCATCCTAAACTTACCACTGGTAGATTTAAATATTAATTTGTTGAGTTATTGATAAAATAAAAATATTTGTGAGTAATATTATGCATTCTTTTTTTATGGCCGAATGCCGAATATTCGTGGCATCTCTAATATAAACGATCCTCAACTGTGATGTTTTATATCTCCATTAGAGAACATAATAATAAACTTTCAAGTTTTATAAAATAACAAAGGTCTGATCGTAGGGGGATCTCGCTCTAACATCATTGTTATGCGTATCCAAAGACGTTTAAACTCGTAGAAATTTCGGGGATTATATTAAGGTATAAATAAAAGGGTCAATGAATGATAATAGTTACCTATTAATTTTAACATAACAATAAGATAATGTACTAAATTTAAAAATATAAACTCAGGTTGAAATGATACTTATTTTGTATGAGTGTCACCTCGACTAGTATTAAATTGCATGCAAATCGAAGTGTAAGGTCAATGGAATCTGTAGCCAGATTTTTTTTCAATAACAACTAACGATGACTGAAATAAAACCTTATTATAACTGTTAAAATTGAATAAAGAGCACAAAATATTTGTTTTGTTTTATTTCTCACTGCCAAGTACATCCTTTATTAGAATAAATTTATGGGAAAGATTAATACCTGCGAGAAATTATTTTATACCTACTAGTATGTAGGTATCTGTTCTTATCATTGATTTTATATATTTAGATTAAATGACGCAGTCTCGCCACTCGCGCCCGTACTCTGGCAGAGCACCGCGTCTACAGTGTTACCAACTCTCAAAAATATATCTCCCTAAATTATAATTAAATAAAAACTACGTTTTAAAAACCGTCTTCAAAAATAAAAATAAAATAGACTAAAATGTAAGAAATAATCCGTTATTTATTAACTTCCCTTTATTAGGACAATATAAAATTATTAATATTGAAGTCGGTGCCAGCCAGGTGAACAGATGTGTAGTGATAAATAATAAGTATATCTATTGAACGGACCTGTAACAAAATACATAGTGTGTATACTATTACGAATGTACGTATTATACCCCCTAAAAACCCCCGGTATAGATTAATTCCCCTAGAATTCAGGCACCAGTAAGTCACATATGTTGTCTATTATTAAAATTCCTAGATGCGACGTAAAAGGCTGTAAAAAATATAGAATACTAGCTGCGTCCTGCCCTATTCACACTATATCATTATAAATTATAGTCTATATGTTATTCTGATGTGTAAGCTATATTATTGTAAAGTTTCATTAAAATCCATTTCATAGTTTTTGCGTGAAAGAGTAACAAACTTACTTCCATACATACATTCTTACAAACTTTTGCGTTTATAATATTAGTAGAACAAACTCTTTTTTTATGAATTTGCCTTACTAACTATTCTATTAAGACAAAAAAAAATGGTTTAAATAAATAAAATAATAAGCAAAACAATAATACATAGTACGAAGAAATTATTATTTAGAGAAAATTTGTTTTTATGATGTGCGGAACCGTAACGTAACCTATCAGTGGGCTACTTATTTTATTGCACAGAAATACATACATTCTACAGCTAATCTAGTACTAAAAATAATTAGAAATAATTTAGAATAAATTTTACGATAAACTTCAGCTACATAATTAAAATAAACTATGATGACAATAAATCATCGAAATTTCATCACCATTAATGAAGTGCCTTTTATACTTCCGTTCACATAGTTGTCGAACCATATTTTAATCGATTCTTGTTACAGTTTTAGACAACTAAGTTGCTTAATTTATTTTTAATATCTATATCTTTTTTGTCATTTTAAAAAGCTATAAATAATTGAAAAAAAAAACGAAATTATTAATAACAATTTCCCCTAGACATGTCTATCTACTTTACCTAAAAGTACTAAAGCACTCGTGTTGATTCGACGAAGGTAGAGCCTAGGGCAGTGATGCCAACTTAAATCTTTAATTCCCATGCTAAGTTTTTAAAAATATCCGTTTGTCTTTCAATAACTAAAATTCTTCAATAAATAAAATTTAGATAACACAAAAAAAATATATAAACTACCCCCCCAATTTTATGAGGGTGTTTTCCACAGGTAACATTGTGCAGTTAAGATTTTAAAAGGCAAGCGGGTATTCTTTTACTTTTGATTTTACATGTAACGTTTGGTTAGTGTTGCCAGAAAAAAATTGTGTCACTATTTCAGGTGACACTGGGAATTAATGAGTAAAGAACTTCCCCCCTAAAGTTAGGGGTAACAAATCTATACAGGGGGTTTCTTAAGTATAAAATTTTATGGGTTTAAATTTTTATACATATATATATTTTTTTATATATATTACCATGACTGCTAATGGGATAAGGCAGACCACATTTTCCGTATGCAAAAAGACAGACGGGCCAAAAAGTTGTTTTAGCCTATGAGCCCCAGAGGGAAAAATTAGTAGAGGGAGGTCGAGATAGCATTGGAGAGTTGAAGAATCATTAGGAAATGATACCTTTTCCCAGCAGTGGCTTCATACGGGTTAATGAAAAATAAGATATTTTCAAGTCATTATTGCGATCATAATGGATTTGTCTTAAGTTTTAGGGAGAAGTATTATTGTGAGTTAGTAGCACTAGTTATAGCTGGGCAATTTAAAATTCAATCATTGCAACACTGTTATGCAAATGTCAAATCTTAAAATTTTAGGCTTCCAATTTTGTTTATTTACCACATTTAACCTTTGCCCAGTTGTAGTATCGTGCAGGTTAATAAAAAAGAGGTATTATCATGAAATTATTATGATTATAGAGGATTTTGTCTTAAGCTATAGGGAGAAGTATTATTGTGTTGGTAACACTGGTTAAAATCGGGTAATTTAGACTTCACTAATTGCAACACTTGTGCAAACGTCAAATCTTAAAATTCTATACGTATGTTTCAAATTTTGTTTATTTACTATTTTAGTAAAATTCGATAAGTATTAAGTAATCTTTACTTTTTTATTTAAGTAGTTAAGTTAATCAATAACAATGGCTCAACGAGAACGACGCGCTAACGCCGGCAATCGTATGGCCAAGCTTCTCGATGAGGAAGAAGAGGACGATTTCTATAAAACTACTTACGGAGGTTTCCAGGACGTAGATGAGGATAAAGAGTATATGTAAGTTATTAACAAAAAACGTTGTCGTTTATTTTTTAGGTACATTAATTTCTCTCATAGACCGCTTACTTGGGACCTTAGTAAATCCCAACTTATATGTATTGTTTAATTATATAAATGTGAAACTAACTTTATCCCTCTGTTACGTTTTCATGCTTAAACTACTGAACCGGTTTTAATGAAATTTAGTACAGAGATGGATTAGAAGTTGGGAAAGGACATCTATGTTTTTAGAAAAAAGGCCTGATCGGGGTGAATTAGAGGATGTAGTGCATTTCAAGCTGTGATATCATTATGTCTTACGGAATTAATCATATATAAATTATGTTGATGATTAGCAATAAAGGAAGATTGTTTGTATGAATATACATCTATACTAATATTATAAAGAAGTAAGATTTGTATTTTTGTATGTAACGAATAAACATAAAAACTACTGGACCGATTTTAAAAATTCTTTCACCATTAGAAAGCTACATTGTCCCTGAGTAACATAGGCTATATTTATTACAAGAAAAAATTAGAGATCCTTAGGAAATCTCACGAAAACCAACCTAAGGTGCCAAAAAATTTGCCATAAAATATCTTTCATCGCATGCGCTGCAAAAAGTATTGATGATAGAACAAAAAAATGTTCTACAATATTATAGAACGTATCAATATCTAAAGTCCGCGAGACCATATGTCCAACTATTATAGTTACGTCACTATAACTACTTTTTTACATTTTAAAAGTTGATAAAAATGCCTATCAAAATCAGACCATGTTTTCTATAACTTTGTATTAATCCTTATCCAAATAAATTATTTCGTATTCAAGACTATTTCAATACCTGTAAATTACTATTTGAATTATTAAAATCGGACTTTCCATTCAAAAGATATTACGAAATTAAAAATATCAATATAAACAAAAAATACACGACGACGCGACGGGCCAGTATAGCGACGCAGCGCAGCGAGTAAAGCGGCAAGAGAGGGGGCACCGATATGCGGGAGGGCCTATATATTTTTAAAAATAATATTTCACCCGCGCGAAGCCGGGATGGGTCGCTAGTCATATATATAGCTAATAATGTGTGTATGAGCTAAAGGCCAAATTAATGTTCTACGAACCTGTTTAAATCATTGCAAAATAAGAAATTTAAAGAAATATCTTAGAGTTTTCTCTTTTTAAGATATACTTGCTCTATAAAATTTATGCAGTTTATCACAACATGCTTTGAGATTTTTGTATCTGATAAGCTCAATGAGAACTGATTAATTGTCATCACTGTAGGCACAAGATGCATGTTTTCCCCGGGTATCATTTAGCTGCTGTCTTGAATGCCTCAGAAGTAGATAAAGTATCAACATATACTTTAAACTCTAGTCTATGTATATTAGACTGCGTCAGAATAAAAAAATGTATTTTTCTTTTGAGTAAGTTTAAAATACATTTACTTTTTTCTTTATTTTCATTGTAAATTGTTGAAATTTTTTTTTTTCAAATTTCCTTTTTCGTTACTTTGTAGGAAATTAATTTCTCTTATTTAAATGGAAAAGAGACCCCTCATGCACCAGCTCAATTTTCAAGATATGAAGCTCATCATTTATAAGGTTTTTTTTGTCTAATAAAATAAATTTTTACATGTACTTACCTACTCAAAAGAAAAAATTTTTTTTTTAATCTGATGCAGTCTAATCTACTTATATCATGAAAATCAAAATTATTTTCTTCATTTTAACCTTACTATTTGTACTTTATTAGTTAATTGTTTTATTCTAGAGAAGAGAAGGAAGCAGAAGATGTAGTTGACTCAGATTTTGATATAGATGAAAATGATGAACCTACATCTGATCAAGATACTGAAGTGAAAGAGAAAAAGAAAACTAGTGCTAAGGTTTATAAGGTAATTAATTAATTATACATAAAAAATTTAGTAAAACTATTGAAAAGGTTAAATTTTTTTTTGTGAGATTTATCTGCAATCAGTTCCACTATTAACAGATTTGTTGGTAAGGATTATGGGTGAGGCCTCTACTGAGGACCTCTTCCCTTCAGATTCAAGAGTGTCATTCTACTTGTAGAATGTCCTTGCTTTTCAATCTTTTATTATAGCTTACTCTCTGTTAGTATGGGCAAGATCATTCTGAGTAGTAAAAAAAAAGGTTAAATTAAATTTTTATTTTTCAGGATCCTAATAGGAAAAAGAAATCCGAAAAAATTAAGAAAGTTATAACCAAAAAGCCAAGGGAACCAAAACCTAAAGACGATTCGGATAAAGAAGAAAAACTTGACAAGAGTATTATAGATGCATCAATAGGTATATTTATTTTGTTCATTTTGTTGAGTAATATTTTTTAGTGTAAGGCTGTGTTACAATCAGAGATGTGCGAGAAATTGTATTGAGGGCTGTGTTTGTTAAGAATCATTATAGTAGGGGAGCCGCGAGGGCATCATGCTAAGAATAAAAACCTTTTATTATATTTATTATATAACATTTCCCATTTTCATGGCCCAAAAAAACATCTATACCTTTTCAAAATTGTAAAAAAAAACAATAACATGAAAATACTTAGCCATATGTCAGATATTGATTGTTAAGATGGTCCGACTTGTCATTCATATGACGGTATGTTCATTTACCGACTTGAGTAGTGGGGTGGCCATCTAGAGGGGTAGAAAAAAAAATCTATTCAAGTTCCGTCAGATATTCAGAGGGGATATTAAGTGATTATACCTACATACATAAAATGACATAAATGCGTTGTTTTGTTATTATCTGTGATGATGTCATGATGGGACTGGCAGAAAGCAGTGCGGTTATAGCGCGAGATCGTCTGCCACACCTTATTCATATTTAACTCGGTTCAAAGAAAACTGCTTTAATATCAATATACTAATAATTCAAAATTGAAGAGTTTGTTTGGTTGAAAATACTAATCTCAGGAACTACTAGTTCGTATTGAAAAATAATTTTAGTGCTGGATGGCACATTTATGGAGAAAAGTTAATAGGCTATATAACATTACTGTACAACCGATAGAGCATAGTGGAGTTGCAAAAAGAGGAAAATGTTATTCTTAATTGTTTTATGGGTGCCTTCGTCCCACTCTCCCAGACCCTTTCTCTCTCATATGTGACAAAGACTAAGTTGTGCACGTCATTGAGTTATATGTTGCCATGTTAAATAATATTTCTTAACTTTATAAAAAGAGTCAATATTTGATAGTAATTTAGATTGCCAGCCGATGTTAGTATACATAGCATGCCTTCCAACTTGCTTGTTTTCTGACTGACTGAAACTGATTTATTTACAGAAAGAAAATCAATAAGACAAAGTACAGCAGTGAAATCAGCAGAAACACAACAAAGGATCAAAATCAGATCTGAATTAAAGAAAAAGAAACCAAAAAAGGTTGAAGAAAGACCTCTCACACAAGAAGAACTTTTAGAAGAGGCGCTTATCACTGAGAAGGAAAATCTTAAGAGTTTAGGTAAAAAATTAAATTTGTTTTATTATTAGTATTACATATAATTTTTTCTTACATAAGAGTCTTCTCCTGACAATAACGACCACAACAAAAATTAGCAAAATCGATCCTGCCGTTCACACGTGATGCTGTTAACAAGGGAAATAGGGATTCATTTTTATTTATATATATTTCAGAGATTCATATGGATTCGGTTTCATGTGTTTATTTGTGTCCGCCATCTTGCTGTTATTTGTACCTAATTAACACGATTAAACTATTACACCACAGACTGAAACAAACTGATTCAATCTAAATTGTACCATTGACTATCAACCACAGATACATTGTACCTTCTTTTAATCTGTGATATTACAGTGTTGCTATTCCAATAATTTAAATTACCACAATTATGATTCTCCAATATATATTAAATAGTAATTAATACAAGTAAACAATATAACGCAGATAGACTTTTTAATATATACTACAAAAATATTTCTAATGTTATCAATGGAGACTGGTTCTTGAAGAAGCTGGAGGCATGGGGTGGTCACACACGTTTTTATTTATAATTTTGTTTAAGAGCTATGCGCAGTGTCGGTTTTCTTAGCGCTCGCTCGAACGTATGTGTTGAAGGGAAGCGTGGAAAGGGGGGTAATGGACGGAATAGTGGCGCGCTCATTAGCCAATTATATTGGTCCATTTAAAAACGTTTAGTAATTAGTTTTTGATTTAACAGATCTAATATTTAAATTATTTCCCTGCAGAAAGATTTGAACAAAGTGAATTAGAGAGAAAGAAAATTAGACCAATCAAAAAATCTATCACTGGACCTATTATAAGGTAACAATATTTTAAAGTATATTATTATATTATAAATTAACAACTGCAGAGATTGCCACTTCAGACAAGGATGCCTTACTAAGGAGTTTCATGTTTGATCCTGGGCACACACACACTTTTCTGATTATGTGAGTTTTAAGCGGTTAGATATCAATTGCTTTAACGGTCAAGGAAAACATTTTGAGGAAACCTGCACTCCTGAGAGTTCTTTAAGGTCCTCAAAGGTGTGTAAATTCTGTCAACCCGCACTGGGCCAGGATGGTGGACAATAGCCTAACACCCTCCTCGCTCTGAGGACACCTCACCCAGTAGTGGGTCATTAATGATGACGATGATGATTAATATTTTAATTTAAAAGCATTTTTTTTACAGATACCACTCATTTGCTGTTCCTCTAATAACTGAAGTGACACCAGAAGACAAAAGTTTAACTCCAACATTAGATTTAAATCTCAGTGATATTATTAAAAGTGAGGAAGGTAAGAATTTTTTAATAAAAAAAAAACCAATTAAGTCTTTCACATTGTCCTATTTTTAGGACACTATTTTTTAATTTATTTGATTTTTTCGGCAAAAAAACTATTACGTTAACAATTGTAATCTTAATTTTGTTCAATATTTCCCTAATTTGGATATTTTTTTGATCTATTAATCTGACTTTTTTCGATCTTTGAGACATTATGTTAAAAAAAATACAGGTCTCCTAACACCAGGAGATTTAAGTGATTCAAATACAACATTGAATGATACGAAAATGGAATGTGATGAAGAAAAGAGTGAAATTAACAAAATTGATCTGGATGTAGTTGGACCTGATGAAGAGATCAGTGTTGAAGATGTTACTATGTAAGTATTAAAAGATATATGTTTAGAAAATATCAAATACAATATAAAACAATTTCCTACACCGCGTCTAGAACGGATTTTCATGCGGTTTTCACCAATAGATAATGTGATCAGACATCTTGTAACACAGTATTTTTTTTAGTAAATACTAGGAATACCTCCATAACTTCACCAACCAAATGGAAGGTTATTATTTATAATTTATGATTATTATTTGTTTCTTTTTTTGGTGAGACTATCGTTGACAGTATGACTTGCCTGTTACAACCCAACAAGAAATAGTTTTGTATGATTTTGATTTGTCTCTTCACAAGTAGATGTCTAAAGTCCCGTTTCGAGTGAAAAATAAAATGGTCACTGAAAAACTCAAGCCGGCTGGGAGCTTCCAGTGAAAACAAAAAGTGATATTTAATTTATGTTAAGAGTGGTTAATAATTTAGAAATTTTATTACAGGAAAGAAGAAAAACCACCAAAAGTAAAAGCAAATGTGAAATATCACGAAAGAACGTTAATATCGTTCGAGAACGATATCAGGAATAAAGCTTTCAAGGCGTGCTTCTCTCAGAGAAAGCCAAAACGACGACGGGAATTATTGTGTGCTGTTACCAAGTAAGTATAATTTTTTTTTATAATAGATAAAGGACAAACGAGCAGACGTAGCAGTGACGAGAGCAGAGTATCTTTTTTGATTGGTATCCCCTTCTTAAAAAAAGTTTTACTTAAGGTTTTTTTTTTATAAAATTGAGTTGAATCTCCCACTTGATCTGATCTAAATTAAAGGCCGAAATTAATAATTAAACTTAACTGGTTTTTATGAATTCATCTTTTAATGTTTCATAAATTGGATCGAAACAAGAAATCGATTTTCAATAAATTAAGATCCCAGATTGATTTTTCGGGTTCAAAGAAAGAAATTCGTTTTTTTAAGATGCTAAGATATCGGAATATAATTAAAAATTAATATTTTTGGGTTCAAAAAATTCATGACCCATTTTGACGTGATTTGTATCTTAATGTTATATTACAAATTAATTAAAATTATTTTTATAATTTAGATGATATTATTACTTCTTGTTTTCCTACTTTACCTTTTAGTAAATAAAAAAATATTTTCTTGTTCCAGGAGACCAGCCCGTTACATAGATCCAATAACAAAACTTCCCTACAGAAGTGTCGATGCCTTTAGAATCATTCGAGAAGCGTATTACCAACAGTTAGAAGCTAGAGGAGATAAAAACGACCCCAAATTAGCTGCTTGGTTGAAATCTAGACGAGCTCACACTGCTTCATCTTACGTACAAATACACATTAAATGAAATGTTAAGTAATCTACTTTATGATATTTTTATTTATATTATTTTAAATTAAATTATATATGACGAACTTTCATTCCCTATTTAAACCTCTTGAAGCCTTTTTTTTTTAAATAAAAGGTAGCTTATGTCCTTTCCCAAGATCTAGTCTATCTCTGTACCATAAGCCTGCGCCTTGGTATTTGGTATATTAAATGAGCCACATCGTTGTCGGTGCGGAGACTGGGTTGACCATCACGGCCTTCATGGTCTGTCGTGTCAGCGTAGTGCCGGTCACATTTATGGACACGTCAATTTAAATGGCGTCATCCGTCTGACGCTTTCCACCATTAACGTACCGGCCACTCTAGAGCCGAATGGAATAGCACGTGATGATGGTAAGCGCCCGGACGGTGTGACGCTCATTCCGTGGCGGCATGGAAAGTCGCTGGTATGGGACGCCACGTGCGTAGATACCATGGCACCTTCCCATATTTTAGCATCTTCATCGTACGCTGGTACGGCAGCTGCAAACGTTAAAAGTGCAAAGCGGCGTAAATATGCTGTCCTTGGCGAAGGGTACATATTTGTGCCGTTTGGCGTAGAGACGATCTCCCCGTGAGACGGGTCGGGTTAGAATACTATTCCCCTCTGCCGCTGGAAGAGCATCTCGTAAGAGCCGAGTAACCCAGCACCCCCTTGGTGGTAGGGGATCTGTTCTCCGACTGGCTTTGCGACCACCAGCATGCGAATCCGATCGCCAAGTGTCATAGACGCGTTCCGGTTGAGCCGCATGTGGGCCAGACTTACCTCCTCCCTCTCCCATCCCATTAATGCTGTGGGTCTAGTGGACTCTGGGCTCTTGCCTAGGGTCCGCTGAATCCGCATCATTTTTCTTCTTCATTTCCCCATCCCACCCTATCTTCGGGGATGCAACGCATCGACAAAACGAGAGAGTGTTTCTTGTTTTTCCGATGTCCATGGGCGATGGTGGCCACTTACCATCAGGTGGACCATCTGCTCGTTTGCACCTTATCTATTATAAAAAAAAAATACGATGAGTTCATGGGGGCAGGAGACCCGCCGCTTTCATAGAGGTTTCGGCACGCCTGTACTATGTGACCCGGGATCGGAGAGCTGGCTTACATTTTGCAATTCAAAGAGGGAATGAAGCAGGAATCTTCGGCACCATCCCATCTGATTGCGATGAGGCCTTAGGTTAGGATTTTAGTTATAGTTTATTTTTAGTAAAATTGATTACTTATTATGTTCATTTGTAAATAAAAATAAGGATTTATTATTTACAATTTAGTGACATTACATGTGACGCTCTCACACTTGAAGTGACTAAAACAGAATTGGATATCTTTTTGCGTTCCAGAACCATTTTGCCTAAAACATTTAGGCGCTGATTGTTAGTCTAATATTATTAGTCAATGGTTTCAATACACACCAGGATAACATAACATAAACCAGAAGCCTTGGACCCAATTTTTTTTATTGATAAGTCTTATTTTCACATTAGTTTTCTTGAAGACTGCAGTGTCAGCCTACCGAATCTACAGCCTACTCGAATGTCGAGTCGAGTCTTCAAAAATAGGACTCGAGTTCTATGCAACACTATGTGGTAAGTGTTGGACTTATAGGAGCGGAGTCGGCCAGTTATTTATATGATGTACGTAGGGTTTCTATCTAAAATAATAAACGACCAGAACAGGAAATTTGAAACTCACTCGAGTTTCAAATTTCCGAGTCGATTAAGATAGCATTGAAAGATATGTTCATAACTTTAGTTTTATTCTTCAAATTTTCAGTAACGCTTAAAAATGGTCATCCATTTTGACTTAAGATTCATTTAGTAAAATATTATTGATTAGATGTAAGAAAAATATAACGAAGTGAAATATTGTTTTCTAAATATCCTAAAACAATATAGTTTATTTATTTTAGGAATAGATGGAAATATTTATAATAATAATTTCTAAAGATTTGGATTTCTCATCTTTGACTGAATATTATCTAATAGGATATTATCTAAAATGGATTTTCTAGGTCGATTTAGTGCTAGTTTAAAAAATCAATGTTTTGAACTCAAAATATCGATTGTATAGTTTTTATCGCCATTCCTACCACTTCGCATTGTATAAATAATTCTTCTTTTTCCATTTTTTTTAGGTCATTCAGTTTCCTTACTATATAATTCACTAGCGGCCCGCTACGGGTTTGCACTGTTACTTTCTCTACTATAATATGCATGTATTATACATTTAAACCTTCCCCTTGAATAACTCTATCTATTAAAAAAACCGCATCAAAATCCGTTACGTAGTTTTACAGATCTAAGACAGACAGACGGGAAGCAACTTTGTTTTATACTATGTAGTGAAAACATTGCAGGTAATAATAATAAATCAGAAGTTATTAATAAACTTTATTTTCAAATAAATAATTACAGTAGTCACTTAAAGATAAATAAGATCCAATGTCTGTACAAGAATTGTACAACTTAAAGTATAATGTTAAAATGACATATTTTCAAAATGTTAGATGAATTAAAAAAACTTAAAAAATGAAACATATATAAGGAATTTTATCGCTAACACTCGTATTCATTTTAAGGTACGTAAAAATACTGTCATTTCCAAGTTTCAATTGAATTTCTATAAATCTGCTGTAAACGTTGGGTTTAGTCTTAAATCTGGCACACTGTTTCTTCTAGGTATCTTCTTTAACTCCTTCAAAGTTATTAGCCCTGTTGCATTTGCGTCTAACCTTGAGTGATACTTGGACGGATCGGTTGTTGGCAAATACGGGTACTCACTCAAATACGTCTGCGCGTTCTTTATTTTGTTCTCAAGAGCAAAATCATTTAACTGCGAGACTGCCATATCATACGAATTAGGTTTATCAGCTACGTTTTCCATCGACCGAAACGTTTCCAACACAGCTTTCTTATTAGGTATTCCTCTTAAACTCCCTTGGCGACTCAGTCTACCCTCCATTACGTCTTCGAATAGATCATCAACGTTAAACTTTTCCGATATCTTAACTAATTTCTTATTTTGAATTTCTTTATCCTCTTCTTGCATTTGATGCCAGATTTTCGCAATTTCAGATGATGGCATCGACCTCGATTTTTTGATGTTACTTCTTTTACGCGGTTTCATCTCTTCTAGAGATTCTGTGGACTGACTACTTAAATATGGTTCTTTTTTAGTAAATTTCTTTGTTTTCTTTTCTTCTCTAAGTTCTTCTAGTGATTGAAAGAATTTCTTCGCCATTGTGAAACGGTTTTTGTATTCTATATGAGCGGTTTCTGTTTGTAGTTGAGGTTCGACATCATTTTCGGACTCTTTTTCTATGATTTCTATTTCAATATCGGAAAGACTTAAATAATTTGTGTCTTTGTCTTGATTAGAAATAACTTCGAAGTCAAAAGAACTACTGGCACTGTCATTACTGAATATTTCGAAGCTCTTATCTTTTGATAACGTTTTTCTACGTTTATTGATAGCTGCGTCGTTGTTAGTTTTTGATGGTGATGTAATGTTTGAAGGAATTTGACTTAGTGACTCACTCAGCTTATTATCAGTTCCTGTAGAGTAAAATAAATTTATTAGATTATACTATAATTGTAAAAGAAAATATTTAAAAGTGCATATTTTTTAATTAATGAAGTTTCTTTGTCAATAATATCGATTAAATTTAGGGAAATTACCTTGATTTGAACTGGCAATATACAGGTTTGCAGAAGACACTACAGAATTTGATCTAGTAATACTTCTTCCTAGACTAGTTTTACTAGATTTTGAAACATCTTCATACAGTGTTATAAAGTTCTTTACATTTATTTTAGGTAATTCTTCATACGATTTATGTTTTTCAAAATCTTCATCTATCGTTGCAACAGTTACTTTATTAAATATATCCATTTCAGACTTGCTTATAGACTTTAACTTGGATTTGGGTGATGGAGTTTGTATCTGGTTCTGTTCGTTTAAATCCTTTATTGTCTTTTTAACATAGTCACTTGAAATATTAAAATGTGTGTGATTTTTTGATGGGGTATATACAGTTTCATCAAAACTTCTATTGTACATATTTTTTGTCATCCTTGCTCTCTTTTCTTTTAATGGACTAACTTTTTCTTGAAGATCAACACTAGGTACATGAGAGTTATTCTCTTTTTCAGTAGAATCTTTACCTTCTTCGGATTGGTTTTCCAAATGTATGAACTTGTCACTATCTTGACGTGCGATATTGTACATAGATTTACATTTACGTCGTGCCCAAGGTAGTTCTTCAGTTTGAGATATGGTATGGAATAATGAAATCCGACTAGAAACTAAACCACTTTCATGGCTCACGTCGTTAATTACTTTTTTCTTTTCTTTTTCATTATCCGGTAATCCTAAAAAAGTGTCGATTTTATTAAGAATATGTTTTCTAGATGTACCGAAAAATCTTTTAGGGCTTGTTTCAAATGCTTGGAATACTTTTTCGGATAATTCTTGTTTTAAATGTAAATTTGAATGAGATTTTTTATCGTCACTATCAATATTCGTATCTACTTCACTACTTACTTTTAAGTGTTTCAATGTATCAATAAAAGAATGTTCCGTGTTCTTCGTTATTTTACCGAAGCAAGTTGTTGACTCGTTTTGATTTTTTGCATCTTCATAACCTTTGCAAATTATGTCGCTTTCTATAATTTCAATGTCATTTTGTGAATCAAAGGTATCTGAGAGCGGAATGGATGGTTTACTATAATTGTCACAGTCGTCTTGACTGGTCTTTAAGAAGTTTTGAATAATTTTTTTACCTCTTCTTTTACTTAAAGAATCATTACGACGTAAATGCTTAGAGGTCATACGCCTTTTGCATTGCAACGATTTAATTTCTTCTGATTTAGCTTCAATTTGCCGTATCTTTTCATCCCAATATTTCTTCTTTTCTAACACTATATTTGTATAGTTTTGGTCGCCAAACTGTACTTGGGAGTTTGAATTATTATGTTCCTTTCTGACATGAAGGTTTCGACTTGCTGAAACGGATTCAGTGACTTTCGCCTGAATCTCAGAAATCTTTCCTTCTAATATTTTCGTTTGTCTTTTCACATCTGCTTTAATTTCAGATGCAGAATCGACATGGGTTTTGTTACTTTCTACTGTGTAATCAATGCCTAAGTTTAAGGATTGATTTTCATAAGCTGTAGTTACGGAACTAACTTCGGAATTAGTGAAAAGGTCATCGTATATATCATCTAACTCAGTAAATGCTTCTGTCACTGGATCCGTCAACATTTTGTCGGAAGGCGTTTTATCCTTCATGCCAGATATAATACTTTTTTCACTTTCTTCAAGTATGGGCGTGATTTCCGGTCGTTTTATTTCGAACTTATGTGATTTAAGATCGTCGTCTATGTTTTTAAAATTTCTTGAATCTCCATATTCATTTTGCCACATTTCTTTTTCTGCTGGTCCCATTTTGGAAATTTCGTAAGGAATTTGGGACTTCCTTTTACTTAGTGTTTCATTACTAAGTTCGCTAACGTTACTTTCAGACGAATTATTGTCGTCAATGCTTACGTATGCCGAATCCCAAGTATCTTTTCGTGGTGATGTTTCTCTACTTGAATTTAAATGGCTAATATTTGAGGGCGTTGGGCTACTATTCGGGGATATGATTACATCTTCTGTTAAGTTAGATTCCAAGCTATTATATAAATTGGAATTATTCGAGGTATTATATCTCTCAGTTGATTTTAATGTTGACTCATAGCTTTCTCCACTATTTGCATTATTTATACTGCTGCTTTTTATATTTGTCGCAACATTTGTTTTCGAGGTTGGAGTTGACGATACTATATTAATAAGAGGTGGCAAAGACACAGGAGCACCGATAATGAAGTCTGGCTTATCTTGATAAACTTTAGATTGTTCTTGGACAACAAAAGGATTCATATTGTCACTATGGGCTACTTCATCTGATGATATCTGGCTTTCTGAGTTGTTATAAACGTAATCATTGTGGTCAGTTATGTCTCCTGTTAATATTTCATAAAGAGGTGTTTTTGTTCTTTCAATATCAAGAAAAGGATTTGTAGTCTCGTTATTTCTTTCTATTTGTGCTTTGTATAATTTCATATTTGCATTCTCTGTTTCTTCATTTTGTGAATTATTTGACTCGTATTCATTTGGTATAAAAGAGCCAAATTGTTTTGCAATAGCAAAAGTATCAGCGGACATATCAGCCAAAAACGGATTATTCGAGGATTGGACGGTGTCTACTGACATAGTATCGTCTTCAAACGGGTCAGTGTGAAGTATATTGTAATTATGATCTAAACTACTAATATCTGTATCGATTTTTGTTGATACTAGTAACTGTGAATTAGTTTCCTCGGGTAGCGTTGATTTTTCAGTTAAAATGGAAACCGAAATACTTTTAGGAACTATTATGCGATCTCGTTTTTCAGGTACTGCGTAGTTTTTCGTATTCCTATTGTCCTGACTAAATGTTGAATTAACAACATCTGGTATGTGTTTTTTACTTACTGGTTGTTTGTTATCAGGTTGCGATTTTCTTTCACTTTGGAGATTACGTAATAATTTACATACTCTATTCAATTTCATGACTTTTTGCGCAACGTTATAAAACTTTTTTGATGTGCTCTTTGTTGTGGGTACAACATATTCTAGTTTTTGACTAGTCTTAGACTCTTCATTGTCATATTTTGAATGATCATTTTCTATTAAATATTTAGCTTCGTCTTCACTTATTTTTTCTAAAGAGCCATTTTCTCTTAGCAACATTTTTTCGGAAACGAAGTCTACAATCCTTAAAACAACTTTTTTGTCTGTTTTAACATCGACTATATCAATTTCTTCGCCATCTTCCAAGCAAAAATTGTCTTTTTCTAAAATCTCAACAATATTTTTAGATGCTGTGACTTTGAATGGGGATCCGACAACATTCTGTCCTCTACTTGTAATAGATATTTCATATTTACCCTCTAAGTTAGCCGTATATCCAACTCTGGCGTGATCCTGCAATACTTCAGTTTCTATATCGATGTCGTATTTCGTTTTTGGAATATAAAACGTTTTGTTTATGTCATTTTTTCCATAATTACGTAGATAAGTTGTGCCTTGCGTTATTGGAAGAGCGTTTTCAGTGTAAGACATAGATCGTATTCCCAGTAAATTCTGCCTTATTAACTGAGCTTTTCCTAAGATTGGTGGTAATACAGTCATACCATAAGTATTTTTCGGTCCGTGTATTAAAATATTTATATCTCCTGGATCTATAGACTGTTGTGCTGTTGGATATATTTTGAAATACATCTTATAATTGACCTGAGCTGCTGTAAGTCCTGAGCCTCTTGCGATGTAGTTGAGAGTGAAAAGTGTTTCTGGAGATGCCTTTTGGCTTAATTTTGAAGCTGACGGTGATATTTTGAATAGAGCTAGGCGGATGCTGTCTAAATAATTTATCAGTTTCCATCTTTGTAGTCTACTTAAGGAATCGTGTAGATCGAGTTCTTGTCGCGAAAATACCTGAAAATGTATTATTATATCTCAATTTATTATGCTAATATTTTCATATCTAACTATAATATGATTCTACGTTTGAACTTCCATTATTCTAACATAACGGCATGTTGCAAAACTAATTTCTAAAAACACAATAGCGTGTACTACACTACCATATTCAACTTGCACAAAAAGCTATTTAAATTAGCGTGGCTAACCGCAAGATTTGGAGAAACCTATAGTGAAACTCAATGCCGACTGGTTTTGCATAACAAAAAAATTATTTCAATCATACCTATTACCTACTGCAAATATTCGACTTTAAATAAATTTGCACGAAAGAAATACTCCAGTATGCTAATTTCCTGAACCAATACATGTTTCGTTTTAGTTATAAATAATATTTAGCCTAATAATGGATTTTAAGTTACTAAAAATATGAATATTAAAAAATTAAACACTCAGTAATTAAATTCTACTTATTAATATACTATCAGAATTTACTTTCACCAGAAATGTTTCGTTTTCTTTAATAAATTGCCTTCACTAACCGTTTTTGTTTTTATTTATATCCATTTTGGGTGACCAAACCTCGAACAGCCTTATTCGGTATAAACAATATTAACTAACCGGTTCAACACCAAGGTAATGATCGGCAATCGCCTGCGCGTGTTTTAACGAGAGTCTGGTAGGTGGGTGTCCTGCGCAGGCGCCGGGTAGGGCTGCGTCGAGGACTCCACACAATATCCAGCCGTGACGCCACAGCACATCCAAGTCGTCGACTCTCACTGGACCTGCGTCGACCAGCCATTCTAGGATTATTTGCTTCTGCTCCTCATTAGAAAATACCACTGTAAATAATGACAATCAACATTAGAGACACACTATATATGAAATTTGAGCCAAATCTTCTTTTAGTGACGTAGAGACTCGCTAATAAACTTGAAATTTGGACATTGGTTGCTTTTTGTGATGTAGAGGCCCACTAAGAGATATGAGACTTGAACATAAGTTTCTTTTTTGTAACGTAGAGACTCACAAAAACGTGAAATTTGGACTATAGTTCCTTTTTATGATTTAAAGACCCAATAAGCTACTTGATATTGGGACAGTAGTTTCTTATTCTGACGTAGAGTCCCACAAAGAAATATGAAATTTAGACAATAATTTATCTTTATGATATAAAGACTCACTAGAATCATAAATCATAAAAAGACAGGTTTTATTTTAATATTAAAAAAAAAAGGTTTAGTCTTGTAACTCAATCTCACGACTCAAGAAATATGAAATTAGGAAACAGTTTACATATTTAATTTTTTTTTAAATTCATGTGTAGTCTTTGTAGCACAAAAAAATCAAAATAAATGCTGTCGACAGAATCTTATCTTTAAAAGAAATCTCTTCCAGCCAACTTTGGACTTTTATGTAGATATAAATTTATAACTGACCTGAATCAAAATTATTAATTGTAAATATAACTGACATATCACTATTTCCCGACAGTAGAGCACTGGTTTATAATACAAAAGTACTTGAACTATTGTTAGTGTATATTGGAATTTATAACACCAAGTGTTAGTGCGTGACGTGACAATGATACGTGATGTTGAATATCGTTACAGATTTATCACGGATTATGAAAACTGTGATTTAATACACTACACAGATAGACAGAAGAGAATTTATATTAAAAATAAAAAATAATTAAAATGTTATTTTTTCGTGAGAATGAGAGAGTTCTAAATAAAATGACAAATTTATTGATATTGAACTAATTTTCCTACCAAGTTTGGAGTTATATTTAGTAGCCATTCCAGTTCCTTTTTGTAACGTAGAGACTAACTAAGAAATATTATATTTAGACTATAGTTGCCTTTTGAGATTGAGAGACCCACAAAGAAACCTGAAATTATATATTATATATATAAGATATATATTTGGACAATAGTTTCTTTTGACTTAATATTCAAGGGTTTTCTATTGTTATTTGATTTTTAAATGATCTAATTTATCCTCTAGATTTACATATGTTTAGATCACAATCTGCACAATCACTTGAATAACACTGAATGTTTCAGCGGATGTATCAGATTAAGTAAATAACGTAACTCCATTAAGATGGAATTAGTCATGCATCAAACATTCATTATTCTGTCCGATTATTGTTACATTATATATGTTCAGTGAGTTGAGCTGAATACTGAAGATATTTGTGTATTTCCGGTGAAATAAAACACCTATGTATTTAAAGAATTAAAACCTACCTTGTCTTAAAAATAAATTGATATAAATTAAATTAAAATCATGTTTTTTGCTAACAAACAAGTGTTTTGTGAGGCTAGATCGAACAAATGCCAATTTAAAACATCGTAATAGTTTGATGGAGATTTTTATAAAGGATTATTAAAATACAGGAAAATTGAATGTTTTTTTTATGAGTGGATTATCAGTAAATATTATCTCTTAGGTAGTTCACCTTGTTACGCACGCGACGAAATTATTTCACAAAAAATATTTAAAGATTTGTAATTTTGTATGTTTATAACCGACTGATTTCAAAAATTCTTTCACCATTGTAAAGCTACATTATCCCTGAGTAACAGAGACTATATTTAGTACTAGAAAAAATTATATATATCTACTAAAATTTTAATAATGTAACCCAAGGTGTAAAATTAGCAATAAAATGTCTTTCATCGCATGCTCTGCGTAAACTATTGATGAAAGAACAAAAAAATGTTCTACAATATTAAAGAACATATCAATATCTATTTTTAGTTTTAGTACAAATTATTAATTTAAAAAAAATAGGTAGCGCTCTGTAAGGGCGCGTCACAGCTAGTCCATACAAATTTTTTAAAAATTTTAGTCTGTCTGTTTGTTCCGGCTAATCTCTGAAATGGCTGGACCGATTTTGACGGGACTTTCACTAGCAGATAGCTGATGTAACAAGGAGTAACTTAGGCTATTTAACATCTCGCTACGAACCATAGGAGCAGAGCAACATTCAAACGAAGTCGCGGGGTCGGCTACTACTGAGTTGCATACAAGAACAAAATGATTTGATTGAAAGAAGATAATATGTGGAATGACAGTGTGCTAGAATACGTAAAGAAGTAAAGACGTATTTTCTAGGATGTGTATTTTATGATGAAGAGTAATTAAATTAAATTGAAGACGTTTAATATTTTATTTTACATTTTCAAGTTAGGTTTCCTAAACAGAAATAAATAAATAAGATGACAAAAGAATTAGGTAATCGTGAAATTGCGTTTTAATGGAATTTATACTATATATTATTTCTAATTACTTACATGCTCTAAATGTAGAGTCTATATACTTGAGGAACTTGAACAAGAAGCTCTGCTGTCCCCAGAATATTGTGAGGAGAGTTGCAGGCGCGAGGTAGCGGAGTGTTGTCAGTATGACGTCCAGGGCGGTAGACCACATACCGCGTTGCTCGAACTCAGGGTATTCGGGTATGGTGAACAACCCTACAAATAAAAAAAAAATGTCGTCATCAGCATCATCAAAAAGTTACCGAAAATATAATTCGCCATTATAGTATAAATGATAGTCTGAGTGACGTCACGGCTTAGTAAACCATATTATACCGCATATTATTATTTTTCTGTATTATTTTTTTGTTCAACTACATAACAACAAACAGTAGTTTATATAATTTTACTTTACGAAAGACGAAAGAATGACGTCATCGTTGATTTAATTTCTGTATAAATAATATATTTATAGCAACAATAGATAGTCTTGATCATCATAGAATAGTTTATAAAAAGGTGTAGAGATTTTTTTACTCATCGAAAACATGAGTAGTTGTCGTCCATTGATTGAAAAAAAACAATAACAAAACTGATACATTAAATTGTCAGTCAGTCAGTCAATTTTTCATGGTATACTAACCAACACTTCTTGCATGTTCCACCACATTTTCCTCATATTCTCTAGACAATTCTTCAATGCTATCTGACATTATTATAGATTTTACTGTTTCGTCACAGCCATCTTAACCCTGATCTAAATTAATACTTTTAATCCTTTTATCTATATGTTAATATTTAGTGGCAATAAAGTTGTGATTATTGTTTTGTAATTTTTTGGGTTAAAAATCCGAAAACCGTTAACTTGTATGTATATCTCAAAAAATTTTTTTTGCGGTTGGTAAACCGATCTCGGCCTACATCGATGTATGGAAACAATAATTTTCTAACCGCAAAATTAAGTTTGTCTAAGGTTGGAAATAAGGCTGTTTTTTAAAGTTACGAGTCACTATATTATTGATAACAGATAAGAAATGCATACAATTACTCACAGATATTATCAGGAAAATAAAAATTACAATATACACTAATTTTCAATGAAGCGGCGTCCAAGTGAGATCACTAAGCAATAATGTCCGATTTCATTAACCATCCCGTAAACATACTAATCTTATCTACAAGTATATTCATTGATAAACATATGGAAAATATACCTTATGCTATTACAATAAAGGTTGTTTTTGTATATCATAGTGGTATAGTTCTATGGCTTAACTCTTTGGTCCTGAAAACTATGATGAAAAAGATAAAAATTTTCAACTGACCAAACAAGTCGTAGGCACTGGCAATAAATGGCGGTTGACCTTGTTATTAATGTCCCACATACTCAAAAACTACTGGACCGATTTCAAAAATTCTTTCACCATTATAATGCTACATTATCCCTGAGTAACATAGGCTATATTTATTAGTGGAAAAAATTAGGGATCCCTACTAAAATATCAATAATGTAACCAAAGGTGAAAAATAGCAATAAAATGTTTTTTTTTGATTGTTCTACAATATTTAAGAACATATCGCGTCATATAAAAAACAATGTGATGTCCAATACTTCTTTTTGTTTTAAAAATTGACCAAAATCAGACCATGTTATCCATACCTTTGTATTAATCAAACTCAATTCAAGACTGTTGCAATACCTGTAGATTACCTTTTAAATTATTTAAATCGGACATGCCATTCAAAAGATATTACGAATTTAAAAATGTCAATTTTAACAAATAGAAAATGCCGAGTCGCCGCTCTTGTGTGACACTAAGCAACGCAGCGTGTAAGGGGAACCGAAGTGTGGGATATGGCTACTATATTTCGTAATATTTATTAATTCAATAGGTATGTTACTTTGATAATGATTCATCAGCATGGTCAGCAGTATTTGTTTACCGTTTTTCTAAATTGGATTGACGTGAACATGAAGGTTAGTTGGTGATCAGGTGTCAATGTCAAAGTGTAAATTTAAGGTAAACTAAATTATTTGTGGCAGACTTCAGCAGCACGAGAGATGGTACTATCCAAATCACACTTTTAAAGCTATTTAAAAGTGTTTCTAAAATAATTGTTTAAAAATAAAAAATGGTAGGTAAAATTGAGTTTTTTGACTCGACATCCCCATTCCGAGAGCTATACTCCCTGCTCTGTCATAACTCATTATTCAGAGCAACAATAGATCTAGGGTTGGGAATGTAATCATCTTCGGTCAAGACAGTCGTATAATTAGATATTAAACTTCACAAGGTAAGTTCGTTTGATTCTTAATTATATTTCATCACGACCCATCTATGGCCCACAGCTGAGCCGGGTCTCCTCCTCAGAATGAGGTGGGTACAAGGTTATAGTCCACCACGCTGGCCCAGTGCGAGTTGGCAGACTTTACACACCTTTGAGAACTTTTTTAGGGAACTCTCAGGAGTGCAGGTTTCCTCACGATGTTTTCCTTCACCGTTAAAGCAAGTGATATTTAATGGCTTAAAACACACATAACTCAGAGTCAGAGGTGTGTGCCCAGGATTGAACTCGGACTCTACAAAACAGTGCTAATCATCTGGTTTCTTCGCCAAAAATCGTTTTGTGATGGCAATTCTTTTTTTTTCAATTAACGACTTGTTTGGTGACTCCGTAAATTTACAAAGTATATGATGAAGGTGTCATAGGCGAGTCTATATCCCGGAAATGGTTTGCATAGTTCAAAGATGATGATTTTGACAACGTCGATACACTCTGCAGCGAAGATATTCTGAGTTCGACAATGAGCATCTCAAAGCTTTCAATAGAGGACGATACACTGTAAAAAAACAAACTATTCCCCAATTTAATATTTTGTAACAACAATCTTTACTCTATGGTTTATGTGACAAAAGGGAAAAAAAATATTCTAAAGTACACATTCAATTTTAAATTTAAATTAATCCTTACTAGCATTATAAATTTGAAAATGACTATGTCTGTCTGTCGCGCTTTCACAACAAAACTTCTGAATCAATTTAAATGAAATTAGTTATACAGATAGTCTAGACCCTGAGGAAGGACATAGGCTACTTTTTAATGCGAAAAAAGTGTTGTAAGGGGTAGATGAAAAGTTGTATGGAAGTATCGTCATTTTTAGAGCTAGAAGCTTGAAATATATTTTTGAGGTTTTTGATTCAATATAAATAAATATGACATTTAAAGATTGAGGGTGTAAAATAACAATAGGGAATAGGGGATGAAATTTTGTATGGAAATATGGAATGTTTTATAAGTTTGCCTCAAGAGATGCGTATGTGTCTTATTTGTAAAATAATTAAAAATGCTACCCAAAGACACTGTTCCACACGAACGAAGTTGCGGGCACAGCTAGTTTAATCTATACGAAATTAGCTTAAAGCTTAAGATGCAAGGTTTACAAAGCCTTCTTTCAATGATCGCAATTTCATATTATTTCGACAAGTAAAGTCTGTATGCTATTTTGCGACTCAGTCACATACAAAAGTAGTTGCTACAGTTTGTAATAGACATACATACACTCAATACAATAGAATGCGCGACTTGTCGCCATTTTGTTTTAAAGTGTTACCAACTATTATTTTACTCTCCACTAAGAACTTTAAAAACTTAATTATCAATATAAAACATACAAATGCAAACTTATTTCTTCATAAATTGAGTTTTTGGTTATTTTTCAATGTAAACACTCAGACAATAGTCATTAAATAACAGACACAAAAAAAATTTTTTTTTTGTTGTCTTGTGTAATCATCTACCTATTAGACTAATTTACATTGTTTTTAAAAATGTTATATAATCGTAATTTATTTAAAATTTGTCTTAGTAAAATTTAAAAAAAATTATGATTTTAATCGGTTCATACACTAATTTATACTATTAAAACTTTTAAATTTATTGTTATAAAATATGAATTATAAGAAACTAAAAATAGTGAAAATTATAAGACTTTAGCAAACTTACAATAATTTAATATTCAAAAAGCCAACGTCACGCGGTGTTCCCAGGCGGTCACCCATCCAAGTACTGACCGCGCCCGACGTTGCTTAACTTCGGTGATCGGACGAGAACCGGTGTATTCAAAAAAATCTATCTAAGCATTATAATTTTATTTAGATTTTATTTTAATACTGTTTTTTTAGATTGTTAATTAGATATAAATAAATATGACATTCAAAGTTTGTAAAAGTTTTACCCTCAAGGGTGTAAAATAATAATAGGGAGAGACACTATTCCACGCGGACAAAGTCAAAGTATAAAAATATGAAATATTTTTAAATCCACACCTTTGTTAACATTCAATAATATTGGTTTTATGTTATCTGTGATATGTGTCACAGATAAAAATACATTTTATATTTTCAAGTACTTCGATACATGTTTACTCTCTTCTATCTTTTAGTATTACTTCAGTATTGATGACTAATACCAATAATACAAGTTAAACAATTAATTTAGAATACAATTTATTCTAGTTATTGTCAAAGGGCTGTATATAATGAACCGTGACATACATACATAGGTAATCTGTCAAATTAATTTTGACTAAATTTTTTTAAAATTTAAAATGTGTACATAAAATAAAAATACATTTATTTATTATGATTAATTAAAGAAACTTTGAATCAAAATGTTATTCCGATCAATCGTTAAAATAAAAAAAACTGACTCAGCACACAGACTCATTGTGGGGGGTGTCCATACAACAAACGTGATTTATTTGCCATATATTGATACGGAACGCCGACTCGCACTTGGACGGGTTTTTCTTGCATTTAACGATTAAATATTAAATGACGTTTTTCCAACTGAATCTAAAAATTTTAAATACAAAGTCAAGAAAAACATTGAATGATGAGAATCTTATACTTAATATATAAAGCTGACGAGTTTGTTTGTTTGAACACGCTAATCTCAGGAACTACTGGTCTGATTTGAAAAATTTTTTCAGTATTAGATAGCCCATTTATCAAGGAAGGCTATAGGCTATATATCATCACGCTACGACCAATAGGAGCGGAGCTACACGCGTACGAAGTCGCGCAGGTCGACTAGTTTTTAATAAATTCCTTTGTAAATATTTGTTTTCAAGATATTCTTAACAATAGACGTTTCTCAGTATTATTAAGAGTTTTATGTAGAAAATTTTGACATTGAAAAATAATTAGACCTTCCCACCTAAGATTAGATCAAACAGAGGAAGTGGGTAATTAAAAAAAAAACTATTGTTCTGTTTCATTTGATATTCAAGTATTGTAGTATAGATATATCAAGAAAATATATTTTTAGTTATTAACCTATAATAATATAGACGTCAAATCTTTATCTAAATCACAAAAAAATGTCTTCCTTCTCTTTCTGGATGTTCGTAATATTATAAACCGAAAGAATTGTTTTTTAAATCTCTAAATTTATTTTTAATACTAGCCGACGCACGAATTCGTTCGCGTGCTGCTCCGCTCGTATGGGTCGTAGCGAGATGTTCAATAGCCTAAGTTACTCCTTGTTACATCAGCTATCTACCAGTGAAAGTCCGGTCAAAATCGGTCCAGCCATTTCAGAGATTAGCCGGAATAAACAGGCAGACAGACAAAAATTGTAAAAAAATGATGTTTTGGTATACATCCATATTCACTTAGTAAACAGCGGTTATTTTAATATTACAAACAGACACTACAATTTTATTTATTTATATGGATAGAACTAGGGGGTCGCAATAACTGACACTGATTTTAACTGATGTAAATGCTATTATGATTAATAAGATAGACAAGTATGACTATTTATTCTCACGCTAAGCATAGAGTATAGATTTTTTTTTAATTTATGTTATATATTAAATTTAATAACGAGAACTTCGTGATTAACTTATTTAAATTGACTAAATATGTAGATAAACGTGTAGAAAATATTCACAATAAATTTGACTTTATCATTATTTTTCAAAATTAAAAAATGAGGTTATCAATTCGGTTGTATTTTTTATGTTTTACTTCAGAAATCTATACTAATATTATAAAGAAGTAAGATTTGTATTTTTGTATGTAACGAATAAACATAAAAACTACTGGACCGATTTCAAAAATTCTTTCACCATTAGGAAGCTACATTATCCCTGAGTAACATAGGCTATATTTATTACAAGAAAAAATTAGAGATCCTTAGGAAATCTTACGAAAACCAACCCAAGGTGCCAAAAAATTTGCCATAAAATATCTTTCATCGCATGCGCTGCAAAAAGTATTGATGATAGAACAAAAAAATGTTTTACAATATTATAGAACGTATCAATATCTACAAAAAAGTCTGCGAGACCATATGTCCAACTATTATAGTTACGTCACTATAACTACTTTTTTACATTTTAAAAGTTGATAAAAATGCCTATCAAAATCAGACCATGTTTTCTATAACTTTGTATTAATAGTTATCCAAATAAATTATTTCGTATTCAAGACTATTTCAATACCTACTAAATAAATTACTTTTTGAATTATTAAAATCGGACTTTCCATTCAAAAGATATTATGAAATTAAAAATATTAATATAAACAAAAAATACACGACGACGCGACGGGCCAGTATAGCGACGCAGCGCAGCGAGTAAAGCGGCAAGAGAGGGGGCACCGAAATGCGGGAGGGCCAATATATTTTTAAAAATAATATTCCACCCGTGCGAAGCCGGGATGGGCCGCTAGTATGTAGATAAACGTGTAGAAAATATTCACAATAAATTTGACTTTATCATTATTTTTCAAAAATTAAAAGAGGTTATCAATTCGGTTGTATTTTTTATGTTTTACTTCAGAAATGTTTTATAAACAGAATTGAAAATTTTTTCAAGTCTCGGTTACTTATTTTAATGTTTTATTATTTCTACCATTTCTTTACTTCAGTCATAAAATTAATTAAAGAGTTAAATATTTATAGGGATTTTATCTATTTTTAATATAGTAAAGTATTCCTATTTTCAAGGTTAAAGTTTCCAAAAAAACACGTAGGTATTTCTAGCACGCTGACTAGCGTCTGAAATATTGATTGCTTACACAAAATACTACCACCTTTCTTCTTCAAAATGCCGCCTCGAGTAGGTAGGATATCTTTAAAAAGAAATAAGTAAGGAACTAAATTTTAAAAACGTACAAAAATACGATTTTTGAAACTTTAAATTCGAATAGGCGAGATCATGCGCTTAAAAATTAAATTAGCCTGAATTTTGTTCTTGTGGCCCTAAAAGAAAGAGCTAAAACTATGTGAGTAGTGCTTCAAATACTTAATTTTTATTTATTTTAATACATATTTAATATAATTTAAGGATATAATAACAGTAGTCGGTACGTCTCCATTTTATTAAATCTGATATCTCAACATGTCATGTCCTTTACCTTGTTCAATCATTTTCATTCCGAGGCAGTTCTGATATTTGATATTACAGATATAGACAATACCATCTAATATATACTTTATTATTTACTTAATAAGGCGGTTTATGTATAACTTAAGATTGTCAAAAGTTGAGATAAATATGTCCAAGATGAGTGATCATTGATTATATAAGAAAAATGTGACTAAATCTTTTAACTACTAGATAATATTTTTAATATTAGATGTATCATAAAATTGATTTTAATGTCTAAATAATACATAAAGTAATAAATAAAGTTTTTAATGTAAATAATTTTTTAATTAAAATCTCTCATAGGAATTTATTTTTATTGTTAAAAATTATATGTATATACCTATAAGAACTAAATATAAAATACTATCATTATGTACCTTAATCTATACTAATATTATAAAGAGGAAAGATTTGTATTTTTGTATTTTTGTATTTTTGTATTTTTGTATGTAACGAATAAACATAAAAACTACTGGACCGATTTCAAAAATTCTTTTACCGTTAGAAAGCTACATTATCCCTGAGTAACATAGGCTATATTTATTACAAGAAAAAATTAGAGATCCTTAGGAAATCTCACGAAAACCAACCCAAGGTGCCAAAAAATTAGCCATAAAATATCTTTCATCGCATGCGCTGCAAAAAGTATTGATGATAGAACAAAATAATGTTCTACAATATTATAGAACGTATCAATATCTACAAAAAAGTCCGCGAGACCATATGTTCAACTATTATAGTTACGTCACTATAACTACTTTTTTACATTTTAAAAGTTGATAAAAATGCCTATCAAAATCAGACCATGTTTTCTATAACTTTGTATTAATCCTTATCCAAATAAATTATTTCGTATTCAAGACTATTTCAATACCTGTAAATTACTTTTTGAATTATTAAAATCGGACTTTCCATTCAAAAGATATTACGAAATTAAAAATATCAATATAAACAAAAAATACACGACGACGCGACGGGCCAGTATAGCGACGCAGCGCAGCGAGTAAAGCGGCAAGAGAGTGGGCACCGAATTGCGGGAGGGCCAATATATTTTTAAAAATAATATTCCACCCGCGCGAAGCCGGGATGGGCCGCTAGTATATAATATACTAATAATACATGTAAATCTCAATACCTATTATAACGTAACTAGCTGACCCGACAAACGTTTTTGCCATATAAATTTTAAAAAATTGGCGTGAGCCACCCTTATCACTTAGGGGTATAAAACATAGATGTTGACCGATTCTCAGACCTACCCGATATACATACAAAATTTCATAAAAATCGGTCAAGCCGTTTCGGAGGAGTATGGTAAAATATCGCACACGAGAATTATATATTAGATTATTATACTCTACAGTAAAGATAGGGGAAGCGAGGGCAATAATCTTTAACTGAAGGTCATGTTCAATTATCCTACAGGAATTTTGTATTTTCCTGGATAATCAGTAGCCTTTAGTAGCCCTCAGGTAACAAATACAAACACGTTTGCAATTCTTTAATAATAGTAAGACTTTTAGGTTCTGATACTTGAACTCTTGAAACTTGATAAAAGGGTTCCAACCCTAAAATACAAGAGACTTACTTCGACGCCATTTTCATTAAAAATTGCTTATAATAAGGCAGAGAGATACTTATTTATTTGTGCATTGCGACGTCTATATATAATCAATTAAGATTTAAATATCCGTCTGTATATAAAGAAATATAAAAATACTTACAATAAAGATCTCTAAGTAGGTATGGTATACTGTTAGATTCGTGTTGTATCTCACACTTATCAGAGATAACGAGATTTAGCTTTCAAGGCCACGAATAAATAAGAAATTTTATAAAGAACTTCACTTTATGTATTTGTTTACTAAATAACCTTAAAATTAACTTATGTTCATCAAAACTTAAAAGAAAAATCGAATCTATTATTTTTTTAAAAATAAAATATCTATATCTAGGTCAAATTAATATAAAAAATTACTTATTGCTTCCTTGCATATATTATTGAGCTGTCCAAAGAATTATTGTAGTGTAAAGAATTATTTAGCTGTCCGTCTGTCTGTCTGTAAAGCCCATATTCACAGGAATATCAAATATGCAGGTTTCAGTTCAGTAAACATAATCAAACGATTCTGTCTCACATGTCGTAGAATAGCAAAAAAATCAAACTATAGGATACCTCTCATTCTCTTAGAATCACAAAATTGTGCATTAAGAAATGTTTTATAATGCAAGTAAAGGAATCTAAAAAGTTTATAATTATTGTTACATCTCAAAAAATTTTTTTTGCAGTTGGTAAATTTCGCGCGACATATGTTAATGTATGGGGAAAGCCTTATTCCAACCGCAAAGTTAAGTTTGTCTCTCAATTCCGTACGACGCCGGAAACACGGCCATTATTGTTTTATTACATTGTTTAAATTTTTATATTAACACTCATTTTGCCACTAAAATATTAACACGTTTTTTTGTAATATTTTGAAAAATAAAATAATTACATAAACACACTTCGTCTCACAGATAGGCAGATAGAGGACTGGTGATAAAATAACGAACATTATCTTTTGTTGTATATAAGAGTATCAATGTCATGCGATATTATATTCCTTCATTCAATTGTTATGTACTTTATATAATAAAAACATCAAAGTAGTTCATTAATAAACCACCTCCATTATTTGAATTAAGTAAAAAAAAATCGACTCATTGAGGTTGTTTCTTGTTAATTAAAGTCCTGCTTCTTTTCATCAATAGACAAAGTGATTCAAGAGGAAGATTTTATTGTATAATTCATCTATGTTATCTAAGAGAAACCGAGCAAAACCGGAGAATTACGCTAATAAAACAATAAAATAAACAGTAGCAATCAGGAAACGGCGCACTTTCACGCAATTCCAATTAACTTATCAATTACTAGTCGACCCTTGCGATTTCGTACTCTAGCTCCGCTGCTATTGGTCTTAGCGTGATAATATATGGCCTATAGCCTTCCTCGATAAATGGGCTATCTAACACTGAAAGAATTTTTCAAATCGGACCAGTAGTTACTGAGATAAACGCGTTCAAACGAACAAACTCTTCAGCTTTATATATTAGTATAAGATAAGTTGATTAGTCTTATCACTTCTTATTGCCTTTCAATATGTATAATATTCTCTTGTGACCGATTTTAAGGGTAACTTGATAATTTATATAAACACTTAGTAGCGCCATCTGTCAAAACTTGTTCGAACTACGTGAGTAAAATATTGAAAAGTTGTTGAACTTCGCGTACGGTGACAGCACGTTAAGTAAAAAAGCATCTGAGAGATCAATAAGGCTTGGCCCTAAATTGATAATTTAGGTCTTTCCGCTAGTAATGTCTGAAATATTAACACTACTAAGTATATAATTAAAAACGTCTTTAAACAATATGTTAAATGTACATGAAGGAGTGGGTAGTATTTAATATCACTTTCGTAGCGTCATTACAACCACACAACGATTTTTTATAACCGATTCCATGGCTGACGATTCTCGTTGGCTGATTTTACTTCTACCCCCTACTGTATCACAATAATTCGGTTATCGGCTATTATCCCGATATATATACTATTACATTTTTTTTTTAAATTACCATTAACAAATATTCCTCGAGTGTTATTGTTTATTGTTTCATGTCATTGCGATTAGATTAAATTTATTTTACGAGTAATTAATGCATATCATATCGCTAAGAATTAAAAAAATTAAACTTGTGTTTACAACATTATCTGATAACAAGTAATAACAATGGTTATCATGTAATCATACACTAAATACTTGATATTCCCTAATTATTACATCTATTAATGATATCTATCATCATTTGTAAGTTTCTAACAGATGGCGTTGTACGTTAGTTTATTTACGCAACACTTTAATTCGAGGTTGAGTAATCACCCAAAAGATGGCGCTAATATATCAATACTATAACTAGTTTTATTTTATATGGTATGATATAATCGATACCTATTTTTTAAAATGTTTGTCTAACATTTACAGACTATCAGGGATTTTATTTCAATCGATATCGGTCCGTTTAGGTATGTGTCTATGTCGTTCCGTCTATCTTTTGGATTCTGTCTTAAAAAGGCTGATCCAAATTTAATTGAGATTTTTATCTTTATCCAAAAATGCTTCATCGAAACAAGAATTCGGTTCAGAGGTTCAGCTAGTACCAACCAAGTACAGAAAGCAAGAGAGTGAGCGACAAAGTCCCGAATAAATTTTTACAGACTATAAATCCAAAAATTTCTCCTTTAAAAATTCAATGAACAGCCTTTGTTCAGTCGCTCAGAGGCAGCGTCACACACACACACACACACAGCGTGACGGATTGATCTCCGTTTGCCGTCACGTTCGATCTAGATTTATGTTCATCATAGCTCTTCAGACTTCATGTAACATATATTGCGCATACATATATAATAGTCGAGCCGCCCCGGCACCACTTCGGCTGCTATTTACCAACGGTCGTTTCAACAGCTCGACATGCACTTCATCTTCTATTCTAACACCTTAAAGACTCTTTTTCTCGAATAAAAGTAACCTATGTCCTTCTCCAAGTTCTAGTCTATCTTTGTACCAGATTTCATTAAAATCGATTAAGTTGTTTAAGCGTAACAGACAAAAGTTACTTACGCATTAATAACATTAGGTTTTGGAATTATTTCAAATAGGACTTATATAATAATTAAATACGAAGAAAACTGTATAGAAGCTTACAAACACACGTACAAGCATTTAGGTGTGAATTTGCTATTTACAAAAAAAAACAAAATAATCCTTATTCGATTTACACTGATCGATTCGATTTATCGATTTTACTAACCTAAAAAACCGCTTTAAATTATAAAATTCATTGGATCTTTAGTAAAGCTTTGTCTCCTTCTTTTTTGATCTGGTAAAGTTTATAATCTATGTCATAGAGTCTCAAGAGAGATCTCTTTGAACAAAAATGAGTCAAAAAGAACTAAATAAGACACAAGATAAATTATGTCTATGGTCCTAACTGTCAATATCTACTTTAGTAAAATGATTAGCAGTCTTAGCTTTAGTCTAATTATTTAGAAGATCCCTAACCCATCCGTACACAATCTGTGAGGCCCGACAGATTTAACTGTTCTTACTGAAGCATAGAATTCAATCTCAAGTCTATTACAGAACGCTTCCTAGGTATTACGGGATAGCCTGGAATTTGCTGTAGGGACGTATCTACTACGTATGTGTTTTAGAACACAATTTATTTTCTAAAGTCATTTGAATTTTTTATATTTATTTTAATATATTAGACTTTGCAGTTATACATGACCACCCTCCATCCTCCATAGTTGGTCTACGAATGGAATAACATATCATTATGACGAAAATTAGTGCCATTTTTGAACTGAAGGACACTCAGGATTTTGCACACATTTTAGGAAGTACTAATTATAATTTCCTCTAAACTATAAATGTTGCAAAGGCTGTAATATTTCCCCCATTGTATTGTGTGTGTTTTGCGTATCAACAAGATTGTAAAGTTTTGTTTTAAGTAACTTACGTCTAAAATAAGACGAAGCTAAGTGGTAAATATAGTCTGATTTAAAGGAAATTATAATATTTATTGCTTAAAATGATTGAAAAATATTTTCGGATATCCCATCCGAATTGCCTTCATCCAATAATTATAAACATTATTTTAATAATATTGTTTTTAATGTAGAGACAGTTGCCCTAAATATTATAGAAAGCTTTGTAAAAAGGTAAGAATTACCGTGAGATAAGAAGGATGTGTTTGTCAAGATATACAATTACTTTTTATTATTATGATATGCTTAAAAGACACACTAAAGCCATTAAATATTTTTAACATTTAAAAAAATGGAGACATGCGCAATTAAATTAACTTACATCTACCAATATTTCAACTAAGATAAATTAATTAATTTATCTATTTAAAGACCAATTCATAAAGAAAAAAGGATCATCTATGTCTGAACATCAAAAAAATATGTTCCTAAATAGCTTAGTTTTAAGTTCCTCCTCCTTTCTTGTAAATTCGGTTAAAATTATGTAAGTTAGGAATCAAACTGTACAACAAATAAATTCTAATTTAATACAGTCACTAAGTATCGATACCTACACAACATCGATTTAGTAGAATCAATATTAACTAGTATGTCGATTCTTTGGATTGTTGATAACAAAATATATATATATATATATAAGTCAACTAGCTAACCCGACAGACGTTGTCCTGTCTTAACTATGAATATTGAATTCGAAATGGCTGTCAAAAGCTTACATTTAAAAAGTTAATACGGTCTTTAAGTTTTCTTAAAGTTTTCTTACATAAGAACCATCTTCTGACCATAACAAACACAACAAAAAAAGAATTGGCGAAATCGGTCTAACCGTTGACGCGTGATGCCTTGACCAAGGGAAATAGGGATTCATTTTTTTATAATAGAGAAGAAGATATAGACTTAACAAATGTTCTTAAAATAAAAAAAACAAATGATAGATATATATATGTCGGGGATTTTAAAACGATGTGAAAGGAGATGTAAGGAGGAAGATGGGGAATATTGGGGAACACTAAATGGGGGTGATGGTATTGAATGGAATGTTGGGGAAACGCGACGTAGATACTCCTACTGAACCGATAAATGATCAAATATGATCTCCAACAATTACGAGAGAAACCTAAGCAGTGCCTTGGATTTGTGACCAAGGTGTAGGCTTAAGGAGCTCCTTTAAGTAATTACAACACTCGCCTCCACTGCTAGGCTCTCTATTTAAACCCAAGGTTAAACGCACATAAACCGAATCTAACACAAGGCTAAACTAACCTAAGGCTAACCTAACCTAACATTGTGTTTACTTAACCACGTGGCAATTACATTGTAAGGACTTACGAGACCTTAGTTGGACAGCACTTCCACACTACACTGCACTTGACACTATCACTAGCACTACTTAGATGATGTTCACTTCTTGAGAGACCGCGCACGACTAAGACTTCAGTTAGACTGTCGATCGCATATAAAGGGTCGAGGGTAGAGACTGTCAAAACAACGGAAGTTACTACTACCCCACTCCAACGCCATAGACGACGATAACGATTCGATTAATCGATAATCTTTTACTATGCTCCGACATATATATTAGGTCTTCAAAAAAGCTTGATACTCGATTCTATTCGATACTTGATATCGAAAGAAAGGTATCGAGAAATCAAACGGTCGACCAGATATTCACAAATAATAGCTAAGAACAATCTCGATTAAATTACCTTTCAAACAAATAAAACTTCATCGCAATCAGTCAATTATTTTAGGCGCTATGGGGCCATTCATTTATTACGTAAGACGATTTAGGGAGGGAGGGGGGTCGACCATGTTTTATTTTCTTACCAGGGGGTAGAAGAGAGTCTTGATAGTTCTTACGTAAGATCATAAAAATGAGAAAAGTTAAAATTATACTTTGAAAAAGCGCAGGCAACAGCGCGATTGTGTAGTGCCGATGTTCGCTCAAATCGAGTGGATTTTGAGCCCCTGAACTTTTCTTACATAAGACTGAAAATCTTATGAAAAAATATTGTTACTTTAAAAAATAAACATTAAAAAAATGCTTTAGATTCTTATGAAATAAATATTAAACAAGATGGGAGGGAGTCGGGCTATTCTTATTTTTCTTATAATAGGGGAGGAGAGGGTCAAAAGCACAGATACACAAGTAAACTTTATCACATCGTCGTTGTAGCGTCAAGGGTTAAATACGATTACTTTTAACGTAAATAACTACTTAGTAGTTTCTATATGAAACCAACACAATAAAGCTATTTTCTTTATAAGAAATGGACAGCTACTCAGACATATATCATATTTCAAGAGCATTAGTGGATTTATCATATTACAATATATTAAGGGTAGCCAAAAATCTAACTAATAGATGATTTTATTCAATTTTATTATCTAAAAATTCTATTATTATAAATTAACTGACATCTATCTGTAGATCTGAACAAAAAGAGATAGTTCCGTTAGTTAATTTCTACTATACTTTGCCTATTTCTGCGTCTTTAACTATACAGAACTATCTCACCATCAAGGGTAGCTGGAAGATATCTCTACTAGAGATAAGTCATCCTTTGTGCACATATTTCTTATGTCAATATGTAACATTTATTAGTACATAAATAAATAAATAAATAACCAAACGTTATTTGTAAAATTCATTAATAAATAAATACTAGCTTGCCTTGTTATCTTTAGAAGGCCCTTATAAAACAAACTGGGGGGAAGTTCATATAATTTTTAATTTTTTTGTGAATCTAAATCAAGTATAACGCACGCTCAGATCAAATAAAAAGTTAAGATGGAGTCTATGCGAACAACATAGTAAAGCATGACAAAAGTACGCCAAACCGTGTACGTACACGATTTCACGCACACAGATACAACGAAACTACGCCATGCCTCGTCAGTTGAGCTCTGGCGCCGCGACGAGCGAAACTATAGAAACAAATACGTATTTTTCGAGTAAAATGCCGAAATGTGTTGTGAAAGGGTGTAAAAATCAAACATCGAAATAGGGTTCCGTAGCCAAATGGCAAAAAACGGAACCCTTATGGATTCGTCATGTCTGTCTGTCTGACTATAAGAACTATAATGTTGGAACTTAGTAAGTAGATGTATTTTGGAGGTTCCCCAACCTTCAACTGAAACCCAAAAAATTTTTTCATCAATCCCATACGTGTGGGGTATCTGTGGATAGGTCTTCAAAAATGATATTGAGGTTTATAATATAATTTTTTTGTAAACTGAATAGTTAGCGCGAGAGACACTTCCAAAGTTGTAAAATGTGTCTTCCCCCCTGTAACTTCTGATAAAACTAAAAAAAAATATGATAATATTTTTGGAAATATTTCTTGTCAAACTGGAATATATATTAGCTTGTTTAGCTATCACAAGCCTTTATGGGCTCGCATATAGTTAGATCTAAATCCCATCATTTTTTACCTAATTATAATATTTACTTATCAATAACTTAATTTAAAAAAAATACACTTTTAATAAAACATTGATCAAAGTTACAACGAACAGAATTTTTATATGACGTTACTTGCTGCTACGGAACCCTTCGTGGGCGAGTCCGACTCGCACTTGGCCGCTTTTTGACAAATAGCAGGCGCGTGTGGCGCGTCGGTTAGATGATGGTTGCTATATATATTTATTTATTATATTTCTTTCACAATATAAATTAGGATTTATTGTTAATTTAAATATGTCACATCGGTTAGTTCTTTCAATCTGACAGCTGAATAGAATGTTACCAGACTACGAAAATAATGTTGTCAGCCGAAAAAAGCGCTTGAAAAAAAACTTTTTTAATTTATCATTTATTAATCATGTTATTAAGACAATCACGCAGTTTTAAAGATGCAAGATAGGAAGATAAACACTGCACTACTTGCACAACTTTTAATGATGTTTACTGTGTGAAATCACTTTACAGACTCGCTCAAGTCAATAAGAACGCGAATACAGTTATCAACAGGATTATTAATTTATAAATTAAATACTATTGTGTTGCACCACTTAATGTCACTTCATCAGTAAAACCGTTATTATGGTGTTGACTGTACCCATTAAAGTCCAATAGTTCCTATGCCATGGAATACGAGAAGTTGATTATTAAGGTTCCGTAAACGGGTTTAAATTATGTACAAATGTTCACATCGTATACAATTTGTATAAAGTCAAGTATATATGTATATAGATTCTTCTTATTAAAACTGGATGTTAAGAAAAAATTATTGTTATTTATAATGATTTATCACAGCAAAGTCTGCAATAAATTTAACATCACTAAATTGAACAGTTTAAATACCTGAAAAAAAAACGTACGTACGTACTTACTAATATTATAAATGTGAAAGTTTGTATGTTTGGATGCTTGTTACTCAACCACTCAAAAACAGCTGAACGGATTTCAATAAGACTTCAAGTCTTACTCGGGAGGTTCATGTTCGATCTTGGGCACACACCTCTGAATTTTCTGAGTTATGTGTGTTTTAAGCAATTAAATATCACTCGCTTTAACAGTGAAGGAAAACATCGTGAGGGAACTTGCACTCCTGAGTGTTTTCCATATTCTCAAAGGTGTGTGAAGTCTGCCAACCTGCAGTGGGCCGGCGTGGTGAACTATTCCCTAATACCCTCCTTATTCTGAGGAAGAGACCCGGCTCAGCAGTGAGCCATTGACGGGTCGTGATGATGAACACATAGTTTACTTTTTTAAATAATAAAATATCTTTACTCAATTCCATTTTCAGTGCTTAGGATTTTGGCAAGCAAAAGCGACATTAATTTTTGAACAAATACTATTCTAAGTTTTCTGTATTCTATTCTGTACTGTAAATAAAAGTAGAGTAGGCTGTGGATGATTGCCGTTAGATCTTAAGTGAATACTTTAGCAATACTGTCACATTTCAATCGATACTGTTAACTTGGTAAATATATTTATTTACTAAGTACTGACTCTTTTCGAGTTCACTTCACTGAGATACAATGATGTCAGTAATTAATGGCAAACATTCTATGAGAGGATAAATTAAAATTGTTCAGTGTAAGTTTCAGATCTCTTTACAAAGGTAAAACATTTTTATTTCAAAAACTTCTTAATCTATTGACCTGAAATTAAAATATGTTTGGGGGACTAAATGTAGGTTTTAAGAAAAAAATTAAGATTTATATTATGAAACATTTTTTTTTAATTCTTATCTAAATTTCTATAAAGTTTTGAGTCTCTCAAATCTTAAAAAACGGTACGACATATTGAAAAAAAAACACAATATCATTCCTTCAAATTAAAATTTCAGTTTTGATTTTTTTAATATATTTAAATAGAATTTTGGTGGCAAAGGACGACGTATTTTTAATTTTCCTAAAAAAATATAAATTTCGTAAAAATTGACGACTTTAAATTGGTGTTTCTTCCACCTTTGCCTGCCAAAGGTACCATGATCCAAACTTCATAGTTGACTATGGTGCCTACCTACGTAATACTATAGTGTATAGCAACATTGTATATAGTTATAAATACATATACTTTTTTTTTAAAACAGCGTTTGTAAGGAACGTTTTCGTTCGACCCTTTCTTATTCGACTTACTTTGCAAATCCGATTATCACAGAAAAGGTTTTTAATTTTTCGGGTTGATACATAGCCTATGATAAGCACAAATAATGTAGTTTTCTATTGGTAAAAGAATTTTCAAAATCGGTTCAGTAGATCCAGAGATAACCCCCTAAAACCTCACAAATTTCTCCTCTTATATTCATGTCGCGTGTCATCAAATTCTTCAATAAGAACTTAATTTTTCATAGCATGTTGTCATGTTAGGTAACTTCTTCATTAACATACCGTTCTATATAGATAATTATATCTTAATACGACTTTGTAATTTTTCCAATAGACTAAACACAAATTGATTAAACTATAATTGGTTAATTACTGTAAATGACTTTAATGTAAGAAATTTAAATAATAAGTTAATTTGTATGAAATTAGATTATTCGAATGATTCTCGGTTTCGTTTCGCGTGTCGGTAATAAAAGTGATTATGAGAATAAAAGATAATTATTTTTAGGGTTCTGTAACTATTAGAGGATCACTTAGTTGTCCGTTTTTCTGTCACTTAAAATCTCAGGACTATGTAGAGATCAGGAGGAGGAGTTGTTAAAAAACCCTTGAATGCAGTCAAAAAATACAACTTTTTTCTGACATAATTGAAAGGAAATCTTACTCTTAATAATTTATAATCTGAAAAAAAAAACGGTAACTGACAGTGACCTATACTAATGTATAAAGACAGGAGTCTTTCAACGTACGGAACCCGGCGTACGCTAGGCCGACTCGTACTTGACCCTTTTTTTTTCAATTAAGTGTTATGTGACTCCTAATTTCTAAAAAGTTAATAAAAAAATTATGCTTAGGTAATGCACAAATGACTTAGAAATTATAAAAGTAGGTTTAAGTAATTAAGATAATATCGTCAGTTAAAGTATTTATTATATAACGTACTAACAACTACGCTACGCTGAGGTAAGATGCAGTTGTTTCTGTGAGATATTCATAAGGTTAAAATGAATTACATTAACAAAGATTTTTGTAATATAACACTAAATGGCAGTCACACTATGAAAAAAAATTCCATGACATCACATGAAATAATTTATTTTATTTCAGCGAAGTGAGAAACAGTATTAAAATAAAATCTAAATTAAATTACAATGCTAGATAGATATTTTTGAATACACCGGTTCTTGTCCGATCATCGAAGTTAAGCAACGTCGGGCGCGGTCAGTACTTGGATGGGTGACCGCCTGAGAACACCGCGTGACGTTGGCTTTTTGACTTTTTCGATACTTGTATTTTTTATAGGTCCTACTAATATTATAAATGCGAAAGTTTGTAAAAATGTATGGATGGAAGTAAGTTTGTTACTCTTTCACGCAAAAACTACTGAATGGATTTTGATGAAACTTTACAATAATACAGCTTACACATCAGAATTACACGTGTGAATTATCCAAAATTTAGCATGTGAAACTGCGAGGCTCCACTAGTACGACATAATGTTTAGATAAATATTTTTGGATGTACTATCGCCAACGTCCATACTACGTTGAATACACCGGTTCTCGTCCGATCATCGAAGTTAAGCAACGTCGGGCGCGGTCAGTACTTGGATGGGTGACCGCCTGGGAACACCGCGTGACGTTGGCTTTTTGACTTTTTCTATATTTATTAATATTGAATTATTGTTTATTAATTATTACCATTTTTTATTACTTTAGGTTTTAGGTACCTAACTAAAGGTTGCTAAAGTCTTATTTTCACTGTTTTTAGTTTCTTACAATACATATTTTATAACAATAAACTTAAAAGTTTGAATAGTATAAACAGAGATGTGACATTTTTCAAATACTAGTATTTGAAATACAAAAATACTAAATACAAAATACCTATTTCCATTTTGTATTTAAATAGTTTTTTTTTAAAACCATTTTCTATTTTATTTAAAATACCTTTTTTGACATATTTTGTACTTTCAAAATGCAAAATACATTTTGACACCAATAAATTTTGTCATCAACGATAAATGAACGTGATAAACTATTTTTACTATGGCAATACATGTCCGTTAATTTAATATTTTATAGTCCGTCTAAAAAAGCTTGATACAGATGTCAGCTAATAGAAAATCCGATGATATCTTTAACCAGCTTCTATGGTGATTTCATTTGACAACACAATTGATCTTTGTTTTTCGTACGTATAAATATAGTAGTGGAAACCAGTGATGGACAAGGAACAAACAAATGTAGAATCAGGACTAATCAGTGTTAAATTTATTTAAATAATTACTTTGACATAATCATAAGTTATCGACCCCCTAATTCTGTTTAATTGGAGGCGTCCATTAATTACATGAATAATATACATGATACTACATATCTATATCTCTACTAATATTATAAAGAAGTAAGATTTGTATTTTTGTATTTTTGTATTTTTGTATTTTTGTATTTTTGTATTTTTGTATTTTTGTATTTTTGTATTTTTGTATTTTTGTATTTTTGTATTTTTGTATTTTTGTATTTTTGTATTTTTGTATTTTTGTATTTTTGTATTTTTGTATTTTTGTATTTTTGTATTTTTGTATTTTTGTATTTTTGTATTTTTGTATTTTTGTATTTTTGTATTTTTGTATTTTTGTATTTTTGTATTTTTGTATTTTTGTATTTTTGTATTTTTGTATTTTTGTATTTTTGTATTTTTGTATTTTTGTATTTTTGTATTTTTGTATTTTTGTATTTTTATTTTTTGTATTTTTGTATTTTTGTATTTTTGTATTTTTGTATTTTTGTATTTTTGTATTTTTGTATTTTTGTATTTTTGTATTTTTGTATTTTTGTATTTTTGTATTTTTGTATTTTTGTATTTTTGTATTTTTGTATTTTTGTATTTTTGTATTTTTGTATTTTTGTATTTTTGTATTTTTGTATTTTTGTATTTTTGTATTTTTGTATTTTTGTATTTTTGTATTTTTGTATTTTTGTATTTTTGTATTTTTGTATTTTTGTATTTTTGTATTTTTGTATTTTTGTATTTTTGTATTTTTGTATTTTTGTATTTTTGTATTTTTGTATTTTTGTATGTAACGAATAAACATAAAAACTACTGGACCGATTTCAAAAATTCTTTCACCATTAGAAAGCTACATTATCCCTGAGTAACATAGGCTATATTTATTACAAGAAAAAAATAGAGATCCCCAGAAAATCTCACTAAAACCAACCCCAGGTGCAAAAAAAATACCCATAAAATATCTTTCATCGCATGCGCTGCAAAAAGTATTGATGATAGAACAAAGAAATGTTCTACAATATTATAGAACGTATCAATATCTACAAAAAACTCCGCGAGACCATATGTCCAACTATTATAGTTACGTCACTATAACTACTTTTTTATATTTTAAAAGTTGATAAAAATGTCTATCAAAATCAGACCATGTTTTCCATACCTTTGTATTAATCCTTATCCAAATAAATTATTTCATATTCAAGACTGTTTCAATACCTGTTGATTACTTTTTGAATTATTGAAATCGGACATTCCAGTCAAAAGATATTACAAAATAAAAATATCAAGATAAACAAAAAATAATCCCAGACGGGCCGGTGCGGTGTGGGGCGCCACGCAGCGCTGCGAGCAACGCGGCGAGAGAGGGGGCACCGAAATGCGGGAGAGCCAAAATGTTTTTAAAAAAAATATTCCACCCGTGCGAAGCCGGGATGGGCCGCTATATGACATAAAATGAATGTGATTGTGTCAAAAAAAACTTAGTATAAAAATAAAGGCAAATCCTTTAAAACCCATAAAAGTATTTTATTTGAATAAAGAAAGTATTTTGAAAATATGTATTTTTCATTTAGTATTTTAAATACAAAATGAAAAACTATTTTGCATTTTGTATTTAAAATAAAAAATACAAAAAGTATTTGCATTTAGTATTTGAATACCTTTTATAAACTATTTTGCACATCTCTGAGTATAAATTAGTGTATGAACCGAGTAAAATTATTATTTTTTTCAAATTTTTAATAAATTACCATTATATAACATTTTTAAAAACAATGTAAATTATTTTAGTTGGTAGATGATTATGCAAGTTCCATAAAAACATGCATGATAATTTTATTTAAATGTAACGATTCAACTTAAAGAGTTATTTTGAAGATCGTGGGGTCAGACTTAATTTAACAAAACTACTACGATTAAAACATGTTGGCAACACTTTATAGCGGCATGGGTGAGCTCGTCGGTCGGGCGCGTTAGACAACACTTACAAGTTTTTTTTGTTAACCTTGCATCGTAAGCTTCAAGCTAATTTCGTATAGATAGCTGTACCCGCGACTTCGTCCGCGTGGAACACTGTCTTTGGGTAGCATTTTTAATTATTTTACTAATAAAACACATACGTATCTCTTGACGCAAACTTATAAAACATTTACATAAATCTTACATATTTCCATACAAAATTTCATCCCCTATTCCCTATTGCTATCTTACACCCTCAAACTTTAAATTTTATATTTATTTATATTGAATCAACAACTTCAAAAACATATTTCAAGGTTCTAGTTCTAAAAATGACGATATTTCCATACAACTTTTCATCCCCCCTTTCAACCCCTTACAACACTTTTTTCGCATTAAAAAGTAGTCTATGTCCTTTCTCAGGGTCTAGACTATCTGTGCACTAAAGTTCATTTAAATCGGTTCAGTAGTTTTGGCGTGAAAGCGCGACAGACAGAATTAAATAACAGATTGAGAAATAAGATATTTCAATATAATAAACGATTTAAAAAAAATAGGACTTAAACTATAATATACGGAGTAATTGTAAGTTGGGTTAAGGTTATTACGGACATAATATTTAAAAAAAAATTAGACTATTTAATTTTTTTTTTTAATTTATGACGAATCTTATATTAATGGACTCGCGCACGAAGGATTCCCAATATTTGAAAATATTTATTTTATTCTGATTTTAGTATTTCTTGTTATAGAAGCCCGCTCCCGTTTTTACTTTATTTTATTTTATGGCTGGCCAATTTTTTTCTATTATATAATAAGGCTATTATTAAGAGAAAAAAATTAAAAATGCCCTGGAAATTATTCAAAGTCAGTCACAATTGTACTTAGTTTTTCTATAAGACTTTCGTTTTGTTCTGAGACTATTGAGATGCAGCCACTTAAAAGTAGCTCACGCGTTACGATGTCGGGAAGTTTTAAAAAGTGTTACCACGTAATCTTTCACTGAACATAACAAAACAATGGATAATTCATGCGTAGTTAGCCTCACCATTTCTATTGCGGACTGGGCAATTAAGTACGGAGCAATTAAGGTCACTTTGAGAAATGAAGGTAAAACAAAACAATACAATAACCATTAGAAAACGCGAACATTGCGAACAACGCGGGTGTTATATTGTTTAAGAGTAACAGACATACCTTGCTTTAACTAGTAATATATAATTAATCTATACCACAGATCCACAAACGTATTTTTTCCGTAGACTTATACTTCCGTCATACGAAGAATTAGTTCGATCATGGACACACACCCCTGACTTTTCTGAGTTATGTGTGTTTTAAGCAAATAAGTATCACTTGCTTTAACGGTGAAGGAAAACATCGTGAGGAAACCTGCACTCCTGAGAGTTCTCCATCTTCTCTAAGGTGTGTGAAGTCTGCCAACCCAAACAGGGCCAGCACTATTGCCTAATCCCCTACTCATTCTGAGCAGGAGACCCGGCTTAGTAGTGGGCCATTAATAGGTGGTGATGATGATGATTATACACATGGGGTTTTACTTACGATACAGAGGCTCAAAGTTACTGCTTGAATATTCGAGATGTAAAAAAGATTTCTGTCATGGCGACGTATTTATTTAGTTACCTCTTATGTAGCGTTAGCACAAGTCATACGGTTTGTCCACCATAGAAAGTCAAAACTACTAACATCATAAATAACAGGATGCTACTCAAATTAATGTTGCCAAAGTAGTAATTAACAATACATAAGAGTAGAGAGAATAGGCATATTTTAGAGATGCGCGCTACATCTTAGGCCATATCATTACTTTCCATCAGGTATGATTGTGGCCAAGCGTTTGGATAAACAAGCCAAGAATTTAGCTCTAAATTACTGTAGTACAAATAACAAATAATCCTGACTCTATTTTTCGTTTTTTTCTGAAATTCTGAAATGATGCCCTGATTTCGCACTACTATCAAAAGATAAAAATTTAATCCCATTGAACCCCAAATTATTAGAGGTCTATATAGATTACTTTGGGGATAACTGAAAATCTATTTTTATTTATGATAGAGAATAAACTTAATTATTATTATAATTATTTCACGTAGGTAAACAAAAAGGTGATATTAAATTTGATAGAAACACCTCCCAGTCTTCTTCATGTTCTTTTTTTATGATACACGACATTAGCAGAGATTCTGCTTATTCTAAAGAAGCACTGTTGCCAACTTAGGTGTCTGCTGCCTAAATGTACGGAGGCAAATAATTCAGGAGAAATTTTTATCAGATTTTTTGACTTCTTATATTTTCCTTATTTTTTTTGAATTATTGTGATTTTAGGGGCTGTTAATTTAAGTTTTAGGGAGAAATATTTTTGAGAGTTGGTACCACTGTAAAGAAGTCGATGCAAAATAATTAATACTGATGCCGACTTAGAGGTTTTTTTCCCTAAAAGGAGGGGGAAAATCTGTACAGCGAGTTTTTCGAGGCAAAAATTTGTTTGAGTTTTAGGGGTTTTTGACTTAACCTTATAGGTATATAAGGTTAAGTCAAAAACCCAAATATCACAAGGTTATATTGAAACAACAAAAACTTGACGTTCTGACAGGACATCTGTTAATGTCAAATATTATGTCAACGTCAAATGACGTTCGCCACAAGCCTAAGGGAGAAATATTTTATAGACATGGTGACACTGATAAAGTAATATATGTAATTATATGATATCATTTTTGAAAAGAAAACCAGTTGAGAAACGAAAGTCGATTATTCGTTTAAAGTAAATCTATATATAGCTATTAGGTACTAATCTAATTTTCAAGTAAAACCAATTTACAACGATTAAAAAGTTTAATACCTGTTTTTCCTTATTGGAAATCTTGTGAAATTGGGTCACAAAAAATCGGACTGTCCGTTGATACGTAAAAGGGGCTAATTGCCTTTCGTTTTCCGTAAATGAGAGTGAAAGTCTTCCTTGTTCAGTGTTTTAAAGAATTCTATTATCTGTTGACTGTTGTATAAGTTAGTCTTTGCTGTAGTAGAAACAGTATAGATTATCATTATAGATTTCACGTAGTTTTTCCATTTTATTTTTATTTAACTTGCAATGTTTTTGCAACTTAATTTTAAAGGAGTTTAGATTAGATAACAATGCATCGTTAAATAAGAGAAGTCAATCTGAATTCAACATGGCGGACGGCGCAAAATAGCGGAGTAGGTATATTATTAATTATGATGTTGGCAACACTTATAATTTATAAGCATCCTGTTTAACTTGATCTTGACGTTGGTACGATTGATATGAGTAGCATCCTGTTTCTTGATCTTGATGTTGGTACGACTGATATGGGTAGCATCCTGTTTCTTGATCTTGATGTTGGTACGACTGATATGAGTAGCATCCTGTTTCTTGATCTTGATGTTGGTACGACTAATATGGGTAGCATCCTGTTTCTTGATCTTGACGTTGGTACGACTGATATGGGTAGCATTCTGTTTCTTGATCTTGACGTTGGTACGACTGATATGGGTAGCATCCTGTTTCTTGATCTTGATGTTGGTACGACTGATATGGGTAGCATCCTGTATCTTGATCTTGACGTTGGTACGACTGATATGGGTAGCATCCTGTTTCTTGATCTTGATGTTGGTACGACTGATATGGGTAGCATCCTGTTTCTTGATCTTGATGTTGGTACGACTGATATGGGTAGCATCCTGTATCTTGATCTTGACGTTGGTACGACTGATATGGGTAGCATCCTGTATCTTGATCTTGACGTTGGTACGACTAATATGGGTAGCATCCTGTTTCTTGATCTTGACGTTGGTACGACTGATATGGGTAGCATCCTGTTTCTTGATCTTGAGGTTGGTACGACTGATATGGGTAGCATCCTGTTTCTTGATCTTGATGTTGGTACGACTGATATGGGTAGCATCCTGTATCTTGATCTTGATGTTGGTACGACTGATATGGGTAGCATCCTGTTTCTTGATCTTGATGTTGGTACGACTGATATGGGTAGCATCCTGTTTCTTGATCTTGATGTTGGTACGACTGATATGGGTAGCATCCTGTATCTTGATCTTGACGTTGGTACGACTGATATGGGTAGCATCCTGTTTCTTGATCTTGATGTTGGTACGACTGATATGGGTAGCATCCTGTTTCTTGATCTTGAGGTTGGTACGACTGATATGGGTAGCATCCTGTTTCTTGATCTTGATGTTGGTACGACTGATATGGGTAGCATCCTGTATCTTGATCTTGATGTTGGTACGACTGATATGGGTAGCATCCTGTATCTTGATCTTGATGTTGGTACGACTGATATGGGTAGCATCCTGTTTCTTGATCTTGATGTTCGTACGACTGGTATGAGTAGCATCCTGTTACTTGAATGTTGGCTAACTAATAAACACAAACCAAGAAAGTGGGGATTGCAAAATAAATACGCCATCGAGAGTATTCTTAGCAGTAACTCTGAAGGTCTGAGTACTGGGGACTAGCCCAGGAGGATATTATAGTCAAGCCGTCATAATGTTAGTCTGCGTATAGACTACTACAACACTTCTTCCTTCTTTCTTTATTAATTAACAGTATTATTTGTGCTCTAAAACGAAATAAGTATCAAATGAGAGTTCGAAAAATAAAATGAAGTTTACTCTGAATCCAATATGGCGGATTACCCAAGACTAGACTGAAACTTGTCATATGTATATAGGGACTGGATTTCCCTAGTAAATGTTAAAACAGTAAAATTGCTGAGATTATGAATTAAGTTATCACGTTGGGTGTCAATGGTCGTCGCCTCTATGAGAATTATCACAGATATGTATATACAATATAAGATATGTTACGATTGACACCGGTGATTTCTTTTTTTTTAATTCGCGAGTTACGATCTCCTTCTCTAGTATCTAGGCAATGAATAAGACGCATTAAGCCCTAAATTGTCATTTTAGGGCTCATTAACTAGAGACACTTCTAGCGTCTATTATACAGGTAATAGTGTATACTCTTATATTTTAATTACATCAGTAAATTATTATATTTATTTTGTAATTCCTTGAATAAGTTCAGACTATTTTTCTTTATGTTTAAATTGTCTTAATTTTATTTTACTTATATAAACCTAACTTCCTCAATAAAATATAGAAGTTGTCTTGTATAAAGTGAATTTTATTATTGATTTTATTAACTTGATATAAAAATAATATTATAAGAAAGTAAGTGGATACGAAATAAACTTAGAGTCAAAAATATTAAGATAATTTGAGATACAATAAAACAATATATAGTGGCATAATATGCACTACTATCCGCGTAAAACCAGGGCGGATCGCTAGTCAATAATAAAAGTATCAACTTCCGTAAATAGACGTTACGGGAAATGAATTATATATAAAATATTGTGGTTAAGTTATCTTGTCTGGTGGTCAGAGAGTTCGTGTATTACCTTTTGTATTTCGCAATGGAAGTACACAAAAAGAGAAACTTTTACTAACAGCCTATTGTTTCAAAGACCTACATTTTTAAGTATTTTCCATACATCATGTATTACATTATTAGCAAACAATAATATATTATTTATCTTGTTTTGACTATTATCAAGAAGCAGTGCTGCGCAAAATAAATGATTTGCTTTAATTGAAATACAAAATACTTTCAAATAATGTATTTAAAATATAAAATACAAAATACATGAAATGAAATTCTTAAAGGTAGTTCCATAAGAAATCATAGGAAATTTAAAAAAATTGTTGTCGATCCATTTTAGGTTTTGAAATAACTTTGACACACTCTTCTTTAGGGTCCCAAAAAAACAAAATTTATGCAAAATTAATTATTGCATTTCCACTTATTCATAAACGTCGATAATCATCAATTTTAAGCTTTTTAAAATTTGGCTCTTAATTTCTTTCTTTTTAATACGTGTTTTATTACTACATTTTAGTCCACTTTGACGGCTTAATAGCTTAGGCCTTAGAGCAAGCAGCTGACGTTACTCAAGAATTAAGTGACACCAGACGAAACAGTACAGCCACAAGTTGACCCTAGTATCTACCTCCTTATAGACAAAAATTTGAAGTTTGCTTCTAGTTTTTATTACTTGAAGTTTCGAAGTTCATCAAAATTGCAACAACTTTGGCTGTAGCGATAAAAATTTTATTTAAATGGACTTACAAAGTTGATTAACAAAATTGATTCACAAAATACATTTAGCGACCTCATTGGGTCGCTAAATGTATTTTGTGAAAATGTATTTTGAAGCTATAAGTATTTAAAATACAAATTACAAAATACATTTTTAGGAAGTAATTGATATACAAATACAAAATACGTATTTGTATTTCAATTACAAGTAATTCAAATACTGCCCAGCCCTCTCTAGAAGTCAGTTGAAAAAAATTAAATTTCAACAAAAAAAAGAATGATGTTGATTATATATAGTGAATCGTATATATATAATATTTTTATCTGTTATATTATTGACTACTGTTGAGCCCTATATTATATTTGATTGTTTTAACAATTTTTGTACTTATCTTTGTATAATTTTAGGGCCCAAAAAACAATTTTTAAATTGACGCAGTCAAAAGATACAGCCATTGCAATAGAATTAAAAACTATAAGGTGTTTGCTATATAAAAAGAAAAAATTTAATAACCATACTAGTTATTAAATTCTTTGCAGTTGGTAAACTGACTGTGGTCTATAATGTAGTATGGGGACAACAGTTTTTCAACTGCAAAATTAAATTTGTCTTCCAAATATTGATATTTTTTTTTATAAAATAGGAAGGCAAACGAGCAGTCGGGTTACATGGTGTTAAGTAATCACCGCTGCCCACGGACTCCTGCAACAATTGGGGGATTACAGAAGCGTTGCCGGCCTTTAAGGTGGAGATATACGCGAGTTTTGAAGGTATGTCGTAATGTTCCGGATATACAGCCGAAGGTAGATCATTCCATAAGTTGATTGTGCGTGGAATAAAAGTTCTAGAAAAACGCACTGTTGAGGCACGCCACACATCCAAATGATGAGGATGATAATAAAAGTTATTTCGTAAAGGCAGGTAAAAGATGCTTTGTCATACATAAAAATCATATTCTTATTTAAATGTAAAAATCATATAAAACGGTGAAAGGCCTTGTACGATTGTAAAGAAACTTCAATAATAATTAAATATTTATTGCACTATCAATGATATGAAAGTAAACTCGTAAGTGGATTTCATTTTGTCTCCCACTTATTATATCAAATACTAGCGGCCCATCCCGGCTTCGCGCGGGTGGAATATTATTTTTAAAAATATATTGGCCCTCCCGCATTTCGGTGCCCCCTCTCTTGCCGCTTTACTCGCTGCGCTGCGTCGCTATACAGGCCCGTCGCGTCGACGTGTATTTTTTGTTTATATTGATATTTTTAATTTCATAATATCTTTTGAATGGAAAGTCCGATTTTAATAATTCAAAAAGTAATTTACAGGTATTGAAATAATCTTGAATACGAAATAATTTATTTGGATAAGGATTAATACAAAGTTATAGAAAACATGGTCTGATTTTGATAGGCATTTTTATTAACTTTTAAAATGTAAAAAAGTAGTTATAGTGACGTAACTATAATAGTTGGACATATGGTCTCGCGGACTTTTTTGTAGATATTGATACGTTCTATAATATTGTATAACATTTTTTTGTTCTATCATCAATACTTTTTGCAGCGCATGCGATGAAAGATATTTTATGGCAAATTTTTTGGCACCTTGGGTTGGTTTTCGTGAGATTTCCTAAGGATCTCTAATTTTTTCTTGTAATAAATATAGCCTATGTTACTCAGGGATAATGTAGCTTTCTAATGGTGAAAGAATTTTTGAAATCGGTCCAGTAGTTTTTATGTTTATTCGTTACATACAAAAATACAAATCTTACTTCTTTATAATATTAGTATAGATATAGATAAACTTAAATATTATCATACTGGTCGACCAGGCTTTGCCCGGGTGCAATTTTAAAACTGTAATATCTTCGAAAATATTCATTTAAATTTCATGCTGTAAAGAGCCATATTGATCTATATAAAATGCACAATGTATTTTAGGTACCTAATTGGATAAGGATTAATGTTGTATTGCTTAAAATCGCTTCGTAAATAAGCCATTATTTTTCTTAAAAAGCAAAGGATAAAAAATGGTTATTGTGGGTTATCCCTAAGAGATAGACTTATACCATCGCGGACTTTTTTGTAGACCTTTTTAAGGTGTACAATATTGTAGTACATTATTTTGATCTATCTCATATTGTTCAACCAGTGTTTGCAATGTAAGCGCAAATGAATGTGTTTATTTACGACATCACATTAGAAACCTCTAAAATTATCAGTGTATCTCTACTATATTATGTATGTATTATACATATAATCCTTCCTCTTGAATCATTCTATCTATTAAAAAAAAACCGCATCAAAATCCGTTGCATAGTTTAAAAGATTTAAGCGAACAGACAGAGGAAGCGAGTTTTATACTACGAAAAGATGTTAATTAAATTCTACTACTACATGTTGTACATACAAATATATTTTATTGTTATCCTGCAGGAACACGTTTTCAGGGATAAAAGTAGTAGCTTATGTTTTAATCCAGGTTATAAAGTATCTGTGTGTCAAATTTCATTGAAATCCGTTCAGCCGATTTTCGTTATCGAGTGACAAACATACACATTTTCACATTTATATATCTTACCGAAGACAGGTTTGAGTAATTATATATAGGGCCATATAATGTATGTTATGTATATATGTTTTTAGTCAGTAATCTGCAACTGTAACTTGCATACTATTAAAGCAGTTTGCATTTGTTTGGGATGATTTAATGTGTATCTGGTCTATTATGATCGAAGACTAAAGACTTTCACGGCCATGCGTTATCAACTATATCCTATATAGTTCGCGTGCAGTGTTGCTCTTATTCGATTATATAAATTGATTTAGATTTATGTAATTGGATTTATTACTCACTTTTACAATTCTTTTATAGCTTGATTTCATTTGCATTTCACTTGGTGAAAATATTTTTATATCACTTTTACGTTTTATTTTATTGTCATTGATCCATACGTAAGTTTGACCTTTTTCACGCAGTAACAGATTGACGTATCATTGTAATTTGTTTCGTAGAGATAGAGAGGTTTAAGGACCTGAAAGAAGCATAGATCTTTATCCCGAAAAATACATGTTTATATGGGATAAAAATAGAATTTAATTTTATTTTAATCTCAGATATTTCTGACCACCATTGAAGTACCACTGAATCTTAAAACCAATGGAGATATTCAAGAAAAAGGAAGAATCCTTTACCGAAAAAAAAAATTACCAAAAAAAGAAATAACTGTAAAATAGAAACAAGAATCTTTTCCTCTTTCTAAAGAAATTTTAAGAAAACTCCTCGAAGACTTAAAAAAGAAGTCCCCATTTCTAAAACAATTACCTATTAAAAGTTTATAACATCTGAAGTTAATTATGTTGAAAGTTTAATTACATCGGGGAAATATTTCCCGACGAGAGTTTGAGTTTCACTTTGATTAAGTATACAAGTATATTATATTTATGTACTTCTGGATTTAGTACCTGAGCTATCGAGGTTTTCACATTTTGTGTAAGATACAAAATGGCAATTAGCAGATTATTAAAGAGATGTTCTTTTGCACTTGCTAAACTGGCCGTGACCTATAATGTAGAATGGGGATAACAGTTTTCCAACTGCAAAATTAGGTTTGTTCCTTAAATATTAACAACAGTTTTTGGAAAAGGCCGCTATGGAATATAAACTACTTTTGTATTTTAAATATTCCATATTCGTTTCTTTTGCGAAAGTCTACTATAAAGACAAATTTTAAAATATTTATACTCTTCTTCAATATTGCAATATGGGATTTAGTACCTGGGCAATCGAAGTTTTCACCAAATTTTAGGTAGGTAAGGCCGCTATAGGGAATTTTATTTTGAAAAATTAGAGCTGCAACCGAAATTCCTAAATATATCGTATAGTCTTATTTTGATTATTATAGGTAGGGATAGAAAAAGGGGAAAGAGATGAAGGCAAAGATGGAGACTAAAAGAGTGAATGAAGTTTTTTGTCCCTATTTTTCTCACGATAGATAAGTGACAAATGAGCAGACGCTCCACCAGATGGAAAATCGCCACAGTTGCCCATAGACATAGACAAAATTAGGGATGCGTTGCCGCTTCGAAGATGGAGTGAGGAGGGGGAACGAAGAGAAGAATGCTGCGGTTTCAGTGGACTCTAAGATTCTTGCAGCCGCAACCAAGCAAGCCCAGCAAGAACCCGGTGTTCAATTTAATCGAAGTAGTTGTGGGATGGGAGATGGAGGGGGTAGAACTAGCCCTCATGCGGCTAAAAATGTTTCATAACATTTCACATACTTCAGTAAATATTTCATCACGACAAAGTAGTTAATTAGGACAAAACCACAAGCGAAACTTAGTCTAGTGTAAATGATGTAGATAATGTAATGTACAGTGACGTCAACGACGACGACGATAAAAGTCAATAAGGATGATTTGCAAGAAATGTTGCAATTAATCTGAAGGATTTTTAATGATTAGGATTAAGCTTTAAAGCTAGGATGACGAGATATGGGTATTTAATGACAATTCCCACAAACGCCATAACGTATTGACTTCCTTTTTGACTTTTGTTTGTTTATCTTACTTCTTATCGTTAATTCACTACTCTCTATTTAACGACAACTCCAAGTAATCTACAACATGGCGAAATTCCATAAATATGATTGGTTTATGTTGATTTTCTAAACTCTAATAAATAAAACTCCAAAGCAATCTGTAACGTTGAAGTTACATGACTTTGTTTGATTTATTTTATTACTAATTGTTGATTTTGTATTCTCTATTTAACGACAATTCCTAAAAATCTATAACATACAAATTAAATTACTTTGATTGATTTATTTTATTACTAATTGTTGGTTTACTATTCTCTATTTAATGACAATTCCTAATAATCTATAACATACGAATTAAATGACTTTAATTGATTTATTTTATTACTAATTGTTGGTTTACTATTCTCTATTTAATGACAATTCCTAATAATCTATAACATACGAATTAAATGACTTTGATTGATTTATTTTATTACTAATTGTTGGTTTACTATTCTCTATTTAATGACAATTCCTAATAATCTATAACATACGAATTAAATGACTTTGATTGATTTATTTTATTACTAATTGTTGGTTTACTATTCTCTATTTAATGACAATTCCTAATAATCTATAACATACGAATTAAATGACTTTGATTGATTTATTTTATTACTAATTGTTGGTTTACTATTCTCTATTTAATGACAATTCCTAATAATCTATAACATACGAATTAAATGACTTTGATTGATTTGTTTTATTACTAATTGTTGGTTTACTATTCTCTATTTAATGACAATTCCTAATAATCTATAACATACGAATTAAATGACTTTGATTGATTTATTTTATTACTAATTGTTGGATTACTATTCTCTATTTAATGACAATTCCTAATAATCTATAACATACGAATTAAATGACTTTGATTGATTTATTTTATTACTAATTGTTGGTTTACTATTCTCTATTTATTGACAATTCCTAATAATCTATAACATACGAATTAAATGACTTTGGTTGATTTATTTTATTACTAATTGTTGGATTACTATTCTCTATTTAATGACAATTCCTAATAATCTATAACATACGAATTAAATGACTTTGATTGATTTATTTTATTACTAATTGTTGGTTTACTATTCTCTATTTAATGACAATTCCTAATAATCTATAACATACGAATTAAATGACTTTGATTGATTTATTTTATTACTTATTGTTGGTTTACTATTCTCTATTTATTGACAATTTCTAATAATCTAAAACATAGAAATTAAGTGACTTTGATTGATTTATTTTATTACTAATTGTTGGTTTACTATTCTCTATTTAATGACAATTTCTAATAATCTATAATATAGAAATTAAATGACTTTGATTGATTTATTTTATTACTAATTGTTGGTTTACTATTCTCTATTTAATGACAATTTCTAATAATCTATAACATACGAATTAAATGACTTTGATTGATTTATTTTATTACTAATTGTTGGTTTACTATTCTCTATTTAATGACAATTTCTAATAATCTATAATATAGAAATTAAATGACTTTGGTTGATTTATTGTATTACTAATTGTTGGTTTACTATTCTCTATTTATTGACAATTCCTAATAATCTATAACATACGAATTAAATGACTTTGGTTGATTTATTGTATTACTAATTGTTGGTTTACTGTTCTCTATTTAATGACAATTCCTAATAATCTAATAACATTGGAATTAAATGACTTTGGTTGATTTATTATATTACTAATTGTTGGTCTTTTACTTCCTATTTAACGACAATTCCTAATAATCTATAATATCGTAATAAATGACTGGTTGTTTATTTTTATTACTGTTTTTTTTAGTTTCTGTTTAACGACAACTCCCGATATTCTACAACGTCAAAATTGAATGACTTTGGTTTGTTTATCTTTTTACTCTTTTTTTTGAGTTTCGCAACTCTCAACAACGCTATAAATTATTCAGTACCGTACTTGTCGTTATATAGAGTATACAATATATTACTTAAAATTCAATAATTTACTTTCGGCATTGGTTAAGTTATCTTTCACTTAAAGTAGGTCACAGTTACTAAAGACACGATTAATATTAAAAAGATTAAATGTTATATAAATTATGTATGTAAAAGTGTCTTATATTGCGTCGCGTCGGTCCAAAACATCTACAATTATAAGTCGATGTATTGTAAAGTTGTTATTATTGAAAATTAAAAAAAAATTTAACAAAATTTTTATATCAGTTGTTAATAACCTTTCAATTATAAAATAAAAAAACAAGACAATTTAATTCAGTCGGTCCAAAACATTCGAATGTATAAACCGGTAACTTTATTATATAATAAATAAAAATAAACCTTTAAGTCGGTTATAATTTATTATAGATTCGCGTCGGGCTAAAACCTCCACCTGTACTGCAAATATTCGAATTATTATTTTATAAGTTTAGGTTAGGATCTAATAGACCTTATGTATTCTTCTATTAAAAGTAGAATAAAAGTGTATAGTAAAAGTAAATCTAATAGAAATGGTAATGAGATTACGTCCGCGACTCGCAAACATTCAACAGATATGTGCATCCAGCGTGAACGATTATATTACGTCCACGTTCACGTCCCTTATGCAAATGAAAGTAAAAGGTATATTCTATTACTTACAAAAAAATAGCATTAGAAAGGAAATTAGATAGGGGCCGTTCAAGTAAGACGTAAACAATTTTTACTATTATCAACCCCCCGTCGCCAATACCATGAAAAGTAATCAAACCCCTAACCCCCCATTGAGGCCTTACTCTCCTTTCCATGTACGTGTATAGTTTTTTATTGGTGACGTAATCACCATGCAGACCCCTTAATCCACGAGGGATTTAAAGATAAGCGAAAAAGACCTCCTACCCCCATTACTGCTAACGTAATATTTGAATGGCTCCATATCCGTCTGTATATATGCTTGAGATTGAAAATAAATTAAATAAATATTTTGGTTTGACTGGAAATAATTAAAAAAAATTAGAAATAATAAGTAAAAAATATTTTTTTCTTTGGAAAGACGTCTAAAAAATATCTGTGCTAAAATTTCGATAACTCTGCTCCTTCAAGTTATTCAAGGTCATAGTTGAATTTTAAAAAAATATTCCCCTTTTGGCGGGTCTATCAAACTTGTCGCAAAATTTTATTTTAATAATATTTTTTGAAGTTTTTTTTGTAATTCTGAGATTATCTCAAGGCAGTTCAATGAACCGTATGAGTACGAGAAGATCTAAAACTTAAAAAAAAGAAGTTATTTAAACGGAAAATAAAATTGATTGTCCAGAGATTTTCGAGGATGAGTAGCGTGGGATGTGTTTGTTAGGAACCAATCGAATCGAGTCATATCCGATTTTAGACAACAATAACAGTGCAGAGTCCTGCGTAAATCAAGTATCTAACTCTATTATTAAAATCCCAAATTTCCAGGCCATATTGTCAGATATATTATGTCTTTATTGTAAAGTACATTAATCCAAATTGAAGTAGGATTTCTAAGTTATCCATAAAATGATAGAGTTATGATAAAATGGATACCTAAGCGAAGCGAATCCGAAACGAATGTATGCGATGATTACCAGCCAATGACCGATACTTATTACTTACAAAACACTGTGCAATAATTGCGAGTAAATTACCGCATTTCATTAGGAAATTGTATTTATTTCATTGCTTTACTTTTATTTTGAAACCGTCACAGTTATTTTTGATGCGTTTTTTATCTCGAAATCTTAATCGGATGTAGCTCCTTCAACACTAGATATTTTTTTTAATAATTAAGTCCACAAGTATAAGTGAAACTTTGTATGCTTGGATATTTAGATGTTTGGAAGTTTGTTACTCAATCATGCTGCAACGGCTGAACGGATATCGACGAAATTTGACAGACGGATACTTTATTACCTGGATTAACATATTGGCTACTTTTTATCCCGGAAAAATTTATAGTTCCTCTAAGTAGATTAAATTGCACCTATACGAAGCCGGGAGGAGTTAACTAGTATTCTCAAACTTTTAAAAAATTAGTTGCAATTTATTTAGTATATATAGTCATATATAATGCGTGAAGGTTTACTCGCTGTTATGATAAATAAAAAAGTTTACTTAAAATATAGGAATATTATCACGAAGAAGACCAACAAGTTATTCTAAGTATTCCAATAAGAAATCATAAATCTTAAAGTTAGATGGATTCTTTTAACCTAGACTAAAAGCGGTACTGTTTATGTAAGTGTATAAAAACAAATAAACAAAAAACCTAAGACACGACCGTCAGTTTATTGAACTCTGTCATTGATACAATAGAAGTCAGAAATATAATAAATCTAAATAATAATTTAAAAATAACTTTCGATTTTAAACCCTCATTAATACAGTTTAAAATAATACACACTAAATTATAATCAGTTAATCCATTTAAGATAGAAGTTCACAAACTGATTTGACGCGTATAAAAAAAATAAAATTTTATCCTAACAGGATTCCCTTCCTTCACCCCTTAGGTCCCCTTTTACATCTCATATTTCGGAACCACTGATTTAAGAACTACAAATCTATACAAATACACTTTTTAAACACTCTTCTTATTTTGTTAGAGGTTAAAAATAGTAATATATATCTTAATAAGTCAAAAAAGCCGAAAGTACTTTGAAAACTCATCGTATTAAATTAAACACAAAAACCCAAAGAAGAAGATTGATTATTTCGATACGTACTTTATGAACTCGAGCCATCATTAGGGCGAACAAAAACAGTCATTATTAAGAAAAAGCCTACCTTTTTCACTAATGACACTCCATTATCCCGGTGATCAAAGTCAACACAAACCGTTTAACAGTTAGTAAAACACGTTAGTAAACTGTTTTGCCGCAACTAGTTAACTTTAACTACACTTTTAACTGAAGGCACGGCTGTCACCGTCTCATGTTAGAACGTAAATGACCATAGTGGAACGCTCACTTCACTCGATTTAATAAGAAAAATGCGAGAGTAATGTTGATTTACACAATATGTTGTGTGGTAAGTGTAAGTGATTAGTGGTCAAAGATATTGATGCAAATATAGTAAATCTTGGGTAAGTAAACCCTGGATATGTGAGAAATCTCTCCTATTAATAATTGTAATGAGAACACTTCCGTATTACAATAATAATGTTATTAAAGTAGTTAGTAATAAAGATTCAAGGCCCTGCAATTAATAATAATTTCCTATTTTTAATAAGGAAAATTAATAGCGGGAACCAGTAAATAAGTCAACTGATATCTATCAGTTAGCTTTAGAGGCTCTGTAGCCGGCCCATCTGTAAGTGAGACAACTGATAACAGATGTTGTAGGACAGGCAATTGATAGTGAGAACATGCATACGGGACAATTGGCATTGGGGCCCTCCTAAAAATGAGACAACTGACAGAGTGGTATCAGATCAGGTAGACAGTAATAGATTCCCAAGTAATTAAGGCAATTGACAACAGGATCATCTGTAAGTCAACTGACAACCAAAACTTTTTGTTTTGGTATATGTGGCAACTGATAGCGGGTTCCTCTATAAATGAGGCAACTGACATATTATTTTTGTACTAAATTAAAGCGGTAAAGACTTCAAGGTCCCATGAGATCCCAAATATTTAAAGTTACATTGTAACATCAATTGAATTAAAAAAAATCAATGACCTTGACCTGATATTTTAAGAAACTATGACAGTGGTTATGGACTTAAATTAGGCACATAAGAGAGAGATCTGGTTTACATATGGCACGCTTATATAGCTCTACATGAGATGTCATGTCTGAAAAGTTTAATATAGGTCAATGGCTTTAATGCTAAGTGTTTGGTGTCTGTGATGTGAAATAACTTAAGTCCCAACTTGCTACTTGACAGCGTGTGGATGATCTGTAATAGACAGCAATCTATAGCCGTCATCATCGGTAACATGTCGGACAGAGAAAGTGGCAGACTTGCCCACTCATTCATTACGATTTGAAAGTGCAAGTTCAAATAATGCTAACGACACTTCGATGCTTCCACCAAAATTTTATCTTCATACTAAATTAATCGATAATGAACTCTTTGAATAAAAAAAATTTACTTGCTAATAGATAGGTACATGTATCTATATATATAAAAGGAGAAGCTGGCTGACTGACATATCAATGCAGGGCCTAAACTATAAGAGTTAGAAACTTGAAATTTTGCAAAGGGGTTCCTTTTATAACTTAGCGGAGCACTAAGAAAGGATTTTTAAAAATTCACCCCCTAAGAGGGTTAAACGGGGGTGCAAAGTTAGTATGAAAGTTTGCCGTTTTTGAAGTTATTCAAATGAAATTCAGTTTGAAGGTTATTCATTGGAAGTCATGAAACAGAGGTAGAATATTTTTTCAAAAAGAATCCCTTAAGGGGCTAAAGATAGTTTATAAGTAAAAATGGATCGCCTTTAAGTGACAGATAGACATATGAAAAGAAAAAGTGAGTGAAACAGAAGACAATGTGTGACATGGTGGAGTCCACTTCACATTAGTGACATACTACGAATTGTAAAACGGAAATATTGGGGAAACGGACACCTCAGCGAAGCGAGGGCGGATCTGTTAGTTTGTAACATATTACAATCTAACCGATGCGCCATCGGCTACATTACATATAATGTGACCTATAATATTACGGACGCTTAAAATTTCCGAAGCAAAATATATATAAATACTTCGCGACTTTATTTAAAGTATTTTTACGCTAAAATAAATTTTATTTAAAATACTTTAAAATAAACGAAACTATACATTCATACTAATTAAACGAGCAATCTTTAGAAAAATAACTATATGATTAACATTCATTAAAATATTATTAAGTACTAGCCGACCCGCGCGACTTCGTTCGCGTGTTGCTTCTCTCCTATGGGTCGTAGCGAGATGTTAAATAGCCTCAATTACTCCTTGTTACATCAGCTATTTGCCAGTGAAAGTCTCGTCAAAATCAGTTCAGCCATTTCAGAGATTAGCCGAAACAAACAGACAGACAAATATTGTAAAAAATGTTGTTCTGTCAAATGCGGTTATTTTAATATTACAAACAGACACTCCAATTTTATTTATTTGTATGTATGGATATAGAACGATCGGAAGTTAGAAAACTATTTACATAATTATGTATGATTGTAAGCTTCGGATACGTTTTTCGTAATATTTGTTGATGATGATGATGATTGTATTTGAAGACTTAGTCTATATTATCAAAGATTTTTAATGTTATAATAAAACGTGGTAAAACCAAATATGTATTTATTTTCTATTTATACAAAAGTCTAAATTTTAAAATATTTTACTAAGATACCCAAGGAATTGTAATTTCTTTTAGTTGTCTGTAACTAACGGTTAACAGAGTGTGTTATTTAAAATAAATGGAGCTAATCTTATCATGATTCAATAAAAAAACCTGCGAAGTCCGAGTCGGACTTGCGCTTCCGTACCAATATTCGGCAAAAAAACTCAAGTTTGATGCATGGGAGCCCCCCTTAAATATTTATTGTATGAGATACAGCGAGTACGGATCACTAAAAAGAAGATTACTTTCGCACGATCTATTACAGAATTTAAACATTTAATCTGAATTCTGTACTACTTAAGAAATTTACAATTACATTTGAAGATAATTAAACCCCGCTTTTATGGGTCACTAACACAGAAGCAATTCACAAAATTTCATAGAAACCAACTTCCTTAATTTGCGTAAGCCTACATCTATTGTCCATTTCATAACAAAATTATCTAACTAGATTTAGCGTGGAATATCTTGGTTATTCCGGATTAAATTTACCGTTGTGTAACGGATCGTTAGCACAGAGCGAGTGGTATGAAATATGCTTTACCGATTGACGGACTCTGTATTACTATTATAGATATACTATATTAGTCCGGTCAATATAGACATTTGAAATAACAAAAATTTCCGGAGATCCAAATATTGGTGGAGAGCTAGGGTTTACCATTACTATCATGAGGATATAAATAACGATATTCCCGAATCATTGTCATATTTTTTGGAACTAGTCATTTTAAAAAAACAAGCGTCATAATTTAGATCATCTAGAGTTAGTTTGTATGAATATTAGCCACTGCATCATGACTGCTGTTTGAAGAAAGAAGACATGAAGTAGACTTTTAAGAGTATGAATCTGATTAAAATATCTAAAGAAATCAAAACAATAATAATAATAATAAAGAGCCTTTAATAGTTCCATAACATTAACAAAATAATTTTTTTTCTTTTATAAATATATGAATGTTTATCTGAATGTCGGGGATTTCTCACCTCCACTGCTAGGCTCTCTGTTAAAACCCAAGGTTAAACGCACATAAACCTAACCTAACACAAGACGAGGTAATTACATTGTAAGGTACTCACGTGACCTTGATCGGACAGTACTCCTAGCACTAACACAACACTGCACAACACTATCACTATTCAGGCACTACTTCACTTCTTGGGAGACCGCGCACGACTAAGACTTCTGTCAGACTGTCGATGGCATATAAAGGGTCGAGAGTCGAGACTGTCAAAACAACGGAAGTGACTACTACCCTACTCCAACGCCATAGATACCGATGACTATTCGATTATTCGATAAGTCTTTTACTATATACTCCGACACATATATATATATCATGGCCCCTTTCGGGTATAGGCCTCCTCAATTTGCCCCCATTTTTCCCTGTCGTTAGCTGTTCTTATCCAGTCATTTCCTGCCAGTTGAAGTATATCGTCTATCCAGCGAGCTTTTGGTCTACCCCTTTGTCTTTTACCTTCCGGACCTGTCCATTTTGTCATTCGTTTAGGCCATCTTTCTTCAGAAGAACGGGCGATGTGTCCTGCCCATTTCCACTTTAGGCGTTGTGTGTGTTCTAATGCGTCTATCACTTTGGTTTTGTGTCTGATTTTTTGACTATTGACTTTGTCGATGGTCTTCATGCCAAGGATGCTCCTCTCCATAGCTCGTTGACAGGTACGTATTTTTAACATAGTGTTTTTGTTAAAGAGCCAGGTTTGGGCACCGTAGACTCGAATCCATCACTTTTTTCTTTAGTTTAATAGAAAGTTTTGATTTTAATATTTCTTTATAGCTCCAGTATTTTTTCCAGGTCATGTTGATTCTCCTGTCTATTTCGTCTAAGTGTCTTGTGAATCAAAACAATAGTTAACCCAATAATCAATAGCAATATCAATATCAATAATAAGGTAATATCTAAAATTTGGGAAACCACGGTAAATAAAACGCACTGAGTACACTACCTCACAGGTGGCGTGGAAATGTGTCCATATCATGTATAATGTGACTCTTAGAATCGCGATATCTCAGGAATGGTAACTCTTAAGAAAAAAATCATTAAGACCATTTTTGTAGCAAATTTTAAGATCTACAACTTTGGTTCAAGATTTTATTTTGATAAAACTTACCGTTTTCGAGAAAAATACAAAAAACCTCAAATTTTCACCTTTGACCCCGAATAATTTTGTAGCACACATAGGATCGATGGGGATTTTTAAAACTTTATTTGTAATGGTAAACCCTAGCTCTCAACCAATTTTTGGCTCTCCAGCAATTTTTGTTATTTGACCACTATTTTTATGTCTAAATTGACCGGACTCCTCCTAAATGCACTGAAGTAGAGAACCAATGAAAAGGCTCTAATAGCGTGAGGAGCGCGCCACGTGGTTCTTACGTGACAGTGCTGTTCCTACGAGACGTCGTGGATTGGATTACCTATTCAGGAACGCAGTATGCTCAACACAACTACCGGCCAGTATAAGTGATGTCATGGGTCCTTGGCTTTATAATAAAATAAATAAAAATTTACAAATCAGGAACATAACTAAGCATGATTGTAAACAGAAACTCGTCTCTTGGTTGCTAAACCTAAATTATCAGGATACTGAAGCTCTATTAAAAATAACTGCATAGGACTCACTTAACACGCAAGTACACTTACAACATACACGCACATGCACAACACATACACACGCACGCACCCGGGCACGCAACTCACTCGCACAAACACACATTCTTCATTTTTTTTTTTCATATAAAAATTATTATTTCATTGCATCTCATTCATTTGTATGTTATGACATATTTCTTACAAATTTAATAAAGGTCCGAAGGAATGCAGCGACATCCGCAACACAAGGTATCTTAGTGCGGGTGTCAAAGCACTCCTATTATTCTATATTGGGGTCCTAATAATAAACAGATGTAAAAGTTATATGTAAAACAGTATGTATATTTTTTGTGAAATAAATTATTATTATTATTGTTTTTTTATTTCTCTACTATTCCTACAATTTACATTTTTAAATATATCTAAAAAAAAACCAAAATACATTTAAAAATATAAAAAATAGAGGCCAACCGGCAGCGGGAACACGGTCCAAGCTACCGACAGTCAGGGCTCCAGAGAGAGGAACTTCCGCACGATACGTGCCGTGTCCAGTAGTACCGCTTTCTGCATCAGGCCCTTGACCCATCCATCCAACGCGAGCCTCTTAAGATGTTGATCGAGGCTCTTGGCTATTAGGCCATTGGCCGTCACGACAATCGGCACAACGACTGCTGAGTCCACATCCCACATGTCGACAATCTCATGAGCTAAATCAAGATATTTCATTTGTTCATCTTTCTCAGCTTTCACGAGATTACCGTCATGCGGGATGGTGACGTCAACAATCATTGTGCAGCGCTCCGATCGATCTATCACCACTATATCAGGCTTATTGGCAATAATAGTCCTGTCAGTGATGATAGTTCGATCCCAGTACAACGTGACACGACCATTTTCGAGAACTGGGTCGGGCGCATACCTATAGTACGGCACCTCAGACTCCACAAGGCCGTATCGAAGAGCAAGTTGTTGGTGGATAATATTGGCCACTTGGTTGTGTCTGTGCAAATACTCGCCGTTAGCAAGACGAGGACAACCGGAAATAATATGTCTGAGTGATTCGCCCGAACTGTGACATGCCCGACATATGTCCACCGTGCCATCCCTCACAATATACCTCCGGTAGTTTCTCGTCATGATAACTTCGTCCATAATTGCAAAACAAAACCTTCGGTTTCCCCAAATAGGTTACCGAACCGTAGCCAAGATACGGATGCTTTAAAGTCGACCTCGTCCCCGTGAAGGGCACGGTAGAAGCGTCCGTGTAACTCCTTGCTCTTCCATACCTCCTTGCGGTTGTCGGTGCTGAGTACTATAGGTTTGCGCCAGTTCTCTTTTGCCAAGGAGAGCGGGGTCAGTCCCTTGTCCATTGCAACCACATCCCGATGCATTCCCACGTCGGTTTGGAGGAAATACTCCCTGAGATTGCACACCTCCCGGTTATGGAGAGTCTTAGCATTCAAAAAGCCTCGACCCCCACATTTCCGAGGGATGTACAATCTCATTACCGAAGATCGAGGGTGATGCATTCGATATGTGGTAAGCAATGCACGAACTTTTCTATCCAAGTCGTCTAGTTCTTTCTGAGTCCACTTGAGTATGCCGAAGGAGTACATGAGAATTGGCATGACCCAACCATTGTAGGCGCGCACCTTATTCCCTCCTGACAAAAGACTTTTCAATATTGTTATTATTGTTATTATTATAATAACGTTCAATAGACAATAGACCCCGTTTTGAAAAAGTACATAACACATGTATCTATTAGGAATACACAAAATGACCTCGTAGGTAAGCCGACAATTATTTTCAGTTTTTTTTTGTATACTTAGTTTATTACATACAAGTCTTACTGTACTACTGTATGGTTTCAACAATACATATGTTCTTAAGTAATTCTCTTTTTTGACAGTAAATAATAAATTTCGAAATTTCACATTACCTCTAAATTCGGGTAATTATTCTCATTGACAACAAATGCAGTGTTTTGTATAAATGTATCGTATGAACGAGGCGTAACATGCTGTGCATTCCAATGCGTAGTCAAACATTGTATCCTATATTTTGTTCTTGATCGTGATAAACTGGTTTTGATAAGATACGTTTTCATCAGTTATGGATTTGGATTACTTGAAAAAAGATTCTAAATTTGAATTTTCGATACACAAATTTGAATTTTAAATCTATTTGAAAATAGATTTAATGCAAAGATTTTGGATTGAAATGATTATTAATTTCGCCTGTTACAAAAATATATTAATTCTTCCCGTGAGACCCGTGAAACCCGTCCCGGGTTAGAATACTATTCCCCTCTGCCGCTGGGAGAGCATCTCTTAAGAGCCGAGTAACCCAGCACCCCCTTGGTGGCAGGGGATCGAGTAGACTCTGGGGTCTTGCTCAGGGTCCACTGAAACCGCAGCATTTTTATTTCTTCCCTTCCCTCCATCTTCGAGGATACAACGCATCGACAAAACAAGAAAGTATCTGTATATGTCCATGGGTGATGGTGGCCACTTACCATCAGGTGGACCATCTGCTCGTTTGCACCTCAAGTACCATAAAAAAAATATTATATTATAACTTCGAGGCAAAGTTTTGAGCAAACTATAATATATATGTCGGAGAATAAGTAAAAGATTATCGATTAATCGAATCGTTATCGCTATCTGTGGCGTTGGAGTAGGGTAGTGGTCACTTCGTTGTTTTGACAGTCTCGACCCTCGACCCTTTATATGCCATCGACAGTCTGACTGAAGTCTTAGTCGTGCGCGGTCTCTCTAGAAGTGAAGTAGTGTATAAATAGTGATAGTGTTGTGCAGTGTTGTGTTGGTGCTAGGAGTGCTGTCCGATCAAGTTCACGTGAGTACCTTACAATGTAATTACCTCGTCTTGTGTTAGTTTAGGTTCATGTGCGTTTAACCTTGGATTTAAACGGAGAGCCTAGCAGTGGAGGCGAGTGTCGTGATCACTTAAAGGACGTCCTTAAGCCTACACCTTGGTCACAAGTCCAAGGCACTGCTTAGGTTTCTCTCGTAATTGTTAGAGATCATATTTGATCATTTATCGGTTCAGTAGAAGTATCTGCGTCGCGTTTACCCAATATTCCATTCAATACAATCACCCCCTTTTAGTGTTCCCCAATATTCCCCATCTTCTTCCTTCCATCTCCTTTCACATCGTTTAAAATCCCCGACATATATAAAAATATATAGAAACAAATTTATATGTTGTCAGACTCCTCAAAACTCGTATTATTAGTTGTTTTTTATCTCTCCTTTTAACGTTTTCACCACCTGCTAATATAGTAAATGTTTTAACTGTCGTTATGGAGAGTTAATACTGCACGTATCTTTTGCTTTACTAAACTATGAAAGAAAATTATTGTACTAATCAAAAACTTGTTAGGTTTCGGTATAAAAGTTTTGGGCAATATTTTATGATAAGTCGCAGCGAGTTTCCAGTTTAGGTAAATTGTACATTATTTAGGTAAACCAAAAACTTGGAGATTACATCTAATTTAACCATTTTGTAAAATATTTATACTAATATAATAAGCTTGTGAGGTTGTAGGGGATAATCTCTGGATCTACTGAACCGATTTTGAAAATTCTTTTAACAATAGAAAGCCACATTATTTGTGAGTATCATTAGCTATATATTAACCTGAAAATAGAAAAGACTTTTTCGTGGTAGTCGGATTTTCAAAGTAAGTCGGAGAAAAAAAACTGCTGAACGAAAACGTTTCTTTCGAACGCTGCCTTAACGATGAGATATATGATTCATAGTTGAATGAGTGCGTGAATAGTTCGAATACGCCTTAGCGAAGTGAGAGTGGTTAGTACTTAAATAAATATATATTAAAATTAAAAATACTCGTTGAACGCTTTTTACATTAAAAACTCTATCAAAGTTGGTGTGTAGTTTGGAAGATACTAGCGGATAAACAGACCCGGAAAGGGCTTCTGTATTGTGATACAATATCTAGAATTAGTATAAAAATATTGAAAAGGTTAGTTAGAAGAAAACATTGTATATATAACGCAATAAACACAAGCGTGCAGGCACCAGCGCTCGGGCACTAAATGTAAATTGTTCTCGGAATGAACTCATTGTTTCTGTTTATGTTCGGTGGTAAAAGCAAACTCACATTAGTGCTCGTCTTCAGTGGATCTGATAATATATAGCGATATCAAATAATATTTAATAGTGTACGATATGCGCGCCATCTATAGCTATTTCGTTGTATGATGTAAATAACCTTTACATTACAATTACAATACAATTGAAGATGTTTTATCACAATCGGAGAAATAATATGTCAGCATAAAAAATGTGAACAAACTAATATCGACTCTACGTTGGAGATGAGGAAAAACTTTTTACTATTTTTTTATTAGTCCTCCTGCACTCATTCATTCATGTACACTTTAGATTTGATTTTGACCCGAAAAACGTTGTTTTGCCATATAAATTTTAAAAAAATGGTATGGGTCACCCTTATCATTTAGGGGTATGAAAAATAGATGTTGCCTGATTCTCAGACCTACCTGATGATATGTACACAAAATTTCATAAAAATCTGTCGAGCCCTTTCGAAAGGGTTTGGTAACAAACACCGCGACACGAGAATTTTATCATAACACTAGCTAACCCGGCAAATCACTTCGGGGGATTAAAAATAGATAGTAGCCGATTCTCAGACCTACTGAATATGCATATAAAATTTCATAAAAATCGGTCGTACTGTTTCGGAGGAGTATGGTGACTAACATTGTGACACGAAAATTTTATATATAAGATAATATAAAACAAACTATGCAACGAATATTGATGCGGCTTTTTTAATAGATAGAGTGATTCAAGAGAAAGGTTTATTATATACAAAATATAGTAGAGAAACCGTGCGAAGCTGGGGCGGGTCGCTAGTATATTATAAGATATAGTCAAGAAGATGACTAAGAATGTGAAAGAAAATATAGTAATTTATAATATTTATGCCCTATCAACAACTAATATCTTCCTGATTCTTTTAAGAATAAAATTGTTCACACATCTACATACATCTAGTAGTTGTGTTAATTTACACATCACGCTCATCAGCATTTATATCATTATATAGCGCGATATTTAGCTTTAGATGGAAAACAAAACTGAATGTGACTGTTTCATCTCAAATCTTAATTTGAATATTGTGTTGCAAGGACGGTATGAACTTGCTTCTGTATTTAATATCTATTGTTATATAAACAAACATATATATGAGCCATATAGCACACATTAGGCAGTAGGTCGAGCGGTGCTTGAGGCTTGTGACCCTTATTAACCAGCACCCAAAGAATACCTATTCTCTACTTCGTTATTTGCGTTGCTATCGTTATTTTATATACCTCGCCTTATAATTAGTTAAATGACTACGAGTCACTTTATGATATCACTCGTCATACTGCTACTGAACTATCTAGATTCTAGGTGAATGATTATAACTTGCCAAGAGAGTATCCATAGTATACTTAGCTAACAATAAGAAGATTTACTTACATTTAAAAAGAATACAAAATTAATTTTTGTAACTTTATTTTATACTAGCCGACCCGCGCGACTTCGTTCGCATGTTGCTCCGCTCCTATGGGTCGTAGCGAGATGCTATATAGCCTAAGTTACTCCTTGTTACATCAGCTATCTGCCAGTGAAAGTCCCGTCAGAATTGGTTCAGCCATTTCAGAGATTAGCCGGCACAAACAGACAGACAAAAATTGTAAAAAATATTGTTTTGGTGTATGTACTGTGTGCGTGTATACATCCATATGCACTTAGTAAAAAGCGGTTATTTTAATATTACAAACAGACACTACAATTTATTTATTTGTACGGATTTATGTCTCAGGAATTCTCATCTGTTGTAATGCAAAAAAAACTATATTGAAAATCATATTCAAGGCAATTATTCACATTTGTTTTAAGAATACCCCATTGCTTGGACAGTGTAACAAAACCTTTGTCCCTAGATCAGAAACAGTCTCTCAATTGATTTCATACAGTGAAAGTGTATTGGTATTAGCATTAGGTATACAGAGGTATTTTTTGGGATAGGCAGATATACGTTTGTTTGTAGATAAAAACACATTATCTAAAATGAGTAATTTTCAAATACTTGTTATTTTAAATTACACTATGGCGGTATGTGGGAACCGTTCGATAAGTTAACAGTTACCTTGATATTGTGTTATATTAATTGCTTCTCACCAGTATTGAATAGGAATAATAAATGTTTAACTGTTAAATGTGTTATTTAACTGTTTATAACATCGAAGGTATTTGATCCTCACTGTCATAGAATGAGAGAGGAATGAAACCCATTACTGTACAGCAATACGTATATACATGCAATTTAGACTGAGGCGAGCTCTTTCATAATATATTAACTCTCACCTCCACCACTCGACCTCGCCAACTACAATAGATAATTTACCTTAACCACGACACTTTAACACTAACTTCCATGTTCACTGCACGAAAACACCAGTGACAGACTAATCTATCGCACTAAAAGTTATATATCATCTACACGTCCGTATACTTGAAATAATATAAAATGATCTACCCTACTTCATAAACAGTGTTGCTAACACATACAATGATGAGAGGAATTATACATACAATTTAGACTGAAAGCCGGGCAGTGCCTTATACCTTCGACCAAGGTGTAGGGTCAAAGGCCTTTTATATAATAACAACGCTCCCCTTCGCTGAACGAACGCTAACTATATAGATAATAAAGCTATCTTACACACGTGGACCTCTAGAAGGGTGACCTTAACCACGACACTATAATACTAACTTCCATGTTCACTGCACGACAACACCAGAGAGACTGACTCTAATCTATCGCACTAAAGGTTATATATCATCTACACGTCGGTATAATTGAAATAAAATACAAGCAACTACCTGCAAATACTATTTTATCAACGGAGTTACTATCGTTGCTTTGATTTGATCGATTACTTTATATAAAATTACATTTCAGAAACAGACACATGCAAAATTATTATATCTTCAAAGGTCAAAAAAGTAAATCTGAGGGCGAGAAATGAGGCAAAACATTGGAGAATTTGTCAAGTTGATATCCCGCTTCTGATTCTGAACGCTATCAAGCGGTTCATTTCTTGCGCTAATCACTCAAAATATCAGTCAGTGTAATATGAAATCTCGAGTTGTCATGAGTGTTTTTTGCCCGACTACGGCGAAGCCAAAAGGAAGGGTAATGATTTTGGCAGTCTATGTATGTTTGTACGTTGCACCCTAGCGCCTAAACTACTGAACTAATTGTCATGAATGAGGTGTCAATAGATTCGTAATAATGGCGCGGGTGATATAGGCTATAAAAATTTTATGATTTTTTTTAGATTACAAGCTCCAAGTAAGCTGAAATGCTTTTGTTATAAGTGGGCCACGTCAAATCCTACTAATATTATAAACGCAAAAGTTTGTAAGAATGTTTGTTTGTTACTCTTTCACGCAAAAACTACTGAATGGATTTTGATGAAACTTTACAATAATACAGCTTACACATCAGAATAACACATAGGCTATAATTTATAATGATATAGTGTGAATTATCCAAAATATAGCGGGTGAAACCGCTGGGTGCAGCTAGTATATTCATAAATCTGTTTATATTACGTACAGTCAAATGAGAACTTCATTTTCTTTGAAGTCAGTTAAAAACTAGAGCAATCTTCAATCTTCTAGAGCAAAAGTCAAAACTTATTTTATATATTTCGAAATACTTTTTCCTATCAAGTACCGGAACAAAACAACATGATATATCAATTGTTAGATATCACGCAATAATCAATTTCAAATGATTTGGTACTAAATCGCGTGTTACCAAAAAATAATTCATTTTATGTCTAGAAAAATCATAATAAGTAATAACATAAAATTGTGCGTTTTAGAATGTCAACATTTTTTTAATTAAATTAATAAATGCATTTAACATGAAAAATTTGTAAAACCAGTCAGAACTAACTGAACTATAAAACCATGTCACAATATTTGTTAATTTTTGCAAGTCAACCTTTTTTCATGGTCCAGAGGCTTACCCATTTGCTCGAGGACTGTCCTCGTTTCGACCTCCCCAGATTAGACCACCCTTCCCTTCATTTTGACCGAAGTCATGGAGAATAAGGGCGCCCTTCAACCATACATTAAATTCACTGATTTTATTATTATTCATTAATCAGTTGAAAATTTTCACTTGTACATAAACATCGGATTTGACAATATTTTAAGTTTTTAGTTTCCAGTTTCCGTTAGTTTAAGTTTGTAGTTTGTATATTACTTTTTTTAGTGTAAGTCTCTCCTGTATATTCATTTCGCTTAGCCTAAGTTAGGTTAGTTTTTATTATTAATTGTAAATCTTTAGTTTTAATCAAAGCTAATTCTTTTGAAATTCTACATATTTTCAAGTTAAGTCTCGTTAACTTCCCATTTTTGGACTTTGATCTCCAGTCGTATCAAATCGCGCCAGGAACTACTGTCTCATAGATCGTGTCTTTAATATTGACTTAAACTACTTTTATTTTATGACTCTATTATGTGACATTTTCCATTCCTGAGAATAAACTCATTTTGATAAAAAAAGGTATGAAGAACTGCCTTCCATATGTATATGTATATTGTTATGATAATATCGAAGTCTGCGCAGCAGTGATAGTCTGGTGGTTAAGACGTTGATGTCTACATAGGAGGTCCGAGTTTGATCCCCCTCACAGGCACACACATATAACTTTTTTGAGTTATGTGTGTTTTAAGCAATTAAATATCACTTGCTTTAACGGTGAAGGAAAACATCGTGAGGAAACCTGCACTCCTGAGAGTTCTTCATGTATCAAAGGTGTGTAAAGTCTGCCAACCCGCACTAGCGTGTGGATTATTGTCTAATCCTTATTCTGAGGAGGAATGGCCCATTAAAGAGTGATGGCGAAATTCCTATTGCTTTCAATTATACCATAGATCGTATATAGATTAGACACAGTAGTTTAAAATTGCTTGAAGTTACACAAAACCCATAAATATTGCAGGCACTTAATATTGCGTATGCGTAGATGAAGGGAACGGGTAATTGTATCTGTTAACTGTCTGTTGCAAGAATTAACAAATTTTTATGAGACTTACATTTTATTATCAATACTATTATGCAATAAACAAGTTATTGTGCATAAGATATTTTTGCTTCGACTGTTAAATCCTTTTTAGGGATACATAATTATAAAAAACGAATAGACGAATAGGTCAGAGTCTATGATAGAGACGCTAGTCTCTTATTATTATAAATATTCATGACGATGATTTTTTTTAATAATTTTATTTTACTCTACTTTATTTTACTTCTAAGTTCAATTTTATGGCATCCGTAAATGAAATAAATCCTAATTTATATCAACTTGTCCCCGTCCCCCTTAGGCAATCGGCTCGCTTCGGCTGGAGACGCTCTTGATTTTAAATAATACAAAATTTAGAAACTAGTTATAAATATTACAAAGTAAAACTATGAACTACATAATGGTTTCGACATCAATTTACTTTCATTGATTACATTATTTTGTCTTAATTATGCCACATCCGTACTATGTTCCGACAAGTTAATCTGATAGTAGTTAGGCCTTTCTCAAGTTTAATAGTAGTTATAAGCTGATAAAGACCTTCATCCACCAAGATATTATAAGTCCCAGTGTCGATAATATTTTTTGGCAAAATCGACCATCTTTCCAATCGAATGGGAGACTGCAAATCTAAAATTCAACGTAAAAAATTACTTTTTTTTAAATGTTTTTCGTTCGTTAATGGGGATGAAAAATATGTCACATAATATATATTGAAATTAAAAAAAATCTATAATTCTATATTACTTCCCTTGAGTAAGAATGTCCCTAGGAAGGTCATATCCAGAGGCGCCCTTTATCGAGATCATACCTTGGTGTACATTAGTCTTGACAGCATTGTGACTTAAAGGACTTAATAATTACATTATCGACTTCGAAGATACATTGTCCTAAATCTAATATTTTTTTTGTAAAAAGTGGTAGTGTTGTGGAATAAAGTGAATCTTGCATCCACAGTTTTGTCACTTCATGGCAGCAAACCACTGTGGATGCAGGATTAATTCATTACAAGTCCTAGAAGAGCCTCAGAAACGTATTTAAGAAGATGTTAGGTAGAAAAAATAGCCGCCAAAGTATTGTTTAACTGTTTGATTGATGTATTACTAGTTAGAATTGTATTGAATACTCGAGCGACTTCGTCCGCGTGTAGCTCCGCTCCTATGGGTCGTAGCGTGATGATATATAGCCTATTGCCTTCCTAGATAAATGGGCTATCTAACATTGAAAGAATTTTTCTATTCAGACAAGCAGTTCCTGAGATTAGCGCGTTCAAACAAACAAACTCTTCAGCTTTATATATTAGTATAAGATATTCTCTAACTCACTTTTAAGGGAGTTACATAAAGTATTAAAATTATACATTTAGATCCAATTAAAAAATTGCGTTCAATTCAGATAGATTTCTTAGACTAAATCTAGAAATTTCTTTATTATTATTTAACACATATATGTAATAATAATCTAACAATAAACTAAGAGCTTCACAAATTTAGCGAATAACGAGAAATCGTCTAGTAAATGACTTTCTTTATTAAAGTGCTGTGAAAGATGCTTGTAATGATAAATGATTTCGAAGTCTGTCATTAGATTTTTAAAGATGGCGGATGATCTGCGCTTTATTTGATTGACAGCTAACAATTGACTTAAGAGGAAATGACTTGCTTGAAAAAGAGCTTTGTAATCTTTACATAATGTTATCATATTGATACAAGAGAAAAATTGAAGTTATGGTTGTTTGTGTGATAATTATAATAAGAGTGAAAAATGTCTCATTATAATACTTTTTTAAGAAACAAATATAAAGTCTCGTAACCACCGAAGGGATCCACCATCTGCCTTCATCAAACCATCAATACCTTGAAGAATGTGTTGGAGGCATATATCAATACCTGTTGGACTCCTTAAATCAAGTCCAATAACCCCTAATTCGATGGGGTTTCAATCCCTTTCTGGCTTCATCATTAGACCATTGATACGAGGTAGAATCTGGTGGAATCATCAAAACAAATAATCTAGACCCAAACATAATGAGTCTACTATTAGCAAATGAAGAGTTCCACCTATCCACCTTGTGATTTTGCCATCAGAACAGCTCCAGCAAACTTGCTACAAAAAGTTTCATTCCATTAAGAGAATTAGAAGTACATAGGTTCCTGACTGACTGACGTTAGTTATTTGCTAGTTTATTATCTTTAAATATTACTGAAATCTTTTATCATCAGTAAAAAGCTAAATAAATTCCAAAAGCTTGATACTCAATTCGATTCGATACTTGACTTCGAAAGAAAGGTATCGAGAAATACCGGTTCATTTCTACTGTGTAAGCAATGACAGTGACCATGGTTACAAGATTGTTATAATTGTCAATGTATTAATATTCTCACGCAGCTATCAAGTGAGAAATGAGCTGATAGTCTTCAAACAGCTGATCAGATCTTCATAAATTATAGCTACGGACCATCTCTATTAAATTACCTTTCAAACAAATAAAACTTCATCAGAATCGGTTTATTATCTAGGGCACTACGATGCCACAGACATGTATACAGATACACATGTTAAACTTATAACATCCAGTCGTTGTAGCGTCGGGGATTAAATTTTAGCTACTTTGTGAACTTAGAATCTATTATAATTTAATTTTAAATTATAATTTAAGTAATATAGAACCAAAGTGCCTAGAAATTGGAGTCTTAATACATTTTGTTTGTAATTAATTTCTCGGAAATTGAAGTGGGTTTGTCTAAGATTACTTCAACACTAAAGGCTTCATAATATTGTCTAAGGTTTCACAAAGTATAAAGGATTTTTGTGAATTGTTAGCTATTTACTGGCAACATTGATTTAAGTAGAATTTTATTCTCGAGGGTGACAAAACTGATAAAATTCATACAAAAAGGTAGGAGACAAATAAATACGAGGGGTATGACAGAAATGATTATTATTGCATCGCAAGTAGTCAATGAGTAATGTTCTATGTCTAAAATACATATAATCCTCAGGAGTAATATCTAGTAGACAAACATAGCGTTGTATTTGGAGATAAGTTCTAAAACTAAACCTCAGACACAATCAATAAACCACAGAATGAAGTCATACAATCAAATATTTTATTTACAAATAAACTATTAAAACTGTCTTGGCAAAAAATAAATTTAGTGGTATAGTCTATATGCAGATTAACAGTGCGACGGCTTTTTGGCTAGAATATTTCTTCTGAGGGTAATACAATGCCTCAGCGTTACTACTAGAATACTTGCAATGTTGCTGTCAAGGCGGCATATTTATTTTGTTAGTTTTTGTTTTTTCGTTGGTAGAAATGAATGATAATCAGTTTGTGCCAACTTCTAAAATAAAATGTTAATCAGATTAATGTTACCAATAACATATCATAATTAACAATATATAAAAGTATTTAATAAAAAAATAGTTTTTATCTGATTCTTAATTGATTTCTTTTTTAATTGTAGGACACTTAGGAAATAAATGTTTTTAATGAAATGAAAAATATTTATTTATTATTCATATAGAAATGTTAGCAGCATCAATAAAGTAATACATAATGTTAGCAAAATCTGTAAAATATTTTCTTAATCGAAAGTGCATCTATAATATTTTATAAACGACTCTGACGATTTCATAAATGTTTTATTTCGAATACAATGATCAATAAAAAGTGAAAATCCAATTTACAATTCAACGATGTTATACGTGATTGTAACAATGTATTACTTTGTTATACGTGTCTATAATGTTATGTGTATCTGTTTATTGATATAGATCATTGAATTCTAAAGAGGTTTTTAATATAGTATTTATATACAGAAGTAAATATTATAAAGTTACTCTTAACCCGTGAGGGGACTGGTTAGAATACTATTTCCCTCTGCCGCTGGGAGAGCACCTCGTAAAGGCTAGTAACCCAGCCCCCCCTTTGGTGACAGGAGATCTATTTCCCGACTGGCTTGCTACCAAGTGTCAAAGACGGGTTCCGGTCGAGTCACATGGGGGCCAGACTCACCTCCTCCCTCTCCCGTCCCATTAATGCTGCGGATCTAGCGGACCCTGGGCTCTTGCTCAGAGTCCGCTGATACCACAGCATTTTTTTCTTCAATCTCCACTCTATCTTCGAAGATGCAACGTATCGACGAAGAAAGAAAGTATCCCTTGTTTCGTCGATGTCTATGGGTGATGGTGGCCACTTACCATCAGGTGGACTATTTGTTTGCTTGCACCTTATCTACCATAAAAAAAGAAACATAGGTAATAATTGAGCATACAAACTTAACCAATGAATGTGCGTTTTAATATTGATTTTGACACAGATATAGAGTAAAGCTCGGGGAAGGACAGAGGCTTGTTTTATTTTTGCTTGAAAAAGAGCTTTGTAATCTTTACATAATGTTATCATATTGATACAAGAGAAAAATTGAAGTTATGGTTGTTTGTGTGATAATTATAATAAGAGTGAAAAATTTCTCATTATAATACTTTTTTAAGAAACAAATATAAAGTCTCGTAACCACCGAAGAGATCCACCATCTGCCTTCATCAAATCATCAATACCTTGAAGAATGTGTTGGAGGAATATATCAATACCTGTTGGACTCCTTAAATCAAGTCCAATAATTCGATGCGGTTTCAATCCCTTTCTGGCTTCATCATTAGACCATTGATACGAGGTAGAATCTGGTGGAATCATCAAAACAAATAATCTAGACCCAAACATAATGAGTCTACTATTAGCAAATGAAGAGTTCCACCTATCCACCTTGTGATTTTGCCATCAGAACAGCTCCAGCAAACTTGCTACAAAAAGTTTCATTCCAATATGAGAATTAGAAGTACATAGGTTCCTGACTGACTGACGTTAGTTATTTGCTAGTTTATTATCTTTAAATATTATTGAAATCTTTTATCATCAGTAAAAAGCCAAATGAATTCCAAAAGCTTGATACTCAATTCGATTCGATACTTGACTTCGAAAGAAAGGTATCGAGAAATACCGGTTCATTTTTACTGTGTAAGCAATGACAGTGGGTTACCATGGTTACAAGATTGTTATAATTGTCAATGTATTAATATTCTCACGCAGCTATCAAGTGAGAAATGAGCTGATAGTCTTCAAACAGCTGATCAGATCTTCATAAATTATAGCTACGGACCATCTCGATTAAATTACCTTTCAAACAAAAAAAACTTCATCAGAATCGGTTTATTATCCTGGGCACTACGATGCCACAGACATGTATACAGATACACATGTTAAACTTATAACATCCAGTCGTTGTAGCGTCGGGGATTAAATTTTAGCTACTTTGTGAACTTAGAATCAATTATAATTTAATTTTAAATTATAATTTAAGTAATATAGAACCAAAGTGCCTAGAAATTGGAGTCTTAATACATTTTGTTTGTAATTAATTTCTCGGAAATTGAAGTGGGTTTGTCTAAGATTACTTCAACACTAAAGGCTTCATAATATTGTCTAAGGTTTCACAAAGTATAAAGGATTTTTGTGAATTGTTAGCTATTTACTGGCAACATTGATTTAAGTAGAATTTTATTTTCGATGGTGACAAAACTGATAAAATTCATACAAACAGGTAGGAGACAAATAAATACGATTATTATTGCATCGTAAGTAATCAATGAGTAATGCTCTCGGTCTAAAATATATATAATCCTCAGGAGTAATATCTAGTAGACAAACATAACGTTGTATTTGGAGATAAGTTCTAAAACTAAACCTCAGACACAATCAATAAACCACAGAATGAAGTCATACAATCAAATATTTTATTTACAAATAAACTATTAAAACTGTCTTGGCAAAAAATAAATTTAGTGGTATAGTCTATATGCAGATTAACAGTGCGACGGCTTTTTGGCTAGAATATTTCTTCTGAGGGTAATACAATGCCTCAGCGTTACTACTAGAATACTTGCAATGTTGCTGTCAAGGCGGCATTATTTTGTTAGTTTTTGTTTTTTCGTTGGTAGAAATGAATGATAATCAGTTTGTGCCAACTTCTAAAATAAAATGTTAATCAGATTAATGTTACCAATAACATATCATAATTAACAATATATAAAAGTATTTAATAAAAAAATAGTTTTTATCTGATTCTTAATTGATTTCTTTTTTAATTGTAAGACACTTAGGAAATAAATGTTTTTAATGAAATGAAAAATATTTATTTATTATTCATATAGAAATGTTAGCAGCATCAATAAAGTAATACATAATGTTAGCAAAATCTGTAAAATATTTTCTTAATCGAAAGTGCATCTATAATATTTTATAAACGACTCTGACGATTTCATAAATGTTTTATTTCGAATACAATGATCAATAAAAAGTGAAAATCCAATTTACAATTCAACGATGTTATACGTGATTGTAACAATGTATTACTTTGTTATACGTGTCTATAATGTTATGTGTATCTGTTTATTGATATATATCATTGAATTCTAAAGAGGTTTTTAATATAGTATTTATATACAGAAGTAAATATTATAAAGTTACTCTTAACCCGTGAGGGGACTGGTTAGAATACTATTTCCCTCTGCCGCTGGGAGAGCACCTCGTAAAGGCTAGTAACCCAGCCCCCCCTTTGGTGACAGGAGATCTATTTCCCGACTGGCTTGCTACCAAGTGTCAAAGACGGGTTCCGGTCGAGTCACATGGGGGCCAGACTCACCTCCTCCCTCTCCCGTCCCATTAATGCTGCGGATCTAGCGGACCCTGGGCTCTTGCTCAGAGTCCGCTGATACCACAGCATTTTTTTCTTCAATCTCCACTCTATCTTCGAAGATGCAACGTATCGACGAAGAAAGAAAGTATCCCTTGTTTCGTCGATGTCTATGGGTGATGGTGGCCACTTACCATCAGGTGGACTATTTGTTTGCTTGCACCTTATCTACCATAAAAAAAGAAACATAGGTAATAATTGAGCATACAAACTTAACCAATGAATGTGCGTTTTAATATTGATTTTGACACAGATATAGAGTAAAGCTCGGGGAAGGACAGAGGCTTGTTTTATTTTTGCTTGAAAAAGAGCTTTGTAATCTTTACATAATGTTATCATATTGATACAAGAGAAAAATTGAAGTTATGGTTGTTTGTGTGATAATTATAATAAGAGTGAAAAATTTCTCATTATAATACTTTTTTAAGAAACAAATATAAAGTCTCGTAACCACCGAAGAGATCCACCATCTGCCTTCATCAAATCATCAATACCTTGAAGAATGTGTTGGAGGAATATATCAATACCTGTTGGACTCCTTAAATCAAGTCCAATAATTCGATGCGGTTTCAATCCCTTTCTGGCTTCATCATTAGACCATTGATACGAGGTAGAATCTGGTGGAATCATCAAAACAAATAATCTAGACCCAAACATAATGAGTCTACTATTAGCAAATGAAGAGTTCCACCTATCCACCTTGTGATTTTGCCATCAGAACAGCTCCAGCAAACTTGCTACAAAAAGTTTCATTCCAATATGAGAATTAGAAGTACATAGGTTCCTGACTGACTGACGTTAGTTATTTGCTAGTTTATTATCTTTAAATATTATTGAAATCTTTTATCATCAGTAAAAAGCCAAATGAATTCCAAAAGCTTGATACTCAATTCGATTCGATACTTGACTTCGAAAGAAAGGTATCGAGAAATACCGGTTCATTTTTACTGTGTAAGCAATGACAGTGGGTTACCATGGTTACAAGATTGTTATAATTGTCAATGTATTAATATTCTCACGCAGCTATCAAGTGAGAAATGAGCTGATAGTCTTCAAACAGCTGATCAGATCTTCATAAATTATAGCTACGGACCATCTCGATTAAATTACCTTTCAAACAAAAAAAACTTCATCAGAATCGGTTTATTATCCTGGGCACTACGATGCCACAGACATGTATACAGATACACATGTTAAACTTATAACATCCAGTCGTTGTAGCGTCGGGGATTAAATTTTAGCTACTTTGTGAACTTAGAATCAATTATAATTTAATTTTAAATTATAATTTAAGTAATATAGAACCAAAGTGCCTAGAAATTGGAGTCTTAATACATTTTGTTTGTAATTAATTTCTCGGAAATTGAAGTGGGTTTGTCTAAGATTACTTCAACACTAAAGGCTTCATAATATTGTCTAAGGTTTCACAAAGTATAAAGGATTTTTGTGAATTGTTAGCTATTTACTGGCAACATTGATTTAAGTAGAATTTTATTCTCGAGGGTGACAAAACTGATAAAATTCATACAAAAAGGTAGGAGACAAATAAATACGAGGGGTATGACAGAAATGATTATTATTGCATCGCAAGTAGTCAATGAGTAATGTTCTATGTCTAAAATACATATAATCCTCAGGAGTAATATCTAGTAGACAAACATAGCGTTGTATTTGGAGATAAGTTCTAAAACTAAACCTCAGACACAATCAATAAACCACAGAATGAAGTCATACAATCAAATATTTTATTTACAAATAAACTATTAAAACTGTCTTGGCAAAAAATAAATTTAGTGGTATAGTCTATATGCAGATTAACAGTGCGACGGCTTTTTGGCTAGAATATTTCTTCTGAGGGTAATACAATGCCTCAGCGTTACTACTAGAATACTTGCAATGTTGCTGTCAAGGCGGCATATTTATTTTGTTAGTTTTTGTTTTTTCGTTGGTAGAAATGAATGATAATCAGTTTGTGCCAACTTCTAAAATAAAATGTTAATCAGATTAATGTTACCAATAACATATCATAATTAACAATATATAAAAGTATTTAATAAAAAAATAGTTTTTATCTGATTCTTAATTGATTTCTTTTTTAATTGTAGGACACTTAGGAAATAAATGTTTTTAATGAAATGAAAAATATTTATTTATTATTCATATAGAAATGTTAGCAGCATCAATAAAGTAATACATAATGTTAGCAAAATCTGTAAAATATTTTCTTAATCGAAAGTGCATCTATAATATTTTATAAACGACTCTGACGATTTCATAAATGTTTTATTTCGAATACAATGATCAATAAAAAGTGAAAATCCAATTTACAATTCAACGATGTTATACGTGATTGTAACAATGTATTACTTTGTTATACGTGTCTATAATGTTATGTGTATCTGTTTATTGATATAGATCATTGAATCCTAAAGAGGTTTTTAATATAGTATTTATATACCGAAGTAAATATTATAAAGTTACTCTTAACCCGTGAGGGGACGGGTTAGAATACTATATCCCTCTGCCGCTGGGAGAGCACCTCGTAAAGGCTAGTAACCCAGCCCCCCCTTTGGTGACAGGAGATCTATTTCCCGACTGGCTTGCTACCAAGTGTCAAAGACGGGTTCCGGTCGAGTCACATGGGGGCCAGACTCACCTCCTCCCTCTCCCGTCCCATTAATGCTGCGGATCTAGCGGACCCTGGGCTCTTGCTCAGAGTCCGCTGATACCACAGCATTTTTTTCTTCAATCTCCACTCTATCTTCGAAGATGCAACGTATCGACGAAGAAAGAAAGTATCCCTTGTTTCGTCGATGTCTATGGGTGATGGTGGCCACTTACCATCAGGTGGACTATTTGTTTGCTTGCACCTTATCTACCATAAAAAAAGAAACATAGGTAATAATTGAGCATACAAACTTAACCAATGAATGTGCGTTTTAATATTGATTTTGACACAGATATAGAGTAAAGCTCGGGGAAGGACATAGGCTTGTTTTATTTTTATTATAGAAAAGTTGAAATAGGGGATGAAATGCATGTCAAGCTGTGATTTCTTTGTCCTTGGAAATAAGTCATATATAATTAATAAGAAAATATATATGTCAGAACAGAGAGACGATTTGAATGAGTGAATTAATAATCGAACCTTATGATTCTGTAGTTTTTGAACAGGAACCCAGGCAGTGCCTTGGACTTGTGACCAAAGTGTAGGCTTAAGGATATCCTTTAAATGATCATAACACTCACTCTACTGCCTGGTCTCACTGTTTGTCTTAGGTTAGGTTAACATAAGGCTAATCTAACCTAACATAAATCTAACTTAACCTAAGGTTGTGTTAACACATCTAAATACAATGTAGGGACTCATAATAAATAAGACGTAAGAACTCACAATATGATCCTTAGTCCAAGATGTCCAATATCCGTGATGCGATGAAAAAATCGTTGAATATTAAAATGACGCGACGGAAGTGATGATTAATTTTCTTTATTATTATCCGAAGTAAATCAACAAATAGAAAATATGGCGCTGGCGTCGTGATTAATCGATAAACGTTTACTCGTTTGAGGCTGTCAAAATCTTCGAAAGTTAATTGTCACTTTCTTTATCATCATCCCACCCCAACTACAGCCCAACACGGCCTTCACTATTATTCTACCCCAAGTATACCCCGACATATATTTTTTTTTATAGGTACATATTATTTTTCTATAATATATTTTGTTTTATTTGACTAAGTAACACTTCTTAATTTTTTTTGTTTATGGTCTTCGATCAAGTTAAGTATACAAATGATTTGCTATATTATGTACTAGTCGACAGGCGCGACTTCGTCCGCGTATAGCTCCGCTCCTATTGGTCTTAGCGTGTTGATATATAGCCTATAGCCTTCCTCGATAGATGGACTATCTAACACTGAAAGAGTTTTTGTAATGGGCAAGTAGATCCTGAAATTAGTGCGTTCAAGCAAACAAACTCTTCAGCTTTATAATGTTTATATAAAAAAATCTTCCTTGTATATCATTCTTTCTATTTTTACATCAAAATCCGTTGTTTAGTTTAGAAGCGGAGTAACAAACATAAACAGGCGGACCTTCATGTTTTATACAGATGATTAATGCTCATGATCATGATTAACATTTTTATATAATATCGGCTCATTTGCTTAACGTTCACGATTCATAAACACGCGATTGATGATTTGTTCGTGTATCGATATTGGTGCTTATTATTCTCGTTGGAGATGAACGTAAAAAATAATGAAATCTGACGTCTTGGGTGAGCATGGTATGAATGTAAAGATTTATTGGTCAGGGTAAGACCATTTGTTAATTAAATCATATAATTACAAGTTTTTAGCGTCAGTATACAATGGAGCGTCAGTTAATCATTCTAATGACTCATTTGCATATGCATATTTGATTAATGCAAGTATCAAAGTTAAATACTTGTTTTCGCTGGAATGCAGTAATAGAGTGATCTGGCTTAGTATGGTTAGATTTTAGGAGAAACTTTTTTTTGAAACTTTTTAAACAGCAGAACATGAGCACCTGATGGTAAGTCATAGAGTGAGGAAGGGGATTGAAGAGAAGAATGCTACGGTTTTAACATTAACGGGATGGGAGGGAGAGGGGTAAGTTTGCCTCACATACTTTGTGGTCGGATTCGCACGCCAGTCGGGGTACTGGAATACGTTATAGCGTTATAACCGAAAGCACGCGTAGGTCGAGGCAAAGCGCAGCAGGGATGCGGCACGGCGCGACAAGAACAGGGAAGGAACTTACCTCTATAGCAGCGGAGAGTTAATTTTAAATTAGGGACTATTAACTGTTACTAATGTATAGATTTTATGTCTTAGTTTTTTAAAGCGTACTCGTTTGTAATATTATCTCATTGACTGTATATTTTCTATTGAGCATACTTTCGTACAAAAAAATAATGAATAAAATAGAGGTCAACCTAAAGTAGTTGTGTGTGTGATTTTTTGTAGATTATGTCCATATCTATCCATCTGTTACTTTTCTTTTAATTCATTACTTTCCCCTCATTATTCAAATTACCTTCTCACTAAACAATTACTGAGATATAGTGTGATATAGAGTAATATATTAATGCTCGATTGACTGAATAATATCAGCCAGCAAAAACTTAATTCGTCGTGTAAGTAAATAAACCAGTATGAAATCATTTATAACATGCGTATTATTCAGGTACGAGATAATCTTAGTAATTAATGTAAGTGTTGAAGCAGAAACAGTTTTTTGAAATATTAATGAATGAAGATAGTATTTTTTGTAGAGTTAAAAAAATAATGCAGGAAAAAGAGGAGCGTAAATGAATGAATTTATTAGAAGCTTTAATTTGGAATGTTTGTTATACTTATAACATGTTCGGGTCGACTAAATTAAAAATCTAAGTGTCAGTAGCTCAGTGGTGCAGGCGTTGGATTCAGGATCGATAGGTCATGGGGTCAAATCCCTGTCATTAGACTACTGGCGTGCCCCCCTTCAACATTCTTGTGCATTTACCGTACTTGGAGGGATTAAGAATACTAGTAGTTATCGAAGTACAATCCAAACTTCTAGTAATCTTTTTTTGTGTAATTATAACTGATATTCTAAATCCAATATAGAGGACGACCCAAGATGGCGGACTAGTTTATCAGCTTTCTCATAATATGAGTATCAAATGAAAGGATTTGCTGAGAATACAAAAAAAAAGTTTTTATTTTTTTAAATTTCTATTATTGCAAAGCGGTGCTAGAAAGCTAGAATATTTTTTATACTAAAGGGGGCAAGTACTGGTCAATGAATATGTCAGTAGCTATATATGTAGATTGAAAATACACTATGTGAGTCAGGGTGACTCCGTAATAACATTACAGATGAATCTGCATTGTAAATGTGCTTAGAAACCATTCAAAGTCTATCTATTTTAAAACAACACATCGTATGTAATATTACTAGTTGTTATATAACACTAATAGTCGACCCTTCCCGGCTACGCCCGGTTGCACGTGTATTTAGCCGTAACCGCTATGTCCCTGCATTTTAAACCTGTAATATCTTCGAAAATATTCATTTAAATTTCATGCCGTAAAGGGCCATATTGATCTATATTAAATGCACAATTTATTTAATGTACCTAATGGGATAAGGATTAATGCTGTATTGTTTAAAATCGCTTCGTAAATAAGCCATTATTTCTCGTAAAAAGTAAAGGGTAAAAAATGGTTATTGGGGGTTATCCATAAGAGATAGACATATACCATCGCGGACTTTTTTGTAGACCTTTTTAAAGTGTACAATACTGTAGTACATTATTTTTATCTATCTCGTAGGGTTCAGCCAGCGTTTGCAATGTAAGCGCAAAAAAAAATGTGTTTATTTACGACATCACATTAGAAACCTCTAAAATTATCAATGTTTCTCTACTATATTATGTATGTATTATACATATAAACCTTCCTTTTAAATCACTCTATCTATTAAATAAAATCGCATCAAAATCTGTTGTGTAGTTTTCAAGATCTAAGCATACATAGGGACAGACAGACAGCGGGAAGCGACTTTGTTTTATACTTTTCAGTGATTTAAAAAGTTATTTAGGTTAACTATAATTATTTTGTACAAAATAAATGATTATCGAAGCGTGTCTTAGGGTAGTTAGAAATATCACTTTCGTCGCGTCAATGCAACACTCAACCTCTAATTGGCTAGTGGTTTCTATTGGTTGATTTCTCCGTCTCTTTCTTTGAAGGTGAGTGTTGTCATTCTAACACAAGCCCATAAACCCACTCCATCACACAAGTCACAAGTTGAAGTTTAGTTGTTTCTTGATTGTATTGCGCTCGTAGCTTATATATATATCCATTTATTTATTAATAAAATAAAGTAAATAATCAAGAAACGACCAATTTTTTACATTGAAAGTATTATATGGTCAATGACTGCTATTGTGTTAGCAACACTGTTTATAAAGTAGTAGTATCGGGTAGATCATTTTATATTATTCCAAGTATAATGACGTGAAGACAATATATAACCTTTAGTAAGATAGTTTTCGTGCAGTGAACATGGAAGTTAGTGTTATAGTGTCGTGATTAAGGTTACCCTTCTCGAGGTCCACGTAAGTTTACTTTATTATCTATTGTCGTTAGCGAGGTCGAGTGGTGGAGGTGAGAGTTAATATATTATGAAAGAGCTCTTTAAACCTGCTCCTGGGTCTCAAGCCCCAGGCACCGCTCGCCTCAGTCTAAATTGCATGTGTATACGTATTGCTGTACAGTAATGGGTACCACATTTCTCTCCATATACTTAGCAATTGATATCACGTGATTCCGTCTCTTAATTCTATAATTGTGGAAATTGCAGAAGGCTGTAGAACTTGACGTTGGGATCCTCGAGTTCATAAAATTCTTTACTTAAATATTCCTCTTTATTATATTTACAAGATTAGCACCAAAAAAGAGTGAGTTTCTTATGTAGTTGTATCGATTTTGCAGCTCGTTTTCCCTGTTTTGTCGAAAAAACCAGGGTTATTTCTAACTTGTTTAAAGCAAATAAGTACAAAAACAAAGGGCAAAAGTTAAAAATTGATATGAAAGTAAAAATGAAGCAAAGTTTCCTAATTAGAATTTTGCTCCAACTGAAAACTTAAAAAAAGAGCAAAAAGTTCCTTCAAGTTATACTGACAAGCTTAATTAAACAAAAGATGGATTTTGTGTTACATTTTCTAAAGTTAATTGGCCTTTGAGCCGTACATAAAAATATATATCTCGTCTCGTTTCTATATTATACTTACTAGAATCTGCCGGCGTTTTTGTCTATAGAAATTTTTAGTTTATCTAGAGATTTGAGATTATTTGTATGGAAACATCATCTTCTTTTTATAACTAATACAAAAGTAATATCAAGGATGACAAAAACTTCTAATTGCATAGTTTAAGAAGAAACTGATAAACATGTTGCTGCAAAATTGTTTTATAAAATAATAGTATACTATGACACAAGTGTGCTAAGTTCTCGGCTCCGTTGCGCCCTCGCCTCCGGCTCGGGCCTCAACACCCCTCCGCCTCGACTGTAATGACCAAAGAACACGGGAGAAGACGTTTTACAACACAATTGCGAGGAAGAAAACATCAGTATGTTATTAAAATATTCAAGTACGAAAACGAGAACGAAACTAGAACGGACTGTACCAAACTAGTAAGAAACGAAAGATTTATACAATAACTAGCTGACCCAGCAAACGTTGCTTTGCCATATTAATTTGGGGTGGGTCACCCTATCACTTAGGGGGATAAAAATAGTAGCCGATTCTCAGACCTACTGAATAGGTATATAAAATTTCATAAAAATCGGTCGAGCCGTTTCGGAGGATAATGGTAACTAACATTGTGACACGAGAATTTTATATATAAGATTTTCTCATAATTTTTCGGGATAAAAACTATCTTATGTATAAAACTATATTGTAAATTAACTGTAACAAATATATATATATCCAAACTGTCATATTTATAATATTAGTATTGATGTACAAAAAAAATTAATAAAAGATTCTTAACTACGTCGTATTATCAGCTTTATTATGTTTTAGGAGTTCTCTTCATCATGGAGCTAGCGAGCTTAATCTGTCAAGCAAATTAATAGAGTGAACATTCTATATCATGGTTTAAGTTAAAGAGTTGTTTAACAATTATTTATGCAACTGGGGGTCTAGCCAAGTTGCAAACGCTATGTTTCTATTCTCTTTCAATAATTTCAAGCGATAAGTGTTGACAAGCCATGTCGACATATTCGGTGCCTTCCACTAAGCGTTCACAACGCCCAAATAACTTTAGGGTATAAATAATTTTATTTGATACGAATGGAGATTTATTAGTGGAAGTGAATGTTTCTGCAGCGGATGCTCAACGTACCGACACAGGTAAATATATATATGTAAAATTAATTTTACTTTCAATTTAATTATAAGTTTAAAAAAATCAACATTAACCAATAAAAAATATGTAGGTATATAAATTAATAATTATTAATATTATTGTTAAGATTTACAAAAAATAATAACTCAACCTCTTGAAACTATTGTTTTATAACTCGCCCTTTGAATTATTTTCACTAGCGCTCAAAACGCTCACGAAGAAATGGAACGCGATAAACCGTGGTCGTCGTACTCGTGAGCGCGTAAATGGAACGCATTTTTTAAGTGCGAACTGTCATTTTACATATATATGTTATTTTAATTTGATCACGTAATATATCGTTGACATATGTCATTCCCATAAATTTTAAGGTTTTCTATATGCGATAACAATTGTATAAAGTCAACTTGCCTAAGCCCCCTGTTGTGTAATGTGGGGTAATAACTGTTGTATAATCGCTCATTTTTTTGTAAACAAAACAATAAAAATGTTAAAGAAAACTGGCGGGGATTAGAATAACCTACATACGTTTTTTTTACGGTTCTACGTTCTCGTAGTGAAGCGCGCGTGAATGACAGTACTTTTTTTAAAATCAATCAGATACCACGCACCGCGCTTCGAGCAGTAAGAATGTGGCTGTCTGTTGAGTAACCTTGCCAGAAGGAATCAAAAAAAAAACTTTGAGTGTTATTATGAAATTCAGTACAACATTACATCACCCGTTTGGATGATATAATGGTTATTAGGATATTGGGTGTTTTAATGTTGGCAATAAGCTAACTGTTTCAGAATTTTTTAAAAAGATTTAAATCATGGGAATGTATTTAAGATCGCGAACATTATAACTTACTTTAGTTAATTCCTCGGCACTGGGATTAAAAATTATCAGCATTTTGGATTGAAAACTACTAGTATTCTTAACTACTCCAACTAAGCTATAATGTTTGTGTTAGGAGTAGGCCACTGAGGGTCCAGACGTGGACAACTGCTGACGAGGTTGCGGAGCAATTCAATATCCCGTGACTTCGTCCTATTAGCAGTTAAGTGAAACACTGAAGCAGATCCCAACCCCGCATAACCATCCTGAGTCCCCGCTTGAGATGGTAACTGTTGAGCAGATTTCTGCCGGATTAAAAAAAAAAAGGAGTCGGCCACGTCAGTATTCAGTAGTTCATTGACTGGTATATGAACCCACGACTTATCGATCATGAATCGAACACCTGAAAACACTGAGCTACTGACGCTTAATTATAAAGGGGCGATAACCCTAGAAAAGATAGAAAACTGAAAGACTAGAACAATCTAAACGAGATGTTTTTTGAGATTAGTCTTTAAAAATGCAATATATTCTTTATTTATTGAGCTAAACATGGATTTTTATAAGTAGAAAAATAAGAGTAAAATAAAGAAACAATAATTTCACAGTGGACCCGCATTCGGTCGCATTTTTTAATAAAAAACTTGCGCAACGATTTACCGTTTAACTTTTAAAAGTACTCTAACTTTTGCTATAGACTTATTCTGGTTATTTACAAAAACTTACTTCGCCTTTTTAAGACATGCTTTTTTAAAGTGTCTTCAATTTTCATGGTCTAGTTGGTTGTGATCTTGAGGTCATGGTTTCGATACGGAAATAGAGGCTTTTATTTTTCTTCGACTACGCAATGATAAACAGGGTAATGTCATATAATGTGAATCTCTTTGTAAAACTCTAAAGACAAATACGAGTGTCGATTTGTCATTAAATCCTACTAATATTATAAAAGCGAAAGTTTGTAAGAACGCAAAAACTACTGAATGGATTTTTACGAAACTTTACAATAATATAGCTTAGACATCAGAATAACACATAGGCTATAATTTATAATGTTATAGTGTGAATTGTCCAAAATATAGCGGGTGATACCATGCAGATAGTAATCAATATGACGTCTACAAATCACCTAACTGTAATAACTTCAATAAGGATGGTAATTAAAAAATAGGAATTTAGTAAAATAAGTCAACTGTTTTGCTTTACTAGCTGTTTGACTTTTAAGTCAACATTTCATCCAGTCGGATTTTTTTTTTTTTTTATATATAACTAGGTCGGCAAACAAGCGTACGGCTCACCTGATGGTAAGCGATTACCGTAGCTTATAGACGTCTGCAACACCAGAAGCATCGCATGCGCGTTGCCGACCCTATCCCCAATTCCCCCCAGGAACTCTGGTCACCTTACTCACCAACAGGAACACAACACTGCTCTAGAGTAGCGTTATTTAGCTGTGATCTTCTGTAAGGTCGAGGTACTACCCCAGTCGGGCTGCTCCATATTTGAGCAGGAAATTTCCTGCTGTGCCCTACCTCAGTTATATATCCTATAAATAATTTTTTTAATTTACTTTTTGTATTTCTTAGAAAAATGTTTTTATAGATTTATAATTTATGATATCCATACAGGTTAGTTTACGACATATATAGTCAAACAGTACTGCCAACAATGGACAACAGCTTGCACGCCATGGCGCCAAAAAAGTACAGTGCTGCCATACGCGGACAAGAATTCATCTGGGTGATAACTTTATAGATGAAAGCAGAGTATTTCATCAATACCAAATATGAAAACTGCAACATAGATTGTATAACAGCTGTCAAGCTTCCAATCTCATATCACAGTGTCGGTTTCGGGGCCAAGTGATTCTCAGCACGAACCGAGCGGATAACGATTAATCTTTTCATACAGATCCACCCACTCATATGAGCCAAGCCTACATAGGCAATATTACCTACAGAATTAGGTTACAGCCTCTCAAAAGCTTACAAGAACTAAATTAATTTTAAATGTCAGTTATTTTTATTCTTCAGGGTTTACGTATGATAAGTACAAGATCACTTATGAGATCTTTTCTTTAATGCGAAATACTTGTTAGCATCGTCACAAAGACAGTATTAGTAGGCGTTACAATGCTATCTACTGAACACTGTAGTCTAAAGACGTCAAGGTTTTCATTATTATTATATTAAAATATTACACAGACCTAAGATTATGCTTTTTAAGATAACTATAACATGGGGTCACGTAGTTCGATAACCAAAATAGGGTACAATTTCTTTTTATCATTATTTTATAGTAAAACTCTAATCTATGTAACTAAAATGTTAAAGATATTTTAAAGTGCAATATAAAAGTATTAATGACAATTAGATAAGTAAATATTTAAGTTTAATTCGATACAAGATGCAGCTGAAGAAGACCGCCGAATGCGGTTGAAACTATAGTCTATGTGACCAAAACTTAAGTAAGAGTCTCACCGTCTTATAAAGGTACTCGAACATTCAAAGCTTACACATATTCTAGAATACCAAACTTGGTAATTTACAGAGCAAATTGAAACTAAACTAAAAAATTACAGTTTCTCTAGAGGCAGAGAAATCAATTTACATTTAAATGACTTATCACTTAAAATAATTATAAGAAAATTACTTCTCGTCTTCAGAATAAGCTCTTGAGCCTGATATTAAGAATTCGGGAGTAGCGTGGTTTTCTCCAATAGTAAATCTTACTCATTATCTCAATCTAATGAAAATGAGATTTTTAATTATGATCCTCTCTGAAGATTTCGTATCTGTAATTAAAAGAAGTTTCAGATTTGTTATTAGGTGATAAAAGTTTGGACGATGATTAAAAACGAGAGAGAGAGATATTGCTGCAAATTATGATGTAATTTATCGAATAAAAATTGTCCAGATAACAAAAAGTTTATTTGTTTTTAGGCGACTTTTTACTGCTGCAAAATTAAAATAAAGATAATCATTGCGGACCATATTTTAATTGTTATTCTGGTAAAACAGACTCATTAATTTTTTTATCTGAATCGAACTACGTAACACGCATAATATAAAGGATCTGCATTTTAAAAAATTCCAACTAGTAGAATTGAATCTCTAAAATTTTATTAAAAAATTAAAACTGTAACGATGTAATAGGGGAAGCTTGATGAGATGCCGGTGATGATGGAGGGGTTTCGATGAGATCGCACGATGACCGAGTAGAGGGGCACAAGTCCGTCGCTGGCTGCACGATGATTATGAGGTGGTCGAAGTCCGAACTGGAAAATAATAGGAATCCCGGGTTGTGGCTGTTGGCGTTGGACAGTGTTCGCGGGTGTCTCCTACGGGAGAGCAGACGCTGAAGCGCTGACTAACACCTTTTTTTTTTGCTGGATTAGAACCGACTGAAGTGGACACGAATTGGGCCCTGCTGAATTGGACACGGACTGCTGGTAACGGCCGCCGCTACACGATTTGAAAGTAAAAAGTGCTTGCGCGATACAATTGACTGGTGGCGCCATCTAGTTTAATTTTGTTGAATTAGTTCCTGTTACAAAACTACAATAAATTGAAACGTTTAGAATTACATCAATCACAGTCCAATTATATCATCAAAAGGTTCATCAAAATCAATTATATATCCTATATTCTTTCCCAATAGTCGATCTATCAAACGTAACAATAGTATAAAACATCCGACTTTAAAAACAACAGGACAACAATTATTGGACACACAAAAATTTCATCAAAATCAGTCTAACTATATGGCCCATAATCATCATTATCGGTTGATCTGTCTAATTTCAATAAACATTTTATAAGTCCGACTAGTAGTTTCAGTCGACTATCAAACGCAAAAATAATTGAAAACTCCAACTGGTACATGGTAATAAGCCATTTAAAAAACAACCAAACAACAAATAATGGACACGCAAAAATGACATCAAAATCAGAGTAGCTAGAATTATGTCCCATCATCATCATGATCGGTTGATCTGTCTAATTTCAATAAACATTTTATAAGTCCGACTAGTACTACTAAAAAAAATCGACTGGTACTTTCTATTAAGTCACTTAAAACATAACCAAACAACAATAAATGGACACAAAAATTTCATCAAAATCGGTCTATACATATGTTGCATAATCTCATCATCTGTCTAGTTTCCATAAACATATATTAAAATCCGACTAGTAGTTTCAGTGACATCAAACTACTTAATAGCTATCTAAAAGCTTAACAGAAATAAATATTATAAACTATTTTTCTTCTTAAGTACCCTAAAGCTTTGTTAAGAGCTTAAAGTTTTAATACAGAAAATGAATATTAAATGAACATAAAAGCTTAAAATGAATTTTAAGCTTTTAAGCGCATTTAACTAAAAATGTTTTTGTAGTTGTAACGTAATTCAGATGTTCCTTTTTTCATGATAATTAATCCCAGTGGTAAAAAGCTCTTGATTACTGTGAAAGAAAAACTGCCAAAAATTCACTGTCGCCTCATTTATGATTCCTCTCATCTCTGTACAAAATAAATTAGAGCGTTTATGGTGTGGCTCTGAAATACGCGATGTCTTAAACTAATGATATTAAAAAAAAAACGACTTTTACTGATACAGAGGTATCTATCATTTTTATGTATAGTTTTAAGGAAATGTGCATAAAGATGTTGATGTCTTTATATGTAATTTAATATTCCAATTTAAATAGTATTTAATTAAAATCAGTAATTTTCTAATCAATAATTCCTTCTCTTGAATCTATTGATACAGCAATCTTTCCAGAAACAGAAAAGATAAACTACTTAAGTACATCATTTTAAAACATTATCTACCATCTTGTGTGTGTTATACGTATCGAAAGACCTAATACTGATGTCTAAAAACTCTACGATATAGCTTACATTGTTCCCACTGTGTGTGAGTACCTCAAAAATTTTGACATCATAACATTATTCGATTACAAATACAAAAGGCTAACTTTACTATTACTTTTATTAAATTTGAATTTGTCTATAGTCAATTCCTTTTATACTCAAGAATGCGCCAAACATCTTCTGGGCCATTGTGCCAAATACTTATGAGCGTCTATATTTAAAGACCCAAAAAAAAAGGATTTCTGTCTTAGGTCGCCTATAAAAATCTGAATACTTTCCTTCCAATTATTTCTGTCGCCCCTGTCTAGAGTTACTTTAAATGACAAATGTTGTTGACCTTCGACCAACCTTAGACCTACTTTATTTTAATATATTTTCGTTTCGGCGACCTCTGAAAACTTCACGACATCTTTTCCACTGTGGTGCCGTCGTGCGCCGCACGATCTTACGAGTAAGGACGCCGCGACTATACAAATACTATATATTGATTATTTTATAATTAAGTTAAACAGTTGCGGAGACGTCCGTCGTCTATGACAGCTTCCGGCGAACAAGAGAGTAAAGTACCCATATTTAGTAGCCTTTGAATTTAATACGAATAAATCGCCTCTTTAGGGAGCACAGTGTAATGCACCGGGAACCTGTCCTGGGAAATGTATTTGTCGGAATGAAATGCTCGGCAGCACGCGACTTTATGACTTGTATGTAATGGACAAGGGAATTTCGAATGTGAATTGCCTGGATTATCCTGGATTGAAGCTGAACTGAGATTTTAAAAGTTCAATTATTATATTTCACTTACTTTATAACGCAGTAACACTGGTAAGTCTTTAATCTTCTTTGGTTTTTTCCCCTAATTCAGTAGATTGATGAATTTAGCGTCCATTTATACAATTATTTATGATTTTTTTAAATATGCTTGAATTGCGTTTTAGTTTCTAATGTTGCATAACTGTTTTCGACGTTTGAAACCAACAAATATAGCAAAAAAGGACTAGAAATTAATTAAATAAAGTACCTACATTCAAATGAACGAAATTGTCATAACATTATTATTAAGATAAAATTTAATAAGGTTCTAGAGCGTCCTCGAAATTGGTGAATATTTTTTGATAAAATATTAAATTTAACACTATAAGTTTTGACTATTTTCTTCCGAGTTTTGAAGATTTTCCACAAACGGAATGCAGGGTTGGATGATTGGATCATTTTCTTTCTAAGGGTGTAACGTGTCATTACACCGCATCTGTAATAGCATAGCGTGCTGCACTCCATTCCAACGTCTACCCAATATGGTGTTATACTTTTTACTATTTCTACTTTCTTATTTATGTTATTCCTACTCGTATTCGTTAAAAAGCTAATTTAGTAACCCAACAAAAACAAACTTTTATAGCATCAATTCCTCAACACTTAGTCTTTTATATTGGATTCATCAAAAGGAATTATATCAGGAATCAAACTCAAACTAGTTCATTTCAATTAGATTTTCTACAAAGTACTTTTGACTCGTAAAAATAGGTCAATCAGTCGAATTGTCTAAAGTTACCACCAGGTTGGAAAGCGGTTTTCTGATGAAAAGAAGTGACAAGAAACTAAACAGTCGTTCTTTTCAAAACGCCATTGCTTACACCAGTCTGTTTTAAAAATGTATAATGTAATCTAATATGCCAGAGTTCCACTTCCCTTTTTTTACGAGACCATTAACATCTATCCAATATACTGGACTCATCAAAAAGAATCCTAACTTCCTAAGCTCGAAGTGGTTATTAGTAGCCCTCGAAGAGTTCGTCTATCTACACTTTGATCTTCAGATCAACTCCAAAGCACCAAATATCATGTACTGTAATTTTTAATTATCCCTTTTCTTTATAAAAAGGTTATACAATAATGATCAATGATCGATATTAAAACATTATATCCAAAACTATGGTGTTGCAAACGTGTTGATGGCGTTGTCACCTTGAATTAGACATCTAAATTAAAAAAAAAAGACAGCAATATTAATTGCTTTTCTTAGCATAATTTTTTCTTCTTATATATTTATTCTTTTCATCAACTTGTATTATAGATGTAATTTTTCTTATAGTTAGCAACACTTGATTACTTTTATCGCGTGTAGACAGTATATCATCTCTGTTCCGTTAACTTGAGCCAGTTGTCAAAAGGACGTCAACCGGTAATAATTGTAGCTCCGCAAATTGTTAGGTGTCGTGATGTTGAAACTCAATCATAAAGTATTGATTGATTGATGTGTATGATATTATTGGTGCACATTTGTCTGTGTACATTAAATCTAATGCAATATATATAGGAGTACAATTAGTGACATACCAGTACATACAACAAATTACTGCAATTTTGTACGCAGAGTTCTTGAATACAAAGCGGTTTCATTTGGAAGACAAAAACCCATAATAGCTCTATGGTGGTTAAACATCATAAATACAACACAAATTTGAACTCTATATCAGAAGTGATATTACTGCTGAAAATTGCACGAAAGGCTGAAATTTTGTCAAGTTCTCGAGTATATTCGTTGTTAGTTTATGTAGTTTGGACCTTATGTGATTGTGATAGGGGTCATATGATGTGCATGATGGTGTTTTACAAAAGGTCACAGTTGTTGAAGCCGCAGACCGCAGACAGCGGGCCATGTCTGACACGTTTAGCTTGAAGAGAAATTATTATTCTAATAGGAACTTCCTTTCCATTCTATGGTTGGTGAATATTTTGATATGGGGTACGCGAAACTTTGAAAATTATTCAAAATAGTTTACCGAGGAACTTTATTGAACAACATTTAAATAAGAGAGCATATAAATTATAATCGATTTCTATCCATCATATTCTAATACTGTCATTGTAAATATTTTTTGATTCTTCCGTACATAGTATAAAACAAAGTCGCTTCTCATCTGTCTGTCAATATGTATGCTCAGATCTTTAGAGCTACGCAACGGATTATGATGCGGTTTTTTTAATAGATAGAGTGATTCAAGAGGAAGGTTTATATGTATAATACATACATAGAGAGGATAGGGTTGCTAGTTAGTAATATTTTTAAAATAAAATAAAAGTACGACAAATTCTGGTGGTGACATAGCAATCGTTAGGCCATATGTGAGCCAGACTTCTAAGTCTTCTTCTGAATCTGACCACTAAGGCCACGCCTAGTGGGACTTGATAGTTAGGAGCAGGTTTAATCAAAGGTTATCAACAGTGTTGCTAGCAAACAGTTTATATTGCTGATTTAACGAAGTTTTAAATAAAAATCATTAGACGAGTACTAGAATATAGTAGTAATACTTTGTAGTACAAAACGGTACAATATTGTAATACTGATCTTCCTCCACGTAATTTAAATGGAATTACGTAAATTATCTAAACTGGAATAGGAATAGATTAACCATAAAATACCTTAAATAGATAGGTAGATTAATTAGGTATGTGAGTGAGTCTTGTAAGGAGATGAAGAGGGCGTCCAGTTATCAGATGGACAACCGTGTCCAGAGACCTGAACGCGCACACCTAGATAAACAGGTAACCCAAGATAGAAAAACTTGGTGCCCAAAAACGAAGAGAGCCGACCCCAAATAAAAGGATATGGCAAAGAATAAGAAGAAAAAGAAGTTAGTAAAGAAGGAAATTCATACAAAATTGGTTGAACGTTGATTATTTATTTCCTGAATTTTTGTATGAATAATAACTATTATGCAATGAAAAAGTTTTTACAGATAGACAAAAATGTTTATTTATTTTTCCAACCATAGGACGCTATACGGAAAGAAGGAGCCCTTATAGGATCACTACGATGTCCGTCTGTCTGTCTGTCAAGACCCCTCAGCAACGCGTGTAGTTATCAAGTCGAGATCAAAAGCCTCACAATACTACTTATAATGATATTTTGAACCGCTTATGAAAATAAAAATATGTGTTTGTCCCTTAATTGAATTTTACTAAACCCTCAGTGCGCGAACACCACACTCGCACTTGGCCGAATTATTTTCTTTGCTCATAAAAATCTGCACAAGTTTGGTGAGTAAATACGTAGAGTGAGATGATTCTAGCCTTATTAAAGATCAGAAAAAGCCTTGTAATCTGTTTGGACTTTTACAGGTAATTTTCTAATAATTTTTTTTGAAATCGAGATAGTCTCATTTTAGGCAAGTTGTGTGGTTATCTCAGTTATAGATGAAATTACATAGTAGCAAGTAGGAACTTTGCTCGAGTAGTTCAAAACGTTACAATCTCTTCGACGATGCAGTAAACGTTGATAGAGTAATGTAATTCAGTGAATTTAATTTTTTTTTAATGTATCTTAATATTGTCATATAAAAAGTAGTGCCTGGGGCTTGAGATCCAAAATCAGGTTAAAGATGGCGTCTTCACTTTCACACTATACTATATATTCAACTAGCTGCGTCCCGCGTTTTCCCGATATATTTTGGATAATTCATGTTATATCATTATAAATTATAGCCTATGTGTTATTCTGATGTGTAAGCTATATTATTGTAAAGTTTCATCAAAATCCATTCAGTAGTTTTGCGTGAAAGAGTAACAAACATACATCTTTCGCGTTTATAATATTTTAGTATGTTACTCCATTCATAATATTACTACCAATGAAATAATAGAACTACTCTCATCAAGCAATCAATAGAAACTACAAGTCAATTAAACGCTAAGAATATTCTTGCTATCAGAAAAACTATTTAGTTCCCCTAGTTGATTTCAGTGAGTATGTTTATCTTATGTTAAGATAAAAACTTCTAAATGTTAATAGTAATTCGTATAGAATCACATTTACAAGAGCATAGATGCCAACATTACATATGAAGCTACATTTAAAAATCTTATCTGGAGCCATTTACGAGTGAAATAACTATTATTCATAAATTTTTAAAGTTATCTAATTTATGATACTTATAACGAAGTTTTGACTTACATTTAATGTTAAATAATTTTAAGTAAAAAACTACAACAAGACTAAACACACAATAAAATGTGAAATTGCGGGTGTCTCTCCCTTCGTTTTGACCCAAGTCATGGAGAAAGAGGGTAGTCTGCAATCATATATTAAATTTACGGAATATATTATCAACCAACTGAAACACTTCAATGGTACTTAAGAGTCCTAAAGTGACGTTGTATATATATGTAAAAGCGCAAAAAAAAATATAAAAATAAAAAAATAATAATAAAACTAAAGGAAAAAAAAATGAATAGATTAATTTTATTATACTTTTTGTTAACATGGAAATGTTAACCTCCTTTTTCTGTGTGCAAATCCTCAGCTGTATCCAATAGCGGCTGAGACATTTGTCTTGAAATATGTGACTTTTTTTTTCTCTTTCTACTTGACTTAATAGTATATAATTTATAAGTGACGATTCAATAATTATACAGGACAAACTTATTTTGATAAAAAAACGTTACAGTTAACAATTATTAAGTTAGTTATGTCTTCAATAATTTAATGCGTGATATGCATTTTAAGTGAATATTTGTATCCTCTATGTGAATATAATCTGTGCGTTACAGTTATCTCAGTTTTATGGCTCAAGCGATGACATAAAGATGTATCGGTACTGGTTTCGCAACGGAGTAATGGATCGTAATTACCTGATTACTTTGAAACAAATAGAGTATAGATACATTTTAGTCTTAAAACTTGGTAAAAAAAAAACTTATATACAACTGTAGGGACAAAACTACAAAGAAATGGAAGCTAGCTGGGTCTGATTTAAGTTTATTATTATTTTTAATTATTATAGTCAGTTTAGTAAAAAGCAGTGATGGCCCAGTGGTTGAGACTTTAAATATCACTTGCTTTGACGGTGAAGGAAAACATCGTGAGGAAACCTGCACTCCTGAGAGTTCCCTAAAGTTCTCAAAGGTGTGTGAAGTCTGCCAACCCGCACTGGGCCAGCGTGGTGGACTATGGCCTAATACCCTTCTCATTCTGAGGAGGAGACCCGGCTCAGCAGTGGGCTATTGAAGGGTCATGATGATGAGTCAGTTTGGTAATAAAAACACTGTACTGAGTGTAGTGACTTCGTATAAATAAAGGGTCAAATTTGGGAGAAAGCACACAAAACAAGGGATTACTATTATTTAAAGGTTATTTAAACGAGACCGTACCCAAAAGGTAAAAACGGGACTCTATTACTAAGACTCCACAGTCCGTCCGTCCGTCTGTCTGTCTATCACTTGGTTGTATCTCATGAACCGTGATAGCCAGACAGTTGAAATTTTCACAAATGATGTATTTCTGTTGCCCCTATAACAATAAATACTAAACACAGAATAAAAGAAATATTTAAGGGAGGCTCATACAACAAACGTGCGCGAGTCCGACTACCACTTGGTCGGTTTTTTATTAAAAGCGGAGGGTAATGTTATATACTAAACAAAGATGTAGGTATTTCGCTAACTAATATTGCGATAAATACTGGATCTTCATACAAACATCACGATAAATTAAAAATACGAAAAGAAATACGTAAAGTTGCAGGTTTATAGTTTTTGAATAACAAAAATATACTTTTTAGTCTCTCATTACACAAGTCAGTCACAAGTCTAAAGCACTAATTAGGTTCCTGTCATCATACTACAATAGTATATTAGTTGACAAACTGTTATAATAATAGTAATTTATTAATTCTTCTCGAGCGGCCATCTCCTGACATTATCAAGCCTCTTAATATACAAAAGACATTCATCATCGTCGAGTCTAAGCAATATGTATAATAAGTGTGTTACATTTGTGGTAGGTTAGCCTTGTGTCAGGTAGCCTAACCTTAAGCTTAAACAGAGAACGTAAGCAGTGGAGGTGAGTGTTTATATATGAACTAGAGAGGAGACACTACATGGGGTCCTGTCATCGCGCCCGTTTAGCTTTCAGTGTAGACCATAACTAACACTCCCCCTCGCTTTGTTTCTTTAATACATATAACTCTGAGAAAAATGAAAAGGAGAAGAGAGGGGGTGGGGGTGTCGATATTGAAAAACACTACAAGGGACTATTGGGTAAACGCAACGTAGATATTGCTACTGAACTCATAAAGAATTAACATTATGATCTCTTACAATTACAACAGAAACCTAAATAGTGCTTTGGACTTGTGACCAAGGTGTAGGTTTAAGAGTTTCCTCCAATCAATACACTTGATGACTTACCAGTGATGGCCCAGTGGTTGAGACTTCAAGTCTTACTCGGGAGGTCCGAGGTTCGATCCTGGGCACACACCTCTGACTCTGAGTTATGTGTGTTTTAAGCAATTAAATATCACTTGCTATAACGGTGAAGGAAAACATCGTGAGGAAACCTGCACTCCTGAGAGTTCCCAAAAAGTTCTCAAAGGTGTGTGAAGTCTTCCAACCCGCACTGGGCCAGGGTGGTGGACTATGGCCTAATACCCGACCCGGCTCAGCAGAATACACTTGCCTTCACTACCTAAGGTTAGGTTAACCTAAGCCTAACTTACGCGCCGACACATATAAGTAACCAATAAACGATTTTAAAAAGCATTTAAAATTTCATTCCAATCGTGTAGAGTTTATTCGTAAATAATGATGACAAACAGACAGTTACAAAACTTAATTTGTAGAGAAAGTTATTATTTGAAGAATCCAAAAATACCTAGTCATAGTCAATGAGTTCTTATAAAAGAACATCCGGTGATTCAATTGATTCTTACTTACTTTCAATATGCTTTGCAATGGTTCTTATTTATCAAATGTTACTCGTTAGAAAGTAGAAGTAAAAATTATATAAAGTGATGACCTCAACAGGGAAAAAGGAACCTTTATAGAGTAACCTCTATGTCTGTTGGCTTTTCTCGGGAGATTTCAATATCATAATTAGATTGGCCCCCCTCCGGCAGATTTGCGTCCCTGTCTATATTTTTTTTTTAATCTTATTAACCTTGATCCTTCGGTCGACCGCTCTTTGAACCAACTTTTTTTAAATAATATTTTCATTTTTTGTCCTTACTTTGCCTCTTGGGGAAGGTCTGCTTGGTGATTACGTGAATCACATCAACATGACATGGTAGGCAGGGGGTTCATAGCTGCAAAATATCTGCTTACGTAATACTTGAACGGCCCCATAGGAGTGAGTATAACTGCACTGTGGATGGTTTTTATATTAGAAGTGTTTTAGTGCAGTAATTTAGTTATTAAGTCCTGATACAAGTACAGCCTTCTAAAGCTTCTATCTGTTGATATAGCATTTGTGTTTCATAACTAAATTTAATATAAAACGTCTCTAGACGTTACTAAACTAATTTATATTAAAAATTGCTTTTTTCTTTGAAGAAAACCTTCTAGAGAAATATAATCGAAACGTGAATAGCATTACTAAATTGATGTTATTGAACTGCGACCTTATCTTATATATAAAACTAGCGGCCCATCCCGGCTTCGCGCGGGTGGAATATTATTTTTAAAAATATATTGGCCCTCCCGCATTTCGGTGCCCCCTCTCTTGCCGCTTTACTCGCTGCGCTGCGTCGCTATACTGGTCCGTCGCGTCGTCGTGTATTTTTTGTTTATATTGATATTTTTAATTTCGTAATATCTTTTGAATGGAAAGTCCGATTTTAATAATTCAAAAAGTAATTTACAGGTATTGAAATAGTCTTGAATACGAAATAATTTATTTGGATAAGGATTAATACAAAGTTATAGAAAACATGGTCTGATTTTGATAGGCATTTTTATCAACTTTTAAAATGTAAAAAAGTAGTTATAGTGACGTAACTATAATAGTTGGACATATGGTCTTGCGGACTTTTTTGTAGATATTGATACGTTCTATAATATTGTAGAACATTTTTTTGTTCTATCATCAATACTTTTTGCAGCGCATGCGATGAAAGATATTTTATGGCTAATTTTTTGGCACCTTGGGTTGGTTTTCGTGAGATTTCCTAAGGATCTCTAATTTTTTCTTGTAATAAATATAGCCTATGTTACTCAGGGATAATGTAGCTTTCTAATGGTGAAAGAATTTTTGAAATCGGTCCAGTAGTTTTTATGTTTATTCGTTACATACAAAAATACAAAAATACAAATCTTTCCTCTTTATAATATTAGTATAGATTCTCGTGTCACAATGTTAGTTACCATACTCCTCCGGAACGGCTCGACCGATTTTTATGAAATTTTCTATGCATATTCAGTAGAACTGAGAATTGGCTACTATCTATTTTTCATCCCCCTAAGTGATAAGGGTGGCCCACCCCAAATTTATATGGCAAAACAACGTTTTCCGGGGCAGCTAGTCTATACTATTATATAAAGAGGAAAGACTTGATTGTTTGTATGTTTGTTTGTTGCGAATAGGCTCTAAAAGTACTGAACCGATTTTGAAAATTCTTTCACCGATAGGAAGCTACATCCTTTCCGGGTAACATAAGCTATGTGGTGTTGCCATAAATACTCTAATTAAAAAGATATGGCCATTTAAGTGACATAAGGTGGCCTTTTTGTAAATTGAAGAGTTTCTCAGAAACTACAAATCTCTTAGCATCTGTCGCTTTGCTTTTATTTTTGTTTCTATTATTTTTCTTTTTATAACTTTATATATATATATATATATATATACTAGATACTAGAGGCCTGCCTTCGCTTCGCTTAATTAAAATATATATATATATATATATATGTCGGAGCATAGTAAAAGATTATCGATTAATCGAATCGTTATCGTTGTCTATGGCGTTGGAGTGGGGTAGTAGTCACTTCCGTTGTTTTGACAGTCTCTACCCTCGACCCTTTATATGCGATCGACAGTCTAACTGAAGTCTTAGTCGTGCGCGGTCTCTCAAGAAGTGAACATCATCTAAGTAGTGCTAGTGTTAGTGATAGTGTCAAGTGCAGTGTAGTGTGGAAGTGCTGTCCAACTAAGGTCACTTAAGTCCTTACAATGTAATTGCCACGTGGTTAAGTAAACACAATGTTAGGTTAGGTTTAACCTTTAACGTTTAACGTTTAACCTTGGGTTTAAATAGAGAGCCTAGCAGTGGAGGCGAGTGTTGTAATTACTTAAAGGATATCCTTAAACCTACACCTTGGTCACAAGTCCAAGGCACTGCTTAGGTTTCTCTCGTAATTGTTAGAGATCATATTTGATCATTTATCGGTTCAGTAGAAGTATCTGCGTTGCGTTTACCCAATATTCCATTCAATACCATCACCCCCTTTTAGTGTTCCCCAATATTCCCCATCTTCCTCCTTCCATCTCCTTTCACATCGTCTTAAAATCCCCGACATATAAAATTCTCGTGTCACAATGTTAGTTATCATACTCCTCTGGAACGGCTCGACCGATTTTTATGAAATTTTCTATGCATATTCAGTAGGTCTGAGAATCGGCTACTATCTATTTTTCATCCCCCTAAGTGATAAGGGTTGCCCACCACATATTTATATGGCAAAACAACGTTTGCCGGTGCAGTTAGTATATATATATATACAAATTTTAATTCTTTATTTTATTTAGGGGGTTTTTTCTAAAAGAACATGCCACTCCCATAGTAGCAACCATAAAAAACAATTAAATTCACCCCTTAAGAGCTACATTCCCTATACTATACAGCATCTTGGCCTCAGCGGAACTCGATGAGGACAATATACTGTTACATGAGGCAAAATCAAAAATATAAGGGAGTGCAGTTCTCAATTGCATTCGTTCTGGCTCATTCCGTACACACTCCACTAATATGTGAAAAACGTCTTCTATTCTTCCACATTATTTACTTGTTATTACATATTTAAATGCTGTCCATATTTTACTTTTCTTGTTCATAGTAAATCCGCAATATTAGTACAAAATTCGTGCATGCCCTTATCCGGGTACTTACTTCTAGACTATTTATTACTTATTGATTGAAACAAAACTTAATTTCTTACTTATGCATTGTTTTATAATTAAATTAAAGGTAAAGTGACTTCCTCAATACCTAAAATGAAAGATTATCCCTCATGTAAATCTCATCGAGTCCACTTTTTCTGTTTAATCGTCCTCTTTATTCCCATTATTTAATGAAGAAATAAAAATAAAAGCATTACAAAAAATCTTCTGCATCAGTTCATAAATGATACAGTTTTTCTCACGAGAAATATTAAAAATATTCTTCTTTATTAAGTCGGTTAAATAATTTAAATAGAGTAATATAATTTAGAATCACGAAATCTAGTTACAGAGCGTTTTAGAAAATCCATTTTACATTTCATCTACGCACATTATTCGAACTCATCTTATATTGAAATTTATTATAATGAATTCAAGTTTTCAGACACATAAAAATAACTTATAAAATATTTAAAGGTACAACGATCTTGAAAGAATAATAAAAATGGGACATCTGAGATGAAAACTTTTATAGGTTTTGTAATGAAGAGGTTTATCAGGGAATTTAATAGAGAAGGAATATTAGTTTATCGTTCTTATTAATTTATTATACTTGTGTGAAAGGTTTGTAATAACTTCTATATGCATTGCGAAGAGAGAAAGAGAGAGAACTTAAGGAATAGGTATTCTGTTTCTTTATAAGCGAGTTTTGCTTCTCTGCGTTATCTCATAGCTTCGTATGGCAAAACATTTTTAAGGACAATATGTAACTTGTTTCTGACATGAGATTTAAATATAGCCGAACCGCTCTCGCTTCGCTGATTCAAATTGTTTACTCAATCACTCACTCAACACACTTTCATTCATTTATTCAATCTTACTCTATCTGCAACTATGAATCATAATCTCATTGTGAAGGCGGCGTTCCTCAGAAACGTTTTCGTTCGACCGTTTTTTCTCCGACTTACTTTTCAAATCCGGCTACCACGAAAAAGTGTTTTAATTTTTCGGCTTAATATATATTTTATGACACTCACAAATAATGTGGCTTTCGACTGCTAAAAGAATTTTAAGAAAATCGGTTCAGTAGATCCAGAGATTATCCTCATAAACTTTACCTCTTTATAATATTACTACAGAATAAACTCTGATGTATTAATATCTAAGTTAAGGTTCCTATAACCGAAAATTTCTAAATCACTCGTGTAACGAATTTCCTCCTGGCTAGACCAAAAGGTATTAGATATTCTCAGCCGGGAATATATTTGCAATGCACAACAAATATTTGCTACACTGAACAGTGTACATACATACGGTCAAATGTGTACAGAAATTCTGGCTAAAAATTCGTAGCTGATTTTTAAAAGTGCTGTATTTTTTCTTATCGCTTTTATAAAAATGTTGCAATATTTTTAAGTTTATCGTAAAAATCCGTGTACAAAATTGCATATTAATATATTCTGTTTTTTGTTTAAAAAAAGAAAATATTAATAAATGAAGGCTCTTTTCCTCTCTAAAGTTGTTAGTGAAAAAGTGTTACGCTTTGGACAGAAACCAAAAAAATAGCCAAATACTTATCGTCCATTTTGATAGATACCCTCAATGATATAATAGCATTTTAAAGTCCTATACAGCAATATTTATTACATCTGTTTAAATTCAAATTTTATTTTTTTAATTTTAAATATATTGTTAATTATGATTTTGGGAACACTTGTAATTTGAGTGGCATCAAAGTAACACTGGATGTTGGTACGATTGACATGAGTACCATTTTTGCTTGATGTTGGTAGGACTTATATGAGTAGCATTTTTACTTTCTTGAATGTTGAACAACTGATAAACACAAATCATAGAAGTGGAGATTGCAAAATAACGGCGTCACGACAGAAAAAAATATGGATTACATCTCGAGGATTCTAGTAGTAACTCTGAAGTCTAAAGTATAACCCCCAGGAGAATATTTTAGTCAAGCCGTCATACTGTTAGTCTGCATTTAGAAAATAACTTCTTTTCACAGTTTTTTAAATTAACAATAAGTATAGCTACCAGCACGTAAGTATAGGTTTGACCTTGAATCTGCAGAAGTCACTATTAGGGCCTTTTTATCGCGGAGCGTGGAGCGAGAGCAGCGCGTCACATGCGATTGGTTCTTATGCAACGTTTCATTTCTTGCGCGTCTTCTATTTGTACGCACACAATGCGCAACTTTCCCCCACTATCGGACCTAAATTTAGCTGTCGACTTATATAACATATTATAGAAAAAAGAAATAGATATATGGTCTATTGAAAACTGTGAGTTTTGTTATATAGCCAGGAAGTTACCAACAGATATCTGTATCTATAACACTTTTTTCTCATGCGAATAGTAGTAGCACCTCAGTGATGCCAAGTGGCGAAGGTTCACTACTATCCTAAATATAAAAACATTGACTTCTACTAATAAGATTACTTGTCAGACTGCCTCTGATATGTCGGAACAGAGATTATATTATTTTGTCAAATAAGGTATTTTTATAAGATTTTATATAGGAACTAGTCATAATGGAAGGCAGTTAATTTTAATCAACAAAATTCCATTATGTACGAATGGAAATCTACTTTTTCATAAATATTTTAACCATTTTGTTTTATCAAAGCAACGTTCAGCTAAGTTAAATGAAATAGAAAATAGAAATTCAAATAAAAGCCAGGCTAGATAACCTAGGATTTAGAAAATTGTAAAAGAAAAACAAGAAATTCGATTTCTATTGTTATCCTTGTTTATCTGTACATTTGGCAAGACTCCACTGAGAAATTAAGCGGAACTACGCGACAAATAACATTAAAATTTTCTTGATAATTTTCTTTTTCGAGTCTGTTATTACTCTTTTGTAACTAAAAATAAATGGAATAATGGTCTTTTCTATATAATATCTCTAGTCAACCCTCCCAGCCTGCAATTTTAATTTTACATTTTAATTTACAACACCGACATAATCCTAATCTTAACTAATATTATAAATTCGAAAGTTAGTTTAAGAAATGTAGGAAATAAACGAAACAAACGAAAGTGCGACTTAATATACTACTTACGCCATCTATTGACGAATAAATGGCGTCTTTCTGCCTGTTACACAATCAGGTTTAAATCATTGAACTGATTTTACTAAATATGATACAGAGATAAGGTAGAGCTTGAGGAAGGAAATAGACTATGTTTTATCGCGATAAATATCCTTAAGAATACAACTAGAAGTTGAGTAACAGACGAGATATGCAAGATTTGTTATATATCTACAAGAGTATGACCAATAAACACCATAATCCTTTTTTCATATTAAAACTTAGGTACTGTGGTACCTCTGATATCCACGCAATCCTATTGCTCCACTAGTTAGACCAATCCGTAAAACTGTTTTGGGCACTAATTCGCCAAATTCCAGAATGAGTAAGCTTCTTAATGAAAACAATAAAATTCTAGATCCGCTCAGTGATTCATTGAAACAATATCGGAACAAAATCTTATCTCTCAAGCTTAACAACTGATTATATTAGTATTTAGAATTGCTTTTTTATTTTTATGAAAGTTGTCACTCATTTATTTCTCTCTCTTTTTTCATGTTTTAGTTTTGTTTTGTATAATTCTTTCTATTCCTTATCATAATCAGTGCATGCTGTATTTGCCTTAACAGGTAATGTATTTAAAAAGTTTATGTGTAGCAAAATAACTGTGTATGTATCAATGTAATTACCACTGGCGAATCTTAAATAAATAAAATAAAATAAACTAAACAAACGAGTGTGCTCGTACGCCATCTATCGACGTGGGGGTGACGTAAATTTTATAGACGATAAATTATTATGTAAAATATAGTGATATAGCGATTAAAATGAGAAATTATCTATATACAGGTGGTAAATTGCATTCGAGCGAAGCCGGGGCGGGGCGACCAGTAACTTATATATAAGTAATTCCCAGAGACATCACAACTCGGCATGCACTTCATCCCCTATTTCAACCCCTTCAAGCCTTGGCGATAAAACGTAGTCTATCTCCTTTTTCAATGTCTAGTCTATCTCTGTATAAAATTTCATCAAAATCTGTCCAGTGGCTTAAGCGTGAAAACGGAACATGCATCACATACTACTAGTATTCCCTTTACCCCTCCTAGTAAGCTTGCATGCTTGTGTCAGGAGTGGGCCACGCCAGTAGTCCAATGTCCGGGATTTGAACCCACGACTTATCGATCGTGAATCCAACGTCTGAACCATTGAGCTACTGACGCTTCATTCAAAAGTTGTGTCAATGGCCGTTGCCTCTCTGAAAATTATCGCTTTATTAAAAATTTGTTTATTTGACTGATAAATATGAAATTAATACAATATAAGGTTATTAAAAATTCGCAACTTATGACGTCCGTACGTAACGACGAATAAGACGTGTTGACCTTAAATTGATATTTTAGGGCTCATTTACTGAAGACTCTTTTTTTAGAGTAACATAAGACTGGAAACACAGCCTTATTAATAACATTGTAATTATCAAAAATCTTTTATAGCTAAACTTAAGATAACCCAGTCGTGTAAACAGTTTTAGATGCAGTTTTATTCCCTCAAAATAACATCTCAGATATTATATAACTGCAATACTAGAGCGAGGGCGGGTCACGAATCTTGGTAATAAAATGATATTTGTGAAAGAATTTGTGCCGAGGCAATACATTTCGGGAGGCGTGTCGATAGCTCTCAGCGGATTTATGTCAAATTACCTAGCCCATAGCCCATTGACCTCGTTTGGTAAATATTTGGCCTAACTCATAAGCGAATCATAAGTATAAAAAGTTGACAGAAAACTTACTTATTTTGACTGATTTTGATTGAAAATTGTTGACCTCTGTTACAAAACTACCTGTAAAGCCGAAAGGAGGTTAAATGGGGCCTTATAACGAGTCCATTCACAATATTTAAAAGCGTTCGTCGGAAACTAAAAAGAAAAAGGAATGGAATGGATGGCCTATATCAAGAGCAATACGGGCGCAACACGGTGAGGATATAACTAAACATTACTATCACTTACTATTCTGACAAGAACTATTACGATAGGAACCTAAGCAGTGCCTTGGACTTGTGACCAAGGTGTAGGCTGAAGGATATCCTTTAAATTATCATAAAACTCACCTCCACAGCTTAGTTTCACTGTTAAATCTTAAGATTAGACTAACATTTTTTTTTTTTGCGATGGGAAATGCTTTTTACGCATCCCCTCTGAGTTGGAGGGGTATGTGGGACTCACAGCGAGAAGCGCCGAATACCCACTAAAACCCATCGGTACCGCCGCCGTCGCGTATTGGGTGCTGGGGGTTCGCGGGAAAGCATTCTACCTCAGCACTCAGACGGACCCACCTGCTTGGGTTCCAAGCCAGCCAGTTGCGCGAATGCACGCATTCGCCGACCCGGTCTTCTCCTGCGCAAGGGGTCCGAAGTGTTATCCTCTTCTCTATGGCGTTCTGCAGCCTCCTTTAATTTGACGACAGCTTCACAGAACGCAGTCACAGCTTGCCACTTCCTCTCCTCCGACAACATACTCCCTATGAGCGCCGTCCGCGACACGTCATTACCAACCACACACTGTAGCTGGAAGCGTTGTGGCTCCCAAGCTGGACAATGCTCAAGTGTGTGGTCCACAGTGTCTACTTCTGCACCACATTCATGGCAGGCCTCTGTCGTCTCCCTACGTGCAACCCGGTGCAGATACCTACCGAAGCAGCCATGCCCGGTAAGCACCTGCGTCAGTCTGTACGTAAGTATACCTCCCTTTCGAGTCAACCACGAATCTAACCTAACACAAGGCTAACCTAACTTAACCTAAACCTAACTCACACCTCCGACACGTTCATAATAAACGTCAAATTTACAGAAACTGTTTAAAGTGTGCTCCGCCTTGCTCAATACACAGCCTCGCTCGTCGGGATATGGCTTATGTGGTATTTCGCGCCACATAACCCCACAAAAAGAAGTCCAAGAGTATGAGGTCCGGAGAACGAGCAGGTCATAGTATCGGTCCCCCGCGGGCGATCTATCCTCGCGGAAAGCAAACGTTAAGATGTTCTCCTACGTTGCGAGCAAAATGTGCCGGAGCTCCATCATGCTGAAACACCATATTTCTTTGGTTCCCAAAGTAATCCCAGTTAGCCACAGGATAGTCTTCAATCGCCTCTTCGAATTCCTTTTGTAAAAACGTTAGATAGTTGCTATCGTTCAGACGTGATGACATAATGACGGGTATTTAGGTAGCAAACATTCAATAATCTGGTTCCCTGACATGACATGGCAGCTTACTAGGGTTGAAAATATTTTTGGCTTAGATAATTAATTATATTTTTTACGGTGTATTTTGTATCACGTTGTATAATGCAAGATGTAGTTTTCCAGGAGTTCTTATGGTGACTACAAAGTTTGACAATATCTCGTTTCCTATTTATTTTACGATAAATATAGTCATGAAATAAATTAAAGTCGAGAAAGTTTCCTACAATCTCTTGTAGTTTTTTTGTAAAATCAATAGTTTTAGCATAGGATCAGTGCAAAGTCACGCGTTTTTAAAGGAAAATATACCCAACTATATACCCAACTATGGAAACTATAATTTTAAAACAAAATGATTTCTAATAAGATTATTATAATAAAGGGCATACATTAATAATTTGTTAATACACAAAACTGCGCATTTTATTCTCAACATAAATTAGTTATTAAACAGTAGAGAAGTACAGGAAGAGAAAACATATATTTTTAATTTATTTATGTTAAAGTCTTCTTAGTATCTAGTTAGTAGGTCTTTATATAGAATGCATGCACAGAACTTCCCAAGAAACTTGATAAGCAAAGTTCGTAAGATGACCCAATACAGTGTTATACGAGAAAACAAGTCAAGAACTAGAAATAGGATGACAACTTATGTGAGAAACTTGGAATATTGGAATCGATACGCGAAACTATTGGAACGAACTACATTGATTTATTTATTTACTGCTCGACCCGTTCTATCTTTGTTGGATTAAAACATTTTATTCCTAATATTTTATTCTTGACCTTTCAAAACGGTACAAGCCCTATATCTGAGGGCACAGTAGTGCCCCCGCCAAGACGAGCCAAGCGAAGCGAAACGGCACTACTACCTTTTCTCGAAGCGCTTTGACTTTAACTTGGATATGGATTACACCAGATCTACGAAATTTTTGGGACATGATGTCTGTAGTAGACATAATAAATATGTAGAGTTTCACTCGTATATCTCTCTCTATATCTCTTATATCTAAAAAAATCACTGACTTAGTAAAGATTGTCAAAATTCTTATTGTATTTCGTGAATTTCTGGAAAGAACCGTATCCAATTCATGCAGAAGTAATACCTCGATACGTGTACAAAATACAAACAGACAAACAAAAATGTTAATAATAATTATTTTAACTAGCATTGGTGTTATAGAAAATGTGTTTTATATTATACTTGTCGGAAACTAAAATAAAAAGGATATAAATGGATGGCCTATCTCAAAAGCTATATGGGCGCAATACAGTCAGGATATAACAAAACATTACTATCACTTACTATTCTGACAAGAACTATAACAACAGGAACCTAAGCAGTGCCTAGGACTTGTGACCAAGGTGTAGGCGTATGGATATCCTTTAAATGGTCATAACACTCACCTCCACTGCTTAGTTTCACTGTTTAATCTTAAGATTAGACTAATATTAACCTAACCTAAAACAAAGCTAACCTAACCTAAATCTAACTCACATCTCCGACATACATATAAATAATATCTACTAGCAATCCATAAAGGCTTCACTTGGGTGCAATTTACATTCATGTAATTAAATTAGTTTAAAAAATTTAAGTATTTGCACAAATGTACACTATGGTTATACTTCCGTAGGAAATGCGATTATATATGACGTAAGGTAAGAAACATGTTACATCTCAACCACAGATATGTTTTTTTAGATTCAGATTTTATATGTTTTTCCTTCAAGTCAATCTAGAACTCACTTCAATAGGTTTCAAAGACGATCATAAGATACGTCATGACGTCACTCAGTGTTTTAGGAGTAATTTTTGAAAACGCAAAATATGTTATTCTGTTATAGACTTCTGTTAATTAAAAAGAAATCAAAAGGGTTACTTTGCTATAATCTGCGGAAATTTGAATAACCAGACTCGTATGATTTTTGATTCCTTTTAAATCATGAATTTCCGCAAAGTAACGACAGATTCAATTCAATCTGTTAATTATGATCCTGGAAACACTGATTTGTTGGGTGAGTTGTTATGTCGGCAACATAAAAATAATATTAAACCAAATAAATACGCTGCCATGACGGAAATATTTATTATTACATCGCGAATATTCTAGCAGTAACGTTGAAGCTCTGCGTCTAAATTATGACCCCAGGAGGATATTCTAGACAAACCGAAATTCTTTTTTTTCTCTCTCCTAATATTTAAAAGCTTTTATTTTAGACCATTGTAAATATGCCAAATTCTCTTTTTCATTTATTACTGAGGAAGGACAATGATTTATGTAATACCTACGCCTTAGGTTTTATTGCTTCAAGTCCGAGCCGATTTATTTGAACTTCTCATAAAGTTTCTTTCCTTATTATAGTTTAGGAGTCGGATGTTCTTTATCGATTTCCTGTGAAATATGTATCACTACATAGTATAAAACAAAATCGCTTCCCGCTGTCTGTCTCTATGTATGCTTAGATCCTTAAAAGTACGCAACAGATTTTGATGCGATTTTTTTTAATAAACAGAGTGATTCAAGAGGAAGGTTTATATGTATAATACATGTATAATATATTAGAGAAACACTGATAATTTTAGAGATTTCTAATGTGATGTCGTAAATAAACAGATTTTTTGCGCTTACATTGCAAACGCTGGCTGAACCCTACGAGATAGATAAAAATAATGTACTACAGTATTGTATACCTTAAAAAGGTCTACAAAAAAGTCTGCCATGGTATATGTCTATCTCTTAGGGATAACCCACAATAACTATTTTTTATCCTTTAATTTTTACGAGAAATAATGGCTTATTTACGAAGCGATTTTAAACAATACAGCCTTCGGGTCGACTAGTGACAAATCAACTGTATTTTTGTTATTTATAATTTAGTCATTATTTTTGCTATTATACATCGACAATTGTATTCAATACACCGACATGACATATACCATTAAGTATTTTTATACTGTAAGTCAAGTAAACAAGCCGTGATATCTACTGTAGTTCTGTGTCTAAAGTATAACATAATAACTAAAACAACAATACGATAAACACATATCATTATTTTATTGTAAATTCTGTAAAAGATACCCCTAAGCTTTTGAGGCAAAGTCGTGGTCGACTCATTCACTTAATTGATCCCTTATGAATGTTTTCCGCTAGTGTGGCAACACTTAATTCGATATGAACTGAAGAATTACATACCTAAAATTACTACTTCTAAGAAGTCAGGAGTGTAACCTTAATATGACATTATATTAAATATTGAATGGTGAAAATATTTTTTATTCTTTCTTATACATAAGAAAAATGTAATCGTATCTTAAACTATATTTTTTATAGTCATTCATATATAAATGTTCTTTCCAAGTAACTAATATAGAAAGGGATGAAAGGACAAAAAACATGATTTTCTGCTTTGTTAGATATGCAAGAGATTTTTTATATATTATCCTATTTACCTGTATGTGAAGAGTATGGGAGCTACTGCGCAGTAACACTCAAATGACAATATCAACATGTAATTTAAATGGAAGCCGAGTAGTCCCTGGGGCTTGATACCCAGAACCATGTTTAAAGACGTCTTGTATAACCGTAAACTCTCACCTTTACCACTCAACCTGGCTACCTTCTAATAATCAAATAATAAAGTATATTACTCACGTGCTCCTCGATAACCCAGCACCACGCCACCAAACAACACAACACTATTAGCCTCACTACTTTAATATTTTTTTTTAATATAAGTTAAGGGACAAACGAGCAGAGGGTCCACCTGATGGAAAATGGCCACCGTCGCCCATGCACATCGACGAAACTAGAGGGTATCTTGTTTTGTCGATGCGTTGCCGCTTCAAAAATAGAGTGAGGAGGAGGAGCAAAGAGAAGACTGCTGCGGTTTCAATGGACCCCGGGCAAGAATCCGGAGTTCATTGGAATCGAGGCAGTAATGGGATGGGAGAGGGAGGGATAGATCTGGCCCACATGCGGCTCGGCCGGAACGCGACGGTCACAGGATCTAGATTAAACAGAAAAAATATATTCATACCAATTTCATTATCATTACGTTAAATCGTAAATCACGTTGAGATAAAGCCACTTGGGGAGCCATTTCTTTATTTTTTTAATACTATTTTACCAAAAATTTAATCTATATTAGTTTCTGATAAAATATAAATATGTTACACGGTTCCACACAATTTTAAAGGTAAAGGAATAATATATAAATTCTTTTTAACAAATTCATAGCTAAAGCTATCCAAGCCAGCCGAGACACACTAACTAACACTATCCAGAGACTACTTCACTTCTTGAGAGACCGCGCACGACTAAGAATTTTAGTCAGACGGTCGATGGCATATAAAGGGTCGAGACTAGCAAATGGACGGAAGTGATAGTAATCCTTTATTATTCTCCGACATATATGTCGGGGATTTTAAAATGATGTGAAAGGAAATGGAAGGAGGAAGATGAGGAATATTGGGGAACACTACAAGGGGGTGATGGTATTGAATGGAATATTGGGTAAACGCAACGCAGATACTTCTACTGAACCGATAAATGATCAAATATGATCTCTAACAATTACGAGAGAAACCTAAGCAGTGCCTTGGACTTGTGACCAAGGTGTAGGCTTAAAGAGCTCCTTTAAGTGATCACGACACGCCTCCACTGCTAGGCTCTTTGTTTAAACCCCAGGGTTAACGCACATAAACGTAACCTAACACAAGACGAGGTAGTTACATTGCAAGGTACTCACGTGACCTTGATCGGACAGCACTCCTAGCACTAACACAACACTGCACTGCTCAACACTATCACTATTTAGACACTACTTCACTTCTTGAGAGACCGCGCACGACTAAGATTTCAGTCAGACTGTCGATGGCATATAAAGGGTCGAGACTGTCAAAACAACGGAAGTGACCACTACCCTACTCCAACACCACAGATTATTAGCGATAACGATTCGATTAATCGATAATCTTTTGATAGGATTGAGTTAAGTCTGTCAAGTGATATCGCGGTAGGCATTAAAGTAGTGAGACTAATGGTGTAGTGTTGCTAACTAGCGGGGTGCTAGGCCGATATCGAAAAGTGTGGGTATTTTAGTATTTGGTAGCGAGTTAGATCTGGATTACATGTTAATGTCCTTTGAATATTACTGCGCATTAAGCTCCCTTACTCTTAATATAAAATAAAAAAAAAGGCTCAGAAAAAAATAAATAAATGTTATTAAAATACGGAACTCCAAAAACGAATATGGCGGCATGTAGGTATTATGAAAACGAATTTCCTTTTCAGTAGAAATAAAACAACGCCTGGAGGTGGGTGGGAGGCAATTTGCTATAAATCTGTTCTGGATGGAAATGTTCGAAGGCGTTTTTAGCTGTTTTCAGAAATAATAGCTATTATTCTGTAAATGGCAAGTGAAAATTGTCGTTGAATTACAGATTCACATACTTCAAATAGATTACGTACACTAAATCCAATGGCTTCGTCTATGTGTTGATTTACAGATTTTTTCCGCATTTTTAGTCCAATCTTGAATTACGTCTTGATATTTTTTCTTAAGTAAAATAATTCCATGCTTTAAATAAACTTAAAACAATGATAGTTTTATCTATATTACAATCAATACGAATAACTAAATTGGAGTGTCTGTTTGTAATATTAAAATAACCGCGTTTTACTAAGTGAACATGGTATCTGTCTGCCTGTTTGTTCCGGCTAATCTCTGAAATGGCTGGACCGATTTTGACGAGACTTTCATTAGCAGATAGCTGATGTAACAAGGAGTAATTGAGGCTATTTAACATCTCTCTACGACTCATAGGAGTAGAGCAACGCGTGAAGGAAGTCGCGCGGGTCGGATGATTGCACATAAAATCATTTCTAGATTAATTTTTTTTCACTATCATCCTTTAATGGCCCACTGCTAAACCGGGTCTCCTCCTAAGAATGAGGAGGGATTAGGCCATAGTCCACCATCGTAGATAGAAGACTGCACACACCTTGGAGAATATGGAGAACTCTCAGGAGTGCAGCTTTCTTCACGATGTTTTCCTTCACCGTTGAAGCAAATGATGTTTAATTTCTGAAACATAGCTATAGAAATAAATATTAGAATCTGACAAGAGACAATACAAGCAATAAAACATAACATTTCAAAAACTTTCGATTGGCCATCTCCCCGTGGTTACCTCAAGAGAGATGTTTTTGAAACAGACCCACTCATGCTAAGGTAATTTTCCTTTTTTTTCTAGTGTTGAAAAAACCCTTTTGTCAACTTCAAAATTACAATATAGTTATTTTAATAATTTTATTTAAATGTCACGTGAAAATTGTCGTTGAATTTCAGTTTGAAATGTTTGAAATAGTTTAACGTTGTGGTAAAGGGTAAGGTTTTGCTAAATACCTATGTTGATGGGAAGGATACTTGCCTTCATTGTATCTATCTATCGTTTATTTTATAATTAAGATTAATACATAGACTACTTTTTTCCCATAAAATTCAGTTCCATCGGGATAATAATAGAACTTGTTTAGTCGTATTTTTTTTTGATAAATATAAATATTGTAAGTCAAAAGTAACTTAAGAACGAAAGAAATACTTAAGAATACAAACTAAACAAACGAAAGTGCGATATAATATACTACTTACGCCATCTATTGATGAATAGATGGCATCTGTTTGTCTATTACATAATCAGGCTTAACTCACTGAAGCGATGTTGATGAAATATGATACAGAGATAAAGTAGAGCTTGAGGAAGAATATAAGCTTAAATACTTAAGAATACAAACTAAATAAATGAGTGTGTGATTACGCCATCTATCGACATGGGGATGAAATGCATGTCGAGCTGTGTGGCCATTATGTCTTTGGGAATTAGTCATATATAAATTACGTTGGTGTTGAAAATTGCAACCGGGCGAAGCCGGGATGAGTCGACTGATGATGATATATAAATACATTGAGAGACTATGCAAAGGCTTTAAAGTATAGAAATAATTAGGAAGAATAAGAAAATATCTCCCAAAGCATCGTTAAAACATTAATGAATACAACACGAGCGTGGACTGTGGACTGTGGTCACTGATATATTTAGGGTAAAACACACCCGATTGTTAATCTTAATTAAATATTCATTGTAAAGGATGTTCTGTGGTCTGGCAACAATGGCAAAGTAGGGGTCAAACAATTTTGGGACATTAAAATTTCAGCGCGAGTCCTAATTTACCCTATTAGGGATGATCCAGCCATCGTCCTCGGGCGCTAACTGATTAGTGTTTTCGTGAATTTAAATTAGTTTTTAAGTTAGACATTGGACTTTCTTTATTAGGTACTTTTAATTTCAGACGAAAAGAGTTCTTTTAGATAATATTTTCTTAGAGGGATTCGATCACTGAGTAAAAACTGGATACACATAACACACACTCGGAACTGTCTTATTTAAAATAGAATTGTGAAATGAAAATGAAATTTAAATAAAGACCATTATTATAGTCATAATAATTAATTTAATTATGTAAATACTATCTAACATATAGAATAAACACATAATTGTTGTGGTCCGTGCAATGAAGCAATACAAGAGAATACACATCTAGATTATATTTGTATTTCCAAAACTTAAATCTTTTCATCATCATCATCACTCTTTAATGGCCGGCCTATTGCTGAGCCGGGTCTCCTCCTCAGAATTAGGAGGGGTTAGGAACTTCACACACCTTTGAGAACATGGAGAACTCTCAGGAGTGCAGGTTTCCTCACGATGTTTTCCTTCACCGTTAAAGCAAGTCATGTTTAATTGCTTAAAACACAACTTTTACAGACAACAGCCACTTTCACATATAAATATATTAAATTACAGATAATACTAATCAATGAATATTACCTAAAATGAGCAAGAGAAGAGGCTATGACCATTAACTCTATCAAAGTTTCTACTAATACTATAAGCTAAACACTTTGTATCTGCTTTTATACCTCAATATCTTATATTAACTATAACTCGCTATATGCAAATAAGATAAGTTTATATTTTATTAGATTATGCGAATCCTACTCTACATGAGTGAGTCAAATGGATCCTCTATGAGTTTAGTTAAAATGGAGATAGATACCGTCATTTCGCCATACAAATAAACGTATCATGCCTTTTTCATTTCACATCCCGCATACCACCCATTAGTCCGGGTAATGGACTCAGCCTGTTTGTTTTAAGGCTGGTTGCATATTTGAGATAGTTATATGAATTAAATATTGTTAAAAAATAAGTACTTGGTTAAATAATATGTTGTTAATATAATCTCCTGCATCCTTAGTAAGATAAACGCTCGAACTTAGCTCATGAGATTGTCGACGTGTGGGATGTGAACTCAACAGTCGTTGCGCCGATTGTCGTAACGGCCAAGAGCTTTATCAACAGCTTGAATGGATCGCGTTGTATGGTTGAGTCTACTATCGAACACCCCGGCAAACGCGACCAAAGCGACATCGGTACATGGTGGAAATTCCCAGAGTGCGTACCAAACGCTTTGAATCCACTTTCATTATTCGCAATGCGAAATTGTGGAACGATTTGCCGGAGTTTGTGTTTCCAGATACGTACAACGTTGGTGTCTTCAAAATCAGAGTAAACAGGTACCTTCTAGGTAAGCGTGTTACATCTTAGACCGTGGCATGCTTAACATCAGGCAGATTACGGTCATACGCTTGCCTATAAACAATAAAAACAAAAAAAAAAGAGTCAAGGATCTGATGCAGAAAGCAGTACTCTTGGACTCGACACGTATCGTTCGGAAGTGTCTCTCTATTTTTTATATTTTTATCTACTATTTTTATTTAAAAATGCTTACAAGCTAAGAATTTGCTACTTTTTACTACTTTTTATCCCAAAAATACACACAAATACAGCTCAACGGATTTAAAGAAAGTATTTCATTAAAATTAAAACAAATTATTTGTATGCAATACTTTAAATGTTACTCAGGGATAATTTAGCATACTGAAGGTAAAAGAATTTTTCAAATTGGTCTAGCAGTTTTTGAGTTTATTCGTTACAAACATACAGATAGGTACAAATCTATCCTCTTTATAATATTACCTATAAATTTAAAAATGTTGTGTACACCAAGCTTTACGTGTCTAAGCCAGTGCTAAATGAGCTAAACCGACCCCCTGGCTTTCCAGGGAGATGTCACGCCGAATTTTACTCAAACTAGCGTGAATACGTCAGCGGTCACGGTGACGTCACGTCCTAACGGATTTTAAACACAGTGTGCACTCCGATGATATTTTACTCCAAATATGAGAGATTTTATCTTCTCTTTTAGTATTCAGGAGGTTTGGTTTAAAAAACTTTCATTATCCTCTAATTTTTGTGATTAATCAGTTTCATTGTTTATTGATGTAATAGCCGACAGCTAACTTTAGGTCTGAAAAAAAATAGTGGGGGAAAGTTGCGTATTGTGATAGCAATAGCAGACGGGTGGGTGCTGCCCTCGCCCCGCGCTCCCCGCTAAATAATAGTGACCTCTGGCGCATTCAAGGTCAAATCTACACTTACGTGCCGGAAGCTATAGCAGTTTACTTTCATTATCAATTATTTTTTAATTATTTACTTTCATTCATCTCCTCAATTATTCAAGTTTTCTCTTTTATTGTAGTTTTCTAGTCGATTAATAATTACTTTTACTGTCAAATGATATTTTTAATCTAAATTTTCAGTTTTATTGTCTATTACTTTCCTTAAATTATTCAATTAGTTTAATTATCAAATGATTTATTAAACTGTTTCGCCAAAATTTTTAGGTCTTTTAAATTCAAACGCTTATAGAGAGTTTCAGTCTTATTTTTCGTTTTTATTTTTTTAAATAGTAAAATTGAAATCCAATTAATGGCTTATATCTACGATTGAAATATTTAAAATAATTTTTTTATGAATCTCAATAATCAAAATAAAGCCAAAATGTTTGTTTTGACTGTGTTTTTGAAAAATGTCACTGTCCGTCAAGGTCAAGTACTACGTATTTTTTGCAATAAGCCATCCCCCTGCGACCTCATTCTGAGCAGGGATATTCATGTTTCGAGCTGCGTGTTTACTTTTTATCACAGACGTAATTACCATCCATATCATCAAAAATCTGACTCCCTTTAATGCTTAAGTTAATAGGACTCCTATTACGTGCGCTGGTGTTCGTTTGCAACCTCGGTGGTGTTCGGTTGTACTTTAATTTTATTTATTGTATTTTTTTCTGATTATATTGACAAACGAAAACTAATGAAATTTATTAATTGTAGAATGAAGTTTTATATCATATTAATTTATTTGATAAAATTGTGTTTATTTGGAATATAATGGACGCTGAATCAAGACATTTATGGCTTAAATTAGGCTTTCTTTAATGTTTTTTCAGTGAAAACTCAAGTAATTTAAAGAATTTCTAAAACTCCAATAAACAAGTACAACATTCAACTTATATTTTATGAATTTTAGCTTTTATAAAAATTTAATGTAACAAAGTGAATTTCAGCGTCAAAGTTCCATCGCCGACAATTATGCTTGCAAACTGAGTTCGTAAAACATTTATAGTAAATTACACGAAAAGAAAAATGAAAATATGTAATTCCAACTTACAAGAAAGAGAATGGTACTATCGTTATTCATAATCAAATAATTAAAATATCTTACTGCTACTGAAAATTGCAGCGTCAAAAATCTTGAATTTTCGTAAAAAATGTAATAGGACTCTTAAGAGCCATTTCACAATTTTTCGCTCTGCAAGTTTAGGTAAATTTGGTCGCAGCGCACGTGAGTCTCACGAGCCGCGCGGTCTCTGTCCTACTCGGTATAGTGCGACATCCAAAAAAACATCTTAATCTTTTTCTAATGTATTTATGATAAAAATTAATAACTATTATGTTACAAAATGTTTTTTACATAATTAATTTGTTAAAATTTCAAGTCTGTTATAACAAAAGTTAAGAAATTTAAAACAAAAAATCAATTTTATAAAATAGGTTTTTAGAAAGATTTTTAAAATTGATTTTATAGTGTCTTGAGTTCACGAATTAATCGAATATTTACGATATCGAATATTTACGATATAAATAAAATAGCCTTTTATTATGCTCCAGAAAATCTGAATGTGAATATGTGTTGCACAGTTTTGGATGCAAGTAGAACATCAAATTTTTGCCTGCTTTAATTTATTTATAAACTTGATGACACAGTCAAACAGATTTATTTTAAATGCCTATTTGTATTGATAAGATGAGAAAAACGATTTTAAATAATACATTTGTTTTACATAAATTACGATAAAATTTTACATTACTTTTCGTATAATTTTCACAATTTTTATTTTACCGTGGTATGATAATTAGAATAGAAAAAATTACCACATTAATCTATCTATTTACAAAAATACTCATTGAAACATAGCGGTATAAAAATTATTATTAGGGGTTAAAGTTTGCACTAAAAAATTGAAATTCGTTTTTTTAAAATTTAAGCGTCAGTAGCTCAGTGGTTCGGGCGTTGGATTTACGATCAACAAGTCGTGGGTTCAAATCCCGGACATTGAACTACTGACGTGGCCCACTCCTGACACAAGCATGCAAGCTTACTAGGAGGGGTAAAGGGAATACTAGTAGTATGTGATCCATCAGCTAGTAATCTTTCAAAAAAAAAAAATAATAATAATAATTTAACATATTTATTTAATCAAAATAATTACTATTAATATCTATACATTGCTGCCATCTAATAGGAATTCGATCCTATATTCCTTTATTTTTGTATCGATTCAACAAGGCAACACAAGTTTCAACACGCGTTTCTTTCTGCAGATCAGTCAAATGAGGCACCAATTTTTCATATTTATTATTTTATTAATTTGACGCAAATGAGTAAATTTTTGGTAAGGTAACGTTAAGCCACGCCGCTAATTCCTGGATACTTTGGCTCGGATCGGCTTCCACCATCTCTTTCTATTCATTGTTATTCACCTGTGTGGGCGGTCTTCCACGTGATTCGTTCTTCAAATCAAAGTTTCCATCACGAAAGCGTCTAAACTAAAATCGCATTCTGTGTTTGCATACAATATGATGAACTCTAGTTCCTAGAACATTATAAAATAAATGTATTATTATAAATATTAATTTAAATGTATCTCTATAGGTATACAAAAAAAAATACAAGAATGAGAGTCAAAACTATATTCTTAGTAATATGTCAGTTAGTCCGAATAAACATATAGAAATGCACTCACTAGTGACTACACTTACCAAGATCAACTCTTCAAATTTATTCTCCTGTTGGTTTGTTTTGACTGTCCTTCTGAAAAAAGAGGCCATTTCATACATATCTATTTGTGATTAAAAAAAATGGTAAATAAATGATAAAAGAGCCTTAAAATTATTCAAATACCTATTCAATGATACCCCGCTTGAAGTAATTTATGACTTGAATTTTTTATTTTCACAATATGGCGTCAAGTGGTCACCATTTAGAATTTTTATATACACTGACACTGGTGAGAAAAAACTAACGAGAAATCGAACTTCAACATCCGTCGTGCCGTTTAGGTTACAGGGCGTCAAAAAGAATCGTATATCGAATATAAGAAGAATATATATATATATATATATACTAGTCATACATACACCCTAAAACATAACCCTCCTTCTGAGCAGTCGGGTAAGAATATAAATGTAGAAGTAAAAGCATACCCTGCCTGCACTGCTTAGCATCGTAATTATGACGTTTCCTTTTTTTTATGCAGTGATAAGCAGTCTTTTTCCGACCCATTACCTAAAAAATTAATTTATAATTAGAAAAGTATCTACTAATATATTTGGAAAAACAAACAATTTAAATATTAATTTTACTTACTTGAAAGTTTCAAATATGGTGTATCACACTATAACATCAGTCGCTTGGCGCGTGTGAGTGAGACCGATGTAAGAAAGAGAGCTGTTCAAAATTTGGCGTAGATCCTACCTCTAAGAGCGCTGGCGCTCGACTGATTTATTGGGCTTGATGCATGGTATTATATATTTTCTTTTTATTTTTTAATACAAAAGGTTATATATTTTATTTTTATTTTTTTCTATTCCTAAAAGATGTAAGTTTAACTTGGTATAGATAGTTCGTTAAAATTTCTCAGTTATGTAAGAAAAATATCGCTTTTAAAATTGTACTTATTTAGAAAATATTCGTAACTTTTAAAATTTTATTATGGATTAACGGAGATACTAATGTAAAAAAATCTAAATTGTGTATCAATAATAACATATTCCACATATTACGATATTTTTTTAAACAATTTCAAAGCAGTGGTTATTGAGAAATAGGACTTCAAAATATACATTGCGACCGTTTACCCAGGGAGGCGGCGGAGGAAAAGGGTAATAATTGTGTACACACAATATAAATCAAAATTCTGATAAATTAAGTTACTACAACAAAGGTCACTCTATTATATTTCAATTATAGAAATTATATTATTGCATCCAATGCTGAGATTAACGACGTCAAAATGTTACAATTTCGCGGATTTTTACCGAATTTTGTGAAATGGCTCTTAAGTAATACTTAAACGGCCCCACTTCCCAATTTTTGTCAAAAAATGTCTTCGATACTCTTCTATCTCGAATTGATTTTTTTTAATTTTTTCTCATGTGTGGAAAACTAAAAGGATTTTTTAAATTAATATTCCAAAATTAATTGTGATACAGAAAATAAAATTATTTAAATCTAAGAGACGCAAGAACAACTTCAACTTCCGACGTTTGATTAAACAAGTTTGTTTGAAACATACCATCTAAATTATAGTAGATTTCTATCATACGTCTCCAGCCACTGGAATTTAATTCCTGAACTAAGTTTAAACCACATTCTGAACAGTTTTCCAATGGGACAAACAAACAGACAGCGGTCACGGTTACGTAACATCCATTGAGATTTGAAACATGGCGGACTCTTGTTTGTCTCGGTAATTTGATTTTATACGAGTCATGGTGTTTACTTTGTGTTTTATATGGAGGAAGGTTAATTTAATTTAGAGTAGGTAATTATCATGGGAGTCATGGAATATAAGGCTGCTCTCTCTCTCTCTCTCTCTCTCTCTCTGGAGGAAATTAATGGCTTGGTTTTTGATTTTACTCGTATCAAGTATTTAAGAGGTTATACTACGCAGTGAAACCTAAAAAAACAATAATAATATATTTACAAAACTACTATCTACTCATAGTCGAGCGGTGTATAGGACTTGAGACCCAGGAGTAGATTTAAATAACTAAATAATAAATATATCAAAAACTCACATGATTCCTTTTATGGGCATTAATTTGGACTTTATTATATTAAATAAATATTTACTAAATAACAATCAGCTTTGCTCAAATCTACGGCAGTTTGACGAGTACTTTCATAGAATAAGTACTGATTTTAGATATCATCGTCTCTCATTCCCTCACACTTAACTCACAAAATAACGGTTAAATCTCACAAAAGAAATCAAACAAGCAATTCGAGTCTTTTCTATCGGCCTATGTAAACAGATGGACAAAAGCTGTCCAACAAATACCCCACAAGGTGCAAAACATATTATCGATAAGATCACATCACTATACTGAAACCCACTAAAATAACAGAAGAAACGACAAATTTACAATTCATTGACGACTTCATATATAATATAGGAAAACTTTAGTACTAATGCAGCAATGTAAAGTGAGGTATAATAAAAACCTGTTATTAGGGCTCATTGATCTAAAATTGTTTGGACGTACTCTTTTTGCAAATAATACATTCAAGTAAGTCACATATTATTTTCTCTTTCTAACTATTGCATTATTAACTTTAATGTCAAGGACAAATATATTGTTTTTGGTAGTTTTTTTGTTATATTTTGTGCAATATAATATCGAATGCAAAAAAATGTATTAGAATTAATGTGACATTAAGAGGCTCTCATGAAGATGGTCATGACGCGACGTGACTACAGAGGATTTGCTTAACCTTTTGCGTTTTGGATTTCTTTAGCCTCGGGCAATTTTTGGGCGTTGATTGTGAGTTATGTGTAATTAAATCTAAGAAATCAGCAGGGACGCGCCATCCATATGTGCAAGGACAGCGCTATGGCGGAAAAGGCGCCGGGAAGCTTTCATGGGACGCCAGATTAAAAAAAAGTAATGACAGGAGTGCAATACAAAATCCTTTTGGAGCCAATGAGATTAAATTATGCGAACCATGTCTGAATTATACCTTTTTTTGGTCTTCATGTATAGGCGCTCATGAGCATTTGGCACGATGGCGCAGAATGCTTGGCGCGTTCCTGGACGGAACCAATAAGTTGACTGTGGAATAGTTTTCCGGATTATATTTACAGATATACATCGGATAATACTTATTATTTCATGTACCGAGCAGACCAATCTCTAAATAATTCTCACTCAAATGCGGGAAAGAGGGTTCCGCTGCGTCGCTTGACAGAAGCATACAATAATGAATTCATTGACTTAGACATATTTTTATGTAATGCGTTTTCATATAAAGCAAAAATTAAAAACATACTGAAAGGGTAAACATATTTATATATAATTTATCTTAAGTTCATGTATTTAGATGTCTCTGTTTTATAGGTTTAATACAAGTTTAATGTAACCGTGGACAACGGTGTTGATTGTACAATTACCACTTTGCAAAATACTAGATCTTAAGTTGATTTCTCTGTACAATTTTTTGTTGTGCCAAATAATTTAAAAAAAATACTTTTTAAAAGATTTTCTTTTAAATTAGTCCCTGTAGTATTATTTAGAGCAAATAGATGTTTTAATGTTTATTATAATCTTAATGTAAAGTAACTTATTTAAATGAAACAGTTCTACTTTACACGACCCTATTGACTGTGACTCCATCCTATAATAGGTAAATGTTAGGGGTAAAGACATTGGCAAGGGTGCATATTTGATCGTTCTGGTGAAAGAACTGCGGTGTGTTACGTTAAGCTCACTTCAAGTGAAGGTTTTCGAATGGATCACATATCTATAAGGAAAATGGGTTTTATGTGACATTACGTAGATGTATAGAGGTACAGCAGTGATAGCACTTGAATGTTCGTTCCTGAACACATAATGTCTTTTCTGAGTTATGTGTGTTTTAAGCAATTAAATATCACTTGCTTTAACGGTGAAGAAAAACATCGTGACGAAACCTGCACTCCTGAGAGTGCCCTAAAGTTCTCAAAGGTGTGTGAAGTCTGCCAACCCGCTCTCGGCCAGCGTGGTGAACTATGGCCTAACACCCTCATCAATCTGAGGACGAGTCGCAACTCAGCAGTGGGCTATTATCGAGTTGTGATGATGATGATAGAGTAACAAATATTTTGATTAATACTAGCTGACCTGGCAAACCTTGTTTTGCCATATAAATAATTTCTGGAGAGGGAACCTTATCACTCAGGGGTATAAAAAATAGCCTACAATCTACCAAATATACTCAACATTTTTTATAAAAATCGGCCAAGTCGTCTCGAAGGAGTTAATAAACACTGTGAGACGAAATTTTTATATATAAAATACTAGCTGCACCCTGCGGTTTCATCCGCAATATTTTAAATAATTCTCAATATATCATTATAAATTATAGCCTACGTGTTATTCTGATGTGTAAGCTATATTATTGTAAAGTTTCATCAAAATTCCATTCAGTAGTTTTTGCGTGAAAAAGTAACAAACATATATCAAGATATCCATACATTCTTACAAACATTCGCATTTATGATATTAGTATTATAATATAACGATTATTCTTACTCGACGACGGCGAAGATGCATTTTGTAATCAGTGTGAAATATGTTTTTTCTACTTCATTAAATCGTTAGGTCTTTTAAAATGTCGTGTCACGGAACGAAACAGTACTATTCTGCGAACTACGAATAATATGCAGTAACATCATAATTTTATCATAAATTGTATAGTTGTGTGTTTTCATAACGGGAATGAAAATTTGATTGTTTGAGTTTTTGAGAATTTTCTGTTCCCCAAAAATTCTTTCAGGTTTATCCACAACGAAATTACAGGGTATCAAATTGGCGTGAGGTGCTTTGAGAAAAATATATTATGGTTAGTACTTCGCTCTGCTTGACTTGGTGGGCGCACTGCTGGGCTTTCACAAACACCTTCTGTAATAAAAACGAAATACCTTAATTAACCCCTAGATTGTATTTACATAGCAGTTTATTGAAAATATTTATTGTTAAATAATAAAAGGAGTTATAGTGTATACGCAGACCAATAGTAAGTCGACTTACTAGAATATCTTCCTGGAGGTTATACTTTAGACTCAGAGCTTCAGCGTTGCTGCTCGCGATGTATTAATAATAATTATTCTGTCGTGATAGCGTATTTATTTTGCAATCCGTCCTTCGATTGGTATTAAAAAGTTGTCTAACATTCAAGAAGTATAGGTAAGATTGCCCCGACAGACGGTGTCCTGTCTTAACTAAGAATACCTATTGAATATTGGATAGGCCCCGCTGGATAAGCAACTGCATTGCCCTGATGCTCGTTGAAGCGAAACCCTGTGAACCTCAGCGGTAGAAAAATTGAACTAACACTAACCTGGACCTAGATTAGGACGTTGACGGGATCACCAACGACGGGGCCGCAACTCGGGGTAGCGTACCGGCCGGTTAGCTGTATCTCGAACTCAGATTAGCACTTTATAAAGTTTTACCACTTCAGGCAGGCTTGATCACTAACGAATCAGTCAGTTAGCTTATAGCGAGGTTACAAAAGTATAATAATTAAGCACACGCGATGGATCTCAGATGGACATCGAGCGGTTACAATACGAAGACTAGTTCTTATTCTTGCCACGGCGCGCGCGTCGATACATCGGCAGTCGTCGTGCGATATCGCGCCGGCATCGGCACCGTTGGCGGTAAATTTAAATTAAGACATGGAATGATTTTGGAGTAGGAAATACATCGGGATTAGGTTTGATGTTTGTCCAAATATCTAATATGCTATCAAAAGCTTTTTTTACATAAGAACCTTCTCCTGACAATAACATATACAACAAAAAAGAATTAGCGAAATCGGTCCAGCCATTAACGCGTGATGCCGTGACCAAGGGAAATAAGGATTCATTTTTATATATAAGAAGATAAAGAGATTCATTATTGATCGAAGGATTCATTGTATATTTTTAAGTTAGATAATAAAGAATAACAATCATACAAAATTAAATCCAAATAAACAGTAATGATAAGCTATATCATATATATTTTTGTATATCTTATTTCACAATGTTACACCATGTTTCATATGAAATAATCCTGATTATAATTTTAACATTATAAGTACGTATAAATTGTAAGCAGTCTGTTACAGTTTACAATCTTTCAACAGTTTAATTTAACTGTATTTACAATTTTACGATGAAATATACTGCTAATAAATTACAAAAACTTTGTTGGTACTTTAATATCTTAAACTAATGTATAAAGCTGAAGAGTTTGTTTGTTTGAACGTGCTAATCTCAGGAACTGCTGGTCCGATTTGAAAAATTCTTTCAGTGTAAGATAGCCCATTTATTGAGGCTATAAGCTATATATAATCATGCTACGACCCATAGGAGCGAAGCATTACGTGGATGAAGTCACGCGGTTCGACTAGTAATTAATAAAATGTAATGGACGGAAGGATTTTCTTAAAACTAGACTAATAAAAATTTCCATTTTATACCATCTACTTATCTCTCTTTTATTTCCATTTTTGGGATAAAGAGTAATTTCCTGAATTTAAGAGAAAATATGTATTTGTTGCTAAAGCATAAGGTAAATAATATTCTACTTGTAAGAACTTAACTGTGATTAAAATTATCTTAGTAATCACTAGCCATAACAAACTGTTCACTTACTCACGCACTCACTCACTTTTTATTTTATACACACCTTGCCTGACAATAACTCATACAAAAAAAAGTATTATCCGATTTGGTGTAGCCGTTCTGTAGTTATGCGCGTAAATACATAGAGGCGATCCATGTTTATTTATATATATCTAAGATATTAATACCATATTATTAGTATCCACATATAGATAAAGATTACAATAAGTAAAAATTCAAGATAATAAAATTTTCCAGTTGTGCAAATATTATGTAAGTAGATATAACATAAAATTATCTGTCTACAGAAACAGTATAAAACGGTGTGACTTAGATATATCATATTATAAATAATCTTGATCTGGGAAGTGCAACATGGCTAAGACATTGCACTATTTTAATTTTAATGGACTCGCGGAATCCATTAGATATATGTTTTATTATAAAAACATTGAATTTAAAGATGTGAGGTACCCTAATGGTGTATGGCCGAGAGAGGATTTGAAAGATCGTAAGTTTTTAATATTTCTAAAAACTATATAACCCGTGAGGGGACGGGTTAGTATACTATTACTCTCTGCCGCTGGGAGAGCTTCTCGTAAGAGCCGAGTAACCTAGCACCCTTGGTGGTAGGGGATCTGTTCCCCGACTGGCTTGCGACCACCAGCATGCGAATCCGATCGCCAAGTGTCATAGACGCGTTCCGGTTGAGCCGCATGTGGGCCAGACTTACACTCCCTCTCCCATCCCATTAATGCATGCATGTGGGTCTAGTAGACTCTGGGCTCTTGCCTAGGGTCCGCTGAATCCGCATCATTTTTCTTCTTCATTCCCCCTTCCTACACTATCTTCGGATATGCAACGCATCGACAAAACGAGAGAGTGTTTCTTGTTTTTCCGATGTCCATGGGCGATGGTTGCCACTTATCATCAGGTGAACCATTTGCTCGTTTGCACCTTATCTATTAAAAAAAAATATAAGCACTTAAAAAATAGTACCTAATTTTTTTTACATAATTATTTTTTATAAAAATATAAAATGTAATAAATATATTCATATTACTATTTTAAAATAGAAATTTCAAGTTGCTACAAATACTTTTCCTCATATATTGGAAGTTATAATTTAGTATGTTGGTCTTAATTCTGATTCTTGACAATGTAGAGATCCTTAGTCTAGTTTTTTCGAAATCTCAGCACAAGAACTGAACAGAAATTTCCATTTTCAGTTTTACCTTACGGCCAGCTTCCTATATACCAAGAAGGTGATCGTAGCTTGAACCAGTCTATAGCCATCGCTCGTTATGTTGGTACCATCACCAACCTTATCCCCAGCGACCCATGGGAACAGGCAGTCTTGGACGCTGTAGTATTAAACATTTACGATCTCTGGAATAGTAAGTAATTTTAATTTTAATTAGCAACTATTATCCTTTGGACACTTATAAGCGCTAATTATGAGTTGATGATAACATAATAATATATTTTTTTATTTGCAGAAGCGGCTAATTACGTCAAAGAATCAGATCCAATTAGAAAACAAGAAAAGAAGAATGCAATTTTGAATGAATCCATTGACTACTATTTCTCTAGATTTGAAAAAGAATTAGAAAAGAATAACGGCACCTTTGGTGAAAAAGTAAGTGATAAGATAATAAAGTTAATAAGTGACGATTGTAATGCACCGAATATGTTATAGTGCACAAATATGTGTGTAAGTAAAGTAACTTAAAAGTAGCATAAAGCAATCCATATCCTACCGACTGCGCCATGCCAAGTAAAACTCATGATTATACAAATTTGGAAATTGATGACAAAACCAATCAATTAAATTATCCTTGCTATGTTATTTTTTTAATATATAACGATGACTACCACATCCACATCCTTGGTTGTGTCATCCTAGCTGATATCTTCATGATCATGCTTGTGCTTGCAAATGCAAATTCACTTTTAAGACTCGAATCGAACTTCCTGCTTTCGTTTACACTTCATGTATGTATGGGTTCCACCACTGTTCTACCTTGGCCATTTTTATATCTATGCATTTCTGGGTTTCTATCTAAATTATTTTCTTGTTTCGTCCGTTTTAGACCACTTTTTTACGTAGTCGGGTTATAGATTTTAAATTTAATTTTTGAAGTAAACTGTTTACAAGTTAAAAAAATAATATGTCGTCTAAACATAGAACACCCAAATATAGTACAAGAGGCTAACTGTAGGTGTAACCAAAAATAGTGGGGGATAGTTGCGCATTGTGAGCGTGTTGCTTGCCTGCATTGGCAGTTCCATCCGCGATATTTACGATTTCGACAAATAGGCGCTTGGAAACTGAATCGTCCTGTAAGAACCAATCGCGTTAAGTTAAGAAGGCCCTAATAGTGACTTCTGCGCATTCAAGGTCAAACCTAAACTTACGAGCCGGAAGCTATTCAAATTCTTATATTTTTTTTTCTTTTCAGTTAAGTTGGGCTGATTTTGTCTTCGTTGGTATAATCGAATCACTAAAGATTGTCTTAGAAGAGCAAATTGAGACCAAATATCCAAACTCTGTGGCCCTTATAAAGAAGATCAATAACTTACCTGGTGTAAAGGAATATGTTGCGACAAGACCTGAATATTTTCTTTAGCTGACATAGTTTAGATTTTAGAAGTGAATGAAATAAATTATTTTTTAAATTATATTGATGACGAAACTGTATTTATTGAGTTTTTTTAAATATATATAATAAAAGTTTTAAGGAAGTCTTAGAGTAATCTTCTAAAAGTCTTAAAGGAACGGTATTTTTAAAATTTTTAAGTAAATATTTAGATTTTTGAAGACTAATTGTACTACAATAATCAGAGCTATCTCATAACGTTGAGTAGAATATTTCAGTTACTATTATGAACCTCCCCCTTTTTTCTAAAAACTTGAAAGTGTGATATGTACACAAAGGTTTAATACTATAATGTAGATTTTCAAGATTTATAATATCATCTTTTGCAGGTAGTCTATTAGTTCTTTTTTACTACTACTAGCCGACCCGTCCCGGCTTGCTTGCGTATACGCCTTTTACTGCCACTTTTTAGGTTAAAAAAGCAGTGATGGCCCAGTGGTTGAGACTTCAAGTCTTACTCGTCGGGAGGTCTGAGTTCGATCCCCACAGGCACACATCTTTGACTCTGAGTTATGTGTGTTTTAAGCAATTAAATATCACTTGCTTTAACGGTGAAGGAAAACATCGTGAGGAAACCTGCACTCCTGAGAGTTACCAAAAAGTTCTCAAAGGTGTGTGAAGTCTGCCAACCCGCACTGGGCCAGCTTGGTGGACTATGGCCTAATACCCTCCTCATTCTGAGAAGGAAACACGGCTCAGCAGTGGGCCATTGAAGGGTCGTGATGATGATTTAGGTTTCATTTCCTGTTTTAATCGTAATATCACTATAGCTATATTTTACATTTTAATTTTGAAGAGCAACGTAATTTATATATGACTAATTCCCAAAGACATGCACTTCATCCCCACGTCGATAGATGGCGTAATCGCACACTTATTTATTTGCTTTGTATTCTTAAGTAATTTTTTTCGTGATGAAACATAGCCTATGTTCTTCGACAAGCTCTAATCTATCTCTGTACCTAATTTTATCAAAATCAGTTCTTTGTATTTGTAAGTATTATCTACGTTTCTTAAGAGTTACTTTTGAAATATTATAATACTAGTTTGGAAGTTTGGATTAATATTTCAGATCCTGGATGTCATCTCGGACTAAAAAGTAGTACCTCCCTTGACAAGACGAGCCTAAACTTGATGGTTTTCCATGTTATTTCGTTATTTTATTTTTTTTTATCAAGGAAACAAACAGTAAAAATGAAACATATTCTATTAACTATTAATGTCACAACATCACAATGTCACACACGGTACATATACCAAAACAACATTTTTTACTATTTTTGTCTGTCTGTCTGTCAGTCTGTCTGTTTGTTCCGGCTAATCTCTGAAATGGCTTGACCGATTTTGACGGGACTTTCACTGGATAGCCGATGTAACATGGAGTAACTTAGGCTATTTAACATCTCGCTACGACCCATAGTGAGTGGAGCAACATGACAACGAAGCCGTGCAGGTGAGCTAGTAACAAATAAATTGCCTTTTACAGGTTTCCGTCGTTTTTTTACAGAGTTTCCATGCCCATCTTTCAGCTTTATCATCAGATTAAAATTCATGTCATTGCATTTTTAACAAAAAATTCAGCTCATTTACCAGATGTGTATGTGTGTTCTTAGTTAATTTAAGTGCATTTAGTAAAAATTCTAAGCGATCTAATTCTATCCCACGTAAACCCAGACTAGTGCATACGTTGGCGACATTATTCAAGATTGATTGGTCGATTACGTCTGCCGTGGTTTTATTTGTTGGCTCTAGTCCATAATTGGTGATGTCGTGCCTTCAGGATAAGGAGCTTCATGTCTTGCTCTACAGTACGAGTATATTATGTGATTTTGCTATTTTTATTTTACAAGTTTTAAGTTGTATGTAAAAAGTAGGAAAAATGTCAAAAGCGGTATGTCAAAAAGTCAAATTGAAATTAAAATAATACGGCAAAACAAGAAATACTCTCTAGTTTTGTCGATGTCCATGGGCGATTCCAACAGGTACGGTCCACCTGTGATAAAAAAAAATTATAGTTTTTCATATTGAATATATACGTATTATTCGGTTAGTAAGTTAGTCTGAATGTACCACCAGCTCGGAAAGCTATTATTTCTTGAAAAGATTATCGTTATGGTATAAAAAATAAGCTGAAGATATATTATCGGTTATCGGTATTCATTTTTCGGTTGTACTTGATTATTTCAACCAAGAATCATAAAATATCTTGTTTATACTCTTCATTATTTTATTGATGTTTTGATTGGCATATAGACTGATGGTATCTTTATTCGATATTTTAGAAATGACTATATAATCACAAAATCATTTACAGTATGTCTAAAATATGTTATGTGTAATGTATAAAATATTAGAAAAATAACTGTTTTAATTGAACTAGATTGAGGAACAACCTTAACTTATCGTTGGAATACTGTTGTTCCGATAGTTAGCAACACCATTTATAACAGTGTATTTGCGAGTAGTTCCTTTTATTTTAATTATACCCTTTTTTTTACCTGGCAGGAATCTGCTCAACAGATACCATCCCAAGCGGGGACTCAGGATGGTTATGCGGGGTTGGGATCTGCTTCAGAAGGAAACAGCCCGACCCGCTAAACCTCCGGGGTGATTCACTTCACTGCTAATAGGACGAAGTCACGGGATATTGGATTGCTCCGCAACCTCGTCAGCAGTTATCCACGTCTGGATTGTGCTAACCACTCCACCACCGACGCCTTCGACTGCCTCTGCCCCAGTGCATAGGATGAGAGTTTGTAGCTCTCTCTCTCCGAGTCTTCCTTTGCCGTCATCACAGCCTCCGCGAATGCCGCAACAGCATGCCATTCATCCTCGCTACTGACCATGGATTTTACCAAGGCTGGCAGCGACAGATCATGCCCCACGACAGCTGTTAAAACGGCACAAGAATCCTTCCAAGCAGAACAGACTTCGCGCGTGTGGTATTTTAATTATACCCACGTCAACTTTAAACAACACAAAAATTCACCTAGTGACGATAAAGGGTGTACAATTTATGTGGTGTCGGTTTGTTGGGCCTCCATTGTGGAGAAAATTCTCCCTATACTTTTTCTGTTTTTGGAAAAAAGTCAAAATGGACAGATAAACAGACAACAAATCGATCCCATCAAGCTTACTTTTACCTTTTGACGTGAAGAATCGTAAAAGTTACCCTCTAGCTTCGCTGTGATAAAATATTTTTAAATGCCAATAACTTTTCTCTCACGTCCGATTAAAATTTTTAAAAAGTCTATGTTTTAAGTTAAACCTGCAATACAACAGTAAAAACCTTATCAAATTCCATACAGTAGATTTGGATGATATGACAAAAAATACATAAATGCATTAGTTTCTTTTGGTGTTACAAAGAACGTCGAATATAGTACATTTCGTAATGTACACAACAAACGCTTTTTTTCTACAAACTTAAGCGAGATAAAAAATAGAGGGAGAAAGAGAGAAAACAATAGAGAAAAGTAGGAAAAAAGAAAATAAAATCGACTACGTAATGCTTCTTTTTATTCTTACTTATAGTAGTAAAAAAGTAATAATTATATTATTATACTAGCCGACCCGCGCGACTTCGTTCGCGTGTTGCTCCGCTCCTATGGGTCGTAGCTAGATGTTAAATAGCCTAAGTTACTCCTTGTTACATCAGCTATCTGCTAGTGCAGGTCCCGTGAAAATCGGTCCAGCCATTTCAAAGATTATCCGAAAAAAACAGACACCCAGACAAATAATTGTAAAAAATGTTGTTGTTGGTATATGTACCGTATATTTTATTTATTAATATTACAAACAGACACTCAAATTTTATTCATTTCTATGGATATGTAGTTAGCGAAGCAATGGTGACGAACTAGTATCTAAAAAGTAATATAAAGATTACAAATAATCTATATAGCAGATAAGGCAATGTTTTTCTACAAATATTTTGTAAGTACACAAGACATAACACGCTCGTTTAATATAGATAATGTTCAGTATAAAAACACTATAAGTAGTTGCGAGTTTTCTATACAAAATTATTACAAAAAAATAATTTGGAAGCGCAACATGGCCAAGAGGTTACACTATTTTGATTTTAATGGACTTGCTGAGTCCATTAGATATATTCTACATTACGGTAACCATAAGTTTGAAGATGTTAGATACGGAAATAATGAGTGGCCTAATGAGAAAGTTAAAGAATGTAAGTTTTTACAAACTATTATTTTTAATATGTTACACTTACAACGATCGTATGATTCCTGGCAACCTATTGTACTGAAATTAGGCATGTGTTACATTTTCATGGTATTTCCTTTATGTAACTCTTAAGCTGATCTGATGATGGATCTGGAAGTTAGGGCCTTGTTCTTCTTAATGATAAAAAATAGAGCTGTTGACTCTACATGATATTTTGTAGACATACAATATATAAATAAAAATATTCTGACGCTTATGACTATAATCATATTTATTTATTATCGTTGTCCCGTAGGAACTTCAAATTTTTCTGGGATAAAAAGTAGCTTATGTAGTAATGGACAACTGCATAGTAGTTGGAATTTTATTATTCAAACATTGGCAACACTGATTAATCTGTGACAATATAGCTAGATGCTGGTTTTCAATTTGAAAACATTATTTGTACTTGAATGTTAGGTGATTGTATTAGGCAAAGATTTCTGTATGGACCGAGTTGTGTACAAATAATTAAACCAGTGTAGTTTGTATCTATGTAGCTGCAGTTTCATCAATTTTGTTACAATACTAATAACTTTAAAATTTAATGCCATTTCTGAAGTCAGAATAGTCTTACGAAATATAATGTTACTATATGAAATGTGTCGAAACTTTCCCTCCAACCAACAGATTCAAAATGTTTTTTAGTAAAAAACATCTCTTTACTATCTTTTTAGTATGAGAAAAATGTATTACATATTATGTAATATGTTATTGTTACTTTGAGCTCAAATGAAAATACGTAATTGTTACAAATGATAAATTTATATATTGATAATGACTCTATTATGATACGACTAATCCAAGTTATAAAGTATCTGTGTGCCAAATTTCAATGAAATACGTTCAGCCGTTTTTGCGTGATCGAGTGACAAACATCCAAACATACACATTTTCACATTTATAATATTAGTAAGATTTTTGATTTGAAAGTTAATAGCAGTTGAATGTAGATTATCGAATATTTAGTGGTTAGTAGAAGTAGAAAATAATGTCACTAATAGCAAATATTTTTGTACCTTATAAAAGAACTGATTTTTAGAAGGAACTATCTGATTAGGTTTAGAATACTATTCCCTTCTGCCGCTGGAACAGCAACTCGTAAGAGCTGAGTAACCCAGCACCCTCTTGATGGTAGGACCACCAGCATGCGAATCCGCCAAGTGTGCCAACTTGACCGCCAAGTCAAGGCGCATTAGGTAAGGACTAGACTTACCCCCTCCCTGTTCCATCCCATTAATGCTGTGAATCTAGTGGACTCTGGGCTTTTGCTCAGGGTCGGCTTAAACCGCAGCATTTTTTCGAGGATGCAACGCATCTTTAAAACAAGAGAGTATCTCTTGTTTTGCCGATGTCCATGGGCGATGAGGGCCACTTAACATCAGGTGGACCATCTGCTCGTTTGCACCTTATCTACCATAAAACAAATCAAAAAAGACCTCCCATTAGTTGAATTCGTATTTCCAGTTTTACCTTTTGGACAAATGCCTCTATACCAAGAAGGTGATCGCAACTTGAACCAGTCTGTAGCAATCGCTCGTTATGTTGGTACTTTAAGCAATCTGGTCCCAAGCGACCCATGGGAACAGGCAGTCTTGGATGCAGTTGTCCTAAATATTTACGATCTGTGGTTTAGTAAGTAATTTTGGATTTTCAAGCTTTCTGAGCAGTTAAACATGACCATATGGATGAATAAAAAAAGTCATAATTGCTTGAAATCATTTTTTTTTTATTTAAAAATACTTATAATAATTATAGTTAATATATTCATGGTATTTATTTGCAGAAGCATGTGATTTCTTCAGAGAAGCAGATCCAGCCAGAAAGGAAGAAAAGAAGAAAACATTTTTGACGGAATCCATTGACTACTTCTTTACCAGATTTGAAGATCAACTAGCAAAGAACAACGGATTCTTTGGTGGAAAAGTAAATTTTCAATACTAGATATTATCCCTATCTATTTAAGGTTCTCTGTATAATTTTTTTTTATTTATTTCCAGTTAAGTTGGGCTGATTTCGTTTTCGTCGGTATTGTAGAAAGTATAAACGTAATTTTTGGGGCACAAGTAGAGAGCAACTATCCAAATTCTTCGGCTCTAATCCAGAAGATCAGAAATTTACCTGGTGTTAAGGAGTACATTGCGACAAGAAAGCCCCTCTTTAATATTGAATAAGTTAACTTTAAGGAAAATATTATATTATTATTTTAAAATAGTTTATGTAATCATAAAAATTTACAACCAATTTTTAACTTTTTTTTTTTCAATATAAATTTTTTTTCCAATAAGTTGTTCAGTGGTCCCTAAGGTAAAAACTAGGTAAAAAACACATTAAGGGGAAACGATAAATTAGTAAAAAAAACGTAATTCTTTATAGTGGTGATATACCCGTATTATATAATGTAGTTATAATTTAAGTATTGAAAGATTTATTTATTGAAGCAATTGGAAAATAAACTTACGCAGACAATCCTTTCCGACAATATTTTCTTCAAGACTTGTGAAGTAAGGTATGGTCTCTTCTTAGGCGATTTTTTTACTAAACGCGTTATTTAAATTAAACACGATATCTATATCAAATACTTCCACTACTACTATATACCTACTTACAACTTTTTATATGAATGTGAGTTTTTTTTTTACTTTTTATTGAAGTTTTTCGAGAGTAACTACTAAGTTACTTTTGGACATCATTTCAGCTCCTCATTGATCAAGGATATTTTCAAGTGTATTAAAAAAATAACATTAATATTAAACGTTGTTGTTATTTATATTATAGTTCCGCAATTAGTAAATACAGAATTTCTTTGACAAATTATAGAAAGTTTGTTACTAGAACAGATTTTTTTCAATAATTAGTAAGTATAGTGATATCATCTTTCAGTCTTCAGTCTTTTAAGCATTTATGTTTAACGTAATATAAAATCATATACTGCAATACTTTCTTCGATTCTTACCTATTTAGCGTTTAGAACTGAGACCATACCATAAAAGTGTGGCGACAAGAGAAACCTCTACTAATTTATAGTTCACTACTTCGTTGCGCCTAAGGAAACACTTTATTGCACACTAGTTCTAGGAACTTGGTCTCAAGCTCTAAATACAATATTTCAATTGGAAGTAGTCTACACATGTTAGTGAAATAATCTTGGAATATACTCTAGTTTGAACCTAAAGAGGATTCTAAAATCTTTATGGTTGTGATTAGACAAAATACTATCTATAGTTTTATTACTGCTGCTTTTGTGTATGTATACAAATAGTCGGTATACATCATCAAAAATGAATGTCTCATCATCATCAACACACCCCGTTAATGGCCCACTGCTGAGCCGAGTCTTTTTCTCTGAATGTGGAGGTTGTTAGGAAATAGTCCACCACGCTGGCCAAATGCTGTTTGGCAGACTCAAACAGACTTCACACTTCTTTGAGAACTTTTGGGAACTCTCAGGTGTGCAGGTTTCCTCACGATGTTTTCCTTCACCGTTTAGCAAGTGATATTTAATCGCTAAAAACACATATAACTCAGAGGTGTGTGTGCCCGGCATTGAACTCGAACCTCTAGAGTAAGACATATATTTAAATTTTTATCTATTTACTAAAAGGTACACCAACGGCGAGTGCACACATAATATTATTAAGAAATTATTTTTTTTCAGTCATTTCCTCCCGTTTGAAAATTTGTAGGATTATAGTTTACCTAGTATCTTGAAGGAAAAATAAAGTCAGCTGACCATATCGTAGTGGATTATACGTCAACTGGCTGCTTGACCATGTAACAATTTGATTTTTATAGCAAAATGAGTTAGCATTAAGTAGCTTTTTACAATGAACGGAGTCGAAATCGACAAATTTTCAAACGGGAGGAAATGACTGAAAAAAAAATTTTTTCTACATGTTTGAGAGGCTGCTACTGCTCGGCCCACCCTCGGCATCGCAGCTGACTGTCACGAGGAATCATAATATTAACCCCTTATGCATTTCACGAATTTTCTCTTGGGAGGGACTTGGTCGTGAAAATCTGTCATTGGCTCCCGTACCATAAAGGCGTACACAGCTTTCACTACAATATAAATCTAACCTATAACTGAGTTTTATTTAGCTGTGAGTCTGTGCAACACCTCTCTATCAGTAAAAGAAAATAATATTAATAATAAAAAAGTACTTAAACCTAGGGTAACACGAAAGTCTTATGTTAAGTTATTTATGTAAACAAATTTTTGTATTTTTTAAAATTCATACGGAAAATGTCGACGTCATGGTAATTATTATAAAAATCATTGTAAAAACGCATCATACGATTGAGAGAAGAGTTACTTACTAAATTAGTAATTAGACGTATTTATATAAAAGACCTTACGAGGAGGATCACGTCGCTTTTTACGAGTAAGCTTTTGGAGTAATCTAGCGACAAGCAAAGGTATATTAACTAGCAGACTAGGTATTTCTAATTGACTATTAATTGTTTTATGTAATATTGTCATATCTGCAACGCAGGTTGCGTTTTATAGTCTAAATTTCGTGGACAAGTAGGATCCTTAAATGCCAAGTATATTGTAAATCTTCGCTATCCTTTCGATTCAATTAATGTGATTATTATATTAAGGGATCGTGATCGAAGAGGCGTATTCTAGTTGAGATCGCACCATGCTATTAAAAAGGACTTCCAATTATATTACACTAATAAACTTCTTTGATTTTCAACTTTAATCGCACACCATGTATGTTTTCATGATTTAATTCCACTTTATAATGCGCCACTAGATGGCGCTGGAGTATAAAATCAATTTTCCCTCAGAATTTAATTTCGTCTAATACGGCATACGTGGCAAAGGTACATCCATGTTATTTCTATAAGGAGTTGTAGGGGTTAACTTGAGTGAAAATAGAATAGAATTTGGGGTCTAAACTGACTAACTAATTGTTAAAATCTTGTTACCAGTATAACAGAACTTACAAGGCTATTAAATGTACGTTATTACGTCAAAAATTACCAAACAGCTAGAAAATAAGTGCAAAACTGCAAATCATCGTGGATCAACGAAAATATAGATTATTTGACAAAGATAAGTATTGCGATATATTGTTAGTTGACAGATTATATTTTGTTATCTTGACATTCGATTTAACGATAATAAGAATGACTATGTCAAAATGTTTTCATGACTACAATTTTTAAACCTATTCATATTTTTTTTTAATTCGGTACTTACTAAGTCTTGATTAATTACAGTAAAAAATATCCATTAAAAATGCTAATACTTACTAAAAATTTTAAAAGGTGTGTGTTGGTTCATTCATCTTTCATGCTGTAATGAAACTAAGATCGATATTATTTTTAACCTCCGACGCTACAACATTTAACGTATGCGTCTGTGTATATGTATGTCTGTTTGTGGCATCATAGCGCGCAAGATAATGGATTGATTCTGATGAAGTTGTATTTGTTTGAAAGATAATTTAATCTAGATGGTTCTTAGCTATAATTTGTAAAGATCTGGTCAGCCGCTTGAAGACTATCAACTCTTTTCTAAATTAAGAGCTGACAATTATAACAATTGCTTATACTAAGTAGAGATGAAACGGTATTTCTCGATACCTTTCTTTAGATATCAAGTATCGAATAGAATCAAGCATTAAACTTTCTGAAAGTAACGTAACATTATATATTTTATAATGTAGATAACATTTGCTTTTTTTGCATTTTATAAATACTTGTTATGTCTGTATAGACTGCTGTTCGTATATTTCTTTTCAACAATACAAAAAGATCGACTTATACAAGTTTACATCGATTCTTCCAAATCGATGTCGTGTGGGTATCGATACTTGGTGATATTGTTTGCTAAGTGCCTGTTTTAATGTAGCAATATTTTATAATGAATAAAGTATACTAAACATCTAAAGGAGGTAAAATCTTTTTATTCTTTGCTCATAGCTGACTTGAAAAATCATTTTATTAATTTATTTTTTAAATAGGGTAGAGTGGGGCTAGTAGAGCATAGGTGTGTGTGTCTCAGAAATTATACAACGTACGCTAACGCATCAAATGATGTAAAGAAGCGGGTAAAGCTACGTTTCCACTAGAGATATACGTGATTCGATACACTCTGTGCGAGGCTGGGTAAATGAAGTGATTCTATTGTTTCTTAACAAACACATTCTTGGCTACGCATCCTCGCTCATCTCTGGTGGAAACACAGCCTTAGAGAGGGTTACTTATCGCACAACTCTAGTAACGGTCTGTTTATCGAATTATCGGAAAAAATTAAAGCAATTTCGTATGCTAAATTTTTATCTGCACGAATCAAATACTATCCATTTAAAAACAGGTAAGTGTTGATCTTTCATAAATTGATTACTATTTTATAATCTCACTTTTGTTTCGATTATTCAGGTTGAGCCTGTCTATCTTCTCTCAAAATGCTCCAGCTTTTAAATGTGTTATATTAGAGAAAAATAACTATTGTATTTATTTATTTATTTATATAACTTTATTGTACACCACATAAAGAATACTATGGACATATTTGAAAAGGAATAAACCTTCCTACCTGCCCGCAGACGTTCTTATGTGACGAATGAAAATTACTCTTCTTTAATGTCTGTATCTTCAGTAGTTTCAGCGGACTATCTTTACATAATATAAAACAAAATCGCTTCCTGCTGTCTGTAGGCTTAAGTCTTTGAAACTAAGAAACGGATTTTTAATGCGGTTTTCATTAATAGATAGAGTGATTCAAAGGAAGGTTTATATGTAAAACTAGGGGCCCATCCCGGCTTCGCACGGGTGGAATATTTAGTTTAAAACATTTTGGCTCTCCCGCATTTCGGTGCCCCTCTACCTCGGCGTTACTCGCTACCACTCGCTGCACTTCGAGTATCACCGAGATAGAACTACACCGGCCCGTCGCGTCGGCGTGTATTTTTTGTTTATATTGATATTTTTAATTTCGTAATATCTTTTGAATGGAAGGTCCGATTTTAATAATTCAAAAAGTAATTTACAGGTATTAAAACAGTCTTGAATATGAAATAATTTATTTGGATAAGGATTGATACAAAGGTATGGAAAACATGGTCTGATTTTGATAGGCATTTTTATCAACTTTTAAAATATAAAAAAGTAGTTATAGTGACATAACTATAATAGTTGGACATATGGTCTCGCGGAGTTTTTTGTAGATATTGATACGTTATATAATATTGTAGAACATTTTTTTGTTCTATCATCAATACTAATAAAAAAATGGTTACAAAAGTTTTAATATAAAAAGTAATTGAATAAAACAGACCAGTGGATCTTATTCAGTTTCTTATATTGTATTAGTTTACTTCGTTGCCATTTTATTTACTAGTCGACGCTCCCTAGGTTCGTTGAGGGTGTGTGTGTGTATGTATTTGTTATTTTTAATAATGCCTCTGTTTCTTCATAATTTAAATTACTAATCCAATCCATAATAACCTTTTTTCAAGAAGCTGTTTAATGTATAAATATTCAGTTTGTTGTTAATAAGAATTTTAAATTTCACGAGACATTAAATGATGTTGTCGACTAGCAAACGTGGTTCGTGTTTTTTCTATTGAAATTACAGATCTATTCCTCCTTTTACCTATATGAGTGTTATTGAATTTTGTATAACGAGGGGTTCTCAGTGTGATATTCAAAATATAATGGTCCTGACTGTTAATAAATTTATCAATTTGTAACGGGCGTTTGTGGGAAATCTTGGAGGTTTTGAAAGCATTACTTTGTCCTAGGGGCTCCACCCTAAACCGGTATACAATAGGTTATAAGACTGTGCTAAAGAAACATAAAGTCTTCTTATTGTATAATAAAAAGCAATATGTTTAAGTATTTTAAAGATACAGGATAGTTTTCTAATTCTATAACTATTATAAAATGTCTATGTTAGTTTGTTTTTCCGTCTCTCTTCAACAAAGTAATTTTTCCACAGAGAATGCTTATGAAATAGGGTATATTTTGTTTTCAAAATAGCAATTAATTTATCATCATCATCACAACCCAATACCACATCTGAACCGGGTATCATCCTCACAATGAGCAGGGGCCGTATTGTAGGCCGTAGTCCACCATCATCTTTGAGAACTTTCAGGAAAGTCTCCGGAGTTACCTTACGATGTTTTCCTTCATCACACTGATAACGCAGAAAAGTCAGAAGTGTGTGCTTGTGTGGGGAATCAAACTCGGCCCTCCCACCACTAACCAGTGGGCTATCACTGCTTACACAACACACAATAACACAAGTCAAAAACCATGTTATATTATGTTGCTCTTAATAAATTACAAAGGTAGCATCAATTTGATAAATTGCAATTTTTATTTATTCTTATTTTTTATTTTCTAGTTAAGTTGGGCTGATTTCGTTTTACTTGGTATCAATGAAGCAATTAATTTAGCAGTGGGAGGAGAAGTGGAGAAGAATTATACTACAATCACAGCCCAAATTCAAAAGTTGAGAAATTTACCTAGTGTAAAGGAATATATAGCAACAAGAAAGGAATATACTGTTTAAATTGGAAAAATATACTAATAAAATATTATAATTACTAAATATTAATAAAATTGTTATAGATTTTAAATTTTCATTTAACTAATTTTCCTTACCTACTGATTCAATAATGCAAAACTTGCTATGGCAATAATTGCTAAAAGATATCTAATAAATGTGATCGGATTAAGATTAGAAGTTCATTATTCGTAACTGATTTTTATTATATTAAATTTCGGTGTGACATTATGTTCATATTGAGAGATAAGATAGCTTTTATCTCGATTAATGATCTCAATCTTTTTATTGCAATATAAATACGTACTATAGTACCTACTTTATACAAATACAAAATCTTCAGTTCTAGTTTTTGCTACATTTCATAAGTAGCAAAAACAAAAGAAGATAATTAATCAGTATTGTATAAAAAAATAAAGAAGATAATTAATCAGTAGGCTAACAAAACTTTAAAGAAATTATTTAAAAAATTGCAAGTTTATTTGTTTTCTTTTTCTGGTTGTCCAAAGGACTGTACTTTCTTAACTTACTAATTTGTCCCCTAAGACAACCAGTAAAAAAACATAAGTAATTGCTATTTTATGCTTAATTATAGTGTACCGTATAGTTTTTAATCTTAGTCCAATAGTGACGTTATATATTCTTTATTGCACAGGAAAATAAAAAATATAGTACAAGATGTTAAAAAGTTTGTTGCCATAGGCGAACTTATCTCTAGAAGAGATCTCTTCCAGTCAACCTGCAAAAGTGAGAGAAAGTGTCATAAAGCGGGGGACGTTTACATGATTTAAAAAAGTTTACTACTTTTGATCAAGCATCTCAAATTCCAAAATATGTCACTTGGACAACCTATTCACTTGGACAACTGAAAGGTGGTTTTGTTGTTGTATTTTGTTAAATATTGAGAAATTTTTCTAATAAATACTTTTTGGTAATTTTATACATTTGTTTTATTAATATTTCATTAAAGATTGAAAATTACATCATACTAATTACAAAAACATTGCCATTTTCTTGGGACAATCAAATAATGTCTACCGGACAATCAAGTTGTCCCCGTATCTAAAAAGCAGCATTATCCTTTATATTTTCCATTTTCTATTGAAAATAAATCATTTTACTTCTAATTCTAAATAGTACACAAAATAATCGATTATTTTTTTATTACACAAAGAGCCAATTTTCTATTTAAATGAAAAGTTTTTAATAGGTTAGGGAAAAAGTTTCTTCACATTTTTTAAGAAAATTCAAAACATTTTTTAATATAATTTATTTACATTTAACTAAAGTAAGTAGGTACCATTTAGTTCGACAACTTTTTGCCATCTTGTAGGTAAATAATCCCATTGCTATAGAAATTTTGGGGCTTCTGACCAAAAAGCCGCGACAAGTAGTTTTGGCAGTCCTCTCGTGAAGTTAACCTGACACTGCCTAAAGAATTCTGAAGAGACCGAAAAGGGTGGAAATCTGAAGGTGCAAGGTCTATACGGCGGATGCGTCCACTTTTTCAAGAATGGCATCCATTTTATCCATAATAGGGCGACTAGAGCGAGGTGTTTCTTTGACATCAAAATTTCCGGATTGAAAACGCTTAAACCAAATTTGTGCTACTCTCTCAGACACTGCACTAGGTAGGTAAATTTTTTCGCGGCTTGCGTTGCGTACCTTTTTTGTAGTAAAATTTTAAAATGAATCGAATTTCTTTATTAGATTTGCTCATCTTCACAGTACGAAAAAAAAATAAAAATCACACATTTTCCTAATTGGAATTTGGAATTATTTTCTTTAAAATTTAAACTTATAATGACTTAAAGCTGGTTTTGGTACCAGCCAGATACAAATAGTATAGCCAACGAGATTTTATTACAAATTCATACATACTATAATGGGAAAAGACTTTTTCCCCAACCTATTATGTGTTACGAAAACATGTTCTCCAAAAGACAATGTAACTGTAACTATATCGAAAATCATTAATCAAAGCACTAAAACAATATTAAACATATTTTCATTAAAATAAATTATATGTTTTAATCTTTATTGAAAGTTAAATTTATAAAAAATATGTTATGTACGTTGTCCAGGAGACAAATTAAATAGAGTCAATTCGAGTTTTTCAGTTATAATTCACATATTTTCCAAAAAAGTGTACTGTTCACTGTGAATTAATAAAAAATAATAATTTTTACTTTAAATTATATCGTTTTTTTTAAAAATTAGGCATGTTACTTTAAAATTAATATAACCTAAGACAGGGCTTCGGCCTTACTATAAAATATATAAAGAATTAACCTACTAAAGACTAAAGGATGTATATTGTATTAGCTTTGCCTTTTCCATTATGGAATAAAAACAGGAAAATAAAATTAAGTTTGACAGATATCAATCTGAGTTCAAGATTGAATTTGCGCATTGCCTGGTACCTGAGAGTTGGAAATCCTAGGTTATATTACCTATCCTCAAACCAGACGAATGGCCTTCAGATTCATATTCATATCGGCCCATTGCATTGTTATCCTCACTAGCTAAAGTAACTGAATATCTTTTTAAATATCGCTTGGAATGGCTAGTGAAAAGTAGAAACATTCTAGCTCCCTCCCAATTTGACCTTAGGAAAGGATTTAGTACTCTAATAATAGCCTCAGCATTTTTACAATAGACATTCGAATAGCGTTTGGGAAAGGAGAGTGTTTGGTTGGAGTCTTTTTGGATGTAGCATCTGCCTATGATAATGTTGATCTCCCGTTGCTCAGGCAGAAAATGCACCAGCTGAGCTTGCCACCGAGGATGAGCCAATTTATATTTACTTTGCTTTCGGGCAGGTCTATATCTGTTAAATAGTCACTTCTTAATATCCCACCTCGTCTTGTATGGAAAGGCCTCCCTCAGGGGTCTGTCCTGAGTTCTTTACTATAGCTCACGCTCGGTGGAGGACATACTTTTTCGTATTAACTCTGCTTTGCACTATCTAGGTCAGTGGCTCTTGGACAATGGCTTGTCCCTATCTGCAGCTAAATGTCAAACGATGGTGTTCACTAAAAAACGTAACATCCATGATTCCCATTTTACCTATGAGGATCAACACGGAAACATAGAAACGGTAAATAAAGTTTCTAGGAATTACTCAGGATAATAGACTAAACGGATTTACTAATTGTGATTATATTATAAGGAAATGTGAAGCTGGTAGTAATGTCAATCCGTGCTGTGTCTGGTGTGTGGTGGGGTACTCATCCATATACTTAAAAACTTCTGTACTGTGTTATTGTAAGCAGCCATATTGATTATGGTCTGTTTGTCCTGTCTTCTTTTAATAAAGCACCTAATGAAAAATTAAACATGGTTCAATATAAATATCTAAGGATAGTTCTAGGTGCTATGAAATCCTCACCCACCAATCTATATCTATACTAATATTATAAAGAAGTAAGATTTGTATTTTTGTATTTTTGTATTTTTGTATTTTTGTATGTAACGAATAAACATAAAAACTACTGGACCGATTTCAAAAATTCTTTCACCATTAGGAAGCTACATTATCCCTGAGTAACATAGGCTATATTTATTACAAGAAAAAATTAGAGATCCTTAGAAAATCTCACGAAAACCAACCCAAAGTGCCAAAAATTTTGCCATAAAATATCTTTCATCGCATGCGCTGCAAAAAGTATTGATGATAGAACAAAAAAATGTTCTACAATATTATAGAACGTATCAATATCTACAAAAAAGTCCGCGAGACCATATGTCCAACTATTATAGTTACGTCACTATAACTACTTTTTTACATTTTAAAAGTTGATAAAAATGCCTATCAAAATCAGACCATGTTTTCTATAACTTTGTATTAATCCTTATCCAAATAAATTAGTTCGTATTCAAGACTATTTCAATACCTGTAAATTACTTTTTGAATTATTAAAATCGGACTCTCTATTCAAAAGATATTACGAAATTAAAAATATCAATATAAATAAAAAATACACGTCGACGCGACGGGCCAGTATAGCGACGCAGCGCAGCGAGTAAAGCGGCAAGAGAGGGGCACCGAAATGCGGGAGGGCCAATATATTTTTAAAAATAATATTCCACCCGCGCGAAGCCGGGATGGGCCGCTAGTGCATTATAAGTAGAATGTGTAGATCCTCCATTATATATTAGACGACAATATCTTTGTCATCGGTTTATTGCCATGGTGCTAATAAAATCGTCATCGCCTGAACCAGCTATCTCAACTCAGTGTCCCTGATAAGCATTATCAGCAAGTCATTACTGGACAGTTTTCTTAGGTTCACTAGATTACCCCATCCACTCTTATTAAAAAACCCTTTATTTATCATCTCTTTTAAAGGCTTAGTATATTATCCTCTTGTCATCACAGATCTTGATTTGGGTAAGGGAGCCCTTGACTGTAATTCAAAATTTCAACAATTGATTTATCAAAATTGTTCAGGTCATTTACTTATTATTAGATATATTTGTCTGTTAACAACTTCCACATACCTACTATTTTACGCCTACATTTGGTCAATTTAATGTGGGATTCTTCAAAGTTCACCGAACAACACCTTTATACCGTGCCTTCTCCTCTACACGTGACATTGGCGAAGTAAATTGTACTCTACTGGCACACCTAACCTAAAAGCCATATGGCAAAAAATTGAATTGAGTTCAAGTTCAAGTGTGTCATCTTCTGTTCATGTGCGAATCTCTCGTCTTTTTGCTTTTTTTCTGTGTTACTGTGCAAATTTTTATAACCAGGTCGATTGACAACCATATATTATTGTGCGTGTTACTGTGCAGTATCAATCCCATGTAGATAACAGAATAACATCGTATGATAACACAATTTTGCTATAAATAAATATTATAAATTCAGAATTAGACACTAACTTAGCGTGACATGATATAAAAGTAATATAAATAGCAGTAAATATTTTAAATCAAATTAATACAAAGAGTTCATTGAAAAGCACAACATGGCCAAGAAATTACACTATTATGATTTTAGTGGACTTGCAGAGTCCATCAGATTAATTTTCCATTATGGAAAACATGATTTTGAAGATGTGAGATACGATGTCAAGAACTATCCAAATAAGGAATTAACAGCTTGTAAGTATTAGTACTTTTATAAACTCACAAATCTATTTTATTGTTTACTAGCCGACCCCTGCGACTTCGTGCCCGTGATTAATCGCTCCTATTGGTCGTAGCGTGATGATATATAGCCTATAGCCTTCCTCGATAAATGGGCTATCTAACACTGAAAGAATTTTTCAAACAAAACAAACCAAGTGCATATTGCATGAGAACAATGGAGGTTTTATTACAACCTTGGCAATATTTATTTATTTATGTACCAAAGGAATTGAGGGTTGCTGAAAGAGAAATTAGAGATCTCTAATAGCGACCCTCAGGTATGAGTTTATTATTGAAAATTGTGAAATAGGTATAATACATTGATGGCCCAGGGGTTGAGACTTTATTCGATCCACCACACAGGCACAGACCTCTGACTTTTCTAATTTAACTATGTGTGTTTTAAGAAATTAAATATCACATGCTTTAAAGGTGACCTGCACTCTTAAGAGTTCTCCATGTTCTCAAAGGTGTGTAAAGTCTGTCAACCCACACTGGGCCAGTGTGGCTGATTATGGCCTAATACCCTTCTCATTCTGAGTTGGAAACCCGGATTAGCAGTAGGCCATTGACTGGATTGGGTTGTGATGATGATGAATTGTTAAAGATAGTGCTTCTTCAATCTGAATTTAAATGTGTTTACTGATGGGTTATCGTTTAAAATATTTTCCGGATGGGAGTTACATAGTTAATGTGAATGTTATCTTAGATTTAAATAGTCTGGTTTAGAGGAAAATTTAATTAGTACTTTTTAAACTGTGTGGGAAATCCTGGAGAGTCCGTCAGTTACTGAAAATTGATTCTTAAGTTTAAAAATGAATTAGTAGTTTTTGTTATGATGACATGTTTTTCTGTTAATAGGTCCTTTCCTTAACATCCACACCATTTCCTTAACATCTGATTTAATAGAAATGAAGCTTAGATTTTAAGTTAGACCAGCAATAAACAACTTTGAGAACTGTATCAAATTTCCTTGTTCTTTGGCTTCTGTTATTCTAATAAAGACCTCTAACAAGTTTTTGAAATATCTTCTATTTTTATTATAATAATAATAAGCCTTTTATTTTCCCAATATGTTACATTACAGATGATATGTCAGTATTATTAGATTGTATTGTATTGATTGAAATATTTTAAGTGTTTAGTGTTGTTAGTTTGATTCTACTTTGCTTTGATTAAATTTGGGACCCTTGTTGGCTAAAGGCCTCCTCCAACCCTGTCCAGAATTGCCTATTTCATCCAGTTGGGTCCTGCCACTTGGATGATATCATCGGGTTGATGATATCTTTTGTTTAGTCTGCCAGCACTTCTTTTCCTTGCTGGCCCTTTCCATTGGGTAGTCAGTTTAGTCCATCTTTTGTCCTGAATGCGGGCGATATGGCTTGCCCATTGCCATTTGAGGTTGGTAGCCTGTCTGTATCTTTGACTTAGGTTTTTAATTCATAATTAATCATGGTTATTGGTGTCATTTTATTCTTGAGTAGCTATTAATTCTGTATTCTTGTTTTTTTTATTTATTTTTATTTATTATTATTGCATAGAAAATTATTTTCAGCTTTACCTTACGGAGCTCTACCTATATACGAAGAAGGTGACCGGACTTTAACTCAGTCTGTGGCCATTGCTCGGTATGCTGGTAACCTCAGCAACCTAGTCCCCAGCGACCCATGGGAACAGGCAGTACTGGATGCAGCTGTATTAAACATTTACGATATGTGGATAAGTAAGTAATTTTGGATTTTATTTACTGACTACTCAAACTATATCTTGGGGTAAAAGTATTCTATTTGACGATCTAAATCACAAACTATATATCTATAAAATTTCGTCTGTATACCTGTAGCTGTTCTTGTAAGTAACTATTTATCCCATAGAAACTCTGGTTTGTTGTGGGATAAAACTATTAATGTGTTTAATTAAAACTATTTGTGTTTAAAATTTTATTTTTATTCTTATAGCTGTTTTTGTTATTATTCATCCTGCAGGAACTGTGCTTTTTTTGGGATAAAAAGTGCCCTTTACTGGTGTAAACCTAATCCATGTTATAAACTATTATCCAGGATATGTATTTGCCTTTAAGGAATTGTTAGCAGCAAAAAAGTAATATTGAAAATAAAATATAACTTATGTGATTTTTACTGATATAAAATTCAGTCTTAAAGTATCAATATAAAAAATAATCACTACATAGTATAAGACAAAGTCGCGTCCCGCTACCTGTCTGTATGTCCCTATGTATGCTTCGATCTTTAAAACTAAGGAACGGATTTTGATTTGGTTTTTTTAATAGTGATTCAAGAGAAAGGTTTATATGTATAATACATACATAATATAGTAGAGAAACACTGATAATTTTAGAGGTTTCTAATGTTATGTCGTAAATAAACACATTTTTTTGCGCTTACATTGCAAATGCAGCCTGAACCCTACGAGATAGATCAAAATAATGTACTACAGTATAGTATACCTTAAAAAGGTCTAAAAAAAGTCTGCGATGGTATATGTCTATCTTATTATAGAAACTAACGTGGTAATCAGTCATTTTTAAAGATTTTAAACGGTAAACACTCACGTAATTTTTTTGTATCGTAGTTTTACTTAAGTTTCAGCCGCATTCGGCGGCCTTCCTCAGAGAGTGGACACACGCGCGTTGACGGCTCGGCGGACACTGCGCGCCGAAGCACGTAGAGCGCGTGAGGACAACGGTTGCGTAGCAGGAGAGGGCTCGGGAACGGATATAGTGTCTTCGTCAGAGGCACTTAGGAGCTCATTCTCACTGGCTTCATCGTGGATGAATGGGATGTTCCAGCACAGAGAACTCACGACGTCTTCGCCAGTCTCACGGAGCACATACGCGCTATGAAGAAGTTGGATAGCGACGTTCCTTCTTGTTTCGCCGACGTAACATTTTCCACAACCGCAGGGAATCATATATACCCCGGGGACACCTAGTTTGTCGTTGTCCTTAGGAGAACGGAGTATCTGCCTGAGTTGCGTCATAGGCCGGAAGTTTGTCCTGATGCTATATCTTCGGCGTAACAGGTTTCCAATCTTATCCGTAATTCCTTTTATGAAAGGCAGAAATACTGCCGCTCTTTCCACTGATACCAGGCGAGATTTCTTTGACGCATTCGCAAACCTCTAACTCTGTTTCCATTTATATCCATTGCTATAAAGCACCCTTCTGACGTGATCTAGCTCAGTGTTAAGGTGTTTCTGGTCACACAGTCTTAGAGCTCTGTTTATGAGCGTTCGTGGTACTGAAGCAAGATGTGACGGGTGATGGTGTAAGTCGGCTTTGAGATACCTATCAGTGTGTGTAGGTAGTGTACGGTATACCGTGTGGGAAAGCCGGCCATTAGGCTCGCGTTTCACCAATACATCTAGGAAGGCTGAGGCTCCATCTCGCTCACGTTCCATTGTTACAGCAATTTTTGGATAGATGCTATTAAGATGTGCTAATAGCGAGTCTATGTTGTCCCGGTGAATAATAACGAATACGTCGTCGACATATCGCCACCAGTGTCTCGGTCTTTGTGAAGATTGTAGTAATGCCAACCCTTCGAACCATTCCATGAATATATTGGCTACTACAGGAGCTAATGGAGACCCCATAATCCCCTTTCCATACAAAATAATCACTCGTCAATACGTATCTCATCAACTTTATGTACTCGACAGGTATGTCTATACATTGTACTAAATTGGATATTATGTTAATTGTGTCCTCTGTCGGTACATTCGTAAATAATGATACAATGTCAAAACTCACCATCTGCTCGTCTGGACTCAGCTGTATTTCCTCAATCAACTCGATAAAGTGCAGAGAATCTTTCACAAAACTGTCTGTTTTACCAGTAAACGGTTGAAGCACCTCTGACAGGAATCGAGCGGTCTTATAAGTCGGTGAGTCTATTTGACTGACTATAGGACGGAGGGGCCATTCTGGTTTGTGGATCTTTGGTAAACCATAGATTTTTGGTGGAGTTGGGTTTAGTGGGCGTAATTTATTGTATAAGTCGTCCGGCAATGTTTTAAGTATTTTATTAAGGTTGTTAGTTACTCGGTTCGTAGGATTGTAGGTAACTTTTTTATATATGTTGCTATCGTTCACTATATTGTTCATTTTTTGTTCGTAATCCTTTGTGTTAACGATAACAGTTGCGTTGCCTTTATCAGCCGGCAAAACCAACAACTCAGAATTCTTACGTAGATTCTCCAATGCTTTCACCTCTGATTTGGGTATATTTGACTTCGGCAATTTGCTTTTTCTCAATATTAGCGAGACATCTTGTCTAATACACTCAGCATCGCGTTCATTTATTTTATTGCGTATGATGGTGTCTTCAATAGTTGTTATTATTGATTCCGTAGGAATTTTATTCGGAGTAGGTGCGAAGTTAAGACCTTTAGACAAGGCGGACGTCACCTCATCTGATAAATACTGCGAAGATAAATTTATTACAACATTGTTTATTAAATTACAATTTTGTTCTTTGTCGTTTTGCTGTGAAATTTTTGTTAGGCGCTTTAATTTCGAATCATGTGTTTTTTCGGTCTTATTTTTAACAAATTCAGCCCTACTAAAGGTCATCGCATCCAAAATACGCCACAAATCAAAATTTAAAACTCGAGACAACTGTAAATGTAACTGGTACAATTCTCCCGTTGCGATGTTTATTTTCCGATGATAATCACGAATTACCCTCAACAATATTTTATTGTTGATGTTATGATTGGAAACCGTGTTCTCAAGAAGTCAGAACTGTGCACCGTGAGACTGGCGAAGACGTCGTGAGTTCTCTGTGCTGGAACATCCCATTCATCCACGATGAAGCCAGTGAGAATGAGCTCCTAAGTGCCTCTGACGAAGACACTATATCCGTTCCCGAGCCCTCTCCTGCTACGCAACCGTTGTCCTCACGCGCTCTACGTGCTTCGGCGCGCAGTGTCCGCCGAGCCGTCAACGCGCGTGTGTCCACTCTCTGAGGAAGGCCGCCGAATGCGGCTGAAACTTAATTAAAACTACGATACAAAAAAATTACGTGAGTGTTTACCGTTTAAAATCTTTAAAAATATGTCTATCTGTTAGGGATAGCCCACTATAACCATTTTTTATCCTTTACGCAAAGTAAACGATAAATAATGGCCTATTAAGAAGCGATTTTAAACAATACAGCATTAATCCTTATCCAACTAAGTACCTTAAATACGTTGTGCATTTAATATAGATCGATTTGGCCCTTTACAGCATGAAATTTGAATGAATATTTTCGAAGATATTACAAATTTAAAAAGTAGGGACATAGCGGTTACGGCCAAATACACGTGGTAAAATACACCCGGGCGAAACCAGGATGGGTCGACTAGTTAAAAATAAAACGTACTTTAAATGTATCGTCACAAAGTAATACCAATCATAATTACTAATGGGAATGTGTATTCTCCAATAATATTTTTGCTAGGGTGGGTTTGGTAGTCGGCGATAAAAGGAAGTATCTTCTTTTGATCATAATACGAATCTATTTCTGGAATAAAGTTACAGAGGGAAAATGAATATGCTCATCGAAGTATGTTACTAAGGATTTTTTAAAGTTGGGCTACGTTATTGCAACATAATATACTTTTTTGTGGAGCAACATCATCGTTGTTGCATCATTTCGCCCATCATAAAATTCTTTTATAATTATAATTTGCAGAAGCAGTCCCAATAGCCAGAGAAAAAGATCCCACCGAAAAGGAAGCACTGAAGAAACAATTCCTTTCAGAAACTGTTGTCTACTTTTACTCAAGATTTGAGACAGAATTATCTAAAAATAATGGACATTTTGGTGGAAAAGTAGGTTGCAAAGTAATACATAATTTTATAAATTGTGGTTCAGGCATTGGATCGGTGATTGATAGGTGGATGATGGATGGAATGGATTCAAATCCTAGTCATTGGACTACTGATGTGGCCCACTCTAACACAAGCATTTTGTTTACTTGGAGGGGTTAAGAATATTAGTAAAATGAGATCCATAGGCAGTGACAGTCTAGTGATTCAGACATGGGTGTCTTACTGAGTTTGATCCTGGGCATACATCTCTGACTTTTCTGAGTTTTGTGTATTTTAAGCCATGCAGAACCCTGCACTCCTGAGAGTTCTTTAAAGTCCTCAAAGGTATGTGAATCTGTCAACCCGCACTGGGCCAGCGTTGGTGGGCTATGGCCTAACACTTCTCAATCTGAGGAGGAAACCCGGCTCAGCAGTGGGCCATTAATGAGTTGTGATATCGATTCCATGAACAAAATTTATTTAAATCAAATTCACTTGATGATATCGATACATTATGTTGCTCCACAAAAATAACTGAGGTGTAGCATACATTTGATGAATTGCAATTTTCACTTATTCTTCCTTTTTATTTTCTAGTTGAGTTGGGCTGATTTCGTTTTACTTGGTATCACCGAAACAATTAACGCAACTGTGGGAGAAGAAGTGGAGAAGAACTATCCAAACATTGCCGCTCTAATGGAAAAGATAAAAAATTTACCTGGTGTAAAGGAATATGTTGCAACAAGAAAGGTCTATACTATTTAAATTGGACGTGAATATTGATAGACAAGCATATAATTAAAAAAATGTATTGTAAATATTGATAATAAAATTGTAATACATAAAACTTTTTTATTTAATTAAATTCCCTTGTGATTTATTAATGCAAATATTACTATGGAAACATTTGCTAAAAAATTATTGTTACATTATTACTAGTCAATCCACCACCACGTAAATTTTTTAGATATTTTTTCCTTCTCTCGTTAAAGGGATGTTCAACGAGAAGAAGTTTCTTCATGAAAAGAAAAGGAAATAAAATTGCCATGATGCAAAATTATCATATGAGAAAATAAATATTATAAAATATTTCTCTTTATTTGCCGTTTTTGCACATATATTGTTGCTAAATAAAAACATCCAGGCGCTTACAATAGTAGGTAAACATGTTTTATTATTATCCCGTAGGAACTGCATTTTTCCGGGATAAAAAGTTAATTTAAAATTAGTATTAAAAAAAACTAGACCTAATGTTTTTTTGTGCCTTAAGTAATCTATACCAATATTATAAAAAGAAAAGATTTGTATTTTTGTATGTAACGAATAAACTTAAAAACTATGGGACCGATTTCAAAAATTCTTTCACCATTAAAAAGCTACATTATCCCTGAGTAACATATTACTAGAAAAATTAGAGATCCCCAGAAATTCTTACTAAAACCAACCCAATTTGTAAAAAAATTAGTCATAAAATGGCTTTCATCGCATGCGCTGCGGAAAGTATTGATGATAGAACAAAAGAATATTCTACAATATTATAGGACGTATCAATATCTACAAAAAACTTCTCGAGACCATATGTCCTACTATTGTAGTTACGTCACTATAACTACTTTTGTACATTTTAAAAGTTGATACAAATGCCTATCAAAATCAGACCATGTTATCCATACCTTTGTATTAATAATTTCGTATTCAAGACTGTAGATTACATTTTGAATTATTAAAATCGGACATTCCATTCAAAAGATATTACGAAATTAAAAATCAATATAAACAAAAAATACACGCCGGGCCGGTGGGGCTCCACGCAGCGCAGCGAGAGAGGGGGCATCAAAATGCAGGAGAGCTAATATATTAAAAAAAAGCCGGGTTGGGCCAGTAGTTAGTGACCCAAATTTCGGTCAATATAAAAAAAAAATATTTACAAGATAATATTTTACTCCTAATTTCTTATGGATTTACGTAGCAAAATTTCTAAAATATAAGTAACTTTGGATTTGTCACACACTAAAATGGCTATTTTGACAAAATCAAGGGGCACGGCAGTTTCCCCAACAAGTCAAACAAAGCAAACACGGATTATTTGAACGTTTTCTATTCTAAGGATAATGATCATTGTACTATTTAGAATTGCCAAGTTATTATCCTCATTAAAGAAATAAATTATATATGTCATATGCAATCAAAGTTATTGAATAAATGCATCCATAACTGAAACAACTGGCTTGTTTTTCTATTAGCTTTCAAAACTATTTACGATGTAAAAACCTAATTGCTAAAATGGCGTATTATACTTTTAAAATATTAAAGATCTGTTTCAAGTCTTCTCTAGGAAAGAAATAGAGCAAACTTGTTAAATACATTGAAGCGTCAGTAGCTCAGTGGTGCGGGCGTTGGATTCACGATCGATAAGTCGTGGGTCCCCGGACATTGGACTACTGGCGTGGCCCACTCCTGACACAAGCATGCAAGCTTAGTAGGAGGGGTAAAGGGAATACTAGTAGTATGTGACCCATACAGCTAATAATCTTTTTTTTTAACAAAAAAAACATATACTTATGTATAGTTTAAGTACGTGTCGGAGATTTGCGATGAGAAGGAGAGGGGTATATTGAAAAACACTACAAGGGGTGTGTGACTGAATGGACTATTGGGTAAACGCAGCGTAGATACTGCTACTGAACAGATAAATAATCAAGTATGATCTCTTACAATTACAAGAGAAAACTAAGCAGTGCCTTGGATTTGTGACCAAGGTGTAAACTTAAAGATGTCTTTTATTAAAATGAAACACTGCTCAGGATCTCTGTTTAAACCTAAGGTAGGTTAACCCAAGCCTAAATTACGCGCCGACATACATACATATATTTTTGAAATAGGTATTATTTCTATTATCTTATGATTATAGATAACCGTCAGTAATTAACGAAGAACGTTCTCAATTTTTCATATAATATAATATTAATTGCAATAAAAACCATTAAACCCATTTAATTAAACAAAGATAGTAATTGGGTAATATAAATAAAACAAGTTTATCGTTGTCATTTTATTGACATTGAGTTGTATCATTATTAACATGATTCGGAATATTCATATCTATTATAAAATTATGAGAAAGTTATGTTTGTACACATAAATTTCATATTTTCAAGACTTTACCTACTGTTTTTTACCGATTTAAAAAAAAGGTCGAATCATTCGCTGGTGGACACTACAGAAGGCGATCATAAGTCGCGAATTTACGCCTGAAAATGAGGATTCTTGAAGAAAAAGAAGAAAGCGATAATTTGCTACATTGTGACGACCATTGCGCTGTCTTCGTATGCGAAGTTTAAATAACACTTTAATGCTTTACGTAGTTCGTACGTTCTGCGAGATGGCACAACTTTTTTTATTAAAATGTATTATCTATATGGTTAAGAAATCGGTGTTTACTCGGGAGGTCCGATTTCGATCCTGGGCACACACCCCTGACTTTTCTGAGTTAATTGTGTTTTAAGCATTTAAATATCACTTGCTTTAACGCTGAAGGAAAACATCGTGAGGAAACCTGCACTCCTGAGAGTTCCCTAGAAGTTCTCTGTTGGTCTGTGAAGTTTGCCAACCTACACTGGGCCAGAGTGGTGGACTATGGCCTAAGCTCCTCTATATTCTTAGGAGACCCGGCTCAGCAGGTCGATAATGGGTTGTGATGATGACGACCTATATGGACTCTATAATACACAGCAACACTTCAACGACAACAATAATATAATTTAAACGAAAACTAAGAAAATAATACTAAATATTTATACATATAATCCTTCACAATGCCAGGCACCACAAAATTTGTAGCCATTATGGTCACAAGGCGAGATCCGTTTGACAACAGGCACAATTTTATCTGAACAGAGGTTTTATATTGTCATGTTACGTGGATATAATTGAGATAAAAAAGAAAGAAGTGCTCGCGAATACATTATTTTAAACGGTGTTGCTAACTAATGAATGAATGAAATGTTCAGAAGGGCCTTTGCTTAACTCTTTAATTCCAAGGGAATTAAAGAGTTAAGTTTCAAAAGATAACCATTTCTCTTTCAATAAATTAAATTTCGATAACAAAAAAAATAAACTTCCCCCCATTTTTGTGAGGGAGTCATCCTAAGGTAACAGTGGGCATTGTGCAGTTAAAATTCTGAAAGACAAGCGGGTATTATTTAGGGTAGAAAATTATAAAAAATAGTGTTACTATTTAGCTTTGCTACGATAATAGTAGAGTAAAGCAATAATCTTTCTATGTAGGTAGTACAAAAAAATATTAAAATTCTGTCACATACAGGTGACACTGGTAATTAATGAGATAATTAGAAAATCTTTAATTCGTTGGATATTTGAAGTTTGTATGACGATAATTAATATTGATGACCATTAATAATATTATATGAGAAAACTCAGATTATAGTACTAGTTTTAAAATGATAATGCCTAACATGAAAGTATATAAATATGAGTGAATTCATCATAATTTATTTCATTTAGTTTATTGCAAAGTGCAACATGGCCAAGAAATTACACTATTTTGATATTAACGGACTTGCAGAGCCCATCAGATATATCTTGCATTATGGAAAAAATAAATTTGACGATGTGAGATACGAATATAGTAGTTGGCCAATCAAGGATGTTAAGGATTGTAAGTTATTTACATATTTGGAGTTTATTTAGTTCCTGGACATTAATTTATTCCAATATTCTTTTATAAAATTTTCAGCTCTACCTTACGGTCAGTTACCTCTATATGAAGAGGGTAATCGCGCTTTAAACCAGTCTTTGGCCATCGCCCGTTATGTTGGTTCCATCAGTAACCTGGTCCCCAGCGACCCATGGGACCAGGCAGTCTTGGATGCTATCGTGTACAACATTTACGATTTCTGGAGTAGTAAGTAAATGACTATGTTTTAAAGTTATCTTATTGTCAACAAAACAAGTCCTGGCATCATCATCACATCCTGTATATCAAATGCTATCATGAAAACCACTGAAGACTTCCATTATCTACCTCCTGTTCCCATCATCATATCAGCTCCAAGATTGTAATATGACATCTGGGAGTAGTACTGTAGTACTAAAAATAAATATGTTTACAGAGGTGATAGTTTACTTCAAAGAAAATGATCCTGTTAAGAAGCAAGAATTAAAGAAGGAAATTCTAACCGAAACCGTTGACTATTTCTTTTCTAGATTTGAAAAGGAGTTGGTTAAAAACAAAGGATTCTTTGGCGGAAAAGTAAGTAAAGTAAAGTAAGATCTGAAGTTGTCAATTGTGGGGCAACATAATGAAATGATTTCAGCGATATTTTTTAACCTGCTTTTACAATTGTTGTTATTTATTGAATGTTGTTCATCGCATCTATATTGTCAACAACATAAATTAACGAAGTATGTCAAAGAAATACGTGCCATTACTAACATAACTTTTCATCCCCTCATTTCAACCCCTTACAACCTTTTTTTCGCATTAAAAAGTAGCTTATATCTTTTCTCAGGCTCTAGACTATCTGTATACTAAATTTCATTTAAATCGGTTCTGTAGTTTTGACGTGAAAGCGCGACATACAGACGGAGTTACTGGCATGGGTGGCAAGGCATAAATTCGTAAACTTTTATTAGCAACGAACGTTGTTCCCACATGTTGCCGAAAACATATGTTGTTGAATGTTCTCCAAAAAGATGCTGCTTTATGTAGGCATCATTTTATGACGTAATATTTATATATTTTTTTCTATTTCTAGCTAAGTTGGGCTGATTTTGTTTTCGTTGGTATTGCTGAATCAGCGCAGTTGTTCTTGGGAGAGGATGTGACTAAGAAATATCCGAATGCTGCTGCTTTACTTCAGAAAATCAGATCATTACCTGGAGTAAAGGAATACATTGCGACTAGAAAGCCATATGTTTTTAAAGTTTGATTTGTAAATTTTCTGAATAATTAAAGGCTGTTTGCTAAGTATCTTCTGGTTTTACTAATTTCTATAATGCCTCAATAATTAGCAGGACTAAGAATATTTTGAGAGAAATATTAGCTAATATTTATCAAATACAAATGAAAAATATAAAATTGACTGAAATTATAAGTAAAATTATTGTAACCTTATTTTTAGTGGTTGGTGATTGACTAATTATATCTAGTTTATAAAATAACCACTACCATCTCTCACGATCTAAAAAAATCTCATCGAAATCGATCAAACGATATCACATGAGACACCAGATTTACAATCAGAAGGTCATTTGTACTATATACTTATTTATAGACTAATCTTTATTTAACAAATGATCCAATTATTTTATTTTCATAATGTGAAGAAGTAAATATCTCAATATTAATTAAGATAAAAAAATTTAAGTTGATATTTTATTTGTAAGATTTCTTCAAGATTATCTGCTATGGTTGTTATTATAAAATAGAAAGAGATTATTTATTATTTTTAAATTTATCATAGGGCATGGTAGTGCTCCTGCCAAGTCGATCAAATTAAATAAACAAAGCACAGGTCGTATCATCTTTTTGACTTTTTTTATCTTCAGTGTGGAAAAATATTAAGACTAAATTTATAAGATAAGAGGATTTATAATTACTTGATAAACTTTTGCTTGATGTTCATCAGTGCACTGTTTATACTTTTATTATCTATTATAATAAATGCTAAGTTATTATCCCAATTAAAGAAATAAGATGTCTAAAATTAATTCGGTTCAAGTTATTATTCAACACATGTTTCTAAATAATAACTGACTTTAAAGGATTTTAATGATATAGGCTAAATAAAAATTAGTTGCCGAGCCATTCTTGAATTAGCTGTTACTTGTAGATTTCTTCTTTCAATTTTTTCAAGCGCTCGTTTCTGACAATCTAAAATGGGTCAGCCTATTCAATTAGACGATTTTATGATCTTTTTTAAAGTTAAAAAACACTACTCTAAAGCAGTGTTGTGTTCCTGTTGGTGTGTAAGGTGATCAGAGCTCCTGGGGGGAATTGGGGATAGGGTCGGCGACGCGTTGCGATGCTTCTGGTGTTGCAGACGTCTATAAGCTACGGTAATCGCTTACCATCAGGTGAGCCGTACGCTTGTTTGCCGACCTAGTTACATAAAAAAAAAAATATTTGTTATTGAATGTTGTCCACTAAATGATAAAATGATGAAATAAATAACTAAATTATGAACTTTTAATAAAACTAATTTTACAATGACCCAAAGTTAATGATGAATGAAGTCTTTCATTGCGAGAGTTGGCTATTTATTACACTTAAGGTTCTATTACATTAGTCCTTGTTAAATCGAATTATTCACGTTTCTCAAGACCAAGAATGTGACCTACCGAAATAAAGCTTTGTAAGCACGAGCTGAAAACTTCGAAATTACTTTCGTCCTAAGTACTTTAGAACTTTCACCTTTCACTTTGCAATTCATCGAATCTCCAGTGTTTGTTTTGTGAACAATAAGTTTAAATACCGTGACTTTACTTTCCTTATTCTAATTAATATTTAACTTACTAAGTAATCGTTGAAATTTTGATGAGAAACTGATTATTTTGTTTTGTAAAGTTTCTGAAAATTCAAGAGCTAAGAAATAAATCTCAATCTTATAGAAATATACTTAATGTGAAACCAATAGAGAAAGATAAAGCACAGAACAGGAGGAGTATGCAGTCAAAATTATAATAAACATAAATAACCATTTAAAAGGAATGTTTCATTATTTATTTTATGTTAGCACCACAGGCTACCCTGATAGTTCAGCGGTAGTTTGACTAGTGATTTTATAGTGTGTATTTTCTAAGTGCTCATTTAAATGTTTGTGAACAAAATAGAGCAGTGGATCGTAAGAACTTCTTGGTTGCCTTTCCAGAGCATCTTTTATGTTATGCTTTGTTTATAATTAAGTTTAATAAGTTTGGATTAAAGTAATTTAGATAGAAAATAAAAACTCTACTATTTAAAGAACAATTTATCTCTACCCACTTAAACTTCCGCGCTATAAGGTTTAATCGCCAGCTTAAGATCCTGCAGTAAATTAAACCTCCGACTAAACAAAGTCATTTTTTAGGGTTCCCTACTTTGTTGTCCAATATCTGAAAAGTTATCAGGTTGAAATTAAGCATCAGTAGCTCATTGGTTGAGGCGTTGGATTTACGATCGATAGGTCGTCGGTTCAAATCCCACTCAGTAGAGTACTTACTTGGCCCACTGCTGATGCAAGCATTTGGCTTAGTTAAAGAGGTTAAGAATACAAAGAGTTTAAAATCCAAACTGATAGTAATACATTTTTAAAATACCAAATATCCAGAGTAGCGATAAATTTAAAACTTCTTTTTCAACATAGTCAAACAGCTATTTATGCATATTCTGGTACTCGCAAAAGAATCGTAACCCAATTAAATTAATTTTGGCAAGAAACAATGTGTTTCAGGCTCTCGTAATCTTTTTTTTTTTTTTTTATAAAGATTACTAGCAGTATGGACCACATACAACTAGTATTCCCTTTACCCCTCCAACTAAGCTAAAATGCTTGTGCTAGGAGTGGGCCACGCCAGTAGTCCAATGTCCGGGATTTGAACCCACGACTTGTTGATCGTGAATCCAACGCCCGAACCACTGAGCTACTGACGCTTTACGAGAGTCTGAAACAAAAAACCCTAAAACTCCAATAAATATAAGCAAAAAACCCTAAAATTCCAGTAAAATATCTTTTTGCAATTGGTACATGGGAACAACTATTGACGGGCAAAATATTATACGGAACCCTCATTGCACGAGTCCATTTCGGTCTTAGTCGATTTTTTTCCTTTGTAATAACATAATTTCTGCGCTAGGTGACTTTAATAAAGATTCTTCGTATTATAAAGAAACGGAAGAGGGAGATGAAGTAAATATTTCAAGTCTCATTCAAGAATATGAAGTAAAAGTAGGAAAGCGTTTATTAATAAATTTATGTGCGCTTAGGTTCTTATTAGTGATTCAGATAATATTAATAATACACTACAAGAGAGATATTATCCTAATTCGGACTCATTCGAAGTAGAATAACACAAGAGCTTTTAAATCATTTTTAAACAATAAATCTACAGTTAGCAACACAGTTTATAACTTAGTATTAGCGGGTAATTCATTTTATCTTATTTCGAGTAGACAATATACATTATAATTTCGTCAAGTGATGTGTCGCACACATATTAAAGTATTGAGACTAATAGTGTAGTGTTGTTTGGTGGCACGGTGTTAGGCTTCCGTTATCGAGGTTAATTACCCACTGCTGAGCTGGGTCTCCTCCTCACAATGATGAGGAAGTTAGGCTATAGTCCACCACGCTGGCCTAGTGCGGGTTGGCAGACTTCACACACCTTTGAGAACATGCAGAACTCTCAGGAGTGCAGGTTTCCTCACGATGTTTTCCTTCACCGTTATATTAAGTGATATTTAATTGCTGCAAAGGTGTGTGCCTGTGTGGGGGATCGAACCCGGACTTCCCGAGTAAGACACCGATGTCTTAATCACTGGGCTATCACTGCTTATTTGTACTTTATTATTTTAATATTCGGTAGCGAGATCGAGCCTTGGAGGCGAGAGTTTGTGCATAGTAGAAGAGTGTTACTGCGCAGTATTTTTTTTTTTATAATAGATAAGGTGCAAACGAGCAGATCGTCCACCTGATGGTAAGTGGCCACCATCGCCCATGGACATCGGAAAAACAAGAAACACTCTCGTTTTGTCGATGCGTTGCATTCCCGAAGATAGAGTGGGAAGGGGGAATAAAGAAGAAAAATGATGCGGATTCAGCGGACCCTAGGCAAGAGCCCAGAGTCCACTAGACCCACAGCATTAATGGGATGGGAGAGGGAGGGGGTAAGTATAGCTTCCATACTCTTAATACTACTTATATAAACTCTTATTTTTGACCAGTTAACTGCTATAAATCTTATCAAACAGATCAGGGTATGAGACTTTTTAAATAGGTAACAGAGGCTTTGAGGCTGAGAGGCAAAAGGCTTTTATAAAATTTTATTTACAAAGATCAATTATGTAAATTATATTTACTATAGATGTTTTGAGCCAATTTGATCAGTATAAAAAGCACCTTTGAGATATTTTAGAAATAAAAAATGGGGTGGATATATTTATATCTAGTGTTAATTATTTTGGCAACACTAATTTGAGTAGCATCCTTTATTTATTATGTTGGATAACTGATAAACATCAATCGAAGATCCCTACTGATTACAAAATAAATACGCCGTCATGACATAATAATCTAAAGTATGACCCCCCAGGAGGAAATTCAACTCAACAAGCAGTTAGTCTGCGTATAGACAGTCTTACAGAGTGTACAGTAACAAGATAATTTTTGTTTATTTAATAAAGATAATACTTTGTCAGTTTATTGCTCACCGGATTCGGATTTCAGATTAAATGTTTATAAGTGATGTTTTATTTACATAACTTACCTTATCTAGACAAAACTGACTTTGACTCTTCTTTTTTTATTGTTTAATAATTAATGCCCCCCTCATCGATACCTATTACAGTTCTAGAGTTTAGTTTTTTTGATTCTTGCTGTTAGCAAAAGTAAGCAAAGAAATAACATCTCCACTCGTGCTGCATGCATGGTGTCATTAACAATAAGCAAAGCTTTAATGTTTCCGTAATATATGAACGGCCTATACTATTATGATCTACCTTTTTTGATCTATACAAATAAATAAAATTGGAGTGTCTGTTTGTAATATTAAAACAACCGCTTTTTACCAAGTGCATATGGATGTATACACGGTACATATACCAGAACAACATTTTTTCCAATTTTTGTCTGTCTGTCGGCTGTGTGTCTGTCTGTTTGTTCCGGCAAATCTCTGAAATGGCTGGACCGATTTGGACGGGACTTTCATTGGCAGATAGCTGATGTAACAAGGAGTAACTTAGGCTATTTAACATCTCGCTACGACCCATAGGAGCGGAGCAACACGCGGATGAAGTCGCGCGGGTTCGCTAGTCTTCAATAAGTGGGCGGATAGTATACTAGAGAAGTAATATTTTATCGAGGTTGACGGTACCTAAAACATTAATAAGGCAAAATTTCTGTAATTATTGTTAAATATGATGCTGGCAACACTGATTTGTGTGGAAACCTATAAGTTATGATATCGGCAACATTAACTTGAGTAACATGTTAGAAGTTGGCCCAAACTGATCATCATTCGGTAGTGCCAACGTAAAAATAAAAGCTAACCAAATGAATACGCCGCCATGACGAAAAAATTTATTATCGCATTGTAATCTAGGAGTACCTAACTAACGCTGAAAGACTGTGTCTATAGTTTAACCCCCAGGAAGATATCAGGAAAGAATCGTTCTTTATATTTTTTTATTATAGTTTTTATTTTATTGTTAATATTCTTCAGATAAATGGTAATGAACACAAAAACTTTTGTAGCTATCAGAATAATTGTTTTATTAGACCAAAGTTTCTTGGACTTGGCACGTTAATTCAAAAACTCTACCGGAGCTATTTGTAAAAAAATTTAGAAGGTTCTTAATGCTCAAGTCTGAACTAGTTGGAAACTTCTGGAACAGTTTGCAGAGAGTTCATTAAGATCGTTGGTTTTGGGACGGTTTAAAAGAAAAGATAAAGCGATTTTATTATGTTTAATACTACTTTAAATTAAATGAAAAAATATTAAGATTTTTATAATAACAATAAAATGAGAAAAAAATTGTCTACTGAACTACCAATTTCTTACAAGCAAGCCGACATTTAAATATGACATACATTATAGAATTTGAAAATAAATTTTTAAATAAATGTTTCGTTTACAATTTTTCGTTTTGATTTACTAGTTGAGCCCTTATTGGCTCGACAACTTATAGCCTTTATCCCTATTGAAGAAAGACGGTTTAAAAAGTCATTTCTATGAGTAAATATTGTAAATGAAAGTATATTAGATCTTACTTTAAAAAAGTTTCTGATAAGTATTACTATGTATTACCAGGCACGCACTAAGCATCTGCTGCGCCATCGTGCCAAATACTTATGAGTGCCTATACTTGAGAGACAAAAAAAATGATTGCGCCCTTATTTACAATACATATTTTCAAAAACTTATTAAACTTCGCTCGACACGCTCATAGTGTATTTTATATTTTCCTTCTGGCGCCCTCTGAAAGCTACACGGCGCCTTTTCCGCCCCGGCACCGTCGTGCACCGCACGTCCTAGCATCCCCATGTATTACTGTCTATTTATATATACTAGCAACCCGCACCGGCTTCACATGGTTTCTGCACTGTAATATGCATGTTTTATACATATAAATCACTCTGTCTATTGGTAAAAACCGCATCAATCCCTTTCGTAGATTTAAAGATCTAAGCGTACAGACAGCGGGAAGCGACTTTGTTTTATACTATGTAAAAATTATCAATATGTAAAGAAATATTTTAAATTATACATAAACCTAATTTCTTGACTGTTATAAAGTTTATAACTTGCACCAATTTTACTTCTTTAGACAAGTAATGCTATACAGAAGAAATGCTTCACTTTCTATAAGAGAATGAAGTTTTGGCCACTCGGGACTCGTTAAGGCTTGTGTGTAATTGGACAGGACTTGGTTTTGTTTCACGTCAAGTTTTTGAGACTTAGGATTCAGAATTCATGTTTTTAGCACTAAAATTTTTAATAAAATAATGTAATCTCTATGTGTTTAAAAATGGCTATGAAATTAGACATTTTATTAGTTTGTTTATTTTTTAAGTGTTAAGAAGTTTTTAAATTGAAAATTTGCATAAATTTGAAATGTTTTTATTGTTTAATTTTTTTTTTGATCGACATATTGCACAACCAAGACTAATGGAACTCAAAATATAAAATTTCCAGTCCTTTTTTTTAAATTTAGAGTCTATTTTAAGAGTTTAAACTTGGCTCCTATACTTTTTAAAATAAAAATAAAGAATCACTTATTTCATCGTTTACTAAATTTCATTTTCTAAGAATGTAAAAATTGCTACGAAACTGTACTTTATCTCAGCGAAGCGAGAAATACGTCGGCTTGTATTAGAATAAGAAGTAACCTATTCATAGTTTTTCTTACTCTATGTATCTTGTATCTTTTCCTACTAAATCTAGATTACTTGGAAAGTTTGGAACAATATCTCTTTTCATATTGGTTTTACAATGAAAACTATTATTTAATTAAAAAAATTATAAAAAATTCTGGAAGTATATTAATGAATAATACACGTTCAGTCTGTAAGTCAATAAAATTTTCAATTATCATAAGCAAAGTTTAAATCAAGTAAAATATTGAAAAAACCAGATGAGACATAAAAAGCAATTAAGTTGATTGTTTAATATTTAAGTGTAAAATCGATTTTACTTCATTTCACACGAGCGACTGAAACGTGCAGCCATATTGAAAATACTGAAATGTTTAATAAAAAATATATTTTAATTATGTGCTTTACATTTATTCCGAGAATATTATGTAGTAAGTAAAACCTTAGTGATAGAGTTTCATAAAAAAATATTTAGTGATACATATCATATATTTTTTCTTTGATTTCAGTTGATATGGATTATTACCTTAAAACCCCTCGTCGCTCTGAATCAGTAACTTGTCAGTTTTTGGAACAAATATACTGTCAGGTAAACTGTGGTTCAAAAACTGGAATATGTATTAACAGTGAATGCTACTGTTTAACCATTACTCCTGCTTCTGATCACGACTTAAGTAAGTAAAGTTGGATTCACGATAGATAGGTCGTGGGTTCAAACCCCAGTCACTGGACTGTTAACGTGACCCACTTCATTGGATTACATTGTTACAAGTAGAGAAAAAAAGGAGGTTTTAGGTCTGTGAAGTCTGCCAACCTTACATCCACATTCTGAGGAGAAGAACCGGCTCCGTGATCATGAATATTATAAATGTGAAAGTTTGTATGTTTGGAGGATTGAATATTTGGATGTTTGTTATTCAATCACGCAAAACAACTAAACGGATTTTAATGAAATTTGTACACAGATACTTTATAACCTGAATAATAGAAGCTTCTTTTCATCCAGACTTCCTGCGGGATAGTAATAAAATATTAATATTATTGTAGGCGCCTGTATATCTATTTAGCAACAATATATTATAAATTAAATGTTTTTGGTTGAATCTAAGTATTATATGTTGTATTTGAACCCGTATGAGGCCGTAGCAAGAATAGTCTATTATAATCACAAAAAATTCAATGATTTTTTTTATTTAACCGATGAACAAAAAGGGATCTCCAGATCGAGAAATCTGAGATAAGAATATCATAGCAAAAATTCTAATTTACTTTTTTAGAATAAGTGAAAGTATTTTTACTTCACTTATAAGTTATCATTTGTTAAATCTAGTCAACATTTTTCAGATAAACCTGCAAAAAATAATAATGCTTACAATGATAAAAGTAAGTCACGTAAGTATTTTTTTAATTGATTTTTTACATGTAATAAAATAAACACATGTTCTTTTGACTAAAGGTTGAGTACTTGGAGCTCGCGACCCAGGTCCAGGTTTAATAGGTTATTCAAAATTAACTAAGCTCCTACTAAACCACTGTTTCATTAACCCATTGTTTTTATAGAAAAGAGAAGGAGTTTTATTAACTATAAAATTAAAAGATGACCCCCGACTGAAACTCTAATTTAATACAGTCAGACATCGATTTAGAAGAATCGATATTAACTCGTATAAATCGATCTTTTTGTATTATTGAAAACAAAATATAAAAACAGCAGTCAATACAGACTTAACAATTATTCATAAAATGCAAAATAATTGATACTCGTATAGAATATTCGATACTTGATATCGAAAGAAAAGTATCAAGAAATACCGTTTTATCTCAACTCAGTGTCACCAATGTCAGTTTGTTGTCATGGTTACATAACTGTTATAATTGTCAATATATTAATATTGTCACGCAGCTCTCAAGTTAGAAGAGCTGATGGTCTTCAAACAGCTGACAAGATTTTTACAAATTATAGCTAAGAAACATCTCGATTAGATAACTTTTTTTCATATCACAGCTTATAAAACTACCCATCCAAAGGACTTATTCTACGCCCTTCGACCAACAGTGCGACATCACATAGCTCACTTCTGCCCTGATCTCGATATAGCCAGGACTTGTATCAAAAAATGCATCAAACTCGGTAAACCAGCATTCTGTGGCAAAGACCATGTTTGCTACTGTGGCCATAAATACAATCATATGGAGGATGACCCTAATGTTGGAGCTAATGAAATGTATGCTGAATTCAAGGATCTGTATGCTAAGTATTTTGGTATAAATCCTCAGAACACTATAAGGGAAATACAGAATGAGTAAATATTTAGTTAAAAGTACTGTAAACCAATTTCTTGACATTTTAATAAAGATCTTTGTATGTAACGTAGTTTTTATTTTACATAGCACTCTTTCTTTTACATGTTAGGATAAAAAAAATTATTAAAAATATGTATCCCTCAGTTTTATCATATTTTTCTGGAATAAAAAGTAGGCCAGGTTATTTTTAGGTCCATAAGATCTGATAAATTATAAATGAAGAACAAACCAACAACTTTATTTATTATTTATTTATTTATTTATTTATGTACCAATAAATGTTACACATTCACATAAGAAATATGTGCACAAAGGATGACTTATCTCTAATAGAGATCTCTTCCAGCAACCCTTGATGGTGAGATAGTTTTGTATAGTTAAACACGCGGAAATAGGTACAGTATAGCAGAAATTAAAATAATAATAATAAAAGTAATATACATATATATTATATATATACAAACATTTACATAAACTACAACTAATACTAATATAACTATTACATAAACTACAACTATTACTTATATATACCAATATAATACACAAATTATACATAGAAAAATTTATAGAATACAATTAAGGAGTATAAATTTGAGATAAATAATGCTTTTTCAGTCTGAGTTTAAAAGTATTAAGCGAAGGGTTATCTAACTTTCTACCTTGTACAAGTACAGTATGTCTAGGTGCAAACGAGCAGATGGACCACCTGATGGAACGTGGCCACCATCGCCCATGTACATCGGCAAAACTACAGATACCCTCTTATTTTGTCGATGCGTTACATCCTCGAAGATACGGTGTGGAGGGGGAGTGAAGAAAAAGATGCTGTAGCCTCAGCGGACCCTGAGCAAGCCGCTCCCAAAATTTCTATCTCAAAATTTTTCCTTGACATGCGATGGATAAATACATTGAATTTAAAAGATGGAATTTCGTTTAATGTGTAGTAGCCGACAGCTAACTTTAGGTCTGAGAAAAAATAGTGGAGGAAAGTTGCGTTTTGTGAGCGTGCTGCGTTCCATCCATGACGTAGCTGACGCGCGGGAACTGACACGTCGCATGAGAACCAAGCGCGTGTGGCGCACTGCTCTCGCCTCGCGCTCCCCGCTAAAATGGCCCTAATAGTGACTTCTGCGCCTTCAAGGTCAAACCTATACTTACGTGCCGGTAGCTATAGATGTTTGGTGTATTTAAGAATTATGTACTCAAAAACCTGAATAACAAAGATTTTAATTTTAATCTTAAAATGATAGCAATATTGAATAAAATTTAATTTCTTACTCGGCTAGTTTTATTTATTCATCTGGACAAATTGACTGAAAGAACCTATCGTCTCAATATTATCATGATGCGAATAAGTGCTTTTAAAAGTACGAAATGGCTTTTATAAACCTTAGAGTGAAGTACGTACTGCTCTCTGGATAATAAAGAGTCAATTTAAACTCATCGTGAAATATACTATTTTCTACAATATTGGGGTTCCATTAGAAATTATATATTTCTTTTAACCTACTGGTGAAATTTCATTTTGAACTCGGTTCTTTTTAATATTGGTTTCCACATACCCTCGATATTAATACAAGGACTAGTACAAAATGGCTTTTCTTGTTCTTTGAATAAAGGTTTCCTCCCTGAGGTAAGAAATAACATCTTTTTACGAAATATTTTACTTATGTTAGCAAAACTGTTGTTAAATTAGTGTTCGCGGGTAGTTTTTTTTAAGTTATTTCAAGTATACCAAAGTGTAGACCGACCCGCGACTTCGTCCGCGTGGAATAGTGTCTCTCCCTATATTTTACACCCTTAAAGGTAAACAAACAAACTTTGAATGTCATATTTATTTATATTTAATCCAGCATAAACAAATAAGTTTCAAGTTTCTAGCTCTAAAAATGACGATACTTTTCATCCCTCCCTTTCAACCACTTATAAACCTTTTTTCGCATTAAAAAGTAGCCTATGTCCTTTCTCAGGCTTTAGATTATCTGTATACCAATTTTTATTTGAATCGGTTCAGTAGTTTAGGCGTGAAAGAGCGACAGACAGAGTTACTTACGCATTTTTAATATTAGTAAGGAAGTAAGGATTATATATGTGAGATCGCTTAGAGTCAGTCTCTCTGGTGAGAGAGTGAGTCTTGGTTAAGGTGGGTGACCTTTCTTGAGGCCTTCGTAAGTTAGCTTTATTATCTACTGTAGTTACTGTTCGGGCATCGGAGGGGAGTATTATAATTATATAAAAAAATTTTTCTCTGCGTAATGGATGTCATTCCTCTCGCAATATATAACACTTATAGATAGAAAACATCTCTATTTCTCAATTTGCTCTAAGGAATTTAAAACCGTAGACGTATAGCTTGAAATTACTTATCAAGCAGTATAAATTAAATTCGCCGCATCATTTCTCTCACGCACATCTGCGACTGGGAGATTGGATATGTGTCTGAGATTTAAAAATACATTTTTCCTTTGTGTTTTTATATTTTATTTAGAAACAGTAATATAATAAGCACATTTTTTTGAGGAATGATTTTGTTCTATTTTTAAGCTAAAGCTTTGCTGAAATATAGTGAAATTCTATATAAAATTTCTAACTAGAATTTTCTGTATTGAGTTTTGAGTGATTTAAAAATGTTTCATAAGCAAATAAATGTTTTTATTCTTTGTGAGACACTCAATTACCCCCCAAATAACATTAATTGAAATTATCTTCTTATATATAAAATTCTCGTGTCACAATGTTAGTTACCATAATCCTCCGAAACGGCTCGACTGATTTTTATGAAATTTTATATGCATATTCAGTAGGTCTGAGTATCGGCTACTATCTATTTTTCATCCCCTAAGTGATAAGGGTGGCCCTCCCCTAATTTATATGGCAAAACAATGTTTGCCGGATCATTATTACATATTATGCCAAATAACATTTAAATCCATTATTGACTGATGACTCGTACGTACAAACTTTTTTTATGACAAATTTTGGGCAAACGAGCATACGAACCACCTGATGGTAAGTGGCCATCGTCGCCCATGGACATCAGTCATAGGAGAGCCGTTTCAGCAGACCCAAAGTTAGGGCCCCGAGTAAACTGGAACAGCAGCATTATTGGAATGGGAGAGGGCGTTGTGAAGTCTGGCCTACCAGCTGCTCTACTGGAACGCATTAATGATACTTGGCCTTCAGATATTCTTAGATAGAGAAAATATTTAACTATTTTGCTTTTCAGATCTCTTAATAAATTATAGCTAACTAGCTGCGTCCCGCGGTTTCACCAGCTATATTTTGGATAATTCACACTATATCATTATAAATTATAGCCTAAGTGTTATTCTGATGTTTAAGCTATATTATTGTAAAATTTCATAAAAATCCATTCTGAAGTTTTTGCGTCAAAGAGTAACAAACATATATCCATACATGCACACATCTATACATCCATACATTCTTTCAAACTTTCGCGTTTATAATATTAGTAGGATTTATTATTCTTATATATGTTGGCATGTAACTTAGGGTTAGGTTAACCTAACCTTAGGTTTAAATAGAGAACTTGGGCAGTGGAGGCAAGTGTTCCAATTGGTTTAAGGGAGCTCTTAAACCTGCTCCTTGGTCACAAGTCCTCATTTTTCCGAGTTATATTAGCTAAATTCTTGTAATGTTGCATTATGTCTGTGAAAAAGGAAACAAATCGTAATCTTTACATATAAATTTATAGATAATAAGTAATTTTACAAGCCAGTGGTATGTATTTCTTTGTATTCCAAATTAACTAAAGGTTTCAATATTTAGAATTCATCAAAGTAGGAAAACAAATGTTTCCGTACGGCTTCAACAAACTCGTGGACGAGTACGATTGTATATACAACCTATTAACTATGGTTGCCATAACTTACAAATTGAGTGTTCAAATAATATTTCAGATATTACAAGTAATAAATATTGAGTCCTACCAAGATTAAATTTAAGTTTCCTTAAAAAGAATTGGCAGACTACGAAAAATGTTATTATTATAATTTAGTTTGAGTTTGGAGATATTTTCGTAGTCAAAAATTTTATCTATATGTCGGGGATTTTAAAACGATGTTGTGAAAGGAGGAAGATGGGGAATATTGGGGAACACTAAAAGGGGGTGATGGTATTGAATGGAATATTGGGTAAACGCGACGTAGATACTCCTATAGAACCGATAAATGATCAAATATGATCTCCGACAATTACGAGAGAAACCTAAGCAGTGCCTTGGACTTGTGACCAAGGTGTAGGCTTAAGGAATTCCTTTAAGTGATCACGACACTCGCCTCCACTGCTAGGCTCTCTGTTTAAACCCAAGGTTAAACGCACATAAACCGAATCTAATACAAGGCTAACCTAACCCAAGGCTAACCTAACCTAAGGCTAACCTAACCTAACATTGTGTTTACTTAACCACGTGGCAATTACATTGTAAGGACTTACGTGACCTTAGTTGGACAGCACTTCCACACTACACTGCACTTGACACTATCACTATCACTAGCACTAGAACTACTTAGATGATGTTTACTTCTTGAGAGACCGCGCACGACTAAGACTTCAGTTAGACTGTCGATCGCATATAAAGGGTCGAGGGTAGAGACTGTCAAAACAACGGAAGTGACTACTACCCCACTCCAACGCCATAGACAACGATAACGATTCGATTAATCGATAATCTTTTACTATGCTCCGACATATATATTTTTAGCATTATTTATTATTTAAATATCCTAATATTTACCACAGTATAAATACGATAATAATTTTTGACAAATACGATAAATTGTTATAATTAGTGGATCTATCTTGATTTTTCTGAAGTAAACTGATCTTATATATCACCTACCTTTATAACATGCCAGTGTCTGGGATTTGAGTCAAAGAAACAGGTTTAAATAATTATTCTACTAAGCGTTAACTTTCGCCTATATTGCTCGATCTCGTTACCAAACATTTAACTAACGTAGGGTCACTTTAATATTTCAATATTCAATACACAAAGTTCTATTCTTTAAAAGTCAAATGCTATCAAGAGTGTTTCCATCATGTAATATAATATTTATAATCATATTTTTTAATTGGCAACCCTAAAGAACACACCCCTCATATTACTATTGACGGTGTTCACGTAGTCGTCTTTCGCCCACGGATTGAAATACAAAGTTTTCTTCACGCATTAAATATACTTATTTTCTATGACATAAAGGTGATTTTTGCAAAAACATCATAATTACTAACAGTAGAATCTAAAAGCTAGCCGATTTGATTAAGCAATTTTCCATTAAGACCTTTGTTTTTTTATTCAATCTTAATGAAAATAAACCAAGAAAAAATAGTAAATGATTACGCAGTAGAGTTTCTTTCATTTTTGAAGAGCCTTTGTCCAGTTGTGTCAGAGAAAGAGAGCGCGCTAACAATTATCACAGTTATTTCTTTACTGATAATAGTTTTTAAGGTTCTATACCTTAAAAAGAACGTAATAAACCTTAATGTCCTCCTGTCAGTTTCAAGTCTGGGAAGACTTTTTTTCTCAGGAACTCATGTACGTATCAAGTAAAAATTATTATCAAATTCTACAGTCTATTTATTCAACGCAAACAAAACAAAACGAAGTTTAGTTGAACTTTACGTACTCTATGAAAATTATGGCCTAAATAAATTTATTTTATTTAATTAGTGAATAAGAAATATCTAAAATTTTTGCTGTTTTTACACTCCGTAGTGCCCAGGCGACGCTCGAGATATTGGCCCTATTAATTTACTGCTCATTTTCTGAAGATACTTTAATTTTTTTTAAACAGTCTACACAATTTTCTCGAGTGAGTATACAAACATACGAGGAAAACTCTTAAAATTCTAGGTACAAAGCGAATGCTCATACAGACAGAAGCTACTACGTTTATTATATTTACACATAGGAGTGACGTGCCCCCTAATTCACTTCCCTACTGGGGGAACCGCCGACGTGTTGCTTTGGATGGATTGATGTTTCAATTTGAGAGATTTATGTTTTTATAGGTACTGCTGAATATTTTGTGGTTTATAAATAATAGATTTTAATCTATAAATATTAGTGTGCTATTGCTATGTTACTTGAAACTTGAAAAAAATTAATGGACACGTATTTTTTATTTTTTTCAAAATATTAGCCCAATAATTGGCAAAATCAAATTTGAAATTTAATAATATTTTTAAAGATGTCAACGAACATATATACGGTTGAATAGCGATATGTTTTTGACTTAAGAAAAAAGGTAAATATATTACTTTATTACGCCGTATATGTGACGTCATCAATGTTGTGAATGATTACATTTTATTACTCACCCTAACAGGTCCTTTTTTTCTGGAATATAAAAATTATTCCAGAATAGTATTCTAATTTTTTGTTTAATTATAAAAGTCCCTATTGATTATGATTGAAAAATCCCGCTTAAAAACATATAAATCCTCTGACTTTTAGTATAGTTTACTTTTTTTGGATTATTTGCTTAATTTCGATAAAAGGTTTTATTGAGATTTTGATTTTTTTTTCATTCATTTGCATATTAAATATGTTAAAAGAATGTTATATATTTACCATGTTTTACCTCGCTAATATTCAAAGATTTCTCTACAGATTTCCTACTATTCTATTTTTAGGACACCATGTTTGAAATTATCATTAAATGTGAACATTTTATCAAATCTATATTTTCTCCTATTTATAGGCTGATTGATGATTTTTACGTTACATTTTTTTTTGGCCACGTTTCAGCCTTCAACACAAATATTGAATTAAAAATTCCAAATTTCTTGGGAAGGAATGGGTTAACATTTTCTTTTCTTGTACTCTACTTGTACTTGTACCTTAATACATTACATAAAAAATTCTAAAATACGCCGAAATATACGACGCTACGCTAAATATCGAAATCCCTTAGCGAAACAATAGCTACTAATTAATGAAATGATGTCGTTATAAATTATCAAAAGAAAATTAAATAATGTAAAGCTGATACCTAAGATTTACATAAAAAGCAAAGCAAGGACATGTCATAGGATATAAAATAAAATTCAAGATAAAACAGTAGTGAGCTGAATCGTAAAAACTTACAGAGGAATTTCTCAAACTGTACATCAAAGCGAGTTAAACTTTAAGCACCGTAAAAGTGCATTCGGATGTACCGCTAGCTTGGAACAATTATGCCCCTAACTTTATATTATAGGAATGAGAGTATTGTCTGACGAAATTAATTGCCACAATTTATATGTACTTTTTTTGTTTAATAAATATCCAGGAAAAGTGTATATTTTTCTAACAAAAAGGATTTATTTAACACGGAAGGTAAGAAGGCCATAAAATTTAAGTAAGTTTTTAAACGCTGACAACAAAGGAATATGTTTTAAATTCTTTGAAAAGTAACACACAAAGTGTAGAAGAATTTTTAATACGAATTTTCGAGGACGTCGTCAAGGCAGAAAACTTATGGGGAAAACGTCAGAACTCAAATAAATTTGCTCATCTTGCCTCCTCCCGGTTATACGGACTTGCCTCCCCCCAATCTCTCTCGGTCGCTTGCTTCATTTCTGAAGGTCGTGTCCACTCTGGTCCAGGTTCTGGGTCACGGTCTTTATGAGTTTTTTCCAGTCCGTTCTGTCCTAGACTTTTTTCAGGGCTATGGTCACTTTGAGGCCCGTGAGATTAGTAACTTGGTCCGACCACCGTATGGGGGAGCAGCCTCGTGGTCGTTTCCCCTCCACTTTGCCAAGCACCATCAGTTTGTCCAGGCTGTCGGGCTGCCTTCGCGCTATGTGCCCAAAATAGCGAAGGACACGCTGGTAGCAAATACTTGACAGTCTCGTTTTAATGTTTAGTCGTCGCAGAATCGAAACATTGGTTCTTTTGGCGTGTCCCCTCAATAGTGTGCTACATATTGATATCTGCTCTTTAGACAGAAAACTGAATAGCGTCTTGGATGCAGGTTTACAAGGCCGTTTTACTAACGCCTCTGTTACTCGAACTGACTGTCCAATATCTAACAAAACTAGACAATAGTTATTAAGTAAATTTAACTAACTACTTTAGGCAATGCTCAATGTATAAAATTACTAGTCAGCTTCCACTGATCTATTATATTATCGAGACAGTGGCCATACTTGAAATAAAACAAACGGAAATAAAATTCGCATTTTTAAAGACATTTCTTTATGTAGGAACTGTTTGAAAATACAAAAAGTAGTCAACATTAGCTAAATAATATGTGGCACGAGTGGAATGCTTTTGTAAGCTGAAGTCCAAAAATCTCCTTTATTTAGGACACTTGTAATAGTTGAAATATTTGTTTCATGAACAATGCTGTTGTTTTAAAGTAGCATAGAATAAATTGTATTATTAATAATAATTTAAAAAAAATATATTTATTTATATTAAGGTTATCCCGTTCTAGCTTCGCTGGGGCAAATATATATTTAAATGAGAATGACTTTTTCCTGAAATTCAATTTAAATAAAATAATTTAGACCTGCAGGTCTGTAATACAACTGTGAAAAGCGCATCCAACAACACAACAACGCATTTTGGCCCAAATAAAAATTAAAAGAAAATAATCCTATCGTTTCTGTTCATGTTATTAAGACTTTTCACATTAAGTTGATTCGATAAGTTACATTTTTATTATATTTACAGATTAAGATAATCGAAAAATATACAAACACATATGTAATTAAAGACTTCTAACTGATTGAACTGGTTTAAATAAACAGTTGCTAAACAAACCAGCTCCCCCATACAAACAAAGAATATAACTTAATGAATATCTTACTACCCTGATTGTATGAAGAGTCACCCCTTTACATACGTATTCATACGGTACGGACACATTTTAGAAGTATAACTAAAATTTAAATAAATATTCATATAACTAAGCTAAGGTCATTCGAATTTTTTCAGAACATATAATCGATCACGCAGCTCTCTAGTTAGAAATGAGCTGATAGTTTTCAAACGGCTGACCAGATCTTCACAAATTAAAGCTAAGAACCATCTCGATGAAATCAGCTTTCAAAGAAAGCAAACCATGTCGAAATCGTTCAATTATCTTGAGTGCCACAGACAGACATACATATCCACATGTTAAACTTATAACATCCCATCTAAATTGAAGAGGAAATGATGTTGACATAGATTAACTTCGATCTCAGGCAGTTCTAGTAATGTAGTACAAGAGGTGTGGTTTAGTGTTTGTTGTGGTTACTTTATTATCTATTGTGGTTAGATGTCGGGCAGCGGAGGAGACCGTTGTTAACGTAAAGGAGTTCTTTAACTTTTGGTCGCAAGCTCAAGGAGCTCGACTCGAAAACATTAAAGGAGAAACATTATTAATAAATTTCATTCAAATCGTATCAGTTATTTACATTTCATTAACTTATTGGTCAAGAAGAAGTGGTGAAAGAAAAGCGTGGAAAGAATAATAATTAGGCAATGATCATCTTTATATTCTTATCCCATATCTATGTTCTTATGATGAACATGAACCATGATGTATATATTATTACAAACATCATGGTTATTTATATTATGAACTTCGTGTAAACGTCCTTCACATGTTTGTCATACAAATACATCACAGACATGTAGTGGATTGGTAGAGTGCTGCATTTAAACGATTGCAAATACAGACACACATAAACGGGGCTTTTTAAATTATAAACGTAAAGGAATTTAGATAAAATATTTTTTTAATTGCCACTATAGTTACAATATTGTTTTTATGAGTTATAAATATAAAAGACGACAGACGTCGCCAGGTCATAGCTACTTAAATTAATTTCAAATTCTCACCCTAAATAATATAATAATTTCGAAAAGTAACACTTAAGAAATGTAGGAAATACTTAAGAATACAAACTAAACGAACGAAAGTGTGATTTAATTTATTAGTTACGCCATCTGTTGACGAAAAGATGGCGTCTATCTGTCTGTGACACAATCAGGCTTAAATCACTGAACTAATTTTGATTTGATGATACAGAGATAAAGTAGAGCTTGTGGAAAGACATGCGCTATGTTTTATCGCAAAAAATATTTAAGAATACAAACTAAACAAATAAATGTGTGATTACGCCATCTATTGACGTGGGGATGAAGTGCATGTCGAGCTATGTGGCCGTTATGTCTTTGGGAATTTTGGAAATTAGTTATATATAAATTAAATTATAAAATACAATGATGATGGTTCAACTAGTATATCACTATAATGTATTTGTTTTTGAAGGTAAGTGATGTTTAGTTGGTGCATCCAAGTGTAATTAATTAATTAAATCTATCATAACTAACTGACTAGTATAAACTAGACTCTCTAAGCTCAAGATAAATGAGAATACTGTTTATCACTCTATAGCTTGAAATGGTTAACAGGGTTTGGATGTATGTGTTACCGTAAAATTGTAAATAACATTAGATTCAAACTCAAACTGCTGCCTTAAACTTACGTTGACTTATATACTACATACATACATCGATAACTGATAAAAATATTGATAACACCAAACAGTCATTAAATTACAAATTTTTAACGTATCTTTGAACGGTAATAGTATGACCTGCCAGACAAATATAGTTTTAATATTATATATGGAAAATCAAGGTTAAAAAAAGAACCTGTGCAGTGAATGTGATTGTTGTAATTACTTGAAATACATCCTTAAAACTACACCATGGTCACAAGTCTAATTGTAAGATATCACAATTTTTAGTTATTTATCGGTTCAGTAGCAATATCTACATTGCGTTTACTCAATAGTCTATTCAATATCTCCCCCTCTTAATGTTTTCAATATACTTTCTATGCTCTACCTCATTTTCTCCGAGTTCAGAAGTGGGACGGGCCTTCACTTTACATGTCTCCATCAGTCCTTTCGTAAATAAACAGTTCGACAATTTGTAAATAAATAATTAATCTGAGTAATTTTAATAATATATATAAAAGAAATATATTTCTGCATTAGATTACATTGATCAAGATATCAAGATTACACTGTATACAATTTTACTCTCTTAAAAAACTCTGAAGTATTTAAGAACTAACTCATTATCACCTCTGCGAAGCGAGAGTTATTTGTAGTAAATAAAACATTTTCATTCTTGAAGACAATTAACAAAATAAAACCTAATTTATTTCAATGATTCGAGTTTAGCCTTCTTTATATATTTGTCCTCTTTTCACATGATAGAGTAAGCTGTTGCCGTCTCATTTTTACATAGGGACGGAATTGCCCAACTTGGACTGTTATCTCCTTCCTATGTATTTATAATGCTCCGAGGCTGAAGGGTGCTCCACTATTTTAATTTTTGCTAAGAATATATTATGTAATGTTCGATATTATATTAATATAATTAGGCAAATAATATTTCCACAATATAAAACGCCAAACAACTCTTTAAACAAATAATTTCTATTGCCTATATTATGTATATAAGCCTACCGTCTAAAATAATTGCATTTAGTTATCCTCTCTTCGCGTAGAGAGGTGTTATAAGTCTTGAAATATCTCAATCAATTCCTATTGATTGAGATATTTCAAGATATTTTGTCATCATTGAACAATCTTCTCTTTTTTTTTTATTCGGTTATTATAATATCAAAGCAGAGCATCCTCCATACCGCACAGCTTCGCTTCGATTGGCCGCGGATCCCCGCGTAGCTCGTAGCAACGTGAGGCTGTCGTACCGTAGACCGGCTACGGAGCGGACGTCTACGCCGTAGCGGATCACCTTGACGCGATTCAGCCCAGCCTGATAACATAAATAATGATAATTATCATAATCAGTTCATTTGATAATTATTAGACTATTGTGTTTGTGTGTGTGTGCTCGTGTGTTACTGGTGAGTATTTATACTTATCTTTATATTAAGGATATATATTTATTGAACCTTAAAACGTATATAGAAAATTCGTGTTATGAAGTTGATAGGAATAATATAAAACCATTTGTACCAAATAAGGATTTGTTTGTCATTGTTTTGACTATTTTTATTAGGCTGTTAAATTTTAATATAATTTTTTAAAGTTATGTAACGTAAATATTTATTTATAATTAATGTATTTTAGGGTTTTAAAAATATTTATACAAGGAAAATAGATAAATATCATGATATAATCTGTTTAATCAGGTCATGTGGGTTTAATCAAACTTAAACATAGTTGTTATTCATTTGTCAAATAGAAAAAAACTAATGTGTAACCTGAGAATTTATTTTTGTTAAGCTTGTATGAAGTTTTATGAATTGAAAAGAAAACGAAAATTCGAGGTCAATTCTGGAGATTGTAGAGCAAGCTATATTTAAAAATTCACATAGGAAAACGCTCACTCGTGCATAAGGCCACGAAAACATTTATATTGAGCTTTACCCTTTCTGTGATATTTTTCTTAAGACCAACCTCTCCCTCTATATACTCGTATACTCTATATATGTATATAAAAAAATTATTGATGTATTTACTTAGGAGATATTTAAAAGAATTAGATATTAGGAGTGTGGAGAGGCTATAATTTTTAGGAATTTTAGTAGTTTTTCTTTAATTATAAATATTCAAAAATAACGTCAATATTAAATTGGGATGTCCTATAATAAAGAAATAAAGTTGAGTACCTACCGCCTAGGGTTTGTGACCTAGATGCAGGTTTATGAGATACCTTTACTATATATTATACTAAACTATATAACCTCTTAATGCTTTACTTAAATATTTCATTTCCACTTTCACTACGATAGAAAATGTCTACTCTATGAAACTTCTTGTAAACGGCTGTATTTTAAATATTTTTTTTACATCTAGATAGGTGATGACGAGATCCTAAATCTTACTAAATATTATAAATGTGAAAGTTTGTATGTTTAAATGTTTGTTATTCAATCACGCCAAAACGGTTGAACGGATTTCAATGAAATTTGGCACACAGATACTTTATAACCTGGATTAACATATAGGACACTTTTAATCCCAGAAAAATTCAGAGTTCCTGCAGGATAATATTAAGTTATGTTTAATGACTTATTTTGAAATAATTTATTTATGTATTTAAAATATTTTGTCCGAGTAATTGTCTTCAGTACGTTAAACCTCAGTATGTACGTTATAGTTATTAAATCTTTAACCTTAGTTAAAGAGGGTTTACTACATAAATATACATTTACTAAAACAAAGAAGAATTCAGCGTTAATTTACTAAATCTGTACTAAAAATAAAGAATATTCAAACAATAATTCATATGATAAAATTTAAATACACACGCTGGGGAATGTTTGCTCTGGAATAAGGGTCAAGGTAAAAACTGGTTCAGTTTGTTTTGCGAATGAAAACGGTACATTTAGTTCCTCACAATTCAGTTGGGAATGTATGTTCAAATGGATGGAAAATTAAAAATGAGGGAAAAATCTAGTCTTTGTATAAATTATAGTATATGCTACTGTATATTAGATTTGTCGTTTTCCGACATCCCCTAAAAGTGTTCTCTTTGACGAAGCAATGCCGCTCCATCTCTCCCATTGGTAATGGTACGGGAGCCAGTGACAGATTTTCATGACCAAGTCCCTCCCAAGCGAAAATTCGTGAAATGCATAAGGGGTTAATATTATGATTTATTCGTGAACAGTGGCAGCTCCCAAACATGTCGAAAAAAAAGGGAGGTTTGGGAGTTTGCCACTCCTCGCCCCACCCACGGAATCGCAGCTGACGGTCACGAGTAATCATAATATATATTCCTTATGCAGTATACGAATTTTGACTCGAGAGGAAATGATTGACCGAATTTGAATCTGGCTCCCGTACCATAAGGTTAGCAAAGTTAAATAAAACATAATACACAGTGTTGCCATCCACAGGCAGAGTATATTGTTGTAGCTCTCTTTGATGCAGCAATGCGACAAGATTTCTTAATGCCTTTCAAGTTCAAAATAATAGGGCCATCAAATAGCTAGCTAATAGCTTAATTAGCTTAACTTCGCATGCGGTGACGGTTCGGCATTGATCGTCGCTTCTATGAAAATTGTAGCAAAATTAGTTTATTTTCTTAACAAGAAATACAATACAATTTATGTGCCGTTTAAAACTTATCGCATTGGTTTTGTGATGACGTCACTTATACAACGGAATAAGATGACCTTTGACTTATTTGTAAAAGCAGACATATCGCTATTCAATCCTATATATGACGTCATTTGGCGTTTACGTCTTTTTAGAATAGTTTAAATTTCAAAATTTATTTTTAACATTACCGGGCTCATATTAAAAAAAAATATAAAATACGTGTTCGTTTATTTTTCTTCAAGTTTCATATAACATACAAATAAATAGAATTGGAGTGTCTGTTTGTAATATTAAAATAACCACTTTTTACAAAGCGCATATGGATGTATACACGCACACGGTACATATACTAAAACAACATTTTTACAATTTTTGTCTGTGTGTTTGTATGGGCTAATCTCTGAAATGGCTAGTCCGATTTTGACGGGACTTTCATTGGCAGATGGCTGATGTAACAAGGAGTAATTTAGGCTATTTAACATCTCACTACCACCCATAGGAGCGGAGCAACACGCAATCGAAGTCGGGTCGGCTAGTCTATTATCTTATAAATAAAATTTCTTATATATAAAATTTTCGTGTTACAATGTTAGTTACCATACTCCTCCGAAACGGGTCGACTGAATATCATGAAATTTTATATGCATATTCAGTAGGTCTGAAAATCGGTCAACATCTATTTTTTATACCCCTAAGGGATAAGGGTGGAAAGCAAAACAACGTTTGCAGGGTTAGCTAGTTATATATAAAATTCTCGTGTCACAATGTTAGTTACCATACTCCTCCGAAACGGCTCGACCGATATTTATGAAATTTTATATTCATATTCAGTAGGTCTGAGAATCGGCTCCTATCATCTATTTTTCATCCCCTTAAGTGATAAGGGTGGCCCACCCCAAATTTATATGGCAAAACGACGTTTGCCGGATCAGCTAGTAATAATATAAATATGTTAAACATATCAAGCGTTGTCAATTGCTATTTTAATGGTAATTTTTTGCCTCAGTTAGACGAGTTACACTGTCAGTAATATATAAGTGAATATTTGAATAAAATATTTAGTACCGAAAACCAAAAAACGATTTTTCTTACCACAAAGAGGAAGTTAGTGAGTAGGACTTCGTTCTGAGCTGAAGGCGGTTATTTCAATCAAGGCTTTCATTTCAAAATAAATTTATTTAAGATAAAATGAGCATAAAGATATAAAAGGTTTGGTCACAGGTTTCTTATAATTGCAGTAAATTGAAAATTCTCTTCCTCTTCCTTTCTTAATCTTTTGATAGCTCTTTGTTTGCTACTGGAATTAAATATTAAAATGAAATATATTGCTTTGCCGTTCATATTTAATAGAAACATTTCGAGACTCCGACAAATATTAATTGGCTACTTTATTTGAAATTAGTTATGACAGATACAGAAACATGCAAACAATTTATTTATCTATTATTACTTATAATTACATCGTAGAATTGCCGTGTTTGTACACGCATCACGTAAAAATGGCTGAACTAATTTTAATGACATTTGGTACACGGATACTTTAGAAGATTGATTAACACATAAGATACTTTTTATCCAGTGGGATAGAAGGATGAAGAGAAAATTTACTTAATTTAAGTTATTATCGAGTTAAGGAGGTTTGAGGTAATATTGCTTTTCTTACGAGTGAAAGAGACGTGTGGATTGTTTTGTGTATATGAGTGAGCGAGAACGGATAATCATGGAGTGGCGAAAGCTGTGGAGCTATTACATTCTTCTTTTCTATTAACTTGATCTGATGATAATTTTTTTCCTTTATTAATAAGCTTTTAGATATATTTGTAAAAATATTTGTCACTACTAAAAATTAATGACCGAAAACCGACTAAAAATAAATAAAAATATAACAATGATATGGAGGTTATGGACGAAAGGTTAAGACATTGACATCTTACTTGGAAGGTCCAAGTTAGGAATGGTCAAGGATAGAATAGTCAATTTTACCTTACAAAAGAACTGATATAAAAATTCATTCTAATATTATTTATCTTTATTGACTAAGTTACTATATTAAGAAGTAAGAGAAATAATTCTTATTGGTCTTAAAATAAGTAGAAAATCCTTAGTAACATATAAGTATGTTCTGTGTATTCAAAACATAATAATCTTCTTACGTAGGAGTACGTCTTCATTAAGATCTAATTCGTACAAACTTAATACCCTCTGAGTATTTCTTTGAAAAAAACGGGAAAATCATTATGGCTCTTATTTCCCCACATCTACAAAAGACAAACAGACCTGTGATCCGACTAAATTCAACGATTACGTTACAGAAAGAGCATAATACCGTACAAATGATGTTCCAGATTAGGGTCCGTGTACGGAAACGCAGTAATTGTTAGCTATCTAGCTGTATTGTTCGCGAGGCGCAATCTGAGATGGTCTAAATGTAAAGAAAGAGCTTTCGAAAATAATTTTGTGAGGATAAATGGACGCATTTTACTAAAACATATCTGCTCTAAAACGAGGAATACAGTTACCTACCTATAGTTATAACTTTTGCCTTATCGATTTGGATAGCATTGTGGCTTTGAAAGAATTTGAATATATTTCAAAACATCCTTAATATGATAATTTAATTCCATATGTAAAATCTTAATTAACATTTACAGTATTTTTTTAACTGGGACAGTATGGGGAAATCCTAAACCGTTGGAGATACAGGGACACTTTCTTATGAACCATTAGGTACTTTTTTATGAAATTAATTAGAATTAGAAGTCCATAGAAATGTGTGAAATTGGCCAAATTTTTTTTAATGCGGATCGACCCACTTTCATGTCAGGATCATTTCATTGTATCGAAGTACAAAAATCAGAGCAGCAGAAGTTAGTTAAATTTAATAATTTTTTTTATCATAACAACACAAAGATCATCATCACGACCCTTCAATGGCCCACTGCTGAGCCGGGTCTCCTCCTCAGAATGAGGAGGGTATTAGGCCATAGTCCAACACGCTGGCCCAGTGCGGGTTGGCAGACTTCACACACCTTAGAGAACTTTTAGGGAACTCTCAGGAGTGCAGGTTTCCTCACGATGTTTTCCTTCACCGTTAAAGCAAGTGATATTTAATTGCTTAAAACACACATAACTCAGAGTCAGAGGTGTGTGCCCAGGATCGAACCTCGGACCTTCCGAGTAAGACTTGAAGTCTCAACCACTGGGCCATCACTGCACTGCAAACACAAAGATACAGTACACTAATACAGTAATTATATTGTTCGAAAAATGGAAAATGAAAAGTTACCTTGTTTGTACTACCAACGCTGCTCTATAATCATTCCCTCTCGCTCACTCTTACAAAGCTACTCGTACACAACCATCAAAACGTCTCTCTCACTCATAAGGTAAGCAATGTAATATAAAACATTGAAATGGCGTACGGCCGCATAAACTTAGCAAGGTTTATAATATAGAACACTCTTGTAGCCCGAAGATAGTGCTGCCATCCACTGATATCGGTTTGAGCGAGTAGTTTTCTACTGCTATTTTAACAATAACTTTTGAAAGTTCTCTATTTTTTTTTAAGTCTGTCTATTTGTCTGTAACTGTATTTTCTATAAGGAAACTAAAATTGGAGTTTCTTAACATAATTCTTTCATACACATTAAATATATCTTTTAAGTGTACCTCATTCTTCTTATAAGTTGAAACCCTACCGTTTCCACATATAACACGTTTTCGCTAAATTGCGTTTTTTATTGTTAAATCGGAGCAGTCATTTGAAAAAGATAGCCGTATCTCGCGCTGAATATATATTTATGTAACATATAAAGTTGGATATTTTAGTCCTACTATCAAAATATTTGGGGCCATTGCAGTGCTTCCATCAAGTCAGGCAAAGCATACACCGTAACTTTCTTTCTACAAACGTCCTACCGCATAACTGACGTATGTTAATTGATTGATTAGTGATATTAGTAAACTGACAGACATTAAATAAATTAATAACTTTATAGAATTCGTACCGCGTCTGAGGCTTATGACCTAGTTACAGGTTTTCAGGATCGTTTTACAGGATTCTAATACCAACCATTCATTGCTCAAACCCGCTGTATAACAAATTACTTTTGAAAAGAGTTAGATCTATCGAGAAAGGTATATTTGTCGAGCCAGTGTAGTATTTGTAGTAACTACTTATTCTAATCTAATTATTGTCCTTATTTATAGAAGGTTTCATTGAATAGGTAGTTCCATAGATACTAATTAAAATAACTGACTGGTACATGATATATCAAATCACAACTTCATTGCGAGAGTTGGTTTCTTTTACAATTTATGTTTTAATTGTATTAATATTTATATTGTATGCTCCATTATTAAGTAGTTAATGAAGGAAATAGTACATTCACTAAACAACTATGTCTGTAAAAGTAAAATAAACCGTCATAGCTATAAATTTTCCATTCAAATACACTGAAACCAAATTGAATGTTCTGCGGTCTGTACACAATGTTTGCAGACTATTCTATATATTTATGGTTAAAATGAATGACATTGGTTTAAGTACGAATAAATATTATATTAATTAACATAATTTTAACATTTCATGCACAACTAATTGATTGAAAAATATTCATTGAAATAGTCAAGCCTTAGTTTTACTGGGCTAAATCAAGTTTATATGAAAATAACTTTCTTTGCTGACATCCGATTTAAATGAAACAAACCTTTTAATTTAAGTTAGACTTTCAGAAATGTAATTGTGAAAACCTTATACAATTTTATGCAGTATTTTTTAATATTAAACGGGTACAAACATACATAGGAAAAACAAAAAATAAGTCAAGATTCTTTTGAAGTTTCATCGAAATATTTCAGGAGAGTGAAGTTTATACTTAACTAGCGACTCGCCGCGGCTTTGAATATGTGCGGCTATAATATGCTTATATTATACATATAAACATTCCTCATTAATCACTCTATCTACTGGTTAAAACTGCATTAAAATCCGTTGAGTAGTATAAAAGATCTAAGTGAACAGACAGCCGATACGTTTTCATTTTATACAATGTAAAAATTTAATACCTCAAATCTGCATCTGGTTGACAAACTCCAGACACAATTCGAGCTCTAGTGTGAATCTATTAGATAGTCAGTCAGTTCAACCTTAAACTCTTTACTGTGTTAGCATCCGTTTTAATTTTATATAAATGGTTGTTATACGTTATAATTTAAATGCGCACGCACTCAGTATGTCCGGCGCTTTACATATAAAATAGAGAAATACCTCTTTATTTAGTTATCTGTGTTAGCATCCGTTTTAATTTTATATAAATGGTTGTTATACGTTATAATTTAAATGCGCACGCACTCAGTATGTCCGGCGCTTTACATATAAAATAGAGAAATACCTCTTTATTTAGTTATCTGTGTTAGCATCCGTTTTAATTTTATATAAATGGTTGTTATACGTTATAATTTAAATGCGCACGCACTCAGTATGTCCGGCGCTTTACATATAAAATAGAGAAATACCTCTTTATTTAGTTATCTGTGTTAGCATCCGTTTTAATTTTATATAAATGGTTGTTATACGTTATAATTTAAATGCGCACGCACTCAGTATGTTCTGCGCTTTACATATGAAATAGAGAAATACCTCTTTATTTAGTAATCTGTGTAAGCATCCGTTTTAATTTTATATAAATGGTTGTTATACATTATAATTTAAATGCGCACGCACTCAGTATGTTCTGCGCTTTACATATAAAATAGAGAAATACCTCTTTATTTAGTAATCTGTGTTAGCATCCGTTTTAATTTTATATAAATCGTTGTTATACGTTATAATTTAAATGCACACGCACTCAGTATGTTCTGCGCTTTACATATAAAATAGAGAAATATCTCTTTATTTAGTAATCTGTGTTAGCATCCGTTTTAATTTTATATAAATGGTTGTTATACGTTATAATTTAAATGCACACGCACTCAGTATGTTCTGCGCTTTACATATAAAATAGAGAAATACCTCTTTATTTAGTAATCTGTGTTAGCATCCGTTTTAATTTTATATAAATGGTTGTTATACGTTATAATTTAAATGCGCACGCACTCAGTATGTTCTGCGCTTTACATATGAAATAGAGAAATACCTCTTTATTTAGTAATCTGTGTAAGCATCCGTTTTAATTTTATATAAATGGTTGTTATACATTATAATTTAAATGCGCACGCACTCAGTATGTTCTGCGCTTTACATATAAAATAGAGAAATACCTCTTTATTTAGTAATCTGTGTTAGCATCTGTTTTAATTTTATATAAATGGTTGTTATACGTTATAATTTAAATGCACACGCACTCAGTATGTTCTGCGCTTTACATATAAAATAGAGAAATACCTCTTTATTTAGTAATCTGTGTTAGCATCCGTTTTAATTTTATATAAATGGTTGTTATACGTTATAATTTAAATGCGCACGCACTCAGTATGTTCTGCGCTTTACATATGAAATAGAGAAATACCTCTTTATTTAGTAATCTGTGTAAGCATCCGTTTTAATTTTATATAAATGGTTGTTATACATTATAATTTAAATGCGCACGCACTCAGTATGTTCTGCGCTTTACATATAAAATAGAGAAATACCTCTTTATTTAGTAATCTGTGTTAGCATCCGTTTTAATTTTATATAAATCGTTGTTATACGTTATAATTTAAATGCACACGCACTCAGTATGTTCTGCGCTTTACATATAAAATAGAGAAATACCTCTTTATTTAGTAATCTGTGTTAGCATCCGTTTTAATTTTATATAAATGGTTGTTATATGTCTGTACAATGCTTGAATATTATCTATAGTATATATTCGTGTTAATGATAAATTGTTTATTGTACAGAAAATGAATTGTCTATGAGTTGTCATATTAGTAATGAATTGTCAGCATTAATACTGTTTCTGTTATTTTTTTAGGCTAAGGTAGGATATAAAAAGTTGATGCAAGGTGACAGAGTGCAGTATTTCATTGATTTTTGATGTAATAAGTGCTATTAATGTGTGTTTTTCTTACGAAATATCTGTATTAATAGTTTTAGAGCTAACAATTGGTTATCTTTGACTAAAATGAAAACTCTTTTTACTAAGTTAACTATAACAATTTCAAGTATCAATCTTAAAGTTTCGGTTTAAAATGGCTTGATAAAACGAAAAATAAGAAACAATGTAACTGTAGTGCAATTCAAACTGCGTATTTTAAACATAAACTGAATTGTAAAAGCCATTTGGCTCAAAACTTACAACGCTTAAAAATAACTACTTGTATTTGCTGAACTATGTAGTAATGTTATGTTTATCCTTGACTGTTTGTCTATATTTTTATATGAAAGTATACCCGTTTTATTATTATTTTTAATTTATTAGAAAATAATGCACTTTAAGGATGAGTTAATAATTTGTTAGAATAAATTGGTAGATGTTTGGAAAATAATTTTAAAAAGATTAGACCTGTAAACGTTTTAAATGACAATCGGATCAGGACTTCCTGACTTTATGTATGCCTCCTACTTAGGAGTACATTAAATGTTTAAATCAAATATTTATTCAAGTTATTTTAAGACAGGCGTTCCGTTAAAATACTAACAGAACGCGAAATGCTGATACCTGAATAGCAGTCCCCGGGTACCAGCTTATAAACTGGTTTGTGAACGCATAGAGGCAGAATATACTATCTTTTTTTAATATATATACATATAGTGTTGACATTGAATTAACACAAAATAACTTATATTCATAATATAGTTTGATAAGTATCTTCTTTTATAATTCAAGTTATATTTTTAGATTAGTGACACGAGCTGGCTTTGGTAGAGGTTTTACTTTTCCGATAATATTTAATATTTCAACCAATTTATACAAAACCTTAATAAACTATATATTTAAACCTTCCCGAATGAACCACACTCTGTTGGTGAAAACCGCATGAATATCGGTTCTGTGGTTTTTGAATTTATCGCGATAGACTAACGCGAAGTCGGATTTTTTATGTAGCTTCTTTAGACATCCTAGCTTTCATAACTAATATAACAATTTCGAAAGTAACACTTAATATACGTAGGAAATACTTAAGAATACAAACTAAACAAACGAAAATTTAATATACTATTTACGCCATCTATTAATGAATAGACGGCGTCTATCTGTCTGTTACACAATCAGAGTTAAATCACTGAACCGATTTTAATGAAATATGATACAAAGATAAAATAAAGCATGAGGATGGAAATAGGCTATTTTTCATCGCAAAAAAAATTCTTAAGGATACTAATTAAACGAGTGTGCTTGTACGCCATCTATCGACGTGGGGATGAAGTGCATGTCGAGCTGTGTAACCGTTATGTCTTTGGGAATTAGTTATACATAAATTAAAATGTGAAATCAAACCTAGTCGACTAGTAGTTTTATAATTTCTAATTATGACAATCGTACAAATTTTATTTAATTTACTATTGTAATTGCAACACTAAATTGTAGCAACAGTCCAAACAAATCACAGCAGAAGTTGTTCAAAAATCGAGTGGCAATCTTGGTGTAAGTTCAACCATTTGTTATAGTGCCACTGCAAAAGCTATCAAGATCGAAAACTTCTATTTGTTTCCTATACGTAACACATTTTTCGTAGCCATTTTTTAAATTAACTGCTCCTTTTAGTTTACAACAAAAGCTACACTTTGTATATGTTAGACCATCATATTTATTTTTTAATTATTATTAAATTCTGAAAACTGCATTAAAATACGCTGAGTAGTTTAAAATATCTAAGCAAACAGACAGCGGAAGCAACTATGTAAAGAAGATATGGAAGCTCTACTGTCAAATACACTACAGTATTGTCTATCGTGAAATCTATACTAATATATAAAACTGAAGAGTTTGTTTGTTTACTTGAACGCGCTAATCTCAGCAACTACTGGTCCGATTTGAAAAATTCTTTCAGTGTTAGATAGCCCATTTATCGAGGAATGCCTAGCCTATAGGCTATATATCATCACGCTAAGACCAATAGGAGCAGAGCATCACGCGGACGTAGTCGCCTGTGTCGACTAGTATTATATAAGGTTATAATCTTCATTTAAATCTAAGATGATAGTTTTCTTAATATTACAGCTGAGTATGACTAGATTTCGTTTTAAGAATATTAACGAATTATTTTTAAAAAAGCTTCAAACTTTTTAATAAAAAGGTAAAAAACTCCAAAAATTTTTAATATAGCTGATTAAAACAAATTGAACTGTCACAGCCAGATTCTGACACAAATCTACTTGTCTGGCAACTGTGACTTTTATCCTCATAAAAAGTTGATCTCCGAATGAATTAAAAAAAATGAATTTTCCGGGTTGATCTTAAGACTGAGTCCCCATTGAATGATACGTTGGTCGAAAACATTATTTTTTTATTCACTAAAATATACAGCATGCAAAAACGCACAAGACAATAACAATAATATGCACTTAAAACAGAAACCAATACTAAAAACTTACTCTAACATTAGTAATGGAGATCCAGCATCACGTCACACCATCATCATCATCACGACCCTTCAATGGCCCCCTGCTGAGCCGGGTCTCCTCCTCAGAATGAGGAGGGTATTAGGCCATAGTCCACCACGCTGGCCCAGTGCGGGTTGGCAGACTTCACACACCTTTGAGAACTTTTAGGGAACTCTCAGGAGTGCAGGTTTCCTCACGATGTTTTCCTTCACCGTTAAAGCAACGTCACACCATAGTACAGCCATAATGGTCACCAGGCGAGCTTCGTTTGACAACTGGCTCCAGTTTATGTGAACAGAGGTTATATATAGTGTTAGGATATAATAAAAGTGTACATAAAAAGAATTTACAAGATTATTCGCATTTTTTTTTAATTACGAAAATTAGCAAGACGCGAGAAAAGAGAAAACCCGAAAATAATTTATTGGATAGATTAAAAATACAAGAAATATTTTTTTGCAGTTGGTAAATCAAGCGCGGCCTATGTCGATGTATGGGAACAGACATTTTTAAACGGCAAAATTAAGTTTGTCGTTAGAAAAAAAAATATTTTTCAAAAAATTATACAATTTTAATATAAAAAAAGTTTATTTTATAGCTCGAAAAAAAATAATTTAGTGGCGGTCAAAATCCGTTTTCTGTCGTTGTTGTGCTTCCTACGTTTTTATCCTCTTTTATGGTATAAAAGAAAATTAATTAAGTGCTTTTGTTCTTTTGATAGGCGTTTTGTAAGCCCATGCCTTTCTACGGCTTTGGCTTCGTTCTGGTGCCATTTACTATATATATATATTATTTGCTGTATATATAACGGATTTTCATACAAAATTTTATCCTCTCATACAATCCCTTCAAGCTCCAGTGTAGTACTGTAACAAATTCCATCAATATCTGTGTAGCAGTTCTTGAGTTATAAAGGTTGGATCTAACCCGACTTTGCTTTTCATATGTAGACTAGCGACCCACCCCAGCTTTGCACGAGTGCAATGCTGATACTAAATATACTACAGAATGTTTTTGTATACAACGTTCACAGCTTTTTTGTCATTAGACAATACAAACATGTTTTCATAGGCACGCACCGCGCAACCGCTATGTCTCTGCATTTTAAATCTGTAATATCTTTGAAAATATTCATTTAAATTACATGCTGTAAGGGCGGTATTGGTCTATATAAAATGCATAATATATTTGACGAACCTAATTGGATAAGGATTAATGCTGTATTGTTTAAAATCACTTCGTAAATAAGCCATTGTTTCTCGTAAAAATTATAGGACAAAAAATGGTTATTGTGGGTTATCCCTATGAGATAAACATATACTATCACTGACTTTTTTGAAGACCTTTTTAAGCTGTACAATACTGTAGTACATTATTTTGATCTATCTCGTAGGGTTCAGCCAGCGTTTGCAGAATTAGAAGCCTCTAAAATTATCAGTGTTTCTCTACTATATTATGTATGTATTATACATATAAAACTTCCTCTTAAATCACTCTATCTGATAAAAAAAAACATCAAATCCATTGTTTAATTTTAAAGATCTAAGCATACATAGGGACATACAGACAGGCAACGGGAAGCGTTTTATACTATGTAGTGAAGATTACCTTACAGTAAAAATGTCTTTTAACGACAAAAAAATATTGTACGGAAGTCCATTTCCAACTTCTTGGTTATCTAAAAGATTAAGCAGATACGCTTTAAAGTGTCTCGCCTGATGAAGTTTCTTAGAAATAGTTTAAAACTACCCTCAGATAAGAAGCTGTTAGAAGATACTACAATTAGTTTTACAGGTTAGTGTGTCAACTACTTCAGAGTTTATTATTTAGGTTGTTAACCTAGAAATGAGATATTGTACACTGAAAGTGAGAGAAGCTTTGAACATAATCTCTGACTCTGTTTATATGCTATTAGTTTATTTTAAAAATCCCCCTACATATTCTATAGTTTGACGAGTTTGTTTGTTTGCTTGAACGCACTAATCTCAGGAACTTACTGGTCCGATTTGAAAAATTCTTTTAGTGTTAGATAGCCCATATATCGAGGAAGGCTATAGGCTGTATACCATCACGCTACGACCCATAGGAGTGGAGCATCACGTGGACGAAATCGAAAATCGAATCGGAATCATTAACTTTCACCTTTAACGCTCAACCTCGCTACGAAATATTAAAATAATAAAGTACATTACTCACGTGCTCCTCGATAAAGGAGGTCTAGCACCACGCCACCAAGCAACACTACACTATTAGACTCACTACTTTATTAACTCAATCCTATGACAATGAAAGTTATATACTGTCTATTCATAACAAGATAAAATGAACTACCCGCGAATACTAATTTATAAACGGCAATAACAATAAACTACTGATAAACAATGTCTTTTATTAAATTACTTGTCAGACTGACTCCATCGGGATAGAGGTAATAATGTCTTCTATTAAACATAACCAAAAAAAAAATCGGAGTTTTGATATTTTAAATTTTTTTTTTGATATAAAAATAACATCTGAAAACAATTGTTTGAATTTCTTTGTTACCTTTATTTCATAATAAGGTAACCATGGCAACATGGAAAGTTAACCACATTTTAATATAGTTTGACGAACCGAGTCGAGTATGAAAATTTCAATAAGCTTCGAGTAGTTTTTATTACAGGAAATTGTGAAATATTTTCCCATTTTAGTTGTTTAATTTACAGTTAATAAAAACGTGAATAGTGAAAATATTTTGCCTCACTTATATAAATGACTACACCTTAAGCCTATTTCACCAATGGTACCGACGGGTTAGAATACAATTCCCCTCTGCAGCTGGGAGAGCATATCGTAAGAGTTGAGTTACTCAGCACCCCATTAGTGGTAGGGAATCTGTTCCCCGACTGGCTTACGACCACCAGCATGCGAATTCCCCCTCTCTCTAACCAACTCCGGGTTCTCGTTTAGGATCCTCTGAAATTTAAGCATTATACTCTTCATTACTCTTCCTCACTGTATCTTCAAGGTGGCAACCCATCGGCAAAACAAGAGGGTATCTCTTGTATTGCCAATGTCCATGCTCGGATAAAGTCCCTGATAGACTAAATAGAAAAGAAGATAAACCAGGTCAAGAAATCTAAACATTTATTTATATAATTTTCTGTCTCTTGTCCTGTTTGTATGCGCGTCGCGATAAGTGGCTGGTCCGATTAAAACGAAATTTTGAATACAAATACTTAGTAACCCAGATTATAAATACAATATTTTTTAACTTAGAAAAAACCTCAACGGAATTGAATGGAGTTACGCGAAAACTAACGTAAAAATGGCTTTTTTTAATTCAATTAAATATCAGTAAAAGTTTTTGTCATTTTAAAATGTTTATCCCACAGGTCGACTAGTAACAATAGCCACAATATTATCTGTTAGTAACACCGTTTATAAATTAGTATTTGTAGGTAGTTCCATTTTTAATTCAGGTTTACCGACTTGTACATAATATATAACCTTTAGTGCGATAGATTAGAGTCAGTCTATCTGGTGTTGTCGTGTAGTATACATGGAAGTTAGTATTATAGTGTCGTGGTTAAGGTCACCCTTCTTGAGCCCCTTTAAACCTGCTCCTGGGTCACAAGTCCCAGGCACCTACATTTTAATAGTATCGTTAGGCTGTTACTGCGCTGTATAGCTCATAATATATTCTTAGTATATCCAGCCATATTTAATTTTTATAATTCAAGTAAACATGAATAAAAACCACAATAATAATGCGGTTAGGTTAAGTAGGGTTGTTTCATGTTACGACGTCCGCACCTGTTAGTCGCTAATTAGATTCTTTATATGATAATGTCAACGGGTCCAAACAAACCCAACTAGTATAACAAGACCCTTCCTTACTCGTACATAAAAACCTTACTTTGTTTCTGTTATAATAATATTCATTACCGATGTTCGTCAAAAACGATGGTAGATGGATGCCAATATGGCGGACCACCTAAGATGGCGGATTCGTTATTTTTAAGTACCCTTATAATATAGGTATCAAACGAAAGGGTTTGCTGAGAATAACACGAAAAAACAGTCGAATTTTGTCTCATATGTTTTGTTATCATATGAAAAGCATGTATTTAATTTTATTTTAATTTCTGAATCTTACTCTAAACATGAATAAAAATACACTTGTTGTACCTTTTAATTCAGTAGTTAGAATCTTTATATTTTAATATCAACGTGTCCAAACTACCCATTATTGCTGGTCTTTCTGAAAAAGAGTGGATGGATATTTATTATTAAATCACATTAAAAAACCGACTAAATGGATTGGAAGAAGTTAAATTAACAAAGACCACCGACCACCCAAGATGGCAGACTAGTTATTTTAGCTACCCCCTGGTATTCGACTAAACTAAAATTTGACACTCGTCAAGAATTTAGGAACTGAAATTATCTGGTGGTAAATGTTAGAATAGTTTGTATTGATTTTTATTGACATTTAATGACTGAATAATTGAGGGAATTATTGAAATTAGTGAATGTTCGTTCAAATGAACAAACAAAACATACAATTTTCAAGTCTATCTGAACCTAATTTTATGGTTTCCCTGTACAAGCGAGTGCAGGTGCTAGTTCTAAACATAAATTAATCCTTTTTTCTTGGAAAATGATTTATTAAATAAGGCAGTGCTGCCATGGTAAATTTTTTGCTGTCTAAACAAACTGCCGGTGAGGTAGTTTTTAAATAAACCAATAGAAAATAGGTACTAGCCAATTACCCTCACATGTACACTTGAAAAGCAACTAAAACCAGACAGACAGACAGTATAGTCTCTTATAGTTCATAAACAAAGTGGAGCTAAAAATCTATAGACAAGAATTCAAAAAGGTTCTCTACCAACTAGAGCGTAATGCGTGAAAGCTCCATTAGATTTAACGGTCAGGGGTCAGCTAACATTGGTTAGGGTCATATTATACCGGACGGGTCGTAAGTGACCCTTCCGCTCGTGTTGATTAACGTGGCCTTTGTACCTTTTAATAGAAATTAATACGTATGTTGGATATTGTTATGGATTAATTGGTACGGAAAACCGATCTCTTTGATGATTCTCCGATGTTCGTTCTCCTACTTTGATATTATGAGGTAATTCCCCGTAAATGATTATGTGGGTAGAATCAGTCTCTTAATGGGGAGATAATTTGATGGATATTATTGAATAAATATTTTATGAATTTAAAATAACTTTTCAATGACATAAATATCTTCAATGACTTTCAAGAAAGAGACAAGATACTATTTATATTGATGCGTATGTTAGTTATTGTTATGCAAAACAGTAATTATGTGGGTAGATGTCTATTATTAGAGAGAAAATTTGTTGAATATTTTTTATTAAAAAACTATCGTATTTTAAGAAAATTTTAAAGTTTATGGTAAATTTTCTCGTCCTGAAATTATCATTTTCACGGTTAAATCGCTTAACTAAACTTGATGAATTTTTGTATACTGATAGATAGTAATTTGACAAAAGATACAGGATACTATTTGTATAGATAATAATACGTATATTGGATATTGTTAGGGATTAATTGGTATGGAAAACTCTCTTTGATGATTCTCCGATATTCCTTCTTTGAAATGAGGTAATTCCCCGTAAGTGGTTATGTAGGTAGAATTAATGTAGAATTAAGTATAGATATAATAGAATATTATATAACAATAAATATTATCTGTTATGAATATAAAAATTATTTTTATTTTATTTTTAATTCTTCTATTTTATAATAACGTTTTTACGACGCAATTTCTAAGCCAATGGGACTTGAACTTTGAAAAATCATAGGATACTAGGTCAAATACAGAAACAGTTTTGTATATATATGTCGGATTCAATTAAAATAGGGATATAGATGGATGGCCTATCTCAAAAGCTATACGGGCGCAACACGGTCTGGATATAACTAATCGTTACGATCTCGCACTTTTCTGACAGGAATTATTATGACAAGAACCTAAGCGGTGCCTTGGACTTGTGACCAAGGTGTAGGCTTAAGGATATCCTTTAAATGATCATAACACTCACCTCCACTGCTTAGTTTCACCGTCTAAACCTAAGATTAGACTAACATTAACCTAAACTAACACAAGGCTAACCTAACCTAAACCTAACTCACACCTCCGACACGGCCATTCTGACGCACGACCGCCCTCGGGTGATACTGAATTTCTAAACCAACTATCACAAGGAAATCCGTTCGTCTTTCCTGACAATACTTTATTTAACGCGAAGTCACAAGAATTAAAATTGGTAAACGTACTAACTGAACTGGACAATTAACTAGTCATTAGTCTACATCGAACGACATTAAAGGAACTTATTTCAAAGTATCACAATCGAAGTAATATCGTCTTCATCTTAACCGATGAGCTGGCTAAACGGTAATTTAAACGATTAATCAAGATTTAAAGCAAGTCTATATCTTCAACGTACCGAACGCACACGTAATACTCTCTAGTCTTTACTTCGCACCGATTCCTGTCAAGGTACTAAAGGAACTAATTCTGGCGAAACTAACACTGTGTCTTTGGCCGGACTGCTATCAAATTAAGATAATGACAATTTTCTACTACACGAAAACAACATCATCAAGTAGAGCCATGTACCAGAACTGTTTATTCCAACTTTCAAAAGCTACACACTAACTACTTCTACAAATCCTTGAGTGATACACTCCATCACCACGACTCTCACAGCCGACCGGTAATCGCAACTACCATCACACGCGCATCCACCTCGTGGATCGCAACTCTCACGCAAATCCATCACATGGACTGCAACAAATTTCAATATGGTCAATAGATTCTATCACTCAAGAAACCAAAATCCATTTTACTAATCATGATCACCATTAACTTCAACTTAATTTGGTAACTGGTACATGATCTACAATCATTTTTTTTAATCGCACGGGTTTACATTTTCTTAAAAATCTTTCAACGTCATAATCTAATAACGAGAATACTGATAGACCCCATGTGAAGCGAAGGTCTATCCCACTTCTGATGTCGGATTCAATTAAAATAGGGATATAGATGGATGGCCTATCTCAAAAGCTATACGGGCGCAACACGGTCTGGATATAACTAATCGTTACGATCTCGCACTTTTCTGACAGGAATTATTATGACAAGAACCTAAGCGGTGCCTTGGACTTGTGACCAAGGTGTAGGCTTAAGGATATCCTTTAAATGATCATAACACTCACCTCCACTGCTTAGTTTCACCGTCTAAACCTAAGATTAGACTAACATTAACCTAAACTAACACAAGGCTAACCTAACCTAAACCTAACTCACACCTCCGACATATATATAATATATCTATACTTTTGATAAGAAAAAAATAAATAAAACCAGTTCAATCACAGTGCGTTTATTTTCAAAAGTACCTTTCTTGCCCAATGAGAAATGTTATATAGTTAATATTATTTATATGCTGAGTCAGTGAGGTAAGCATGTGAAGACAAGTGTTATTAAAAGCTTTCATAAACCTCCACCTGGGTCTCAAGCTCCAGGCGATCTTATAGTGAAATTTAGGCAACAAAATATTAAAGTATCAAATATGTCCGCAACACCGTTTATAAATTAATATTCACGGGTAGTTCATTTTATCTTATTTCGAGTCGACAATATAATAGGTTGGGAAAAAAGTCTTTTCGCATTATAGTGTGTATGAACTTGTAATAAAATCTCTTTGGCTATACTATTTGTATCTGGCTGATTTTGGTATCATTCAAAGTTTACATTTTAAAGAAGATAATTCCAAATTCAAATTAGGAAAATGTGTGATTTTTATTTGTTTTTCGTACTGTGAAGATGAGTGAATCTAATGAAGAAATTCGATATATTTTTAAATTTTACTACAAAAAATGCAACGCAAGACGCGAAAAAAATTTGCGATGTTTATGGACCTAGTGCAGTGTCTGAGAGAGTAGCACAAATTTGGTTTAAGCGTTTTCAATCCGGAAATATTGATGTCAAAGATGCACCTCCCTCTGGTCGCCCTATTACGGATAAAATGGATACCATTTTTGAAAAAGCGGAGCAAGATCGGCATATCAGTAGTTACGACGTAGCTGAAGAACTGGGAATTGACCACAAAACAGTTTTGGCGCATTTGAAAAAAACTGGGTACACAAAAAGCTCGATATTTGGGTACCTCACGAGCTCACTGAAAGAAACCTAATGAACCGTGTACTCATTTGTGATTCCTTATTACGACGTCATGAAACCGAACCATTTTTGAAGAAGCTGATCACGTATGACAATAACTTGCGCAAAAGGTCGTGGTCAAAGGCTGGTTAGGCTTCACGGACTGTGGCGAAACCCGGGTTGGTTTGTGAAGGTGATGCTGTGTTTGTGGTGGAATTGGAAAGCCATCATTCATAATGCTGTTACCACCAGGCAAGACCATCGATTCTGAACTCTATTGCGAATAACTGATGAGATTAAAGCAAGAAGTTGAGAGAAAGCGGCCGGAATTAATCAATAGAATTGGTGTGATTTTTCATCATGATAACGCTAGACCTCACACATCTTTAGCCACTCAGCAAAAATTAAGAGAGTTTGGCTTGGAGGTGTTAATGCATCAGCCGTATAGTCCTGACCTTGCACCTTCAGATTTCCACCTATTTCGGTCTCTTCAGAATTATTTAGGCAGTGTCAGGTTAACATCACGAGAGGACTGCAAAAACTACTTGTCGCGGTTTTTTGATCAGAAGCCCCAAAATTTCTATAGCAATGGGATCATGTCCCTACCTACAAAGTCTAACAAAATGGTACCTTCTCCTGGGTCTCCAGTCTCTGGCACTGCTCAGCTTCCATCTATTTTACATATTGTCATTCAAGTGTTACTGCGTAATATAGCTCTCATACTCTTAATAAATTCAAGAGTATCACATATTATAAATTCATAAAATTCTTAGCTAATCTTAAAAAAACATTGAGATATATATTTAAACTTTTAATTTGATCCGTTATTGCAGTTTTCTTTAGCTAAGTTTTTATAAATTGGACGAGTCATTCCATTGGCTCAAAGCAATATCGTTTTTTGAAGTCACGACGAGAATTTGCGGGCAGTTTCGCTTCAGTTTAATTTTAAACGTGATTCTTTTAAATCTATTCTGGTATTTCTGTCGACTATAATACGTAATCAGTACTTCAATAATAATATATTTGATCTGTTGATCGATGCAATAGTGTTTAATTTACGAATGTTTAATTATTATCACGAAAAAAATTGGTCGGATAAAAAATTAATTATGTTCTTCATTAAAATCGTTTGATTTCAATATCAAGTGAGCTCCTGATACTAATTAACGAATTAAATTACTACACATGGTACAAAGTAGGGATGTTGCAGATCAACTTTTATCCACATCAGGTTCACATCCGCGGATGCGGATGCAGATGAGGATGTGAAAATCGATGCGGATGTTCCGCATGTGCGGATGCGGATGCGAATATTCGCAACATCCCTAGTACAAAGTAGTTAATATATATAAAGACTGAGTTAAAAGCTCCTACTTCCTATGGCATAAATGCTTTGTTATATACCTACATTAATTGCACATAGGGCTGGCTCAGGCTCAATAACATATTATTTGGGTATGCTTTAAGTATGTGCGCTCTCACCATATATACTCGTTATAAAGACGATCGAGCAAATACTATTTATTATGCTATACTTGTACAACCACAATGTTCACCAGGCCAACTCTATTTGATAACTGGCACATATCTATCGGAGCAGAGGTTATATATTGTCTTGTTATAAATTGTTACGTGGGCATAATCGAAATAAAACAAAAGGAAGTTACTCGCTAAACAGTTAACTTATAGAATCGTAGTTATACAGGAACATTATATGTTTCTAGTAACAATATTATTTCATTGTCGATCAATAGAAAATTTATCTAAATGTAATCTAGCTATATTATATAGCTATTTATACATTTAATAAATAATTAATATAGTTTTAACTGTATACATAAAATAATTTAATATTTGTTCTAAATATGTTATATTGATATATCTTAAAAATCTAATTGATTTTCCGAGGTATCTGTCAGCTCAAAGGGCTGTCACCAGTGGCTTGAATAAGGCGAGATGATATTTCGGAGTAAAAATCTCGAGCCTCCTTGCCCTACGGCCGGTTCATGGTTTCTACGCCGAACGACGCAAACAAAAACTTTCTTTCCATGTCTCCATATTTGTGCCGCTTGGCAGATTCAGCGTTTGTGGCCGCTGCTCCCGCAGAAACAGAAGTTTAAATGTAAATGAGAAGCTGTAAGTGTATGCACACATGTAGCGTCCCGGCTAAATAAATGGGTGAACGGCTAAACTGAAAATAGCAGGTCCTAAAGGATCTCCCAGTTGACAGCCGACAGTAGAATGTAGAATGACTTTTGTATATTAACTTTGATTTTTCCTCATAACATTGCCAAAGGTTATATTATTAAATGGTATTTCAGGTATTCCAGTAATACGTTATATTTAATCCCAACACGGTATCGCTAATTTAAATTGGATCTCCCGGAGGATTTATTTTTAATCAGACCCTCTTTAGTCTCCATGGAAATTCTGATAACCAATACGAGCACATTCGGATATAATTAATTCCTGTTCATTATATGATTCTGCGTAATCAAAAAAAGCTATCCCATTCATTGTTTAGTATTAATTTCACATAAAATTTATTTATTTGATTATCAAATATTTAAAAATATATGAAGTAGCAGTCTTATACATTTGAAAAGTTAACAAAAAAGTAAATAAAATAATGGTTGAAATTTTACATAACTTTGAAACAAATTCTACGATTTTGGGTTAACTGAAAGTACTTTATTGATTGCGAGTATTAAATGTTTAATTTCATGAAGAACCAAAAAAACTAATTATAATTCAAAATCAAACAGAAAAGATAAATGTGTTTAAGATTCATTTAAATCCAGTTTAATAATGTTAAAATGAAATATATCTAGGAGATTTTATGATGAAAATGAGGATATTGAAAAAACTACAAGGGGTGATAACTGATAACGCAACGTAGGTACATCTACTGGGTTAGCCTAACTTTAGGTTTAATCAGAGAACAAGAGAGGCAGCGGTGGCGATGTTGCAATTTTGCTTTAAACCTACACCTTGGTCACGAATCCAAGGCATTGCTTAGGTTCCCGCCATAATTGTAAGAGGTCATAATGTTTAGTTATTTATCGGTTCAGTAGCAGTATCTACGTTGCGTTTACCTAATAGTCCAATCAATATCACACCCCCTTGTAGTGATTTTCAATATACCCCTCCTCTTTCCCTTTTTTTCGTGTTATATGTCGTATATACAAGGATATTGAGAAAAAAAAATTAAAAAAAAGATGAATTACGGATGTTTATTGAATTAAAAAGATGAATTACGAATTAACTTGTATACCCGTCTTAAAAAATATATTTATGCCATCGTTTTCATAAAGTTACTTTTCTAATTTAGGAGGAATCTCAGCATGTAAGAATATTAACTATTTTTAATATCATGAAAATTACTACTTTAATCTTTTTATACCTTTCTGTTAAACGGTTACGTTATTTTCTTGTATGAATTTTAAGTTAACATAACAAACAAATTACTTATTCTTATCTATGAGCTTTTGATGGCAACACTCAAAGACGAAGAACTTCTATTCTGATAAATCTGCCTGTTTGTCAAGTTATTTTATATAGTGAATATTGTTTAAAGTAAAGCAAACGGGAATATAATAAAATGTAGAGAAGTGTTACTAACGTTTAGCATGTCTCTCTTATACTTAATTTTATTACTTTGTCGATTATTATATGAGAATGCTAATTACACAAATACATTGTATAGATGTCCCCTAAACCTGCATCTGTGTCATAAGCCCTAAGTACTGTTCACCTTCCAGTCATAACATTTTAATACTTCAAGTAATACTTAATCTAAAGTTCATGGTATAATTATCTTGTATGTATTTTAAGATGAAAATTCCGTGTTTAAATTGTTATTCAACAAAAACGGCTGAACAGATTTGGATGAAATTTAGCACACGTACACTTAAAGATGTAGATTGACACGTAGGCTACTTTTATCCCGAATAAAAAATTCTGTTTAATAGAAGGGAGTTAATTGCAAGGACGACATATTACATACTATTCGTTTAAAAGCTGGAATAACGTAGAAAACACTTTTGCGTTTGCGAATGTCTTTTATTTCACTTTGGAACCCATCTCATCGTTTCCGAGGACGAAGTCGCGGGCTATATATATAGGAGAATATCATCATAAATCGATTTTTCGATTACTCAAAGACCAATCTGTTTGCTGACAGCATCTTAACACGTTCAATGATGGCAAAGGCAAATAAATTTATCTTTGCTATAGGAAATTGGATTGATTGTCAAGTTGACGTTCATTTGAATTTATATGAAAATAATTATTAACCCGAAATCATGAATAATTGAGGAGACATTAGTCTTCAGATCCTTTCCGTTCCAATAATAAATATTCTTTAAAAAAAACTTAGATTATCATTACGAGTTACTACTACGAACAACATTATGAGTTACACACCAAGAAATTTTTATTCAAACTGCCGCTAAATTACCTGGACCCACCATCACATCACATTACATCGGAGGTAGTAATCCTAGTGATTTCATACAGCTAACACTGTCAAAGTAAGGTATTGCTGTACATAAAAAAGTATCCTATTATTTCTTTCAGGTCTACAAACTAACGCAAAAACGAATAAACACATTTTCCTATTTATATGAATGTCTGTTTGTGAAAGCTTTATTAAAAATGTTAAAAGCAATATTTTATCTGCTGATATACTGCACTGACAGTGCTGTATAAAAAAGAAAATAAATCACAGACAATGGTGTGAAATCACAGCTTTTTCCATAATTATGACTCAACTTTAAGACCGTTTATTTCACAAAACTTTTTCACTGACTTATAATTACTTTACAGCAATTTAAATTACTTACTTTTGTCTTAAAAATGAGCTTTGTTTTAAAGTTTTTGGCACTAAAAAACATGTGGCTTTTTGCTAAGAAATATTTAAAAACATCATTTGAATATTTTATTTCTAGATTAATGATTTCTGTCATGGCAACGTATTTATTTTATTAGCGTTTATCTTTACGATATTCTTTGTCAACTTCTAACATTAAATGTTACTCAGATTAATGTTGCTGTCATCATAACTAACAGACTGCCACTCAATGCGGTTTTTACCACAAGATAGATTGATTCAAGAAAAAAGTATATACTCGTACATGCATATTACAGTAGAGGAACCGTGCAAAGCCAGGGTTAAGGTTTCTTAACAATTTTATTCAGTATTTTTCAATTTATTATCACTTTTATCAGGGTGGTCGTAGTCATCATGTCAGTCATTGATACAAAGAATTACTCAGTAAAGACTACCTGGTCAATCATTTGCACGTACCACATGGTCTGGTGCCCTATATTTTGACCTAAACCACTAGGAGTTCAATTGAATATGATTGTCGAAAACCGTTCTAAATGTTTTTTAATGGCAAGCTCTTGAAGTATGATAATAAGAATTTCATTCAAGATAGATTAAATAAAATTGGTATAGACAATACAAAACAATTGGGCAATTTTTTGTTGCTTGTTCTTTGACAATTCATTCAAAACAAATTCCACCCACGCTTTGAAGCTTTAGAAAGCAGAAGTCGTAGCGACTTTATTAGAAAGGAAGGTAAAATATTCTGCTTTTGTAATTAAGTTCCCAGTTCGATCCTGAGCACACACGTCTGATTTTTCTGAGTTATGTGTGTTTTAAGAAATTAAATATCACTTGCTTTACAGTGAAAGTAAACATCATGAGGAAACATGCACTCCTGAGAGTTCTCAAAGGTGTGTGAACTCTGCCAAACCGCACTTGGCCATTCTGAGGAGCAAACCCGCTTCAGCAGTGGGTCATTAAAGGATAATGATGATAATTGTTAAAATATTTACATTTTTTCTTACTTCTATTGGCTGGACTTTCTCAAATGCAAACTAGGTTATGGTATAGATATTGCATGTACTTTAGTATATATAGTATAGAATACGAGGTCCATGATAGACCGATAAATTTATTCATAGTCACAGTCAGAGACCGCAATTTATTCCCTTATTTGGCAGATCCCGGTCATACGCATTAGCATAACTAAGGGTACGATACAAAAATTCTCTCTTCGTTCTCCTGGGAGGGATTTAAGGGAAAAGTAAATAGCGAAAATATAAAACGTTATTACTATGCAAATGAAAGCAAATGTTTTGTATTTGATTGTAGAATGAATTGCTTTTTTCTTGTATTTCTTGATAATAATCTCAGTTTCAGTGTTTGAATTGATATTTTTTTATTTCTGAATAGAGAAAACAATTTCTATGCAATAATGGTTATACTTTCTAAACTTTCAATGAAAGTATTAAATTGAATTAGGCGTTACTTTGCGGAAATTCATGATTTAAAAGGAATCAAAAGGTTACCTAAAATTCGAAACGAACATAGACTTATTTATCGCAAACTTTAGATTTTCAAAAATCCGAGTTGTTTTTGTAAGTCGCTACGCTATCCACTACCGCTTGTACATTAGACTAGTATTTGTGGCTTCTTCGAACCCCAGCAATGAATGAAAGATTTATAGAGGTCACAATCTATTCTTTACAACTAGGGGCAGGGGCACTGTAAGCTGATCGGTTGCGTATTTATTCACGAGCATACTAAATGGGTCGCCTATTCACATGCACCATAAATAATAACGTCGACTTGATGTACTCAAGATATCGTGGATTTCTATTTTATTAAGTCGACCGGGATTTATACTTGAACACAAACCCTTCTGCTTTTCTAATATTACTAGGACCTTCGCAATATGACCCATAGTAGTTTTCCGGGTCATAGAATTAAGGTAGAAGTTCTAGGAACTTAATATTTAAAGAGTTGTTATGCTTATATAATACTTACGAGAATCATTTATTTTTCTATTAACTCATTAAGTTATTATTAACATACGTCATCCAGTGCCTTGAGCTTGTGCTACAACTAATCTTACTATCTTACTATATACTGATACTAGCGGCCTGTCCCGGCTTCGTACAGGTGGATAATTTATTTTAAACTTTTTGGCTCTCCCGCATTTCAGTGCCACCTCTCTCGCCGCGTTGCTCACTGTGCTGCATGGCGCGCCACACTGGCCCGTCGGCGTGTATTTTTTGTTTATATTGACATTTTTAATTTCTTAATATCTTTTGAATGGATTTTCCGATTTCAATTATTCAAAAAGTAATCAAAAGGTTTTGAAACTGTCTTGAATACGAAATAATTTATTTGGATAAGAATTAAAATAAAGGTATGGAAACCATGTCTCATTTTGATAGGCATTTCTATCAACTTTTAAAATGTAAAAAAGTAGTTATAGTGACATAACTACAATAGCTGGACATATGGTTTCTCAAAGTTTTTTGTAGATATTGGTATGTTCTACAATATTGTAGAACATGTTTTTGTTCTATCATCAAAACTTTCCGCAGCGCATGCATTTTTATGGCTAATTTTTTTACACCTTTGGTTGGTTTTAGTAAGAATGTCTAAGGATCTCTAATTTTTTCTAGTAATAAATATAGCCTATGTTACTCAGGGATAATGTATCTTTCTAACGGCAAAAGAATTTTTGTAATCAGTCCAGTAGTTTTTAAGTTTATTCGTTATATACAAAAATACAAATGTTTCCTATTTATACTAATATAGTATAGATATAGATTATACATGTAAAAGCTTGTATGTTTAGTTTAGATGTTTGTTACTCAATCACGTAAAAAGGGTTAAACGGATTTCATTGAAATTTGGCACACAAATACTTTAATAGCTAGGTATAATAAAAGTAGCCTATACTTTTTATCCCGGAAAAATGTATAATTACTACGGAATAATAATAAAATAGTATTCACCTAAAATTTCTATTTTGAAAAATAATTTTTTTTAGAAATCTAAGTTTCCTGTCAAATAGCAACCGTGCAAATCCGGGTATGTTAACTAGTCCTCAATAAGTGACTACGATTGTCGATATTATTTAATCTATGTAACCACTTTTTTAATTACTGCGTATCCATTGAAACAGGGTTAATTCTATGAGTGTTGTTAGCATATTATTTTTATGTTTTCTATTGTATTCTGTTATTGTTGTCCTGTTCTTTTGAAAAATTTTAATTTAAAAAAATAACCAAGAAATGTCATTTATTTTGAACACAGGTGATGAGACATTGAACCTGAATATAAAGAAGCAGACAAAGTGAATATCTTAAGAAACTCTGTAAACATCTTTATAGTCAATGTGAAGGGCGTGCAGAATATAAATTGTTAATTAATTCTATTTTCTTTGTATCATACAAAAGCTGGGATGACTCACTGAGATGTACTGAGATTGTATTTCAGCTTCAGTTCTAAATTAATTTATATCATATAAGCAGACCTGATCTCGTTTTGCTGAGACACAATAGATTTTTTGATTGAAAAGAAAATCTTTTTTTACTTTTTTTTCATAGTAAAATTAATAAAAACATTAAACGCCGACTTTTTTTTAAAATAAGTAATACGAAAATAGTTATTTTTTTATTGTGTTTTTGGCAAATGTTGCCAGAAAATCTCTTATGTATTCCTTTATATTGTGAAACAAGCGACGAAAAGACCAAGAATTTATTTTAATGAACAAGCCCTTTATTCTGTTGACCGTGGTAAAGTAGTAATAATCTTAAAATTTCATTTAGTTGCGCCTCAGTGAAGCGAAGGCATTAAATTATCTATTCCATTGTAAGGAAGTACAGAAACCGCCTCATTCATATCTAATGAGTATCACTAATTTGTCGTTCCAAAGTTACAGTACGCGCATTAACTTTCAAGGTAATCCATTAAATTTGGCATCGCTGGCTGTGGAATAATTCATATTTCCATTAAAACCGAGAATGAGAACCAAACAATAAATTAATCATACAGTGAATAAGTAGAAGATCACAATGTTAACCACCTAAAAATTTTCTTTGACTTTCAGTAACTGATTTAAATTGAAACATTATCCGTTAACATACTAGGCAAAGATAATAAATAAAAAAACCAAACTTGAGAGACAAAAATTTTTGTTGATTAAGGATATTATAAATCAGACAATTCTGTACTACTTTTTTTTTTTTTTTTAAATTATATGCGTTTGCTCGCAATGGGAAATGTCGAACTGTAACTACGTGGTGTACTGTAGTAACTTTATATTTCTAAACTGAGTATCGCAGAGTGTTAAAAATATTCGCAAATTTTTAGAGAAGATGTCTGCAACCGCTATTTGATACGGCTACAGCTAAACGTCTCCAAAAGGGAGTCAACATTGTTGGACAAGTTGACAGAATAATATAAAAATATATACGTTAAAATATTATATCCAAAGTAAGAAACAAAAAAAAAATATATTAAATTAAAATATTAAAATATTATTTGATAATTACTACTAAACTAATTCTGTACTACTTGAGTATAAGAATAAATAGACTAATGACAAGGTCCAAAATATTTTTTTTTACTTCCAACTTCCCTTGTCTGCTTTTAACAGTACAAAAGTAACATTTCTCCACGAGTACATAAAACACAGAAGCAATTACTGCGACCCAAATGTTGTGACCTTATCATTAAGGAAGCGTGAGGACATTCCGCGGTTAGCCTTAACTATTATCAGTTCGGTGGGTAAATAAGGACTATGAAGTAAATTATACCTTTCATCGACTTTACGATATACTACCTTCTAAAAATTTATTATAACTATCCTCCCGAAGCGGCATCGTACGGGTGGATAATTTTTTAAAAACATTTTGGCTCTCCTGCATGTCGGTGGCCACTCTCTCGCCGCATTGCTCGCGGTGCTGCGTGGCGCGCCACACCGTCCCGTCGGCGTGTATTTTTTTATTTATATTGACATTTTTAATTTCGTAATATATTTTGAATGGAATATCCGATTTTAATAATTCAAAAAGTAATCAACAGGTATTGAAACGGTCTTTAATATGAAATCATTTATTTGGATAAGAATTAATATAAAGATATGGATAACATGGCCTGATTTTGATAGGCGTTTCTATCAACTTTTAAAATGTAAAAAAGCAGTTATAGTGACATAACTACAATAGTTGGACATATGGTCTTCCAAAGTTTTTTGTAGATATTGGTACGTTATATAATATTGTAGATTTTTTTTTGTTCTGTCATCAATACTCTCTGCAGCGCATGCGGTGAAAGACTTTTTATGGCTAATTTTTTTGCATTTGGGTTGGTTTTAATAAGAATTTCTGATGATCTGTATTTTTTTCTAGTAATAAATATAGCCTATTTACGCAGGGATAATGTAGCTTACTAACGGCAAAAGAATTTTTGAAATTGGTTCAATAGTTTTTAAATTTATTCGTTACATACAAAAATACAGATCTTTTCTCTTTATAATATATAGATATAGATTTATCCTAGTTGAGATATCTCCTAATATATTAGCCTTTCACCATCTTAAATTATACTTTAGAAGATATCATTAACGAATCAGGCAGCAGTTCATTACGTACGTATTTTCTCGACGGTTTTGTTAAATTTTCTAAAAAAATTATATTCGATTCTCTCAAGCCTCTGTTTCTAATGACTTTATGTCTATATAGAAATATTGATTCAAAAGCATTATTAAATGTTTATATTTATAAATTAATTAAATTCACCATGATTATATAGACATAATAATAATCCGATTCAATACAGCATTTGAAAAAACTGACTGTGTCTTTATTCCCTAAATATTTACATTTATTAATATGAAAATATTCACCCATGTTATAACAAATTAAAAATTAACTCATATACTATTCAATGCCTTTTTTACAAAAGCATCCCCTCTGGTATAAAACAGAGTACATTAAAGCTATGAAATAGAGGTGAATTATTCCGACCGCCGCGGGCATCTTTAGAGCTCGGTCTTGTTTTTAATGCACCGTCGGTATACAATACGACAACAATAGTTGGTTATCCAATATTATTTTTATACTGAGAAACTTGTTATAGCAATTATCTTTGAAATATATAATATATATCTTCTACTTCTTCAACTATAATACTATTATCTTCTTCACTGTATTCAATAGGGTTTGGGAGTTCCCGTCATCTTCAAAGTCCCGGGATACGAGACTGCCTACAATCACAGTTCCGGGAATTCCCGGAACTCGAGACTTTTCGACTTTTATGAAAAAAAATTTTTTGTTTTTTTTTTGTTTAAAGAGAGATAAGCCCTTATTTAAGAATTTGAAATGAGCTTTTGGTGAAACGTATTAAAAAAAGAGCAATTTTTGTAAAAACAACAAGCAACAATGTGTCAAAAAAATCTGACTGAATCAACTAGACACAATCACAGTCCAAATGTCACAGAACAACCAATATGGCGGAATGATGACGGCGCGGCAAACGAATTTATTGTGTTGTTACTCGTAGTTATGTAGTGGAACAATTAATAATTATTCGTTAAACTAAAAGTTTCAATTATTTGAAAATGAAAATGATTACATGACAATTTTCGACAATCTTGTTTCGTCTCGAGTCTCAAAAGTCCCGGGACTCGAGACACCTAAAATTACTACTTCGAGACACGAGACGTCCCGGGACCCAAACCCTAGTATTCAGAGTTAGAATTTCCAACATTGTTATAACAAAAGAAATAAAATTTAAATGACCCCGGACAGAAACTCTAATTCAATACAGTCACCAAGTATCGATGAGCACACGATTTCGATTTGAATGAACCAATAAGTATAAGTATAAGTATTAACGGGCTTGTTTCCGCAACTCGACGTCACGAATGAACCAATATTAACTTGTATAAGTAGATCGTTTCATATTGTTGAAAAGCAAAATATAACAATAGCAGTCAATACAGACTTAACAAATATTCATAAAATTGAAAAATAAAACGAATGATTGATTAAATATATACTGATACGATATTGATATCGAAAGCCTTTCTTCTTTGAAAGAAAGGCATCGAGAAATACTGTTTTATCTCTACTCAGTGTAAGCAATGTCAGTGTGTTAGCAAGAACCTGATAGTCTACAAACGGCTGACCAGATCTTCAAAAATTATAACTAAGAACCATCTCGATAACAATACCTATCAAACAAGTAAAACGTCATCAGAATCAATTTATTATCTTGGGCGCTACGGTGCCTTAGCCAGACATACATATACACTTTAAATAAATTAGCTTCCAGCGATAATAAGTTATCAACGTTGTTGCTACCTTTTGCAGAAAATGATACAGATACCATAAAACACTCAACAAAGGAAGAAAGGAGTACATTAAAGGTGTGTAATAGTGAATTACTGAGCGTCGAGAGGCATCTTTGCCCGCTTTGTTTTTAATGCAGTCGCTAGTCGGTGTAAACAAGAGCGTTATGGCCAACTGGATCCAGCGCTTTCTTTGATATTGTTCACTTTTTTTGTATAGGAATTTCATTTAACGGTAACGGTATTATACTACGTGGAAAATATTTTCTGGGAAATATTAATAAATGAAATATAAAATAGTATACTGTCTTGACAATGTAATTTTGCTTCATTAGATCTGAAGCAGTTTCTCAAGTAATTACTCAAACAAATCTTCATCAAACTCAAACATTCTTTAAAATATTGAAGGGTGACCCTAACCTACTCCCTGATCACTAGCTCCAGGCACTGTTCGACTTATTGTCTAAAATGCATTTTTATATACAGTAATAAGTAACGTCCTCTCCTTTCCCTTATCTCACTAATCTTACTAATATAATGAATGTGAAAATTTGTTTTTTAGACATTTAGATGTTTGGATGTTTGTTACTCAAACGCCAAAACGGCTATACGGCTTTCAATAAAATTAAGCACACATATACTTTATAATATGGATTAACATATAGGATACTTTTTATCCCGGATAAATTTTAAGTCAATAAAATATGTCTTTTGTTTTAAGCGTCTGAATATTTTTATACAGCAAATGTTTTTGTTAGAACTAAGTACACGTGATAAATTGTTCCTGTGCGAAGCCAGGGCGAGTACACTAGTATATAGTAGATAATAATGTTAGTGAGATTATTATCTAACAAAATAATCCAAAGATAAATAAAATACAAGTAATACAAAGCAAAAATAAATAAGAAACGGAATGTTGTTTGAAGACAGGTAATCTTGTTCGCTTCAAGCCTGAGGTTGTTTACATACTACGTGAGTCTAGACTCGAGACTAAATTTGAAAATGTCTTGAAATACGAATAAGGTCTCTTTGTGATACTAAATTTTCTATTTCAAAACATTTTTCTTGTTTTCATGCATATGATTTATTTATGAGACATGTAATAGCTTTCAGCCTCTATGTAATTTTTTGATTTTTTTTAATCTTTTGATCCGATTATATATTATATCAATAATATAATTGAAGTATTTTTTAACCAAAATTTTGTAATAAGAATACAATTACAAATATACAATTATATTATACAAGTCGACCCGCCCTGGCTTCACTCGGGTGCGATTTACTATGGGTACTTAGGTTTTCACTATATCATGTGCATACATCACACTGGACATGCATTTCATCCCCTTTTTCAACCCCTTCGAACCTTTTATCGCAATAAAACGTAGCCTCTGTCTTGTCCTTATTCTATTTCTGTACCAAATGTCATTAAAATCAGTTCAATGGTTTAAGTGTGAAAGCGTAAAATCAGAGTTACTGTCGCATTTATAATCTAAAAATATATTGACCTACTTTGTACGCGAGTAGGTATATTTTAATTGAACTTGACATTGAATAATATTAATGCCGGGTAGATAATTATTTTAGACAAAATGACGTAAGAATTTATATTTAAATATTAAAAAACATAACGGAGGGATATAAATTTTATCAGCAACATAACTTTATGTAACACTTAAAATACTGCAAGAATACAATAAAAATTCACACTTAAATAGTACCTATATATTTGGCAACGGATTTGGCATCGGTTAAGTGAACTTTCTAGTATAGATATAACGGAATAACGGAACATGCGTGTATACTGTATAGGGTAATATAACGGTACATTAAGCTGGTGCAGACATGTTATGTAGGAATCTTTCAACTTTATGAGCTGTGAGCTGCATTATTGTGCATTTGGGTTTAAGGTAAAATGTTACTTGAATGCTTTTCTTTGCCTTATAAAACTTACGTTAACTTTTACACTAGAAAGATAATACATTCATGCAATCTATCCAGAAAACCGAGTAGTGTCTGGGACTAGATACCCATAACCAGGTTTAAAATACCCTTTTTCATATGTATAAAATTCACCAATTAATATTAAAATAAATATAGCATAATATTAGTGACCTACACTAATTCACTTGATAAACTGCCTTAAATCTATCAAAACAGAGGTTATATATTGTCTACGCCTCGGTATGGGTGATACTTGTACGTAAATATGATATTTTTTTATGTTTGGGTACTTTAATGTTAAGATGTTTGTCACTCAATCCACAAAATCGGCTGAACGGATTACAATGAAATTTTGCACACGAATACTATATTATCCGGATCATCACATAGGGTACTTTTTATCCCAGAAAAAATCGTAGTTCCTGCGGGATAATAATAAAATATTTATCAACACCTAAGTGAGAGCCGCCGTGCGAATTACTTGCTCATATAAAGTTATCAATAGTGTTGCTAACTGCATACAACAAAACTATCTAAGCTGTTTATTATAATTAACAGAAAAATAAGGATAATAATTATTTAATTTTCCAAATCGGGAAATGTGTTGAAATATAACTTGTTATGAGACATAACAGGCGTTTTGTCAAAATTTTAATATGAGTGGGGTTGTCCAATAAATATATCGACATGACAGATAGAATAATTATTATACATTTGTTCGTCATTATATAATATGTTGAGGTTTCATATCAAACATTGTAACATGTCGATAGATAAATTAATTTTAATGATCAATTGATTTCAATCTTGGTTAAGAGCGTCGTGTTCAACCATTTTCATTTCATTGATACGATTTTTACTTGGCTTACTGTATGTTGACTGGGGGTTTGTGACCTAGGAGCAAGTTTAGAGACGGTTTTGACATGAGACACACTCACCATTCATTGCTCTCTGCTTATTTTTGTTGATTTTCATATAAAAAAATTAAATCTACAAAACGAGTATTATATAAATAATTAAAAATGAAATGCTTGCCAGATTGATATAAACAAATCTCCCATCAAAATAATGACAGCAACGTAAAACACTGGATCCCTGTGGATTTAAGTGACACGTGGAAATAATTTATTAACTTTTGTGTATGAATATCATCATCAATTTACCCTGAATTTTATAACCGCCATATTGTTATGAAAATTGTATTTATAATATTTTTTCTTTACAGGTAAGAAATCACTTCATACAAGCGTGTACTATATTTTCTAAGGTAATGGTTATTAGTAGTATAGCTACCGGGATGTAAGTAGGTTTGACCTTGAATACGTAGAATTCACCACTATTAGGACCTTTTTCGAGGGGAGCGCGGGGGGGGGGGGGGCGAGCTGCGCGTCACACGCGATTGGTTCTTATGCGAGGTCACGGGTGGAACTACCAATACAGGAACGCAGCACGCTCACAATGAGCAACTTTCCCCCCACAATTTCTTCTCAGACCTAAAGTTAGATGTCGGCTTTTCTAGTATTAATAGATTTATAGAAAAGCTGTGAATAATTTTAACATAAATAGATTGTAAAAGAATAACTGACTTGGTCAGTAGCTTTTGCAGAATATGTGAAAACGCCCAGCCGTGGTCTTAAATATTACATCATGTGCATACTATATAATAAACCGGGTTAGATTAACAAGTAGGCTTATTATCTATACTATATATTTTTTTTAATGATAGATAAGGGACAAACGAGCAGACGATCCACCTGATGGAAAGTGGCCACCGTCGCCCATGGACATTGACAAAACTAGAGGGTAACTCTTGTTTTGTCGATGCGTTAACGCCTCGAAGATAGAAAATACAAAAAGTAGGCGTGCCAGATAACAAAGTGCCGGCCTTTTACTTCCGGAACTTCTGCGGGAACAGTAAGTCTTTCTCAAAAACATCCCCGGCAATATTTTCTTTTAGAAATAATACTAAGCTGTCCAAGAAGTACTCACAGTACGAACTTAATTTTGTTCTTTTTTTTATACTTCGGCCTATGTTTTGCTTTAAATTGTTCGTATGACTGAGGATAATTTCTTATTTTTTTAACCTATTACGTTTAGTAATCTCTTTTTTTCTAATTTTACTTCCCTAGTCTGTTTTTTCTTCGATCTTCCCATTTTTACGTTCGCCCCTGCATTAAAAACGCCTTTCGTTAATAATTTCCTCGGCTTTACAAAATTTCCATGGTCGTTATAGAGCCATGGAAAACATGGAAATTAGCACCAAGGAAATTAGATTTAAGTGAAAAAATCATCATAGCAAAGAAACAGTAAATAAGAACTATTAATACTCTAAAATAAGAGAATCGCCCTCGAAAACGATTATTATGCAACAAAAACTGTGGACTGAGAAATAACGCCCACAGAAATTATAAAATTTATAAACCAAAGTCCGAGGAGGGGTATACTTATGTAAATATGAGATACGCACATCCTACTTCGATGAAATATCACAGCAGACTGGACCAGTCAAAATATGTTAACCGTTAACATTTAAATGTACGTGTTATGTTATTATACCTGCCGAACCGATAGCCCACGGAAATTATATTTTTCACGAGTACAAATATAAAATTTGGTATAATTCCATAATCACAATGATATCATTAAATATAATTAAATTTTATGATACCTTAATTATAATTTAACTTAAAACAGCATAATTTAGGTCTGACAAATATTGTATTCTAACCCGTCCCCTCACGGGTATAATATATATATATATATATATATATATATATATACTTTAATTTATAAAGCTGAAAATTTTGTTTATTAGTTTGCTTGAACGTGCTAATCTCAGGAACTACTGGTCCGATTTGAAAAATTCTTTCAGTGTTAAATAGCCCATTTATCGAGGGAGGCTATAGGCTATTTATCAACATGCTAATACTAATAGGAGCGGATGATCACGGGCACGAAGTCGCAAGCGTCGGCTAGTATTGTAGAGCGCAAGTGCGATCACTCGGAACTTGTATGCAGTGATAATGATAGGATCTTTAATAATTCATACTTTGGTTGTAATCAAAGTATAATCAACACTCAGAGGATTTTTAATATGTAGCTATCATTGTTAACTGTCACAATAATATTAAGATATTCTAATCTTTTAGTACTCGTATAAATAACTAACTAAAGTGTTGTACACATCCTTATGTTGTTTGTGTAATAAAGATAATAAAAAAAAATCGTCAACGTTTACAAATTTCGTAAAATACTTTAAAAGCAAAATACTTCATATCTAAAGATCAAAATCAAATACTTTTGACCTTTTAAATTTATTCAGGTTACATTTTCTGACCTTTCACCTACTAAACTTCGATTCTAATAGTGCAATTTGTTTAATACGTGTTGGCGTCTAGTGGCGGATACTGGAGTTGCTAGGAATTCATTTCATTTTTATCTGAGCTATTCTTCTAAAAGGTATTATTAGTTTCTCGAAAATAGCTCAAACGATTTTGTATGAAAATAAATATTTCGAAAGACATCAGTCTATTTGATCGCTTTAATCATGAGTAACCCTGAACTATATAATATCATCATTATTATATTCTTGATCTTTTTATGAAGATTTTTGTATTCAAAAGTCCTAGATTATATAGCATTATTAATTCTATTAATCTATAAGTATTTTATTTATAAACTTAGAATTTAAAGCTCTGCCCACTTCTAGATATAAAAATAAAAAAACTTAATAATCAAGTCTCTCTTGTATTATGCGTTTTTATTAGATGCTTAAAGTTATAGAGTAAAAGTTTATAATGTAGTTATAGTTTTAAAAAAATAATAAGGGTTTTAAATTGTCGTAGTAAGTACGGAATAAATCTAATAAATAATTCTATCCTGGTAATTCGATTGGCAATTTACTTCGAAATTGTTTCGGTAGCAAATTGTATACTAACGACTGTGCAACTATTAACGAGTGGAGTTTGGAAGTTATATTCATTTATCTTCGAGTTACTACGAGATAGAGATAAAGTAATTTTTTAATTAAAATATGTTTTTAAATAATAGATTTTTAGTTGCACTAACTTTTTGTTTTATCAAGGACAAGCAACTAATCTCGCTTTAACAACTGTTGGAGTAGGGTAGTAATTACTTCAGTCGTTTTGACAGTCGACCCTTTAAATGCTTTCGACAGTCTGACTTTGCTTTCGTAGTCTTAGTCTTGCGCGTTCTTTCAAGGAGTGAAGTAGTCTCTAGATAGTGTCAGTGAGTGTTAAGTGTAGTGTTGTGTTTTAAGCCTACACCTAGGTCATGCGGACGCGATTAGTTCCCTTTATTTTATCTCAGTTATACCCACGTAACAATTTACAGCAAGAAAATATATATCCTCTGTTTTTATAGATTTGTGCCTGTTGTCAAACAAAGCTTGCCTGGTAACCATTGTGGCTATACAAATTGTGTGGTGTCTGTAAATAGTATATGTATATATGAACGTTGACCAAAAAAAATAAATAAAAAGAGTAAAATATATCCATAGAGATTAAAGAATCCTAAAATAAACCAAGTGAAGTGTAACGCCAAATGTATCGGAAAAATCTACGTGTGTGGACTAAGCCGAATTTTAGGTTAGATAGATCATGACGCAATTGCTTAGAAAACGATAACTATAAAGATAGCGATGCTTAGTCGTATAGGGTGACTGTAGGATGGTTTTTATTCTATATTTGTTGTACATACACACATTATTATCTCTACTAATATTTTATTATAATTCTATTATAGTATTTTCGACAATAACTCTTAAGAAACGTAGACGATATACTTAACAAACGAAAGTGCAACTTAATGTACTACTAACGCCATCTATCGACAGAAAATTTCCTGTTTTTGTCTGTTACACAATCATGCTTAAATTTGGTACAGAGATACATTAGAGGTTGAGGAAGGACATAGGATATATTTTATCGTGAAAAAAACTTACGAATAAAACAAAAAACAAATTAGTATCCGACTAAGCCATAGCGATGAGTGAGTGAAATCAAACCTAATACATGAGGTAAATAGTACCCGGACGAATAGTACCTACCGGGACGGTTCGACTAGTGTAGGTACTATATAACCTATATTACTTAAGAATGATTTTACCCATTTGAATAATTGTCTATTTATTGTATTTGTACTTCTGACATATTGTACTAAATAATATTATGTCTAGCATGTCTGACCACCAGAACTTCTGGAAATTTTTGTAGCTTTATTTTAGTCTGAATTAAGTGTGTGCTAGCAATACTGTCTATAAAGTTTGATTGGCTTGTAGCTTTTACTGCTTTATTTTTAAAATACCCACCGCATTTTGTATTTATTATTATTAAATTCCGATAGATTTGGCAAGAAGTTTCATAGATCAAAATGATTGTCATATTTGTAATATTGTACTGGTGGATGTATTGTTGCCTGATCGGAGCAGCACTTCACTTTTTGCGATAAAGCCATAATTTGGGTCGATTCTTGAATCGCCTCAAATGACAATTAATTTTTTTTACAGCACAAAATCCGAATGTGACTTGAAAGAGAGGCAAGTCGCAACTAGACAATATTTTTAATAAAATGACACCATCATTTTACTTTAAAATACCTATTTATGAGACTGATTTGAACCCAATATTTATGTATATAGTTCATGTAGTTATTACTCTCGAACATTGAGTTCGACGTATGTGTGGTGTTAAATCGGACAACCATATAAATATCCGTATTTCTGTTCACTATTAGTACAACAAAAGATAGTAAAACAACCTCAAACACTAAGAGCTGCTTTTGAATGATCTCAAACCGTACGTTAACCTATTGTTTGTCGCAAATCCTCCGTGTAGGCACAAGCGATGCATTGTCGCATACAAGACATTGTGCTAAGATACGCTTCGATTGTGACTGTGAATGCTATTCTGACCCATTTACGTATCTATTCACATTGAAAACTAATGGAACTGTTCAGTCTAAACATTAAAAAAACATTTTAAGTTCGCCTATAGTGTGATATTGACAACGGCCGTCGCCTCTATGAAAATTATCGCTTTTTATATAAATTGGTTGATTTATTTAGTTAATAAGTAACAAAACATATCGATGTAGTGGTGTTGGGCACGAAATTCCACGTTTCTTTTGAATCAATGTATCGTCATTTCAAAGCAGTGATGGCCCAGTGATTGAGACTTCAAGTCTTACTCGGGAGGTTCGAGGTTCGATCCTGGGCACACACCTCTGACTCTGAGTTATGTGTGTTTTAAGCAATTAAATATCACTTGCTTTAACAGTGAAGGCAAACATCGTGAGGAAACCTGCACTCCTGAGAGTTCCCTAAAAGTTCTCACAGGTGTGTGAAGTCTGCCAACCCGCACTAATACTAATACCCTCCTCATTCTGAGGAGGAGACCCGGCTCAGCAGTGGGCCATTGAAGGGTCGTGATGATGATCGTCATTTCAGCCTTTTTTTCTACTTTTATTAATCCGCCTTATCACAGATGCAATTTATCACTCAAACTGCATTAATAAACACAAAAGTACAAAGCAACTACTTCTCCGAATAATTTGGTATAAGTTAAATTCAAACAAAACCCTTATTTTAATAAGGATACATAAATAATTGGCCCAAAAAAATCTCTTAATTTAAATATATGTTTAAAAATGTTTTCTTGCAAACTTTTTCGTTAATCTTTCGTACTTCTTCCATCAATTTTTCTTTCACATTTACTTATTTATCACACAAAAAAATTAAATTATTTATTCATCCAACACTTCCTCATGATTCTGAGATTTTTTACAGATGGATGGACTTCAATCATAATATGCTAAAAATAGATTTATTTTAATAAGTTCTTCTTGCCTTCATTTTGAATAATAAGTTTTACAGATGCTAAGAGTATAGGAGCTATACTGCGCAATAACTAACACTCAAGATATGATAATAATATGCAATTTAGAGGGAGGTTTAAACTCTTTCATAATATATTAACTCTCCACCACTCGACCTCGACAACTACAATAGATAAAGTAAACTTACGTGGACCACGACATTATAATAACTAACTTCCATGTACACTGCGCGAAAACACCAGAGAGACTGACTAATCTATCGCACCAAAGGTTACATATTGTCTGCACGTCGGTATAATCGAAATAAAATCAAAGGAACTAAAACAAATACGTCAAAATATAAACATTATCTCCATTAACCATAAACATCTACCTAAGAAATTATTTATTAAAAAGGCGTCTCAGATTTTATAGGACTCTTTTTTTCAGTTTTTTATACTTTATCATAATTCTTACACTTGCTAACTTATTTTAAAAAAAATATGAAACATGGCATTAAATATTTTTGAAGATTCAATATTTAACTCAGAAAGGAAGTTTATTTTTTTACATTTTATTCGCTCAATTTATGAAGAGTATCAGTAGCATTGTTACGATCGCTTCTGCTCAAAGAGCTCGCAAGGATCTCAGTAAATCTTTTTCCCTATGCCTTCCTCATGTAACCTTTTGATATCATTTATTTTTCAGATATAAGGCTAAAATTAGAAATCCGATTTTATAATTGCGTTTCTTGTTGCAAAGAGCTTTTTGTATTGAAAATATATTTTTTATAATCTCCATACAAAACCTGCTAACAGTATGTTGATTTATTAATACGAACACATTTTATAGGCTTTTGGATATTTTTCCAAAGTGTTTAAAACATAAAGCAACATATTACTATATCGACATGCTTAAAAGCAATTCCAATGAAAACTTGTAATGAAAAAATGAAGTTAATTATTTTAGTTAGCATCTATTTATGGAAGCAACTAAAAATAGATAAATTACCTTTTTATTTTTATGGTAGATATAATATTTTTAATATAGTTGTTATAGACTATCCAAATTCAATTGATTAGCGTTCAGTGTTAGCAGGAATTTTTTTTTAATAACAATAGTATGAAAATTATGTGATAAGCTCAAAATTAAGAATTTTATTAACATAGTGTCCTTTCGACCAATTAAAACACAGTAAAGTTTGTTTATAACGAAAGTTTTGTGTCTAAATGTGTAATGATTATATATAACTGAGGCGATCAAAGTGGTTGAAGGTGTTCCTATAGATACTTACTATAAATATATACTTTGTTTAATATGAAATCGCACAACTTGTTTTTTACGAGGGTTGCCTTTTTTTACATTATTTAGTTATGAAGTAAAATAAATCTCTAACTATAGAAAAAGTTATCAATGAATAGGGCCCGAAAAGACAATAAAGGAGCAATTTTTAAAGCACCCTCAAAAGAGCTGACCCAATTCATCGAGCTTTCTCGCAAATTGGCATGTAATAAAGAATAATAACAACTTTATTAATCCTCTTCGGGAAATTCATTTCGGAAAGAGTGTTTAACACTCCATTTTAGAGTTTGATTTGGCAAGCGAGATACCATTATTTTTAAACAGTTTCTCAAAAATATAGTCATTTGTTCAATTTTTTAATTAAAGTTGTTATATAAGATAGTTCTGTGGTTAAGACTTGAATGTCTTACTTACGTCTTACCTCTGATTTCTCTGAGTTATGTGTGTTAGAAACTAAATATCAAATGCTTTAACGGTGAAGGAAAACATCGTGAGGAAACCTGAACTGAAGTTTTCAAAGGACGAGGAGACCTGGCTCAGCAGTGAGCCATTCACAGGTTTTGATAATGATGATGAAAGTTGACATGGTGATGTAAAATTTAATTTACTATATATAACTTTAAAGGTTTAAATAATCTCCCAAATTGCATAAATAAAAATAATAAATTGTCCTCAATTTGGTATATTCCGCAATATTAGGTTAAAAACCATATCTATTGAAAGGGAACTAAACCTGGGCCTTGCTCGATGCATAAATTAAGCAGAGTAATAGATTTAATAACGCACTTGATCTTCACTTAAATTTATGATACTTTCAATTATACTTTATTATATTCTATTGTAATTTATTATATTCCTTTTATTATCTGCAGATTTATCTAACAAACTTAAATAATGTTGTTGGTTTTTTACGCAAATTAAAGATTTTTGACGCTACAATTTTCAGTAGCAGTAAGATATTTTAATTATTTGATTATGAATAACGATAGTGCCATTCTCTTTCTTGTAAGTTGGAGTTACAAACTTTCATTTTTCTTTTCGTGTAATTTACTATAAACGTTTTACGAACTCAGTTTGCAAGCATAATCGTCGGAGATAGAACTTTGACGCTAAAATTCACATTGTTACATTCAATTTTTATAAAAGCTAAAATTCATTAAATATAAGTTAAATGTTTTACTTGTATATTGGAGTTTTAGAATTTCTTTAAATTACTTGAGTTTGCACGGAAAAAATCTTAAAGAAAGCCTAATTTAAGCCATAAGTGTCTTGATTCAGCGTCCATTATATTCCAAATAAACACAATTTTATCAAATAAACTAATATTATATAAAACTTCATTCTATAATTAATACATTTCATTAGTTTTCGTTTGTCAATATAATGAGAAAAAATTACTATAAATAAAATTAAAGTACCACCGAAGTTCCAAACGAACACCAGCGCGCGGGCGCGGTAAGCGAGTGTTTACGATTCGTAATAGGACTCTTAACTTTGTCTGTCTGTTATGTATAATTTAAATTTGGTTACCTGTATGTATTAAGTATAACTGTTTGTTTTTTTGAGTAAATACGCTACTAGTCAAATCCAAGCCATTCAAAACTATCGAAATAATCAAACTAAAAATTAGAAGATGTTAATGTTAAATCATCGCGACTTTTTATGAATTCTGTAGAGTTTACTAGACTAACTAACAACTAAAGAGGAAGAATTTATTCCCTCTATAAGTAATCAAAATTACTTTAATACGGATACAGCGCTTAATCTGAATAACTAGTTATATAATAATTGCTAAATCTAACCGACAATGGAATATTAACAAGCAATTCCGGTCACGTGACCAACTTTAGGTAATAACCCTAACTATTTCATGAAGCTCAGATGGACTCTATTATGGGACGTCAAATACTAATTCACCGCACATGCTTTCACGCTTTATTGTACAGTAATATACTTCAAAATTGATATTATAGATTAATATATTAACTATACGAAACAATTTTAAGCTATATTTTTAGTGTGCTAAATCACATGAATGTCCACTTTCCATATCAAGTAGATTTTTCCTTCGACATAATTTTTATCATATCATTTTCTAAAAATATTTTAATTTATTATTATTAATATAAGTAGAGTAGTTATATCCTGTACTTTTATTTTACGTAAGATTCGGAATAATCTTCCAGCTACGCTTGACAGGGAAAGTGGAAGAAAGATTAAATTCCTAAGACTTTAGAGATAATAACTTCATATTGACAAAATTTTTTATCAACTCTAAGGAGTTCAAACTTTTTTACTTAATTAATTTAAACTTGCTCCCCCTTCCTCCACGTGTTCTTCAGTAAAAAGGGTCTTGTCAGACATATAGGCAGACGAACAGTAAAGTGAATATATAAAAATTCTTTCTTTATTTACTTTATGGTTCATACCAAAAAAAACTAACCAAAATATAAAAAGTATTATCTATAAGAGAAATATACTGCACAATAACATACACACGAAATCCTTCAAAACGGAGTTCCAGCATTACACCACACCACTTGTACAGCTATAATGGTCACCAGGCGAGAACTGGCACAAATCTATCGGGACAGAGGTTATATATTTGACATAGAATGAGAGAGGAATGATACCCATTACTGTACAGCAATTTGTATACACATGCAATTTAAACAGGCCGAGCAGTGCCTGGGGCTTGAGACCCAGGAGCAGGGTTAAAGAGCTCTTTCATAATATATTAACTCTCACCTCCACCACTTGACCTCGCTAACGATAATAGAAAATAAGTAAACTTACGTGGACTTCAAGAAGGATGACCTTAACCACGACACTATAATACTAACTTCAATGTATACTGCCTGAAAACACCAGAGTCTGACTTTAATCTATCACATTAAAGTTATATATTGTCTACACGTCAGTATACTTGACAAACTAGTAGTAGCAGGCAGGGCGGGGGCGGGTAGTGCAGTTCGCATTCTCCAATTTTATTGGCCGCCCTCGTGTTTGGACTCTACTGCCACTGCCACCTGTCAAATTAAAAAAAATGTACATAAAATGACCTACCCGCTAATACTAATTTATAAACGGTGTTGCAAAGTATTAGATCGGGGAAAAAGTTTATTCGCATTTTTAAGAAAATTCAAAAGATTTTTTAATATAGTTTATTTACATTTAACTAAAGTATGTAGGTAACATTTTGTTCGATAACTTTTTGCCATCTTGTAGGTAGGGACATGATCCCATTGCTATAGAAATTTTGGGGCTTCTGATCAAAAAACCGCGACAAGTAGTTTTGGTAGTCCTCTCGCGATGTTAACCTGACACTGCCTAAAGAATTCTGAAGAGACCGAAACAGGTAGAAATCTGAAGGTGCAAGGTCAGGATTATACGGCGGATGCATTAACACCTCCCATTTTCCTAATTTGAATTTGGAATTATCTTCTTTAAAATGTAAACTTTGAATGATACCAAAATCAGCCAGATACAAATAGTATAGCGAAAGAGATTTTATTATACCTATTATTATAAAACTGATTTGACGTAAATAAAGCAAAATATCATGTATAGGAAGCTACTACCACTGGTACTGGTATTAACGTGGCCTGATTTTTCAAACGCACGATCTCTTCTGATGGAACTGGAATCCTATAAGCTCACCTTAAAATCGTACCCAAATCCCTTCTTTGCTACGAATTTTTATCGAAAATACGAATATAGATTGGGTAAAGAGAATCTGATAGATACTAGAACGTTGAACTTGTATTTTTGTTATCTACTTGTAACACTATTATTTTTTATAATATTATTTAGTTCGCCCTATCTTACTTCAAAATATTTATCACGATTTTAAACTACCTTCTTTAACTTTATCGAAAACTATATTTACTGGCATTGAATATCGTGAACTTGTGGGCTTGTAGGGCAAGTTTTTTATCCCACTTCTGATGTCATAGAATGAGAGAGAAATGATTTATTACTTTATAAACGGTGTTACTAACAAAATATAGAAAAAATCTATAGTTTTATAATTATTATAGAAATGTGTTAAGTACTAGAAAACAAAAATATCTTTTATTAATTTAATAAATCATGCCTTAGATGTTTTGGAGTTTAAAAACTTGCTATTTGTTTATATCCAAGTATTGTATAGTAATTTTAAATGAAATATTTCTTTATTGCAAGATTACAGGTAAAAGGGATGATACATCATTTTGTCAGTTTAAACTACAATCTGCTGTACAATAGCATGCAATATAAAATTATTGTATATTTATAGATTTATCAAAATATTATGTTACAATAATATTTCTTGGTATTCGTCAATAGTATCTGTAACATGCATTAATCAGATTTTTATAGAGTCACCTTGCAACATTATGGAAATTTAATTTTTTTGGTGGTATAATTTGGTCCATATTCATTTAACCTAGCGGGGTTTAGAGTTAATAGTGTAAAAAGTTAAATAAACTTAATAAGTGTCTAAAACTTATAATGAATGAAGATTACTCATGAACCAGTCATAACATTTTTAGATTTAAAAAATAAAATATTTATTTTGTAACGATACAATGTACAAAGATTAAAATATGGAAATAAATTCCAGAATATATTTAGGCCCGCCACGCAATATTGCTAGAATTTAAATTTTTCAGCCGTTTTATAAATCTAAATTGACGCTTAAAGACAATACTGGGCTAGACAGACGCCATGTTTGCATTCATGCAACAAATAGAAACGGTTTTATTCCAATTTTATTCTTTTTCTATTTTTAAACGAATCTTGAGATTGCAGGATTCCTTTAGAAAAGAGAAATCTAAAAAAAACGTAAGAGATGTTTTTTTTATATTCCAATACATTACGTCTTATTAGTAATTCCAATTTTAGCGCTTTTTTTTTCTTAAAAAAAAATTCTAAAATTAGATTTAAATATTTTTATTTAATCCTAATTAGCTGCGTCAGCAACTAAGTACAGCCATATTTTTTTCTAGTGAGTATTTTTTACTTTTTTTTATTTTCGTTTATACAAATCATGTCCAATCCAATTTGGTTCAGTCGTTCTGATTACTTTAAAGAAGCGATTAATTTTTATTTATACCTATCGAAGTTTACACATTTAATTATGACTTTGCTAACCATTATCATGGCATTTTATTAATTTTAGACATTGCTACGTTATTTATTTTTATACAAGACCAATTAACATTCATGTGCTTTGGTTACGCTTACAGTAAAATGAAAAAATCGATAACTTTATGAGAAAGATCAATGTACTTGTAGATACACCTAAAATGCTTAAAAAATAAATAAGTAATGGTGGGAGAGAATTATACCCCCTTTAAAAAATATTAGATTAATCTATCAATACGTACGTACAGTTTACAATTTTTGTATGTTTGGATATTTGTAACTCAATCACATAAAAACGGCTGAACGAATTTCGATGAAATTTGGTACAGATATACTTTAAAATCTAGATAGTACAGGCTACTTTTTATCCTGAAAAAAATTTTTGGTAAATCTAAGTAGTGTTAATTAAAAATGGAGTTATAATCTATACGCAGACTAACAGTATGACGGCTTGACTAGAATATCCTCCTGGGGTTATACTTTAGACTCAGAGCTTCAGAGTTCACAGAATCCACGATGCAATAATTAATATTTTCGTAATGGCGGCATTACATATATGTATTTATTTATATTGCTTTTATCTTTATGCTGGGAACTTCTAAAATAAAATGTTACTCAGATTACCGTTGCAGACATCATAACGAACAAAACGTTACTAATGTTAATGTTGGCAACATCATAATAAACAGTAGATACGCTAATTAATTTAATTATATATTCCTTTATAATTTTCTACAAACATTCAAAGCGAAATGAAGTTCTAGATAAAACTGTAACATTTTATAATATTCTACTGAAAGATATCTTAAACCGTTAATCTTTTAATCATAAAACCGTTGCTTTGTGGATTTTTCTTCCACTTTATTTTACGTCTTATTTCACTGAATACGGAAGCAAAATGAATAAATTACAAACTAGAGATGTTTTTCATTCTACTTGCTTTGTAACGATGCGTTATTCTATTCCAAGTGTTATTATACTCTAAGCATTTTTCCGCTTCAAAGTAATTTAAGTACTGCAATCTCTATTTTGTTAAAAATTATATTCACAACTTTTATTTTGTCCTTTCATCCTTAAATTACTAAACCGATTGTGATGAAATTAGGTACAGACATCGACTAGAGCTTAGCAAAGGACATAGGCTACGTTTTTCGCGAAAAAAAGGCTTAAAGGGTTTTAAAATAAAAATTAGTGCATGTGACAAATACATGTTGTCTATAGGACCGGGCGAAACCTGGGTGGGTCGACTAGTTTTAAATAATAGGAAAAAATATGATTTATAAATAGACTCATTTATACGTTTGAACGTCCTCAAATATAATCAAAATTCTCGAAATTCCTCTAATATTTCTAAATAAATGAGTTTAAAATTCTTCTTATTAACAGTTAAAATGTTCTTAAAATTCGTTTCATATAAATCATCAATTTTTATTAATTTTTCAGGTAAATTTAAAGATGAATATTTTTAAATGTATAACAAATAATTTATATTATAACAGATAATATAATATAATCTGAAATGAATACCTAAAAGGACCTGGAATCCAAAAAACATTTTTTTTCTAATACCTTGGATCTAAAGTAGCAATACGTAGTTTTTATTTCTCTCTTATCCTCTATCTTTTTTCTCGCTTCCATTTTTTTCTTTCTCCTTCTTTCGTTCTTTCTATATTCACTGTTTTTGTCTCTCTATTTTATTTCTCTTTTTTTTTATTTTATCTATTTTTTAACTCTCTCTGACGTAGTAGAAAAAATATCGGGATTTAAGCTTTTGACGTTCGGCTTCATCTCCTCCCTCTGGTAAGAAAAAAATAAAGTGTTTTTTGTATTTCGTACACTATATATTTTAATGTATATTATTGCAAACATAAATAATTCAAAGCAAAAAATAAGCGTTGAATTTCCAATTTTCCATTTCAAAAAAGTGTAGATACAAACCAAAGGAAGCCTAAAAGCCTTTTAAAAATAAGAATGTTAAGGTTCGAAATTAAATAAGCACCCTAAAGGGGTTCGCGATGCCTTGTAATAAACGCAAGGGTCCAGAGCACCTTTAATCAGACAGTTTCGCTACGGGGGTAGTTGCATAATTCATGATGTATGGTCACAAATATCTGGATTTTGACCTTTATTTCTATTGGAATAAGGGCCATTAATCGTTTAGTAGAATCTATATTCAAATGATAGTCTGAAGGTTGAATTATAGAAATATTTATGAAATTGAAAAAAAATCACAATTTTAAATAGGATGTGATTGTAATTTTTTTGTAGGCTTATGGAGATACAACTAATGTTGTTTATTTCAAAAAAAATTATGTTATGTTTGATGAGTTTGATGATGAATATAGACGATGTTAATCAGATATTTGAGGGATAAGTTAGTTTATTTTGAAGTTGTTTTTTTTTCGAGAGATGACTAATACTAATTTAGGACATGATGCTCCAATTGATAATGTCCTCCTTTTTAAAAAAAAAAACAAAGAAAATGATTAGTAATCTATTCATTTTTTTTCACAGTACTGTAGTTACTTGATATTCTAAACATTGTAGTGTTAAAAATATTTGCAATGCTTAGAGAAGATACCTGAAGCTTCAACTTGACGCGGCTACCGCCAAACGTTTTGAAAAGGGAGTCAACATTGTTGGATAAGTTGACAAAAATAATATTAAGATAATATGATACAAAAGAGTAAAAGAAAGGAGTAAAATATTCATTAAAATATAAAAGGAATACAAAGCAAACCAACAATAATTTTTTAAAATTTCTTCCTTCTTTGCTTTTCTTAATTTTTTTAGTTAATTCAAGGGTTCGAACCCGCGACGAGAGTTGTAATATAAATGAAACAGTTCTACTAAAGCTTAATTCATTCAGCATTTCAATGCAATGTGAAAGTTGAATTTTCATATAATTTAATATGGCAGACATAACAAAACAGTAATTGTGCACCACGCAAGGGTGAAGTCTACCAGAGTACAGAGTTATGCGTAAAAATTCATAAATATTCAGCTCAAAATCCTCATTTATATGCATCTCGTATTGTCTACGCAAGATAATTCGGCTGAATATTAATATGCAATTATTTTTAACTCAACATTTTGGTGTTTACTTGACGTTTTTTATTGTTTTAAATAATCGCGTCCTGCGTTATACGTCATGTCATAAAATGAGAGAGAAATGATACCCATTACTGTACCTATACACATTTTCGAGGCTATACCTCCCGCATTTGATGTCTATCGTAACATATCAAAATGTATCTGTGTTTGGGTTTTAATGTTGTCATAATTTGGTATCAAGTCCGGTCATCAGGCCGACAATTCTTCACGCGGCCCTAAGCGATCAAGCCTCTGCCGTGTGACGCCTAGCGAGAGTGTACAGCGTTCGGAGCCGCGGCTTATGTCGTCGGCGTGGAAAGCGGTTGTCTTTCAGGTAGTTGGCTCCCTAAGGAAATCTCTAGGGAGCTGGCGTCTGTCTGGTGGGCGCGCGTGATGCAGCGCGATGTTCTGTAGATGAACGGCGTCGTGAGCTGTCGCGCGAACGCTTCCACCGTCTCCATCCAGAGGTCACGTCTAACGTAGAGTTCCTCACGAACCTCGAAGCATCATGAAGATCATGCGCAGCGCCTTAGATTGCTGCGCCTCGCGAACTATTGCGATAGTGATGCGTCTGTTTAACAGTATCATCGGCACCGGGCATTTTCCAACACCTTGGATGACCGGAAGGGTGGTATTCTTGACAAAGCAAGGCAAAGACTCCACGAACCCAACCAAGATGTAAATAAATGAATAGTATGTCTATTCATTTATTTAGAAAAATAAATCAGCTAAATATTTTTATTAATTGATGTCACTCTATTCAAACATACTTATTACCTTAGTCAAAATTCATCTTAAAATACGAAAAAAATCATAGCACGAAAACTATCAGAAATTGCAGAACATACTTGTGGGTAATTCAGATAGGATAAGTTCTACCCTTTTGTATTAAAAAAAGTCTATCCCATGAATAAATCTGATATATTCTATGTAAATTCAAACAGAATAATAATATGCAATTAACGTTTTGTCCTCAAAGCGTTATGGAATAATTTGGTTATAAATTGCTGTAGTTGCCATTAACTTTGGCGTCCTCGAACACAACTACTTTAGCTTAAATTATATTATATTTAATATAAATAGAGTTAGGCTGCTTTTCCACCTAAGTCTTGCGAAGATACCTAGCGCTATTTGACACACACCGAGCTAGGCTAGGTAAATGAAGAGATTCTATTGGTTTTTGAAAAATCTTCGCACATCTCTGATGGAACGTAGCCTTATTTGGAATGAGCTCTGAAACTACTTAATCGATCTTGATATCTCAACTTTATTAATTTTACTTACAGTATTCGAGGGTAGTTCATTTTATCTTATTACGAGTATACAATATATAACGTTTCGATAAGATAGAGTTAGTCTGTCAAGTAATATCGCGCAGTAATATTAAAGTAGTGAGACTAATAGAGTAGTGTTGTTTGGTGACGTGGTGCTAGGTCTGTATTATCGAGGAGCACGTGGGTACGTACTTTATTATTATAATACCAGATATTATAATCGACCACCACTCGAATTGTGGTGAAGGTTAGAGTTTACGTTTATAGCCCCAGCTGCTCGGCTTCAATCTAGATTACATGTTAATAATATTCGAATTGACATAGAACCTTCATGGTTTGAGATTGTTTAGTAAATCTTTTTTCACATGGTAACAGGTCGCAATATCAATGTTGCGTTTGGAGAGGGGACTGCTGATGAACACACCTTGCGATTTTGGTTTAAACGCTTTCGTAATGGAAATTTTGATTTGAAGAACCACGTAAAAGACCGCAAAACAGGAGAATAACAATGAATTGAAAGAAATGAAGATGAATGAATTGGAAGCCGATTCGAGCCAAACTACCCAGGAATTAGCGGCATAGTTTAACCTTACTTTACCAACTAATATTGACTTATTTGCGTCAAATCAATGTAATAAAAAAAATATAATAAATGGGTGCCTCATGATTTGATTGATCTGCAGAAAGAAACGCGTGTTGAAGCTTGTGTTGCCTTGTTGAATCGATACAAAAATGAAAAGTGAATTCTTTATGATAACCGTAAGCGAAAAATGCAATGAATGTCCACAGTGTCCTAAAGCAAAGCTTACCAATAAAAAGATGATGGTAACTGTTTGGTGGTCTCAGCATGGTGTTATTCACTATAGTCAATATCGGCAGTTGTCTACTGTGCTGAACTCCGAACAATGATAGTAAAACTAGCAGTGAAATAACCCCGAATCATGAATTGATCTTCACTATTATTGCTTCATGATAACGCGAGACCTCAAACAGCACGAGAGAGCTCCTGTAGGGTTTTAACTCTACAGGAACTTCAATTAGAAACCAACCATTAGATGGCAGCTATGTATAGATAATAATGGTAATTATTTTGATTAAATAAATATGATAAATAAAAAAAAAATACTGTCAATTTTTCAGTGCAAATCGGCAATTTCATACTATCGTTTGAGTGTAACTGCGTAGTAAAGCTCCCATACTCTTCAAAATAAAATATCATTTTAACTGATCCTAAAATATCTTGATACACGATTAATTGTTAACATGTTACTTGAGTAGTATTTAAATGAGGATGAAACATATTTGGATCTCTTATAGCGTTTTGGAAGCCTTCTATCTTAGACTTTTTGCTACTTACCTACTTACATTTTATTAAGGTCCGTTATAAAAGGAGGCCGTTTAATAAAGCCAAATGGTAGTAAGTTAGCTCAGAATTATCCGACACTTTTTCTCAATAAATTGCTCCCTAGAGCATAGTAGGCGATTGTGCTGGAAATTTAAAGTACGTTTGTCTTCTTTAAGTTGTAACTTGGGCTTTTAAATCTTTTGTACAGTGTTTTATTATTTCTTTTAACCTTAGTCCAAGAATTAACGGTTTTTTATATAATTAGTAATTATAATTTAAAAAAGTTATAGTCTATACGCAGATTAACAGCATGACGGCCTGATTAGAATATCAGATCAACAGCATCACTGATAGAATGATTCGCGATGAAATAATGACTATTGTCTCGACAGCGTATTTATTTTTGTTTATCAGTTGTCTACTCAAATAAATGCTACCAACATCTTAATAACAAGATGCTACTCAAATTAGTGTTGCCAATATCATAATAAACAGTAGTTTTTATTAAGATTACAAAAAAGTAAACAACATGCTGAATATTTAGTCAGTCACACACCAGCCAGTGTTGCAGATAATCACTACATAGTATAAAACACAATTGCTTCCCGCTGTCTGTTCCTATGTATCTTTAAAACTACGCTGATGCGGTTTTTTTTTATAGATAGAGTGAGTCAAGAGGAAGGTCATGTGTATAATACATGCATATCATAGTAGAGAAAGTAACCATGCGAAGCCGGAGTGGGTTGCAAGTTATATGTAATTTTCTAAATAATAATTCTTGAAATAATCTAAAAAAAAAGTAAACTTTTATAAATAAACTAGCTGACCCAGCAAACGTTGTTTTGCCATATATATGTTGGGGATTTTAAAACGATGTGAAAGGAAATGGAATGAGGAAGATAGAGAATATCGGAGAACATTAAAAGGGGGGATGATATTTAATGGAATATTGGGTAAACGCAACGTAGATAGTCCTATTGAACCGATAAATGATCAAATATGATCTCTAACAATTACGAGAGAAACCTTAGCAGTGCCTTGGACTTGTGACCAAGGTGTAGGCTTAAGGACGTCCTTTAAGTAATTACAACACTCGCCTCCACTGCTAGGCTCTCTATTTAAACTCAAGGTTAAACGCACATAAACCTAACCTAACACAAGACGAGGTAATTACATTGTAAGGTACTCACGTGACCTTGATCGGACAGCACTCCTAGCACTAACACAACACTGCACTGCACAACACTATCACTATTTAGACACTACTTCACTTCTTGAGAGACCGCGCACGACTAAGACTTCAGTCAGACTGTCGATGGCATATAAAGAGTCGAGGGTCGAGACTGTCAAAACAACGGAAGTGACCACTACCCTACTCCAACGCCACAGATAGCGATAACGATTCGATTAATCGATAATCTTTTACTTATTCTCCGACATATATTTAAAATATTTGGGGTGGGCCTCCCTAGTCACTTAGGGGTATGAAAAATAGATAGTAGCCGATTCTCAGACCTACTGAGTATGCATATAAAATTTCTTAAAAATCGGTCGAGCCGTTTCGGAGGAGTATGGTAACTAACATTGTGACACGAGAATTTTATAAATAAGATTATTTATTTCATCAAAAATATTCTGTTTTTTTTGTCTTTGCCTTATATACCTTAAGAATGAAAAAGACGTATATATTTTTTTATACAGGAGTGAGAGAGAGAGATCAATTTATCCCTTTCTAACAACTTTGTTGATAGTTTTTTCATTTTCTTACTTTCAAAACAGTTTAAATTTCGCTGTTTTTACCTCAGTGTTAGTGTATAACGCATCAATTATTTAAAATTTGATATCATAATAATTAACTGGTTACATAACAGGAAGTTTAAGTTTAAAAAATTGGAATCTATTTACCAAGGATACTAGGAAGGCAAAGCCACAAAAACGTTATGTAAATTACATTAACGGAACCCTTCGATGGACTATAAAAAACTTTGTGATTTCATTACCCAAGGTTATAGGAAAGGCCTACTTTTTATTACAGGACTGTAATAATAAATTTTGATTTACGAATTTATGACATTTTCTGAACCAAAAAATATAATGAAAATTCTTTATACTTTTATCAACATGACCGATTATTACACAGTAACACACATAATACAATCATAATATGCACTTAAAACGGAAACCAAATAAGCAATATCATAATGGTCACCAGTCGAGCTCAGGTTAACCCTTTAACCTCATTTACTTTTTCACGATATATTATTATAAATTTATTTTTGCTTATTTTATTATCATTAAAAAACAATACAAGTATTTTGTTAACACACAGGAGTTTATTTCAAGACTTTCAAGAATTTAGTTGAAAGAAATTTATCGATTTTACTTTTTATAACCTGATCTTACAGGCTTTGTATAATATAATAAAGCTATTCGATCCTTACCGAAGATTGGGGTAGGTTTCCACTGATTTTCTTACCACACACCGAATCTCTGCTGCTGACGTCCGCGCAGACCCTTACGAACCCCCGTGCAGAGCGAACATATATGTGTCCCTGGACGTTCCAGGAAGACCCCTTTATAGTATAATTGCGCTTAGATAACTGATACCATTAAAAATTTCTGTGCTCTGTGCTTTTTCTCATCTCGATAGCCAGGAGAAGGTGGAAAAAGACGTAAGTGGTAAATTTATCTCATTTTAGCGCAAGGGAATCGCCATGGAGATTACAAAAGCCATCTTAAATGTTACTTAAATTACTATAATACTCAATGAAAGGTTGAGAGTTTGAATAAGTCGGTGAGTTGGGGCATGATTGAGTTGATTGAATGAAGTGAATGAATGTATAATAGTAATTTAAATTTTTGGTAGACGATGTCACTAGTTGTGGATAATGTAAAATTATAATAAATTAATTCATAATAAATACACATTACACATTAATTAATTTATTTTGTTTAACAACAGTAAGAGCAAATTTCTGCTTTAACAAACATTGCTAAAACTAAAATATAGAATAAACATGATGAAAATAATATTTGGAAGTCCAATGCAATCACATTCCAGTTGTCGCATCCCTGAACATACATATTTATTGAACTCAATATTTACACTATTTGGATCAAAACTATTTGTTATAGATATTTTAATATAATTGAAAAATTTCTCTAAACTAAAAAGTTCTCTAGACTTTTCTCTAAACAAGCTTTAATATTTATTATAACAATACCGATCTGATAGTTTTTTTCAATGATTATTTCACCATACTGTGACGTTGATGTCTTGCTTGGGAGGTCCGAGTTCCATCCCCCATATGTGTATTTTAAGAAATTAAATGTAATGCTTTAACGGTGAATGAAAAGCTGCACTCCTGAGAGTTCCCTAAAGTTCTCTGTTGGTGTGTGAAGTCTGCCAACCAGCACTAGGCGAGTGTGGTGGATTATGGCCTAAACCCATTACGAGGAGTAGACCCGACTTAGCAGTTGGCCATTGACGGTTTGTCATGATGACTATTTTTGAGTAAGTATTAATTATTTATAAATATAAAAAAACAGACTCGGACTCACGCACCGACGCGGTTCAGTACAAACTGAATTAAGAGATATTTAACATGGCCGTTGAACATTTTTTGTCCCCATACATCCATAGAGGTTAAAATAAGTTTTGTTGTTTTTGTTGTTGTTGTTTTTTATGTTTTTTAGTTTTGATGTAAGTATTAAATATAGTAGTATCAGTTTTCATATTCTAAATCATCGAAAAGATTTGATTCTTAAGAGTGTAAAAATATTTAAATATGTGGCATAATCGACTTTTTTTAATGGTAGTTAAGGCACAAAGTAGCAGACGGTCCGATCCGGTCGGTAAGTGGCCACCGTCACCCATGGACATCGTCAATACAAAAATTGTTCTCTTGTTTGCCTATGCGTTGCCTCAAAGAAAGAAGACTAGTATAAAAAGGGAGTGAAGAGAAAACTGCTACGCTACGCTGCGGTTTCAGTGGACCCTGAACAAGCCCAGAATCCACTATATCCACAGCCTTGATGGGAGATGGAAGGATTAAGTCTGGCCCACTTGCAGCTCGATCGGAACACAATGTCAAAGACACTTGGCGGTCGGAATAAATCTCCACGGCATTGCAAAACAGAGTAATTTATAATAAATTTTAACTACAATACCTTTACGAATCATATATCTTGAATGACGAGACAGACAGACTAGCAGATTGATAACAAAGTGACCATATATGGGTAGGGTAGGGTATCCTTTTCATTTGAATGTTAGAAACTCTTAATTTAGCTACAATGTAGATGGGGAATGTCGAGGTATAGAGAAACTAAAGCATCGTTTACCGTAAAAAAGCGCTTCATGCGGAACCTTTAAATATAAAAAAGTCAAAAAAAAAAAAAAAAAAAAACAGATCAATTAATATATTTATCAAAGGCCAGTCAAGCTTTAATACAACGCAACACTATAAAAAAGGAAATTATTCGGTTTGTCGCTCACGGATTACTTTATTATTATTCGCTGATACACTGTCGCATTTCGAAAGACTTTATTTATAATTCATCTCAATTGTTGCCTTGTGAAATATATTGGGGATAAAACGTACTTCAGGTGGGATAACTGCAACAAGTGTAAAGAAAGGTAGTCGCAAGTGAATCTAAATCTATAAGATAGTTCCCGTTGATTTAGAATTTGGTAAGCAGGAATATTCGATGTAAAATATGTAATATTTGAAAAACGTAAACTATATTATTTAATTGTAAAAAATATTTTTTTGCCGTTGGTAAAGTGATAGTGTCCTATGTCGGTATACGGTGACAATAGTTTTTCGAAGGCAAAGTTAAGTTTGTCTCTTTCTTTTTTGAACAGTTTTGTTATACGGGACCCTGGGTATCAGAGTCCCATTTGCAATTTTTTTTATTTTATATAATGAACGCACATAGTACTTGATAACCTATAGATAGTGTTTTTTTGAAATCAGTAAAAAAATATTTAAGTTCAAATTATATTTTTGGGTGAGCGTAAGATTTTACAATATCGCTAGCTTTTGATGGTATCTTAATCAGTATAGGTACAGCATGGCAACACCTGTATTAAATTTAATTTGTACAATAAAACATTATTCGAGAATCGCAGACGTTTAAAATTTTACACCCGTACTTAATCTTACATGTAACAGATTTATGATAATGATTCCCCCAGGCTCTTCTCTGAGACGCTTTAATATAATTTAGATAGAAAATTCTGAATAGATATATATGTCGGAAACTAATTTAAAAAGGAATGGAATGGATGGCCTATCTCAAAAGCTATACGGGCGCAACACGGTCAGGATATAACTAAACATTACTATCACTTACTATTATGACAGGAACCTAAGTGCCTTGGACTTGTGACCAAGGTGTAGGCTTAAGGAATTCCTTTATTCGATCGAGACACTCACCTCCACTGCTTAGTTTCACTGTTTAATCCTAAGATTAGACTAACATTAACCTAACCTAAGGCTAACCTAACCTAAACCTAACTCACACCTCCGACACGGCCATTCTGACGCGCGACAGTCCTCGGGCGATACTGAATTTCTAAGCCGGAATATCACAAGAACATCCGCTCGTCCTTCTTGACATTAGTCTACTCAACACAAATTTGCACAAATAAATTCGGTAAATGTACTAACTGAACTGGACAATTAACTAATCACGGTCTACAACTCTACACCGAACGGCATTAAGGAAACTATTGTCACAGTATCACAATCGAAATAATATCATTTACATCAAACCGCTGAACTGGCTAAACGCTAATTTAACGATTAATCATGATTTAAAGCAAGTTGTATCTTCAACGTACCGAACACACACGTTATACTGTCTAGTCATTAATTCGCACCCATTCCTATCAAGGTACTAATTCTGGCGAAACAAACACTGTGTTTTTGACCGGACTACTATCAAATTAAGATAATGGCATTTTTCTACTACACAAAAATAACATCATCAAGTAGAGCCATGTACCAGAACTGTTTATTCCAATTTTCAAAAGCAACACACTTCTACAAATCCTTGAGTGATACCCTCCATCACCACGACTCTCACAGTCAACCGGTAATCGCAACTACCATCACACGCGCATCCACCTCGTGGATCGCAACTCTTACGCACATCCATCACATGGACTGCAACAAATTTCAATACGGTCGATAGATTCTATCACTCAAGAAACCAAAATCCATTTTACTAATCATGATCACCATTAACTTCAACTTTATTTGGTAACTGGTACATGACCTACAATCATTTTTTTTAATCGCACGGGTTTACATTTTCTAAAATCTTTCAACGTCATAATCTAATAACGAGAATGCTGATAGACCCCATGTGAAGCGAAGGTCTATCCCACTTCTGATGTCGGAAACTAATTAAAAAAGGAATGGAATGGATGGCCTATCTCAAAAGCTATACGGGCGCAACACGGTCAGGATATAACTAAACATTACTATCACTTACTATTATGACAGGAACCTAAGCAGTGCCTTGGACTTGTGACCAAGGTGTAGGCTTAAGGAATTTCTTTATTCGATCGAGACACTCACCTCCACTGCTTAGTTTCACTGTTTAATCCTAAGATTAGACTAACATTAACCTAACCTAAGGCTAACCTAACCTAAACCTAACTCACACCTCCGACATATAAAATAAAATCTTATTTGTTTATGGGAGGTTAATTTCAATCGAGTTCTAGTAAAGGTAGAGTTTAAGAGAATTTTATTTTGAATTATTTCGTTGTTCTGCTGGAAGTTTTAAGCAGAATTTAATAAAAAATCATTGCTATTGTAACTGCTGTAGTGTACAACTGTTATAGTGTATAGTATTTATAGTATATTGAGCTAGATAGATTAAGATGGGAACATTCGCTTGCCGAACGTGGTAGTGAACGGACATATAAACTGTCTGCATTGCTATTTTAGATTAATACAAGTATCAAAATACATTAAGTATCTATTGTTCAAGTGTTGCTAAAACTTCTAACTAATTATTGTTAAAATGTTGCAAAACCAATTTCATAGAGTTTCAGTGAGAGATGTAAACAAAATTAAATCAAAATTTCGAAGTCGAAAGTTACTATAAAAAGTAATTGTGATGAAGTATTGATATTGATATGAGTTAAGCTAGTTAATAAAACAAGTTAAATAGCAAAGGTGGTCGTCGAAGGTCTTCTAGTCTAGTCCCAAATTTAAAAAAATTCTTCATATTTTGATTATGCTTTTAGTGCATTAAAATAAATGTCAATATATCAGTATCACTCCAACATAAATGTTTTAAACAAACTAATAATTACAGTTGGGTGCGCGACGCGTTGTTTTAACGATGTTCTAACTTCGGCACGTGTTCTCTAACTGGATTTGATATCTCTTGAGTATCATTAAAACTTCAAGTTATAAAAAATAACAGAAATTCAAAAATATAATTTATTTCTGAATTGTGAGGAATGCCGTAAACAGGGTGCAATAAAACATAAAAGAAATCACTATATGACTAGTTTTGATGTGCGATGATCAATAACACGTGAGCGAAATAATTAGACGACTACTTTAAATTAACTAATGAGCAACAAAACGATAAACGTAGATCACTTTTTATATTAAAATAACTAGAAGAATAGTTTTGGTGTATAATTGGGTAACAATACATAAACGAAATTACTAGATCACTAATTTTGTTGTGGCAATAGGCAACAACAAGTAACGAAATAACTAGTTGACTAGTTTTGTTGTAATAATGAATGGGCAACCACATATTAAGGAAATAACTAGGTGGCTAGTTTGTTATAATAATGGATAACAAAATAACGAGATGGCTAGTTTTGTTATAGTAATGGGCAGAATCATGTTAACGAAATAACTAGATGACTAGTTTTGTTGTAGTAGTAGGCAACAACATGTTAATGAAATAACTAGATAACTACTTTTGTTGTAGTCATCGGTAACAACATGTAACGAAATAACTAGATGACTAGTTAACGGTTAATATTTTAACGATATTAATAGATGATAAGTTTTCATGTATGTTTGGACAACAACATGTTATGAGCTGAATAACTAGATGATTTCGTTTTAATGTGTTAATTGACAACAATAAATGATAGAAATAACTAGTTTTGATGTATTAGTTGACAAAATCACAAACGAAATAGAATGAAAATGGCCTCGTAAATTATGAGGTAATTAAAAAAGCCGCTTAATAACTTGTTATTTATAAAACTACAACATGTCTAACAATACATTTCAACAGTTTATTACTGGAATATTTTAACGTTGTAATTTCCACAGATATTTCAGCACTAATTATGAACTATGTCATGCAATATGTGTATTATATACGTACAGAAAACAATGGAATGTTAACCTATATAATACAGGTTAGTTCTCGCTGTTGTTGTAGCTTAGCTTGCATGAAATTCAAAGGCAAATATTAGAATCTCCAGGGGAATTACTTGTTTGATCAGGATAACAAGATATTAACAAACTTGTATCCCTTGCATGAAATTTAATAGGGAATAAGCTAATCATAATAAATTCTATTATTATTGCGTCCTATGAGATTTGACGGTGAAATCATCAAACTCTACTCTTTTTATCGATATTGTTTCCAATATTAAATATTAAAAGTGTGACTCGCGCACTTAGGGTTCCCTCCAATTTGACTTAGGAAACAAACTTAACTTTGCTTTCAGAAAACTATTGTCCCCATACATTTACATAGAGCGCAGTTAAGTTACAAACCGCATTAAATTATTTTTTATTTAATTTTAGGTTTTTAGATTATCCTAAGATTTTTATGAGTGAATCTTTTGATTGTGTTGCCCTAAAACTTTAATTTTTTGACAGCTTTAAGGCACAGTTGATTTCTACTTAATATCTCCACGCGTTTCTATATATACAGACAGATAGACGGGCGGACATCGAAGTGATGGTTATAGGGATTTCCGTTTTCTTTTCAAGGTACACCATGTCTGACATTCCCTCTTCTAGTTAAATGGAAATATTAGTAATGAATGGTAATTCCAAAATTTATGAATCCGGGGTCTTTTGGCTACTAGTCTAAAATTGTATTACACACAAATATTCATACCATATACAAAATTAACTTTTTCAGCTAAATTTCGGATATGACGTGAATGAGATTTCCCTGAAACGTGAAATATACTGAAATGTACCCGAGTCTCAGAGCTGTAGTAAACGGATTTTATGCCCAAATTGTCAAACGCTACAAGACATATTGCTGTTGACTCGGAAATCCAGTTCAATATCCAGTTTAAGGACAATAAATATGAATCTTAATGAAACAATACGACATTGATGCAAAGATAATATTAATTGTTCCGCTTGTCCATTAATACCCTGCCGGTAAATAGTGTATATTTTAATGTAATACTTTTTTTTGAAAAAAATTTCGTAACAGCTAGGGATCAGAATCTGACTTTCCTTTACCCTTATATTTTGTGGTAAGAACGAAATTTTAGAAAAAAAATATTGTAAAGTTCATCATCATAATTGAAGCATTGATAGCACAATGGTTAAGACCACACATCTCTGACTATTCTGAGTTATGTGTGTTTTAAGAAATTAATTATTACTTGCTATAACGGTGAATGAGAACATAGTGAGGAAACTTGCACTCCTAAGAGTTCTACAAGGTGTGTAAATTTTGCCAAACCGCACTTAGCCAGTATTCACTATGGCCTAACTACTTCCTCATTTTGAAGAGGAAACCCGGGTCAGCAGTTGACCATTAATAGTGTAAATCAACACATCAATTTTGGAATCCCAAATATTTGAGCGAGAATATTTGGTGATGGATAAAATTAATTTATACAAGACTGTTAAAATTAGTATAACAATCTTCAGAAGTGAAGAAACAACCAGAAAAAAGAGAGATGATATTACTGAGGTCTTATTACTAAATATTTTGATAACATTGCGATCTAATCAGTGAACCAAGATTAACAGTGGTTTTAAATAAATTTCAGATATAATTAAGCGACTTAGATCAAGCGTACTCTTCTTCTCTAGAAAGTGGTAGTAGGATTATAGTATAGAATATAGGTATAGATAAAAACGTACATTTAAGTAAAAACCGTGCCATATGTAGAGCTTAGGTTAACGAGTTTGAGTTACACAATTAAATTGATCATAATTGATCCAATAATGCAAATTTTAGGGGATGGATTGTCCAATTATTTCGACCCTGTTAAATCCTTCATACAGTCTATCCGTTCATTAAAATATAAATTGCTGGTATCCTCTTCGTGTTATTGTAAAGGGTAGTGCATAAAGGGTGGTTTATAAATTACCACTGTTGATAGATGTGACACAGTCTGTCATGTGATTTCAGACAGTAAACATTATCTAGTGTAATTTAGTATCTTTTTTATCAAGGATCTTGTGATTATTTTATTTATTTTCATGTTGCATAGCGAGGTTGAGGAGTAGAGAAGGTTGTGAGTATTGTGGTTTTGTCAAGGACGTCCCTTAACTCCTGAATCACAAGCCCACCGACACAAGGCACTGCTTGGCTTCCTATCCTGTCTCTATATGTATTTTTTGATGTTAAAACTAAAGATATAATAATGATCTAAAGTTCGTACATAATATCAAAACAAAAGCTAAAATTTCTAACTGTTCAAATTGAACATTTGGCGGATAAGCATTTCCGAAGGGCCAATAAATATGACAGCAGGAAATTGGACGAAATCTGCTTACTCTGCACCAAATCCGGTCTGCTCTCCGTTATTACTGGTTCATAATATCCCTTCTATGATTTAAAGTTCGGTTTTGTTTTCAATTCAATTTTAGGTGTTATTTTCTTTCACTTACTAGTAACTCACAACTTAGTCTACGGTAACTTCAATAGTAGGTCCATAATGATTTTGAAAAGTTTAAAAGACACCGACTCACTCAATCTGTCAGTAGGAAGGTGCCTACTGACTGACTCACACACTCAAAGAAACTTACATTTATTAAAATGGGCTACGATTTTATTATATGTATAGATTAAAGTTTACTAACGGACATTTCTATATCACAGAGACAATGTTTCTTTTCGGGATAAAAATATACTACGTGTTTACCTAGATTATAAACTATATGTATTTCATTGAATCACATAAAACCATTTTTAACTGAGGTAGGGCACAGTAGGAAACTTCCTGCTCAAATATGGAGCAGCCCGACTGGGGTAGTACCTCGACCTTACAGAAGATCACAGCTAAATAACACTACTCTAAAGCAGTGTTGTGTTCCTGTTGGTGAGTAAGGTGACCAGAGCTCCTGGAGGGAATTGGGGATAGGGTCGGCAACGCGCTTGCGATGCCTAGGTGTTGCAGACGTCTATAAGCTACGGTAATCGCTTACCATCAGGTGAGCCGTACGCTTGTTTGCCGACCTAGTTACATAAAAAAAAAAAAAAAAATGAACAACTTCCTCTTTCCTCCCGGTCACCTTAGATTTTTAGGATTAAAAGTAACCAATATATTAATTCACGTTTTTAGGTGATTAAGTAATAACATATATTTTTACATGTATTGGTAGGATTCAGACAATTATTATTACTAGTAAAAACTGTTTCACAATTCTTTTCATAGTTTAGTAAAAATAGGAGAATCAGAAGTTTTTTATTTTTCTTCAGTTTCATTATTTTTCCGTTAGAAAGCTTCTAAGTATGCCTTTATCGTGTCGAACATCTTTCCAGTAGAAAGAACTAACTAAAGTCACGTTGAGACGAACTTATTAAGATAAGCGACGAGTTAAAAATAGAAATAGCGCCCCAAGTTCTAAGAGTTAGTGCACAATCTAGGAAAATATATTTTTATATACATAACTCGAAGAAATAGAAGGAGAAGAGAGAAGAAATAGAAGGAAAAGAGATCTATTTAATTGTTGTGCTGAAATATCAGATTTTCATCCAACCCGATCATTCATCTTGACTCTGATATACCTCACTCACTCATTTATCTACATACTTATACATCGACTTATTTACTCATTAAATATTTTATTGACCAATTCATTATTTTGATTCAGATAAATATTTAAATTTAAAGAATACCTCTGCTATCCCACAGGAAAAAGTCTTTTTATTCCAGGATTCAGGACATATATACGTCACGATGTAATCAACGTCACTTATTAATATATAGATTAATACCTAATGTAAACTAAAAACTACGACAAACCTGCATTTTTAACTTGCATGATTTTTTTTGTCTTTTTTGGAAATAAATGTCTATAAACCTAACCTAAAAAAAAGCAGTGATGGCCCAGTGGTTGAGACTTCAACTCTTACTCGGGAGGTTCGAGGTTCGATCCTGGGCACACACCTCTGACTCTGAGTTATGTGTGTTTTAAGCAATTAAATATCACTTGCTTTAACGGTGAAGGAAAACATCGTGAGGAAACCTGCTCTCCTGAGAGTTCCCTGAAACCAAAAAGTTCTCAAAAGTGTGCGAAGTCTGCCAACCCGCACTGGGCCAGCGTGGTGGACTAATGTCTAATACCCTCCTCATTCTGAGGAACAGACCCAGCTCAGCAGTGGGCCATTGAAGGGTCGTGGCGATGATGATGAAACCAAACCTGTCCTATGTGTTAATCAAATTAACCAGATTATAAAGTATCTGTGTGCCAACGAATCATCATCTAAAACATTCAAAGTTTTAAATGTTTATTTTTTTTTAATTTCAGGATGATTTATTCAATTGCTCCGCCCGTACATGAGTAAAGACTGAATCGATTTTTGATAATGTTGTATTCATGTATGTGTGACGATGCGCACGGGGACTTTCTTGTTATGTTTCTTCACATACCTTTAGAAGTAAATTGTATTGTGTTCGATACTTTACAATGATATTTATTTTTCCTAGAATCTTCAACTACATTATCTACTTTGCTACTTTAAAATGCTATAAATTTATAAAATGTGCACCTTGCCTTAAAACCTTTTCTTTACGCTGTTTTATTCATGTAAGGCAGCGCTTATCTTTTCAAAGTGGTTGTGTTTGATCTACTTTGAGATAGTTTTAGTTCAACGAGATATATTTTTGGTGTTAATATAAAAGACAGATTCGACGCCTAATTATGAAATCATTTTAGTTATTTTATGGATAAAATCTATAGCTGGACTATCATTGAATATTATCAAACTAAATCAAATCAAACAATTTTTTCTTCACTCCCCTTCCCTATCTTCGAGGATGCAACGCATCGACAAGATGAGAGAGTATCTCTTGTTTTGCCGATGTCCATGGGCGATGGTGGCCACTTACCATCAGGTGGACCATCTGCTCGTTTGCACCTCATCTACCATAAAAAAAATGAATGAAATATGATAATTTTAAAAACTATCTCAGGCAATCACCTTACCACTGACTAATTTACTAAAGAAAACTCACGTTTATTAAAATACTAATCGTCTCTATGTTAAATTAAGTATATATGTACAAAATGTCTACTTTAATTTAGTTTTACACCCTATCCTTTTATCCCACGGGAACGGTCTTTTTCCGGTATTTAAGTACCCTATGAGTTAATCAACCTTCTAAAGTAACCGTATACTTACCAAATTTCATTCAATTGGGTTCCGCCATTTTAACCTGATACACACATAAACACGGTTAATGATTAACGAAAATAAATAGTAACTTTACTATAATTGGTTTGTTTATAGAGTTATATTTCCAGGAGAAGACGCTTTGTAAAACTTTTTTAATACAGTATTCAAGGAGCTTTGAAATAAAAATAGAAAATGTCAGTTATTCAATAGTTGAAGTATAATAAATACGACAGATATTTTTCTTTTGAATGCACTTCGGTTGGTCGGTATTGAAGTTAAATGTAACACGAGTTCTTTATAGATCGAGTGAGGCAGTTTCTTTGATCCCTTGCTATTCAACAGTTGCCATATATGAATGTACTTTAGGACTTTATTTTGAAAAAGTTTAGGCTTTTGTACTGCGAAGTAACAGAAATTTTAGACAGGAAGACTGACAGTGATTGAGGTTTTTGGTTAAGTTTTATCCTTAATATGAAGTTGTGGGATTGTGGTACTAGTACTTTATCCCACTTCTGATATCAAGAGTAGAGGCACATTTTTTATATAAACCTTTAAATGCACTCAAACAACACATTTTTTATAACCCTAAACTCTCACCCTCGTCGCTTAAGCTTGTTACCAAATATTAAAATAATAAAGTCTAATACTAACTTGCTCCTCGATAACCTAGCACCACACCACCAAATAACACTACACCGAAACCGTAACTACTCACCATCTAGGTTATAGGAGAAGAGTTTATAAGTTTTCGTATTGTGTTTTTGGATATGAAATATAAAAGATAACCTACTTGCGGGCAATTCACTCTATTACCACAACTACTTGAGTGAATTATGTAGTGTTAATTATGATGTTGGCAACACTTATAATTTGAGTAGCATCCCGTTACTTGATCTTGACGTTGGTACGACTGATATGGGTAGCACCCTGTTACTTGAATGTTGGCCAACTGATAAACACATATCAAGGAAGTGGGGATTGCAAAATAAATACGCCGTCATGACAGAATAATCATGGATTACATCGCGAGTAGTCTAGGAGTAACGCTGAAGCTCTGAGTCTAAAGTATAATCCCAGGAGGGTATTATAGTCAAGCCATCATAATGTTAATCTGCGCATAGAGTACTACAACTTCTTCTCTTTTCTTTTTTATTAATTAACAATAGTTAATATAAATCAGTATAAAGAGTAGAGAATACAAATAGTATTCTATGTGAAAGGTATGTGTCATTTATCAATTCGGAAACGCAACGGATTTTAATGTGGTTTTTTATCAAAAGACAATGATTACACACACATAAATGTGTGTTAGCCTTTTATGACTTTATCTTTTAAAGCAGTTTAAAAGTAGATAAGCAAAATGTCCTTCCATTCATCTTATAGAAGCATCGACACGCGGCTCGTGGGGTGTGAAAGGCCCCACTTTCCTATCTCTTTGAAGTGATAGTCTGCGATAATTGCCAATAGCTCGCGGCTAACGCTTGGATATGTATCGCCTTGTTCACGCGTATCAACATTTATGCAGTTATGGAGTTTCTTAATTTTTCTAGAGTGATAAAAAAATCACGAAACCGTTATTATGATAAGATAAAAAGATGTGTGTGTGTTTCAAAAAAATCGTACAGTGATTTTATGTGAATATTTTAGTACAGAATTAAACATTTTACGAAAAAAATATTGGATTATTTTTTTATAAATTGGATTTTTTTAGTTTATAAGATAAATATTTTTATTGTACACAGAAAGCAAAATACAGTTTTGAAATAAATTAAATACACTAACATGATATACAAAAATAAATACCATATATATGTATATGTCGAAAACTAAAAAGGATACTACAATCGTTTATAAGTATATATTATACTAGCAGCCTGCCCTCGCTTCGTTCCGGGTATTTAAAGCAATATTATAATTGATGTCCTCAATTTGTCATTCTGTAATTGTTCGTTTTTCTATCATTTATAGAAAGAGAAAGAAAAAAAGGCGACAGATAATATAAGAGGAAGGACAAAGCAAAAATAAAATTGAGTACAGAGTGATAAATAATAGTAGTATTGATGGGGAGAGAAAGAGATAATCGAAAGAAAAAAAGTGAAAAGAGACGGATCATTCTGAACAGCTCGATAAAGATAAAAATTAAAGAGAGAGAGAATGATAGTATATAAGAGAAAGAGAGACGAAAATACTATAGACTTCTCTCGTAACAACAAAATGGCCATATTCTATTATTTAAAAAATGTATATGGCAACACTAATTCACTATTGTCACTCACGAATAGTGTAGTTTTCTAACAGTGAAAGAATTTTTAAAATCGGATTAGTAACAACAAAATGGCCATAATCTATTATTTAAAACATGTATATGGCAACACTAATTCACTATTGTCACTCACGAATAGTGTAGTTTTCTAACAGTGAAAGAATTTTTAAAATCGGATTAGTAACAACAAAATGGCCATAATCTATTATTTAAAAAATGTATATGGCAACACTAATTCACTATTGTCACTCACGAATAGTGTAGTTTTCTAACAGTGAAAGAATTTTTAAAATCGGATTAGTAACAACAAAATGGCCATATTCTATTATTTAAAAAATGTATATGGCAACACTAATTCACTATTGTCACTCACGAATAGTGTAGTTTTCTAACAGAGAATGAAATTTTAAAATCGGATTAGTGACAACAAAATGGCTATATTCTATTATTTAAAAAATGTACATGGCAACACTAATTCACTTTTGTGACTCACGAATAGTGTAGTTTTCTATCTGTGAAAAAAAAAATTGGATTTGTAGTTCCTGAGAAACTCTTCAACTTACAAAATGACCACCTTAGGGCACTTAAATGACCATATCTTTTTAATTAGAGTATTTATGGCAACACCACATAGCCTATGTTACCCCGAAAGGATGTTGATTCCCATTGGTGAAAGAATTTTCGAAATCAGTTCAGTACTTTTCGAGCCTATTCGCAACAAACAAACAAACATACAAACATACAAACATACAAATATACAAACATACAAACAATCAAATCTTTCCTCTTTATATAATAGTATAGATTACAAGTTTGCTTGTTTTTATTAATTAAAGATAAAATCTTTAGCAAGTACATACTTACCTGCATTAGATACACAACATTTTTCTTGAGCGCAATTTAATGCAACATCTTCTGGTTATTCTGTACAGAATTACTTGAACGATGACAAGACTTGGTATCCAAATATCTTTGATACTCAGCTCAGCTGCTTTCCGAGCTGGTGGGAGCTTCAGGCAAACCGGTTGACTGAACTATTTGTTTGATGTGTCCAAAGTACTTTGTTTAATTCTAATTCAAATAAGCTATTTTGAGTTTGAGTTTAAGGTGTTCTCATGGAGACTGTTGAAGTGAAGTGACTAAACTGATTTGGATCTCCTTTTACGTAATATAAACGTACGTAGTTTATAAATTATAAGGTACTTACGTTATTTCAATTCTGTGATTGAAGCGCAGCAATCGTCTTTGCTGATAGAAATCCAGGCTTAGCTTTAAGCTATAAACCATAAACTACACTAAAGGATATCAGTATAATCCTTCCATCTTCACGATCAACAGATTCATACAAATCCTTCGTAAACCCTCGCTGAGTAATAACGAGCGTGCCTGGAACTCATCAACGTCTGAGCTATATTTTCAAACAGTATAATACCTAGTAGCTTGCGAAACTAAACGTTATACTAAACTATCTTATTTTTCGTTGGAAATTCACTTTTTTTTAAATATCCAAATATTGTCAAAGTAAAAAGTTTATATTGAACCTTAGAGGCCGCTTATAAAGGGTCAAAGTGAGCGAAAATAAAATAGGTCCGAAAGATACAAACAAGACTCTACGACACTTAACTTAACTAAAATGAGACATGTGCTTTCCTATCCCATTAATGCTGCGGTTCCGGGGAACACCGGGTTCTTGCTCAAGGTCCTATAAACCGCAGGGTTCCTCTCTTCGCTCCCCCTCCTCACTCTATTTAGTTATAGCTATACTTTCTAGTTTTGCCGATGCCCATGGGTGACGGTAGCCACTTTGCATCAGGTAGTGGAAAAATGAACAAGCTTATTCTAAAACATGACACTGGTCGATCAAGCTTTCGATACGAATATTCATGAAAAAGCTTTACCATTCCAATGATAAATATAGCTTAAACTAGAATAAGTTAATACTTTTTTCTCAATGTCATCGAAAGAATGTAGTGACCTTATAAGGCTTTTATCCAGCGAAAACTCAAGGCACTTCTAAATATACCTTAAAAATCAAATTCTTAGAAGTTCGGCGTAGAATTAACTTAGACATTTAGGTAAAGAAGGGATGACTTATTTTATTAAAATCTACTTTTGATAAGGTACACAAATAATACAGATTTGTCATTTTAATGTTTTCGGCGAGCAGGTTTCATCCTACATTCTAAGCTCCTAAGCCTTGGAGAGACTAATAACCAACATGTCTGCATAGCTCGAGAGCGAATAAGCTGTTTGTCTGAATATCATAACAGTAATACTGTTTCATGTTAGAAACAGAGTTTATAAATTGAGAAGTGAAGGTGAGAGTTTACGGATATTTTTCAAATTATTATAAACATTTAAAAATAAACTTTTGATTTATAGAATCAATTTACAAAGATCTATTTTTAAAAGCCTTTGTAACGTTTTTAACTAATTTATAAAATACTAAATGATTTTAACCCCTTTTTATTGTAAATGAAGAAAGTTATAAGCGTCAGTAGCCGTAGTGGTTCGGGTGTTGGATTCACGATTAACAAGTCGTGGGTTCTAATCCCAGACATTGGACTACTGACGTGGCCCACTCCTAACACAAGCATTTAGCTTAGTTGGAGGGGTAAAGGGAATACTAGTAGTATGCGAGCCATACTGCTAGTAATCTTTGTAAAAAAAAAAAAATTTAAAAAAAATTACAGACCCAATAGTGAAAATTATCTCTTTTTATATATTTTAAGAAGAAAAACTAAAAAAGACTTGTTAATTATGATGTTGGCAACATTGATCTGAATAACATTTGATTTTAGAAGTTGGCACAAACTGAATACCTATCATTCGGTTGTATCAACGTAAATGCTAAAAAGCTAACCAAATAAATATGTACGATAATGTCAAATGTCAACAACGGCGTCCACACGATGTTACGTCACATGTGTTTCATTTTATACATCACGTGAAAGTTTAGCAAAATGTAATTAATCTTTACATCAATATTAATACTTTAAAGAAGTAAAGTTTGTGTGTTTGTAGGGGGTAATCTCTAGATCTACTGAAGCGATTTTTAAAATTCTTTTACCTATAGAAAGACACAATATTTTTGATTGTCATAAACTATATTTTAATCCGAAAAATGAAAAGACTTTTTCGTGATAGTCGGATTTGCATAGAAAGTCGGGAAAAAACGGTTGAACGAAAACGTTTGTTACGAACGCTGCCTTAACGATATATGATTCATAGTTGCGGGTAGATTATGAATGAATAAATTACTGAGTGACACCTCACCTCAGCCAAGCGAGAGCGAGTCGGCTAGTATTTTAATAAATATTATGTTCTTTATAATATCTGAGCCATAACTGATCACAAGATTACACTCACACATAAAAATAACAATTATATACTTTGAAAGCCTCAAGCAACAGACATAGGTACATACGAAAGCTACAGTTTTAATTTTTTTTCACATACCTACCTATAAAAGTGTACTGTATGTGTATTTACAAAAACTTTTTGCAATTTCCAACATGGCTTTAGATTTACCGTGGTTGTGTTTGCGTATCCGCTGGCCATTGGACAACAAACAATCGGGGCCTAACGAACCCCAATTAGCTCACGAGCCTTGTACCGTCAGCATTCGCGCAAATAGTTTAAATTACATTTCTTTTTCTATTAGCATGTTGCGTTTTCACTTTTTGTTTTATATACGTGTATTGTGTTTATTTTTGGTGAGATTTTTTAACTTTTCTTTATACAAACTATAAATAAAGAATTATGAATACCAACAGAAATAAGTGATGATTTTTTTATTGGTTTTAAATTTTTTTTTTTTTTTTTATGGCTTTGTATGTGCTTAAGCACAAAACATTCTGCCAGTGTCGCGTATAATGAAGAAAAATCGAGGGAGACTGAGCGGTAAAAATTGCCAAAGATTCAGTGATAATTTCTGTAACTACATTAGGATTAGTGACGGTGAAACGTAGAGATGGTTATGCGACAGGAACCTACAAAGAAATAAAAATAAAAAAATTAAACATATTTATACATATATATACAAAGATACAACCTACATTGCATTACAATTTAATATTATTATCTATAATAAATTTAACTAATTTTGTAACAAACGGGCTAAAGACTAAGGTTAAAATAGTTTTTAAATGTACTGGACGTGGAATGTAATCAGGGATAATATCATATAGTGAATATTTTAATTTTGGGCAGTCAAAAACAATATGATTCATTGAACCCTCATCTAAACCACATTTACAAATAGCACTGTCTTTAATTCTTAGCTTAGCCAGGTGTAATGGAGTACATGCGTGGCCTAAGCGGAGTCTACAAACGACTGACGTAACTTTGCGGTCGGCATTACGAAATCGGAAAAACCATGGAGAAACAGGGACTTCAGGTTGAATAGCACTATAATATGAACCTTTGATTAATTTTGACTTATCTCAAAACTGATTCCATGCACTATACAAAAATTTTTTGGATACAGGGCCCAAATCGTGAGAGAAATTAAAAAAATAGGAAAGGGAGCCAGATAAATTTTTAATAATATTAAAGAAACTGACGGACCAATATGTCAGTTAAATTAAGTCACAACTTTGTCAGTGAATCTGACAGTACTTTGTGACATTAAATAGAATACAACTTACTCAACACAGCATTAGTTTTTTAAAGGATGAAGTTTGTTGAATATACTAATGATTAATAACTGTCCTTGCGACCACCAGCATGCGAATCCGACCGCCAAGTGTCATTAACGCGTTCCAGTCGAGCCTCATGTGTGCCAGACTTACCCTTCCTCCTCCCATCCCATTAATGCTGCGGTTCTAGTGAACTCTTTGGTTCTCGTTCAGGGTCCACTGAAACTGTAGCATTATACTCTTCATTTCTCACTGTATCTTCAAGGTGGCAACGCATCAGCAAAACAAGAGGGTATCTCTTGTTTCACGATGTCCATGGGTGACGGTGGCCACTTACCATCACGTGGGCCGTCAGCTCGTTTGCCCCTTAACTGCCGTAAAAAAAACCATTAATTTGCTATTATGTTTATGCTGACGGTATAGTAAACATATCATCTTATATTAAGCATATTGTGCTGGGAACAATTACATCAATCAAGAGAGAACAAATTAAGGAAGTAGATGGAGCCACTTTTCGTAATTGAATTAATCCTTTTGTCCAAAATACACTTCCACTAACATATTTTGTATTATGTTTATACACACTAATAGGTAAAAACAAAACATTTGTACATTGTGTATCTAGAATTGAACGTTTATTCGATACTAGTCAACCTCTCCAGCTTCGCATGGGTGCAATTTCAAAATTTAATCGGCAAATATCAAAATATATATCATTTTTTTTATCCCGCGGGAACTATGATTTTTTCCGGGGTAAAAAGTATCGATTAATCGAATCGTTATCGTCATCTATGGCGCTGGAGTAGGATAGTAGTCACTTCCGTTGTTTTGACAGTCTCGACCTTTTATATGACTGAAGTCTTATTCTTGGCGGTCTCTCAATGAGTGAAGTAGTCCCTAGATAGTGTCAGTGAAAGTATTAAGTAGTTGGAGTGCTGTGCGATTAAGGTTACGTGAGTACCTTACAATGTAGTTGCCACATCTTGTGTTAGGTTAGGTTTATGTGAGTTTTCCTTTGGTTTAAACAGAGAGCCTGAGCAGTGGAGGCGAGTGTTGTAATCCTGTTAAAAGAGCTCTTTAAGCGACAAGCTCTTTTGGTCACAAGTCCAAGGCACTGCTTAGGTTTCTGTCGTAATTGTAAGAGATCATAATGTTTGATTATTTATCGATTCAGTATCAGTATCTACGTTGCGTTTACCCAATAGTTTATTTAATATCATTCCCTTCTGAATGTTTTCAATATTTCCTCTCTCCTCCTCCTCATTTCATTACAATCTGTATCCGACGTTTTTGAGTTACAAATTGTGAACCAAAGTACGGTTTAATTTTCTTAGGTACTTTTAACACAAAACGAGTAGTTATTTTTATTTTCTATCAGAGAACGTTCAAGAATAATCTGACTCATTAAAAAATTATTTATTAGGTATAACTTGTAGTAAGTATTGGTGTAAGAAAATAATTACAAAAATTTTTCAACTCATCAAACCATAAGAGGTTTCCAGGTTAAAAAATAGGGATGAAAATTGTCAATGTTACTCTCAAGGCTAATTTTTGTAGAAAAAGATCACGTCGATTTGTCACACTGTTACAATTTCAAAGGAGAAACCAATAAACACATTTTCACATTTAATATATTTTTATTACTAATATCTTCTATATGGCACTGAAATGTGCTTTAATCGCCTCTACGAATTTTAACCATTTTTTTGCATATTTAAATGAACTCTGGATGGTTTAGTTTCACTATTATATACAATAGGTGGCGTTGTCGGTAATATTAACATCAAGCAAAAAATCAATGAATATCAGCGAGACGAGAGTAGATAGTTATTAGTTCAGATGATTATGACAGGCAATCCCTAATAAAATATAAATATATGCGAAAATTGAATCCATAAAACACATAAACAATATTAGCATCAAAACTAGAGAATAATATCGTCGAGGGATGTTGTAAGGAAATCCTGTATCATATTGTGCCAGCAGCGAAAGGATAATTAGTGAATAAATAACCGACCCTTCCCAGTTTATTGTTATATTGTATTGCTACGCTTCGCCACGAGTATTCAATTGTGTATTATATAACAGTTTTTGCAAGGAAAGCTTAGATGGTATACATATGACATAGTTAACAACACCGTTAGTACCTTTTATTTTATACCAAGACTGTATATAATCTCTGTTCCGATAGACTATAGCCAGTTGTCAAACGGAGCTCGCCTGGTGACCACATTAATTTTAACTGAGGTAGGGCATAGCAGGAAATTTTCTGCTCAAATATGGAGCAGCCCGACTGGGGCAGTACCTCGACCTTACAGAAGATCACAGCTAAATAACACTACTCTAAAGCAGTGTTGTGTTCCTGTTGGTGAGTAAGGTGACCAGAGCTACTGGGGGGAATTGGGGATAGGGTCGGCAACGCGCTTGCGATGCTTCTGGTGTTGCAGACGTCTATAAGCTACGGTAATCGCTTACCATCAGGTGAGCCGTACGCTTGTTTGCCGACCTAGTTACATAAAAAAAAAAAAATCATACTATCATACAATGCCACTCTACGGATTTCCTTTTACGTGATAAAAACCCTTGGCTATATAAAAAACTATAATAACGTTAAGCAATATTGTTTTCTAAAACTGCTGAATTTTCTGCGAATTCGGTAATATATTATGTTTCACCCGTGAGGGGACGGGTTAGAATGCTGCTGGGAGAGCATCTCGTAAGAGCCGAGTAACCCAGCACCCTCTTGGTGGTAGGGGATTTGTTCCCCGACTTGCGACCACCAGCAAGCAAATCCGACCGCCAAGTGTCTTTGAAGCGTTCCGGTCGAGCCGCATGTGGGCCACACTTACCACCTCCCTCACCCATCCCATTGATGCTGCGGATCTTGTGGATTGTGGGCTCTTGCTCAGGGTCCGATGAGACCGCAGCATTCTTTTCATCACTCCCCCTCCCTACTCTATCTTCGAGGATGCAACGCCATGGACGCCAAACGTCCATGGGCGATGGTGGCCACTTACCATCAGGTGGACCATCTGTTCGTTTGCACCTTATCTACTATAAAACAAAAAAAAAATCAAAGTTTCTCTTTTTTAGTTATTTATTTTCTTTGTAAAAGTATAAAAGCAACTAAAACATTCGTTTATTAATACAATTCAGCCATATTCCTACTAGTAAATAATCCCATTACTGATTAATTTGATCCAAATATTTAATGGTATTAAATAAATCCAAGTTAGCATCAAACTAATCCATTAAGTAGATGAATTTTCTTATCAACTCATAAATTCTGCAACCCAGCTATAAGACATCCAGACAAATTTATTATTCGGATTAAAGTATCAGTATTCTATCAGATATAAAAATAATACTAAAAATGTATGTGTATTGTGTTTTGGGTATTTTTATTTTAGAGTGTTATGAATTTCTAGAGGTCTGAAGCTCACAAGACAAAGTCATCAAAACTGAGATAAATTGTATTTTTATGTAAAATATTAATTTAAAAATTTGTTAATAATAGTAATACATTTTTTAACATCAAACAAGAAGTAATAAATTATAAACTTTAAATAATGATTATATAATATGAACATTATGTTCATATTTCCTATTTTTTAATTATTAGCAACTACAACTTTTTTTTTAAACCGCGAAAAACATTTGCGATGTTTATGAACCTAGTGCAGTGTCTGAGAGAGTAGCACAAATTTGGATTAAGCGTTTTCAATCCGGAAATTTTGATGTCAAAGATGCACCTCGCTCTGGTCGCTTATTACGGATAAAATGGATGCCATTTTGAAAAAGTGGAGTAAAATCAGCATATCAGTAGTTACGACGTAGCTGAAGAACTGGGAATTGACCACAAAACAGTTTTGGCGCATTTGTAAAAAACTGGGTACACAAAAAAGCTCGATATTTGGGTACCTCACGAGCTCACTGAAAGAAACCTAATGAACCGTGTACTCATTTGTGATTCTTTATTACGACGTAATGAAACCGAATTATTTTTGAAGAAGCTGATAACTGGTGATGAAAAGTGGATCGCGTACGACAAGAACGTACGAAAAAGGTCGTGGTCAAAGGCCGGTCAGGCCTAACAGACTGGGGACACCCGCGTTAACCCGCATCAAGGTGATGTTGTGTGTGTGGTGGGATTGGAGGGGCATTATTCATTATTAGCTGTTACTACCAGCCAGGACCATCGATTTTGAACTCTACTGCGAATAACTGATGAGATTAAAGCAAGAAGTTGAGAGAAAGCGGCCGGAATTAATCAACAGAAGGGGTGTGGTTTTTCATCATGATAACGAGACTTCACACATCTTAAGCCACTCAGCAAAAATTAAGAGAGTTTGGCTGGGAGGTGTTAATGCATCTGACGTATAGTCTTGACCTTCAGATTTCCACCTGTTTCGGTCTCTTCAGAATTCTTTAGGCAGTGTCAGGTTAACATCACGAGAGGACTGCCAAAACTGCTTGTCGCGGTTTTTTGGTCAAAAGCCCCAAAATTTCTATGGCAATGGGATCATGTCCCTACCTACAAGATGGCAAAAAGTTATCGAACAAAATAGTACCTACATACTCTAGTTAAATGTAAATAAACTATATTAAAAAAATGTTTAGAATTTTCTTAAAAAATGCGATGAAACTTTTTCCCCAACCTAATATGTTATTATTTTATACTTTGAAACTTTTAAGTAATAAAAATCTTCGACGGTACCCTAAGGGTTGGAAATATAACTAATATGATGAACCAGCAATTTGAAGGAAATTTCCGATAAAGTAGATTCACGTATGGCACATCGGAGTCTAAGTCAATTTGCCGAACAAACACCATTTGTCTTCCGAGACAGCGCAGTAATGCAACGTTACCGGACTTGGAAACTTGGAGATATTAAATTTACTTCAAATTGCTTGATTTACATGTATATGGGGTAAATAAGTGCTTAAGTTACGTAAGTTTATGTTGCTTTAGTAGACCTAACCTAATTTGAATCGCCTAAAATGGGCTAGTTGACTAAATATGAAAACATGGGTATATACTTTAATTTTCTTCGAAAACGCTGAATAGTGTCATGGCGTCTTGAATGACGTCACAGTCTGCGAAGTAACCTGTTATGCAGTATGAAAACATCAAAAACAACAATGATATTTTTTTGCGTGGCGTGACGTAACACTTTCTGATTGGTGTTCGCTGTCACGTGACTTAATGCTCATTTGACACAAGTCCATTCTTCGTCAAACATATTTTACTATTATTCTATCATCATTATTTTTTCAGATACAAAAGACTAATCAAAACACACAGTTTCGATATCATATATTTTAATATATAACTGCCGGTATCTATCTAGTATACTTCTAAACTTGAAGGTGCAAAAGTCACTATTAGTGTCTGTAAACAGCAAACGCGAGGCGAGAGGAGCACAGATAAGTGATTGGTTCTTACGTGAAGATACTCCCGCGCGCCTGCTGTTTGTCAAAATTGTCGTCGTCGTCGTGAACCTATAAGGGCATGCATCACGACAACTTAAAAAAGACTACTAGCAATTTGGATTGCATATTACTAGTATTCTCTTGTTAGGAGTGGGTCACGTCAGTAGTACAATGACTGGGATTTGAACCCACGACCTTTCGATCGTGAGTCCGACGCCAGAACTAATGAGCTATTCATGCTTAACAATGCGTCACAATTCCTACTACTTTTCCTAACCTAACCTATAAGTTATATCACAAAAAGAAATTACTTTTTCACTTCAGTTATTTTTTTTCTTATTTTTATATGACATGAACAACACATAAACAAACATTGAATAGCTTTGTTATGAATTCGATTAAAAACTTTTAACCTAAAATTCTAATCTCAACATATACCGCCATGAAACACATCAGTTAATGTATTTTGTAAGTTAATTCCTTTTACCGCCGCCATTATAAAGTTATATCTGCGTAAAACCGTCGTTCTGATAACGCAATATTATTATAATGGCTCTACTATACTTCTGTCATTATGATTTTATGACAGTGACATAAACATGATTTGGGGTTGTCATGTGTACAAGATTAATGAAAAATATGTTATAAAAGTTACTTGTTACAATATTGTTACCAGTAGACAAATAGATATTAATTAAATGAATTAACCATTTAATATTAAATTTTATTTAAATCTCAAGTAATAATATAAAAAGCCATATAAGAACTCACTCAGACTCAACTGGACATAGTTCTTTAAAAAATCCTTCAACAGAACTAGAAACTTCCTTCATACTTCCTGTGTGGAAGCGATTTATTTCCTTTTTGTGAAATTTGTGTCAAAAAAAAATTCGATGTTGGGACTCTCACCAACCTAATATTTCAAATATTTTATTTGTATAAACATCATGCATCATTTCATCATCGGCCAAAGTAGTAGTCGAACTGCTAGCTCTCGAACTTGTGAGATCTTTCCAGTAAAACTGGCTTGCAAATCAATTTTTTAAGGATTCCTTGCGTTTTAGATTCCAAACTGTCGTTAACAATAAATATTATTATTATTAATTGCATAATTTTGTATTAGTTGTTTTATTGACTACAAGTAATAGCGGGAATAGCAAAATGACGAGAGAGCGTTGTTGCATTTGATTGCGCTGCAGAAAAAGAATTGTAAAACTGTCATTACTTGTCGAAGGGAGCGGTTCTGTTTATTTTATAATCTGACATTATAGATAAATTTAAGTACATAATAACCAAGTAAAGTGAGAAAAGGTGTTGCAGTTTGTAAAATAAAGTATTCTTATGAGTAAGTATACCCGTGTTCTTATTTTATTTCTTCAATTAGTCAAGCATATGCAATCTAATGATTTCAGCCAAAATCCTACATTACTAATCTCAAATTAGCCGAATAATTTATGACTAAATAAATATTTTTATAACCGAGATTTTAACCCACAACCTTACGATCATGAACTAAACAGTTGTTATCCACTGCTCTACTGCCGCTACAACCTTTAAGTTACATATAAGTCTGTCAACAATTTAGTTACTAACACTGCTTCCGTATACCTACGTTAACAAAATCAATTACTGGTAACATTAAAGCAAAACCAGTGTCGCACCGAACAAACGCACTGTAACAACGCTAATCGTGTTATCGACGCATTTCCCCTCACGACCCTTCTCTACTAGTTCCCTACTGGCTGGAATGTAATTACACCGATATAAAGGTATCGTTAGAACTTTGTAAAAGTTCTTTTTTGGCTTATTTTTCTTTATAACTTACCTATCTACTCGTGAATTCGTTTCCGTGAACTTCAGGACTTCTCTCTACTATACTATGCACATTGTAAAGCTTCCACCTTCCTCTTGAATCACTCTATCTATTGGTGAAAACCGCATTAATCGTTGCGTAGTTTAAAAGATCTGAGCGTACAGACAGCGGAAAGCGACTATGTTTTATCTATAGGTACTATATAATGTTATAAAGAGGTTTGTGAGGTTGTAAGGGGTAACTCCTGGATTTACTGAAACGATTTTAAAAACTTTCGTACTGATACTAACTTATACAATATTAATATATCTATCATGTAAAACTCTCTTCTATCCTACGAGAACGGGATAAAATTTTTAAAGTTTTTAAAGTTTTAAGAATAGTAGTACTTATTCTTTCTGTTACAAGACTTTTACGCAGTTCTACATTTGAGGTCAAGTAAAGAGTCTCAACCGCTTAACCTCAACTGTGAAATAGACGTTTTTATCCGACTGTAAAAGATTTTTTAAAGAAAGATTTTATGTTAAGTCTACTTGTTGTAGGTTAATAAATTTTATACTTAGATTAATCCAACATATTTGAAAAATTTATAAAGAAACATATCAAAATTACTGAATCATTTTAACTTTTGATTAAGCTCTCCTTATATTTGTCTTCCAGAAACTGTGTTGGATAATCCTGGACACTTCCACATCCCATCTTGCTATCCATATTAAAGAAACTCTCGGTCTTTCGTTTGACTAAGGGGCAATAGACTTCTGAGGACTAGATACCAATAAAAAGCATATAAAAATCCTCTAAGAAACCAGCTAGCAATACTTTTGATAACTTTTGATTGCTAGTAGTTATATTAATATTATCTCAGAATGGAACTGTGTATGACAAGTAGTTTTATGGAGTAATAATTGTCTAAATTTGTGCAAGTGGTGGATTATAGCTATAGACTTTGGTTAATGAGGATTGCACGAAGTGTTTACATGTTGTTTATGTGTTGGGCACAAGCCCCAAGTGTTGCTCGATATCCTATCAAAAATTCCTTACATTGTCCTCAAATATTTAACAATAAAAATTACTTTTATTAGAAAGAAGGTTTCTTAACGAATACAATCTGAAAAAGTTACAAAAGAACTTATATATTAAGTAACTTCCTGTTTATCTAAAAAAAAAATTTTATCTATAATTTTGGCGGCATTTTGATCAAGTAACTTATAATACAAATCGCATTACGATGTACCAATCAGAAGTTTGGGGGCAACTCCACCAAAGTTTGAAACATTTAAATATGCAAAAAGCGTCTGTGCCTCAAACGACCTCACTAAAATATTTATACCCTTTTCGTTTGACAGGGTAAGGTGGCCATTTTTAAACAAAAGTTAATGGAAGCCCTAATATACATTTAAGGATTTGGCTTTCAGGTTTCTTGGTAAAGCCTAAACACTTTTACGACAGCATTTTTTATTTCAGTGCCACTTTATCTAACTTTTTTGATTTTATATAAAAAGATATCCCTTTTGTCGACCTAATTATTTTTCTTGGTCTTCAATGTATTGTAGACAAGACAGAAAGATAGAAAGCCGGGTAGTACCTTCGGATTGTGACCCAGAAGCAAATTTAAGGTCATTGTGTTGGAATCACTCACTAAACATTAAAGTGAAAAATGGAAATTTTTCACGCAAAATAAATTACCCAATACTGAAATTGGGTTATTTATTTTATTAAACTACACTACTTGCACTACTTTAGACAATGTCTACTATACGAAATTAGCTGATAAACTGATCTATCTGAACGATTCAGTTACGTAACATATTAATACTAGTCTGAATAACTTTTTAAAAATCGCTTTGTTGTTTGATTTCTTCACTTCATAAAATTAATTGTCAAACTGCCACTCATCGATCACGAGAGAGATTATAAATTTTTCAATTCTAAAAAACAAGGCTAAGGTCGTATTAATCCGTGCTTAAAGCTAATCACGCGTCAACCCATGCGGGTCACTTAATCGGGTAATCCGTTTGCTAGACAACTTTACAACCGACAAACCTTAAAAGACCTCCCCCTCTCCACCTCCTCAAATAACTTCAAGGCCAATCCATGAACTCCAGCCTGTTTTAGAGGCTCAGTATTAAATGGAAGGGCTTTATCAGGTCGTAAATTTTCGGGTATCTAGCTAACGTCAAGTTATCCAAGGTCTTTACAAAAATTTCATGGATTTTTGGTGTTATTTTTACGGGACGTGTTGGGTTAGTGAAATTAATAGTTGTATGCTATCCTTTAAGGGTCATCCTTTGTTAACATTTTGTTTTATGTCGCGTGAATTTATTGAAATAATGCCTACTGATGTTATCTACATCTACACTATTATATAAAGAGGAAAGATTTGCATGTTTGTTTGTTGCGGTTAGGCTCGAAAACTACTGAAACCTTTTGAAAATTCTTTCAGTGATAGAAAACTAAGCTAATCAGAATATGGAAATTTTGATGCTACGGATACGATTTTAAAAATTATTTTACTCCGAAAAGTCTATTAGTATTCCGGTCTCTTTTCTATCTTTAATTCATTAATTTTTATCTGTATCTCTATTCATTCTGCTTATTCTTTGCTATCGATATCCTTCTCGCTTTTTTATCATCGGTCTCTTTTTTCTCTCTTTTTCTTTTATATTTATCTTTTTCTTCTAACCTTTTATCACTCTCTCTCTCTCTATTTTCCTGTACAAAGCGATATATTAAGGGCATTTCACATTTTAATCGCTATATCACTACATTTTACATTTTTATTTATATATGACTAATTTTATTAAAATCGGTTCAGCGATTAAGCCTGATTGTGTAACAGACAGGCAATCCATCTATTCGTCAATAGATGGCGTTAGTAGTATATTAAATCGCACTTTCGTTTGTTTAGCTTGTATTCTTAACTATTTAAAACGTTTTTTTAATGTTGCTTTAGAAATTATAATATTAGTATGTAACTGTTACTGTATTACTGTTAAATTTTTATGACGAGGTAAAGCAATGTAGGTAAGGGTTTTAAAAATCTTATTTAATCAAGGTACTTGATGGATATGGATCTGGAACTAATAGTAATAATTTAAATGTATATTATAACCCCTATCATTTCTCTTATTGACAATTATCAAGCATCGATTCCAACCCATTGTGAATTGTGAAATAGGAGGAGAATATAAATTGTAGAACAATAATTACAATCGTTCCCCTCGCTTTATTTTATCATTGAGTAAGATTTATAGCTGCTGATAAATTATGCTTTTCACGAGATAGCGATTAAACAGATATTAGCTTAAGTAGTTCTTAATAAGATACTCTTAAGCTCATTTTGATATTTTAACAGATATATACGAAATAATACTATAAGTAATTTCTTATATATTTTTAAAATGTTTGACTTAAAATTTCAGGATATAGAATATAAATATATATAGAGAGAGTAAACAGTATTATCTTATCGAAACTAATTTCATCAGCGGAATAAAAGTTATTAATAACTAAAGATAAAACGTGATTTATAATAAACAACAACAACAACAAAATATTCGAGTAAATTTAAACTTCGACACCACAGGATTTTTCCATTACCTATTTTTTTGTTTTTTTTTTTAATAATAGTACACGATTTATTTACATCGATGTACGTCAAGGATCACTTTACTTCCCCCCTCCTGCCGCGCAGGCGATCTATTACTTATTTGGTATGTCTATAGATCAAATATAGAATAATTGGTGGAAAATTTATCATATTTTTTATACTTAATAAATTAAATGTTAACTCGATTTAAAATCAATCTACTTCAAGTCTTCCTTTTGTCGGGAATAAATTGCAATGTTATCCAATTAAGATTCAAAAAGAACTAGACAACCAGGGCAGAGAAATTCGTGCACTGAATTGATTGATATTTAAAATTTATAATACTGGAGATCTTACTTAAAATCTAGGCTTTACTTTAAAAAGCATGACAGAAAATATATCAAATTAATGATTTGAGATAATATTATTTTACTATTTATTCTTTTATCATTATGTAAGTATGTGGGAATACATAATTATTGAGGTGACTTTAATACCGGTTCTATCGAAACTTTTACTTTTATTGTCACGTTTGCAAGCCCTAGTTGTAATGCAATGCAAGCAATTGAAGGAAAGAGGAATTAAGAAAAAAGTATTTAATGTTAAATTAAAAGTGATCAAAACAGAAAATGGTTTTGTGAAATTAAATATTACACAGAAACACAAAAAGTCTTTGATTCCAATTTATTGCACAAAGGAATAAATCACAAATAGTTATTGTTGGTTTTCTTTAAAGCAAAATAAAACCGTGAACATGTCTGAGGAATTGGATAAAAAGTATGACCATGTTAAAATCACAATCTAGTGGTAACGATACTGTTAATGACATTGCCTCCAACCATAATCGTTTAAGCAACAAAACATTGGTGCAAGAGTTTCAGAAGCCGACTGATGTGGATGTGAGGAATTAAAACAATCGGCATAACACCAAATGTGTGAAAAACGTAATAAAAGTAAAATATTTATTCTAAAAACTGACTGATTTTTGTTGGCACATATTTTTATAATGTTGATTAAATAGTACAAGTTTATTATGCCGTTACTGATAATGTAATATATCAGCAAATCTTGGACGCGTTAAATTAATATTTAGTATATTATATGAATATAATTATTTGTTAACCATATTACTTATTTAATATTAAAAATATGAACAAAAAATATTTCATCTAGATTTATTTTATTTTTATAGCAATACTAGCTGACCCCGCAAACGTTGTTTTGCCATATAAATTTGGGGTGGGTCACCCTTATCAACTAAGGGGATGAAAAATAAATAGTAGCCGATTCTCAGACCTACTGCATATGCATATAAAATTTCATAAAAATTGGTCGAGCCGTTTCAGAGGAGTATGGTAACTAACATTGTGACACGAGAATTTTATAAATAAGATTTTAGATATTGATGATGAGCTTATTTTAAGTGTTAAATTTTTTCTTTAAAAAAATATTTGTCATTATAAAATGTAGTTATTAGATAAAAGATTAATTTAATTGAACATAAATAAATGTTCTTATTAAGTAATGAGCCGTTATTGATATAGATACAATATTACGGCATATACGCAAGGTCGAATTATTTAAAAGTTCGTCACTACAGGATTTTCCCATTATCTCATTAGGGAATCATCATTAATTTTATACCTAGCATCAACTGTAAGTGTATGTCTGAGCAACACATCTGTTCTTTAATTCGGCCACGTCAAACAATTTTATTACAAACACGTTGACTTTTAAACATAAATAACTCTATCATACGTTGTTTGCTCTTTGTAATTAGTGGACGCGATACTTCGCTGAAACTCAATTGTGGTAGTGATCATTCGGGGAAAAATATTAATCATGTTAGGTCTGATCGTTTTACTTTATTTGTCAAAAGTGGGAAATATCCTCGGTCAAGATATAGTTGTGTTGAAAGTGGTCAAAACAGAAACAGTTTTTGTGATCTTAACTAATACACAGTTAAATGAAAGAAACGTCCCTGACTCAAAGACTTTACACACAGTGGAACCCGATACTGGATTAAGAAACCAGATATTCAGTATTAAGAAACCAGAAAAGACTCCAGCGTTTACTATGTGGTGGTTTAATTTTTTGAATAATATAAATTTAAACACGTCTAATAAATATATACGTCTAATAAATAAGAAAGATTACCAGATATCACAGTCGAAGTCGAAGGGTGACGATACAATTACTGGTGACATTGGCAATAAGCATCAGCATTCGAATAATAAAACATTGGTGGAAGGGTTTCTGACTGATTTGGGAGGGATGAATTCAACCAACATAACAGTGAGCAATAGAGGAAGCTTTGATGGTGATGGGTGTCCAGTAGGATACGTCAAGGTGAAAGGCGAGTGTGTGAAAGAGTTTTAATAACTGCATTTTTTTGTGCAGTATTCTGAAATGTATTATTATATATATAACTTTAAAATAAATAAAATGTTCTTGTACTAAATATTGGATATTTTTTTACTAATCATCATATTTTCTAAAACTAAAAAGTTACTTTTTACAAATGTACTCAAATAAACTATAAAGGAAGCAACATTGCGGCTTCAACTTTTAAGCGCCTACAGCTTAAAATTGATAAATTTACAGAAATTAAGCTTTAAGTGTTAATATACTAATAAACAGAATAAATTAATTTCTCTAAGACGAAATCGCAATATAAGAGTCTGAAAAAGTTGATTGTTAAGATACTATTTGTCTGATAATTAATTATTCTAATGCACTTTCAATACTGATTTATTTCCTAACAACACACGAAATCGTTTGTTCCAGAATAACTTACTTTCATAATAAACTTGATGATAAAGGTTTTACTAGTTTATCTGTGTATGTCCATCTGTCTATGGCATCGTAGAGCCCAAGATAACGAACCGATTCTATTGAATTTTTATTTGTTTAAAAGGTAATTTAATCGAGATGGTTCTTAGCTATAAATAGTCATGATCTGGCCAGCCGTTTGAATACTATCAGCTCATTTGTAACACTTCTGTTTTCAACAATACAAAAAGAACGATTCTTCTAAATCGATGTATTAAATTAGAGTATCTATCGAGAGGATTTTTTTTTTTTTTTAATTTTATGAACATTCTACAATATATATTCTTGGAAAAAATATTCATTATATCTAGCTTTGTAAAATTAAGCGCTTGATTAGTTTAGGAAAGAGATTAAGCGAGCACCAGCAATCGCTCTAATTTATCTAAAACTAACTGGTGTATTTATAAATGTTTATTTATTTTAAAATTTTTCAAGTGAATCTGAAACATATCCAAAGAGTAGCTCGTAGCTTAAACTGAACTAGGTCACAAATTCTCGCACGCTTTGACAGCTGCTGTGCGCTAACTTTAATGCTAACAGCAAAAACTACTGTGTTCAAATAAACCAGATGTTAATTTGTGGTAGTGTCATGAACTTTCTACTGTATTATGCGTTTAATTTTATGATTTAATATCTAAAAAATGTTAATATGCATAACTAAGTTTTATCCACTAGTTCCCGATCTATGTAAGGAAAGGAATTCTACATGAAAGTCAAAATTTATTCTTTCGTGCAGTAGTTGATGAATTAAAAATTTTAATCAGCGCCTAAAAGTGTCAAATGCAAAAGAATTTCAAAGCGCAAATGATGATCAAATTCCATTTTAGTCACTTCGCGACCATCTTCAGTGCACACTGCACAGTTAATATTTTGGGGAAGAAGAAGTACTGAGATCTGATTTAGATCTCTATTCATTCTTAAGAGAAAGTCTTGGTAATGAGGTGTATAGACAGACAGATTGGCTACTAAGTAATGCAATAAAGATTTCTTTCTCCTTTTGAGGTACCCTTAAAATAAATCATAAAAGCTTTGGTATTGAATTTTGAAAAGAAGATCATGCGGTATGGTTTGGAGAAAGGTTTTTTTTCATATTATTTGATTTTACATATTAATCATCAGAAATTATACTTTTTATAAATTTAAATGACCCAAACAAAGGACCTTTATTCAACAGCAATTGTGCCGAAACAAGTACAATTAAATAAATTAAAGAAACCAATTGAATGAACCATTACTTATCATTACTAGTGCGGTGGACATCGTTAGCGTCGACCACTTTCGTAATTTGCGAACTAAAAGGGTCTACAATTTATGTTACCTGTCTTTGCCAGCTGAGGGTCGATCCTATTTGAGTCCATATGGGCCTGCCCCAACTGTTAACACCTTTGTCAGTTTATGTAAGGGTGCTTTAGAAGGGCCAGCTTTTGTACGGCGGTTTTCCTTTCACATTAGAGAAATGGAAAGGGTTTTTATTTTTCGCTGCTATATTTCGCTCCGCTGGTCTAATGATACGTTCTCGGTATGACCACTGCTGTTGATTAGATTTTTTATGTGTCTAGACTGCTTTTAATACATGCGTGAATTGCAGACTTGTTTAATGTTTATCACAGTTGTTTATGAAGATATGAATAAAACACCGAAGTTTATTTCTCTTATCAAATCAAAATTAAGTTAGTTTTTATCGAATTTTTCTATAAAATTCTTCTTCTCATACTTTATGTATATATGTAACATATAGGGATAACATATTATGTTTGTTTCGCTTCAATATACTGATACTAAAAAAATCTTTCTTTTTATTTTCACGCTTGAAAAAAAATAATTCTTTTAAAAAATACTCTGTCATATACAATTCTAGGAAAAGTGGCGAGGGTATACTGAAAACATTAAGAGACCCGGTATTGAATGAACTATTGGGTAATCGCAACGTAGATACTGCTACTGAGCCGATAAAGAACTAAACATTATGATCCTTACAATGACGATAGGAGCGTAAGCATTGCCTTGGACTTGTGATCAAGGTTTAAGCTCCTTACCACATATGTGAACACTCACCTCCACTGTCCAGGTTCTCTGTTTAAGCCTAAGGTTAATCTAACCTAACCCTAACTTACGCTCCGATATATATTTCTTATGTTAAGTTGCCATAAAGTTGTCAAAGTAAAAACAGAATAATTGAAAATGATCGACGAATGGAAATGGCAATATTTATTCAAATAAAAATTCGATACTGATGCACAGATAGACCACACGTATGTCAAACATTGGACATATCTATAGTGTACAGCAGTACACCCTTTGTTAAAACATAAATAACAATGTACAGTTTCTATCGATTATATAACGCTACAATAGACTGATTCAGAAACCGTTAACGACCATTGTTCGTAATATCGAACTACATTGTAACAAAGGTGAGCAAATTATCTCATATTCAATCATTGAATTATATAAATCTACAGTTATTTGTGGACTACAGGTCCTAGATTTAATGTCTATAAAAAGAGATATCTGTTTGTTTCCTAATACACTATCAGAAGCATTCGTTATTCGTCTTTCATTATTTTTCTTTGAAATCAACAAAGGTGATACAATTATCTTATATTCAATAATTGGATTAAATAAATCTACAATTATTTGTGGTCTACAGAGGTCCTACATTTTATTTCTACAAAAAGATACTTACCTACTTATGTTGTTAGTACATTATCACAAGCATTCGTTATATAAATCTACAGTTATTTGTGGTCTACAGAGGTCCTATTTGATTTCTACTAAAAAATATACATGTGTTGTTAATACATTACAATATCACAAGCATTCGTTATTCGTCCTGGAATTATTTTTCATGAAAGACAGTTCAGTTAAATTCGTTACACTATAGGATATTATTCTATACACATAATAAATGTTACTGTGAATAAAACCTTTCAAGATAACAGTTTTATACAAAAACCATTTTTTTTTCTTTAGTTTTAGAAGTTTTATCGCTCTGTTAGCTAACAAGGTTTTACCTACTCTAATTTAGCAAAACTTAACAATAGCTTTAGTTTACACAAATCTGTACAATTTCCTACCTGATGGCGACACAGGAAAACATAGTTATATTACATACTCCTTTATTTAAAAAAAAAAGGTTCTGGACACATTCCATCAAAATATGAAGCAGATTATTTATGGTACCGACTACTGCATAATTCGCAATTTCGATTAATAAAAAAAAATTGTAAGAATTTCAACTGATTTAGAGAATATATATCTTTTCAAGTTAACAGACCGAAGCACAAAAATAAAATTTAATGTGACTTCACTCACGAATTTCTAGCGATTAATTCACATTAATTACAAAAGTCTGCTAAAAATTAAATACTTACAATTTTGAATATGATATTTAATTTTTCGAATTACATTATACGAAAGATAAAACGGTAGAAGTAAGTGGATAAACAAGTGCTCTTCATAAACAAAATGGATCCATTCCAGCCGCAACGACGCCGTACTAAAATGACAGGTGATGAGAACACAGATGAATTATGCGCTTGGAAGTGTCTCGGACTTCATTAATATATTACAGACGTTTTTTCTATCCTTGTGTATGTCATTATTGTTAATGTTTTTTTTTGTATATTTGCGGTCAAACTTTATTCATCTGTATTTGATGTAATCTCAGTATTATTTCTCTATTATTCTATATTAGTTTAAAAGAAAGTACCCGTGAGGTTAGAATACAATTCCCCTCTGCCACTGGGAGAGCATCTCGTAAGAGCCGAGTTACCCACCACCCCCTTGGTGGTAGGGGATCTGTTCCCCGACTGGCTTGCGACCACCAGCATGCGAATCCGACCGCGAAGTGTCTCTGATGCGTTCCAGCCGAGCCGCATGCGAGCCAGATCTACCCCTCCCTCTCCCATCCCATTACTGTTGCGATTCCAATGAACACCGGGTTCTTGCCCGGGGTCCCTTGAAACCGCAGCTGTGTTCTCTTCGCTCCTCCTCCTCACTCTATCTTCGAGGCGGCAACGCATTTACAAAACAAGAGATACCCTCTAGTGTTGTCGATGTCTATGAGCGACAGTGGCCACTTTCCATTAGGTGGACCGTCTGCTCGTTTGTCCCTTATCTATCATAAAAAAAACCGACCAATCTTTAAGGAACAAACAAACTTTGTAACTTATGCACAGAAATAAAGCAACCCATTTTTAAGAAGACCAATATTGTGTCAGTGACTATATGGTATTTTCTTCAATATATTCATTGACGGCAAGTTTCCAAGTTTTTTTAGATGTATAGGCACACATAACAGTTATTAATATTAAAATTTGCCAAATTATCTATTAGAGATTACGTTAGGAAGTGGTAAAACCGGTACTTAAAGTTTTTTTCGTATTTCTTCCGGTTAATTTAGACAAAACTTTAATTTAAAGTCAAAGTCAAAGTCAAAATTTTTTATTCAATGTTGGAATTTACATTCTCTTATTGAACGTCGGAATCTACCACCCTTTCGGAAACGACCTAACCCTGACCTGAGAAGAATGGGCGCAAGAAACTCAGCGGGACTGTTTCTTTTGGATATTTTTTATCTTTGATTTTTTAAACGCCAATTTTTATAACAAGTATATTTATCATTGAGAAAGCCTGGAGCGAACGCATCATTCCCAAGGCGTGACATCTTCCAAAAAATCTTTAATGTTATAATAGCCTTTGTCACACAAACGTTTTTTAACTAACTTTTTAAATTTTCCTATAGAACAATTTTGAACGTTTTCTGGGATCCTGTTGTAAAAGCATACACATCGCCCAACAAAAGAATTACTAATTCTACTCAATCGAGTAGTAGGAGTAACAAGTTTGTGTTTGTTCCTAGTATTGATGTCATGCAAGTCACTATTTCTAATAAAATCATTAATATTTTTACTCACATACATAACATTTTCAAAAATATATTGTGAAGCAACAGTCAATATATTAATTTCTTTGAATTTATCTCTTAAAGATATTTTAGGGCCGAGACCATAGATTGCGCGAATAGCCCTCTTCTGCAGTATGAAAATCGTGTTTATGTCGGCTGCGTTACCCCAAAGTAGAATGCCGTAAGACATTATACTATGGAAGTAGCTAAAGTAAACTAAACGAGCCGTGTCTATATCAGTTAATTGGCGTATTTTTTTAACCGCGTATGCTGCAGAGCTGAGTCTATTGGCCAACCTCTCAATATGGGGGCCCCATTGCAATTTAGAGTCGACAGTGATGCCCAAAAATACGGTAGATTCCACCGGTTCCAACTCCTCTCCATTTATAAATACACCACTCTCTATTTTCTTAACATTGGGTGTCGTAAATTTTATATATTTAGTTTTCTTACTATTTAACATTAGATTATTAGCACTGAACCAATGTACAATATCAGAGAGAGCATTGTTTACATCGTCATATTCAGTTTGATAGCGTTTCACTTTAAATATTAGTGAAGTGTCATCAGCAAACAATACTATCTTGTTCTTTTTTTCTACAAGGTTTGGCAGGTCGTTTATATAAATGAGGAAGAGGAATGGTCCAAGAATAGAACCCTGGGGGACCCCCATATCCAGACGAGCCCCAGGAGATCTCTTGCCATTCACGTCAACCCTTTGAACCCTATTGTTTAGATAGGAGTTCATAAGGTCGAGCGCAGTTCCTTTGATGCCATAGTGGCGCAGCTTTCTGACCAGAGTCGCATGTTGTACACAATCGAAGGCCTTAGATAAGTCACAGAATATTCCAAGTGCATTCTGTGATTCCTCCCAGGCCTCGAAGATATTCTTAATTAATTCGACACCGGCATCCGTTGTTGAACAACCCTTAGTAAAACCAAATTGTTTCACATGGAGAAGTCTCTGTGAATTAAAATGAATCAACATTTGGTTTAAAATTAGTTTTTCAAAAATTTTACTAAGCGTTGGCAATACTGAGATGGGTCGAAAATTATTTGGATCAGTTATACATCCAGATTTAAATATAGGCGTTAATTTACTATGCTTCATCAGGTCAGGAAACACGCCACGTTTAATACAAGTATTGAAAATAGTAGCTAGATACGGTGCAATGGCATCAATTATGGAGTTAATTATTTTAACAGAAATACCCCAAATATCAGCTGTTTTCTTCATATCTAGGGTTTTAAATGTTTTAATTATATCTTTACTGTTGACAGTACTAAATTCGAACAGTACATCACATTTTTTAACATTTTCTAGCAATAATGATTCAGCAACGCTGGCAGATGAAATGAGAGAACAAGTTGTTGAGATTGGAATGTCAGAGAAATATTTTTCAAACGTGGATGCAACTTCCTGATCAGTTTTGATATTAATGTTATTATAAATGAGATTATACTTGAAGTTACGATCTCTGACTCTTCCAGTTTCCCAATTGATAATATTCCATGTCATTTTTATTTTGTCTTGTGCATTATAAATTTTTTGTTTAATATGTAACGACTTTGCCATGTAACACACTTTTTTAAATAACTTTGAATATGCTTTAACAAAGGCTATAAAGGACTCTGAATGGTTGTATGATCTCTCATTATAAAGTTGATATAGTTTTTCTCTACTTCGATGAATACCAACAGTTGCCCAATCATTAAATGACAAGAGACCACCCGAATTGACTGTCTTGGTAGTGAATATAGCAGTAAACTCTGATTTTATTAATTTAAATAGTGTGTTATATAACATATCAGGGTTATTGTTGTCAAAATTTAAGTATGTGAGTTTTGCTATAATACTACCTTTAAATTTCTCCATGCGTTTGGAGTTCGTAGGAACAAACACAATCTTTTTATTTTTATTTCCTTTTTTTAACTCACAGTTAAAGGAGATTAATTGCCCAAAATGATCCGAACTCAACTTTTTAATAATTGAATATGAATTGGGTTTAAAGTTGGTAAATATATTATCAATACATGTTGCTGACGTTGCAGTTACTCTAGTTGGCTCTAAAAATATATTTACTAGGTTATATGAATTTAACAGGGATCTGAATCTAACACTTGTGGTGGAGTTTTCTAATAGATTAATGTTAAAATCACCACATATTATAATATATTTTTTAGACTCAGATAATTTTAATAGTATTTCTTCTAACACATTTTCAAATAATTCATATAACGCTCCAGGGGGACTGTATATGCTCACAACAATGAAGCGCTCAAGTTCTGCACAGGCTATCTCAATAGTACGTTCTACAGAGAGGCTCACAATGTCTTTGCGTTCTTTAAATTTAAAAAATTTACTTAAAATTATTAAGGAGCCCCCACGTAACGATTTTTCTCTGCAGAACGCACTTGCTACCTGGTGACCACTGAAATTAAATATGAGTTCATAATTACGAAGCCAATGCTCTGTAATACATAAAAAATGAATGTTTTCACATCTCATAAATAATTCCAGTTCTAATTCTTTACCTAAAAGTCCTTGTAAGTTTTGGTGCACCAGGTTTACAATTTTATTATTATTATTAAGATTATAACAATTTTTATTTTTATTATTGTCTAGGTTCAATATGCTAGAGTAATTCTCTGTTGTCTTATTATGTAAAATTAATTGGAACGGTTTCCAAGTTATGATCGAGAATCATATATAAGTATAATAATACATAATAAATACATATAACTTACATTGTACTAACTGTAAAGAATCTCAGAGATTTAAGCAACCTAAGAAAAGTATGCATAGTTTTTTAAATAAAACACGACATTGTAGATCAAAATGTATCACAGAAATTCTTCCGAAATGACAGTAGATGGCAACATAGACAAATGACGCATCTGGAAGTGTCACAAACGTAATTACAGCTTCTCGACACTGCTTTGTTAAATATCATCATCATTAACGTTGCTGTAAATTGCGTTGCCATCTTTATGTAGCTACTTGTGATTCCGCTCCACGTATCTCAACGAAATTAGGCCACCTAGATCTGTTCTATAAAACAGAAGTTTTGTCTCTGCTCGGTTTTTGGTGAAAAATAATTAAGAGCAAAGTTTGTGATGTAAGAAATTTTATTATAACTTTTTGGGTTACCATCCAAAACGCTTGTGATAATTTGATAATAAATTGAAATCGAACGCTATAACTACTGAGCTACTGATACCAAGTCTACCCTTGATACATAACTGAAACCATATTCTAATTGGTTTAGCATTTATACTTTTTTTGCCGGAGTTATTGAGGTTGTTTATTATGTTTTAAAACTTTCCTTGTTTTGACCATTAGAAATATAAAAGATTAAGGAAGTTTTAAATATTTGGGGAAAAACATCGTGGTAATAAAACTACGATTCGGCACGTAAGTATAGGTTTGACCTTGTATGCGGGAGCGCAGGGCGAGAGCAGTGCATCACACGCGATTGGTTCTTATGCAAAGTTTCAGTTCGCGCGCGTCTGCTATTTGCCAAAAAGTAAACGTCACAACGTCACGGATGGAACTGCCAATACAGGCACGCAGCACGCTCACAATGCGCAACTTTTCCCCACTATTTCTGTTCAGACCTAAAGTTAGCTGGCGGCTACTACCTATATATTATTCTCCTTTTATTAACGTGTGGTGATAGTAAGAGGTAATAAAATGTATCGCCCTTTAAAAAGTTTATCATTCATCATCAAAATATCTTCAGCTGTTACGTAAAGTCATGTTGAACCGTAGTTTTTTTTATATTAATATGTAAATATGGATTCAGTAAAATAGAAACAGCACGTTAAGGAAAAATATTCCAAGAAATATATGTAATATTAAATATTTCCTGAAGAAAAAATACTTTCATTACACAGTCACGACAACGATAGATATCTAACGCACGTTTCTTTCACATTTTTTATTATCAGATACACGATATATCCTCACTCAATACACAGCTCACGTATAGCATCGCATCAAAATAATACGAGGTCAGCAAATTGCAGAAGCTCCGTCACTTGCGATTAGTTATTTTGTCCCTCTTGCTTTTATCTCAGCTTTTGTGGAAATTGTTATTAGTTTCTTAAGGGATGAAAAGGGTCCGTAAGGCCGTAAACAGTAAAACAAAACTTAAAAATGTCGTTGATGCACAAAACATAAAAAATGGTGGCAAAATTTATTTATTTATTTTATTTCTTAAAAGAAACATACAGCATAAATATTTCTTATGAGTAAAGTTTAAATAGATATTTCTTAAGCCAAAACAGTTTCCAACAATAAAAAATTATATAGTAAAGATTAATTCTGTTTGACAATAAATATTGAGTTGATTACATAGTTAAATAATGAAAATAAATATAAAATAGGAGTATACTACTTTACTTATTACTTATTTGAAACAATTTAATACAAAGAAATACAAATTTAGACGTTGCAAATTTTCTTAATAGATGAAATAAATACGCAAAGTTTACAGTTAAATATATCAATGTGATGGTAACGATAGTTATGTTTGTTGCAAGCTCAAACCAGAAATCTATTTTTGGAATAATTTGTTCTATAATAAGGAATCGAAAACACGGCATTGGAGCGGCAAATCTTACATTTAAATGAAGTCTGGTTTAGAAGAAATAATAATTAGTACTTCCTTAATTAAATGTGCACGAAATCCTGGAGTGTCCGTCAGTTTCTGAAATTTTACCCGTGAGGGGACGGGTTAGAATACTAATCCCCTCTGCCGCTGGGAGAGCATCTTGTAAGAGCCGAGTAACCCAGCACCCCCTTGGTGGTAGGAGATCTATTCCCCGCCTGGCTTCCGACCACCGGCATGCGAATCCGACCGCCAAGTCGCATGTGGGCTAGAATTAACCCCCCCTCCCCCTCTCCCATCCCATTAATGTTGTGGATCTAGTGGACTCTGTGCTCTTGCTCAGGGTCCGCTGAAACCGCAGCATTTTATTCTTCACTCCCCCTTCCCTCTCTATCTTCGAGGATGCAACGTATCGACAAAACAAGAGATATCCTCTTGTCCATGGGCGATGGTGGCCACTTACCATCAGGTGGACCATCTGCCGACCATCCACCTTATCTACCGTAAAAAAAAATTTAGTTACTTTCGTTATTCTGACCTGTTTTTCCGTTCTTAGGCCAACTATGTATGGAGTGTGGTCATGTCCTATGGAGTCACTAGGAGCAAAAATTTTAGATCACCTTCCCATATGATTTGTACCAGTACCAGATAGACGTATCTGTTTCTCTATTTTAATCAAGTTTTTCCTCAAAACTTGTATTTTAATACGGCAGTCAATATTTCTCGAAAGCCTTTGGACAGATTTCGACCAAACTTTGCATACTTTTTTTACACATGAAGTACTCGGTTTTTCAATTACAACTTCTGCTTTAACTAAATTGAGTAGTCATTGAGTGGTCTAGAGAGTAAGGTAAAAAAAAAACAAAGTGAATTTGGGTAATTAAAGAGGTGAGTTAATGTAAATTGGGGATGCTTGGTACTCATATAATTTGTGTGTAACTTGATTGAGTTAAATGAGTTGGTAGGTATATGTGTGTGTAATAAGAAAATAAGTGGTCAAATTAATTTACACTTAGTAAAATATAGTAAGCGTGCGTGTGTAAATGAGTGTTCTAGTAAACGAGCGATTGTGAGTGAAAAAATAAATTGAAAGGGATTTTATCTGTTTTCTAAATAAAGCTACTTTACCCTTTAGCCAGTTAGCGAAGCGAGGGCTAGTAGTCAAAATGTTAAAACAAAATGTAAAAGCTTACTAAATATATCCTTATACACACAACACACATCTTTCAGAGCAAAATATTATGTCGCAAATTGCAGAAGCTAGGTCACTCGCAATTAGTTATTTTGTGTCTCTTTTACTTCGTCTAGTGTATGAGATACTTTATTACTGTTTCCTTCATAAACTTTGTGGAAACTGTTATTACTATCCTTGAGAACTCATGATTTTCTCTCTCTACAAACTATTGTTTTCAGCTTGTTATGTTATGTAAATTTGTTTACAAATTTGCAATTTTTACTATTACTCAACATTTCTGTGTAATTTGAAATCCCTAATGTAGCAGATCAATAATAAAAATAATCATCGCTTAAATAATAAATAAATCAATAATCGCAACACGGTTAGGATATAACTAATCGTTACGATCTCGTACTTTTCTGACAGGAACTATGATGACAGGAACCCAAGTAGTGCCTTGGACTTGCGACCAAGGTGTAGGCTTAAGGAATTCCTTTATTCGATCGAGACACTCACCTCCACTGCTTAGTTTCACTGTTTAATCCTAAGATTAGACTAACATTAACCTAACCTAACACAAGGACAACCTAACCTTAGGCTAACCTGAACCGAACTCACACCTCCGACACACACATATATATAATAGATTTTTATAACAGCAGTAGAAACAAACACAAACTTTAAGAATTTTTAAATATTAAAAAAGTGTAACTCAGTCTATCTGTCTGTTAGGCTTTCACGCTTTAACCACTACCGATTTTAATTAAATGTGGTACAGAGATAGACTAGAGTTTATGAAAGGTATAGGCTACGTTATATTGTGAAAAATAGCCATAAAAGGATTTAAACAGGGGCTCCACTAATACACATATATTTCCTACACAAGTAACTTCTTTCGTGAATCTACTATGACAACAAAGTAATTGGCGAAATACTAGTATTTTATCTTAATACATTATCTGAACATAGCCCTTTTTAATAATCGGTAGTAAAACGCTCAATGTGTATTACTAGATATAACAACGTCAGCAGGTCACCAAGCCCATCAAAGTTATAACAGAGTTTTATGTATCGTAAATACTGCTCCAGCGGTCTTAAGTGTTGCCAACTTCACTCAGAAAATGCTCATGTTTTCCTAACAAGAAAACATCTATAATCTAGAGTTTGTAGTACCACTAGCTTTTAAAGTATCGAGCACTTGAAAAGTTTAAAAATTATATTCATGTCGTAAACCTAGAAAGCTAACCGTTCTGAGCTTCTTTGAATTATTTTTAAAATTGTTATAATATGTGGGAGAATAGTAAAAGATTAACGAGTAATCGAATCGTCATTGCTATCTATGGCGTTGGAGTAAGGCAGTAGTCACTTCCGTTGTTATCCCTACTCTTTTTATGCCATCGACAGTCTGACTGAAGTCTTAGTCGTGCGCGATCTCTCAAGAAGTGAAGTAGTATCTAAATAGTGATAGTGTTGTGCAGTGTTGTGTTAGTGCTAAGAGTGCTGTCCGATTAAGGTCACGTGAGTACCTTACAATGTAATTACCTCGTCTTGTGTTAGGTTAGGTTTATGTGCGTTTACCTTTGGGTTTAAACGAAGAGCCTAGCAGTGGAGGCGAGTGTCGTGATCACTTAAAAGAGCTCCTTAAGCCTACACCTTGGTCACAAGTCCAAGGCACTGCTTAGGTATCTCTCGTAATTGTTAGAGATCATATTTGATCATTTATCGGTTCAGTAGAAGTATCTACGTTGCGTTTATCCCCAATGTTAGTGTTCTCCAATATTCCCCACCTTCCTCCTTCCATTCCCTTCTTATCGTTTAAAATCCTCGACAAATATATAGTCTGTACGGTTCTTGTATAATACTAGCCGACCTACTCTCGCTTCGTTGAGGTATATTCAAACTGTTCACTAACTCACACACCCAATTATTTATTCATACTCTACCTGCAACTATGAATCATATATCTCTCATCTTTAAGGCAACGTTTTTCCTCCTACTTATTTTGCAAATCCGACTACCACGAAAAAGTCTTTTCACAAATAATGTGGCTGTCTATTGATAAATATTCAAAATTGATTAAATAGATCCAGAGATCACCCCCCTACAACCTCACAAACTCACAACGTTTACCCTTTTATAATATTAAATATAGTGTATGTACTCTTATCTATTCCCCTCTATCAGTTGTAGTTTTTTATTACTATTTGTGAATGGCAATTAGCATACTATTTTAGCTACTTCCTACCATCCGATTTAAGCTAAAATTAAAAAAAACTTATGTAAATACTATGACAATGTAGATTTATGAAAATATCCTTGGACTGATCTGATACACCCTGGTCACAGTAACATACGTACTTCCCTATATAGTTTATGACATATACTTATATTTCATTTTTATTTTGTTACAGATTAAAGCCGTTGAAGTGAAAATATGGTGATTTAAAGAAATGCATTGATTTCGTCAAGATGGCTGCTAGCGTCGTATTGTTGGCGCTTCATTTTGCTGTCGTTGCTGCAGGGAAGTGTACTACGTAAGTATATTTCTATTAACCCTCTAAAATATATAAATACACAATTATCTTAACTGATTGGTTTACTATACAATAAACTAAGTTGTCTCTTAGAATCTTATGGAAATTAAAATTATCGTGCACAATCAAACAAAGGAGAAACCGACAAATAAACAAAAAATTTAACGACCTATATTACTTCAGTATACAGTTAATAATAGTTAAAAAGTATCTGTAAAAATGGATGATTGATACTGTAATTCTTCACGCCTTCGCAGTAAAACAAGCAAGAGCGGTAGTTTTAAAGTAAAATGACGTTGATCCTATTATGCCAGCAGGATTAACAATGAACACATTACGCAATACGCATCATGGCTCGCACCAACTCATTAGGCTAATATGCGTTGCAGCGTGTTTTTAACCGACTGCAGAACGTGGTGTTTTGTTGTATATAAGAACCATTTCTCAAATTTAGATGTTGTAAATGAAATCACGACGACTGGCTCAAAATAATTGGGTAAGAGGTAATATTGAGTAAGTAGAGTATTCCGAACATAAATCTATAGGCATTAGGAACTACCAAAAATTACAAACTAACAAAACTGAAATGCTTTTAACCTTTAACTGCTTAGGCTTTGTGTAACATAACTAGTGAATTGTGGTCTGACGGACCACTGTGGTAATCTACACTATTATATAAAGAGGAAAGATTTTATTGTTTGGATATTTGTATGTTTGTTTGTTGCGAAAGGGCTCGAAAACTACTGAACCGATTTTGAAAATTCTTTCAACGACAGAAAGCTACATCCTTACCGGGTAAGATAGGCTACGTGGTGTTGCCATAGATATTCTAATTAAAAAGATATGGCCATTTAAGTGCCATAACGTGGTCATTTTGTAAATTGAACTACAAATCCGATTTTAAAGTTTTTTTCTACTCTAACTACTAAAAAAGTACACTATTCGTGAGGGACAAATTTGATCAAAGATAGTGTTGCCATATATATTTTTTAATTGATAGAATATGGCCATTTTTTTTCTTACTAATCCGATTTTAAAATTTCTTTCACTGATAGCAAACTACACTATTCGTGAGTGACAAAGGTGATTTAGTGTTGCCATATACATTTTGTAATTAATATAATTTGGCCATTTTGTTGTTACTAATCCAATTTTAAATATTATTTCTTCTTCTTCTTTGATTTAATGGCTTCTAGTTAGTCTATAACATCATAAGAATTGAAAATGTAGCTTGTATGTATGTAATGATTAATCATTATTGATTACTTTTATTTTATTATTCAAAATAGAAAGCAGTTATGTTAGAAGTATTTTTAAATAGTACGGACCATGTGAATGTGATTGATCGAATTATAGTTATTTTTATTTGCCGTGATTGCATAATTTTCGTATTCACATGTATTTTACTGAGAAATGCATGGTTATTCTATTTACTAAAACAACAACAAACAACAACTATTGAAACTACATAAAGTACGTACATAGGGAAGGTAGTAAAATAATGTTTCTGTAGCTCCGCGCGGTCTGTGATACCACACACTGTCACAAAGTAACTTGCCTATCGGTTTTTTACCTGATACATTTTGGAGAGTGTCCTGTGGAACTTCACAACTAAGTTCCTCCATCACCATTTCGTCATCGGATTACTAGACGGGGTGAGAGTATTCACCCTTATGTTGTAGACATACCATTAACTCGCACGAAGCGCTTCGCAGATTCCTTCCTCATGCGCACAGCTAATAACTTACAACTTGGAGATCTTGGAGAAAAGAGTGAATAGGCTACTTACGGGAAAACGAGCTCCATCTCCACTTACCATCAGGTGAGATTAAGGCCAACCGCAATCCCGTCACGAATAAAAAAAACCCTTAATCAGATAAATTTATCAAAATTGTTTAGCGGTTTAAGCTTGAAAACGTAACAGACAGACATAATTACGTACTATAATATACGTCATCGCGTAAGTTAGACTCAGGTTAACCTAACCTAAGGTTCAAACAGAGAACCTGGGCAGTGAAGATGAGTGTTGAAATGTTTTAAGGAGCTCTTTAAACTGCTTAGGTTCCTGTCGTATTTGTAAGAGATCATAACGTTTAGTTATTTATCGGTTCAGTAGCAGTTGCGTTTACACAATAATCCATTCAATATCACACCCTCCTTGTAGTGACCTGGCAGTGGAGGGCAGTATTGTAATCACTTAAAGGCTATCCTTAAGTAGGCTGGTCACAAGTCCAAGGCGATGTCTGGGTTCCCGTTCAAAAACTACGGAATCGTAAGGTTCGGTTCATTCATTCATTTAAATCGGCTCTCTGTCCCGACATATATATGTATAAGTTGGGATAAATAGTTCTAACATATAATAGCTCAATATACTATTCTCCATATCGTAATTATTATCTTTGTACATTTCGGTATCATTTTATTAACATCATAGTGGAGTGTTCATTAGTGAAACTGGGACACAAAATTCAGATCGTTGGCTTTATACAAAACCCCAAATTTAAAATACTTTTGCTGAAAATGGCGAATTGCATATGCACCATATGTATAAAGCATATTTATTTATGCTCCAGTATTAATTAATTTTAGTAATATTAAAGCTTCTATTATTCAAGAACATGTCCACAAGGTCTGTCTCGATAGATAAGAAGTTTGACGAGTAATTAGAGCGACTATTAATTATTATTATTGTGAAGTCTAACTGTACTGAAGTGTTACCTTTATTCAGAATCATCACATTGCTTTTATTACTTAGTTTAGTTAAATATAAGATAGAGGTCTTGCACCTGGATTACTAGTGCTTGAGTCGCTAGCCCCAGGCGCTTTTAGGATTCTCGTCTATAATATTACTGTGCAGCAATAGCTAATACGTTATCTAACTACATATCTACTATGACATTACTAGCCGACCCGCCCGACTTCCTTTGCATGTTGCTCCGCTCCTATCTATGTAAAAGTTTGTATGTTTGGATATTTGGATGTTTGAATGTTTGTTAATCAATCACACAAAAGCAGCTGAACGGATTTCAATGAAATTTGGGACAAAGATACTTTATAATCTAGATGGATACGTAAGCTATTTTTTATTCCAGAAAAAATCAGAACTCCTGTGGGATAATGGCAAAATACATATGAACGCGTTAATATTGTTATATAGTGTTAATTATGATGTTGGCAACACTTATAATTTGAGTAGCATCCTGTTACTTGATCTTGATGTTTGTACGACTGATATGAGTAGCATCCTGTTTATTGATGTTGGTACGACTGATATGAGTAGCATCCTGTTACTTGATCTTGATGTTTGTACGACTGATATGAGTAGCATCCTGTTTATTGATGTTGGTACGACTGATATGAGTAGCATCCTGTTACTTGATCTTGATGTTTGTACGACTGATATGAGTAGCATCCTGTTACTTGATCTTGATGTTTGTACGACTGATATGAGTAGCATCCTGTTACTTGATCTTGATGTTTGTACGACTGATATGAGTAGCATCCTGTTTATTGATGTTGGTACGACTGATATGAGTAGCATCCTGTTACTTGATCTTGATGTTCGTACGACTGATATGAGTAGCATCCTGTTACTTGATATTGATGTTGGTACGACTGATATGAGTAGCATCCTGTTACTTGATCTTGATGTTGGTACGACTGATATGAGTAGCATCCTGTTACTTGATATTGATGTTGGTACGACTGATATGAGTAGCATCCTGTTACTTGATCTTGATGTTGGTACGACTGATATGAGTAGCATCCTGTTACTTGATATTGATGTTGGTACGACTGATATGAGTAGCATCCTGTTACTTGATATTGATGTTGGTACGACTGATATGAGTAGCATCCTGTTACTCGATATTGATGTTGGTACGACTGATATTATGAGTAGCATCCTGTTACTTGATATTGATGTTGGTACGACTGATATGAGTAGCATCCTGTTACTTGATCTTGATGTTGGTACGACTGATACGAGTAGCATCCTGTTACTTGATCTTGATGTTGGTACGACTAATATGAGTAGCATTCTGTTACTTGATCTTGATGTTGGTACGACTGATACGAGTAGCATCCTGTTACTTGATCTTGATGTTGGTACGACTGATACGAGTAGCATCCTGTTACTTGATATTGATGTTGGTACGACTGATATGAGTAGCATCCTGTTACTTGATATTGATGTTGGTACGACTGATATGAGTAGCATCCTGTTACTTGATATTGATGTTGGTACGACTGATATGAGTAGCATCCTGTTACTTGATATTGATGTTGGTACGACTGATACGAGTAGCATCCTGTTACTTGATCTTGATGTTGGTACGACTGATATGAATAGAAATCTGTTACTTGAATTAGCAGAGCAGAAACTCTGAAGCTCTGACGGTAAAGTGCACCCAGGAGGATATTCTAGTCAAGCCGTCATACTGTTAGTCTGCGTTTAGACTACTACTACTCTCTCTCTCTCTTTTATTAATTAACAATAGCAATATATAGAAATAGAACTAAATGTTCGTTACAGTTGTTATATTATAATAAAAACTATGACACAAATTTTAAGACATTAATTCTATACAAAATAAGTTAATTTTCGGTGAAAATAACAAAACGTGCCAACCGCAGAAATTTAAATTTCCAAAGTTTCTTTAAACATAAAATTTGAATATTCTCAAAGCATTTTCACTTGACCTTTCTCTTTTAGCTGTGACGTAAATTTAGCGAAATCAATTGACTTCAAAGTTTACTTTTACGGCTCAATTTCGACGTTTCTACTGTGTGTACTCGATTCTTACACATTTAATAAAAAGGTTTGTCTGTCTTATTGTCAATGTAACAAATGAACAGAATATACTACTTGTTTAATCAGTCGTGAATCGTTTACTTTATCAATAGGTTGAGGTAGTTGTTAGTTGTCCGGCACCAAATTCGGGTTAGAGTGTTTGCTAATGCTTTAAAGAAACACTTTAACCCTATTGGACCACCAGTCCAAACACTGTTTCTACTTATATATAACTTATTTATAGTACTAACTTTTACCCGCAACTTCGTTTGCGATATTAGGGTAGTTATATTAGCCTACAGGAGATCGTCTGTAGACATATTTAATAATTTCATGATGTAGTCATACTAATATTGCACCCCCCTTTTACCCCCTTAAAGGATTATTTTCGAAAAAATATTTTACCCCTGTTTCTTGTCTTTTAATGTAGAAGATCCTTCATACTAAATTTCATTTGAATAACTTCAAAAACGGCAAGGTTTCATACTAACTTTGCACTCCCGTTTTACCCCCTTAAGGGATTATTTTCGGAATAATATTTCACCCCTGTTTTATGACAGACAATGAAGAACTTTCTTACTGAATTTCATTTGAATAACTTAAAAAACGGAAAAGTTTCATACTAACTTTGCACCCTCGTTTTACCCCCTTAGGGGGTGAATTTTCCAAAATCATTTCTTAGTGCTCCCCTACGTTATAAAAGGAACCCCTGTGCAAAATTTCAAGTTTCTAACCCTTATAGTTTAGGCCCTGCGTTGATATGTCAGTCAGTCAGTCAGCTTCTCCTTTTATATATATAGATAGATATAATTTGGTCTTTGTCAATCGGCAACTTACCGACTAGGTATAATTGTTTGTTTATGAATCAATTTAGATAATTAAAAAAAAAAAAAAGTGTCCCACTTTCAATTTCATTGTTATTAGACTCCTGAAGCCTCCAAAATATTGCGGGTAACCCCTGAAACAGAAAAATTATAGTCATTAAGATTTATGAAAATCAAATTGAATTGACATAACTGTTTTTTTTTTAAAAGTAAACCAAACAGTTTTCCCAAATAGAAAGCTATTCACCATTCACGGTAGTAAAGTAAAGCTTTACGATAGCGACTAACTTGACCTTTTAACCGTGTTTTAAATGTTAACCGGTACGAAAGTGAAAATATGTCAAGTGTGAGATGAGAAAAACCTTTGCAAACTTTGTACTAAAATGTCACTTTCAAATGAAAGCGTCAGTTTTGGATTGACTTTGATTTTTCGGTCTTTTCTACACAACGACTCGTTTAAATATTCAAAAGCTTTGAAAGTTTAACGTATAACAATAGAGAGCTTGCAAATGTTATAGTAATTAAACGTTAAAGTTTATGCTTTGTTTGAATAAGTAATTTTATTTCAAAGTTATAGAGCTTTTATAGAAGTATTCAGACATCATTTTATAATATAAAGTTTTCTTACAATCATTATAAATATATAAATTATTAATAGGAGACGTTTAAGTGTATTACTTGCTTGTAAGTTGAATAATAATAAGAAAAAATAGATAAGAGATTGAAATTAACTAAAAAGTGGTAAATAGGATTCATAATGGAAACATATTGGCAAATAAACAATTCATAAAAATTTTATTTTGATTTAATTACAATCAAAAAAGATTGATTTAAATTTTTTTTTTAATAAAAATGTTCAAATTAGAAAAATACATTCAGAAAAGTTTCAACCTAGTATTTTTGATGTTAGTTAAAAATATGTATTAAAAATCGGTCAAGTGCAGGATGAAGAGGGACAAACTTAACTTTGTCGTAAGTAAACGTTATAAGACTTTATTGTTTACTAGATATTATGATTCTATGTTAACGAGTGTGCTATAGGTTTTGATTTATTTGGGAGTAACGACCTAAAATATTTTTTTTTGCACAGCTTACCTTTACAGACCTGAGTATTTGATATCTATATATAAAATACCTTTGATTTTTTTGACCATTCATTTCGGAGAAAAAAAATCTAAAAAATATATGATGAAGTCACATATACGGTTGAATAAGATAGTGCTTTTGCCTTATTTGTTAAAGCAAAGATATATCGCTATTTAACCGTATATATGACGTCATTCGGCGTATACGCCTTCTTAGAATAGATTAAATTTCAAAATTGATTTTAACAATCACCGGGCTCATATTTTGAAAAAATAAAAAATACGTGTCTATTTATTTTTCTTCTAGTATCATATAACATAGTAATATAAATATGTAAAAAATATGAAATATTCTTAATTATAATGTTAGCAACACTGTTTATAAAGTAGTAGTTGCGGGTAGGTCATTTTAAATGATGTCTAGTATACCGATGTGAAAACATTATATAACCTTTAGTGCGATAGATTACAGTCACTCTGGTGTTTTCGTGCAGTGAACATGGAAGTTAGTGTTACAGTGTCGTGATTAAGGTTACCCTTCTCGAGGTCCACGTAAGTTTACTTTATTATCTATTTTAGTTGGCGATGTCGAGTGGTGGAGGTGAGAGTTGAGTGAAAGAGTTCTTTAAGCGTGCTCCTGGGTATCAAGCCCCAGATACTGCTCGACTCCGTATAAATTTTTTGTGTATACGTATTGCTGTACAGTAATGGGTATCATATCTCTCTCATATACTTAGCAATAATTAGAGTAAAACGTTTACTGAAACCAATAAAAAACTTGATAAAATTTTTAGATGAAATAATTGTTATTTTTTCATCTAAGGCAGTATTTCTAAATCTATCCAAACCGTTTTCATTAAGCCGTGTCGGGACCCCTAAAATTTTATGTTACCAGTGAAACTTCGGCGATAATCATTTTTCAAAGTCCACGGGGTGTTGTAAAACGACTTGCAAACAACGGGGTCTTCAGTGGACTAATTTTATTCTGAAAAGTCATTCCCTTAATGATATCTTAACTTTTCTCTTCGTTGTCTGGTCTATGCTTCTTTTGTAAGATAAATCGTATCTATAAGATATGGTTAAAAAAGATGAGATAGCAGATACTTGTAACAATCATTATTTATGCAATCTCCATGAGATCTCCATTGAATCATTTTTTTATGAGGTGTTTGGTTTTTTAGCAAAACTATGTTTTTCGTGAACCTTTTTGATTTTGAAAACAGAAAAATAGGAAGAATGACATTAATTTCACAAAATACAGTTTCTGAGGATTGATAACGATGGTGGTTGTAACCAAAAACAAGCAAAAAATATTCTTCATAAGGCCCTATAAAGGTTGTGTTAAATAACTGTGTTTTTGCTCAAAGAAAACTTGTTCAATACTACAGTTAATATTTTAAGTCCGTTGAAGTGCTTAATTTGTTTTTTAATTAAAAAAAATGGATTAAGTTTAAAAACATAAATTTTTAATCTTTGTGGAAGATTTAGAAATGAAATCCTTTTATCAAACCTCAACAAAAACTTGGTTCCTTTTTACACGATATGAGATTTCCTGAAGCGAAAAGTTATTTAAGCTCAACAATTCACCCGTTTTATGTTGCCAATTCTACGTGAGTGTCGCTACTAAGTCAGCATTTTACAAGTGATGGACACTCTTAATGATTTTAGAAATTGAGACGTTTATCTTTTGCTTTAAAGGAAAATTCAAAAATCACAACTCTTAGAATTTCAGGGCTTTCCAGAAGAATTTTGGGAGTTATATTGAATAAGACACCCATTAATATACAGAAATACTATTTAACATGCATTTTAGAAAGCAAGCGGTACCTGCGAACTGTGACCCATGACCAAGTTTAGGGACATCCTTGACTTGATTACATAGTTGTGTAATAATATAACTAATAACCAACTCCGGCTTCGGATCAAGTTAAGACATTTTGTACAAAATTTTAGTTCTAATAAGTATACAAAACTTCTATTGGGGAAAACTGCATCAAAATCTGCTGTATGGTTTTGAAGAAATCAGCGGCGAAATAGAAAGGTGAATAAAGTTTCGCGTTATGGTGGAGTTCAAGTGTAATTTATAAAAGTATCTAAAATTAGGATTAATAATTTATTTAATTATCAAACCTTTAATTTTGACTAAAACTCTTGAATATTAAAAACAAAAGTCTCATAGAATAAATCTGTATTTAACATTTTTTTCATTAAGTATTTTATACAAATAGACGAAGTAAATTGTTAACTTAGAATGATAAAACTTTTAACTACTCTTCCTAAGAGCATTGAGCGCTTTTCACGAAATAAATTTTACTGCTACAAAATGAGGCGAAACTCCATTTATTTTGAAAGTCACCTATTTAATTGAAGTAACTTGACGGCAGTACTTCAAAGGGTTCTAAAGTGCCTCTATAACTTTTTCTATTGTTGGCAACCCAGAGGGTAAGTGCAAATACTATGTGTTTGTGTACTTGTCACGAAAATTCTTTTTAACCCGTTTCTCAAGACTCGTTGAGGATTTTCTTAGGTATTGGATGTTTTTATTATCAACATGTTCTCATTTCAGTTCGCTATTTTCGCTCATAAATATTATGTTTTTCAGAATAAGTTACATTCTAGTTACCAACACTGTTGATAACTTGGTACTGGCGAATACTTTTTTTAATTTAACTGAGGTAGGGTACTGCAGGAAACTTCCTGCTCAAATATGGAGCAGCCCGACTGGGGTGGTACCTCGACCTTACAGAAGATCACAGCTAAATAACACTACTCTAAAGCAGTGTTGTGTTCCTGATGGTGAGTAAGGTGACCAGAGCTCCTGGGGGGAATTGGGGATAGGGCCGGCAACGCGCTTGCGATGCTTCTGGTGTTGCAGACGTCTATAAGCTACGGTAATCGCTTACCATCAGGTGAGCCGTACGCTTGTTTGCCGACCTAGTTACATAAAAAAAAAAAAAAAATACTTTGTTTATTTTTCATTAATCTTTGGCTCGCTAGATCTGAGGTATTCTGTCTAGTGATTTAACATAGTAAATATTGTCTAAAGAAGTGCAAGTATGTTTCACGTGGACGGTAAGTATCGTGACCACGCCTAATCAGTCTTTTAACCTGCTTTTGAATTACGAGCACCAGGCATTGCTCAGCTTCCTCTCTATGCATGTTTTAGACGTTTCTATAATAGATATCGTTCTACTACATTTTGAATCTAAATTATCAAACTGCTACAGCCAAGCTAACCAAGTTCAGCATGTATTTAAAAAATAAGTAAATATCTAAATTGAATAATCGAATCTTCGTCGCCATCTATGACGGTGGAGTAGGATAGTAGTCACTTCCGTCATTTTGACAGTCTCGACTCTTCATATGCCATCGACAGTCTGACTGAAGTCTTAGTTTTGCGTGGTCTCTCAAGCAGTGAAGTAGTCTCTAGATAGTGTCAGTGAAGTGTGTGTGCTTAAACAGAGAGCCTGAGCAGTGGAAGCGAGTGTTGTGATCACTTAAAGGACGTCCCCTTAAGTCTATACTTTGGTCACAAGTCCAAGGCACTGCTTAGGTTTCTGTCGTAATTGTTAGAGATCATATTTGATTATTTATCGGTTCAATAGAAGTATCTACGTTGTGTTTACCCAATGGTCCACTCAATATCATCACCCCTGTTAGTGTTTTCCTATATTTCCCTCTCCTCCTTCCTTCTCATCGTTAAAATCCCCGACATATATAACGTAAATACCATGAATTAGAAGTAAAGTGATAGGTATCTATCTATTCAACCTAATATGCTAGGACTAAATACTCAGTTTTTTTTTAATGAGCTTCTATTTTAATGCACCTTTGCACGATGGTAGGAGCTCAGACTTGCTAATATTTCCTGTACATCATAAATAATTTATAGAATATTTTGTAATGATGATTAACATGTGGTACCAGTCACAGGCGAGCTCAGTTTGACAATTGACTCAAATCTAACAAGAAATAATAAAAAAAGAGGTTATAATTGTCTTGTTATAAATAATTTCGTGGGTATAATTGAATTACGATATTGTTAACTGTACCATTACTATCACCAATATATTATTTTTTAATATTTGATTAATGGATATTCTACAACATACATCACAGTCATGTCCTGACCTCGATATTGAGGGCTTTGTATTTTGCGTATTCGGTGGAAAGAGCAAATTTTCCTCGAGTGAATTCTGGCAAAATGCAGCGCAGAAAGGAAAAATGTGTTGGAATGGCACTCACGTTTTGATACGCAATATATAAAGGTTGGAGTGATATTGTTTTTCTACCTAAAATTGCTTTTAAAATAAATTACACTCGTTACTTGCTTATCCATCATCTTAGATAAATACGATACAGATTTTTTTTTTAATTTTTATAATTGTTCCACAACATGAAAAATTAAAAAATACTGAAAAATTTAGCAGGTTACACTTACTTTTGTTTTGTTACTTACATTAAAAATGCTTTTAAAAAAATTAAAAAAAATTTTACAGAATTTTTTTTCTTTACTACCAAAAATATTCCTGAAGTACAAAGATAAAGGGCTTAGTTAAGATGTTTTATGTTAATAATGGTATATCTTGATTTATAAACAAACAACGTTTCAAACTAAAGGCTCAAAGAAAATCAGTACAAACAAGAGAATAATTTCATAAATCTACAAAGTGAGAACGTGACAAGGCTTTCTTTGGGAAGAGAAAAAGACGACAAAGCTTTCAAGGAATATTCTCAGTATTTGTATACTGTAAAATATAAATATTATTAACATATTAATAAAAATAGAAAAAAATGATTATTTGTATGTTGTTAATTTTACGATAAACATCAAAATAACAGTCCAAACTTAGAATTAATTCAACGATGTAAAATAATGCGGTCTCACCTTAAAAAACTTAGCTTAGACCATAGGTTAAAAAGACTGCTTTAATATTTTATGACTATTAATGCTCTTTATATTATCTACATACATAAAAACAGTAATTTATAACCTATTTTAGACAAAAATAAAAATATGTTCAAAAGAGGTTTATGGAGTTAGCAATCTATTGAGTTAGATGTTTGTAATTCAATCACTCAAAAACTGCTGGATGGATTTTAATGAAATTTAGTACACAGATACTTTATAATCCGGATTACAATATATGTAATCCAGAAATCAAGATATTATGTGGGAAGAAAGGATTTTTTTACATAAAAACAATTCACTCTAAACCCACCTTATAAAATTTTCGCGGACTAAGTCGTGGGCAGATACTAGTATTATTATATTTATACTTGTATATAATATATGAAAAACTAAAAAATATTAAACTTAAATTTACACATTTTATTTTGTTAATATAAAAGGTATAAATAATATTCAGCATTACGTGAAAGTGTGACCAACTTTGTACACCAAAAGAATTAATTTACACGTCCCTGAAAGAAGATATGACGTCAAAGTGAAGTCAATAAAGCCCTCTAAACCTCCGGGTCACTTGGTTGGGCCTGGGACTGGTACATGAATAATTTATTAAGACGTAATGAGCCGCGGGCGAAAAGCTGGGGATTGTATGGACGCCCTGCCGCTGGAGGGGTTTCTAAGAAAAGATTCTTTGGTTCAGTAGGCGATATGCATCGTATGAGATAAATTACTTTTTTAATCGACTATAGTATAGAAGAGTTACATTTACCTTTAATACTATGCACACCGAATATTCACATATCATAAAAAAGTGCTTAGTTTAACCTATCCTTAGGTTTAAACAGTGAATTTTAGCAGTGAAGGCAAGTGTTGGAATTCTGTTGTAAGAGATCATAATGTTTAGTTATTTATCGGATCAGCAGCAGTATCTACGTTGCTTTTACCCAATAGTCCATATGCAATATTGTCCCTTCATCAATCTTTCACTTCTTTCTCATCATTTTACTCCGAGTTGTATTTTAGGATTTCTAGGAATATCTACTTCCAAAAATTTTGACAGTCAAATTTTTTACACGTTCGAGTAATACAATTATTAATTCTAAACTAAAAATTTCATATTGTGAATATTGTAGTCATATTATACAAGTTAAGAAAAAAGAACTGCTTTTGTGTCTGCGTTGAATGAATTGAAATATTAAATTTTATCTTATAAAGTTTGTCTCGTCTGTTTTATGTTGAAAAATAAGTTGTAGATAACTTTATAAAACATACGTGGTAAATCTTGTACATTGTTTTCTGAATCATAGATTTGTCTGTCATTGAATCATAAAATGGCGTCAAGCTTATCAAAATTATATTAAAAGCCAAGGTTTATTACATCCCACTTTAAAGAATAAAATACTGTGTAAGCACCCATTTATCAGTGGTAACAATTGGCTATTAAGAATATTCAATAGTGGAATTATATCATGAGAGAGGAATGCAATTGAGAGAAAAAGCCGGGGAGCGCCTTGGACTTGCGACTAAGGTGTAGGGTTACAGGCCCGTTATATAATTAAAACTTTCTCCTTTGCTGCCTGGATACTAACTACTGCTACCAGACGAAAGATATATGATACCCATTACTGTACCGCAATATGTATACACAGTACAGGCTAGCAGTGCCTGGGGCTTGAGACCCAGGAGCAGGTTTATAGAGCTCTTTCATAATCATAATATAATAACTCTCACCTCCACCACTCGACCTCGCCGACTACAATAGGTAATAAAGTAAACTTACGGGGTCCTCCAGAAGTCAGTACACTGCGCGAAGACATCAGAGAGACTGAGACTAATCTATCGCACTAAAGGTTATATATTGTCTTCACGTCGGTATAATTGAAATAATATAAAATTATCTTCCCGCTACTACTACTTTATAAACAGTGTTGCTAACACTACAGTACATATTAAAGCTAACTTATTGGACGTGGACCTTATGAAGGGTGGCCTTAGCCACGACAATATAATACTAACTTCAAAAGACCAGAGATACTGCCTCTAATCTATTTCACTAAATGTTATATGTTGTCTACACGTGGGTATATTTAAAATAATAAAAAAGGAACTAACCAAAAACCATAATTTATCAACAGTTATACTAACAGTGGTGGAAGACTTCTAGGAAAAATTTTAGTTCAAACGACGTCGTAATATAAAATATAATTTTTAATTGCCACACTTTGTATGATACCAACCTTCTGACAGATTCCTTTAAAGACAGTTTTGAGGCTAATTTTGTATGGGACTATATATCTATTTCTTATTTAGTTATCAAACATTTCCTTAGCGGTTTATCAGTAGTCGAAGGAGCTACAGCATAGTAACAAACAGATGGCGTCACGTGCTTCTACGTGTTTATGATAAAAATAGTGTATCTGTTGTTTTATAGATGATCCACGTTAAAAGGGATGACAGAAATTGGTTTGCTCCTGTATTTTTTGCTATGTATTTTCACTTTTATATTTTCTAGTATATTTGTGGCGCGTGTTAGCTTTAGTGATAAAGGATTGTTTGTTCTTATTTAGATACAGGTAATTTTTACAGGACAAGAAGTACATGAAACCGTTATAATATTACAATATAAGTTATTAATAGTAATATATATTTTTTTACTTCAAATTTTAATTAAGTAAAATAAATACGCAGGGTATTTATTCCAGTTAAACTCTGTCTATACTAGAAAACCGTATAAAAACCATAGAGTTAGACCTTAGTAAGTCCGTCAATCAGTGAGAAGGGTCCCTTTTATTTACTTATTTAGAGATATGAATCAAATTGTTTAAAAAATCATGTATCTACAGATTTATTATTAAGATATACCTCGAGTTAAACAATATCTTTTCATACCGAATAACATTTTATTTTATTATTTTTTTCGCATATTATTTAATATATCCCTGAAATGTTGTCACTTATCGTTTAGATAACCTCTGACTTTAGAAAGATCAGATCAGACAAGTCAAGACATAAACTGAAAATTTTGAGCGTTACAAAATAGCATTTAGCTTTATCGTATAAGCGACTAAGTACTAAGCACCTAAGCAGTTAAGCACACCACGTCGAGTATTGAACGACAAAATGAAGTCACGTCACGATAATTTTCTGGCTCTCTGCTCTAAGTATGTATGAGGCTGAGCGTACGAGTACATAAAGCTGCTGGAAATAGGTCATTTTCCCCAGGCGATATCGGACATTTTCGATGACCAGCTTATCCCGTTTATATAGCACTCGACCGATAAATAAGTAGAACGATACATAATTATTGGATTTAGTTCAGCAGAGTTAATGATATCTTCGCTATTAAAGGAATATTAACTCTATGCTATTTTACACAATTGGCAGTTACACAATCATTATACTTTTTGGAGGATTATTTAAGTCTTTATATTATAGTTTTGTTTAGTTAAAAGATTTTTGGAGCAGTCGACGAATAAATATCTTATATATAAAATTCTCGTGTCACAATGTTAGTTACCATACTCCTCCGAAGCGGCTCCACCGACTTTTATGAAATTTTGTGTGCATATCGGGTAGATCTGAGAATAGGTCAACATTTATTTTTTATACCCTTAAGTGATAAGGGTGGCTTACTCCAAATTTTTTAAATTTATATGGCAAAACAACGTTTGTCGGGTCAGCTAGATTTTCTATAAAAAAGAGCACCATAAACCTTCAACTGGATAAGTGTTATCTTCTTTTCTATAGTTTAATTATTTATAATCACTAATACTAAGCTTCTTGTATAATTTTATAAATCTATTTTAAGCTAAAATGTAATAAATTAAACCATTTATCACAAACTTCTGAACTGTCAACAGCCTATTTACCATACTTGCCGAAGTGATCAATCCTTATGTTGGTAACTTTTCCTAAAAAAGATTTCGAATCAGATTCTCTAAAGTGATAGATTGTTTTAAAACTTTCTCAAGCGTTTTCTTGAAACAGTTACAGTTTGTTGTTGGGTAACAAAGTCTAATATAACACTAGGGAATTATCGATTGTCGATTTTTAGTAACGTAGTATCTACTTAACCACTGATTCATGGCCAATCAAATCAAATCAAAATAATTTATTTCAATTAGACTTTTATGAAAAGTACTTTTGAAACGTCAAAAATTTGTCGGTCAGTCAGTTTGTCTGAAGCTACCACCAGCTCGGAAAGCAGTTTTCTGTTGAGAAGAGCCGGCCAGAAACTCAACAGTCGCTCTTTCTGTTATACAAATCATTTAACTTGAGAGTCAACGTCACTTAGATTCCAAGCATTCTCATCATTTAAGTAATCCTGTACATTATAGTATGCTTTATATATTAATGACTTCTTGATACGAGTTTTAAATTGTTGAAGTGGCAAGTCTAATATAGGCTGTGGAATCTTATTATAGATGCGAACATCAAGCCCCATGAAGCTATTACTCACTTTGTGGAGACGATAGTACGGCGTTACAAGTTTATTTCTGTTTCTAGTATTAACATTATGTTGGTCACTGTGTTTTGAATACAAATGAATATTCTAGTAAATGAACAAAATATTACAATATATGTATTGAGATGGGACTGTAAGAACGTCTATTTTTTTATAAACATCTCTAAGGGAATCCCGCGCTCTTAAGTTATAAATGGCCTGAACAGCTCTCTTTTGAAGAATAAAAATGGATTCAATGTCCGCGGCCCTACCCCACAGTAAAATGCCATAAGACATAATACTGTGAAAGTAACTGAAGTAAAATAGCCTAGCAGTATTGATATCAGTCATTTGTCTGACTCTCCTTACTGCGTAGGCAGCTGAGCTGAGTCTTCCCGCTAGAGATGATAGATGGGGGTTCCACTGGAGTTTTGAATCTAAAGTTATACCGAGAAATACCGTCGAGTCCGCCACATCTAAAATTTCACTATTTAAACGTAGGTTAATTTTTTGTTTTTTTAACATTAGGTAAAGCAAACTCAACGCATTTAGTTTTTTTAGCATTAAGAACTAAGTTATTTACCGTAAACCATTGAAGAACCTGCGATAATGCACTGTTTACATCGTCATAATTATGTTTATTTCTGTTTACTTTAAATATAAGAGATGTATCATCAGCAAAAAGTACAATATCACACATGTTCTTTACATAGTATGGCAGATCATTAATATAAATCAAAAATAAAAACGGGCCCAAATTGGATCCCTGTGGAACGCCCATTTGTAACAAAGATCCAGAAGATTTTACACCATTAATAGTAATCCTCTGGACTCTTTGATTTAGGTATGAGGCAATTAGATCCAGAGAAACACCACATATACCGTAATAATTAAGTTTTTTTTAAAGTGTTTCATGTTGAACACAATCAAAGGCCTTGGACAAATCGCAAAATACACCAATCGCATTTTGTGATTTCTCCCATGCTTCATAAATATGCTTAAGAAGAGCAACTCCAGCATCTGTTGTTGACCTACCCCTAGTAAAACCATACTGTTCACTATGAAATAGGTTATTTTCATTAAAATATTCTAAAAGTTGGTTTGAAATAATCTTTTCAAAAACTTTACTCAGTGATGGTAATATAGAGATTGGTCTATAGTTACCGGGATCTTATCAATATTTAGTGTATGATTTTAATAAGATCAAATCCTAACTAATATTGTTATTTCGAAAGTAATTCTTAAAAAAGGTTGATAATACTTAAGAATATAATCTAAACAAACAAATTTGCGATTTAATATACTTCTTACGCCATCTATTAACGGATTGATGGTCTATCTTGTCTGATACGCAATTACGGGTAGATCACTGAACCGATTCTAATGAAATTTGTTACAGAGATAGATTAGAGCTTGAGAAGGACATAGGCTTTGTTTTATCGCGAAAAAAAATCGTAAGAAAATCAACTGAACCAATGAGTGTACGCCATCTATTGACATGGGGATGAAGTGCATGTCGAGGTGTCATTTCGTTAGTGTTGAAAATTAAAATGTCCGTCAAAAAGACCGTCACTATACAAAAAATGTGTTTTTGTGAAAGTGTTGCCATCTCTTAGCGCGCGTAGAATACTACATTTTCGCAGAAACACCTGTTGTTTTAACTCTAATAATTTCCGGTATACAACATAGTGTCGGTATATGACGTAGTGTCGTGTCTGAACTTGTTAATTAATGGAATAATGTCATTGAAAAAGGTTTTTGGAAAAATCGGATTAAAAAAAAGAAGTCATGCTTAATGCCCTCTTCAAGGATTAACAAAAAACCATAACATTATATAATTTTTTTATTCTTTCTGGTGCAAAACTTGTCATTACTTTTTGGTAAATTTTCAATCACTCATACTGAAAAAACGAGCTTTTTTTATAGTGTCACTCTTCTTATCAATGTGCGATATAGCGATTAAAATGTGAAATAAAACCTAAATCATACACGTGGTAAATTACACCCGGGTGAAGCCGGGGCTGGTCGCTACTATGGATGTTGTTTACCTCACTTCAGCTAAACAATCCTTTCTCAAAGGATATTGATTACGAACAGACTTGGCAACTATCCACTCGTTTGAGGAGATGAGACTTTGTAATCAATAAAAGTAAAATGAATGTATATAAAAATATATTTATCATTAATTCATCATCATCATCATCATCATCATCAGTCATTATCATAATCTCAAGCTACTAACAGCATATTACTTAACGCGAGTCCTCTCAGAATGAGGGGTCTACTCGAAATAAGATAAAATTAACTACCCGCGAATACTAATTTCTAAACGGTGACCTCAATCATAAAGTAGTGCCTTAATGTGTGGTGGTATTTTGATATAATTTTGGACTTCAAGATGTTGGTATAGCTACCGGCACGTAAGTATAGGTTTGACCATGAATGCGCAGAAGTCTCTATTAGGGCCTTTTTTAGCGGGGAGCGCAGGGAGAGAGCAGCGCAGCACACGTGATTGGTTATTATGAGACGTTTTAGTTCCCGCGCGTCTGCTAGTTGTCCAAATAGTAAATGTCGGGGATGGAACTGCCAATATGCCCACGCTCACGGTTGTGAGCGTGTTGTGTAACTTTACCGAAACTTTCCCCCACTGTTTTTCCTCAGACCTAAACTTAGCTGCCGGCTACTATAATTGGTTTATAGTAATGCAAATGAACTTGCTTAGTTTTGATAAAAATTCTCTTGTTTTGTTAACATGTTATCTAGAAGAAGTATAATCCGTTTTTATAACACAACCATGAGGGTTTACAACAACGAATTACAAATGTACGCACTTATTTTGAGCCGGGATTAAGTCAGATTTGTCCGGGAAACTTTGTACAGGCGCAGGCTATTCTTCAACTTGGATATCACACAACATATTTTCGTCAAATGTTATTTGTAGCTTTAAAGAGAAAGTTAAGACTAAGTACTAAAAAGTTACATTTTCGTCGCACGAGTATGTATGTGCGAGAATAAGACGTTATTTTTAAGAAAATAGATCAGTGATTATCAAAGTGTTTGATTAGAGTTATAGGGGGGTTCAGGTTGCGGTTCGATAGGATGTAAAAAGGGTTCTTAAGTCTTCAGCACCGTTTTTATAGTTCTTCGAAACTGAGTACGTTATTTGGTAATACGAAATTTGAGAGATAGCGAGAGAGTAGTCCAAAATAGACTGTTATACTATACAACTATTACAGTATCTGAGTTACAGAAATGGAAAATACTTTTATTAGCCTGGATTCACTGAAACTCGTAGTCGATCCCAAGGGTTCAATATAGACCATTTTAGGGCCTCACCTCGCTTAGATATTTATTAAATTTTGATAATTGATCGCTATATTTAAAAAAAATGGGAGTAGCACTGTATAGTATAGTAATTAATACAATACGAATGTAATAAAAATCTTCATTTAAACAATAGCTTTATCCTCGTTACTAAATTATGTATCTCTTTAGATCCTGATAATTGATCCTGTTACTGTTTATTTATTCACGTATCTGAAACAGATTTTGTTTATGTGAATATCATCTGTTATAATGTAGGTAAGTACCTGTTATCTTGGTTTCTGTAGGTATCTACTATTAGCTGATGATAAATATTCTTACCTGCATCTACATCTGCTATTATAGTCTTTATCGACCTCCTTTTTTTAAAAATTAATAGCAGTATGGATCACATACTACTAGTATTCCCTTTACCCCTCCAACTAAGCTAAATGCTTGTGTCAGGAGTGGGCCACGTCAGTAGTCCAATGTCCGTATTTGAACCCACGACTTGTTGATCGTGAATCCAAAGCCCGAACCACTGAGCTACTGACGCTTGAATCCATTCATCCATCCATTGACCAATAACAAGTTGTAATCACGAAAAACCACTGCTGGACGTATTATTTTATTTAAGATTCCAATAATGCTAGCAGAACTGTTGATAGTGTTTGATTGGTTAGCTGGTTCTATTGATTTATTTTAGAACAGACTAATCAGCAGCAGTTTGACGAGTAACTTCGTGAAGTAAATGAAGACGTGAAGTATCAACTTAAGAAGTTTAAAACTTCTAGATTTATTGAGGAGTAGGAGGAGTCTTTGATAATTATTATATTATTTAATTTTGTTTAACAAGGTCAAGCATTGAAGGTGAGTGAGCGTTTCAAACCCCACGCACTGCTTGGTTTGTTGTCTAAAGTGTTCTTATAGTCTTTTTAAGGTTGGTTGAGCCTTTTTAAATCGAGTAAAGTAGTATAAATAGCAAAATAAGAGATAGGCGAATAGAGATAGACAAAACACTGACATAAATCCGAATATGTCTAAGATCAACCCTCTTCAAATAGAAATATTGAACTGGAGTAGCTGATATTCCCGTAGAATATGTACAAGGATTTTTCACGACTTAACCTAATTTCCACTCAGTTGAATTGAGACCCCAGTCTCAAACTCTCGCCTACACTACTCGATCAAAGAATTAAAAATTACAACAACTACATCAATGTCTCGCCAGATCTTCAGTAAAGATTGCACTACACTTCACTGTGATGATCAAAATTAATTACACGAAATTACTCGTCAAACTGTCGATAAGTTATCGAAAGAACGCTTTTTCATATTTTTTTATTCTAAGATTCTTTAAATATTATCATTTGTCTTTCTTATGTATGTATGCTTGAATGAAATCTTGATAATGCTTTTTTGGCTAGATGATGTTATTCTTAATCCATTATGGCGGACGGCCTAAGATGGCGGATTAGGTATTTGTGCACGCCTATGATATGAGTATCTAAGAAGAATATAAAAATAAAATAACTTCAATCTTGTATTTAATTTGTTTGAAAATTTCCAAATCATTTTATTTTAATTTCAACAAGTCTTCAAAACTTTAGTAAAATCTGACACAGCCGCAAAAACAAAATCAAAAACCGTTGTATTCAAAACATATGTAATAGAATCCATTGAATACAGATTGTTTTATTTCGGAGCGAGTTTTCATTCAAATTAATTAAAAACATGGCAAGAGTAATCGATACTACGCTGGTACAGATTTAACTAAGTAAATATTTCTAGTTGAATGCTTTTTAGTTACTAGTAGTGTAAAAACTAATTCGAAAACAAAAAATAATATTCAGAAGTAGGGAAATGTGCATGTTTTTGATTAGCATCCAGATTAATGATTATAGTAGACACTAGTTGACGTATAGTTAAGGTTAACAAAAAAAAAACAATTTTAATGTTCAATATGAAATTAGTACAAAAAAAAAGTGTCAGTGTCATCATTATCTCGGACAAACTATAACTGTTCAGGGATAAGCAAGAGTATATCTGTTAATCCAAGTTATCTGTGTGCCAAACTAAAATCCGTTTAGTCGTCTTCGTCTGATTGAGTAAGAAACATCCAAATCTCTATATCTCCAGACAATCGAGACAATCGAGACGATCGAGTGAATCGAGACGAAAAATTGATTTTAAAGAGTTCCCTAGCGTATCCTCAAAGTATAAGAAAAAAATGCAAATGAATTAAAGAGACCCTCTTTCTTGCACCAAAAAAAACATAATTTAAATAGATAAATAAAGAAATATTGCCATATAAAGAACATTCTGTTACTGTTAGTTAATGAAATTACATTAAAATAAATAAGATTGTTCAAAGCGACAGTAATTTCCCAAAGCGAATCCCGGAACTATTTTCAAATGAACAGTTCGAGTTAAAAGCAAACAGTCGTAGTATCCGGGAAGTCAAATAATCGTCCAGAAACGGCGTTTGAACGAAGCGCACGAGCTCATCAAATAGTCTGCCTTCTGTATTATTATGTTTACAAATGAATTTACAATTTATATTTTAATTTTTATATTTTAGAAAAAGTTAGTATACTTAGTTGTCTGTTACTCAATCATGCAAAAAGGCTGAAGGAATTTAAATGAAATTTATCACGCACACTTTATAACCTGGATTAACACATAGGCTACTTTTTAGGCGGGTTGACTAGTGGTAGGAAAATTCACTCAGTGCGAATATTTTTTCTATTACCAAAAATATTCCATTAGTAACACTGTCAGAAAAACCTGAACTACACTGAGTGCGAAATGAAATTTCTAAGAATATTCCACACAGATCTGATAATGTTTTCCATCGGAGCTATTTCGTTTCTCGAAACTAATTTCGATAATGGTTTTTTCATTCTAGCTAGTAAAAAATATCATTTTGCTTTCAGAGTAATCCATGTTTTTTCTTTTCTTCAATATTTAGATAATATATTTTTTTTGGATTTCCGAAATTTTAAGATACGTCTACTTACAAGTACAATGTCGCGAGATAAGATAATGTCTAGATAAATTTAATAACTTATAAAATATAATACTACTTCATCTATATCTCGGAGAAATGATTGCCTTTCATTGTATAAGCCTATAAGGTTAAGTTAAAATAAACCTAACCTAATACAAGGCTAGCCTAACACAGGATGGAGCAGATGTAAGCGACCAATAACAAACGCCAGCCAATCAGCACATTGCGATGACTATTCGATTATTCGATAATCGTTTACTGCTGTAATAAAAAAAAACTGGATTGGAACCCCGGTAGTAAAACCTTATGTATATGACTGCTCGTTAAAAATTGATAGATATAACGCAGCTACTAGTGATTGTATAAACAAAGGATTAGAGGTCATAGAAAATGAAATATATTGTAACCAAACAAAACGAGAAACATCTATCGATAGAATATTAAATAAGAGGACATTTGTTACCAATAACAGAGCCAACAAAATGAATAACATGAAATATCAAACTGTAGTGGAATATTGAAAAATCTACTTGAGGCAACTGCAATGCGACAAATCGTATGGACACGTTTAAATTATTGTATTTCCTTCAAGTACGGAGTCGGAATTTAGTTTGACATACACTTCGTAAACGTTTCGGAATGATTGTGTGACTTTCCGGATACTGCGTTTAGTTCCGACTTCAATTAGGACGGATACCAGATGAATCTGTAATATTGAACTGATGTGAGTGTCAAATTTAAACAAAATGTGTCCAATAATATGATTCGTAGATGAAACATGTCCAAGAAAAAAGACAATAGTCCTCAAATATTTGCCAATAGATATCCACATTATTTGTGAGAGTCATAGGCTATATATAACCCGAAAAATTAAAACACATTTTCTTGGTAGTAGATTTGCAAAGTAAGTCGGAAAAAAACGATCGAACGAAAACATTTCTTACCAACGCTGCCGTAACGGTGAGAGATGTTATATTATGCTTCATAGTTGCGGGTAGAGTATGAATGAATAAATGAGTGAGTGAGTGAGAGAATAATTTGTGTGTGCAACAATTTCACCTCAGTGAAGCGAGAGCGGGTCGGGTAGTATGTAATAAATGTAATGAAGTAACGCTACATATTAAGAAAAAAAATAGTATAGAAAATTTTTAATATGTAGAAATGCATAGAAATGTGCATAATATAAAAATGAAAAAAAAAATCGGTACGATAATGCACATGTAAAATGTAAAATATGTGGACAGTTCGAATGAGTGCATGCAATCTATATCTATACTTCTATACTAATATTATAAAGAGGAAAGATTTGTATTTTTGTATGTAACGAATAAACATAAAAACTACTGGACCGATTTCAAAAATTCTTTCACCATTAGAAAGCTACATTATCCCTGAGTAACATAGGCTATATTTATTACAAGAAAAAATTAGAGATCCCCAGAAATTCTCACTAAAACCAACACAAGGTGCAAAAAAATTAGCCATAAAATATCTTTCATCGCATGCGCTGCGAAAAGTATTGATGATAGAACAAAAAAATGTTCTACAATATTATAGAACGTATCAATATCTATAAAAAACTCCGCGAGACCATATGTTCAACTATTATAGTTACGTCACTATAACTACTTTTTTACATTTTGAAAGTTGATAAAAATGCCTATCAAAATCAGACCATGTTTTCTATAACTTTGTATTAATCCTTATCCAAATAAATTATTTCGTATTCAAGACTATTTTAATACCTGTAAATTACTTTTTGAATTATTAAAATCGGACTTTCCATTCAAAAGATATTACGAAATTAAAAATATCAATATAAACAAAAAATACACGTCGACGCGACGGGCCAGTATAGCGACGCAGCGCAGCGAGTAAAGCGGCAAGAGAGTGGGCACCGAAATGCGGGAGGGCCAATATATTTTTAAAAATAATATTCCACCCGCGCGAATCCGGGATGGGCCGCTAGTTTAAAATAAAAGAAGAAAAGAAAATACCTAAGACTAGAGACAGATTTTGTTCTATGAATAAGTAGGTTAAAAGATATGTTCATGTAAAAAATCCGTGACCTTTACTTTCTAAGTATATTAATTTTAACAATTATTTTCAGGGGCTTCTCAGTGGTAGCACCAGAGGTTGCTGTGCCAGGGAAGACAACAGCTATTCTTGTCACTCTCCATGGCAGAGAGGGAGACAAAAACTTGGATCCTCTCAATGTGACAGTAAGGCTGGAAACACAGGATGCTGACAATGATGTCAAGTTACTAACTACTGCAAGTCAGATGATTACAGGTAAGAGACAAGCTAACAAAGATACTAAAATACAAGCTTTCCCTTTCTGGGGGCATTGTAGTTAAGCAAGCAAGCAAAGCATAAGCTATAACATCTTTTTCTTGAAGTAACATACCATTTTTGACACCTTATATCTTCGTTTTGAATAAAGCTAGAGGACTTTTTTATATATATCACTCATTGTGTCCATCGGTACTCTTTTTTTATAACTTAGCAAGTGATAACACTTATATGTTTAGTTTTGATTGTCAAGTTATTATCCTGTTGTAGTAATAAAGATGTCTAATATAAATGCGCTCAGAGTTGTTGAATATGTGCTTTCATATATACTAACTAAAATAATTAACTTAGTTCTACGTGAGATCTCACAACTTAATAGAATCAAAAGGCTCTGTTACTAGAATTGGCTTCTTTTACAGTTTATAATAAACTTTTAGCATCAGTATAAATAAATACTATTAGATTTTTTATAGTCATGTTTGTGATACCTAATATTTTCAAACTCAAGCTAAGTGCTGAAGAGAGGCCAAAGCAATTTGTCTTTTACAATAACTAACTCGTATCTAGAAGCTTCGTGTAAATTAATATACTGTTAGTATTACGAGCTCACCTCCTTGGAAAGTTAGTCATATATAAACTTTCTCTGTTACCAGATCCACAGCTTCTAGAAATTACTACTATATAAGTTTTACTTGTAAAGTTCTAGATGTTAATGCTGAACTGTTGATATGGAGAAGGTTTTGTTCATCACTACATAGGAGTTTTATTTTAAATCTAATGCTGTTTCTTTAACTTTTATTGCTAGCAACACTATTGATACTGTTTGATTAACTAGCAATATCTATTGGTTAATATTTAAAATACCCCCATTGACATCTCATAAGTTCAGTCCAAATTGCTAATCCTGCTGATGAGTATATCTTATACTAATATATAAAGCTGAAGAGTTTGTTTGTTTGTACGCGCTAATCGCAGGGACTACTGGTCCGATTTGAAAAATTCTTTCACTGTTAGATAGCCCATTTATCGAGAAAGGCTATACCCTATATATCATCACGCTACGACTCATAAGATTCGCATTACGCGGACGAATTCGCGCGTTTCGACTAGTATGCATATAAGTGTGAGTCTGGACACTTGTGTCCCTTACTGAGGATAAATTTAATCAGTTAATATTGTTGCTAACTTAGTTAAATATTGAATGAGTGGTCTTGTTAACTTATTCCTGAGTCTCAGGTTCTAGTCACTGCTCGGCGTCCGGTCTTAATTTGCATGTTGTTATCATTTTTTACGTGTTGCTGATAAGTAACGATCGTTAATACTTAATATTATTTATCATTACTTGCGTACAATATTCAGAAAACAATATATTAAGAAATGTTTAAGTCGTTAGAAGCTTATTGTTCAATAAGTTATTGAAAAAGGTGGTAAAAAGCAGAAGCAGAATGTAATAGAGAATTTGAATATACTTTTTTCTAAATAAATGAAGCGATAACCATTAATTACGAAAATTGGCCAAACCACAAGTTAAGATCCTTAAAATTAATATAGTGTGAATAGCAAATTGCACCACATGCAAATTTAACTTGGAAACTTACTCATAACATATAAAACTTCCCTTGGCTGTTGTCCTATAATTTAAAGTTCAGTTTCCTTTATATAAACATTGAAACTTCTTAGTATTTTTTGTGACAAAAAATTGTTGAGAGTTGCGTAGTGGCAATAGAAAACAAATTAAACACAGTTTATCTGTTATTTCTCTGTTATGATTTCTAAAATAACAGTCATCAAGTATCGATACCCACACGTCATCGATTTAGAAGAATCGATATTAACTTGATAAGTCGACTTTTTGTATGGTTAAAAACACAGTCAATACTGACTTAACAAATATTCATGGAATACAAAAAAATTATAGATAAAATATATACTGTTACGCACTTAAAAGAAAGGTTGATACTTGATTCTATTCGATACTTAATATCGAAAGAAAGGTATCGAAAAATATCAATAGCACTGTCAGAGTGTAATCATATTTACAAGATTATTATAATTGTCAATATATTAATATTATCACGCAGTTCTCAATGTTAGAAATGGGTTGATAGTCTTCAAACGGCTGAACAGAACTTCACAAATTATGTCTCAGAACCATCTCGATTAAATTATCTTCGAAACAAATATAACTTTATCACAATCGGTCCTTTATCTCGGGCGCTGCAATACTATAGACAGACATAAGGAATCACGGATAAATTTATAACACCGATGTAGCATCGAGTTTTTTCTACTTATTGCCAAGAAGTCGTCAAAAAAATACTTTTATGATGATTACGAGATGAACATGAAAGAGCAGATTTTTTGCTTCATTATGATGTTGTGATTGATAATTAATAGTTAATCCTTCAGGAGTGTTGTTCATTCGAAAATTATTTTAGTAGCATCACATATACTCTAAACTAGCCCATAAATAAAACTCTCAGATATCTGAACTCAAACAAAATTATTTTGCATGTTATAAGTTTACGGGGAGCGTGCACCGTAAAAGTGTTTCCTTCGGTATTGTGAATTATCGATGTGGAACTTTCTGGATGGAGCTGAATATTTTCCCTTTTGCCTGACTTTTGCTTTAAAGTCTATCAGTTGCATAAAGTTCAGTTTGTTGTTTTAATCTTATTTTATAGTAAAAAGTAATAGCTACTAAACAGTGCTTGAGGCTTTATAATGAACATAAACCCCCTTAGCGCAACCTGTCTAAATTAGCTCTATATTTTGAGATACCTTCACTTCAATTCTTACATCTCAAGTGAATTTTTATTTTGTAATAATTGTCTATAGCAAATATTATTGTGGTTTTCAAAAAAACAAGAAATAAGAAATTGTTATATGCACACATCTTCAATATCAATTATCAGCCATTTTACAAAAATGTCAACAAACTATTTACAAAATTCTGATACATGCTTTTGGAGAATACACAGAAATAAAAAGAGGAAGACCACGACTATCTTACAGACAGACTACGTTAATTAGGATAAAACTAAATTATCAAATTTTAAGTATGAGTAGAAAACCATACAATATTATCAAGGCTGAATATAATTTTAATATATGTCACGAAACGGTAAAGAAATTGCTCAAATTGTGTTTTAAAATAATCAACTACAAATTTTGACACCATTTATAAATTAGTATTCGCGAGTAGTTCCTTTTATCTTATTTCGAGTACATCTATACTATTATATAAAGAGGAAAGATTTGATTGTTTGTATGTTTGTTTGTTGCGAATAGGCTCGAAGAGTACTGAACCGATTTTGAAAATTCTTTCACTGATAGTAAGCTACATCCTTTCCGGGTAACGTAGGCTATGTGGTGTTGCCATAAATATTCTAATTAAAAAGATATGGCCATTTAAGTGCCATAACCTGGTCATTTTGTAAATTGAAGGGTTTCTTAGGAACTACTAAACCGATTTTAATTTTTTTTTACAGATAGAAAACTACACTATTCGTGAGTGACATAGGTCATGTAGTGTTGCCATATACATTTTTTTATTAATAGAATATGGCCACTTTGTTGTTACTAATCCGATTTTAAAAATTCTTTCATTGAGAGAAGTCTATAGTATTTCCGTCTCTCTTCCTCTTATATACTATAATTCTCTCTCATCCTCTATCTTTTTTCTCTCTTAAATTTTTATCTTTATTGAGCTGTTCAGAATGATCGGTCTCTTTTCACTTTCTTTCTTTCTTTCGAATATCTCTCTCTCCACTTTGTCTGCTCAATTTTATTTTTGCTGTCGTCCCTCTTATATTATCTGTTGCTTTTTTTCTTTTTCTTTTTCTTTCTATAAATGATAGAAAACCTAATAATGAAAAAAAAACACAATTAAAGAATGACAAATTGAGGACATTATTTATAATATTGCTTTAAATACCCGGAGCGAAGCGAGGGCAGGCCGCTTGTAATATATAACTTTCGTCTGATAGGATTGAGCCAATTTGTCATGTCAGTACATATTAATGTATTGAGACTAATAGTGTAGCGTTGTTTGGTGGTAGGCCTCCGTTATTGAGGAGCGCGTGAGTAATGTACTTTATTATTTTAATAATCGGTTGTGAGTTCGAGCGGTGGAGGTGAGAGTTTGAACATTGTAGAAGACGTCTTTAAACCTTGTTCCAGGGTGTCAAGCAGGCACTGCTCGGCTCCTACCTAGATTACATGTTAATATTGTCGTTTGAGTGTTACTGCGCGGTATAGCTCCCATACTTAATTTAACAGGAAACTTTGCCAAGTTTCCAACTAAAATATATTTTTCTGCCTAACAAAAACAGTCCTTTACCATATTTACATTGGTAGATAAGATAATAGAAATATTCAGAATAATATCAATTTACAACGTCTCAGGGAATCATAAAGGCATTTTGTCTGGAAACTTCAGACATTCCAGTATTCATGAAGGAAGTTAGACGTTTTATAGTTCCTTTGTGGTTTTAAAACCCCTTGTGTGATTTTGTATGCTTTTCTGTATTTAAAAAAAAAATGGTTGGATTGTTAGCCTTTTTTTATCTATATACCATCTATATCTCTATCATCACGCAAAACGGCTCGACTGATTTGAATAATATTTTGTACACGAATAGTTAAGTATGTGGATTAAACACATAGGACACTTTTTATCTTGAATAAAAAGTTACCGTTCCTGTGTGATATAATGGTATGATTGGACAAAATAAATCTGAAGCTGAAAATATTATAGATAGTGTTAAATTGTTGTTACTAAACATGGCGAAAAATGGCGTTATTACTATTAGAATTATTTCTATATGTTATAGTAGCCCAGGTAATAAGGTTAATAAATAACAAAGATTTTTTTTCTATTTCCTTAAGACTATAATAATAGTATTCCGTAAAAGATAGTCGATATGTTGGAGAATAGTAAAAGATTATCGAATAATCGAATTGTAATCGCTATCCATGGCGTTGGAGTAGGGTAGTAGTCACTTCCGTCGGTTCGACAGTCAGACTGTGGTCTTACTCTTGCACGGTCTCTCAAGGAGTGAAGTAGACTAGATAGTGCTAGTGAAGTGTTAAGTGCAGTGTTGGTATTAGTGCTGGAAGAGCTGTCCGATTAAGGTCACGTGACGTACCATACAATTTTGTTGCCACGTCTTGTGGTAGGTTAGGTTTATGTGAGTTTAACCGTGGGTTTAAACAGGGAGCCTGAGAAGTGAAGGCGAGTGTCACAATTGCTTAAAGGACGTCCTTAAGTTAAGCCTACACCTTGGTCAAAAGTCCAAGGCACTGCTTAGGTGTCTCTCGTAATTGTTAGAAATCATATTTTATTATTTATCGGTTCAGTAGAAGTATTTACGTTGCGTTTACCCAATAGTCCATTCAATATTATCACTCCATGTAGTGTTTCCCAATATTCCCCTCTCTTCCTTCCTTCTCATTATTAAAATCCATTTTAATAATGAGAAGGAAGATTAGTCTATATTTTATGTCTTAGGTTATCGAACAAACACAATTACACAACTTTTTTTAATAATTGAGCAACTTTTATATTTTACAAGTATGAATTATTTATATTCAGTTTTTAATAAAATGTAAACATTTAATACCTGAAGCGAATGTGCGGATTATTTAAGCTGAAATTAATTTTTAAACATGTAGAATAAAATATTTAAACAGAGAAACATTTTGATTACATATTTACTTTTGTGCTCTGGATAAAAATAATTATTTTTATTGATAATATTAAAGGTTTAGGAGTCATACTGCGCAGCAACACTCAAACGACAATACCTACATATTATACAGATGTTAGCCGAGCAGTACCTAGTACTTGAGACCCAGGAGAGGTTTAAAGACGTCATTTACAACCGTAATCTCTCAACTTCACACTCGACCTAGCTACCAAATATTAAAATAATAAAGCACATTACTCACGTGCTCTTCGATAATACAGACCTAGCACCACGCCACCAAACAACACTACTTTAATATGTACTACGCGATATCACTTGACAGACTAACTCAATCCAAAAGTTATATATATTGTCTATTCTAGTTATTGTCTAGTCTAAATAAAATAAAATGAACTAACCGTGAATATTAATACTATTAAATTATTATTATTTTAAATGTAGAGCCTTTTACGAGGTATTCTATAGGTTTAGTTTGTAGGTAAGGTAGGATAGGTAAAAATTGAGTAAACTACCATTATCATCGTATAGGTGGCTAGACAAAACTTTATTGTACTTTCAACTAATTACATAACCTACTTCACGAATGATAGTTGGCACTTGAAAATCACCTTTTAACTCTACCCCCATTCATCTTACACTTGATACACCGAGCAATCTCAATGGTACATTTATCTACGTCCAGATACTGTCACTGATGTCCTGTCCTGTACTTGCCAACTGCTTTACTTTAATATTTTATATTTAAAATCAAATATTTTATTTATTTGAGCTTTTGAGTAATTGCTAAAATGTACTGAATATACAAAACATTGTTTTGAATGAATATGTTTATACAAATTCTGAGGAAATCAAAATTTTTATGTTTTCTTTAAAAAAAATTGTATAAATAAATGTTTCAAATAATATCTTCTCTATTAAAATAAACTGATAGAATCTTAATAGTTCAGTAGTTCGTTTTATAATATCAATCTCTTCAAAAAATTGTCAGAATTTATAAAAATAATGAGATTATTTTTAAAAATAATTATAATCAGAATCATTAAAAACGGATTTAATGTATATATATATATTGTAAAAAGGCAAAGTTATCTCTGGATATACTGAACCGATTTTGAGAATTCTTTTACCAATAGAAAGCCACATTATTTGTGAGTGTCATAGGCTATATATAAACCCGAAAAATGAAAAGACTTTCTCTTGGTATTCGGATTTGCAAAGTAAGTCGGAAAAAACGTTTCTTACGAACGCTGCCTTGACTATGAGTGATATACGATTCATATTTGAGTGTATGAATGAAGAAATGAGTTAGTGAGAGAACAGTTTGAATAATCTTAAATATTCTAAATCACTCAGTTTCCATCTAGAGTATTTTACGTTACTGAGTTTGATTATACAATGTCTTCTCTCCTTCTCAGTACCCAGTTACAAAGTTTACGAAGACAAAGTCGCAGGTAGTTACTAGTTCTATCCAGACTATACACTGAATTACTGTTAATAGCTCAAAGCGTTCAGATATCCTTCACTTAATGATACATCCGAGATCGGATCGAGTGATAGGTTCTCGATAATGTCGTGAAACGTCTTACTCAATTATTGAATGAGAGATCTATCACAATAAATGAATGTAATATTCTATTACTACTTATCCAAAGTAAATATATATTTGATTTATTATTATTTAAATTAAAACATACATGTTTGAACGCTGCCAGAAGAGGTAACTTTTTTGTTAAAATATGTTAGTCGGAAAATTAAGAATAATCAAACAATCAAATCACAAAACATCTAAAAATTATATGTGCAAATATTCTTCAATAATTGCTCTTTAAATAAGACGAATCCTATAAACATCGGCTGCTTGTTTTAGAAGAAATAAGTGGGGAAAGAAATGAAAGTAAAGAGAATATTTTTCACTATGAAAACATTACTTTATTAAAACTTTTCATTGATTTAAAAAGAACCCAAAGTAACAATCACATGACCACCTTCTGATTCCATCATCAAATCATGTCCATATTATAATAATATGGAATTGTTTCAACTAAATTGTAAACGAAACAAATTCACTTACAATATTTGATGAAGGCGTAGACAAACAGACACTGCAGATAAAACTAAGTTTAATTATAACAATTTAAAAAGATATAAATCAGAGAAAATAGAAGGAAATTGAATGGAGTATTGGGTAAACGCAACATACTCGTAGATACTCTTACAATTACGACCTAAGCAAGACTTGGCTTGTGACCAAGGTGTTGGTTTAAGGGCTGCTTTTCATTAAATTAAAACACTCACCTCCACTGCCCTCTTTTAAACCCAAGGGTAGGTTAACCTACACCTAACTTATGCGCCGACATATTATATAATATTTTTGCAACATAGGATTTCAATTGGGAAATATATCTAGATTTCAGTCTGTCAGTACATCGTGTGATAGATCAAAGCGTACTGAGAGAATCTTCCTTCAAAGATATCAGACTAATGCTGTGTCTACACCTTCGGGCTATATACATACGTGAAGTGCAGGCAATAGATTTATCTCTTACTCCTACTACAGTTAAATTTAATGAAATATTCGTCAATTTAAAAAGTAAAATATCTGACGCTGTCTATAATCAGGCCAATTATTTTTTTGAAATTAATTTCTTTGTTTGAACAATATATATTATGGCAAAAATACTGTAGTATATATTTAATTTGAATAAAGTTATTATTTATATATGTTTATTATTTATTAGTGTTGTATATGTATGTATATTATACTTATTATTTTATATAATACTATATTTAGTATATGTAGTGTATAGCTTGACATATGTTTACAGTAGTATTATATGTATTTTATGTATTATTTTTATTTTTCTAAGCAAGTGCACCACCTACCTTATTTCTGTGGATTGATATCCTAGCATCTTGGTTGCCTGGAAGAGATCGCTCTTAGCGATAAGGCCGCCTATTGTGCGTCATTTCTTGTATGTTTGTATTCCTAGTATGTTTGTATTTCATGGTGTACAATAAAGTGTATTTGTTGTTGTTGTTGTTATTTACTATCAAAAAAATGTTAAAACTGACAACTTAAAAACTCAACCTCATACTTTGACAGATTGACTAGTGAATTTTTAAAGAGAACTACAGTTTAACCAATTATTTAACGTTATCGAGCAGTACAGGGCCTGTTCAAGTATTACGTAAGCAGATTTTTTTGCAATAATCAACCCCTCTTCCGCCCCCATGTCATCAAAAGTAAGCAAAGTTCTAACCCCTTTCCCCGGTGCTTATATAAACTTTGATGCATACATTTTTCTCCTCATTCTGAGCAGGAATATTTCGATACGTTTCTATCTCCAAGTTTACATTTTATCGTTGGCGTAATCGCCATGCAGACCCCCTCCCAATCCCCCATGTTATTAAAAATAAGCAAATCAAAAACTACTTGAAAGGCTTCTACATAATTGATCGTTTGACCTGTTTTGTACCATATTTCAGAGATTTAAAAGTTTTTAAATTAAATAATAGCATAGTAAGAGGTGTTAATAGCTCTAAAATGTAATTGCAATCATCCAAAAGCCCTAAGGCGCTAATGATAGTAATTGGTAATTCCATCCAAGAAATCCGATTTGCTTTGCAGCGAGCCTAACGAACCGTTCACTGGATGTCAGCTGCTTCCATCTGATGGAACGGAAAAATTAGATCTCGCTAAAGGAAAATCTTCTTGTTAGAACATTATGTTCATCGGAACTGGTAAATATGGGTGTTTACTCCGGACGGGTTATATTTGTCTTTTATATTACTTGTTTCACTTGTAAGGTATTGCTTATGCTGATTAGACGAACTTAAAGTTAGCTTTTATTTTATTCCAAGACTGTATATAACTGAGCTCACCTTGTGACCATCATGGCTATTCTGTAGTGTTGTGTTGTGATGCTGGATCTCCGTTACTAATAAGTTTTTAATATTGGTAATTGTCTTGTGCGTGTCACAGTGCGGTATCGGTCCCATGTAGATAACATTAGATAAATCTATAAATATCAGAATAGATAGCTACGTGTTTCATTGAACTCTATTATCTAATCACACACTCTCACACAAACTCACACACACTCACACACTAGCACACAAATTTGTGTTAATTTTTTAATATTATTGATAAGGCAAATTTAAGCTCATTGGCGGGGACCTGGTGACTACGGGTTTTTTACCCACCATAGGCACCAGCGAACCACATACAAAATATGTTTCAATATATTATATTGTATTAACGAGAAATAGTTCAAATTTGTATGACTTGCAAAGTGTTTTTCTATATTTATTAAGATATATATATTATGTAACCTGTAATGTATTAAATTCATGTTTTGTTTCTTTTTCTACCATCTAAAATTATTTTGTTTGTTGTATGTGTAGTACTGCATTGTTGGTTTTTGGAAAATAAATTCATTCATCAATAAAAATATCTTTATACGAGTATAATAATAGTGAAGAATCGGGTTCTATACAATCTGTATAAGAAGATGTTAGTTTCTTACTAAATTGTATAATTTTAGATCATTAGAGAAATATTCATCAGACGAGCCAAAACCCGTATATGTATCAATAAGTTTGTGTATTTGTATTTATGTATGTCTATATATAGAAATATCCAGTATTTTTTTTGTCTTAAAGTATCCTTTAATAGTACACCCAATCTTTAATACTTACGTAATTTATGTCCTGTATTAGACTGCTTGCCAGGAAGAGATCGCTTATTTAGCGATAAAGCCGCCATTTGTACCAGTGTTTTTGGCTTGTTTTTTTTTGTATTTATGTTTTTGGTTTTTTGATACAATAAAATGTATTTTCATTTCATACATAAGCGCCCGTACCTTTTGCTTGCTTGATGTTAATTTCAATATGATAATCGATCAAACTTATCAAAAAGAAGCAAAGTAATTGTTTTATATTCATACTATAACCAAGATTGTATGTTCACAAATATAGTTAAATCACTGCACATTATGCAGCGACTATGAAAACTTTCCCTCTGTCCAACAGGCTCCAGCGTTGAAAAATTCCTTTGAATGAACTAGTTGTTTGTGCGTCCGAACAAAGCCAATCTCCTCAGATTTCATACAAAAGGTTTGCTGAACAAAATATTATATTATGGTATTGGTGCTTTGTGCTCATGGAAATTTTTCGTCGCAACTCTCCGCGCTTCGAATAATAAGCAGCCAATTTGAAATTTGGTGCCTTTTAAAAGATTTTATACAATATTCCTCTCGAACTTATAAACACTGAGATGGTTTAAAGTTTTATATATAATAAGTCAAACCGATTTTACCGCGTGTATTTAGATTTAATTTTACATTTTAGATGGATAAGTAAGCTTTTAATTGTACACATAACATAGAGGAGTAAATACAAAACATTACAACGAAAAAAAACATACATAGAGCATGCAAAGGCGACCTTATTGCTAAAATAGCAATCTCTAAAGAGACAACCGTCAAATAGATATAGTATAATACCTACAAAAAAATTTTTTAGCTATACCGCCTTAACTATACCGCTATAAAATACATTGTTCGACCGTCCCTGGCTTCGCACGAATGGAATTTACCACGTATAATATAAATACTTAGACAAAACATTCAAATAATATTACGACAGTAAACATATCTTATTATTACCCCGCAGGAACTCTCAATTTTTTTGGGATAAAAAGTAGCCTATGTGTTAATCCAGGTTGTAATGTGTTTGTGTGCAAAGTTTGATTGAAATCCGTTCCGTCGTTTGTACGTGAGTAACAAACATCTAAACATACAAACTTTGACATTTATTTTTTTATTAATAAAATATACTCATCGAATTGAGAACCTCCTCCTATTTGAAGTCGGTTAAAAATATAAATTTTTTCGCGATCGCGATAACATGTAGCCTATGTCCTTTCCTAAGGTCTAGTCTATATTTGTACCAATTTTCATCTAATTCAGTTCAGTGGTTTAAGCGTGAAAGCATACAGACAAACAGAATGAAAACTGTTATCAAATAACAAAATTTAAAGCCGTAAAAAAGAGAAAGGAAGAAAAGTATTGTATACTCTCAGATATAATTCTCAATAAAGAACACCCCAAAAAAAGTCAATTCAATAAAAATTGACAGAAAATACCTATTTTTAGGGATTTATAAATGAAAATATGTTTTTTTATAACCTCAATTTCAATTTAACTACTCATACAGCTATCCATCTCTAAAAGATAAAAATGCCATGCATTTTATACTAAAACTATATTACTCTTTAAAATAAAATTGTTTTATAAGAAATTTGTCTTCATTTTATGCACAAAATGTATTCCAATAGTGTTGCAATTTCTAAATGGTGTGGCGAGCTTTTGCTGCCAAATGTATGAAATTGTATTCCAGAGATGACATTACTGATCTGTCTACATATCAAGTGTTCCAATTCCATATTGAATTGTATTTTTATCTAGAATACACTATAAGGCTGCGTTTCGACCAGATACGTACGTAGATTTGACACATTCTAAGGGAGGCTAGGTAAACAAAGCGACTATAGGTTTTTAACAAACAAAGCCTAAGAAATTTAGGCAGGATTTTTAGTTTATAAATATCATCCTCATCATCTGGATGCGTGGCGTTCCTCAACAGTGCGTTTTTCTAGAACTTTTATTCCACGCACAATCAACTTATGGAATGATCTACCTTCGGCGGTATATCCAGAACACTATGACATGGGGACCTTCAAAACTCGCGTATATCTCCACCTTAAAGGCCGGCAACGCTTCTGTAACTCCCCAATTGTTGCAGGAGTCCGTGGGCAGCGGTGATTACTTAACACGTAACCCGACTGCTCGTTTGCCTTCCTATTCTATAAAAAAATAAAAATAAAAAATAACGTCTAGCGCGCCCTGCTATCAACTCTCCTCCACTTTTCAATCCATCGTGACATGTCAAGATGAAAATTGCCTCCGAATGAGCTGTTGCAAGTGGTAGGTAAACTTAGATATTACTGAAAAACATTATTTTTTAATAAAAAGTATCATAAAACTAATGCCATATAAATACGATTTTTGGATAAGTCCTAACGTAACTCAGCGTTTTTAAAATTTAAATCGGTTTTTTAAAACGCTACGTTTTTTTGCGAAGTATAAAAAACTTGCAGTTCAGTGATTTACATATTTTTTTATAAGGATTATTAATTATTTGTTACTTACTTTACTTACACTACTACTACTACACTTTACTTAAGTGGTTATTTATTACCTAATGATACTTTATTCAAAGGAGGATTACTAAGGTACTACACAAATAACTATTAAATTAATAATTTAAATAAATATTAAATTAGACGTTGATGTCTACTCGGGAGGTCCGAGTTCGGTTTTGGGCCCATACCTCTAACTTTTCTGAGTTATGTGTGTTTTTATATATTAACCATCACTTGCCTTAACCGTGAAGGAAAACATCGTGAGGAAACCCGCACTCCTGAGAGTTTTCAAAGGTGTGTTAAGTCTGCCAACCCGCACTGGGAGTGTGCCAGAGCTGCTGGACTATGGCCTAATCCCTTCTCATTCTGAGGAGGAGACCCGGCTCAGCTCAGTGATGAAGTAAGACATGCAGATCTTCACAAATTATAGCTGCGAACCATCTCGATTAAATTACCTTTAAATCAAATAAAGCTTCATTAGAATCGGTCTATTATCTTGAGCGCTATTTTTTTTTAATTTATTTATTTATTTAATTTTGAATCAGACAGGGTGTCCATAGAATGTTAGTAACATTATTCTTAATAACTATGTTAGTAACAGAAATAAAAAACAACAATAAAAACCAACTAAAATTATTAACTAAAATTAATTATTAACTAAATAATAAAATATTGGAGGACAATTCCGATTTCACTTCTGGTGAAAACTCCTATGTTTACAAATCTTTTACAACATGAAGTTGGACCCATCGCTTCACCATCGGCAAGTCGAAACTGTCCGCCAATGCGCTTAGGATAGTGTTGGGGGTTGGCGCAGCGGACATACCCGAGGCACTACACCGTCGCGACAACCACATCAGTGCCCTAAACTATGATCCCATAAGATCCCAAAGCTATGATCCCATAGACAAACTTACAGATAAACATGTTAAACCCAAAACATCGTCGTCGTAGCATCGCTGACATTGTTTAGAAGACTAAGATTGTTTAAGACCAATCTAACCTTTTTACGACTCATAAAAGCCAATACCGTAGCCGAACAAGAAACTTCAAGTGGGAAGTTTTAATTGAATCTACCTTAGGCATTGATAGAATACTTTTCTAATTATTCTTCGTACTGATTCGGAAGCTGTCAAATACACGCGGTGAGACAAATTGCTTTCATGTTTATTTAATGGGAAGTTTTAAGCGCTCATTCATTTAAAATTTTAATTTTCAGTTTTAAAATATCCTCAACTGGCTTCAAAAAACTTAAAAAGAGGAAGTTTCGATTCGGTTGTATTAATTTTTACAGATTATTATTTTTTTCAAAATCCAGTTGATCCAGATCCAGATGATCCTTAAGGAATAGAAAGAACTCCTCGAAACTTATCATGTTTTTGATTTTTTCATAATCCTATTAATTTATTTTCAAATTTTAATCTTTGTTAAAGGTTTATGTTTCAACTATATGTATTAAACCGTTAAATGTTTTTATACTTTCTAAAACAAAGTCGCTTTCAGAGTCTGCTTGTTTAGCTACTAGAACCTTCCAAAATCATGAAACATATTTTGATATGGTTTTCACATGGAAAGAGAGATAAATAGAGCGAAATGTAACAATTAGAAATGCCAATAATAATAAAAATTAACTACAAGCGCAGTAGCAATAATTTTTATAGATTATATAGTTATCAATTGTGTCCTCGATAAATCAGGAAAGGTTCTACTTTGCCATATTATTCATTAATAATTATGCACAGTAAATTATAAAGATGATTGTGACTCAAATTCAGGTTTAAGATATCCCTGTACTATCTATTAACACTCATCTTTACTAGTCAAACTGCTATTTCTTAGGCTAATTATAAATACCCCGAAATAGTAGACAAATACATTACATGCGCGTCAGTTTGACAAGTGGTTTAATAGATTAAATATTGATTATTTGTGAGTTGGAGAAAGTGCGTGAAGGAAAACGTTTATTAAGGATCACATGAATCTGTGATATTATTAATGACTAATAAACTATTCACTCTATGTTATTTGTTATCAGACTCCCTCAACTATTATTATTTAAATTCTTATAAAGTTTTTCTATAATAACACAAAAAACGTGATTCGTTAAAAGTATAATAGTTACTGAGACGTTCGTTACGTAAACATAACTTGATACGCTTTGAAAACTCAATACGGTTCGGTTCGGTCCGGTATAGTCGTTATCGTACTTTTTGTTCTTTTCACTTTCAGCTTTTCTTTTTTATGATATAAAAAGTTTAAGCCAGATCCCTCTGGCAGGCGGACTGGGATTTTTACTGTACCTTTTTGTATGCGGCGGACGAACGCGTAATTTAGATAGGGTAGATGAAAATAATCTAGTTTTTTAAAAATAGAATCCGATTGTTACTAATATTAAGTTTTTAAGAGATATACAACACAGTAGCTAATATAATAAATATATCAAATGTTAATAACACCGTTTACGTTTCTCGTATTCACGTAGTTCCTTTTATTTATTTTTTTCAAGTATACACACGTGTAGACAATATATAACCTTTAGTGCGATAGATTAGAGTTGATCTCCCTGGTATTGTCACCCAGTGTACATGGAAGTTAGAATCATAGTGTCGTGGTTGTAACCCTTTAGCGTGGTCAATATATTATGGAAGAGTTCTTTAAATATTCTTCTGGGTCTCAAGCTCCAGGTACTGCAGGTACTGCTCGAATCCGTCTAAATTACATTATTATCATATTTTGAGTGTTACTGTGCAGTATAACTCCCATACTATTGAAGCAGTATCGAGTGATTCTTTAAAACGTAAGACTTCACTATAATAACTCAATATTTACGCCATTAAATCACAAATGAAACTGATGTAAATGTTTTGTAACAGGGCTTATATATTGTTGAGTTGGTGGGGGTATTTTAATATAAGCCAATTAGAAAGTACTAGCAACAGTGTTGCTATTGCATTGACGCAGTACCGGGCTGATGGTCTTGAAAAGCTGTTTACTATATATACTTACTCATCGATTTACGTGATTCTTATTCTATGAAATCACTCGTCAAAATTCAGCTGAACAATCACGAAAAATTTATTTAAATTACTAGCTTTTCCCGCGGCTTCGCTCGCATTGAAGCCATTAAATAAGTATCAGAGATTATTACAATAGAAATGAATCAATATGATAACTCTTTAACAAAACTTTTACTTTAAAAAAGAATTTTTTTTTTTCATAAAAAGTATCTTATGTTACTTTTAATACCCTTAAGAATATGTGTACAAAGTTTCATGATGATCGATTAAGTAGTTTTCGCGCGAAAGCGTAACAAACAAACTTACATTCACATTGATAATATTAGTAGGGATCAAACTTGTTGGTATAATATCCTATTTCATTTCGTGAATAACCAGTAATTTATCTTAAATTCATTTTCCATTCAAGTGAAAACTAAAATATTTCAACTCACTCCATATCAATTTACAATATTTCAAACATTTTGAAAAGAGCAAGTTTCAGAACTTCAGCACGATACTATTACCATTGCGAAAGTTCGAGCTGCACCTAAACTCTTGAAGAATTTTTCGATTTCATCAAACTACGCTGTTACTTATCCCTATATGGAAACTTTAAAAGAAAAATAACATTTAGTTTGAAAGTACCGTCGCTGGAGTAATGTTCTTACTATATTAATATCTAAAAAACGAAAGAGTGACGTCACAGTTCATCATTTTACCGAGAATTTCGAAATACATATTTTAAATAGCAATTTTATATTTTATATAATGTAAACTGTAAAAGAAGACAATGTACATTTTAATATAAACATTTTTGAAAACCAATGTAAAACCAAACGGTTATTTAAATTATTTCTATTATATTTATTTAGAGATAAAATCGATTGATTTTCATACTTATATAACAATTCAGTCTCCTAGTACTATCCACAACGTAGTTACAGAGGATGAAAAACATCGTAAGGTGCTCTGCGAATAGGATGTTATGGTCTCTACTTTGTTGACTTGCTTTGCTCGACTTGGCGACGGCACTGCCGTGTCTCCAGGTTTTCTAGCAAGCTCAAAAAATATAGAATAGTTTTTCAAAATAATTCGTAAAGCTTATAGAGTGTTTTCATCCATTACGGTGATTAAATTTAAACCTAAAATTTATTGTTAATAAAATGGATGGTATATATTCCAATAAAACAGCCCAAAGTATTAAAGTATCGTTAAAATTTTATAAAAGCCTCTTCAAAATGTAATCTGTTTAAACCCCTGCTCTTGAGTGAAGTCACACTTGATCCTTTAAGCCAAAGCGAAACACCAAGGAAAATCTAAAACTTTAATTGAATCCATATATTGAGTAGGATTTAATTTAAATATTTAACTAAGAATAATTAACAAAAACGGTTTGTAGAAATATAGACAATGGTTTCAAGATTGAGAAAAGAGATGTTTATACAATACTAATCAACCCGCGCGGCTTCATCCGCGTGATGCTCCGCTCCTATTGGTTATAGCGTAATAATATATAGCCTATAGTCTTCTTCGATAAATGGGCTACCTAATAGTGAAAGAATTTTTCAAATCGGTCCAGTAGTTCCTGATACTAGTGCGTTCAAGCAAACAAACTCCTCAGCATCAAAACACAATATATTAGTATTGATTTTTTATTCTTTTAGGACAATACTTTATTTAATACATGATAGATTAATCAAAAAAATTCGAAATTAAAATATTCAGGCACTATCGACAATAATCATTTTTTATCATTATCCCGCAGGAATGCTGATTTTTTTCCAAAATAAAAAATCTGTTTGCCAAATTTCATTGAAATACGTTCAGCCTTTTTTGCGTGATTGAATAACAAACATCCAAATATCCAAAAACAATAGATAATAAACTATCAAAAGGTAACATTGAATTAAATTAAAACGAAATAGAATTGAATAGCAAAGTGTTTTAAATGCTACTATTTATTGTATGCGGTGAACTAATGAAGCAGTTAGTGCTAATTTACTAAATATTTAGCTAGAATATTACCTAACTAACCTAAAAAAAAATTATAGTTAAATAAATATTTTGTTAGTGCCTATTAACACAGATATTTCGTAAGAAAAACACCAGCACTTACAAACATAACCACTTTATGCACTTATCACATCAAAAATCAAAGAAATACTGCACTCTGTCATCTTGCATCATCTTTTTATATCCTACTTTAGCCTAAAAAAAATAACGGAAACAGTATCAATGCTGACAATTCATCACTAATATGATCTAACTCATAGACAATTCATTTCCTGTACGGTAAACAATTTATCATATATCATAGATAATATTCAAGCATTGTACGGACATATAACAACCATTTATATAAAATTAAAACGGATGCTAACACAGATGACTAATAAAGAGGTATTTCTTTACTTTATATGTTAAGCGCAGAACATACCGAGTGCGTGTGCATTTAAATTATAACATATAACAACAATTTAGATAAAATTAAAACATCCGCTAACAGTATTTTACAAATTAGTTGATGCAGTTTTTATTATTCCTGAGTTTTTATCGAAATTTTTTTTTATGTTTTTTCATACTCAATCATCAATGTGTTCTAGTTTTTATAATATTACTGTATAATCTATCTAGATTATTACTATCTAACGGATCTAGGAGTTTTGATCTATAGTCTATACAATCTAGAAAATAAATTGCTGATAGATCTGTGGCGGTTTCACAAATAGATTCATGAATTCATATTAACCATTATTGTGAAGTATAAATGATGTAATTTAACTTAAGTTAGTTTAATTATTAGTTAGTATTTGTTATAAAAGACCTCTTTAAATCTGAACCTTGGTTTCAAAACCCAAGCACTGCTTAGTTTTCTATCTGGATTGCATTCATTTATCATCTTTGGAGTATAACTTATGTGTATAGCTTCAAATAATGCTATAATATATGTTAGCAAAATCATTTATAAATTAGTATTTGCGGGTAGTTACTTTTTTTTAGTAGATATCAAAGTATTGAGACTAATTATAGTGTGGTGTTGTTTGGTGGTGTGGTGCGGGGTATTATCGAGGAGCACGTGAGTAATGTATTTTATTATGTTAATATCGAGTAGAGGTGAGAGTTTGTGCATAGTAGAAGACAGCTTTAAACCTGCTCCTGTGTCTCAAGCCCCTGGCACTTTTTGGCTTCTATCTAGATTATATGCTAATATTGTTTGAGTGTTACTGCGCAGTATAGCTCCCAAACTCTTAATATTTATTCTATGCGACAGGGTAATGAACCAGTTTATACCACTAATTTGCTAAATAATGTGTATAGCTCGAAACCTGAACTAAGCATCCGCAAATACAGTTTAAGCTGGAGAGTTTTAAGCTTCAGTATTAAGTAATACTAACGAAATAATATAGATGTTTAATAGCTTTGGTTTCAACGCTATAATGGATAGCAATGAACAATTAAACGTATAATATCTTATATGATAGTTTCGGCATTTATTGTACCCAATATTATATTTTAAAAAGAACTAAAATTCGTAGACTATAATTGACCAAATCACTAATCAAACAGTTTTCAAACTACGGAGGAGATTGTATATTATGTTATTTAATTTTTAAGCATAATAACCTAAATTTATTATTCAATCATTCGCTTTCAATTATCCATTCTCTCACTCATTCAATCACTCGAACATGTCAAAATCACTATGAACCAAATGATCTCCATATAATATTCCTATAGAATAAAGGACGGTATATTTTTAGCTTTAGGTTTATTTTTTATTTTTTCGTCATGATAACCTTCCTAAGCCTTTAATAAAAACATCCAAATTAGTAGAGCCATTCTCTAGTTTTATATTCCACAATTTGTAGGTATACCTTTATTTACATAGATATTAGATATATATGAGCAGAAAAAATATCAAATACTTTTTGAATTAAGCTTCCTAAGGGACAACTTTGTAGCTATTTGTGAACGCTTTTGTATTCCAATTTTTCTCTCCAGTGGAAATCCTGGCTTGGTTTGGTTCAAGGTCTAATGCTTATATAACGAAGATGCAGGAAATTCACCTGGGACATACAGGAACTATCGTCTTTATACTATACGGTGCAATTCTAATAACATTGTTAGGAAAAATGTAATTAGTCCATAGTGGGATGCTATCTTATTTAGATCTATATAGTCTATATTATTATAATCCTTTTTAAAAGTAATCTTTAAGTTAATTTAAAGAATTTTATGTTACTATTTAATAATTAATTAAGATGACTTTTCATGAATTTGTCGCAAAACTCAATAATTATGGTGTAAGGTATTATACTACCTCATCATAAAGTGGGTATTCGAAAATGTGGAAATAAGGCACAATGAATTGTATCTTTATACGTCACTTGTGTTCATGCAGCGGGAGTGATCGGAAGTGTCTATCTTTAGTAATACATATCTTATGTCTTGGGAAGGAATTAGTTTCTTCCTCGCTTCACTAATGGAAAATATGCTTTTTCTTGTCTTTGGGACTTCATTATGAAGGTCGTGCTTATAAAATATAATCGGTGGTACTCCTCTTATTTATGATCAATCCCAACTTGCAGGATTTGCATCATTTTAAAGAGTAACCTTAACAGTTGATAACAAAAAAAAAATTGTTTTAGTTAATTTACAATCTAAAACAAATGATGCTGTTATCTAAATTTGGTAATTTCAACATCTTTAAGTTAAATTAAAATGTTTATGAATCTTTAAGCAGAACTACTTTGACTCTCGTACTCAACAGAAATACGAAACATTCCCGTAGTAACATAATGTTAAGTCTGTCATGTTTATATAATGTAATAAGAACTATTACGTCTTCAAAGAAAATACGGAATTCGGCTAAATTTTTTCACTTTATCCTTGAGTACGCTTCAAATGAATATATTAAGTGTAATTTGGCCTAGTCACATTCTAGAAAATTGTTGCGGAATACAGAATACTTGAAGCATATTTATAGCACAATCACTTTTTAAATATAGTTTTATTTTTATTAAGTCATTGCTTACAACTTAATCTGTGTATTCTTGTTGGTAGTCTTCTTCATTGCTGAAGGTCGTATCACTGAAAGATCCTCGTCTCCTTGTTTGTTATTGCCTTCTAGTATTGTTATTGGCTTCTCATAGTGCCGCTGCTATGGAGTGACCCGTTAGAGCAGTTGGTCTTACCAGCAGCGACTCGGTGATCTGCCACGTGGTCTTTTTCCTTCGACCTTGCCTACTATAACCAGCTTGTCTAGGTTATCTGCGTATATTTGCCCTATATTTAGCTCTGAATATACATTTTTAATATTCTCATTTCACCCTTTTCAAGTCATATTTTCGGTATACGAAAGCAAACTTTGTCCATCTCGAAGCAGACTTTGTTATTCTTTATAGTTTTTTCTATCTCTATGCCAAAATTCATCAAAAATTAACTTCGCCTTTTGGACACGAATACTTATCAAAATACAGATAGATTTAGAAGGAAGAGAGATAGCCAATAATACCAAGACTTATTCAAGAAGCTGAAGCAAGTTCAGGAGATCTTTGCCTATGAAATAAATAAACTAAGAAATGATGTTAATTATCCTTTTGCTGCCTTTGATTTATGAGACAGCTGTAAGTAGACAAACCAGTAAGGGTATTCTTAATGGCAAATTGTATATAGATAAAAAATATGATTTACTAGGCCCCCGTTTAACCTTTGATTTATTTAGCACGTTATGATATCAAGCTCTATATCTTAGATAAACTCGAATAAGTCATTCTTGAACTCTTCTTTCTTTGTTATTAATATGTAACGAATTCAGCGTATTCGTATTTGAAATTCAAATTTTGGGAAAGAAAAACTTTGCCACATTCGCGTACGATGAAATATTATCTCAGTTCTTATGTCAAGATACCTTTTAAGATTATTTTTTTAATAAAGTATAACACTGAGTGACAGATAACGGGAAGCCTAAATCCGTGGGTTTAGAAGTATGAAATGAATCCAGATTTACATTATTTCAGTCCAGCAATCCAATTAATCAATTTGAACTGAATGATATCATCGTCTACATTTTTCCAGTCATAATATTTGACCAGATTGAAGTGGCACTGGATTGGATTTTATTTAGTAGAAAAATAGAATGTCAATCAAGTTACCAACCTGATCCACATTATTCCAATAGCATTCCCGAACTAGTTTTTGTTGGACTGGAATGCTTCTTAAATAACTTAAACCGGGCTTAACTACACCAATTATTCTTTATAGTATACATTAAATGATCATTAAGTAAGAATTAAAAAAAGTTGTAATGTATATGTCAGAACAGAGGGCCAATTCGAATTAATGAAGAAATCGGACGTCACGATTCTGTATTATTTTTGAACAGGGACCCAGGCAGTGCCTTGGACTTGTGACCAAGGTGTAGGCTTAAGAGATCCCTTTATGTAATTACAACACTCACCTCTAATGCCCGGTCTCACTGTCTGTCTTAGGTTAGGTTAACATAAGGCTAACCTAACCTAATCTAGGGTTGTGTTAACACATCTAATTACAATGTAGGGACTCATAATAAATAAGACGTAAGAATTTACATGATCCTTAGTCTGAGATATCCAATATCCGTGATGCGACACACTATTTGTTACACTTCAACTCCAGGTGATGTTCACTAAAAGAGACTTGTCAAGTGTACTGCGTCAGTCGCGGAATATAAAGGGACTACACAATGGTAGCAATGCTCCTTCACTAGTGGGGAGAAGTAAATCAACAAAACGGAAATAGGGTGCTGGCATCCCGGTTAATCGATAATCTTTTACTCGTTTGACACTTTTAAAAATCGTTGAATATTTAAATGACGCGACGGAAGTGATGATTAATTTTCTTTATCCGAAGTAAATCAACAAAACGCGAATATGGCGCTGGCGTCGCGATTAATCAATAATCGTTTACTCGTTTGAGGCTGTCAAAAATCTTTAAATATAAAAATCGCGACGAAAGTGATAATTAGTTTTCTTTAACATTATCTTACTCTAATTATATCCCGACACGGCCTTCACTATTATCCTACCCCAACTATACCCCGACATATATGATCACTATGGCGGATCTATATGACTGCAAATCCAATATGGCGGACGACCGAAGATAGCAAACCAGTTTTTATTGTACCTCTATTAGGAATATTAAATTAAAAGGATTGCTGAGACGAATATAAAAAGTAAAACGTTACAATAAATTCAATATGGCGGACGCCGAAATGTGGTAGACAAAATAATCTTGCCTACAGCAAGAAAACGAACAAAGCTGGAGTTGTCTTAAATTAATAATCTTATAAAAGTAAATACTCTGCAGCTACTAATTCGAAATATCAATATTATCTTTTCTAAAAATACGTCTCTCTTATAAATCTTTTATTCGTTAGAGGTCGTCGTCGTGCAAAATAACATTTTCACGATTGCACTCCATTCTTGGATATAATCATTCTTACCTTTTAATAGTGTCTGGTTCATTTGAGTGGTCGAACGCAATTTCCAACAACTTTTCTATTTGGAGGTGTTCCAACATCTTTTATAGTCGGCATCGAACTTTGCTTGGACTTTAATAGACCACAGATTCTATTTTATTGAAATATTACTAAATGTTTGAATTGGGCACGTTATAAATAAAGTAAAAACACACATACAGTAAAACTTTGTAAAGAATAAACTGATTACGCACTTATGAACTAACTTTAGTTCCAAGAATTTCTTGGGAGGAACCTTCAGTTGGGCTGTGTATGTAATTAGAAACCAGATTTTTAAAATTTTCTGCAAAATTCTGGATTTTTAAATAGAAATCTGTGGCTTCGATATCTATACTCTATCGCCACAGAGATAATGTATTCCTCAGGCCGCATCGAATCTAAAAAACTTGACTCTCGTCTTGTTATAGTTTCTGTAGGGACATCTTACATATTTTTCACACTATATTATTTGTCTCTTTTTTAAGGTAGTTTTCAAAATAAACAAACTATATTTCAAGAGTTTAGTAAAATTATTATTTACTTTATATTTATATAATGACATTTTAACAGTGATTTCAAAGTGGGATCACGTGAATATGTGCTTTGTTTATTTTGTTATTTAGTAGAAATGACATAGTTAGAGATGCCTTTAAACCTACTTTTGAATCTTAAGCAAACACTGCTCAATTTCCGTCTGAAATGTATGTTTCTGCTTATTATGACTAACCCATTTATTCTTGTCCTAGGTTATGGCATAATTCCTCTGAAGATACCATCATCTCCAGCCACGCACTGCACGTTACATACCACAGTAGGGTGTGTTGGTAACGACGAGTGTACTGCTAAAAGCCACAGCGTCATCAGGCTGTTGGGACCAGTCCGTGATGTAATCGTCCGACCAGCAAGACATCATTACCGACCAGGAGAGACAAGTAAGTAAAATTAAAATTAACTATGTCACGAGCACAATCATAAAATCAATCGGATTCTATTTTGTAAACGAGGTGCTACAAAATACATTATTATGAAACGTATATCTAAAGTAACAACTTTGGATCCATTTTATTATTAGGTATCCCTCATGAACTGTGTTTATCTCCGGGTTAAAATGAAGCTTATGTTACTTTAAGTTAAAGACCTAATGCTATGTATATTATCCCTCTCACCATTATAGCTTGAAAGAAGGACTAACCAATAAACTAACAAATACACTTTTTAATAATAGGTATCAATAAGGACTCTGTTCTAAATGTGTTAAATGTATTCATCATCGTCATCATATTACAACCCGTTAATGGCCCACTGCTGAACTCCTCAGAATAAGTGAGGTGTTAGACTATAGTCTACCAGCTGGCAGTGTAGGTTCGCCGACTTCGCACACCTTTGAGAGCTTTCTTAAGGAACTCTCAGGAGTGCAGGTTTCTTCACAATATTTTCCTTCACCTTTAAAACAAGATATATTTAACTTCTTAAAACACACATAATTCAGAGGTTTAAACCTGGATACTCTTGAGTAAGACATTCAAGTCTTAATCAATGGGCTATCTATTATTAATTCTATTATGAAATTCTAAAAGGTTTTTATTTTATAAGAAACAAAAAATGAATGGCGAATTTTCTATAGAAAATATTTCCCATAAAGTCTTATTGAATGTATTTTTTCTTGTGGAATAAATAATTTTAGAGGTTGATTGAATGAGCATTTATTATGTTGGGGCACGGGGCAGAGCGGCGAGAGGTATTGGGCGTAATTAATTAGATTTTCGATTACCCTGTCACCATAGTGATTGGCGGCTTCTTTTGCAAATAAATTTCATTTTAGATGCTCGAGTCAACAGCTTAATTGCTCGGAAATAACATTATATTTTTATTGTTAATATTTTTCATACAACTAAAATTATTACGCAACTACGAGTATAAAAATGTATTTTATACTCGTATCCTTATCCAGAATTAGATACTTATCACTTATCTCTCATATTTTTCTTTGATATTAGTTAAGGTATCTTTTAATAATGAATAATTACTATGCTAATAATAAATAGACAAATATATTACATATATTGTCCTACAAAAGCCGGGGATTGTCCTTGGATGTATTCTCATAGTGCATACAGGAATAATCACCGTTGTCTACGGCTCCCATACACGCCTTCCAAAGGTCCGGGTCACTGTTGACCCTTGATTGGAAAAGAAATAAAAAAAAATAAACAAATACAATTAATATTATTATTTGTCGACTTGTTCATTGACCAATTAACCGCCATACAAACTTTCATACATAATTTCTCTATGACTAATATCCAGAGATATAAAATATCACTTAGCTTGACATGCAATTTCAAATCTTTCAAACCTTTTTTTTCGCAATAAAACGTCTTCCTTTCCCAAGCTCTTGTCTATCTCTGTTAAAAAAATTATCAAAATAGTTCAATGGTTTAAGCGTGAAGGCGTAACAGACAAACTGATATTGTGATAATCTTGCAGCTCACTTTATTTTGTTATTTGCTCTTCAAGTCAAATTTTAGACAAATTCTAACTGTGACAAATGACTTTAGTTTTATTAACTACAGTAATTATAACAAATTTTGATTATTAATACACTATCAGAACCAAGCACAGGACAATATTTTTTTTTATCTTCTTTTTCTATCTATATCTATATATATAAGTATAAAACAAAGTCGGGTTTGTTCGAACACTTGTAACTCAAGATCAGCTGGACCGATTTTCATGGTTTTTGTATTTGATTTGTTGTATTTGTCTCCGTCCTGAATAGCAGAATAACTAATGAAACATTGGAAAATTAACGAAAAAATAAAATAAAAGAAAAAACATTTTTCCATACAAAATGTGGATGGGTTTCATAACTATCAAACATTTAATGTTCATCCCGTCGATGCGGTAAACTCAACTCAAATTAAAAAACGTATTTTGTTAAAGGTTTCGAATCGACAAGATATATTCACAATATTCGGATAATGGCGTATTTTAGATATTAAAATTACCATTAAATTGTAGATGACACAGAATAGTATAGAAAAAACAATTTTCATATATCCTTATTTTATAATATTTCCAACGTATCAAATTATTACAAAAGAAGACTAAAACTTAATGAAGACAAATTCAGATGAAGTACATTAACAAGTAAGTAAGTTTGGCAAGTTACCAGGTTTGGCATTTAGTGTTATTTGAAAGTCCTATATTGGTTCTCGAATTCTCAATTGATATGCATTATATTCATTTACATATGTATTGAATTTCTAAATTTGGAATTTGAATTCAATATGAAAAGCTTAGTGCTTAGTGAAAAGCTTGAACTTCGAAAAATGTAACGTTTTAGAAGTAGAATAAGTCTTAACTATTGGTAGTTATAATGTTGGCAACATTACATCCTGTTAATTATGATGTTGGAAGGATTCATTTGAGTAGCATCCTGTTATTTATAATGTTGGTAGGATTGATTTCAGTAAATCCTGTTATCTATGATGTTCTCATAGGATCTCCTCAAAGTTGGAAAATGAAGTCCAAGGCGCTGCCCAGTTTTTTGTATGGTGTGTTGCAATGTGTATACGTATTGTTGTATAGTAATGGGTATCATTCCTCTCTTATTCTATGACTGTAGTAAGAAAATTGTTTTTGTTCTGAACGTTAAACTGTTAAAAGCTATTAAAATTTTTGTAATTAAGCTACGTTAACAGTCGCCTTTGCTAGGAAATAATTAAAATTCCTAGCTTCACTGAATAATAAGTGAAACGTTATTGGTATGGTAATCCAGTATTGGGACAAACTCCAACCTTGTAAACTAGTTGGCAACTTTTCCTTATTATCCAAGTTCGAACGTAGCGTTCGAGTAATTAATTGCGGAGTAAAGCCCATACGTTACATTGGTTACTGAGAGAATTTGTTACACAACTAACTATATATAGGATGCGATTAAAACGTTTCGTCAAGTTTTTGCTTGATTTACTTTATTCATTCCATCACCACCGACATACTCGTTCACCCTATCATTTATACATTCTTACTCGCTACTTTTTTTTAATGTGTAGGACGGCGTATGACTGTGCTTTGCCTGATGTTATACACCATACAATCAACCATTTACTTACTAACTCATTTATTTAACCCATTCATCAAGTAACTTACTTTACCATCATCTCACAACTTAACGAAACCACTCAATTTACCCATTACCTTATCCACTCAACTCACACAGACAAATACCTCAAAACTATCTCACTCACCCAGTAAACTGCAGTTCAGCTTATTAAGACGAAATTTTGCGTGTTAAAACATAATAATATAATACCCATGTAACTTACTAGACACATTTTCTAAAGAATGAAAAACAAAATGACATTATTCAGAATACAATATGGAAAAAACTCAAAAAATCCAAATAACATTTTTTATTACATTACATAGGTATAAAATAAATGTTTACTAAATAGATCTAGCTTGTTTGACTAACTTAAAATGCTCATTAAATAAAATTATTCTAAGTTGACCCAAAGAATAGCATCCGTGCTCAAATTTAGTATTTTTAATAATATATTCATATTTTTATTTTTTTCTTTAAAGATATATTATATATTGCCAAATGTCTGCCAAATTCCTATGTTGTGAGGCACATTATTTAGACATTATCAAAATTTTATATAAGAACATATTCGGAAATGCTTATTACCCAACTTGTAGTAATTAATTACAAAGCAAAGCCCATACATTACGTCGGCAACTTTGCTCAGATAAATCGTCTCTGTTTCTCGGCTATTTGTGGCCACATTTTTATTGATAGGTTAACTTCGATAGACAAAATGAAGGTTGTTTTAACGGCTTTATCTTTCTAATATTATGAGAAAATTAAGGATCTTATTCCCAAACTCTTATTACCCAAGTTCTATAGTTGTAGTAATTAATTATAAAGCTAAGCCTAGACATTACGTCAACAACTACTTTGCTCAGAAAAATTGTCTTTATTTCTTGATTATTTTTGTTAGTTAATAATAGTCCATAATATTATTGACTAGTACCTAATCAAAAATATTATCGCCCTTACAACAGTAAACATTTTTTTATGATTATTCCACAAGAACACTGATTTTTTTGGGATAAAAAGTACGCTATAATTTGTTAATACATGTTACCAAGTATCTGTGTGAAAAATGTCATTAAAATCCGTTCAGCCGTTTTCGCATGATTGAATGACAAACATCTAAACACCCAATAATCCAAACATACTTTCATATTTATAATATTAGTAAGTAACTACAGCTATTTATAATTAATGATAAAATGAACTTACCAAGTGAAGTTCGATCCTAATCCTCAATTTGTATTTTTTTTTTGTACTTTAAATACGTGCAAGGCTGTCGGCTAGAAAGTTTTGCAACATTAAGTTAACCCAAAATTACTAGATTAAAGTTGAATATATAATTAAGCATAGAGAGTAGATATTTCCAGTTAAATAACCATTACTTCATGGTGAATTTAGCAAGTGAACACCAACTGATATAATCATACATTAAGTAGATTAAACCAACATTTTCAACGCCCCATTAAAAACCAATAAGCACATTTCATTCACATTAACGTTCGAGTTTTTATTTCAGAAAGGGTAATGAAAAAGTTATGATGTGATATAATCCTCCATATATTTTGTTTTTGTGCCTTTTATAAGCAGCTTAACGATTGTTTATGGGTTTCTCTTTTCATCTTTTTATGCTTTATTTTTGATATATACAACCTTTTTGCACCATTGTCAAAATATTATGTGGAAGTTTTGTTTATCGGTTTTTGCTCTTTTACGATTTAACAGAATGTAATCAACATATTTTCTTTTGAATAGCAAAAGCTTATAGATTTAAGAGTTATATAAGCTACATTTTATTATGACATATTGTAAATGATCGATGTTAGTTTTGCCCAAGACTTTATTTATTAAGGAAACTTTTAATTCTATTAATTTAAGTTTATTTAAGTCCTTAAACCTGGAATTTATGGTGTTTAAGTGCCTCTTGTCATATATATTTAAAAAATAAAATAAGCACGAAAATGTGCAATATAGAGCTAAATTTAATTTTAATAGAGGTCAGGAAACATTTTAATTAAATTGCAGAAACTTCATTATAAACTGTTTGTCAACGAAATAAGTGAATTGTGTGTTAGTGTTATCTAAAATAGTTATTGAATACATATTTTGTTATTTGTAATTTTCAATAATCCAAAAAAACTTCAAAATAGAGCTAAAGCTAGCGGAGATCCATGATGACAGATATACAATTTCTATCAACCCCTATATAGGACAAACTCTAATAATGTAAAATCTCTAATAAAATATTTTGTTACAGTTACATTCTGGATTCTTGCCCTGGACCACGATCTTCGACTAGTAAGAGACGAAATAGCAAACGTAGCATTAAGCGATCCCGCGGGCACCAAAGTCGCTATTTGGGATCAACTTTCTATGGACGAAGGTAAGGTCAATTGATTTTAGGATACAAGTGTACTTTAGGGACGATCAATATAAAGACTACCCATAGTCATTTTGTAGAGTTCTTTTATAGAGCCTTTAATTTCTTAGATTAAAAATCTCAGTCTTTAAAGTGCTTGATAATACCAAGCAGTTACAAAAATTGGAATATAGGAAATACATATTAAATGTTTATTAGTCGTCGTCTATAGTATTTACTTTTTCTCTGTCCAACTGGAATCCTGAAAAATAGTCAATAAAAAAGAAATTAGTAGAAAAATATCATTTTTACTCTGATAACAATAACATTTTTAAACATATAATACATATATAATAGTTTGACACATTAAAAAAATATTCGGAATACTAAAAGCCTTTCTATGTAGCATCAGCTAGGATCAGCTTTGACAGATTCAATTTCCGATTATAAATAGTCTTACGATACTGTAAAAGGTTACTGTATAAGAATCTAGATTTTTATTTTATACTAGATTAGTTAATGATCAAAAATACATGAATGTTATTTTTAATTCCATATTAGATATATAGGTTTGTGAAATATATTATATATGTTTGACTAATCGTATTGTTATAAAATCATGGACTTTTAATTTGAAAAGTTCAACTTAAGCTTTCGCTTACGCTTTTATAATAATTCATCCATCGGAACAGTGACTGGAGCAAAGTAATTTTGACAAAAATATAGTTCAGTCCGTCAGTCAGATAAGCTCGCAAAGGTAAGCTTTTTTTTCCGTATATATTAGATTGTAAAAGTTCTTCTGTTCAAAGAAAGCGGTGCCAGATCACTAGTTTTATTATAATCAAAAGCAAAACTAAATGAACTGAAACTCTATTAAGTATGGCACGCCGCAAATGAGCTAGACAAGTTTGGGAACTATCCAAGTAAATTCCTTGTCATGCTTGAAGATACCTTTGTAACTTTAAATTGCTTTGAGTCTTCAGTACCTGTAAATCAACGCATTACCGGCTAGAAATTGTTTATGTTAGCCACTGGATTATTTACCTTAAGAATTGAGCTTTGTAAGGGAACTTTATCAGGAACATCACAAGAATTGTATTTTTTTATTGGGATACAAAGTATCCTATATTTTAATCCAGGTTATAAAGTATATGTAGAGCTACCGGCACTTAAATATAGGTTTTACCTTGAATGCGCAGAAGTCATTATTAGGGCCTTTATAGTGAACGCGGGGCGAGAGCAGCGCGTCACACGCAATTGGTTCTTATGCGACGTTTCAGTTCTCGCGCGTCTGCTATTTGTCAAAATATTAAACATCACAGAAGGAACTACCGATACAGGCACGCAGCACACTCACAATTCGCAACCTTCCCCCACTATTTTATCTCAGACCTAAAATTAGCTGCTGGCTACTATACCAAATTTTATTGACTATATCGATTTATCTGGTTCTACGAGACACGACTATAAACTCACTTAATTTCTTAACTCGGCCTTCGCAATGAAACATAACCAAAAACCTTGTGAAGTCTGATTTTTAAACACATAATCTAATAAGAAATTTAAATAATTGGATCGTCGCTTTACCTACTAATATCTCAAGCATTACACAATTAAATTAGGATACCTATAAAAGAATAACATTTCAATAATTTAAGACGATTCTGTGCTATTCGTCAATAAAATATCTAGAATGGAATGAGAACAGAAGAAACACTAAGGGAGAGATATATATTTTTTATTATAATAAAAAATATTCATTTCAAGAACAGAATAATCTAACAAAGATGATGTTATATCATCAACGATACTGAACAAGCTCTCTAATTGCGAAGTAACTTTGTTATTGTTGCTCTCCGACCCGAAGTCAAAAGCAATAAGCATTCTCCATTTTGTTCCGAAGCCGGGAGTTGCTCAGCTTTCATATTCGATAATCCAATATCGAATTCGGATATATTTTACATCTTGCAGTATGATGGAAAGAAAATACGTTGCATGAAAAAATAATTGGTTTTCGTACAAAATCCCTATGTTTCAAAAAATCAAATCGATTAAAAAGGCGCCCAAGATTTTTAAAAATATAATTGAAGTTAGTTGATTTCTTTTTTTATTTTTTTTAGAAAGATTACTAGCAGTGTGGATCACATAGTACTAGTATTCCCTTTACCCCTCCTTGTAAGCTAAAATGCTTGTGCCAGGAGTGGGCCACGCCAGTAGTCCAATGTCCGGGATGAACCCATGGCTTATCGATCGTGAATCCAACGCCCGCACCACTGAGCTACTGACGCTTCAGTTGATGATAATGATTCTTTAGAAAACTCGAAAATATATTTGTTTTCTTTTGACTACACTGGGATTTAAGTTTTTTGGTAGATTTAATGGAGATTCGTAATAGATCTTGGATTGAATATATTCTAAATTAAATTTTTTGTACGGAAAATTCAAATTTGTAATCTATTTTCAATCCAAAGATGTTGGATTGAGTTTTGAGTAATATTAATTTCGGTCAATAGAGTACTAATACCAAGCCCTTGTATACCTGAGAAAAAAGAGAGATCAAAGATCTGTCAATGCAAAACGAATCTTATAAAACCAATAGACAGTTTCATATATTACTGCGTTCAAACAAACACACTCTTCAGATTAGTATATACCACTTATATATTTAAAACAAAAATATATTTATATACATCTATTGTTTGTTTACTTAAACGCGCTAATCTCAGGAACTAATGGTCCGATTTAAAAAAATTCTTTCTGTGTTAGATATCCCATTAATCGAGGAAGGCTATAGGCTATATATCATAACGCTACGATGAATCGGAGCGGAGCTAAACGTGGATGAAGTCGCGCGGGACGACTAGTATATGATAACTGTGGTCTTACCTATAGGATAGGATATATAAGGATTACGACAACATTGTGTTTCGTCTTGTCACCGAGATGAACTCCGTATTATAAAATCAACCAAACGAATAAGAAATCTGATAGAATAAGTATGACACAGGTGCATCCTCTATTTCTTTTTTCCTTCCTACGATATTATCCTTATATCCTTATAGGACAAGGCCGACTTTTTACATATTCATCTGATCATATGATCAGCCTGTATATTAAAAAGGGCGCTTCCAATCCATTTTATTATTACCCTCAAGAATTATGGATACTTTTAGAATGAAAACGAACCTTCAGAAAAATATGGATAAACCAACAAAAATACTTTCGTATTGATGCTATGAGTATGGGAGCTATACTGCGCAGTAACCCTCAAGATATGATAATATACAATTTAGATGGTTTCAAGCAGTGCCTGGGGCTTGAGACCCAGAAGAATGTTTATAGAGCCTTTTATAATATATCAACTCTCACCTGCACCACTCGACCTCGCCAACTACAATCCCTACTAATATTATAAGTGTGAATGTAAGTTTGTTTGTTACGCTTTCACGCGAAAACTACTTAATCGATCATCATGAAACTTTGTACACATATTCTTAAGGGTATTAGAAGTAATATGGGATACTTTTTATGTAAAAACATAATGCGGGTGAAGCTGTGGGGCTCAGCTAGTAGTAAACTTACGTGGAGCTCAAGAAGGGTGACCTCAACCATGACACTATAATATTAACTTCCATGTATACTGCTCGACAACACCAGAGTATTGGAGGTACACTTGAAATAAAATAAAAGGGACTACCCGCAAATACTAATTTAGAAACGGTGCTACGAGCATTGATAATATTAGTACGGATGTCGCCTATAAGCAAACCCTTTAATTGCGAAGTAACTTTGTTATTGTTGTTCTCGAGTCCAAAGTTAAAAGCAATAAATAAAGGAAGGATCAGTATCCTTACAGGAAACTGCGCTGAGTTTCACACTTACAATAACGGAGTCAAACCATTGTCGTCCATATACCAAGTGTATGGATCGATTATTTAAGATTAAATATTTATAATATCACTTCGATTTTAAAGCTTTATAAGACGGTGAGACTCATATATTGATTTGGTCATATGTACTATATTCTCAATCGCATTCGGCGATATGCGTTGCGTGCATTAATCCGTAATGAGACAGGTTAGAATACAATTCCCCTCTGACATCCTTAAGCCACACGTTGGTCACAAGTCCAAGGCACTGCTTAAATTTCTCTCGTGATTGTTAAGATCATATTTGATTATTAATCGGGTCAGTGATAGCCCAGTAGTTAAAACATCGGTATCTTACTCAGGAGTTCCGGGTTCGATCCCCCACACAGGCACACACCTCTGACTCTGAGTTATGTGTGTTTTAAGAAATTAAATATCAATTGCTTTAACGGTGAAGGAAAACATCGTGAGGAAACCTGCACTCCTGAGAGTTCCCTAAAAGTTCTCAAAGGTGTGTGAAGTCTGCCAACCCGAACTGGGCCAGCGTGGTGGACTATGGCTTTATCCCCCTTCTTCATTCTGAGGAGGAGACCCGGCTCACCAGTGGGACATTAATGGGTTGTGATGATGAATATATATGTTACTATTACTTCTAAAGCTTAACCTATTTTATTATTTTTTTGATATCTAAGATTGGTTAGGGTTCAAAGATTAAAATTTCTTTCAATGTGTTTCTTGAATATCAGAATATATCACCGAAATATTTCAACAAAACCTTTCTTCTTCTTATATATAAAAATAAATTGCTGCTCGTTAGTCCTACTAAAATTTTAGAACTACTTTAACTAGAAGGTTAAACGGTGAAAAACGCTAAAACGATGCGAAAAACTTTTACCTATAAAACTATATTACCTCAGCGAAGCGAAGACGGGTCAGCTAGTATTAAAATTATTTATTAAGGTGCTTTTATATTTTGTAAGATCATCTTAATGTTAGATTCTATTTGACATCTTTAAATTAATTATTTCTTTATAAATTAATAGAAATTTTATTGAACTTCTTAGTAGCAATTTCGTATCCAGAATAGCGGGGGTTCTATAAAAGCATTTCCATGTCATCTGCACTGTAACCCTTGTCAAATTTTGATAGATTGGGTTTTCCTTGCCCCTGCTGACTTATCATTGACGTATTATTGAAATTTGCCTGCCCAATTCTTTGATAGCGATGAAGATATTAATCTTTGTTACTTTATAGTTTTTGTAACTTTTAAATTGTAAATTGATATTGAATATTTCTGTATATTTTGAAATATATCTGAGAAAATATCAACTGCTACTGAGTATCCCTGGCATTAGTTAGATAGAAGGCGTCGCAAAGGGTGAGGGGGGCAGGTAGGGAGGAGCTGTACCCACACTCTAAGTATTTAGATTTAATATAAATTATCTCCTCATCTTTACCAACTTTTACTATGGGACCAATCCTGTCTATAAATAAACCACAATTCATACTTTTACCACCTCTACTCTCCTTAGGTAATCGGCTGGAGACAATCATGTTTAGTAGGTCTATGGCACTGCCTATTGTAATTCGATAGTTTCTTCTGGTACCTTAACATCTAACGATTATCTTAGCTGTTCTTCATACTTCTCCTTATTCTTTCCAAGACTGCACAGTCGTCTAGCCAAGTATCCCTGTGCTTCTTCACTTCTTCTTCTTCCTTTTACTACCGAAAGATCCAGCTACTTTCCCCATAATTATGAATTTAAGCTTAAATAATAAATAAAGGAAGGAAGGGTAAATATTTTTAGTCTTAAGCTTTAGACTTAATGTTCATAGATAGATTTGTTATAACAGAAAAAGAATTTCCTTCACATCCGCCATTTACCGAAGTTTTACACAAAATATTTCCACATTTGTTTATTGGGTCATAGATTTATCAAAGGGCGTCACGGTGGCGGGACACGAGGATTCCTTTACATAAGCGAAGGGATCAGAACACACCTGGATACAATACTACCGGTTTCCGAAATGTGTTAACATGAAAAACCTTTTGTGATATTACTTGGCTTTAGTTTTATGTGACGTTGACCGATTTTGGGGTCATTTTTGCTAAAGGAAATATTTATATGAACGTAAGCTTTTGTAAAGTGTATTTGTTAGTTGTTTTAAAACCTTTATTTTTGATCATTTTAGTGCAGAGTCAGAAAGGAATTCATTATTTTAAGTTAGTGGCTACATACCTAAAATTTGAAAAAAAAACTATATAAGTTAGACCACTCTGGATTTTAAAGAAGTGTTTGAAGATTTTTTGTTAAAAAGTAATTGGTGTCAGACAGATAATGAACGTCAATACGATACGATACTCTAAAGGGCTATTTTAAACTGGCATTAGAGTCGAAAACTCCAGGCTCGAATCTGGCTCCTGTAAGACTATTATATCATAACAAATTCCCCAACTCATCTATGTGTAAGGGATTTGTACATATTTTCTTTACACTGTCGTCTATTGAATAACATTTCCAAATTACTCTAAATCCATTACGCAATAACCGCGTAAAAACAGCTATGCTAACAAAATCAAAGTTTCGCTGACGTTACTCATTTCCTTTTGTTTTAATACATTAATAACGAAAATACGTCATGTCTCGCTGTCAGCGGGACTTGAGGTTTGATTAATTACTTCCAACCCTTGGAAGTTGGAAGTCATGTGTCATAGCAAAAAGTTTGTAAGGGCTCGCTGCATGTCACTGGGTCGAGTGGAAAAACTGTATGAAAATGCTTTAAAATATCATTTCACTTTTAGGATTCATCCTACTTTTCACTTTAATGCTAAAATCTTTTTTGTGTACAGATATTTTGTTTCAGAAAGGGGCTAAAATTTTTGAATATAATTATATTATTTTCTTGCAGCAGATTTTGCATCATTTGCCTTTATACTATCTATTGATAGTATAAAGACCTCTAACATTAAATTGTATTGAATATCTTCCATGTCCTTTATATTTTAAATGAGAAATAACTCCGTCTATCTGTCTCTTACGCTGAAACCACTGAACCAAATTTGATGAAATTTGGTACAGAGATAGTCTAGAGCTTAAGAAAGGACATAGGATACGTTTTATCGCGAGAAAAAGGCTTGAAGGAGTTGAATAGGGGATGAAGTGATTGTAGAACCGTGTGAACGTTTATTGCTTTGGGAATTATAGATTATGTTGATATATATAAAATGTAACGATATTGTATGTATATTACTTACTTTGGACACAATTAATTGTTTAATAAGACCAGTAAATTTCTATTCGAATCTATTGAAGACGAAACTTTGGAGAGTTCTTGAACGGAGTTTATAAAAAGACTCAATTAATTATTATTATTAATTCAAAACGTTTTAAGATTTTGATTAACCTTCGTGTGCGGAAGAAATAATATTTTTAAAAAACTAATATGACTTTAAACAGAAAACAATTAAGTAAATATAAAAAAATATTTAAATCTATATATTTCTTTCTTTTAGCATAAGATACATGATATTAATCTTACTAGTATGAAAGTTTGGATATTTCTCTATCACACAAAAACGGCTGAACGAATTTAATTGAAATTCGGTACACAGATACTTCATATCCTGATATATTATGTAGGCTACTTTTTATCCTGGAAAAATTCTGAATTTCTGCAGGATAATAATAAAATATATTACTTAGGCGCATGAATATTTTAATTTAGCAATATATAGTATATATAAAATAGTCCCTAAAATGTATTCGTATGTATTCGGGTGAAGCCGGAATGTGTCACTAGTATCATAATATTTAATTCTATAGTAGAATAATATACCTACGTAGAGTTATAGTTTAACCAAGTGACATGGCTAATTATGCAATATAGTCGGAGTATTGACTCAAGACAGCGTCTAGATTGAATACATGTTTACTCACAGACACCTAATTGTCATGTCCCTGTGTTTGCCTTTGTACACACGCTTTGTACATAGCAATAATTGAAAATTACGTATATATAAACAATCTAGCTAGTAGTTACATATTAACGATACCAGTTGAATTCCAGACAAGATTAAAGATCCACACTGACAGCGACACCGTTATTAACTTTTTATGGATTACTATTTCTTAATTGGTTATTTTATAATAAATTACTAGTCGACCCGCCCAGATTCGCACGGGTGCTATTTCACGCGTATAACTTATTAGATTTATTAAAATAGCATTTCGTTTTAAATATATTAGTGTAGGGAAATATTCAGGCTTCCAATTAACATTTTATTATCTCTCAGGAATTTTAATTTTCCGGGATAAAAGTAATCTATAATACAGGTTATAAAGCATCTGTGTAGCAAATTTAAGTGAAATCCATTCAGCCGTTTTTGCGTGATTGAGTAACAAACATACAAACATTATCTGTCTAGAGTAATTACGAATAAATTTTGCATTTTTTACGACTTTTTTTCGTATTTAAATGCCAACGTCATTTAGAAAATGGCGGAGTCTGGGCGGAGTAATTATAAAATTATTCTTTGTTCCTAGGTGTTCGAAAGCTGAGTGCCATCCTAGCAACGGGGGCTCGATCAGGAACCTGGAGAATTGAAGCCCATTGTGGTGGAGGTTCTGCAAGAGTAGACTTGACGGTTGGAACTGGATCTGGCAGTGCTACACCAGCGACACCAGCTGGTGAACAACATTATGTAGAACTCAAGTTTGCTGACAGCATGAGGAGGCGGTACAAGCCTGGGTTGCCTTTTGTTGGGAGAGTAAGTATATATTATATTATACCATAAAATTAACTTTAGTGTTTACTTGTCTATCTGTTTGTAATGACCCTTTTTTAATGGAAGTATTAGGTTAAAATAAATATCAAATGTTGATGCATAATTTTATAGTCACAGGGATACTTAAGTTTTGGTAAAAAACAATATTTTATAGAACAAATAAAGGAATCAAAATCCAAAAATCATGTTACATAGCCTTATTTTTGCAGTTGGTAAACTGGCTGTGTCCTATATTAATGTATGGGGATGACAAGTTGCAGACAGCAAAGTTAAGTATGTTTCGTAATACAAATTATAAAGATCCTTTGGGGCAAGAATCGACATACACTTGGCCAAAAAAAATTTTTATAAATTTAATTTTTTGATATTTGTACCTTATTGACCGAAGTCAACGAAGTAGATAAAGTTTGTTCGTCGATAAATATCGAAGAAACGCAAGAATATTACATCTACACTAATTCAATATTATACAAGTATATAATAGACTAGTAGAACATTTCAAACTATATTATTTAATTAATTGAATACCAAATAAATAATGAAGTAGATCACGAAGCTGAAGTTAATATAGCCTGAAGCCAGGAGAAATCAAAACAGTCTAACTCAAACAATTTGGTCTAATATTCTAAAATAACTAATTGGAGAACTTGGAATTTGTATTAGTTGATATAAATTAACAACGTAGATTTTCAATAAGTTGAAGTTACAAATCTTAAATTCTATCACTATCTTTTTCTATATCTAAATCTATCTATCACTTAAAGATCTTATTATCAAAGTATTAAATGTAGTTTAGAAATTAGCTTGAATTAGCACAACAGTTACAAAATAACCTCTCTAAAGGGTGTAGCCTGGTTTCTATGGGATATTTGTCAGTAGAAAAGGCCCCAATAGCAGATATTCCATAGAAACCAGGCTAAACCCTTTCTGTATAAATTATTCTTAAAAGTTATATATTAATAAAATCTGATTTCATATTATAGATTAATAAAATTAAATTTATAAATGAGTATTTCTACCGACTTTTTTTACGAAAATGATTGAAAAAACATCTTAGTTCATTTTCAATTGTATTGGGGTTGGGTCATAGATTTCGAAAACATACCAGGGAACTACAAAAAATTAAATAGGAAATGTAACTAGCTGACCCGCCAAACGTTGCTTTGCCATATAAATTAATATCTGCCCCTTATAACCTAGAGTTATAAAAAGCTCTCTATTCTCAGACTACCAAATATACCTATCCAAAAAAAATTCTGAGTTCAATAACGAACAAGAGATTTTCAAAATTAGTTGTTTTATGAAATCTCAATCAATGCTTTTTTTTGTTTCGTTGTATAGTAGAATATTTTCTCTTTATTGTTATCCTAAACACTTTCTTTTTGTGTTCGAGAAAGTCTGTCCATTTCACCACTTAAACTACTATTGTGAAATGATTCCAATCTAGAAGGGGTTGAGCGCACAAAGTTTTTCTTAACTGTACGATAACACTGTTAGAAGTTTTATTTCAAGAATGTTAATATTACTTGTTGAGTCAAGTTAACTTATTATTATTTGAATAAAATTGAAATTACTTGAATGAAATTTTTATTACACTTAATATTAGTTTTGAAAAATGGACTTTTCAAAGTTAATTTTAATAATATATTGCAGTCCCATAGCTTAGTGATTCATATGATCAGCCATAAGACCTAGTTGATAGAGAGGCTCCTGTATCCAATCCCATCCTCGTCGCCAATACCTAAGTAGGAAAGTAAACTATTATAAACAATTCACGTATTTATTTTTTCATATTTTCAAACGATGAGTTTGCTATCATCACCATTTAATTACCAATTGCTGAGCCGGGTCTCAGAATAAGGAGGGATTAGACTTCACACACCTTTGAGTACATGGAGAATTTTCAGCTGTGCAGATTTCCTCACGCTGTTTTCCTTCACCGTTAAAGCAAGTGATAATTAATTGCTTAAAACACACATAACTCAGAAAAGTCAGAGGTGTGTGCCCAGGATCGAACGCCTCGTTCAGATTACGTCTTATTATGACAAAAGCATTTATACAACAATAAGGTGAATTTTACTAAAATGAATTCCTCAAAAAGAAACCTTGCTTCTACCCTTTGGAAGGTTTCCTTCCGCTGACTTACGTGACGTTTTATTTCATGTAAAAAAGTATTTTCAATATAATACACCAATAAGTAATGCGTGCCACGTGCCAAATATGGTATAAATAGGAAAAAACCCTTCCATATTTCTTCTCTACAACCCTAAATGAGCAGTTTTCCTTTTGCCGGCATATGGGGTACCTTATAAAACTGACAAAGTGCTCATAAACATTATGCTTTAATGGCACTTCGAATGATGTAGGAAAAATTCATATAATAAACAAAAATATAAATTACGAATGTAATACAATGTTAGAAAAGGGAAAGTATATTCTTATAAAGTGGAGGATATGTTAGCAGAAATGTTTGAATGAAAGAAATATGTTCATATATTCACACATGCAATATATATTTAAGTAAAAGACATTTGCTACTTTTTACTAAATAATCCATAGTTCCTGCGGGACAATATAATATGTTTATTGAACGCCTAAATATTTTATATAACAATATATTGAAAAATAAAAGTTGTTTTTTATTAAATTAATTACTTGAAGTAATCGTTTTAAAAGTTTGGAAGTCATACTACTAAAAAAATTTGTTTTGATTTGGATTTGTTTGCCAAAGGGGCACTTATATATTATAATATCAGAAGTATTCTTTAATATATATATTCTCTCGTAAAATACAACATAAAATTTCTTCAAATATAAAAATAACTAAAACTTTTTTAATTTATTTAGACCTGTGAGTATGTTATAGATATATTTGTTCATTCTCCTACATTATTAAGTACTAATATAACATTCCTTACATGAATTATAAGCAGCAAATAATCACAAATTAATTTCATTAGCTAATACTTCGCTTGTTCAGGCTCAGCCTTCGTGAATGCCTCTTTACACGAGATTTCGTTGAGCGTGAGACATAACGTTGATACACACTTTATTTGTGTATTTGAGGTACTCATATTTATGGGTTTTCTATTTAGTCCAAAAATAATCATGAAGCATGAGTATCCTTTACATAATAACTGCTATGGTTTCCATTAGTATGATATGTATATCAAATAGTGTAAATATGCCACTTATGGATTAACTCAATTTAAAAGAACATTATAAGGTATTAATAAACTTCAACTTCATGATTCTAAACAATAAGAAATTTTTATCCTGTCATATTTTATGTAAAATAGAAACTGCCATACATTTACTGTCCGAATCTATTACTTGTAAAAGTAATACAGCAGAGACCACCCTTCACTCTTCATAAAATTTTATCAACGTTTCTTAGTCTCACAAAAAATCTAGAACGGTTGGTCTGATTTGGCTAACTTTGCTTTTGAAATATTTGTAGAAGTTTGAGGTAGGTTTAAACTACGAGATATGCTAAAACTATTTTGGTAAAACATTACTTTACCTGTAGTCAAATACACCTTCGCGAGAATGTGATAGTAAAAACCATAAAAAATAATTTCAATTATAGCTTATTCAATGATTTTTTAAAATTAATAACACTTGATATAAAATATTTAACGTCTGGTAAGTAGATGGATAGAAGGCTACCACTTCTCTTGAGATCTTCAACTAATATAATTGGATTTAATATTTGGTAATTTGATGTGTAAGTAAACACGAACTTTTCACCCAAACCACTCCAAACAAGAACAACAGCTATTACGCAATATATTTCCAGTAATATTCACACGATGGTGGCGTACAAAGGAAAACATTACAAAATAACAATTCGCTTAGATCGATTTGTATTCGGCCCGTCCCCTCTATTCTTTCAGTGTCTTGGCAGCGCTACAATATAATAAATTACGTCGTGTCTAACGAAGGGGCTTTATATCATGATTTCTTTGTCGGCACTCTGTTTTGAATTAGTATAACTATCGGATGTTTTTGTTCTTATGATGGATTGCCTCATTACTTTGAGAAATACTGGATAATAAGTTTTATGAAGGTTTCATACACATAGTCTCAATATTCAGGAAATTTATACGTCTTTTAGATTGCAAAAAATATTTAATTAACCATCTTTGTCGAGGGATGAACACCATACTACTACACTATACTATTTAGTAGACTTACTATTTCAATGTTTACTGTAAGAGATTACTTTAATATCGTTATATGGTTATAACTAGTCGACCCGCGTGACTTCGTTAACTCTAAATATAGTAGTTTTATTTACTTTATATTTTATTAGAATTATCTTCAACTGATGATAACTTTATTTTAATATTTGATTCACATGAAATAAATTATAATATATCCTACTCCAAGCCAAACGCTATTTTCTTATTAAAAGTTAATGAAATCAGTGCTAATTTCAGAGATATCAAAGTTAATGCGGACATAACACCGTCAATCCCGCAGGAACTGTTCTTTGTTTCAGGATAATTAGTATCTTATGTGATAATTTAGATTACAAATTATATGTGTTAAAATTTTCGTTCCGATCGATTTAGATATGTGAATAAAATCCCTCTGAACTGTACATTTTTTCAGGATAAAAATATCCTACATTCTGAGTCAGGCTCTAAAGTATCTGTATGCTAAATTTGATTCAAATCGGTCTAGTCGGTTTAACGTGATGCGTGCACAAACGTGTCAATTCTACGATTTTGTTATAGCTATAGAAGATATAGATTAAACTACAAGTGGGTATAGGTATGGGTATGGGTGGGTACTTGAAAAAAATTCGTCCGCTGGACCTTTTGTCTTTCTGAATTGGTCCCAGAAACTATTCTGTAGTATCAAACTATTAATATTAAATTATATATGAAATTTTTATGATAAAAGGTTGCGAGATCCAAATTCCATTCAAATATGTCGAGCCGTTGTAACCTATTAAAGTTAAAGACGTCGGTGTCTTAGTCGGGATACCTAAGGTATATGATCAAAAATTACATATTATAGTGATATAAAAATATGAATTTTATATTTAAAAATTAAATCTCAAAGTAACATTAATTAACCAACTAATAGACATGTCAATCTAGTTTAAATGTTTTAGTCTTCAGTTTCAGTTATGATATATGTCAGTCAATCTTTTAATTAATACAAATGATTATAATATTAAAAGTACTATCCACAATCTCTATAGTAAGTAATAAATAAAATAACTATAGTCATTAATGTTTAATAACATCTGTCTCATATAGAGCATGTAGGAATTAACCCAGGTTGGGTATAAATGACTTAATTAAGGCCTAAGTCTGAGACGCCATATTCTCATTTCATTCATAGCTGGGATTTGGTAATTAAATATACTCTACTTGTAATTGTTACTGTTACTATACCCAGCTTCGCTTCGGGTGCAATATACGCTTATATACTAATAAACGCTGTATCACTATATCGTTATATTTTATGTTTTAAACATCAACATAATTTATATATGACTAATTCCCAAGGGCATAAACAATCACACAGCTCGACACGCACTGCATCCCCTATTTCAACCCATTCAAGCTTTTTTTTCGCGATAGTACGTAACATATCATTTCCGAAGCTCTAGCCGATCTCTGTACCAAATTTCTTCAAAATAGTTTCAGTGGTTTAGGTGTGGAAGTATAATATACAAACAGATAAACAGAGTTACTTTCGCATTTATAATATTAGATTTAAATAATTGTGATTAGTCCATAGCATTGTAGTTATTGCATTTATTTAATACATCTAATTCACTTTTTAATACGCTTTTATTAGCTTCATACGTATCTTACTATGTAGGTATGTAACGGAATCTTTGAACATGATTTTGACCCCCTTCAAAAGGTCGGATTATCTCGAAATTTGGCATACTTATTAAGGATCGATGACAATTCAATATTTTAAACAGTTTGATCCCTTATCCTTACTAGGATAATCAGGATTAGCGATTTTTTGTTTTCCTAATAGATATGTAAATATCATAAAGCTATTGCTAAATAATCACTAAAAAATGAAAAATAAATAATAGTATAAAAAAAATTAAAAAATACGTCATATTATAGAAATTTTTTGCTGTTTTCCGGATATTATCAAAATAACCCTTCTACTTATATCTGTTTATAAAATATTTATAACTATTGATAACATGCACCCACGCTTTTATTACAATAAAACCATTTTTCCTTACACTATTTTTAATTTAAATTTATTAAAATTTATTTTCTATTTTTTAGTTGGATTTTCTACAAAAGCGTATTTTTTTAGTTTTTTAAACTATTACACACATACTCAATGTCTGACTTTTTCAGGCCCTTATCCAGCGATATGGGGGATAAGGTCCAAATCATTAAATATTAAAAAGCTTGTAATATTTATTATATTCTTAAATCGTCATCATATTAAATTTGATGTGTGTTAATTGAATACCCTACTTATGAATTTTCCATTTCAACATCAGGTAAAAGTAATATGTGAATCCAAAATATTATGATATTTTCGTCTTGAGATATAAAACCATTTACTACATTTATTATCTGTACTTCTACGCCTAATGTATGGAGCATACTTTTCTTTTTACAATAACAAGGTTATTATCTTCAGTAGAATAGTCTTAGCAACCACGTAAGTTGAAATATAGCTGTTTAAATGTTCTGAGAAGTAAGTTTTACATAACATGGCTGATGTTAGTTTATTAGGTAATGTATCTGAAATAATTGCGTGTTTACTTCGATGACATAAAACTTTGTCCGTTTTTTATATAGTATCAAGAACAATCTGACTGATTTAAGTTATTTATCTATATCTATACTATTATATAAAGAGGAAAGATTTGATTGTTTGTATATTTGTATGTTTGTTTGTTGCGAAAAGACTCGAAAACCGATTTTGAAAATTCTTTCACCGATAGAAAGCTACAACCTTTTCGAGTAACATAGGCTATGTGGTGTTGCCATAAATATTCTAATTAAAAAGATATGGCCATTTAAGTGCCATAACCTGGTCATTTTGTAAATTGAAGGGTTTCTTAGGAACTACTAATCCGATTTTAGTTTTTTTTTCACTGATAGTAAGCTACACTTTTTGTGAGTGACATAGATTATTTAGTGTTGCCATATGCACTTTTTAATTAATAGAATATGGCCATTTCGTTGTTACTAATCCGATTATAAGAATTCTTTCGCCGATAGAAAACTACACTTTTCGTGAGTGACAAAGATGATTTAGTGTTGCCATATGCATTTTTTAATTAATAGAATATGGCCATTTCGTTGTTACTAATCCGATTATAAGAATTCTTTCGCGCGATAGAAAACTACACTTTTCGTGAGTGACAAAGGTGATTAAGTGTTGCCATATACATTTTTTAATTAATAAAATATGGCCATTTCGTTGTTACTAATCCGATTATAAGAATTCTTTCGCCGATAGAAAACTACACTTTTCGTTAATGACATAGATGATTTAGTGTTGCCATATGCATTTTTAATTAATAGAACATAGCCGTTTTGTTGCTGCTGATCCGTTTTTTAAAATCTTTCACTGAGAGAAGTCTACAGTATTTCCGTCTCTCTTCCTCTTATATACTATCATTCTCTCTCATCCTCTCTCTTCTTTCTCTCTTTAATATTTATCTTCATTTCTCTTCAGAATGGTCAGTCTCTGTTCGGTTTCTTTCTTTCGGTAATATCTCTCTCTCTCTCTCCTTTATTTATCCAATTTTATTATTTCTCTCTTCTCTCTCTTATATTATCTGTCGTTTTTCTTTTTCTTTCTATCATTTTTCTTTTTATAACTTCGTAAAATTACAGAAAGACAAATTGACGACATCGATTATAATATTGCTTTAAATACCCGGAGCGAAGCGAGGGCAGGCCGCTCGTAACATTATAAAATTGAAAAACAATTACAAAAAAATAGTCACAAACAAGGAGATTGTGATAGATAAATAAATGAACTGTGGTCTTAAAATATGGCTATATTTTTGTAAGTTTGTTTATGTGTCTAATTTCAAAAAACCTTGTTTGGATTTTTTAGTTATTTAGGAACCATTAGTAGTTACAATACTGAAACTTGCACTTTTTACCGTAAGAATGACATCACAAAAATAAGTATTACTAGATTTTATTTTTGTCTCATTTATTATACTATCAGTTGGATCTATCAGCAACATATTAAAGTTTCTTTTCGAGTTTGACTCAAAAATGTACAAATTCCTTTTACATTTATACATACCTATAATATATAAAATTCTCTTGTCGAGGTGTTTGTTACCAAATTCCTGCGATACAGCTCAAGTGACTTTTATGAAATTTTGTGCGCATATCGGGTAAGTCTTACAATCGGTCAACATCTATTTTTTACACCCTTAAGTGATAAGGGTGGCCCACCCTAATTATTTAAAATTTATATGGCAAAACAACGTTTGCTTCGTCGACTAGTACATACATAAAATCTTTATTGTATACAGAGTACACAGAAAAACATTAACAACACAATCGAGACAATCACAACAATCGAGTCAATCGATCGAGACAATCGAGAAAAACCGAAACCGCAATCAAAATATAAATTCGGATTAGTTTGGACAGATTTGTCAGTTGTGTGGTTGTATGGCAATAAAATAATTAAAAAAATACTACGCAAAATCATAATTCTGATAAGGTCTCGTTGTCTTTCTTCATTAAACATTATTTACTATATTAGCGTTTAAATAATTTAACTTCTAATAAAAAAAAGATTTTATTACAAAACGATAAGTCTCTAAAGAATTAAATTAACCTTTATAGAATCTGTAAAGAAAATAATAACTTCGTGGAATACCACGACCATCCTAACATCATAGAAATATAGAACCTAAAATTTAGAAAAAAAGAAATAAAGCAAAAATTTATTTGAAGTAACCACTTATATACATATTACATTTTTTATATAGTTATATTACAGTTAGTTTTGGTGTAACTATATTATTTTAAAGGGATTCGGTGGTTTTTCAGAGAGGTGGAACCTCTCAGTTTACACTTGGAGGTCTTCCTACCAAAACTGATTTTCGGATGCCATAGCTCTACCTTATTACCTAATTACTTTAATATATATATAAAAACATAATATCATAAATATATTTTTTACTTATGTAAAAGACCTTAAAATAAGTTAACTTATATTTCAAAATTTTGATTATTTAATTTTTTTTCCTAGGTCGAAGCAATGAGTACAGAAAAGAAGGTTCGAGTTCGAGTGAAGTTATACGACGACAAAACAGACATCTACAGTCAAGATATTGACATGTCCACTGGAGAAGGTGGTTTTATCGTACCCACTGTGATGGCTGATGCACCGTACGTTAACTTACAGGTCAGTGGTTTACATAGAAAAACATTCTTTGCTGAATAAATAATAATAAATCGCCGATACAATGTACTTGACATTGTATCTATGATGATCTTACATTGGCGTACTTTCAGTATTTAAAAAATGTTGATATTTTATGCTCCACAACCCCCTCCCCTATCCCCACCGTCGTCTTTCAGACTACCGTTCTCAAAAAATACTCATAATAATATGTAAATTATAATATTTTATTGATAAATATTTATAAGAACACTAGCAGACCCGCAAACGTTGTTTTGCCATATAAATTTAAAAAATTTGAAGTGGGCCACCCTTATCACCTAGGGATATAAAAAATAGATGTTGACCTATTCTTAGGCCTACCCGATATGCACACAAAATTTCATAAATACGGTCTAGCCGTTTCGGAGGAGTATGGTAAAACATTGTGACACGAGAATTTTATATATAGGATTATAGATAGAGAATTTTATACAAATTTAAATTTACGGTAAGGTGAGGATTTTTATTAGTAGTATTACTGGTTGACAAATTTGAATCAGCAATAGCACAACTGGCAACTGATTCTACATTTCGACCACCAATCAGAACTTCCGTTAATGCCAGAACTTGTCAAATTAATAAAGCCCTAACTCGAAAACCAATGTAATTTTAAACTTTGAAATCAAATCTCGTCAATCGTACCGCAATGTGTCACCAAAAACTGTTTGAATCGGATCCGAGCTGATCACTCCACGTCCGAAGTGGCCGTTCGCGCCTTCTAGCTAGGTTTGCCGAAATGTCGATATATATTTGTTGATTAATTTTAACGCTAAATTACGATACGCTTGATACGAAAGATCTCATGTCTCAATTTTTTCTTTATAAATAAAAATGAATGTTTCTATGTTTATCCTATATACGTTTATAAGCAACTTATTTGTTTATGTCATCAAAAATGCTCAACTGATATAGGTAAAATCTTTATCCTAGTTTACCTCAGTGATGCGAGGGCTAGTAATACAATAATAAATATCACTCGCACATAAACTTAAATCGTTGAATTTTAACTAACCTAAATTATTTGATTTATTTTCTTTTATGCTTAGTTAAATTAAAGTAACAGTAAAATAACTACTACTACCTACTACTAACCTCTAGTGCATGTTTTTTCTTTTTTTTTTATAAATTTTAAAAATGTGTGCAAGTATACAAATTTAACACTAAAGATTTAATTATTATTTTGAGTAATGATAGATATCATGATACAAGGACTTTTTGTCGTCATTGTTTTGGTGATATGTTATTTTCGAATTAATATTTTGATGATTACTGTATAAAGAAAGTTTTTATTGGTTCCTAGAGCCAATAAAAACTGTGGAAGTACTAAGAGTACTTCCACAGTTTCCAAAGGGAAAGAATTAAAATAATCGGACAAATCTATGTTTATGTCGTCACTGCGGCAGGACAGAAATAACGCTTTCCGATATATCGAAATGTCGATATTTTTTTATATTATATATCTGACGTCTCTACTTGAAGCTAATTTAGTTAAATCGCCACATTAATAGGGCTCGGAAGTTGTGAAAGTTCTATCCCAGGATAGTAATCGTGGTACCACCACGGAATACAAATAGCGATATTTCCCTCAGTTTACTTGGTAACGTCTTAGGTTAATCCCGACCAAGCCACTGACGGGTTAATGCAGTGTTGAATTGGATTACACTTTCGGAAGTAATACCTCAGCCTCGACCTCAACCTCAACTCCAATCTGTGGTGATTGCTGTTTCTCTTTTTTACTTCTTTGAAAATTGTTTCACTGTCCGTATTCGCTATCAAAGATTTATTAGATTCTTTACTTTAATTTTTCGACTCAACTTCAATAAAGTTTTTAAATTAAGATAAAATTTCATCTCCTATCTTATACATCCAGGAATTAGATATTTGGCCAATAGATAATATTAATGTTCATTACGAATATTTTGTGATAAATTTCAAGATACCTCTTTTCCATATCGTTTATGTGTAGGTTGATTGATTGATATATACTTTATTGCACACAAAATAAATACAATATAACACACGTAGTAGGACCTATAACTAGACAAATACGCTACTTTGAGCATTTTTTTCCAGACGACCTTTTCTAATGGAACCTATGGCAGAGTTCGTAGCGATCCATAAAGTACAGATTAATAAACTTACATACGATACAAACACACATACGATATTATACAACACAACGATAAATAAACATGATAATCATTAATGGTATTCTATGTTAATGTCGAATAAAAGTCTTTTAAGCGACTTTTAAATATATTTAATGATTTCGACTGACGAATATTAGGTGTCATCATCACAACCCATTAATGGCCCACTGCTGAGCCGGGTCTCCTCCTCAGAATAAGGAGTGATTAGGCCATGGCCACCACGCTGGCCAAGTGCGGGTTGCCAGACTTCACACACCTTTGAGAATATGGAGAATTCTCAGGAGTGCAGGTTTCCTCACGATGTTTTCCTTCACCGCTACAGCAAGTGATATTTAATTAGGTGTACCTTAATTTAATAAAAACACTACTAAAATTAACATATTCAACATGCAGTAAGTTAATTCCACTGGATAGATTTTAAATCTAAATACACTAGGAAATAAGCCCAGTGAAATGATATATTAAATTTTAATCCAGAATTTAATCCTGGAAGTGAAATCCATTAGCTAAGCAAATAATTAAGCCTGAACTTGGAGTCCAGTCTAACAGCGCTGTGCAACATAACTTTTACGTTCTACCCACAAAATCCACTAATGGGCTCTTAAGGAATAAGCAAATGTAACCGACAGTCAGACTTTGCATTTTATAATATTCATAAGGATGAAGGGCAAAAAGCCTTCGAGAGATTTGGCGAAATGGAAAATGTTTTTGTCTTTATTTTAAAACGTCGGCAAAAGTACGAACCTCAGCGTTAATTCTCGGAAACAGATATTAGCAGAATTCTACACGAAAAGTTTCAGTATTTTTTGTTTATTAATGAAGCAGAAGAGAATTAATGTTGTTCAATTTAGTATAGTAATACAAAAGCACAATCATTACTTTTTCAAGAACTAAAACTTGTATTAAGAGTGGGAGCTATATAAGATATGACAATAACATGCAATTTAGATGGAGCGAGCAGTGCCTGGGGCTTGAGGCTTTCATAATATAAATTAACTCTCAACTTCACCACTTGATTCTCAACAACTGCAACAGATAATACATTACTCACGTGCTCCTCAATAACAAAGGACTAGCACCACACTCACCATCACTTGTCAGACTGGCTCAACTATTGGAATAAAGGAGATATTATTTCTAAATAAATATTAGTTCAAGCCAGCTGGATTTATGGCTAGTAATAAGTTATACAAAGGATTTTGTAAAATAATAATAGTTTTTAGTAACCATGTAAAGTCAGGTAGTTGCTTGTTTGGGATATAACAAAACAAGAACAGGTTACCGACAAGCAATCTGCAACCAAAATAAATTGAAAATCGGAAAGGAATTTTTCTTAGCTATTTTAAAATACTTCAATAGAATAACTTTGGCTTTAAAAATAAAATAATATAGTAAGAGCAATTTTAAAATCCATCTTCCTAACGTCACTCGAGGAAAGCAATTACTGAGTCGAGAGTGGTTATGACATAGTCATCATGCAAATACATCGCTGGGTGAACGGGATTGGCAATCCGGCTAAAGTGCTTTTAGACCTGATAACTATCTTATGAATTATTATGTGAGAGCACGTGACGACACACACACGGTCTGATCGTGTAATAAACAGTTAAACCATGCGGTACTAAATATTTCATGCTAGATATAACATGTGTGTAGAGAGCATTAAAAATTAATCATCTGTATCTACATATGAGCTATACTGCACAGTTACGAGTATAAAATAATAATAACGTGCACTTTAGGAAAGAAGCCGAGTAGTGTCTGAAGATTGAGACCTAGGAGTAGGTTAACACGGCCTTTTTACTAACGTCACCTACTGAGTCGATTGTGGTTATGACATAGTCATCATGCAAATACATCGCTAGGTGAATGGGATTGGCAATCCGACTAAAGTGCTTTTAGACCTAATAAGTATCTTATGAATTATTATCTGAGAATATTTGGCGACACACACGGTCTGATCGTGCATTAAACATATAGACAGTGATGCACTGAATATTTTATAGATAGATGTAGCTGGTGTGTTGTAAGACTTTACAATCAAGAATTATATATGAGTAGTATTTTAAAAATAATATTAATATTGTACTTTAGAAAGGAAGTAAGAAAGTTGAGTAATTCTTGGCTCTTGAGACCCAGGAGTATCTTTTTATTAGCGTCACTAGAGCAAAACATTCCACCGTGTTTATAATATAGTCATCATGCAAATACATCGTTGGATGCACAGTAATATGAAAATACAGTAATAACACATTTTACGAAAGAAGCTACGCCTGAGACTTGAGACAGATGATTTACGAGGCTTTTTCCAACTTTAAACTAACTATCAGAGACTGTCGTGATCCATAGCAAGGGTTACTCTTCATACTTACACTTCACTATGATACTCCATATTTAATACTTGTTGAACTATTACCAAATCAAAGGTTATTATTACAATGTTACTTGTACCTAATAATTGTTATGTGGTATACGTGAGATCTGATAAGGAAACCTGTCATGACATTATGATGTCGAATCATTTGGCTGTCGGTAAAGTTAATTCCTTCCTTTACCGTAACACTATAATTGAAACCAATTATATTATTGACACACCTTTCATAGAGATAAAATTTAGTTGCGTACCTTTATAATATACTAGATTTTACCCACAAATTCGTTTGCGATATTGAGGTAGTTATATTAGCCTACAAAAGATCGTCTGTAGACATATTTAATAATGTTATGAGGTAGTCATACTAACTTTGCACCCCCCTTTTACCCCCTTAAGGAATGCTTTTCGAAAAAATATTTTACACATCTTTCGTGACTTTCAATGAAAAACCTTCATAATGAATTTCATTTGAATAACTTCAAAAACGGCAAAGTTTCATACTAACTTTGTACCCACGTTTTACCCCTTATGGGATGGATTTTCAAAAATCCTCTCTTAGTGCTCTCCTATGTTATAAAAAGAACCCCTGTGTAAAATTTCAAGTTTCTAAGTTTTTTCATCTAAAGATTTAGTTGAGAATATTTTTCAAGTTTCTAAAAGTTGTTTCAATGTTGAGAATAAAAGTCAATCTTAAAACATTTAAACAGCTTAGGAGTACACTCCTAAACAAATGCTTTATAATTATATGGAAAACAAAGACATTTGACAACTTCGTTGAGTCACTTATTACAAAAATGAAACTCACTTCCTTAAAAACCAATTTTAAAGGTAAATTTTATGAGTCCCGAGACCCATTTCCAGCATTAATGTCCACGCTATAACCAAAAGTGATAGATGACATTATGTCGATAGACATTTTTAATAAAAAATGGCGGTATTACCCTTACTTTTTCTGTCACTTCCTTAATGTATTGTTACAATTATCCTCGTTATTCATCCTGCCGTTCTTTTGTAGCTGAAGGCGTTTCTTTTTTGTATTTTATCGGCGGACATTTTTTCAAGAGAGCTTCCGGGCCAAGCTCCATCGACCAGATAAATTATACCAAGCTGGAGTCAAATAATCCTACTCCATTAAATCCTTAGAAAGCGGGCTTTTAAAAAAATTAGTGTACTAATCTTTGGCTCAGGATAAGTAGATTATGGTAAAAGTTTTGTGATCTCGTCATCTTGGGAATGTTTAAAATAGCTTTTTAGCATTTGAGATATATTCAAATTGAAAGAAAAATAATGAAAGTTTTACTCTCTGACAGAAATCGGAAAAATTGGCCCTAAAGCTTATAAACACATTTGACACTAAACATTACAGTACTCCACTTAGGAAACAGAAAAAAAAAATAGTTTTAGATTTATAGAGGAAAGCTTAGGGTATATATTTTATTGCGACTAATTCTTTTCTTTTATTAGTTTTTTGGGACTTTTGTAGAGCATTTAATTCTGAATAAATCCTATCATTGACCAAGATTATAGAATGAAATGCCTATGAGCTATAGAATTTTGAAGAAAAGAAATCAAAGTTTACGTGTGTTTTAAACGAAAAATCATTGTACGCCCTTAGAATTATATAATATATGAAGGGCTCAAAGTTTCAGAGTTTTTAAGGTATTATATTAAACAAAATAAGCTATATAACACCACACTATAAGCAATAAGAGCGAAGCATCAATTAACAATGTTGCAAGAAGTAAGTATAAAGAGTACGAAATTCACACGAACAAAGTCACGCAGATAGGATAGTATTAAATAAAATTATAATAAGCGAAAATTTTGAAATGACCTTTAAAGTAGGTAGATCCGTTACATCATTAAAAGTGACGGAGCTCAAGCCACCGGCACCGGGTTCTTGATCAGCAGAAATCTCGAGCCAACGTTAAAGTACGGAACAGGATTTTGGCAACGAAATATACTCACTTTAAGTAACTCCATTATAGAAAGTTCTACCAAGTTTTGAACGATGTTTATTAATCTGTTATAAAAATAAAGTAAACTCATACATTGACAAAGTGAATAGGTGAAACACTATACGAAGGGAGATAAGGGAAGTAAGGACTATAATGCTTAATACATCAGCAAAAAAAATAAAATAATGTTACAGTTGGCTTTAATAGAATGAAATATGTACGAAACACTCAAGATAACGCAACGCAACTTTTACCCGTGAGGGGACGGGTTTGAATGCTATTCCCCTCTGCCGCTGGGAAAGCATCTCGTAAGAGCCAAGTAACCCAGCACCCCCTTGGTAGTAGGGGATCTGTTCCCCGACTAGCTTGCGACCACCAGCATACGAATCCGACCGCCAAGTGTCATAGACACATACCCATTCCCTCTCCCATCCCATTAACGTCGCGGATCTAGTGAACTCTGGATTCTTGCTCAGGGTCCGCTGAAACCGCAGCATTGTTTTCTTCGTTCTCCCTCCCCACTCTATCTTCGAGGATGCAACGCATCGGCTAAATAAGAGATAGGCAAAACAAGAGGGTATCTCTTGTTTTGCCGATGTCCAAGGGCGATGGTGGCCACTTACCATCAGGTGGACCATCTGCTCGTTTGGACCTTATCACCATAAAAAAACGCGCTTTTCATTCTGACACCGGAGAGTCTTAGGGGGACAATGAATTTACAAAATCGCAATTGATTTTGTAAATGATTGTGAATGCTAAAATTATTTTATCAGTAAAAAATTTAAATTCTTGTTGTTTTCTGGAAAACATATTAAATTTTTTGCAAGGAAACAAGCAACCAAAAAAAATTTGTTTTTCATATTTCATCACAGTCAAATTCATCCTTTATTCCTTTTAAAACCAATTAATTAGTCATTCCTTTTAAATAAAACGCTATGCAGTTAGAAACACGACCTAAATATTTATTTGATTTTAAGATACAGAAAAAAGGATAAAATAATTTATAAATATACAAGATAAAAAGAGGATACGAAGCAAAATTTATACAGGCATTTGAAACCTATCAGCTTAATTGCCTTTTTAGAAACATGCTCTCCATTTTTTGTTATCGGAGGAGGTTTTACTTTAATTAAGATAACGATAAAATGTTGCTGCGTATAAAATTCAAAATGTAAAATAAAATTGACTTATATAGAAAGTCAGAAAAGCTTTATTAATTTCAAGGAATATTATATTACAAACTCATTAAAGATTTTTTTTAAACTTTTCACTTGACATTCTTTTCAGATCAACATTCCCCCTTGTGACTCTCAAACTTTTATTTACTCTATCGAAGTAAAACTGTCAAATTGTAAATTAGGATGAAATTAGGACATAATGAAAATATTAAAAAACTAAACTGGAAAAAATATTGTATTAAGCCAATTCTCTGTTTACAATTTCAACGGTTTTTCACATTTTTAGAGTGACATACACATTCATGTAGGATAAAAGTTATGTAGTACGATAATAATCATCGTCAAACCTTATAGCGAATCGGTAATAATATGCAAATTCTAATGAAAATTCCCTTTAATTCAGACACATCGTTACTAATCCAGCGTGTTATTGGAAAATAACAGTTTATGCTTTCATTTGATCAAAACTTAGTTTCCAATTTGCTCATCGGAAACCCAACCGTGACTCAAAGAGTTAGACTAAGCTGAAATTTAGTTCGGAATCAATTCATTTGGTGGATTTCCAGACTGTGGTCTAACCCGAGATCATTAATTGGAGTTGAAGATTTACTTAGACGGATGGACGAGTTGGTTTAACGGAATATGTTTAAAAGCTTATGTAAATAGTTACACTATATACACTGTAAGGTAGTTGGAATTAAAAGCAATGTTTTTTAATTGAGGACGTTTTTTAACATTTTACAGGCATTAGAGCCCTCGGTTTTATTTTACTAGCCGACCCGTCCCGGCTTCGTCCGGGTGCGATTTAACACGTGTATTTAGCCGTAACCGCTATGTCCCTGCATTTTATCTGTAATATCTTCGAAAATATTCATTTAAATTTCATGCTGTATATACGCTGCTGTGTATATTGATCTATATTAAATGTACAATGTATTTAAGGGACCTAATTGGATAATAATTAATGCTGTATTGCTTAAAATCGCTTCGTAAATAAGCCATTATTTCTCGTAAAAAGTAAAGGATATAAAATGTTATTTAAAACTGAAAAGGATAAAGATGTAAAAGGAGCGTAATATCCTGATGGTACTTTTAAATCACTTTATCAATTTGGTAAATACCGAACCGACTATATTTTTTTAAACATAGATAAAGGCTTCGGATTCACGATACTGATCGTCGTAGGTTATACTAGTAGTGTGAAATCGATACTGTTAGTAATTATTAAAAAAAATGTTAAAAATAATAATGAAATTAAAGCAATGACGTAATAATATTGGATAGCCAATTTGGGTCTACGATTAATATAATTATTACCCAACTGGAACTTTGCTATACACTACCTGAATAAGTAAATACTACTAACTTCTAGATAAATCTAATTCTGGATTAATAAAAGGTAATTGGGAAAATCACAAATATAAGTATAACGATATATTTGATTTTCAATATATTGCTATATAAAACGTTCAATAAACAATTTATGGTTATCCCAAAGGAACTAATATTTACCTGGATAACAAGCCTATGTGTTTATCCAGGTTGTAAGGTATGTTTTAGTGTGATTGACAAATATCTATTCATCTTCTTCTTATTTGCTCTTATAACTTAGTCTTATTCCCATTAAATGTTTAACCGACATTAATCAAAAAGGGCGCCACAGAGATATTAAAAACAGACCTTTAGTAGATATAACTGAATTTCATTGACATTGAACTATACTCTATTTTGTAATACTGTTGATAACTTTGTATTAGCAAGTTCCCTTTGTTATAGTTTATTAATTGAATTCACACGGTAAACATCAATGCCATTATCCATAGTGCTAGAAGTGTAGTTGTTTGGTGTCGTCTTTATTATGTTAAAGTTATGGTAGTAGGTAGTATGTAGGCTCCAATCACTTATACGTATACTTACAAAGGTGGTACGATTTTTTTTCAAGTTAGAAATAAGCTAATAAGTCTTTAAACGGTTGACCAGATAGGTCTTCACAAAACATAGCTAAGAATAATTTCAATTAAATCAGCTTTCAAATAAATAAAACCGCATCAAAAATTGTATATATAATAAATACGTTAAACTTGTAACAACCCGTCAGTATAGCGTCAGGGATTAATATGTAATAACAATTAAATTAAATTACTCCAGACGAAACTCCAATTTAGTACAGTCACCACGTATTGATACCCACACGACATCGATTTTGAAAATCTATTCTTAAAGATATTAACTTATATAAATCAATTTTAAGTATTGATTTTTTGAAAACAGTAGTCAATACAGACTTAACAAATATTAATAAAATTCAATAAAAAAAAAAGGTGTGTGTGCGATTCACACACGATAGAAGTGAAACTTCAGTAAATCGACAAAAGAATGAGATGAATATATATAATAATATAAAATAGTATGTATATTTCTGTCTCATTCTTTCCTACACATTTTTGTGTTTGTGTCTCTTACCTGTCGTTTTTTCCGTTGCATCTGGTTTGAAATCACAACGATTCTAAAGAAGTTTCACTTCAAAAATTATAGATTAAATATATATTGTTATGTACTTTACAAAAACTTGATACTCAATTCTATTCGATACATGATATCGAATCAAATGTATCGAGAAATAACGTTTCGTCTCTACTTAGTAATTGTCAATATATTAATTTTGTTGTGCAGCTTTCAAGTAAGAAATGAGCTGATAGTCTTCAAACATTTGACCAAATCTTTACAAATTATAGCTAAGAACCATCTTGATTAAATTACCTTTTAAACAAATACAACTTCATCAGTATCGATTCATAAACTTAATCGCTAAGATGCCTGTCGATGTAGAGTTGGAGGTTAAAAAAGAAATAAAATTAATATTTTCCAAGTCGGCTTTACCGTATTAGAAACATAGAAAAAGTATGAAGAGTGAATCGAACGTAGCTCAGCGAATCCAATCAGCGTAGATTAATGAAATTAGTCTGGCGAGGGCTGACTTCGCAAACTTGCCAGTGTTGCCCGGTTATCTTGCGAATGGACGAGATTAGTAACTACTTACAGTACTGGTGCTATAATAAACTCTAACTTTGTTAATTTTAATTAAACTGTTTAAATACATTTCATACGCCAGATGGACAGTCAATCAATTCATTTGTAGCTTCTGTTAGCAACACTTGTTATCTTTGAATTATTGGCAGTTCCTCTAGATTTATATTAATACGCTACTTGGTCTGTAATATAAACTTTGTCGGCAAAACGTATTCTTGAAAAAACAAATACAAAAGGAACTACTCGCTAATATAAAGTTATCAACAGTGTTGCTAGGAATTACCCTTTTATTTTGTGTTCAATTCTAATAATGACTTTAATTTGATTAATCATATTTTTATATTATCTCAAAAATACAGTAGTAAGTTTTATTAGTTACTTTTATAACTAACTGTATAAATTTTAGTTTAGTTTATTTATCTTTATTGTACAAAGCAAAATAGAGTTAAAGAAATACAGACAATTTAAAAAAGACTACAAAGGCGGACTTATTCTTATATGGAATATCTCCCAGCCAACCTTTGAGTAACTAAAGGAATAATTTAATTTAAGAATAAAATAAAATGTGAGTAGTAACGAAATTTTAAAAATATTTTTTTAATTAAACATATATTTCCGTTTCACGGATAACATATATTTAGATTTAAGTAAACCCAAAGTTGGTGCTTTGCTTTACACTAAATAACAAGCTATTTATTAAGTGTATCCCTAAATATATTATATTGTAATAACTAAATACAAAAATGGCACATGATACAACAATTATATTTTTAGATACAAATAGTTTTGAAACTTAACTGTATTTTTTTACTGACATACTTTCCTATTAGTTTCCGAGGCTATTTAATTTATTTAAATACGTTATTCACTATACATTATAACATATGTCACGTTACTAATCCCGATACCCATCCAGTGCATAGGGTTGGTAAGATAACATCAAGTTTACTAAGTCAGCTTGCTGAACTAATCGACACTGATTGGATTTGCCTAAGCTCGTCCTAATCACCCTTAACAAAATATGTTTCCTGTTAAATTCCAATCTGTTGCTTAAAAACCAAAAACTTTTAGTGGAATGTACGTTCATATATTTTGAATTTTAATTTTGAGAATTTCGAAAGCCCAATACCCCCCATATTATTACAGCCTTGGCAACATTATTGATATCTTAGATCTAAATGGAGTCTGGTTAAGAGGAAATTATAATTAGTGTTTCTTAGACTGTTTGAAAAACCCTTGAGTGTCCGTCAGTTACTGAAAATTGATTCTTAAGTTTAAAAATAAATAAGTCATTTTCCTTATGATGTTATTCCGTTCGTATGCCAAATAAGGGGTCGTCATATCCTTTAAACATAAATTAAATAATTTTTTTACAAATAAAAATTATATCCTTATATACATTTAAATCTAAAAATTAGTGTAAGAGCGATTCGGATTGGTGCTCCGAGGTTTCCGTACAATTTGAATTGAAAAACAAACCTAACTTTACCGTTGGAACGGTTGATTATTGCATCGACACGATGTTTTCAGGTCGACGATGATGTGGATCTGAAAACACAAATTTATTACACGATATAAGATCAATGATAACAATCCCTAGTTTAAAGTTTAAAGCTACATCCGCTATCTTATGTAAAAGTTAACTGGAAAGTCTCCGTTCATAATTTGCAAATTGCTTATGACCACTTAGAACTGTTTTATGAGATAAATTATAGCTTTTTAAGTTAATTCCGTGTAGCTGCGGCTGTCTTCAAAGGCGTTATAAACTTTGCCTATTCAATTAAAGACAAATTGAGTAACACGAACTTTTTGTAGCAAATATAAATATCATATCTAATTTGATTTTTTTTTTACTTTCATATTTTTAATTTAAACATTCTAAGCAATTATTCTTCACTGATTTTTTTATTATATATTTTTAATAACAGTAGTTTTAACGCGTTTACCTGCTACATTTCTATTTTTATCACTATTTGTTATTTTGTAATGAAGGTACGTGTGTATTAATTTACAGATTTTTGACTTCTGGTATCTCCGTATATAGAATGAATTTAACCTCATTTTAAAGACAAAAACAGACTCATTTTTTTCTGATTCCGAATATATATATTATATAAAATATATAAGTAATTTTAACAAAAAGTCAGTTACGGACTTTCCTCGTATGACTGCAGTAAAATGGTCATGACATTATAATAAATAAGATTCTTACTTACAAAGTATGGCTAAGAACCATCTCAATTAAATCATCTTTCAAACAAAAAAACCCGCATCAATATCAGTCCATTATCTTGGCTGCTACGATGCCGCAAACAGATATACAGATACGAAACTAATAACACCCCATCGTTCTAATTATACGTATCTCAAATTTTTTTTATTATCCTACCTGGATTATAACTTAATTTTAAAATACAAACACCTGACTGAATTAAACAATTTAAGATTAATAAAACTTTATCGTCCTTTGTTATGTTAACAAAATTAATAAAGAAAATGAATTTCAGTTCCGCAGTGCCACCTCCGTTGGCTCGGGACCAACGCACTGCAACGTTTTGTTCCAACGCCATGTTTTTCCTTTTTTTATTTACACAGACCTTTATTATTTTATTTTTAAAATATATTTCAGAGGATATATCTACTGTTTTTTAACAATCTTCAAAGAGGAGGGGTTTCTCAATTTGATTGGTATATATTTTTTTGTATGTATACCGATTACGCTGAGATTTATTATCCGATTTATGTGATTCTTTTTAGTTAGATGTGGAATAGTTGCCATTTGGTCCCATAAAAATTTAACATAGTTTGGCCCAGTAGTTTTCATTTTATGAACGTTCATGTTTCTTGGGGTCTATATAGGCACGCGGCGGTAGTCGGTGCCAGCAATAGTATAGTATAGTAATAGTAGTAGTTAAATAAATATACCTATTATTATTCTATCTCACTACTCGTCTGTTCACCTGGCTGGCACCGACTGCAAAAATAACAATTATTGTATAATATTGTCCTAATAAAGATAGAATAATAAATAACGGAATTATTTCGTACTTTTTAGTGCATTTTTAGTTTGAAGCCGGTTTTTTTAAACGTAGTTTTTTTTATTACAACACTTTTTACTTACATTATTGGATCGAGCGTGGAGACTCGCCTCCACCGCCTCGTTTTATGTCGTGCAACATCTTGTCAAATTTGGATTTCTTTTACTTAAATACTGAACTAAAACTGTTTCCCTGAAACAGTTATGGTAAATGTTGGCTTTTTTTGAAAATTCATTATCGTAGAAAATATCTCCTGTTATCTACATGGGACTGATATCACACAGTAACACGCACAAGACTAATAATACAGAAACCGAGTAACCAATATTAAAAACCTACTCGAGACCCGGCATCATGACACCATACCACTGCATAGCGATAATGGTCACCAGGTGAGCTAAAAATGTTACTAACTCTCCTTATTACTTTAACAAGAAAGGTTTTATACGCCATTTTTGACATCGGCAAAACTAGAGAGCATTCGCTAGTTTTGCTGACTCTTTTCTCATGTTGCCCATGAGAAACGGTGCCCACTTTCCATCAGGTGGACCGTCTGCTCGTTTGTCCCTTAACTCAAACATAGTTATGTTTTTAATTTTTTTCACATAGTTTTAGTTGTTAGTTGTTCCATGGAAGTAGAGTAGTTTTAGATATTATTATAAAAGTTTATGAATGAATGCTTTATTGCACACTATCTACAATTATTTTTTTTTTTTTATGTAACTAGGTCGGCAAACAAGCGTACGGCTCACCTGATGGTAAGCGATTACCGTAGCTTATAGACGTCTGCAACACCAGAAGCATCGCAAGCGCGTTGCCGACCCTATCCCCAATTCCCCCCAGGAGCTCTGGTCACCTTACTCACCAACAGGAACACAACACTGCTTTAGAGTAGTGTTATTTAGCTGTGAACTCTGTAAGGTCGAGGTACTACCCCAGTCGGGCTGCTCCATATTTGAGCAGGAAGTTTCCTACTGTGCCCTACCTCAGTCAATAACTAGTTATAATTGTCTAGTTTGTAAGTTTACAAGAAAACTTACAAACTAGACAATTATAGTACAAACCAAAAAAAGAATGTTTATATTTTCTTAATAAATGAAGCTCTTTTTAATATAACCTCTCTGTCTGAATTTGAAGGCTGAAACTTTGACATTCAAATATGAGATTGATGGTTAGTAAATAATACATAGCTTATGATTATATCAGTTTGATAGCATGACATAAAACTGGAGAGTTGTCTCACATCACCAGTATAAAATAAAACGCAGATTTCGCTCGTAAAACTACAATAACCGTGTTTTATTGCAACGATGCATAAGTTTTCAACTTTACGTACGCTCAAGCATTCCAAGTTTGGTGCTTGGCAAGCGTATGTGGTTTTAGAATGGTTAAGTTTTACTTGTGTATCGTAATAATCATTTATTTTATGTGATTTATTGTATAAGAATTGAAAAAAAATCGAAAAACCAAAGAAAACATCGATTATCTAGACCGTACTTCTTTTAAACTGTTAATTAATGTTAAATTTCTTTTAACATAATAAAAAAAATACTTTATCATTGAAAATATTTTCTTAAGCTACCCTACTGTCTCTTCAAACTTGGTTTGATAGAATTTTTGTATATCTGCACTCTTTGGAGAAGTAAATAGACTACACTTGGTCGTCAAAAAAAAATTGGGGGGACGAGAATTTGTATCTGAAATCAATAATTGCTCAGGTTTTAAAATTAAAATGGAGAAGCCGAGAATTATCTGGGGTTTGAGACCCAGGAGCATGTCTAGAACTTCACTGGAACTAGCTCCCTAATATTTAGGTAACTAAATCAAGCAAGACAATCAATGACATTCTTAATACGACAAACTAATAAATCAGTATTACAAAGACGATAGTATGAAATATAGGTTTGTCGTCTCTTTCGTTTATATTATATCGTGTATGAAATTCCGAAAGCCATTTTCAAAGGTAATTGTCAAGTAAATACAATTATAGGTGTATGTCTGTCTACGTTAAAGTCCTTTTGTGCAAACTATAAAGCCACAGGAATATCACGAGCTTTCCTAACTACATACTGTATATTTACATATAACTTACTTTGTGTTGTTTTTGGAAGTAGGAAACTTTAATTTACTTTGTTTAATTCAAATAATTAAAAAAGTTATATTCCGCCCTTAAAGACCATAAAGGGCTGTAATTTTCCTCTAACAATTTTAAAAATAAAACATTCTTTTATTGTCAGTATCTCTATAGCAGTATAAATAAAACAATTATAAAAAATACAACCAAATTTTTTTTTTCTACATTTCAAGAACTTTTATTCTTAAGAACAAACCAGCCCTATTGTACCTTATATTACCTATTCTAAACTATTAATGACAAATTGATACACCATCGTGGCCTTCCCAGAACCTGGAGAAGACAAACGATAATCGATTTAAAAAACCAAAATGTATCACATAAAAATGTTTTAGCCCAGTTTTAGACTCCATTTAATTCTAAGACATTATCAATGTTGCCATGTCTGTAAAAATACCCCCCATTGTACTTATGACATGCACCAGAAAAACGCACTCTATGTGTTTTGCGCATTAACGAGATTTTAAATCTTGCAACATTTATGACCTTAGATTTAAATAGAGTTTGGTTTAGAGGAAATTACAATAAGTACTTCTAAAAATATGTACGAAATCCTGGAGTGTCCGTCAGTTACTAAAAAGTGATTCTTAAATATCATATTAAGTTAATAATTTTCGTTACGATAATATGTTATTGCGTTGGCAGGCCAACTATGTATTTCACACTAAACTTTCACATTTATAATGGTAGTAAGACAAGATTGCTTTTTAATTACTTCTGAATAACTAAAACTTTAGAACTAATTCAGCACGTTGTCCTAAATCTCATTAATCTATCTTTCAGTAGAAATTCTTAAGTGAATCTATTTGATCAATCTCATTAAACTGACGACACTGCTAAGTTTTGCAAAGTTTGCCGTGTTTTTAAAAACTCCATCCCCTCGGGATGAGGATAAATAACAGGATTAAACCCTCCCTTTGCCCAGATTAAATCTGTAAACGGTATTTTATGCTGGCATTTTCCAGCGTACTGCGATAAAGAATAGAATAAGATATTAGGGGGAAATTATGAAGCTGTATCTAGGAACTCGACTTTGTCCACTTGTTTTAATAAAATATTTTTAATTAAGTTACTTCTCTCGGCGTCGTTTCTAAGTAATCTGTACTCTATAATAAACAGCTAAAAATTTTGAATACAAGCCGAACTCTCCTTGCTTTGTACGGATACAACTTACTACATATACAGAAAATTATTTATTACTGCTAAGCAAAAATATTCTTGTGTTTAAAACAGTAAAATATTTATTATTAACCCATAGAATGTTTTTCGGGATAAAAAAGTAGCCTTTGTATTAATGCAGGTTATCTGCATACTAAATTTCAATGAAATATTTTTAGCCGTTTTTGTGAGGATGAGTAACAAATATTCAACATTTAAACATCCAAATATCTAAATATACAAACTTTTACATATATAACATTAGTAAGAAGTAAAATAAACCGTCTAATAATGGATTTATTAGAAAAATTACGCATGTCAAGATAACTAATAAGTTAACAGTTTCAGCCCATCGAAAACAAAGACAATTAACAAAGCCTAGTAAAAATACTTCCATATGAAAACTTACAAAACTTTTAGCATTATTCTTGAAATTCTGACAGCATATTTTCATCTAAAATACCTAACAATATAAAATAAATATTTAAATTGTACTAATTTAACCTTTCATTTGATACCGCTTTTATTTACATTAAAGCCTTGTTTTATTTAAGAAATTTCGAAGACCATTAATCTGGACTAGATATACAACTTCAAAGAAATTGCTCATTGTACATGTCTTTGAGATGTGTAGACTTTTTATTTAATATCGTAGGAGTCATTATAATATCTATCTAATCTAAATTAAAATAACGCACACTTAAACATTCACGTTCAGACATACATACACAAACACAGACACATACACACACTACAGAAATTAAATAGGATAAGTTCTTGTTAATGCTTGACGTAGTTTAAATAATTTGTTTTAATACATTTTTTTTTCTATATATTGTCATTACTTAACATTTAAACTTAGATATGGAAGAGCGTTCGCTTCTGGCAAAGGTATTTAGGCCTAAAAAAATTAATAACAATTAAATAAGTAAATTTAAAGAAAATTAATAAATAATAAGTCAAAGAGCTATGGAGAGGAATATTTTGGGTAGCAAAAAAGAGATAGAAAGAGCCGTAGATATAAACACGTCACGAAAATTGAAGAGGTTGTAGTAAAAACTTAATAACTCAAATGGTACCTCCATTTTGTTGATGTTGTTGAATGAATAAGGTAAACGCATTGGCAATGTTGCCAATTGAGAATTAATAATTTCCACAAAGACAATAAAGTTTAGTGAATACTAAACATTTGAGGCAGGCCAGGTAATGTGACAAAACAGCCATAAATGATTTCAAGTCTTTTTTGGGCATGCCCGTTCACATTTCACACAATAACACAAAATAGTTCATACTTTACCACCAGTCTGTTTTCGTCAGTGAAGGGTCAATTAACTAGCGTTTGGGAAATAGCACCCACAGGACACGGGATATTATTAATAAATAAAGGGATTCAAACAGGGAATGCACACAGCTCGACTGTAACGACAGGCAGCGCTACCAACACTACCCGCCGCACGCGCGTTTAATAAAAATATAATAAACACTAATATTTTAGATTGTTAATACATTAAATTGTGAAAATACTACAGGAATTTATGTTGGCTATAATGACATAAATAAATAAATAAATCTATATATCTATAGCTTATAATAGTAAAATTCAAGAATATCAGTGCTTATTTATTGTAGTGTTTATTATGATATTAACAACATAAATCTCTAATATCATTCAGTTGTGCCAATGCAAAGATAAGCTAAGAAAATAAATACGTCGCCATGACAGAAATAATGCTGTGTCTAAATTATAACCCTCAGGAGTAATACTCTAGTCAAGCTGCTGCCATATTGACTGAACTACATATACTCTAACTCATTTTAATTAACAGTAGAGAACGTCATGTTGAATTTATCGTATCGTCACTAAGATTTTTTGCCTTCATTGTAGTAGGTAAAAAAACCTTTCAGTATATTTATTTCTCTCCGAGGGTTTTATAGATACACTATGAACCAAACTTCTAAATATAAACCTACAATAGATATCAGAGTCTGTGTCACAATCACTTCAGATTGGATTACCTTTGAAGCGTAAATATCAGACCGATCATCCGATACCGGATAAGATGTTGAATACTAAAGGAACAATGGGAAATCAATGGGCCAAACGTTATTCTCTTTCATGGGATAATGACATCAAGGGAAACGAGGAAATATTTAATGTATGGACGAGAAAGTGGAACGACAAATAGATTTGACGAAATATAACCAATAATTTACATTATCTAAAATAGTTTAATGTGATGAGTAGCTTGATCAAGAATGTTCTTAAACTTGCACCTGAATCACAAAGCCCGGACAATGTTCGGCTTCCTGTCTAAAAGTATTGCTGTACAGTAATAGGTATCATTTCCTAGCCTTTCTCATTCTCTTCCTTACAAGTAGTCTAACTAATATTATAAATGTTTGTATGGTTGTTATTAAATCACGTTAAAACGGCTGAACAGATTTCAATGAAATTTACCACACAAATACTTTATAGAGTAACACATATGCTATTTATTATGCTGGGAAAATTCCTAGGGGATAAAAAAATTATGTTTTTGTTAAATCTAAGCACTCAAGGTAAATTGCACCCAAGCGAACGTGGAGCGGGTCGAATAATATACAATATATACTAAGTAATATACTACGTAAGATTTAAAAAAAAATCCAATTCAATTTTCTGATCTTTATTTGACTTAAACTATTTTCAATTCCATGCCAAACACATCTCAAACGCACACAACCTGAATATTAACGAACAAACTTCCTCTTATATTTTAGTTTGTGAGTGACCACCGTACAATTCCCTTCCAACTCCAAACAGATTTCTTTTGAAGTAGACTTCCAGTAAATTTGGCACGAAACCCGTTTTGTATTTGCTTTGAGAAAAGATGAACAACGCTTTTTCATATTCTGTTTCGCCTATTTTCAGATGAAAAAGTTATTGACCTAAAAAGAATTGGTGTTTCGATCTCATTTTGACACTGATTTGTTTGTAGCATATTATTTGCTGGTTTTTTGTTTATTTGTCTTCAAATAAGTTTCTCAAATAAAAGTATTAAGAATATGGGAGTTAAACTGCACGGTAACTTTAATATTTATATTTATTCATTACCAATAATAAAATTATTTATCATATTAGGCCATACTTTGTAGTTGGCGAGGTCGAGTTGTGGAAGTGAGAGTTAATAAGCTCTTTAAACCTGCTCCTGGGTCTCAAGCCCCAGGTACTGCTTCACTCCATTTAACTGAGGTAGGGCACAGCAGGAAATTTCCTGCTCAAATATGGAGCAGCCCGACTGGGGTAGTACCTCGACCTTACAGAACATCACAGCTAAATAACACTACTCTATTGCAGTGTTGTGTTCCTGTTGGTGAGTAAGGTGACCAGAGCTCCTGGGGGGAATTGGGGATAGGGTCGGCGACGCGCTTGCGATGCTTCTGGTGTTGCAGACGTCTATAAGTTACGGTTATCGCTTACCATCAGGTGAGCCGTACGCTTGTTTGCCGACCTAGTTATATAAAAAAAAAAAGTATGTGTATTGCTGTACAGTAATGGGTATCATTGCTCTCTTATTCTATGACATCTTAATATATGTATTATAATTTAAAACACACACAGATCGAACCGGCTCGAATATACATAAGTCTTCTTCCGATATATCAAGAATCTAGTTGTCATAATGATGTGTAAGTGTTCGTGGTAACATATGCATATATTGTTAATTGATGTTGACAACACTAATTTGAGCAGCGTCCTGTTATTTATGATGTTGGTAGGATTGATATGGGTAGCATTTTACTTTCTTAAATGTTGGACAACTAATAGACATCAATCGAAGAAGTAGTAGCAAAATAAAGTCTAAAGTATAACAACAGGATAATAACATATTCTAGTCAAGCCGTCATACTTTTGCTCTGATTAATTCCATTAAATTAACAATATAATAAAAGAGGTCTTAAGTCCCAGGCTGCTGCTCGGCATCATGTTTTTTACGTTATGCTGAGCAATATAGCTCAATAATTCAAATGTACAATCTAGTAGATACTATAAAAACTAAAGTAATAAACAAGAAAAACTCGTAATAACAATAAACAAATACCAGATAAGTTACACCCAGTAATAGTGAGATCACAAAAATAAATCGAAATAGTTATTTGTATGATTCTTCTTCATATTTCCGAGGAAAAGGTAATATTTTCGTAGTAAGAAGACCTCTCGATAGAGAAGAGCCAATAAACATGAAAATAAAATGTAATAAAATTCCCCTATCAGTAGAAAGCACGCGACTTGAGGATAACGCCTCAATATTTACGAGACAACCGAAAGGCTTCGATAGGAATATGTGATAAAGTAGAAGCTTAATAAAATGACGAGTCTTTCTGTGTATGGAAGTGTATCAATTTAGCGGAAATAACAACAATTTATCAGTTAATATTAATCATCTCATTGTTTTATAATAATAGATGCTAGCGCTACGTATTTTTTCTTTATAGTAATGACTTCTCCAAAATGGCCATATTTTATAAATTTAACGACTAACCATTTCATAGGTAGTTTCAATCAACCTTTCAATATTTACGTTTTATATCAATAACATAAACAAAAACTATATTTTGTATCCGATGGACGCTTTTAATTTCATTGTGACCTGAAAGTGAACTCCGAAACCTACCACTTTGTAAGATAAGACATAGGTACTCGATACGAATAAAACATATTTAAATGATTTGTTGTCCTTTCCTTTCCTTTTACAGACCTTTTACAATTACGGCTTCGTGAGATAATAATTAATTATTATTTCCTTAGAAAAGAAAATATTTCGCATTTCGAATCAGCAATTAAAGTTATTTTTGGTATAAATAGAACGTTTCATATTGGTAAAGTTAATTCCAAATACCAAAAGAACTCAATAACAGCCCCAGCAGTTACACCAATATATTACTTTGCTACAAAGACAAAATACCGACACAATTACTCGTTACAGGCGGAGCTGGTTGCCGTCGAGGGGAAAGAAATAGAAACACATTACGTGCTGGCTCGTGAACGAATTCGTCGTTGGAACTCCACTTCGAAGTGCTACCTTTTGATTGAGAACTTGCCTACTCCTCTACAGGTATGTACTTCAATTGTAATTAAAAGTAGAAAAAAAGACGACGCACATATTATATAGTTATAGTAGCTAATAATAATCAATTAAGTTTCAGTGGTAAATTAATAGGATATAAACGAGTAGACAATCCACCTGAAGATAACTAATCACCGTCTCCTATAGACATCGGCAATAGAATATATTATATTTTTGCCGCCTTGAAAATTTATTGAGAAGAAGCATATTGTGGTTTTGGTAGATCCAATCAAAGAATCTCGAAGGACATTTCGAATGGATCCTGCTTATATACACCATTATAATTCGGAGTCTGGCAGAACGTTAAAATCATGCAAAATTAAAGCTTAAGTTTTGGTTATAGATGTCGGAAACTAAGATCAACTCCTAGATAAAAAAAATCCGTTCTATTTTAAAAGATATCATCATAAATCATATTTTCTAATGCCAAATACAGTATGGTTTCTTAATCTATTCTGTGTCTAGCAGAAGGTTGGAGCCAAGCAAAGTATCAGGCTTGTGAGAATATAAGTTAATTGAAAACAAAAAAAATAGACAAATCCATGAAATGTACCAATCAAATCAAATACAGATTACAATGGCTGTTTGCAAACCTAAACAGCGTTATCTTTAAACCTCCATTGGATTACTTGTAATGAAAATTCTTATACAGAAAATTTTAGACCCTTTCTAGATTCCTTATTAGGACAGAAAATTTGCTGGGTTAAAGGTTAATTTTATTAATTTGCATGTTCAAATTTTGGTTTCTAAATTTTCTGTTTACCCAAAACCAATTCTTCCAAAACCACGTCTAAACTATGTAGTTTAGATATGGTTTTAGTAATCTTCACGTTGACATCCAGCTTTTAAGTAGGTAAACCTTTTTTATTTTGTCCAGGCTGGTGGCATAGCAAGTGCTAGTGTCTGGTCATCATGCGGTTGTCGTCAAAGACTCCTTACTGCTGTCACAAGTGGAGGACGATCTGTTCATTGGGCTGCTGTGCCTGCACCCAATCCCAATGAGAATACAGATTTGTGCCGGTTTAATTATACGTAAGTAATATTTTTTTTTTATTTTAGAATATAAATAAGCAAGCCATGTGGGTTTGGATAACACTATATATTTCGATAACGTTTAAGTCTAACGTTTTTATTATCTGGGTATAAAGCTTTAATATCGAAATATGCGAGTATTTAACAACACTTGACAAAGTTCGACGGGCTTGTAGTATTTTTATTTACAACAGACTTACCTGCTACCTAGCAGCACCACCAGTTTCATTCAATTCCAATAAGTTAGTGAAGTCAGTATATTGTTTAGAGTCATGTGAGTCTTTGATTTATTACTTAGATCAAAGTTAGGCGATTAGGTCGAGCAGTGGAGACGAGAGTCTGTGCTAGTTAAACCTGCTTCTTTTTTTAGTTTACTCAATTTCTTATGATAGCTAAGTTAATATCTATTAAAATATTAGACAAACAAAATATTCTAATGTGGTGATATTCTATGGACTATTGGGTAAACGCAACATGAATATTGCTACTAAATAGATAAATAATTGAACCTTATAATATTTTAAAAGCTTAAGGTTAGGCTAACCTAATACAAGACCAATCTAACAGTAATTTAAACCAAGCCTAATTTACTCTCCTGGCATATATTTTATAACGAGTTATTACAATTTCTATCGCAGATTATAATGGCCAGAGGCGGTTTCGGCTTTACCCCTACTGTGTTTAATCTAATTGTAGGGAAAGTTAACGTTTTCATTATGTGTGACTCCATTCATTTTAATTAAGACGACATTAATACTAATGTTTTCGGTAGGCATATGTAAAATTAACAACAAATCAAAGGTATGGGACCATAATTAGTCTTTATAATAATACATTAATTAAGTAGTAAGCTTGGGTTCTGGGGGATTCTGGGTTCAGGCTTTAAGTCTGCTGAAATCTCAGCTTTTGTCTGTTGAAAAACAATTATAAATATTAATTGCTACCAAATGTAAGAGATATGATACCCATTACTGTACAGCAATACGTATACACATACAATTTTGACTGAGACGATTAGTGCCTGGGGCTTGAGACCCAGAAGCAAGTTTAAACAGCTCTTTCATAATATATTAACTCTCACCTCCACCACTCGACCTCGCTAACGACAATAGATATTAAAGTAAACTTACGTGGACCTCGAGAAGGGTAACCTTAATCACGACACTATACTACCTTATAAACACACAGTGTTGCTAACATAATATTCAAAAAAACTCCTTCGTCCTTCTCCTCCTCTGTCATCTTGCTTTGTTCTAACTGTGTTATTGTGCATAATTGTTACGAATATTGCACATCCACAATTCTACAAGAAGCAAATTTTATTTCGTGTTTTCCATCTTTCCTGAACATCAAACTAACCAGATCGACCACAATTTTATTTTTGATTTTATAAATCTTTTTTCCTTTAGTTCGTATAGATTAAAATCCTATAATTTCGAAAGTAACTCTTAAGGAACGTAACTAATACTTAAGAGTTTAAACTAAACAAACGAAACTGCGATTTAATATAGTACTTACGCCATCTATTGACGGATGGCCTGTCTATCTGTTACACAATCAGGCTTAAATCATTAAAACGATTTTGATAAAATATGATACAGATAAAGTAGAGCTTGAAGAAGGATATAGGCTATGTTTTATCGAGAAAAAACTACTTAGTAATTAAATGAGTGTGTGATCTTGAGCTCGAGCATGTCGAGCTGTTTTGACCGTTATATATGGGAATTAGTCTACTGTATGTTGGGAAATAAGTAATGTGATATAGCGATAAAAGTGTAAAATTGATCCTAAATACATCCAAAGTAGTCTTTTAAGGTTTGGTGTTTACACATACATATATTTTGCAAGTCGTCATCATCTATAATTGTGGCGACACTTTACTTGTATAGTTATTATTAAGATTCCTTTGTATATTAAAAGTATATGCTATGTAAGTGCTCTTAATAAATAAATAAACAGGCTATTCTCTATATTTATTTAGTTGTTGGAAAAAATAAATTGACAACGGTAGCAGCCTAAACGAATTTAAAAAGTAAAGTAGCTTTGACTTCGATGTTTGTAAAACGCGAAGCATTTTTCTTCGTTTCAGGTCATTTTAAATAGGTCATGCTAATTAACTAATAGCAAAAGAGAAACTTTCAGTGTTGTTACTTGTTTAAGAGAACTTTAAGAATAAATTATAAAATGTTTTATAAGCTACACAATATTTAATGTATGTATAGATTTTTTTAGAAGCAATTGATAAAGTTTTGAATATTTTAAGTCTGTGGAATCAATATTAGATGTTAGGAAGAAACGAGTCAACAAAATTATTTGTATAAATAACAAGATTATTTATCGGGCTTCGTTCTTGATATTAGTTCGTAAGAGTTCTGGATGATGGCGCTACTCCTTTCTTCTAACAATTTAAAGAAGTTTAAAAATTGCTTACCTATTTTACAATACTATGAGCAATTATTTTAAAATAATTTATTAACGAATAACGTTTTAATGAAAGCCGTTACTGACAATATCCGGATTACACTGAACCAAATTAAAGTAATTAAATCTTATTCTAGTAAAAACAATTAAAATATATCTCAACGTAGTCGGATTCGGAATTCTGAGAGTCTTTTGCTTCGTTAATTGTACTCATTTAAAAAAATTATAATGAGGTTAACACCGTCAAAGCTTTTGTTACTTGATATACTCGATATTTTTTTACATTAAAATTGTCGTTAGCCCTAAAATAGCAATTTAAGGCCAACACGTCTCATTTGTCGCTGGGACTCTATCTAGTCTATCTAGTATTTTTTTTATTTCTCGTTTAACAATCAAATATACTATTTTTATCGAAGTGATAATTTTCATAGCGACAGTAGACATTGAGGCGCTATCGTGTTAGCTTACGTAATTTTTACGAGTTCTCACAGATGCCGCTGCTATTTGTTTGCAGGAAAACATAAGTACTGTCCTTTATAAAATTAATATTTATAAATTCTTTTTGGTAGTCTACGCGTAATTATTATTCTTCAGTGTCCTAGAATTATACTTAAAAGGATTCCCTATAATGTTATCTTGTGATAGTTATGTCTACAGCTACTGGCACGTAAGTATAGGTTTGACCTCGAATGCGCAAAAGTCACTATTAGGGCCTTTTTATTGGGAGCTCGGGGCGAGAGCAGCGCGTCACACGCGATTGGTTCTTTTGCGACGTTTTAGTTCCTACGCCTCTGCTATTTGTCAGAATAGTAAACGTCACGGATGGAACTGCCAATACAGGCACGCAGCACGATCACAATACGCAACTTTCCCCCACTACTTATTGCTCAGACCTAAAGTTAACAACAAAAAAAAATAGTACAGAAATAAATGTTACTTTGGGAAAAGGCAGTCCTTTTTTGTTAGACAAGAAAAGTGTAACAGTATAATCTGTCTTGTAAAAACAGAAAATATTTCCGGTCGTTAAATTTCCTTTTTATAGCTTTCGATAATTAGTCCCTGAAAATTGCATTGCAAGAGTAATGGACGCATAAAAAGTGGCGTTAAAATAAGCTCTAAGGTAATTAAGAGCTCCACTGAAAAATGTTAGAACATTCTAGGAAAAGCCACACTAATTGAGATGGACTTTTTTAACACTTATTATACACGTATTGAAAAAGGCAATATTATAACGTTTGTTAATGTTAAATGACGTTTGAACTAATAAGTAGTATTTTTGATTGTTGTTAAAAAGCCAAAAATATCTAACTTAATTTTAATTAAATTTTAATATTCAGAACACTCAATATAAGATAATATGAACTACCCACAAATACTAATTTATAAATGGTGTTCCTAACATTAAAGTTTAAACCTAAAGACATTTCTGGGGCATGTAACCAATCTATAGGTTTATGGACGATCTTATAACAACACTCAGCATCAATTGCTCGACCTTGCCACCCAACATTTGTCTAACCCAATAACATCATCAAATACTCATGTGAGTACCACCACTACCTTCTCATGCTAACACTTCATTATAACAGTCATAATAATAATAAATTTAATCTTACAAAATTAACGAATAGAAAACACTAGCCAATTATATGTTATCCATATTATTGCTAGAAGCTGTAAGTCCGATTATTTTTATAAATAGAGAGAGGGAGAGAAATAGCCAATGCAGAAAATGTTAAGTGTTCATTTAGTAAATTTTTATGACGTGACCTTAAACAACATAATTAAATAGGTTCTACTTTTATATAGGTAAGAGCAGACAGAGGGACAATGTATTTAAAATTTTATGATGCTGATTAAAGTAATGAAGCTTGGATGAAAGATATATTATAACTAGTCGACTCGCCTCGACTTTGATTGGGTTCAATTTACTACAAAGATTCATTTTGTTGCTAAATAAAAAATATTCAGCTGCGGCAATAAATTTTTCCTGTGTTAACTCAGATTATAAAATATATTTGTGTGTTTGGGTATCAAACAGTCATTGTTTTTATAATAATAAAATTGGTATAAAACTTTGTCTAGTGTTAGCAACACCGTTTATAATTTGTATTCGCGAGGAGTACATTTTATCTTATTTCGAGTAGACCATATATAACTTTTCGATCCGATAGGATTGAGCCAGTTTGTCAGGTGGTGTCACGCAGTATATATTAAAGTATTGAGACTAATAGTTTAATGTTGTTTGTTGACGTGGTGCTAAAAGGGTCTCAAGCCCTTGAGTGTTACTGAGTAGTATAGCTTCCATACTAGTTTATTTTTTATGTGACACAATTTGATATAACAATAAAAATAATGAAACCGAATATAAACGAGATATATCGTCCAATACGTCCGCGTCAGAACGGAAACAAGATTATGTGTGTGATGAATGCGCCTCCCGGGTCATAACGCGAACGATTGCACACGTTTTGTTTATTGTTGATTTATTTACACTACTCAAAATATTCCACTAAATTAATTTCTTTAACGATTTTACTAAAATTTTACAAACATTCATTTTTGTTGATGAAAATGATGTGAGATTATTCTTATATTAAAATACCACTTAAGCTTTCAATAGCCTCATGGAATCATGATTTTAATAATTTGGAATTTTTTTCTGACATAAATTGGGCAAACGAGTATACAAACCAAGTAATAGGGGATATATTATAGATATTATGGATGTTTAAAGTATAAATACTACATCTTCTACTACTAACTTCTAAACTAATAGACGGAGAAGGAGTAAGAACCCCTTGTACTTACATTGAAAAACACTACAATTGGGGTGTGATATTGAATGGACAATTTGGTAACCGCAACGTAGATAGGTACTGCTACTGAACCGATAAATAAATTATATGAGACCAAAAATATTATGGTCTCATATTGAATAATACGGGTGTAGGTGTGTTTGCAAGGCCTTTTAAAATAATTCCAACACTCGCCTCTACTGCTTAGTTTCACTGTTTTAACCTAAGGTTATTCCAACCTTAGCCTAACTTACGCGCCGACATATAAATGTAAAATTACATATCCAAACATCGTAAATATCATTTCAATCTAATCCTTCAGCGAGCTGATAATAGAATGGAACATATTTAGTATATTAGAAAATATGTCAAGAATGGGTTGCTTAAGAAATCCTGGACAGACTATTTTTATTTATATTTAAAAAAAATATTTTTAATTAAATTTTGTAACATCAAGATAATAAGACAATTTTTACCCTGTCTTAAAGAATCAAACGTATAGAATGTGCAGCCGTTGGGTTGCCTATTCTTTGCCTGGACAAACTACTCGATTGTCGGATATAAGTGGGTACGTCGATGCCAGTTACCTTCACTTGCTTGATAATAGAAAAGTTTTTTAGCGTTGTTTTATTGCGAACACGTTGATATAGTGTTGTCTGCAATAAACTTGGTCCTAATCGGGGTTTGCGAATTTTATAGATTAAATTTTAACACGAGTGGAAATGTGTGTTATTTTGGAGCAACTGACATTTGAGTTGCAAAAAGAATAATCAATACCTTACCTTAAGATACTTCACCATTTCCATAAAGCTTACATATGCACTCAGAAAATCCCATAGTATGAGCGTTGTATAATATTATGTCCAACACTCATCTAAATTAGAGTAACCTTGCAAATTATTCAAAACAATCTTTAACTCGATACAAAGTATTGCGTATTGACTTAATCATCCCTTCGATTTGTTGTTATCCTTCGTGAGTAGGGCATTACATCGTCTTACATCTCTTAGCCAGAATTATTCATGTACCCAGCTGGGTTCATCAGTAATGCTACTCGAAACTTCATCATTATTCCCAAGAACTTCTTATGATTGTTTAGGATCTCGTGAATTATTATAAGCACATAGAACATTGTTTTAATATAAATTAGGTCTGTTTTATTTATTTTCTGACTTAAACTAAAGCCATTTAGAATTTATTTATTTAGAATTTACATTGTAAATTAAAAAGCATTGATCAACTTCTTAACCACTAGGATAGTGGTTAAGAAGAAAGTATAATGTCTACTCGGGAGGGCCGAGTTCGATCCTCCACACAGGTACACACCTCTGACTTTTCTGAGTTATGTGTGTTTTAAGAAATAAAATACCACTTGCTTTAACGGTGAAGGAACACATCGTGATCGGAAACCTGCACTCGTGAGAGTTCTCCATGTTCCGCAGTGTACCAGCGTGGTAGATTATGGCCTCATCCCTCCTCATTCTGAGGAGGAGACCCGGCTCAGCAGTGGGTCATTAAAGGGCGATGACGATGACATTATAAAGTATAAATATGAATTACGATAGGGTAGCGGTCCATTAAGAACAAATCCCATGGATGATACTTTCTTATGAATCATCTATAAATAGCTTACAGATTTGAAAAACATTATTATTTATTACAAAATTAAATAGCCTAAAATAGAAAATATTTCACGTGACATCAAACACAATATGACGTCACACCGTGTGAAACTCTATCTGTCTTTTGTAGATCATTGAGACATCAATTAGTAAAGATAATGTAACTTTAGACGTCACTCATCGATAATCGTAGTAAGTGTTTTAGGAAACAATCTGTTTAAATGATGTACTAATGTTTACATGTACCTTTTTTCTCGTCATTTGAGTTAATGTGCTTTTTCCTTCTATTACATCTGCGACATCCATCTCTTCAATATCTATCTATTTTAAAAGGCAGTTACTTTCCATCATCAATAGGAAGTCTTATGTCTATACGTATTATTCAATATGAAGATTCAGTATTTGATTGATTACTCAGGAAACTTACGTCTAGCTTATTGTCTTAACTGATTTACATAGTCTGTAGCTTACATGACTTACCATCTTGCCGTATTGTGTTTAGATACTACGACTAAGTTTATCTGGATTTAGGTTTGAAATTGATTTTAGTTGTGTAGTTAGTTTTAGTATTGCTGTTATACTTGTTGTTACTTAAAGCACTACTTGAGTATAAATGGTACATTATTGAATGTTTTTTCGTATCTAGCATTTAATTTATCTGATCATTCAAAGCTGAGTAAGTTTAGGTTTGCGTTAAATTTTATTGTTACTTATTGGGATGACCCAATTTTGTGGAAAAAACAGCAATTGGACTTATCACAAGTATATATAAAAACTATGTTAGAAAACTTTATTAATCTTATAATGTAAAGTTCGTATATTTGGCTGAATGGATTTGAATGAAATTTGTCACACTAATACTTTGTAATCTGAAAAACATACATAGTATAGTTTTACCCCTAATCTCTTCTTTTTTATGGAAATTAAGGGGCAAACAAGCAGACAGTCCACCTGTACCCATTGATATCGGCAATACAAGAGATAGACGAGAACTCAGACTATACTAAGAAACGCAGCATTAACGGATGGGAGGGGAAGGGGCAAGTCTAGCCAACATGTGGCTCGTCCAGAACGCGTAAATCACACTGGGTGGTCGGATTCGCATGCTGGTGGTCGCAAGCTGTCGGAGAACAGATCCCCTACCACCAATGGTGGTGCTGAGTTACTCGCCACGGGTAAAACTTTGATCCTACTGGGCCTTTGAACAATTATAGAAGAATATCAAACAAATACTTTAGAAGTTGAGATACTTTAGAAGGTTTTTTATCTCGTGTTTTTCGTAGAGTACGTGAGAGAGAGTGAGGCGGTGCTTGGGTATATTTCCAGCCTATTTAGAAGTTTATAGCTATATCCCTAGTATCATATATAAGGATAAAAACCGATTGAATATCAATAAATTTAAAATGAATCCGCTGTGACGTTAACAGGGGATTCACTAATGAATCAATGTAATTTGATGCCCTGGGGTCCCGTTTGGTGACAGGATACAAATTGTTTTGAAACGCGACGGGACAATGTTCGCTAACATTATTGTAATACATGAGAATGTTTCTAATATACAATATCATTGCTATTATTCTACGTATAAAATTTACTCACCTTTAAATTTAATTAACATACAGCCTAATAATACGTAAAACTGATAATGCTTTACTATAAAATGGTCCAGTAGAAAGCTGAGTAGTTGCTGGGACCGGGACCCAAGGGCAATCTTACAGGAACTCTTTACTGTTTTCTTGACTTTGCTACCTAACGTCTGACTAAACTAAGCAATATGGAATAAGAGAACTAGCATCAGGTATACTGCACTACACTTTATTATATTTTTATTTGCATTATGATAGTTAAGATTCACTCTATGAAACTTGATTTCAAATCTTTCTGATTAATCAGTATAGATATTATCAAATTTTATTATTTAAGGGTAAATTATTATATTATGGAACTTTACGTGGTAATTAGTCATTTATAGCTTTATAAGACGGTGAGACTCACCTAGTGTTTTGGTCACATGTACTATAGTTTCAACCGCATTCGGCGGTCTTCATCAGCTCGTGCGGTGACTGCTCGACAAACACTACAGTACGCTACCAAAACTATACGTGACTCTCACGGTCTTATAAATCTTTAAAATGACTAAATTATTGGTCAAATAACCATTAGACGCTACTATACTATTAGCCTAATAAAAAGCCTATTAATAAACTAAAAAATTAACCGATATGAAGTTCAAAGAATGCATACATCATATTTTATTGTAAACTTATAGTACTTTTTTTAAATCATTCAATACATCAATCAAAATGATAACATAAAAGCTTAAGCTAAATTATAAACGAGTGGCCTGCCCTCGCTTCGCTCCGGGTATTAAAAGAAATATTATAATTGATGTCCTTAATTTGTCATTTTGTAGTTGTGTAGTTTTTGATTATTTGAAAAAAGAGAGAGAGAAAGAAAAAGTTATAAAAAGAGAAACTACCATTCTAAACAGATAAAGGTAAAAATTAAAAAGAGAAAAAGAGAGAGGATGAGAGACAGAAATACTATAGACTTCTCTCAGTGAAAGGATTTTTAAGATCGGATCAGTAGCAAAAAAACGGCCATGTTCTATTAATTAAAAAATGTAAATGGCAACACTAAATCAGCTTTGGACTCACGAATAGTGTAGTTTTCTTTTAGTGAAAAAAAATTTAAAATCGGTTTAGTAGTTCCTGAGAAACTCTTCAATTTCAAAATGGCCACGTTATGACACTTAAATGGCCATATCTTTTTAATTAGAATATCTATGGCTACACCACATAGCCTATGTTACCCGGAAAGGACGTAGCTTTCTATAGGTGAAAGAATTTTCAAAATCGGTTCAGTAGTTTTTGAGCCTGTTCGCAACAAACAATCATACAAATATACAAACAATCAAATCTTTCCTCTTTATATAATAGTGTAGGTAAATAAGTAAAAAAATTATGTAATATTACATTTAAAATAAATATAAATTTCATTTAAATATTATATCCTGGTTTTAGACAATTTTCCTATTTTAATTAACAAAAACAACAAAACGTAAATCATTCAATTATTAAAATGTATTATTCTGAAAGAAACAAATAGGATACTTTACGAGATTTATGTAACTTGCGTGACTTGTCAATTGGTTCATTTGCATAGTGGTTTATTCATTATAAACAGCCGTTTATCTTTAAAATTGTGTTAATGCTTTGAAATTATGTTCAACGATGATCTATATACAACCATACAATCCGATTACTGTGAGCTATTGTGAAACCAGCACAGAATATATCATTGTATATAACTGTCGTATATACAGCATTACTGCTATACGATTAAATAGCTCATTTTAGGAAGCTGAGCACTTGGGATTTGTTACACAGTAGCAGGTTTAAGGATTTCCTTGCCATCCATTGATCTTGTCATGAAAATAAATTTAAAAACAGTGTTTACTGTTTGAAATACCTTAATAGAAGGCCTAAGATCTGTCATAACCGAGGTCATAGGACGGAGATTATAAAAAGAGTAATAACTATAAAACACTCTCTTCAGAGGGGTTAGTTTAAGTGTCCTGGAAGAGGTTGTAGGGGGAAATCTCTGGATCTATTGAACCGATTTTTAAAATTATTTTACCAATAGACAGACACATTATATGTGAGTGCCATAGGCAATAACCCGAAAAATCAAGAAACCCTTTTTGTGGTAGTCGGATTTGCTGCAGTAAGTCGGAGAAAAAACGGCCATAAGAAAACGTTTCTTACTAACGCTACCTTAACGATGAGAGATATACGAGTATGACTGAGTTCTAGATAAAAGTTGCAGGTCTACAAAACAGTCAGCGACAGCAAATGTCTAACTTTTATATTTAAGTCGCAAAAAGTATTTTTTTATATTAAAAAGATTATTTACTTTTCTTGTTGTGTTTGTAATAGTTAAGTTAATTTATAAAATTTTCCCTCCATTTATCATCTCTAGAAGAAAGACTCAGCTCAACTGCCTACGCAGTGAGGAGAGTCAGACAAATGACTGATATCAATACTACTGGCTAGTTTATTTCAGTTCAGTTAGCTTTAGACAAACTTACTGACCGACCAATTTTATACGTATCAAAAGTATTATTTAAAAAAAAGTCTAATTGAAATAAATTATTTTGAGTTTTAGTTTGCAAAAAATAAAAGTTAGTGAAACAAGGCATATAGGCAAGAAAGTTAGCGAATAATTGTGTGACTGAATGAATGCTTTGATTACACCTTAGTGAAGTGAGGGTGGGTCGTCTAGTAGTATAATCTCTGAAATGGCTGGACTCATTTTGACGTGACGGGGACTTTCACTGGCAGATAGCTGATGTAACAAGGAGTAACTTAGGCTATTTAACATCTCGCTACGACCCATAGGAGGGGAGCAACACGCGAACGAAGTCGCGCGGGTCGACTATCAAAAATAAAGTCATACAAACTTAAGCTTATAAAATATATAAAATAACATTATTTTCTCATGTTTGTATTAAAATATTTATAGTTTTTATGACGGCAGCAAAAGCCTCCAAGGTCTCGGACCTTCCGTATAGAAAGATCCTGTTTAAGACAAGCATAATTCATAAGATGTGGGGCACTGGGACCCCTCGAGGCCGTTTCATCTTTCTGTCCGACCCGGAAGATTATTGGGTTTTTTATGAAATTTTCCTTATAAATTCAGTATACTATTAATAGTAGATCAATATATAAATAGTAACAAAGTAAGCTGTTTGCCTTTGTTTAGGGGATAATTTTCATTTTAAGTTACAAAAAGTAACAACCTTTCAGACAGGTCTGAAAATAAAAAAATATAAAATGTTTCAAAACAATTTTTTTTTCAACTTTTATCGTAGAAATTCAAAATATACGAAAATTCGTCATATTTTTTACATTCCTTCTATTTATTGTGCTAAAAAAAACATTTTTTATAAATTTACATTTTAATTTTTATATAAACTTTTTGCATACTATAAATACAAATAAATGTAACATACAAGAGTTTTACAGTATGTAATAATTAAATTTTTTCTTAATAAATAACAACTATTACATAGTAAAACTTGCCAATGGCATTGTATTTAAACTAATTACGTTATTACTAAATAGTATTATAATATAAAAACCTAATAATTTAAAAACCTTATTAACATCTAAAATTGTTTAAATGATTTAGCTTGCTCTTACTTCATCTATCCCAACTAATATTATAAATTCTATATAGACTAAGGCTTGGTAAAGCACAAAGGCAATGTTTAATTGCTAAGAAAAGGCTTGAAAGGATTCAGATTTGAGGTGCATGTCGAGCTGTGTGACCGTTTATGTTTTTGGGAATTACCTAGTTATACATAAATTATAGTAATTCATGTTGAAATATGGCGATATAGCAATATAGTAGTATGTTAATCAAGTTTGTATGAGAGTCATATATAATATTAACACAGCTAAAATTAATGTGGGAGGTACCAGTTCAAACAGACGTAACCGTAGTTCATAATAGACCCCATATAATATACATTGACAAAGGAAATAATAAAACATTTTTAAAAGATATCACAGTGCCTTCTGAAGGCGCTGAAAAGATTGAAAAACTCAGTAAATATCACCTCCTCAAGACCGAAATCAGTCGCCTGTGGAATACACAAGCGACTGTTATTCCTATCGTAATTGGTGCAACTGGGATCGTAGCAAAGAGTATCAGAAGGCATTGTGACAAATTAAGGCCAATAATTAACATTTTACAGAAACAAGCAGCCATTCACACAGCATCCATACTCAGTAACGTTCTCGGTGATTCAGTATTTGTAACTAACACACAACAATTATTAAATTATCAAACAGACGCACTCTCATCAGATCATACACAACTTCATACGAGTTCGTCAATACCTCAGTCAATAAACACACACTCAACATCAAACATGAGACCCAACAATTATTGCACACATGACAACGATTGATTAATCATTTACAAATTCAAAAATTTTAAAAAATCTTATAGGCTAAAATATATGCCTTTTTCTCTGAAGGTTTCAGGACGAGGTATCAATTGAACTCCCGACTTTAAGTCGAGATGACGAAAACGTCTTTCCTTACTTAATACAGCTATATTATTTTGGAAATTAAACCTAAATACACGTGGTGGTGGTGCTCTCTTCTCTACTTCGTTCTCGTAATTTCGTTTGTAATTGAGAAGGGCAATTTATCTTAAATCATCTATTAATATATACATATTTACTATATTTTGCTTTCAAGTAAACATAATGAGGCTATTAAGAAACTATTCGTTTATAGTTGAAAAGTAATTTAAGTTAAAGAGACGTCTATAGGCGGGCTGAGGCCGTAATGGATAAAGTTTGTGTAAAGGTCGATAGATCATTGAATAACGTCAATGTATTGTGTTTGACGGCTTTCTATTATAGTTTGAAGCCGAAATCATTATTGTATGATAAATAATGTTTGTTAATCTAGAGCTAAACCTCCAACAAGAAATCTTGAAAAAACATACTGATTGTTAAAACTCAAACGAGAATACAGAAGTTTTTATAATTTAGATAATTAAGAAGAATAATTTTACTGACATTGTCAAGATAAACAAAAAACCCTATGAAGTTATACATCCGATAAAATATAAAATAAATGTAAAATCTTCATAAGGGAAAGTAAATATCATTAAAATATTCAAACCTTTTCTCTTTAGACACATAACTAAATTATCAAGTCTTGTTCACTAGAATAATACTCGCCATTATTATTTATTAAATTTTATTTAATTTTTTAGGGAAAAAAACAGCAAGCCAGTAAAGTTTCCACTTAAGTTTATAATTGCATGAGTGAATATACTTAAATTTTCTGTGAAATAATACATATTTTTTTAAATAAACTTAACTAAGCAAAATTAGGCTATTCTCTAAATCAGTATTAGTAATAAACAATGTATAACTCCAACACTCTTTGAAAAATAAATAAAAAGTTAGCATAACAAAATTTAAGAACAATCAATGTTTAAAAGATTGTCTTTAATTTAATATCAATTATGTTGGAGTATTAACAAACCTACTTCTCATTGCAATAGAAGTAATAATTATTCACACACATTTTCGTCAGAAGTGAAACATTTAGAACTCTAAATTTTATCGAAATCTAAGCTACCAACGATAAATAACAACTTTTGTCAGGATTACTTTAACGAATTCTTGACATTTTATTACTGTGACTAGTAAATAGAATAATATGCATTTGAAATAAAAATAAATCACCTTAAAAGGACCAATACTTGTTAAGTTTAGGACGGTCACAACAGATTATTAGCAGTCATGACGGATCAAAGGTGTATAAAAATAAAATTGTAATGATTGCAGCTTTATGAAATAGTAATCAAATTATACAATTTTTAGATCGTTTGAGCTTTTTCATACTAAAAATTTGTGAGGCTAAAAAATATGACTATTATTCGCATAAAAGGCGAATACTGCTATTTTTAAAGCATATTTCAAAGGCAATGAAACGCGCACAAAGCTTTGTTACCTCGGTTCCTGGAATCAATAAAACGTGGAGTGATCGGGAAGTTATTAAAAAAGCGAGCTCATTAATACCTACCCTCAATGCGAACGATACAAATTTGGTACATTTAATTATACAGGACGGAAACGGGGGAATTGAAAATTGAGTGGACCTAAAGAATAATTACAGCGCAGTTAATTCAATACAGGTTGATTCGACTGCTGTGTGGATGGGATTTTGGTTTTTTTTGCAACTGAAGTCCAATACGTTATTCATTTATAAATTTTAGCCACATAATATTTAAAGTTAACACTGAAGGTTTTATAAGATACTAGAGAAAAAGAAGAAAACTGTTTCCAATTTCAATTAATTCATTTACCTTTGGTCACTTTCTAATTAATTATTTAACCAACTTCCTCATTCACCCACTTTCCACCTCAAACTCAATACAAAAATCCCATAAAAATGTCCGGTTCCTACATTTTAAATAATTTTCAGGAAACTTTATCAATTTCTCTTCATAAGAAGCTTTCTGAAACATAAAAACTTGTGTAAAAGAATCCAAAATGATGCAGCCATTCTCAAAATTTAGCAACAATATATAATAGTTTTACTTAACAATTTTAGAAGTTTAAATATTCTATTCTGTTCGTATAGGCTTCAGTAGCACGAGTCCGGTTGACACGTTATCCATTTCACCCGCCCGCCCGGGCGCTCCGCCCTGACAGCCGATAAGTCCTCGTCACCCGCTTGTTATATCATAACCACATTGTTTGCCTGTCACTATTTACAATATTTTAGCTATCGAATGTCATTTCAGGTTTTAAAAAACGAAAGCATATTTATACGCTTGAATTATTCTTTCGCAATGGTTCTTCAAAGCACTAAGAATCTATTTAAAGATCTTGAAAATTAAAATATTATTAAAAGACAAAATTTGGAAGAACAAATAGTAATATTTATTATATGAATACATTTAAATAATATAATAATATATTTATAACTTCTGCTACTTTTTTTGGGAGAAATAAAATCTCCTATTTCTCTATTTATAATTTTCAATCTTTATATATTACATTTTTTTAAAATAAATAGAGGCAAAGCTAACCTAAATATTAAGCTAGTTTTTAAAATATTAAAAACACTACTACACTTCACACTATTAACATACTTTTTAGTAGTAAACAAAGGCGACTAATTTATGACTAAACGTAATCTTTAGTGAGGGTAGGAGAAAACTGGTATCCTAAACACAGGGAAACCTAGTTAGGATATATACTTACACTATTTATTGTTAGTACGGTAACCATAGCAACGACATCAAGACGCCTTTTTCAGTTCATTGATTTATGGCAGCAAAAAAAGAAAAAAAAGAAAGATTCAAAAGCATGTATCATCGATACGATACTTAAAGAAATTAATTTTATTTAAGCGATAATTTTCAGAGGTGATGGCCATTGACGCGTTTCTCATTCACGTAAAATTTCATACACAGTTAGTTTGAATTCCGACAGATGACGCTACTATTTATTTGTAAGAAAAATTATACATAAAAATTTCAGACTGGCTTATCCTTATATTTCCATCATTGTTGCTTACTATTTTTCAACTAAAGGACTCAAACTAACTACATCCATTTGACCCCAGGTTCCCCGTGACAGCTGACATGGCGCCAGTCAGCTCCCTTCTCGTCTACTACGTCACAGAGGCCGGCGAGCCTGTGAGTGACGTCGCCAGCTTCCACGTACGGTTACTACATAAAGAGGTGAGTCTATTACTATTGTATTTAAGGCTAAATTACAATGGCAGGAACAATTAAATGCTTTATAGTTTGAGATAATTATTATACGTATGAGATGACCGTATAAGGGATATAAATTGACGCGTTTTTATATACTATAATATAGCATTGATTAAAAATTAATATAACAATATTATACTAAAACATTTAACATGTTAGGTTGGGAAGGAAACACATATTTTCTAAGTAGTTGATTTTTAATTCATCGTTAAGTGTATAGGATCACCAGTTGACCTCGCAAACGTTGTTTTGCCATATAAATTTAAAAAAATTGGTGTGGGCTACCCTTATCAGTTAGGGGTATAAAAAAGAGATGGTGACCGTTTTTCAAACCTACCCAATATGTACACAAAATTTCATAAAAATCGGTCGAGTCGTTTCGGAGGACTTTTGTAACAAACACCGCGACACGAGAATTATATATATGTCGGGGATTTTAAAACGATGTGAAAGGAGATGGAAGGAGGAAGATAGGGAATATTGGGGAACACTACACTACAAGGCACTAATAAAACATTAATATGATCAGTAATTTCCAAACACAATGCGTAAAAACTGTCAACACCATAATTTACTACCGAAACGGCTGATGAGCCTCATGTAAAGCAAAGGCGTACCTACTTCAAATAATAATCACGGTTTTAAGGTTTTAAACTACCTTCGCAACTATTTCTGATTTCAACTATTTCTGAATTCTTTTTTTTTAAACTACCCACTTTTAACTTTTACTAAAACTAATTTTACTCGCATTGAAACTAATTTAACTGTCAGGATTATACGCAAAGAACCCTTAACGTGAACTTTTGGGCTTGTGATCCCACTTCTGATGTCGGGGATTTTAAAACGATGTGAAAGGAGATGGAAGGAGGAAGATAGGGAATATTGAGGAACACTACAAGGGGGTGATGGTATTGAATGGAATATTGTGTAAACGCAACGCAGATACTTCTACTGAACCGATAAATGATCAAATATGATCTCTAACAATTACGAGAGAAACCTAAGCAGTGCCTTGGACTTGTGACCAAGGTGTAGGCTTAAGGATATCCTTTAAGTAATTACAACACTCGCCTCCACTGCTAGGCTCTCTATTTAAACCCAAGGTTAAACGCACATAAACCGAATCTAACACAAGGCTAACCTAACCTAACATTGTGTTTACTTAACCACGTGGCAATTACATTGTAAGTACTTACGTGACCTTAGTTGGACAGCACTTGACACTATCACTATCACTAGCACTACTTAGATGTTCACTTCTTGAGAGACCGCGCACGACTAAGACTTCAGTTAGACTGTCGATCGCATATAAAGGGTCGAGGGTAGATACTGTCAAAACAACGGAAGTGACTACTACCCCACTCCAACGCCATAGACAACGATAACGATTCGATTAATCGATTATCTTTAACTATGCTCCGACATATATTAGATAATAAATGGAAAGACTTGTCTAGCGGCACCTTCCTGACTATAGGGTCGCCCTTTGTTTTTCTAGTTAGCGGTCGTGTCTCACACATAATTTTATCACAACTATTTTTGCTTTTCAATTTAAGTATCTATATCTATAGTTGCTAAAATAATGCAAATATAATTTATGTAAATATAGGGGAAAAGAGGTAAGATTTGGTACAGTCCTTTTACAATGAAATTGTGATTATATTTCTGATAGTTAAGCAGTTTAAATATGGCGGATTTGTGATATTTTTATCGTGGATAGAAAAAACTTATGCGTTCGAGTTAGTATTTCGCTTATTATTTTTCTATTATACATTATTTTTTGTTTTTTTTTTATGTAACTAGGTCGGCAAACAAGCGTACGGCTCACCTGATGGTAAGCGATTACCGTAGCTTATAGACGTCTGCAACACCAGAAGCATCGCAAGCGCGTTGCCGACCATAGGGTCGGCAACGCCCCAATTCCCTCCAGGAGCTCTGGTCACCTTACTCACCAACAGGAACACAACACTGCTTTAGAGTAGTGTTATTTAGCTGTGATCTTCTGTAAGGTCGAGGTACTACCCCAGTCCGGCTGCTCCATATTTGAGCAGGAAATTTCCTGCTGTGCCCTACCTCAGTTGGTACCTCAATTAATAAGTAGTGACTCAGTAACTTCAATGTATCTGGGGATACTTGTTATACTTTTGTATGGGAGACATTATCCCCGACTAAAATCTTCCAAATGGGTGAAAAATCTTTAGAAAAACTTCCTAACCCTATTGTATAACTAACGTTAAAGAGGATTATAAGTTTTTTTAATCATTACGAAGATTTGATATTAAATAGACACTTAACAGTAAACAACACTGCGTTGTCTGTTAAACTCTTGGATAAATTCTGCATAACATTATTAAAAAAAATCTTGTAAGTTCTTTCATTAAAGCTCAACAACAAAGGGAGGTATTAAATCACCCTCTATTCCCCTATATATATAACGAGGAACCAACACACTTCCTCATTTATATTTTAATATCGTAACTAATGAGATAAGCGACAGAAGGATCATACTCTGAATACAAAATGATTTAAAGATATTAAACCCTCCTGACTATTAATCCGTCGACTTTTCAGTTTGCGCACTGGAGCTTTAATTGCGATAACATTGAATACATTTAGTCAGAATAAAACACAATATTAATGTTTTGTCTATAAAATGAGTTGTATTATATTACTAGTCGATTCTATTATATTACTAGTTGGTTTAATTTAACATATTAATCGAAATAACGAGCTAATATAATGTTTAATTTATATATGACTAGTTTCCAAGGTTAGAAAACACTTTATAAAACAATTTTTATCATGTTTATGTTCTTTCATTTGATATCTCTACATTTCTAATACTTTTCAGTGTTCGTAGTCACAGGACAGACGAAAACGGCCACACAGCTCGACATGCACTTCATCCCCAAATCGATAGATGGCGTAATCGCAAACTCATTTGTTTAGTTTATATTCTTAAGATTTTTTTGTGAAAAAGTATAGCCGATATCTAACATAGCCGATCTCTAATTTTATTAATAATAGTATAATATATTTACATTAAAATTTCGAAAATAACATGAGAAACGTAGAATACTTGAGAATACTAAATAATCAAATGAAAGTGGAATTTATTATACTACTTACGCCATCTATTAATGCTTTCACTCTTAAATCACCGAGCCGATGTTGGTTAAATTTGGTACTGAAATAGACTAGAGCTTAGGAAAGGACATGGGATATGTTTTATTGGGAAAAAAAGGCTTGAAGAAGTTGAAATAGGGGATGAAGTGCAAGTGTAATTTGAGAATTAGTCATATGTCGGCGCGTAAGTTAAGCTTAGGTTTAAACAGTGAAACTAAGCAGTGAATGCGAGTATTGGAATTCTCTTAAAAGTCCTTGCAAACCTATACCTTTGTCACAAGTCCAAGGCTCTGTTTAGGTTTCTATCATAATTGGAAGAAATAATGTTTGATACTTACTGGTGGTTAATTGCACTTAGACGAAGCAGGGGCGGATCGCCTAGTATTAAAATATATGTTTATTATTATGTAACAAATAGCTCCAACGTGTTTCGACGTCACACAATTCGAACACGGGTCGGATTACAATATGAAGAAAACAAATTGTGACATTCTCCCCCCGATTCCAGAATTAAAATGTTGCGGTTTTTGCCGCAGCTTGTATTTTTGTGGGAAATTGTTTGGAAAATTCGGTAGAAATGTGAACAGATGATGTTTTGTATATGCGATAATAAATTCTCGTAACAAAGGCAGGTGAATATACACATATCATGGAAAGTTGCACAGGGTTTTTTTAACATATTCATAGTCTAGTAATATCAAAAATGGGGTTGTGAAATATAGTATACACTGTTTTTAGTATGCCTTCGAGTACATAGGTTTGTGATTGATTTGTGTCTTCAAACATAAGGGACACATATGTATATGTAGGAAACATAAAAAAAGGTATACAATCTTTGAATAAGCATCGTATGTGCACAACGGATGGCCTATAATATAAGCTAAGGGCGCATCAGGTCATGTAACTAAACGTTACGATCTCTTACTATTCTGACAGGAACCCAAGTAGCGCCTTGGACTTGTGACCAAGGTCAAGGACCAAGACACTCACCTCCACTGCTTAGTTTCATTGTTTAATCCTAAGATTAGACTAACATTAACCTAACCTAACACAAGGCTAACCTAACCTAAGGCTAACCTAAGCCTAACTCACACCTCCGACATATATATATGTATTTGCGATTGAGATTTATCGTGACCACACATTAATACAGTTTTTAACGCGTTTACTCTATGATGTGATATCGCCGTCTGGAAACAAAATTATGATTATAAGTAAATTATAAGCAAAGGGAAGGAAGATTGAAAGTATTTAATCATTTCTAAATGCAGATTTTATATTTTTTTCTTGTTCAGTAATCAGATATAGATTATATCACCAGTCCCTGTAAGCAACTTCGTTATAATATGTCAAAATGTGTTTTACTATCACAAAATTTTGTTAGTTAGTTAAACATTTCACTTATATTTTTTCCATAATATTTGCCTTCCATTTGCCTACTATCCCCATAGTGAAAGATTAACAAACACCATAGGTAACTGAAGCTTACAAATTAACCGACAAATCGATCCTGAACACATTAATACGACATTAAATCGATTTCGACCGAGCAGAGCCCATCTTAATTGTAGTCCTCACCAACAACAAATTGGTAGACATTAAGCTGCCCGTTAATTAAATCCCTTGATATTTGTATTATAGCTGTTTAATAGTTTCACATTGGAAAGGCTTCGTTATCGTTACTGCGAATTGATATTATTATAATATAATCCTACTCTACTCACTCTTTGTTTTGTAATGATAATATAAAATGTTGCGTATTGCATCAATATAGTTTTATGTTTCTAAATAGATTTCCAAATTTAAGTATATGCACCAATTTAAATTTTGAATATAATTATATTAAATCCAAAATCTTTGGATTATAGTAAAAGGTTTATTTATATCACCACTTTATTACAATTATTATTTAAAAAGCATGTATTTATCACTACATAGTATAAAACAAAGTCGCTTTCTCTGTCCCTATATCCCTATGTATGCTTAAATCTTTAAAACTACGCAACGGATTTTGATGCGGTTTTTTAAAATAGATAGAGTGATTCAAGAGGAAGGTTTATATGTATAATACATATATAATATAGTAGAGAAACACTGATAATTGTAGAGGTTTCTAATGTGATGTCGTAAATAAACACTTTTGTTTGCGCTTACATTGCAAACGCTGGCTGAACCCTTTGAGATAGATCAAAATAATGTACTACAGTATTGTACACCTTAAAAAGGTTTACAAAAAAATCCGCGATGGTATATGTGTTCCTCTTAGGGATAACCCACAATAACCATTTATTATCCTTTACTTTTTACAAAAAATAATGGTTTATTTACGAAGCGATTTTAAACAATATACCATTAATCCTTATCCAATTAGGTACCTTAAATACATTGTACATTTAATATAGATCAATATGACGCTTTACAGCATGAAATTTAAACGAATATTTTTGAAGATGTTACAGATTTAAAATGCAGGGACATAGCGGTTACGGCTAAATACACGTGTTAAATTGCAGACGGCCGAAGCCGGACGGGTCGACTAGTAGGTAATAAAATAAAATAGGTAAATTCAAATAGGGAGTTTATAATTTATTTATTTAATTCTAAATTACGAAAAATTAAAAATGTCGTATTATTCGCATATTTTTGTACGAATACGGATTCATATTCTTATTCATCACTGTTAAATATTTTATTCCTAAACTTATTGATTCTAAAATAATGTATTAACTTCTAGGAATAAACTTAAGCTAAACAATAGCAAACCCAAACCGCAATTTCGAAACTTTCCCCAAACCTTAGTCACACAAAGATACAGGATTTCTGAAAGTCAAACAATATTCAAACACTACATTAATTAAGCATTGTAAGCGTTTCACAGAGAGGATCTAGAAATTATAATTGGGTGAAGTATGAAATAAATAAATTCTTATTTAAGATGTATCTGAGCAATATTAACTTTGTTAATATAGAATGCTATTCTTCTGCACGCTTAGATCACTACAAAACTAGATGCATAGTCGGATAGAAAATTACATTAGTAACTGTCCTCGGTGAACTATAAGTAGACAATGGAATTTATTTATGTTAAAATGCTATTTACAAAAGTAAACTAATTTAAAATCTAAGTTGAACTATTTAGTATTGAAATTGTTTTACTTGAGAAAATCGGTGACAGTTTTAGGTTATATTCTCACTGTCAACATTATGTCTATCGCATACTAAACACTAAGTAGAGACAGGAGGAAGCGTCTGTCCGAAATACGCCTAGCGCTGTGGGTTAAAGTGAGAGAGGAGCAGCCTGACTACTGCTGCTGTATGCGTGAGAGAAAGGGAAGCCAGACATAGTAGACATAGTGACATAGACAAGTTATCACTTCAATAATTTACTCCTTTATCTTAATGAAAAAAGTATAATATTATCTCAGATAGTAATTACCAAAATATCTACCGAGTATCAAACCGAGTAAGAGTAGTACGAAACTTCCTAATTTTTGGGAAATGAGAATTTAGTAGCCGGCAGCTAACTTTAAAAAGCGGGGGAAAGTTGCGCATTGTGAGCGTGCTGCGTATCTCTATTGGCAGTTCCATTCGTGACGTTTACTATTTCGACAAATAGCAAACGCGCAGGAACTGTAACTTAGCATAAGAACCAATCGCGGGTGACGCGCTGCTCTAAAAGCTCTAATAGTGACTTCTGCGCCTTCAAAGTCCAAAGCACTGATTGGGTTCCTGTCATAATAGTTGCTTTCAGAATAGTACGTGATCGTAATGTTTAGTTATATGGGCATATTTCGCTTGTAGCTTCCATGATAAGCATTCATTGTACATATGCTTTAGTTTCCGATATATATCTTAGGCGTCAGTAGCTCAGTGGTTCGGGCGTTGGATTCACGATCAACAAGTCGTGGGTTCATATCCAGGACATTGGCCTACTGGCGTGGCCCACTCGCATAGAGTATATTAAACAAACACCCATTTACATTTAAACGTATGGTAATTTGGTCAAGATATTTTTGACGCTGATTGTGTATCTTATTCTTATTAGTTATAGATCGAAGTTTTGGCTTATCATAATTATGCTTACCATAATTATCCTTTTCAACAAAGTGAAAGAGAGGTCTTAGCAAAGTTAAGCTAGTCTTAGTAATACTATGTGAAAATAGGACAAATAATCGCAGAAGCTGTACTATGCTAATTAGTTATCGCAGTTGTGAATCTATTAAATAGATTACTGATTATATTAGATAACGAACCGATCATTATCTGATCCTCTAGTCAAGGATAGACTAATTAATAGAATTATTTCGCTATAAATAAATTAGTTTGTAGATTTTAGAGACTTAGTACGGGGCCGTTCAAGTATTACGTAAGCAGATTTTTCGCAATTATCAACCCCTTCGCCTCCCATATCAGTGTGCAGTGCGTGTTTACTTTTTTATCGCTGACGTAATCACCACGCAGACCACCCCATCCCCCATGTCATCAAAAATAAGGAAAGCAAATCCCCTGCCCTCCTTTAAGGCTTACATAAGACGTAAACGGCACCTAATTGTTAGTAACACCGTTTATATAAATTAGTATTCGCCAGTTCCTTTTATATTATTTCAAGTACACCGAATTACCCACGTGTAGACAATATATAACCTTCGATGCAATAGATTAGACTCAGTCTCTCTGGTGTTTTCGCGCAGTGAACCTCGAAATTAGTGTTATAGTGTCTTGATTAAGGTCAAGGTCAAACCCTTCTTGAGGTTCACGGAAGTTTACTTTACTATCTATTGTAGTTAGCAAGGTAGAGTGGTGGAGGTGAGAGTTAATAATATTAGGTTGGGGAAAAAGTCTTTTCGCATTTTTAAGAAATTTCAAAACATTTTTTAATATAGTTTATTTACATTTAACTAAAGTATGTAGGTACCATTTTGTTCGATAACTTTTTGCCATCTTGTAGGTAGGGACATGATCCCATTGCTATAGAAATTTTGGGGCTTCTGATGAAAAAACCGCGACAAGTAGTTTTGGCAGTCCTTTGGTGATGTTAACCTGACGCCCCGGCTTCGCACGGGTGCAATGCTGATACTAAATAAACTACAGAATGTCTTTATTACTCGTACAATGTTCACAGCTTTTTTGTCATTAGACAATACAAACATTTTTTCATAGGCACGCACCGCGCAACCGCTATGTCTCTGCATTTTAAATCTGTAATATCTTTGAAAATATTCATTTAAATTACATGCTGTAAACTGTAAAGGGCCATATTGATCTATATTAAATGCATAATGTTTTTAATTGGATAAGGATTAATGCTGTATTGTTTAAAATCGCTTCGTAAATAAGCCATTATATCTCGTAAAAAGTAAAGGATAAAAAATGGTTATTATGGGTTATCCCTAAAAGATAAACATATATCATAGCAAACTTTTATGTAGACCTTTTTAAGATGTACAATACTGTAGTACATTATTTTATCTATCTTATAGGGTTAAGCCAGAGTTTGCAATATAAGCGCCAAAAAATATGTTTATTTACGACTTCACTTTAGAAACCTCTAAAATTATTAGTGTTTCTCTACTATAATATGTATGTATTATACATATAAACCTACCTCTTGAATGACTCTAACTATTAAAAGAAACTGCATCAAAATCCGTTGCTTAGTTTTAAAGATCTAAGCATACATAGGGACAAACAGACAGACAGCGGGAAGCGACTTTATTTTATACTAAGTATGTAGTGATTTTCAACTTAAAATCTATACGAATATATAACCTTAATTTATAAGCCTGTAGTTTAGTAAATTTTCCAGATAATATTTCAGTGATATTTGTGCAAATATCTTAAAAAGGTAGGATAAGTTACAGACTAATGGAGCGTTTGATCTGATGGATATTCTCAAAAAACTCGCTATCATTAGCGTGGGCTGGTATATTTTTAGAAACTTTTTTAGTAAATACGTCAGCCAATCTTTTAAGAGCTTATCTGTAGAAACATTTTCATTAAAATCTCTTAAGTAACTTCTTATATATTAACTTTGTTATGTCTGTCTGTTTTTTGCTAAACAAGGCAACTTATTTTGATATAGTTTTCAATAATAGAAAAAGCGATATTTGAAGCAGGGGAAAAAAAGGAATTTCTGTCCTAATCAGCCGAAAATGATCTGATTGCGCCAACAGTTCTTTTTAGCGCCCCTGTCTACAATTACTTTAACGAGCTCTTTCTTCGCTTTATTTTATTCGAATCATATTATATTTCCATTATGGCGCCCTCTGAAAACTTCAAGACGCCTTTTCCTATCTTCTCCTGCGCTGCACTACCTTGCATGTATGGACGGCGCGTCCCTGTACATATTTAAAAATTAAATATGTCACAATTAAGATTTTTTAAAAGGTATAGATGCATCATCTACGTTGTGAGCAAATGTCTAATATTTGTGGTGAAATAATTTATATAAAATTAGTTTAGGTAAAAACGATTGTTTTTCAAGAATAACTAAGCAAACGTATTCCTTGCTGCTTACTATAAATATGTTTGTATATCCCACAAAATGATAACGAAAAAGAAAGACAATTGTCCCTAATTCAACCAGTCACACAAAAAATAATATAGTGTATATATAAGAGTATAGATGAATAAAGGATAATAAATTCTGTCTATAGGTGGCGGTAGCTGTTGAAGAAAGACGTTGGTGGTATCCACGAGCAACATTGCAATTAAGAGTTCTAGCGCCACCTGACTCACTAATGTGTTTGATTGGAGCTAGAGCACCTCCGGATACTAAATTCGACGTTCATCAAAGGTATGTGAAGTGTTTACTCTAAATTAAAGTAATTTAGAAATACTGTATCTTTACTTACTTAATGTACATATACTACTTACTACTTACTACTTACTTCACCCTTTAATGGCCATAATCCACCACGCTGGCCAAGAACGGATTGGCAGACTTTGAGAACATGGAGATCAGTCAGGATCGCAAGTGATTTAATTTCCTAAAACACATAACTAAAAAAAGTCAGAGGTGTGCGCCCAGGATCGAACTCGGACCTCCCAAATAAACGTCTTAAACACAAGGTTATGACTGCAATTTTTCATTTTATTTCAATTTTGGATTAATAACGATACAAAAAATTGATCTATAAATGCAAGTCAATTTTCAAAATCATAACAAGTATTATTAATTTTAATTTTGTGTTTCATTTTAGTATAATAGTGTAACAAACACTTCCATAGGAAAAGTGTTTAAATATAATTTGCCTTGTACCATAGTTGAAATTTGGCAAAACAACTATTAAGAAATCATTAAGCTAGGCGGGATGTACTAAATTAGAATTAATATTTTAGTGAATAAGCTGAAGTGTTATACTAATATATGTAAAGTTTAAAGTAAGATATATCTCATCATCATAATTTGCTGAAAACCTAAATAAAGGCAGGTATTTTTTTCATCTAATAGATAAAGATGGTCATTATTATACAGCTATAAGACAAAGACAAGAATTTCTAAATAACAATTGAATCTTTAGGTGATATGATTCTGTACTTTAACTATTTCAACAGTACAATTAACAGAAGATTTAAGGCAAACAATTCACCTAAACATCGGTCTGTAAAGAGACATAACAAATTCAAATGTAAACCCAACAACCAGCAACCGGCACCAACCAGCGCGTTGATTAAGTATTCGAATCAGTAAGACGGATTTACTCGTAGCTTTAAACAGTATCTTTTAGTTTACTCTACTCCTCACTTACAAATCTATTACAGTCCTAGATAGACTGATAATGATAGACATTTTTATCTATAAATAGATTGTTAATGGTTTTAGTTAGGTTCATTGTTAAACCGGCCTTAAAGCTTTCAACTGATAGCTGCTGCAACATTAGTCCTAGAGTTCCTGCGTCCTCTGAGAACAAAAATCAAATCATCGGCGAAACGTAGATGGTTGAGGTTTTTTTTTCGCCATTTATATTGAGCCCTTTTTTTTTTTTTTTTGGTCTAAAATCTAAAATTATGACTAATTCCCAACAAGCAGTAACAAACGAACAAATAACAGTAAATAACGAACAGATAGAATATGTAAATGAATATATATATTTGGGCCAACTTATATCTATAGATGATTGCATGAATAAAGAAATAGAACGAAGAATAACTAATACTTGGAAACGGTTTTGGTCTCTTAGAGAAATAATGAAGGATAAAGAAATGCCAATGAAAGGAAAAAAGAAAGTATATGAAATGTGCATTATGCCATGTTTACTATATGGATGCCAGACATGGGCGCTAACAGAACTGCAAGAAAATAAACTAAAAGTCTGCCAAAATGGAATGGAAAGGAGTATTTTAGGAATAAAAAGAATTGATAAAGTAAAATTACAAAAAATAAAAACCGAAAACTAAATTTAAAAATGCACACACTGCCTACAAACAGCTTAAATGGCGTTGGACGGGACATATGCTACGAGACAGTAAAGAAAAATGGACTAAGTTAATAACAGAATGGTACCCAAGAGATGGCAAAAGAAATAGAGGCAAACAAAACAAAAGATGGGAAGATGACCTTAAGAAAGTGGCTAGTCCGGTATGGACCCGTTTAGCAAAAGACAGGAATACCTGGAAATCTTTAGAGGAGGCCTTTGTCGACAGACAAGCTGTCCTACACAAATATCCAGTTGCCGATAGTTCATTATATAATATAATAGATTAAATTAAATAAGTGTTTAGTAAGTAGGCATGTACATAATAATTGTAAGGAAAAGCAGCAATAAAGGCTATTTTATTTTTATTTTTTATTTTTTTATTTTAGATTGTTAATAATAATAGAGAAAAACCAGAAACTAACGACAATATAACAATGTAGTGTCCATAAATATATATCGATTGGATAACATTCTGTCACATGTGACATGTAACACAGTTTGACGTCACGGCGTGTCTAATGTTGTTATGCTGCCAATCTTAGTACAATGTTAAGCATTATGAGAAAAGTAATGTAACTAACTACTTAGTTGATTGCCACAATCAGTGATAGCCCAGTAGTTAAGACATCGGTGCCTTACTCGGGAGGTCCGGGTTCGATCCTGGGCACACATCTCTGACTCTGAGTTATGTGTGTTTAAAGCAATTAAATATCACTTGCTTTAATGGTGAAAGAAACATCGTGAGGAAACCTGTACTCCTGAAAGTTCTCTAAAAGTTCTCAAAGGTGTATAAAGTCTGCCAACCCGCACTGGGACAGCATGGTCTGCAATCTAAACCCCTCCTCTTTCTGAGGAGTAGACCCGCCCAGCAGTGGACCATTAATAGGTTGTGATCACGATGTTTTTTAAATGGCAACATTAAAGTTTATTATAACAACTCTTTTTAAGATAAAATATAAGTATTATAAAAAACATAAACCTAATTTAGATCCAGTATTGAATCTTTAACATAGTTGAAAGCCAAAATTTATATTATTATATTAAAATAATAAAAAATAGGTACTATTTTTCAAGTGTATCTTGTCATCTAAGCAAATAATTTTGGTATAGCAATTTATGATACTGCTATCTCACTTGAAATATTCCTAAGAGAGTAATTGAGTTAGTTTCTTAAGCGCAATTCCATTAAATATATTACTTGATACATTTTCTTAATTTACAGAGTTAGTGATATAATTTATTTTATAAAATAATTTCTTTAATACCTTCAAGCTTTTGTATTAGCCAAATGTGATTTCTGATATCTTTAAGATATTTAGAAATCTATCATAAATATTTTATCAATAATAAAATCATTAAATTGTCTAAATATTGTAGTGACTTTAACTCTGCAAATATTAAGTCTACAAATAAATATTTTGATAGATAGAAAAATGTAGAACTGTGGGAATTACGATTTTAATAAACATATCTCGAATCGTTAGCTTAAACATTCAGGTTGTAAAAGGCCAATGTTTCTTTTTTTTAATATAAAAATACTACCCCTGATAATGTTTCTGTACGACATGATTTATTTCATAATACTGATCGACCCATCCCGGCTTTACACGGGTGCTATTTATCACGTAAAATACTTAGATTTTTCAAAAAACATTTAATTTTCTAAATATTATTGTTAAATAAATATTCAGGCGCTTACGACAGTAAACATATTTCGTTGTTATCCCACAGGAAGTCTAAAGTTTCCTGATAAAAGTAGCCTATGTGTTAATCCGGGTTATAAAGTATATGTGTGCCAAATTTTATTAAAATCCGTTCAGCCACTTTTGGCTGATTAAGTAACAAACATACAAACATATTATTACCCAAACATACTAATTTCCACATTTATAATATTAGTCCACATTTATAGATTTAGCAAGCGAGCTGAATCTTCCCGCCACAGATGATAAATGAGAGTTCCATTGAAAATTTGATAATATTGAACATTTAGTTAAGCAATTTCAACTCATTAAGTATTTTTGTTTGTACTAAATTATTACAAGGCAACTAAACACTGACTTTATAAATATATTAAAACAGGAGCATCACTGTGCAGTAAATCATTCTAGTTTCGACCTCACATCTAATCCTGATCATTTATCAGGAACTGCGAAAATAGCACGTCAAATGTAGATTGATAGGTGTTTTTCTTACCGATTCCAATAGCAAACAAAAATATGAACTGTATAACAAAAACACTTGAAAATATTATTTGAACTGGAAATATTCCTTTATCCATGATCCAGATATTTTTATTTCCCAAACGAAACGACGAAAACAAATGAGGATAAGTGGAAGTGAATTAAAATACAATAATATTTTTTGAGTGAAGTATTATTTGTACGTACTAAACCATACTTATTACTAAATCCTATTCTTTATCTTACTCTAGAGATTAGATCAAATAATTCACTTGATGAAATGGCTTTCAGGCTCCACTAGTACTGTTTTCTAATTTTCTCTTTGTTCTTAGTACCGAGCATGAAGAGCAACCAGGTCCAGAATTTGTATCAGCAGGAGTATCACTCTTCGTTGGAGGAGGAGCATGCGGTGGTGGTGTCCTCTACAGGCAGAGAACAGCATCAGTACCACGAGCTCCAGCACATCTTGTTCCACCAGCGACACATGATAGGTTGTGGATGTGGAAGTGTTTTAATTACACGTGAGTATATATATATAATAAAATCTATGGTTGAAGAAAAACCATCGTGCTTCGTTAAGTAAATTGCGCTCATACATCTCGGTACATGTTTTGGTTTAAATAAAAGATATATTATTTGTGGTCTAATCCATTCTACTTTACAACAGAACTGTTATGACATTCAAATCAATGTTGGTAAAAAATTAATTTTGTAGATTAGGTACAAGGAATTATACAATAACTCCTTTTGTTGTACTTATAAAGATTAATGTATTCGAGAGGAGGCAAGATTTTTAGTCTAAATACAATCAAGCTGTTTAATTTGCCAATATTAATTATTTTAATTTAACTTAAAACATTTATTGTAATGAGATACAAGTGGAATGTGATATGATAATTACAGCTGACACGTGTAAGCCATAAATAGAGAATTGGGTTGGAATTTACAGCTTTTGGACATATAGGTTAATTACATGTCAAATTAACTTTGCGATATATTGGATATTATTACAAAATTAAACGATTTTGTAATAACGTAAGTAACGATTTTAATCTACATTTTAATTGGATCAGTATAGGACGATTTGGATGATGAACTAATATATGATGAATTCAGAATAATGAAGACAAAATTTTCTAAAAAGTACAACTACATGAACTTCATAAAGGAACAACAGCTTTCAAATTTACCTAGAATAATTCGTTATTGATAGAGATACAGTTAATTATAATTTAGATCCAAACATAACAAATTAATTGCTGACAGACTGAATAGTGAATAAGTCAGGGTTAACTACCATAAATCTTGGATCTGTCGACTCATCTGGTCGTAAGTTATTTGTATTGAATGACAAACTGCCCTGTCCTGTCCGGCCAGGAATGTTTTCATTGAAGCAAATGAAAAAGCTACGTGACGTTTTGATGAAATTATGTTCTAGCTTTTGGTGGCTTAAAATTTCGATACATCCGCTACACAATATGAGGTTTAAAAAGGTTCAATATATCGTTTTATATATCATGAGCATAATGACCAAAATGATCAAGGTGTTGCAGTTTAATTTCTAGTAAGATTTTATTACGGATTTCATTAACCTTATAATTATTTAGGTTCAACTAGAGGCTAGATAGTTTGTCAGTAGTTATAATTTCTTTATTTTTGTAGATTAGTTTCTCTTCTTTTAGATTTATTTCTCAGCCTATGTTTTAGACAAAGTATCATTAGCATTTTTATTAACTACTATCGTAAGATCCAAGACAAGACCCACTTCACCGCAAATAGTTTTAAGTGTATTTAAATAATCACGACATTCAAATATATAAAATTTAAAATTAAAATATTAACCATTATTACTGTTACACACAATCGAATCAGCGCAATAACTTCAGAAAAAACATTTTCAATATTGCGTTCATTATTCGTCCATGTCAGTTAAACCTATCAAATTGGTTTGCGGATATTGTTTTTCGATAAAATCCTTTTATTGTGCAGTTTAATTATCATACAGCGCTGGTTTGGCTTGTAACATGCATGTACAAAATTATCTTCATATCGTGTTCAACTATGTTCATGATGACATGAACATAAGTAATAAGACCACAAATTAAATAGAAGCAGATTTTAATGATCAGTTAGAATCTGAAATGGCGCTTTTAAGACGATGTAACTCGAATAACCCAAAACCATTATTTACAGAACTCAGCTCTCAACAGATGGAGTAACAATCGCAGCTCCATCAGAAGCTGGAAGATGGTCTTTATGGGCTCTATCATTATCAAATCGTGGACTTCGTTTCTCAGCTCCCAAAACTATTAACGTATTTAGACCAATACAACTGGATTTTGCTCTGCCACCTGCTTTGAAAGTTGGAGAAACTGTTGAAGTTGACGTGAAGATAACTAATAACATCAATAATTGTATGGATGTAAGTAGATACCACAAAGCTACTTTAGAACTTAATATCTCAATGTTCAAAAAATTTCATTAATTTTTAATAGTTAGGTCGTAAATCAAAGGCATTTTTGATAAAATTTCAATTTGATTAATCGTTCCAATATTTACATATCAATAGGCTTTCAGTTGCCAGAATTTGCTCGTTATTAACATTAAAACGGCAAGGACTAAGAATAACAACATAACAAAATAAATTATATTTATTCAGGATCCTCCCTAATAAACGCTATCACATATTATTTGCGTTACGTGGAATTGTATCTATACAAATTAATTTGTTGTTCGCTCCTGTGACAGTGTATTTATACAAATTTGAACCTTAACTGACAACGGTAAGGTTGATTTTCATTTACATAGAATTTGTCTAAGAATAACTGCTATTCAGTATTTCTGCACCACCGTAGGTATATTTGCAAAGGCAAATTGCTTTAGAGATATACAAACCAATTAGTAGGTGAAGGTGTCGGATTATCCAGTTCATGATTGCGTTAAATTTAATCTTACGCTATCTTTCAAATAATATCTATGTAAATTTTGACATGACGTTCATTAAATAACTAGTCTTCATTTCAATAATCCTACATATTTCATCTTGGGTTCTATTCTGCTATGTTACGTATGAAATAGGGTAAAAATAATAATCTATTAACCTAAATAACAAAACTACTCCACATTCATCTCCCTTAACGTTCATATACTATGTATGTAATACGTGAGGGTATGTTTATATTTCACGACAAAATATGTTATCTTCAATGCTTTATTGTCGAGGGAACATTTCAAAGATTATACATGGGTACTCCGTTTCATCTTTCTTCTTTATTTATTAATTTTTATTCCTCTAATAATACGAAATATTTTATATATTAAGCTTCACTTCGATGTTGGCGCGGTTAGAGCCTACTCTTCACAGTTCGAGTTTTATTTCTGAAGTAATAGAATCAAATTCCACTTTATAAGAATATATTTTACTGGACATAATCATAAAGTTTCAGTTCATCATTATCAGTATTATCGCCATCAAATAACTGAGCTAAGACCTCCATATTATTTCGCTATCACTAGAGAATGCCATAATAATATTTATATTAAATAAAATCGGAATTTCAATTCAAAAGATTAGTTATTGCTACACTCAACTTGTCATTTTCATACAGAGGGTCAAAGTACAGATTAGATTTGCCCCCCAAACATATCGTCGGTTGAGAGATCACGACCCGTATCTATGGGTTGTTTATTGATTCACTTTACTAACATCTGAATAGTAGTTTCAACCCATATAATCCACAAATTTTGGACTGAGATTTCGGCAGTAACATAAATTTCGTCAACGTCAACGTTAAGTTTAGCAGATTCATTTTGAATGTCTTTTCCTAATAATTTGAATAAAACTTTTAAATACCCTTATTTTTATACAAGTCGCCAGTATATTATAATTGATGAAAATATGGTCTTTCTAATGGTTATTTGCCCAAAACCAAAACAACCGGAGGTCGTATCGTAAGTAGTAAAAATGCTTTTAGTAGCGCACGTGTGTTAGCGATATGTTTGCGATTGGCGTCGCTCATTGAATCCCAATTGGGGATTCGGAAACATCTACGGTGTTCTCTACTGAAGAATTACACAATCTCACGCTATACAGCTGTATTACATTGTACTGAGTTATACAATACATTTCTTTGGAGCATTATTGGAAATGCTTGTACATATAATATAAAAAATTTCCATATTCTTCCTGAAATAATTTTATATAATAATTTCATGACGAATATCGAAATTTTTTATATCCCACTGAAATCTATAGTAATATCACTTCGCTTATTAATTTTTTTTTAAAACTTTACAGAAGAAAACAATACGATTGACGGACTTACGAGTAATTCTTGAATGCATTTTTAACTAAAAGTTTCATGTGAATTCTAAATGATAATAACAAAAATTTTTGTACCCATTGACCGCTTTTATTATGATCATCAAACTGCGTTAACTTTCTTCTAATGTAAATTTAGCATATAATTAAGAAAAGTAGCAAAGTTTTTAAATTTACTAAATTGCTTTAAGGAAAACTTTGAACATCTTAAAACAGTCCATTGTAATGACAAAACCTATGTAGATGATAAAAGTTTTAATTTTACGAAACAAGAGCGACTCGTAATCAAGCGGACTTGTGAACTAGTTTGCATTGTCCCACTTCAAATGACTCCTGGGAGTGAATTTCAACAGCTTTAACGAACGCCGAACTAACGTCTGCTCCAAAATTTGTTCAGGTGTTCCTGTTTTCATTAAACCTCGTACAGGACTATGCACATTTTCATATACATACTATTGAATTTTTCATGTCCAAAATTTCATTTCATAAAAGTTCAGTTACCTACATTTTTTATGTTCTTTATCTTTCTGATTTAAATGTTACATCGCATTCATTATTTTTAGTACTTCTATATCCATTATATTAATTATTCTGCACAAGTTATATGTTAACGTAAAATAGAAATCAAAAAAACCCACATTGTGGTATTGTAATTCATATTCTATCTACTGTAGTATGTTTATATACTTAACAAACATGATCTACTAAGGTCTTATAATCCATACAATATATATTATGCATCTTCTTTGCAGACATCCCCCATTTATTACATTTCTTGTCGCATTACTAATAATCCAGTAGTTGAGATAACGATACTCGAGGGACCCTTACTTTAGCTTCAGAGGAGTTATAAGATCAAGTTGTTATTATCTTTAGACACGTTTAGTTCACGATCTGTATTGAAGCTGTCGATTAGATGAATATTTAATTCTTATGGTAGTATTCTTGTGTATTTTTCATCTAGTTGTTAGAAATATTCGTGTGAAATAATGCTTAGCCTATATTGATTTCGTAATTTGTTACAATTATTGGTGGATATTATAATGTTTCAGTATTGAATCCTTCTAAGCGTGTAATAGTATTAATAATTATAGCTATGTTGTAATTAATATCTGAAGTAATCTCCGCGTCTGGAAGAAAATATCCTGTGTTATAATTTCATCATGTTCATATATTAAAAATATAAATAATTACTTCTTTCAGGTAACAGCATTGTTGGCACTTAGTGCGGGTGCAGCTTTTGCAAGTACAGGAGCCTTATACGTCACTGAAAGATTACGACTTGGACCTCGAGGAGGCACTCAATTGGTTGTTCGGGTCGCAGTTAATACTCCTGGAAGAAAGAATATTACTGGTAAGTGCCAATAGCACGCGATTGCCTCATCCAACTCAAACAAACAAAATTGCTATTCTTGTATACAAAGAGGCCTTTCAACAAAGCACATTTTATCGTTGAATCGTTTAAAAGAATATTATTACAAAAAATATTAATATTTACAAAAGAATAACAAGAAGCCAAAGAAGTAAATTCTTTATGAAAGTGAAGGCATTTACTTATTCAGCCCAGGGCAATACCAAAAGTAATCCTGACTTCCACAAGTACTCTTAACTTAAATTAAGGGCAAAGACAAAGCAAAAATTTATTCGCGATCTTCATCCAAGTAATCTTTCAAGCAAAATATTTTAATGAAGTTCGCATCGAATTCTTAGCATCAGTTGACATCGTAATTGTTAAATCAAAAGCCAAACTTTTTGTTTTACAAGTGTGCTCGTATAATAGGACTTGTAAATTGATTCTTTAAGCGATTCCAAACAAGTATGGAATTTGATATTTTCTATTTAAATTGTTTACTTTGACGTATGTACTGTTAAGTGATGTTAACACAATACCATCGTTTTGTGTAAACAATTTGTGCTAATTACTTCGTTTGCTGCAAGCGATTCATTGTTTATTCCTTTCGGAGTAGTCGGGTTTCATTAATCTCCTCCACTTTCTATAGTTGTCTTGTTTCTTTCCTTAATTGGTTTTAATTATGTATTTATTTGTTTAATGGTGACTTTACATCTATCGTTAATTTAGAAATTAATAACTTTTTTAAGTATGGTGGTTGCATATTAGAACTTGCTAGTTAGGATCTTTGCGGGGCTAAAGCTGAAATTTCGATAGTTTATGATTATTGATTATGAAATACATATTTTCAATCTACTATGATTTTTTATATTTAATTCAATGATAAGGTTTTCATCTCTTATTTCAAAAACTAGGCTTTTTTGGTGCGATGTGTAATATCATGTAGAGAAGAGTTATATCTTTCTATATATCCAGATATTTTTCAATATTTATGACAGTTTGTGAATATAAAAAAGATGTTAAATCCTTTAAGTTCTAAACTAAATATTATTGAGTTATTAATATAATTAACCCTTGGAATTAAAGTGAAAACTCTAGATCGTGTCTAGCAAAATTGACAAAAAATAGCAAAATTTACTTTTTAGAGAAGGTAGAGCAGGTGATTAAGTCATATTATATTACTATGAGCTCTTATCTAAGTAAATATATGAACCAAATTCTACTCTAATCACACTTTATACAGCTACCATGTAATATTATTTATTATTAGTTTTCTCAAAGAATATTTTTACTGAAACACAAAAGCAAAGCTGAACACAATCTCGTTTCACAACAGCGGAGTCCGCAAAGGATTTTGTTCTTTATTGCATAAACTTTTTGTAACTTATGTGAAGCAATTTTCTCATATATTTGTGTTAGTGGAAAATACAGCCAAGAACGAGTTTACCTTGTAAACATCTTCATGTCATCTTGTGGGGTAAGAGCAAAAATATCTGTAACATTATGTAACGTATCACAGTGTTTTAACACACTTCAAAAAAAGGAAAAGGTGTTCAGTTTGCTTTGTATAATACTTAATATTATGAAAGATAAAGCTAGGTGGACCGAAAAAAGGGACTCAATATAGAATCCTACGACAAGAAGTTATATTATTTACTCATAGGAGACCTAGGAGACAATAAGGTCATAACAATAATAAATTCAACAACAACCAAAGAACTCACAATTTCCAACTTTCGCTGTTGTTATAAATATGTAAAGTAACTCCGATAAATATATTCGTATCAAATCTAGCACATAGGTACGTGTTTTAGTCATTGCCACTCTCATTATTATTGAGTAAAGTAATGCTTTACTATTTATTTAGTCAGTAAAGTATCAAACTAGTCAACAGGTCCCGACTTCGCCCTTGTGTAATTTACCCCGTGTTTCTAGATTTAATTTCACATTTTAATAGGTATATCGCTGTATCACTATATTTTACATTTTAATTTTCAACGTTATTTGTATATGACTAACTAGCTGCGCCCCGCGGTTTCACCCGCTATATTTTAGATTATTCACACTATATCATTATAAATTATAGCCTATATGTTATTCTGATGCATATGCTATATTATTGTAAAGTTTCATCAAAATCCATTCAGTAGTTTTTGCGTGAAAGAGTAACAAACATCTATACATCCAGACATCCATACATTCTTACACACTTTCACGTTTATTATTTTAGTAGGATTTTCAAAGACCAGACCATGTATCCCTTGATAGATGGGTAAATAGTATATTAAATCACAAATAATTTCAGTAGCTATTTGAATTGTTATGATGATTATCAATGAAGAATGACAATTGTTATGAAGAATGACTATTATTAATAATGTAATAAGTATACCTTGTATAACATTGATAGATAGTAGGTATACTATGATTGCAAATTTTCAAAATAAAAGCTGTAAGAATAAGACTATAAACAAGATGCCGAGAATTAAATATAAAATTTCGTTTTTCTGTTTTAGATAAATCTTTAGGACTTACAGAAGACTTAGTAATTATATTCTAATATAATAATCCAAATTCAGTAATGTATTACCCAATTATGTAGCTAAACCATCCAAATTAACATTTATATCGAACATGTCGGCACAATCAGGTTTAATGACGTCATTTCGTGTATTATGCAAATGACAGTAGCTATCAGAATGCATTGAAAATACTCGTACTTCAATATACATTAATGTGGTTTTGACAATCAAATGTTTCGATGGTTTAGACAATAGTTTCAATGGATTTAATTATGGAGATAGTGTCTATTGAATTTTACTGGTTATTTTTTTGTAATTAAACCTTCTATAGTAAAAGCCTTTGCTTTATTTTGGGCTAATACATACCTTTTGTGTGAAACCGGGTTATAAAGTATCTGTGTGCCAAAATTCCTTCGAATCCGTATAAACTTTATGTGAATGTGTAACAAATATCTAAACACACAAACTTTCGCATAAAATTAGTGGAAGTACCTAGATTTAGTTTATCACTGAAAGTATGTACTTAAGTAAAGTTTAAAATGTTACCATATTTCAGAAACTAGGTTACATAGTTACATGATAATAAAGTCACTGAAATTCCATTACGCTAGTAACTCTGTCGTGTTGCGGTGTTCTTAATGTCTGTGTTATGGTGGAAGTTGGGAGAGTTGGCGAGATTATTTATAACTGCTAGTGCGGTTTAATTTACCTTATTGTAATGTAGAACTAACTTAGGGCAGTTACAATATTTCGTATGGAGGAACTTATAGCAGGAAAAGGAGAGTAAGATAGGAAAAATCATCACGGTATGCTTTGCTCTCTCGCTAAACTTAAGTTATTATGTTTATTAGAATTTTATCACCAGTTCTTAATATTTTTATTGCATTAAAATGATTGATTTTATCTTAAGCTAGCTTAATTATCGATCTTTACTTTCTTATGAATAAGTATCCTTATTATCTTCTCTCATTTACTAAAAAAAATCATAAAATTTATATATCCTATGTCACCCGCGCCATTATTACGAATCTATTGACACCTCACTCATATAAATTGGTTCTGTAGTTTAGGCGCTAGAGTGGAACATACAAACATACATACATAGATACATACATACATACATACATACATACATACATACATACATACATAGAGTGACAAAATCATAACCCTTCCTTTTGGCTTCGCCGTAGTCGGGTAAAAAAAGTCGTCTTAACAATGTCATCTTTGCTTCTTCGATGATATTCTATCGTTTTCATTCATTATTCCTTCAAACTCATCATTATCACTCGTAGTCTAATTTCCAGCCATTTCCACATACAGCTTCTTATTCCTACCTAACTCCTAAATAAAATATGATTAATGTATTGTATTATAACATAAGAATATATATATTAGTTTATTATAACTGTATATATACATAGTATTATTTACTATTATTTAGCTTGTTTATGTATTCGGTTGTATCTTATTAGTATATTGTAACTACACCCACTTTATTTTAACCTTCGCCCTTTCTGGAAGAGATGGCTAATTAGCCATAAGTCCGCCAGTTGTACTTCACATTAGTTTAATTTAGTTTTACCTTAATTTATTATATCCTTATCCTTTTGTGGTATACAAATAATACAAAACAAGAATTATTAAAATAAGCAAAATATAATATTTTCCAACCTCACATTTATGCTCATCGTTTAAGTTATCGTTCAGTAAATCTTTTCGAACGAATACATGCCGTTAAAGATTCTGTACTTTACAAATAGATTAGATTCATTTTTAGGGGTTAATACCTTAAAAGAAGAAAGGAAGCCTTATAAGATCGCTTCATTGTCGCTTTTTCTCAGAAACGCGTGGAGGTATCAAGTTGAAATTAATATCAAATACTCAAATCTGCGGCTCTCACTAGAAAAATAACTTTTTTTGACTGTCCATAAATAAAGACAACATAACGTCACATTATACGACAACAGAATATGGCAAAGAATAAAACGGTTTACGTCCGTCGTGACTAAAATGATACACGTCATAATGATTGAGAGCTCATTCCGTAACAAATTTTACGTATCGATACTTCACTATGCCATTTCGTGCTCGTTTCCCCGAACCATTGATCCAGTTTTGATAGAGATTGATGTTCTTATGACCCATATAAACAATATTATTTTTATTGTTATAATTGGTGGATGGTTTTCCGATACAATGAAAATGAATTTTGCTTGTCAACATGTTCAATTCTAATAATCCTTTAATACTATTGATATTAATGTAAATGACTGTTTTAACATGTTTAGTGGATAACTAATGATTAATCGAATTTGTATGAAATTTAGGGTGATGTTATAAAATATTTTTCTACTACCCTGAATAAAAAGTAGCATTACGTAGTCAATTTTTATTTTGAAAAATTGACTCTCGATTCTCATCCTGGTACATAATTACTCTAAAAAGTGTACATTAATATCGCATGGAAATTTCATTAATGTACTTTTAGCTTTCTCACAAAGTATTTTTATATCAATTGATATTTGATAATAATCCCTGGTTTCGTTATTGCAAGTAGGGCTGGTTAGTGTTAGAAGAGACTTAGATCGAACCTTATTAATTTAAAACATAAACGTTTATAAATATTTCAAGTACTACCTGGACTAAATTACAAATGTTAAGGTTTTTTTTATTTTTCTTTTCAGTCGAAGTAACAGGCTACAGCGCTGATAACTGTTCAGTGTCGTACACTTCATTTAACAATGAGACATTAGTTGGTTCAGTGATTCGATCTGCAAGTGTACTGGTTCTGCCTGAAGGACTACATAGAAGCGACACGCAGAGTGCATACTTTTGTGCTAACGGTAAGGATCTATAACCTTTTTCAATTTATAGATTTCTCATAGACTCAGGAATAGTCATACGCACAACTAACACAGATCAAAGTTCCCTTAAAAGCTAAGATTATGATCAACAATAAGTAAAAATCTTATTTTGCTGTTACAAGTATATATTCTAGGCCCTTAATTGAGCTGTGTGTATTAAAATGCCCCTAAATGTATTTCCAGAACATTTAGCGGTATCGTCCCGCGGTTCCTGGGAATGGCAATGGGTTCCAGCGCCGAGGAATCGTGCAGGTTTAGTCCTGGAGTTGCTAGCTCGGGGTGCTGCTCATGTAGCGTTGTCTGCTGTAAAAGAACCCTCAGATGACATGTACCGAGTCGTGTTTGAACGCAGCAGAGTGTGGATTGCTAAGGGAAAACATGGTTAGTATTATGAGATTATATTATTTTATTATTAGAGTGATTTTAAAGTTTTGAGGAACTGACGAGAATTTGTTTTGTTGTTTCCTTCACATCTTTTCAAATATAAATGTTTGTAATGTACTTACGATTGTATTAAATTTAGAGTAATATCTGAATCTGGAATTGACAGAAGTCAGATATAAAGTTTTACTCGTGTTTTAGAATACTAAATCGTTTGAAAATGTGGTAATCTCTTAAAACAACATTATTTATTTCCAGGTTATGACGTCCATTTAGCTAGCGCAGAACAAACAGAGACAAATGATGAATGTACTGACTGGTGTGCTTGGTGGGTTTGGTGGGAGGGAGGAAGGTTGTCAGTTGGAAGAGGAGCAGCTCCATCGGAGAGGCGATTACTGGTGTGGCCATTGGCTAATGATATGAGAATAAAATATGTTGGATTTAGTGCACTGTGGGGAGATGAGGCTGATTTTAGGTGAGTTTAATATCTCAAAAAGAGAAAAACATTGATCAAAGATGTGAAAAGTCTTGGTTTAAAATTATAATATCTTTATTACAGAATATGGAACTTCAATGAAGAAGCTGGTTTCTCTCAAGTGTTAGAATTAGGTCTTCCTCATGGTGTAGTACCAGGGTCAGCATCAGGTCACCTTCTTATATCAGGTGGTTTGCATCTCCCTCTATATAGTTTTACTGATGAAGCAGACCAGTGGGCGGATGTTTGGAGGGACTCACAGATTTCAGCCGCCTCTGCAAGTTTAGCTCCTTTGCTGGCGTTGGAACATATACCACATTTGGTGGATGAAGCTGAACGAGAGCGGATTTTGAAGAAATTACCAGAACAGGTAAATAAATTGAATATAGAACAACATTAAACGTTATTATGGAAGTTTTCCTATTGGATATAAATGTATCATTATAAAATTGATTTTAAAACTTCTTTTTCAGGTTCAAATTCTTCTCTCATTCCGCAAAAATGACAATTCCTTTAGCGACCATCCTTCAGTCAGTAGTCACTTAGCTACTATCAAAATATTAGAAATACTCAGCAAAATACAGTCATACTATCCAATAGACCCTAATCTCTTACAATCTATTAAGAGTTGGATACAAAAAAGACAAAATCCCGATGGTTCTTTCACGCCTTTGCCTGCTGATAAGGAAGTCGATTACTTCCCGGTTGATATTAAAAATATTAATGGCACTGACAAAGTAGATGTCAATGAGTACTATTATTATGATAGAGATGGGAATATGACTGAGAATGAAATAGAATGGGAACGAACTGTTGAAGTGACTGCTGAGACTTTAACAGCTCTGTTAGAAGTTGGTGTTGAGAATCAGGTATTTTTACTATTTAATTCTATCATTAAAATTCTCATTCATCATTATAATAATTCTATGAAAAGGATCACAAATTAAGATTTTTGTAGTAACGAAAATACGCACGATTTTTCAAATATAAAATTTGATTTCATAAAACGTAAGAAAATCTTGATCTTTTCGCCTATATTACCAATGTTAAAGTAAATGAAATTATTTAAACCTTAAAGTAAATGACATTATTTAAAATGAAAAAGATATTGAAACGTATTATGTTATTCAGGTGGACGCAGATATTGCAAAACTTGCTCAAAGTTATTTGGAGAAGAATCTACACAATTTAACATCACCTGCTGCTTTGGCTGCTTCAGTGCTGGCTCTTGTATTAGCAAGGTATATAGTTATATTAATAACTTCGCACAATAAAAGCTATTCCAGTCTAGTATCAATTCTATATAATTCAAATAAGATTTTTCCACAAACGATCGACTCATAATTTGATTTAACTCATAAGTCAATGGAAATGTTAAAGTATTTATTTAAATATATATTTTAGGAGTCCACTAGTACCAGAGGCATTGGTCATACTTAGTAATGCATCAACAACAGAAGAAGGTGAATTTGGTTGGCCGGCACCAAGAAGAGATGCTGCAGACTGGCTGTTAGAAGAAACATCAAGAAATATTAAGACTACGTCCTATGGTTAGTATACCTCATTATAAACAAGGAAGTGGTGTATTGGATTTATACAACATAACTCAAATAATTTACGATTTTTCGATTTTTTATACATCAATATTCATTTTTAATTCACTTTTTGCATAGTATTCCATATTATTATTATTTTTATGATAGATAAGGGACGGGAAAACTAGAGAGTATCTCTTGTTTTGCCGATGCCTAGCCGCCTCGAAGGAGAATGGGAGAAGGAGGGGGTAGATATAGCCCACGTGCGCCACGACCGGAATGCGTCAATGATCAATTAGCAGTTGGATTCGCATGCTGGTGGTCGCAAGCCATTCGGGGAATAGATCCTCTACCACTGGGGATGGGGGGGATGCTGCGTTACTTGCTACTTACTTCTCATCTAATTATTTTATTGAGCCTAATTAGTCTAATGGTGAACTTCTTTACGAATTATGTATATTAATTTACAGAGGCAGTAACAATGGAGCAATACGTAGCTGGGGTGCGAGTGTTGCTAGCGGCTTGTGCACGCGGAGCACTAGCGGCTGGAGAGGCGGCTGCTCGATTCCTATACTATCGTGCATCAACACTACGAAGACATCCTGCCCTTGCTTATCATGCCACAAAGGCAGCTGCTCGATATGCTGCTCTGGCTTATGATAGGTAAATGTCTTCTTATTCAAATTCAGTACAGTGTGAAAATGTAAAAACAAAACGTTAAATGAAAAATACAAATATAGTAAGTGTAATCTTTAACATAAGCAAACCACCGGAAATCATTGCCTAACACAAACCATATGATCAATATTGCTATATTCTGTATTTCATGCTTAAATTGAGCTTGACCTCGAGTTTTTTTAAGCAAAAATGTCCTGTCAGATTTGTATTTTGTGTAGAAATGTAGAAATTTAAAAATGGAATTAGGTTTGATACCTAAATACTTATCAAAATTTTATATACCATATTTATTTTTGTTACGTTATCATAAGTTATATTGTATGAAACCAAATGTATAAAAGAAAAATTTACTTAATTTCAGACATCGAGCTTTAACTGTTTCTCTCGCAACAGCGGGAATGGAATTAACAGATACATTAGAACTACGAGCGCGCTCTCCACCAAGACCTTTACAATTACCGGGACTACCCACAAAGGTGTTTGTGTACGCGACTGGAGCGGGATGTGCCACTGTGCAGGTTACGTGATGCTTTCATATTCTAAAATACTACTCGGAATTCTATTTTCTAAAATATTTTTTAATAAACTAAATTAAAACATTTGTGATATTTAATTTTTTTATTATTATTTAAATTTGTTGCTTATATTTATTTTATTATTATTTAGTATAATTGTTATAATATTATATATATATATATCTTTATAATGAGTTTCAACGACGCCCTTAATAATGTTTCAGACGATGACAGTATTTATGAATCAGTTTCCGCGAGTATATCAGAAGATAGCTTCCACAGCAGTTCAGTGCCTTTAAGTTTCCTCCTCGAATCTACTTTCTCCTCCGTTAGTAAAAACTTCAATGTTGTGCACATAAATGCACAAAGCATTCCTGCGCATAATACGGATCTTTTTTATTCGTTAGATAGCAAATATATACATGCTATATTTGTATCACTGAAACATTCCTTAAACCTGAACTTCCATCGACTTCATACGCTATTCCAGGTTTTCACCTTATACGTAATGACAGAACAAAAAAAGGTGGCGAAGGTGTTGCAATCTACTTACGTAGTAATATACCTTTCACAATTTTAGATAAATCTCCCTCTCCATACTCTGAAACCTCTGAACATTTTTTTTTTTGAAGCTTTTTTTGGTAGTTTGAAAGTTCTACTGGGAGTTTTTTACAGTCCTTCTCTCCAGATAAATTACTTTAAAACTTTTGAGACGTTACTTGAAAAATATGCTATCTCCATTAAATCAGATGCCATTGGCAGTGATGGTATTAGTAGAAAAATGATTCTTATGACCCTGGATAATGTAATGCCTATCCTTTGTCACATATTTAACTTCTCTCTTTCTACTAGTACTTTTCCTAAAGCGTGGTGTCTTGTCCATATTATACCTGTTCCAAAAATCCCTAACCCAACTAACTATTCGCATTATCGCCCTATCTCAATACTGCCATTTTTATCTAAAGTTGTTGAACGAATTGTTCACAATCAACTTTCTCTCTTTTTAAATCAGCATAACCTTTTAAGTAATTACCAGTCGGGATTTCGCCCCGGTCACAGTACAGTAACGTCCCTTATCAAAGACTGTGATGATATTCGTTTCGGTATAGACAATAAACAAGTCACTATTATGGCATTGCTTGATTTCTCTAATGCATTTAACACGGTTGACTTCGACATACTTCTTGCGGTATTGGAGAATCTCAATATTTCTTCAAACGTCGTCAACTGGATCCACTCATACTTATATGATTGTCAGCAGTGCCTTAGAGTGGAAAACAAACTCTCAACCCCTTGTTCTCTCCGAGCTGGAGTCCCAAAAGGTGGAGTACCGCCCGCTTCTGTTTTCTGTGTTCATAAATACTGTAACCGAATTACTAACTGTCCCATATCATCTCTACGCTGATGACTTACAGATTTATGTGACAACGCCGATAGAAGATATTGCTTGTGCTATAAACCTTATTGATTTCAATCTTGGCAATATTAGCGCATGGAGCAAATCTTATGGTTTAACGCTAAATGCTGCTAAGTCTCAGGTGTCTATTATCGGTAGCTCTAAGCTGAAATCAAATCTTAACACTCAATATAACATACCACCAGTATTATTTGAGAGTACCCCTTTGAATTATGAAGATACTGTAAAAAATCTTGGTATCTATATAGATAGTACACTAGCTCGGAAGCCATCTCCAATATTAGTAGAATAGTGTTCGCTACTATTGGATACTTAAAGAAGTGGAAGAATTTTCTCCCTATCAAAACAAAAATTACCCTTGCTAATACTCTCCTTCTACCCATCATAGATTATGCTGACATAGCGATAAATTAGAACGCTTGCAAAATTTAAGCATTCGATTCATATTTGGTCTCAGAAAATATGATCATGTTTCTGAGTACAGGTCTCAACTGAAGTGGCTTTCAATTCGACACAGACGCAATCTCCACGCACTTTCCTTATTATACACTTTACTCTCCCAGCCTAACTCTCCTGTCTATCTTAGAGATCGGTTCACGTACCTAGCTAGTAATGCTCCCACTAACCTGCAACTCCGATCACAAAGTGATAATAAATTAAAGTTCCCCCCTTGTCATTCTGAATTGTACCGGCAGTCATTTACAGTGAAATGCGTGGAATTGTGGAATGAATTGCCATATGATATTCGACACTCGTCGTCACTTGAAATGTTTAAACGTCGTTTGAAACAATATTATTTAACTATTAACAATAAGTAATATTGAATTTAATCTAGTGTATTATGTATTGTTATTCTTATATATGTATATATATATATATGTTCTGTTATAGTATAAAATGTAGATATATTATATTGTATTTATTTATAATATATATATCGTATCATATTTATTAGTGTAGTATTTATATATGTAAATTTGTGTAGATGTAGTAAAAGATGCACAACATTTTACATACTCTTTTACTCCTTACGACAAGGTTGCCTGTAAGAGATCACTCTTAGTGATAAGGCCGCCTTTGCATGTTGAGTAGTCTTAAAGTAATTTTAAGTATTCTTTGTAAATTTCTCTCATTGGTGTGGTCAATAAAGCATTTATTATTATTAAAAAATTGACCGTTATTGAAAAACTTTCCTAAATTGTAACTACAACTCCAGTAGATAATATAGCTACCGATCATAAAAAATATTCTGTTTTAACTCGTGGCATGATTTATTCATTTCAGGGTACAATATCATATTCAACATATACACCAAAACCAGAAAACACTCTGTTAAGTGTTCAAGCAGCTATCATTGAAGAAATCCGCCCAGAGAGAAGCAGTATTGAAGATTTACAAGGAAATTTACCCACTTTAATCATCAAAACTTGCTTCAAGTATGTGTTCAATGTTTATTTCAAGTTAATTTGAATATATTCAACGCAATTACTAATCTAATTATTTTTTATCATAGATGGAAAGGCAAAGAACGTTCTGGTATACTACGCTTAGAATCTTCACTATTCTCTGGCTATGAGTTACATTCAGTGAATCCTGTTGTATTGGATGGAGCTACTTTTGCTGATTTGCATTATGGGTCTAGAGGAGAATCAGTTTGGTTCGTTTTTGCTAATGTAAGTATAAAACATTAAACAAAATTTAGTTAGCAGTAATAAGTTAAGTACAATCCAACAAAGATACATGAGACATTTAATATCACAAATTTTAATTTCGATTCATGTTGTTTACAGATCAGTTCAACATGTCCAGTCTGTGTTACATATGAAGCTCGCTCCAAATTTGTTATATCCAGTCTCCGACCGGCATTTGCTAAGATATACCCTTCGAGTCGCCCAGACTTGGCTGTTGAAACATTCTTTCACGCGAGACCAGGGAGTCCCTTATTAAAAGGCATTACAGATGACGATTTTATCACTTGGTTTGATAAAACACAGTTGGCCAGTCTTAAAACTAACACTAATATCGATAATATTTGTGAATGTGGGCGGATTTGTAGTAGAGATTACGAATTTAGAAAAGACTATGAGAAAATGCATCAAAAATCTACTGAAGTTACTCATTTCAGCAATACTGTGGATATTTCTACGGATGTATCTAAGACAATTGAATCGCAAGAGATAATAACAACTCCAGCGACTATTAATAATATTACTACTACGATACATGTCAACGATTTTACACGCATTACAACTACAACCACAGATAAATCTACACAAGTTACTACGAAACCCGATGATCCGATCATAATTCCAACAGTAACTTACTCTAATATATCCGAAAATCAAAAAGTAGATAACGCTATTCAGCCAATGCCTAAGATAAATGGAGAGTTAATCATACAAAAAATACCTAGCAAGGTTTATATGAAAAAGACAGAATTATACAAGAAACCGTTACCAAGACGTAAAGGCACTCTCAAAGCGACGTATGGCGATAAACATGACAAATTCTTTATAAAGACTAAATCTATGGATGTTTCAAGTTTAATTAATAAGACAAATAGAATATCTCCAACCAATACTAGTATTGAAAAAGGAAATACAACGAAAGTTATTAAAGAAATTATTTTTACAACTGTTAAACCTGATGTCACAATGTCAACTACGGACGCAATTAATAATACGGCAGAAACTCCAATAACAACAGATTACAGCACATCTACAACTGAGAAATATATGAAAACTACAAAAACAATTCTCACAGAAAGTACAACGATTCCTCATACTATAACCACTATTACAAAGAGCAACATAAAAACTATACACTACAGAACCAAGAAACCAAAACCTAAAACACAAATAAAAAAACCCTACATTCATAATAATGAAACTATCGAGCAACAGCTATATAACAATACAAACACAGATATAAAAAACAAGTCTAATAAAGTCATTGATAAATTTATATCAAAACCGTTGAAATCGATTAACAAAGAAATACATAAAATACCGTCAAATCCAGTATCCGAAACTGATTTAGATAAATCTTTAAAAAATCCTGTCAAAATTGATATAGCCCCAGAAAATAAAGGCGGCTTTGAAATATTAGATAAAAATAATATTTGGGAACTATTAAAAGATCCAAACGAATCCAACGTTAATATTCAAAATGACAAATCGATTTCAATGCATAATAATCGTTCTTTATAAATGTTGTTATATAATATTTAAGGAAAAGACTTCAGCATATTTTTGTATAACTCACGCCATATTCTGTTAAAAAATAAAGTTTCGAAATTCAATTCATTCCTAAGCACAATTGTTGATTGTTAGGTCGGTGAAGCACTAATTGTTCATACTTAGAATAAATGTAAATAAAGAGTGTTTGTAATTGGATGGATATATTGAATGCGCTGTGACTAAAACTATGTTCTGCTCAAAGCCTGTATATGAAAAAAATAAAAATTGCGATCCACGGAGTCACTAATAAATAGGGTTCAGAGAACCGTTCTATTTTTTTAGACAAACAAAGTGAAACAGATGATAAAATAAACATGTGATCTTAGTAAATTTAATTTTACGAGAATAAAAATTGCAGCATTATGATAAAACAAGTAAACATATCTATTATTGTTTTTGTGGGTTGGGTTTACAAAAATGAACTTGTATGAAATATTAAAGAATAAATAAGTAAAATAAGTAAATCAATAAAAAGCAATACCCTAACTTACAATATAAACGAAATGAGCTTATATGCAAATTTTAGAAAAACATTGAGAAGGCTCCGCGGATCGGAAAAAGAAACTCTTAAGAAATTCCGAAATCACAGCTTTTAAATTTACTATATAATAAAAAAAACTTACGCCTTAAAATAAAACTTGAAGATAAAACATATTTCAATGTAATTACAACTTAGAGAGAGCTAGAATTGCTAATTAAATCATAATTACCTTTTGATTAAGACTTAGGTTAATTCTACAGTATTAAGGATATTTGACTGCGTAAGTTCAATGGTTGTAACTTTATTTTCTAGTATAATTCCAATAAAAGAATGCATTGGGTGCAGGTTGGAAATAATAACAGTAGTTCATTCATTAAGTAATGAAATACTATTATTTTTACCATAAAAATTATTATTTTTCCCATAAAAATTAAAATGATTACCATATAAGTTCCAAAATCATCTTTTAAAATCTGTCTTCTCCAACCTGCTTGATATGATTGTAAAGAAATCGATGTATGCATATTGAGTATTAAAATCTAAGTATAATAAGTGATATAAATGCCAAATATATGGTCGGTAATTCTGTATGTTGAAGTAGAAATTTCAAAATGGATTCTAATGACTTCTTTATCTCCGTATTCCTACAAATCTCTTTTTTCTTATAATCAAGAATCAGAGTATCAAAGTTTCAGCTTTAGAAAAATTTAATTTTCTATTGATGAATGGGTTTTTCTTACGAACGAGTTGAATGTGTCTTTGTACATATTTTCATGATGCCAAAACTTAAATGTAGTAGTCTAGTCTTCTTCTTAGTGTATTCATATTTACCCTCTAGTGTAAAATGTAGAACTTAGAATAATTGCAATGCCCCAGAATTTCCATCCGTCTAATCTATTCTTCTGTATCTATGTAACGTAGTTTCTTACTGTAGCTGTTCTTAGATGTTTTGTTATATCTGTTAGATGTTAGATCATCAATTTATAGTGTATACCTATCGTAGAGACTACTTGTACTATCTAAATTTCTAATTTATTTTGTCATCCAATTTTAATGCTAAATCGTCTTCTATGTCCCTCATTGTATTACGTTGGACAAACATTTGTCAACCTATAACAACTTGAGATACTAATGCACAATTTTTTATATTTCTATAACTAAAGTTGGATCGTCATTAAAGTGTTTGTAGTCAACAGAATAGCTCTAATCTTATTAATAAGTGATGTTCTGATCGTTTGTTTATTTACAACCATGTATGTTGATTTACTTTACGCAACATGGTCTTAATTAGATTCAATTCCTACAAAGGCACAAAATTTGGTGTCGTAAGATGATAGGAATTTTAGTTTATTTCACTACTCAGAATATAAAACGATGGATTCTCAGTCAGTTTAAATAGTTCTAACTTGGCTCGACTTATATTGTTTTTTACTTTAATTGGACAAGTTTTTTTTTAATAGTAACTGAACTTATTAGCCACTTTGTAATATTTTTCTCTGTCTCTTCTAACTTTTTCCTGATTTTCGATATGGACACTTTAGTATATAGATTTATTAACGATTCATCGACTATTATGATCTCAATATGTAAATTTATAAACTAACGTTTCTATATTTTTGTTTAACATTTACATTTAAAATCTGCAGAACTTCAATTTCGTATGCGATGTATTTTCTTTCTTATTACATCTCTTCTATCATTTTGGAAATAGATACCCATTATATGGCTTGTATTTTTTCACATAGTTTAAAATATAGATTAAAGTATTTAAGATAGTTTATAAAATCGTATAAATGTAAGGTTGTATGAAAATAGGTGCTTGAGCGGAGGATTCTCGTCAATTTCAGATTTAAAAACTATTTGATGCAATGTATCGATATAGTTTTAAAATTTTATTCATTTTCGTGCTTACTTGTAAGTTAGTCACCTATTTAATGATACCTCGACGTACTGACACAGATTAATTAGAATGGATAAAGAATACTGAAATGTTGTGTTTTATTTCCTATCGACAGCCCTAAAACTTTTAAAATGATAATAACTTTCATTGAATCCAATTTACATGAAAGAATGCTAATATTTTAAACTAGACCTGCGGCAATACAATTATGTAAACGGTATACAATTTCGAGAAGTATTTATGCGTTATATTTTAGGTTGATTGGCGTCATCAGAAACGGCAGAAAATCCGGACCATTTCTTAAAATTATATGTTCTTACATTTTTCTTATTCATAACTATATCTTAAAAACTAAATATTCTTTCCCACGGAGTCAGCGAATTCCGTGACGTGTAAGGTGTGCAGTTTTATCGCTAGTGTTCCTCAACATGCGTATAGACATATTATAATCAAACATTTTAATTAGTTACATTTCATTCTATATCTAGATTCTAGATGTATAAGAGTCAACATTAATTTCTTTATCTAATTTTTCTATTACTCAATCCTTACTTTGTTATACAAAAAATTAACAACAATCCTTTCATTTCATTAAAATGAATATAGGTTTAATAGGTTTAAAATAAATAGGTTTTTTTAATAAATCTGTCGCGATTTCTTTCACGTGAAATTCTAAAGGTTATAAATATATCGGCTACTTTAAGCAATATGTTCTTATTACTAAAATCATAGTAATATTCTGTTGCAGAAGCTAGCCATGATAAAAGTGTTTTAAGTGACTACTTGAAAGGCTTCTGTGACAATATTTTCAATATGTGTGTGTATTAAATGTAGGTAAGTTCAGAGTAAAGTATAACACCTACTACATCAAGAACAATGGATTCTCTCTTTACTAGTGTTATTTAGAGAGTAAACATGAGTTAATTGTTTAGACTTTTTTCGAAAAAATGTAATAACTGTACACTTTTTAACATTAAGTTGTAAATGATTATGTTGACAATAATATAACATACATTATTTTAATCTAGCTGAAGATCATTACAATCTGTCGAATCGTTAATTACTTTGTAAATCTTGTTGTCAGCAAGTAGTTAGAATTTTTAAAATCACAAATAACATCATTAATAAATATGTCAAGAAAGAGAGGCCCCATGTGAGAGCCTTGTGGAATCCCCGACGTTATAGGCATGAAAGAAGAACAACTCGTGTCTTACTCGGGAGGTCCGAGTTCAATCCTGGTCATACACCTCTGAATTTTTTGTGTTGTGTGGTTTAAAAAATTAATTATCACTTGCTATAACGGTGAAGGAAAACATCGTGGCGAAACCTGTACTCCTGAAGGTTCCCATAAAGTTCTCAAAGGTGTGTGTCAAGATCAACCCTTACTTGGCTAGCGTGGCTAGTAGAGCGGAAGATAGATGACTTGGGCCTAAACCCCCTTATCTGGCTAAGCGGTAGGTCATTAAGGGGTTGTGATGATGAGCCACATTTGTTTATTGTTATAAGGATTTTGAATAAAACAACATATTAAAATTACTTTTTTTCAATTGCCTGTATTTATAACATTATAATGAGAATAATCGAAATGGTATCAATGATCTACATAATTGACTAGAAGTATACTTGGAGATGAGGATACAACGTATAACATTGAACACAAAATTGGTAAAAATGATTATCTAGTGGATTGAGATCAAGATGTGAAAGGGTAAAATAAATAGATATTCGAAGAGCTTAATACGTTAGATGGTTATGTGTAACTGTTTTTGATTCGATAACGTCGCTCATCTCCGGGCGTAGGCCAACCAGGCTGGTATGTCGGGTTTCTGGAAATAAAAGAAAAATTATTTAAATATAACTTAAATCTGCTGATTGTTCTGCTTTTTATAAAATCTTAGGTGAATAGATTTAACTTCTTTATGTAATTTTAGAATCACGTATAAACACTAAACATAATAAATATTTGTGTGCGGGATCACCTTTTTTAAGAACAAAAATTCGGCAATTGATACTAGGAACAGTGCGATCGCTCCAGGCTCTTTAAAGGTTTATTAGAATATGGCATATAAAAAAAGAAAAGTTATTAAAAAGAAATAGTCCCGCTGATCCCGCCTGGGGTACGTCGTTTCCGAGCAGTAGAGTCTGACATTCAATAAGAGAATTTAAATTTCTATTTTAAATAAAAAAAATACTAGAACTAAACTATACTCCTTGCGTTAAGCTTTCGATAAATCAAAAAAGTCTGTCCTGTGACCACGATCACAAAGTAGTGTTTTCAAATGTTAATCAAGAAAATTATAATTTTTTATCTCTTTTAATGCTTCGGAGGTTTTCTGTAACTAACAAAAAATACCTATTATTGAAACGACAGGTACTGTAGTATGGAGGTTTGTTGGTGAAAAAACTCTAAACACAATTACGTAAGGCTATAGTAGTTGACAATAAAAGAAAATGATTTTAAATATATAGAATTTTACATAAGCTGCAGCCTGGCGGGACGTCAGTTCATATATTTGAACATTTTATATTGGAAAGGTAAATATTATTTAATAACGAGAATTAAAGAAAGTTAATTAGAAGTCACGCCTTTTCTATTATTTGAATTCGATTCTGACACTGGTGAGATATCGCAGTACTAACTTAAATTCTTAGATATTATTGAATTATAACTGTAGGTACCAATGAAATTTCAAAAGCCCAATAGGGTCTCTTCGACAAAACTTGGTAATCCTATTTTACTATTATCTCGCTTTGATCTAAATTCTATAACTAGTAATAAGATTTAGAGTAGTCGTGTTGTTGTTTGTTTTGTTAAAAAGTGAATATTTGTCTCTATAACCTCATCTAGGGTCGAGTCGAAATATGAAAAATATGTAAATACCCTAAAAATTTTCTCACAAATTAAATCCATTTATTTCAGTAATGAAACTATTTTGATATATTTGAATTAAGTATCATCATCAACATAATGAATTAAAATAACTTGAAGATTTGGGTTTTGTTCGTAGTCACAAAATTTAGATACTTTTTTAAGAGTCCTATTAGGAATCGTAAACACTCGCTTACCGCGCCCACTCGCTAGTGTTCGTTTACAACTTCGGTGGTGTTCGCTTTCCTTTAATTTTATTTATTGTAATTTTTTCTGATTATATTGACAAACGAAAACTAAAAAAATGTATTAATTAAGGACTGAAGTTTTATATCATATTAGTTTATTTGGAATATAATGGATGCTGAATCAAGACATTTATGGCTTAAATTAGGCTTTCTGTTAGATTTTTTCCGTGAAAACCTAAGTTAATTTAAATAAATTCTAAAACTCCAATAAACAAGTAAAACATTCAACTTATATTTAATGAATTTTAGCTTTTATAAAAATTGAATGTAACAATGCGAATTTCAGCGTCAAAGTTCCATCGCCGACGGTTATGCTTGCAAGCTCGTTAAACATTTATAGTAAATTACACGAAAAGAAAAATTAGAATGAGTAACTCCAACTTACAAGAAAGAGAATGGCTATCTATCACTATCGTTATCCACAATCAAATGATTAAAATATCTTACTGCTATAGATAATTGCAGCGTCAAAAATCTTGAATTTGCGTAAAAAATGTAATAGGACTCTTAATGTTTGTATGTAAATTATATTATGCAATAACTCAATCATTATAGGTATATTTCTTATTTTACTTTTGAGTTGGTGTCATATTCTCTATCCAACATAAAAATAAACGCGAACATATAACTCAAATACCAACAATATGTAATTACGTTTGCAATATTAATACCTACATTATTCATAATTCTGTTCGCCATATTAGAATATTTCCTAGCAATATCAAAAAGTCATAAATAGTGGAGGTAAATCCTAGCGAACGTTACCGGATGTAATATGAAACGATATTCAAAGCTATTGTGGTTCATATCGCGACTTTAAAATCCCATTCAAATGTTAAGAATATTGTATTCTGGATTCATAAAAGATTTTTATAATAACGTCTAATGGCGTTTAGATGTCATGAATATATTCTTTAGAAAATAACCTTTATGAAAGGAATATACTTTTTAAGTTCTAGTACTTAATTCGAAAAGAAGTTTCGCACAATTTTGTTGAGATACAAATTTAACTTTATCTGAGACATATGTCTTCGTCCGCGTGATTCGCTTTTATTGGTCTTAGCGTGATGATATTTAGCCTACAGCCTTCCTCAATAAATGGGCTATCTAACACTGAAAGATTTTTTTAAATCCGACCAGTAGATCCTGAGATTAACACGTTCAAACAAACAAACAAACAAACAAACTCTTCAACTTATATATGTCAACTGGAAGAAGATACTCTATAGTTTGAACGCCGCGCTGTTGTGCCGCACTATCACACTTTCACTAGCACTATTTTACACTATGAAATCTATGAAATAACTTATGAAATTTATTATTACAAACAACCAATAGAAGGCTGCATATTTAGAAGAAGTGTTGCCTTATTACAACAGAAATAATCCTTACTTTCTTAGTAATATAAAGATATTAGTTAATATCTTTATATTCAACGCGACAGTTTGTGAGTACGTATGGATGTTTATTACTCTTTCACGCAATAACTACTGAATGGACTTTAATGAAACTTTACAATAATGTAGTTTATACGTCAGAATAACACATAGGCTATAATTTATAAAGATATTGTGTAAATTGTCAAAAATATAACGAAAAGTGTCAAGTCGGTAGGCAATTCCGCAAGGTGTTTCAGCATGTGCTGCAAAAACCATCAGACATCCACAATGTATGATGGAAATGTTTATCTTAAATAGTTCAAAAAAACCCGCAACAGCATAAATCTATCTTTTATGTGTAAGCTATTACCTCTAAAATAGTGAACAATAAATACAATAAAAATTGATACTTTATTTAGGTTGGTGTTAAAAATTAAAATGTAAAATATAGCGATATACTTCCATATAGCGATATAGTGATATAGTTATGTTAAATTAAACCTAACTACACATGGTAAATTGCACCCAAGAGAATCCGGGACGGGTCGACTAGTAATAAATATTAACTAATTTTTTGCACTTACATATTCATAGTATTGTATGAGACGAATTAAAACACTTATATTTTTCCTTAATTAAAGTAAAACAACACAGCTTTATTTATAATTTTATGAATTCTGCATTCATTGTCGATTCTGAATTTTATAGACTAAAATGAATTAATTCACTTAAAACTTCAGTAAGTCTGTTTGAAGTTATTCACTAAAAGAAATAATAAAACTACAAGAGTAATTTCTTCATTTCAATTAAGATTCTGTTATTTCAGGCTAACTTAATTTTAAAATTTTATAAAAGCTAGAAGCTAGTTTAAAATATTTTCCTTTTAAAGTAAAGTGAATTATAAATTCGTGGAGGTTTTAATTAACTCGTATGTTGTCTCAGAGCAAAGGGATCCGTTCGTCCAAATATTCTTATTCAAAACATTGGCGTAGTCAAAGTTTATTAAAACTACCAATAGGTGTCGTCCCTGGAGTTAGGTAAGGGTGTTTCCATAGTATACAGATAATATTACCTAATAATAAACAGCGTGTATCTAGCAGAGATTTCTTCCAAGAGATAAGTTATCCTTTAATAATGATTTTTTATATATCTTATATAACATGTTGAACTACTGACATTAATGGAACTTTTACCATGTTGTAAGACTTGAACCATAAGTCTTTGTAGGGAGTTTGTGTATAAATGTCAAAAGAAAGTTGCAGGTGAGTGTAGATGTGTTGGTTAGTCTGTCTGTTATGTGTACCTTAGTCTTAATATTATGCTTTATGGTAGTGCATTGCAACCGGAAAGAATCGCAAAAGAAAATGTAGATATATTTTTTTTTTTATTTCCTTATAAACTAATGTTTAATGTATGAAACAAAATATTTTACAAAACAAAACGACTCGTTTACTGTCTGTCGTTAAAAAGCATTATCACAGATATTTATATTTTCAGAAAAGAGTGTTAATTATCAAAATCAATAAATTATCTGTAACGTTAATGAAGTTGTTGGCAAAACTAATTTGAGTAGCATCCTGCTATTTATGATGTTGGTAGCATTGTTTGAGTTGCATATTTATTTTCTTGAATGTTGGAAAACTGATTCATATCAAAAGAGAAGTAGTGATTGTAAAATAAATACGCCGTCATAATAGAAATCATTGTTATTAAGCCCAGCTTAATACTGGCCAACTTTTCTAGGTGTAATGTAACATGTTACACAGCGAACATTAATGCAGTCGGTACGTAGTGTTACGGGGAAACCAACGAGCAACGAGCCGCTCGTTGCTCGCTTTGAGTGCTCCACCCAGCTGTCGGTTTTTTGGCGAATCCTTTGTTTGTTACGCGGTTCAGTGAGTACGCAGTAACAAGTGCCCACGAGTTCTTCAAAATCGATTGGAGACATGCATACAAAGTTTTTTATAAAAAACTACAACAAACCACCAGATACGTCTCTGTTTTTAAATTAGTTTGATGTCCAATAACATTCTTATTCTTAATTTGGATTAAACTATAATTGAGTGGAATCATGAAAATCATGAAAAGGAGTGATGGCCCAGTGGTTGAGACTTCAAGTCTTACTCGGGAGGTCCGAGGTTCGATCCTGGGCACACACCTCTGACTCTGAGTTATGTGTATTTTAAGCAATTAAATATCACTTGCTTTAACGGTGAAGGAAAACATCGTGAGGAAACCTGCACTCCTGAGAGTTCCCATAAAGTTCTCAAAGGTGTGAGAAGTCTGCCAACCCGCACTGGGCCAGCGTGGTGGACTATGGCCTAATACCCGACTAGAGACCCGGCTCAGTAGTGGGCCATTGAAGGGTCGTGATGATGAGTGAAATCAAAGATCCCTACACAACCTCGGTGTAAGACAGACTGAGAATGGCCGTCGAATATGGAGTACAGAGTTCACACGAGCATGTTACGCCGATTTTAGAAGCATACTCGTTGCGAATGTTACATTAAACCTTGTAACGTTGGTCAGTACCCAGCTTTACATCGCAATTTTTTTTTACAAAACGTAGAAAGGTTAACGTTTAATTAACAGGATTAATATACAATGTGAACGCACGACTAGTTTTAAGGTCGCCACACAAACAAGGTATCTCATTCAATTTCAACATAAAGTCGAGTCACCTTCCGTTATCACAGGATTCGGTAAACATGTTTTACTAATTAATAAAATATATAAGAGAAACTGTCTGTAGAGGAATACTAAACAAATTTAAACCTTTATTCAGTTCTGTCGAATCGTAATAATCGTAAGAATTTGTCGATTTTACAATTTAATTATAATGATAGTATTAAGTCATACGGACCACTATTTTAAAGTGATTTTTGTAATTTAATATTTATATTTTATTATACCTAGAATAAGCTAATTTTTATATAATTATCTGTAAGTATAGAAGGGAGAACAAATTGTACAAAATAAACCAGATTACTTCATCTTCTCTACGCCTATTGTATATTAAAAAACATACAATTTTCATCAAAATTATTCCAATCAAGGAGTACATGTAGGTATTAGAACGTTTTGACATTACTTATATCATTAGATTAACACTAAGATACAAATTGATTGTATAGTAATTGTACATAAAATTACTCTACATTAAATTATACCTACAAACAAAGTTTTATTTCGATACTAGTCAACACGTGTAACCTCGTCCGCGTAGATATATATGTTAAATTAGGAATACGTAAAAAGAAAGAATATTTATTATTATTATTTAACTCTTTATTGCACACCACATACAAGAATACATACAATAAAAGCTACAAAAAAAACAGTGGCACACAAAAGGCGGCCTTATGGCTTATTAGCCATCTCTTCCAGACTACCTTTAGGTTAGGAAAACTATAACGAGATGGGTATATGGTGGTGCAACCATAAACTACATACAAATAATTACAACCTAATACATGAACATTTTACTTGTATAAATACTATAAATACTGTAATATATATGTTAATAATAAACTAATAAATATCCGACAAAACAATAAACTAAGTACTATTAAGGAATATATATAAATACACAAATTAGATAATAAATGTCAATCATTCTTATGATCTAAGTCATCGTCGTTCAGCAAGAAGATAATCTTCTTTTACGGATTTTTTAAAAATTTGAAGGGTTTTTGTCAGTCTTATACTTAAGGGTAGATCATTCCAAAGTTTTACTGCTTGAACTGTAAACGAATCCGTATACATCTTTGTGTTATGGACAGGCGTTTTAAGAATAAAACTTCGTGGCGTACGTAATCTACTTGGAGATCCAGTAAACTCAAACTTTTCCTTCAAATACGAAGGAGTATTTGGATGGAATAACACACAGTACAGATGAGAGAGAACATGTAAATCCCGGCGACGGCGAATATGGAGCCACTTGAGCTTTGAGCGAAATTGTGATACGTGGTCATATTTTCGGAGTCCGAATATGAACCAGATTGATTAGATTTTGTATTCGCTCAAGTTTGTTAAGTTGTTCCTCCGTCGGGCTAAGATAACTTGCATCCGCGTAATCAAGGATAGATAAGAGAAGAGAATTTGCTAGCATAGTTTTGGTAGGAATTGGTAGGATGTTTTGTAGGCGACTTTAGAATACCTTTTGTACCCTTCTTTTCCACGGGAACGGTAACTTTTTGGGATAAAAAATTAATACATATACTAAAGTATCCGTGTATAAAATTACAATAAATTCGGTTTAGTCGTTTTAGCGTCAGACGCCCAAAAAACGGCAATTAAATTCTACGATAGACTACGATAAAATATATATGATAATACGATTCTACATTTTATTTTAAACTCTGTAATAGTCTGAGTAATACTAGCCTAGTATCTAACTTTACGTAACTTAAATGAACATGTTAGTAAATGTCAAACACAGACTTTCGTATTCATCCTGTGAACGCCTGTAAATTGATTGTTTGTAATATTAAGACTATTCCACAACCTTCGCAAATGTTCCTAAAATATAGCTCTACGTCTTTTGAATATAAATATTTCAATTAGACAATTCTAAAGTACGTCATTGTATTAATCGATACGTCTCGACTTTGAGTGAATAATAATTCAATTGTAAAACAAATTCATGTAATCAATGGCGTTTTAAAAAGAACGGCTGTTGAGTTTCTTGCCAATTCTTCTCAACAGAAGACCGACTGACCAATTTTAAGGTGTCAAAATTACTTTGTAAAAAGAGTAATCAAAACTATTTTGAGTTTGAGTTTGATTTTTGCAACATAACACAGTTTAATATATATTATAGACCATCCTCTATATTTTGGATAATTCACACTATATCATTATACATTATAGCCTATGTATTATTCTGATGTGTTAACTATATTATTGTAAAGTTTTATCAATCAACATACATCTAGACATCTATACATCCATACATTCTTACAAACTTTCGCGTTTATAATATTAGTAGGATTTAATCAATTGCAGTACGCTAAACGACAATAATATATAAAACAATTCTAAAGGAGCTACATTTTTTTGATTACACGATTAATAGGCTACCCATCACTAACAAAATTTTTCAATTCAAGTCAATAGTTCTTGAAATTAGCTCGTTTAATTAAACAAAAACTCTTCAGGTTTATATTATGAGTTTGAAATTAATACTAATTCTGATAAAATTCTTTATATAGTAATATCCTCATAAAATGATAAAGGTTCTCTCTAAATATTTCATTACTCACTGAGAGCTTATCCATATGCCAGAAATATTAATAATAAAAATAATCTAGACATTCCAAATATCAACCCGAACAGACAAGCAAGTATCAAAGATGAGAAATGAAGTCTATGTTAAATAAGGTTCGTAAGTAAAGAACTTTATCACCTAAATATTTTACTACACTGTAAGTATAATGTTCTTACATAAATAAAAAGTAATTTAATATAATGTAAGTGACTACTTTACTAAATGAATTTCTCTCACCCGGAAAAATTACACCTAATTTTTTTATATTACATCACAAAGTTGTTTTATGGGCTATATAAATTCTTTGTAAATTTTTCAGATAAAAAATATTTTTTATTTGCGGTGAAAATTTTAAATAATTCGCAGATTAAAATATTTTATTTAATTTTTTAAAGTAACCCCCGACCTTTGGGGGATTACAGGCAAGACTCCTTCAATTTACGAAACTAAAGACGTTTTTAAAAAGGATAATAAGAATTAGTACCCATAAGTTTCGCGGTATCCCAATTTTTTAGTTTACAAGTGAGTTTTGGACCAACCTTTCCAAATCTAAACTGGCATTTATAGATTTTCGGGACTAGTAGAATAGTTCGACTAAATTCTTGTTAACGTTAACGTGGATGCCCTAAACGAGTGCCCTGAGTGTCTACTATATCTACTACTTTGGGAATCTTAAGCTTAAGTAATAGTAAGATATGCTCTATTTATTCTTTGATCATGAATCTTAAAATATTATTCTTTACATCTGATACAACTACTACATAATTGAGTTCTATGTAAAGTTTGAAACAATTTGGAATAAATTATAACTTAGCAGCGTTTTAATGTACTAAACAATATTTAGAAGAAAACTTTTTATTCATATTCTTTTTGTCTTAGAACTTTTAAGCTTTAAGAAAAGTAAAATATAATATGGTTAAATTTTAACTTTAAATATAAAAATATTTAGTAAAATATATACCCTTAGACCCCTTATAACCTTTAGATTTTTTAATGATTATTTGTACGCTTTGGAGGACCTTAAACCTTTAGACAGACACATACACAAAAACAAAAAATATATTATAATATATTTTTGATGAATAATTAATACGTCGTCTCTTCTCTGAGAGATCAATATTTTTCGTAAAATTAAGATACATTTTAGAATACAATCAATTTTATTTAAAACAATAACCTGTGACTCAAATAAACGGGAAAATTATACATAACATTAAATAAAATTTTAATAACTATTTGTGCTAAATATTATTCAAATTGGTTCAACCGTTTAAGTTTAAAATTGAAAATTGAATAATATGATCTTCTATACCAAAGGAACCCTGCTTTATCGTAGGATTAATATGTATTAAAGTATTAAAAACGACGTATTATAGTTATCTATAATGTACTTACTTCAAGATCCTTAGCCCAGTTCGGGAAAGCTTCAGAGCGTTTGCCAAACCTGTGAACAGAAGAGTACTTTAAATTATCCAAAGATAACTATTGTCCAAAATTGTTATTTGAGTATTTAATTTCGTAAAAATCATATTTCTATTTATTATTTCGTCAAAATCAATTCTACTTAAACTATTTAGTAGGTATTTATAGTTAGACTGTATATTTAGATTTTGTTTAGCGTTCGAAGAAACCTTTGACACAGTGGCGTAACTATAAGGTGGCATTTCGGCAAAATGCCAGGGGCCCCGAGCCGAAGGGGGCCCCCAATCAGAGAAGGCTGTGAGCACAGGTGGATCTTAATATTTACTATTACAATATTTAGAACGACCTTTTGTGTTTTTGCTCTTCAAGTATAGGCACTCATAAATATTTGCCACGCTGGATATTTGTTGGCTTTTTTTTTTGCTTTTCAAGTATAGGCACTCATAAATATTTGCCACGCAGGATACTTGTTGGCGAACGACCTTTTTTTCTTTTGCTCTTCAAGTATAGGCGCTCATAAGTATTTCACTATTTTTACTCACCGGCGCAGAAGATGCTTGGTGGCGTGCCTGGGTTTAGTTTCTTAATATTGAGGAGGCCCCATCTGATGAATTTGCCAGGGGCCCCGAACGGTGTAGTTACGCCACTGCTTTTACATTTACTTAGTAGCTAGTACAAATACAAAGTACGAGTATATCTGATACGCTACGTGTTTAATTAAGTTTAATTAGTAAACTGAAACGATTGCAGTTGCGTGTATTTCTGTACGATATGTGATACATTGTTTGTCTACCTTTAAAGGTCCTCGTAACTAAAGTACGAATTTGTTTACAAGTTCGTAATGAAACTCACTCACTTATCAGAATGTAGAGCTTTTTCAAAAATAATTTATCATGACATACATAATATCCTTATTTAACTGATAATATTGATCGAGTTTTAAGTCCGTCTTGTACATGTATACATAAATATAATTTGAAAAGTAACGTTTAAGAAATATAGGAAATACAAACTAAGCAAGAATAAAAACAAAAAAAAACGAAAGTGCGATTTAATATACTACTTACGCCATCTATTGACGGATAGATGGCGTCTGTCTGATGAAATATAATACAGAGATAAAGTATAGCTTGAAAATGAACATAGGCTATGTCTTATTGCGAAAAAATAATAAAACTATACAAATGAGTATGCGATTACGCCATCTAGCTGGGGATGAAGTGTATATCGAGCTGTGTGGGCGTCATGTCTTTGGGAATTATTCATATATACATTAAAATGTAAAATTAAATCTAAATACACGTGGTAAATTACACCCGGGCAAAGCCAGGACATGTCGACTAGTAAATAAATGAAACAATAAGTGGCTTAGTCTTTAGATAAAGATTTTATTTTTAAAAATTATCTTTGAAAATCCATCCCCTAATGAATTAAGAATTCTTTCAATCTTTTATTCATTAGTGGATGCAGGAGGTCATTGAAAAGTTCTTGAACCCTTATTTCGTAGTGTCAGATTAAATCGCCCGATACATTGTAATACAAATACCTCCAGTTCATTAAGGTATTAAGGTAAAATGGACATGGATTGTCTATAACTCTTCTCGATGATGTCAAATACAAAAATGATTTTTTAACCTAAGTTTTTGCATGCAACATGGGTTATTTTTAACATAAATATTTTGCTATCTTTGGTATGACTGTCTTTGGTATGACTAGTACTAAAATTAATTGAAATGTATTTAAAAATCTTTATATAGTATATAAAACAGTCGCTTCTCACACACAAGCGTACATAGCGCTTAGATCTTTTGAACTAAGCAACATATTTAAGGAAGGGTTATGATTTTGGCAGTCTATGTATGAATGTATGTATGCATGTATGTATGCATGTATCTATGTATGTATGTTTGTATGTTCCACTCTAGCGCCTTAACTACTGAACCAATTTTCATGAATGAGGTGTCGATAGATTCGTAATAATAGCGCGAGTGATATAGGCTATAAAAATTTTATGATTTATTATATCGGAAATTATACCCCAAATTCTAACCTCGAAAAAAATTGAACTGAGCTAATTATCACGTGTTTGGTATCAAAAGAAAGGTCTTGGCGAGCACATTACAAATATGTATGTATATGTTATTGTTTATATCAACATATATGTTTAAAATTCGGTCGTATAGTCCGCGCGGTCCAGTCGTTGCAGTTATTTAGTCGTTTAAGCAAATAAAAACCAACATTACGTTACAATATTAGATTATGAAGGTTATCTCGATAGAAAAACGGAAATCTATTAGATAAAAAAAAAAGTTTAAAAACTATAACCCGACTACGTATAAAAGTGGTCTGAAAAGGACCAAACAAGAAAATAATTTCGATAGAAACACAGAAATGCATAAGTATAAAAATGGTCAATTATTTTCTTGTTTCGTCCTTTTCAGACCACTTTTTTACGTAGTCGGGTTATAGCTTTTTTAACTTTATTTAATGCAGTTTTCATCAATAGATAGAGTGATTTAGAGTATAGTAGATTTAATTAACATATTGTTGCCCGCAAATTTGGCTCTTTTTGACGCAATTATTTTAGTAGTTCTTAGATTTTTTATTTAAATTTTTATTAGGGTAAGTATTTATAAATCAAAACTGAATATTGTACACATATTTACCCACATCTGGGAAGTTAGGGAGGGGAGTGGGGAAACATCGATCGTACCTTGGTCGCGTGTGGTAGGAGTAAATGCGGTCTAGTTTCTGCAGCTGAAGGAGCCGCACCGCACGATCTAACAAGTCTGGGTCGACACGGTCGCCTTCCGCAACGTCGCGGCGGTCAATCCTGCCAATATACCGATATCGATATGACATGTATTCAAACACCATCGACCAAGATACGGTTACGATTGTCAAATTTTTATTAGATTATTGTAAATTGAATACGTCTGTTAGTCGATATCTGATATTATAACACAAAAACAAATATTCTCTGTAAGAAACTAAACAAAAATATTATTATACTTGAATTTACTAGCCAAATAATCGGCATATAAAATATTATTAATAAAAAAATGGAATGTATAAAAAGGTGGAAAATTATCATGCAAAATTATTAGTGAACTATCATTATTAGACTGTTTATTCCTTTTCTTCTTGTGGATATTCTCTGCCTCATAGATTGCATACAGAGCTTATCAATAAGTTTATGAGACCCAAACACATCGTCGTCCTAAACTAACTTTTTTAAAACCGCAATAAATAAATATTGAAATAACATTAATTTTAAAAATGTATTATTGTGACTAAATAACTATTAACCATGGGTACAAGTTTCTCCTCTACACCCAGACTGAAGTGAACTAATTAATGATAAAATTAATAAAAGAAATGTGAAATTATTGAAACAACAAAAACTTTATATTAGAAACAAAGAACCGACCACTTTAAAAGAGCTCTAACCAGCTACATTCTGTTCGAATATGTAGGATCAATAAGCTGGATTTTGTCATTAAAATGAGTAAAAAGTGTTTTGAAGTATTTGACACGGGCTCTCCAACAAAATTGCAATAACATGGAATATTAATCTAATCAGAAACCTGTTGAACCGAGTGTAATCGTGATAATATTATCTGTATCGGTATTGCTAATTAGTGTGACACTTCACTGATTCATTACTTGAAGCAGGGGAGCGTTTACTATAAACAAGATCAGTTAGAAACGCTAACAATGTTAAAATGGGAGAAGCTGAATTTTTAAAATATATTTAAAAAACCCTCATTCCCAATAGCTCAAGTTGACTCAACTACTGATAATTCTTGATAGATTAAAGGCCGTTTGAAAAATAATTTCGTAGGATATAAATATCGTAGTAAAAGTGGGAGAAGATAACAGGAAAACGTAGCAACGTGTGACTTGGTATGTGGTGGGTTTAAGTAACTGAAAATAAATAATAAAAAGATATATGTTGATTTCAGTTTTAAAAAAATTATATATTTGGAAAATAATCATTTTTATCTGTATAGATTTAATATAACTAAGATGTTGTAAAACCCCGTGCTTACGTAAACATTGATGCATGCATTTTCCTCCCTCCTCATTCCGAGCAGGGATATTCACGTTTCTATGTGCGTGCTTACTTTTTTATCGTATCTGACGTAATCGCCATGCAGACCTCTCCCCATTTTTTTTGATAATATATAAGTTGCAAACGAGCAGATGGTTCACCTGATGGTAAGTGGCCACCATCGCCCATGGACATCGGAAAAACAAGAGATACTCTCTCGTTTCGTCTATGCGTTGCATCCCGATTGATGCAAATGATGCGGATTCAGCGGACCCTGAGTAAGAACCTAGAGTCCACTAGACCCACAGCCTTAATGGGATGGGAAAGGGAGGGGGTAAGTCTGGCCCACATGCGGCTCAACCGCAACGTGTCTATGACTCTTGGCGTTCGCATTCGCATGCTGGTGGTCGCAAGCCAGTCGGGGAACAGATCCCCTACCACCAAGGGGGTGCTGGGATTAACCCAGCACCCCCTTGGTGGTAGGGGACGGCTCTTACGAGATGCTCTCCCAGCGGCAAAGGGGAACAGTATTCTAACCCGTCATCTCACGGGTAAAGTGTCATCCCACATGTTATCCCACATGTTATCCCACATGTTATCCCACATGTCAATACTTGAAGGACCCCTAACTATATTTAATTATGTAATTTAATGTTATTAGAGTATAGAAATTATAATTTTTAATTTTTTTTAGGTTTTCTAAGTCCTAGATTTCTTTTACGGTATTGTAGAGGGATTTCGCAAACCTGTACCTTGGTTACAATCTCCAGAAATTACTCGAGAATTTTTTCAATTAGATGGCACTATAGTGATACGTAAATCCCTTCAAATCAAATGTTATTATTTTTATGAAAAGTATTAAACTACAGGTAACAGTTTAATCAAAATCGTTTTATCATTTTTCACCGATTAAACCTTTCCTGGACTCCCACAAATAATTCAAAATCAGTTCTATTATTCTCAAGTTTTAGTGAGACTAACGAACAGCAATTCATTTTTATTTATAACTAGTCGACCAGTCCCGGCTTCGCCCGGGTGCAATTTAATGTGTATTTAGCCGTCACCGCTATGTCCCTTCATTTTATATCTGTAATATCTTGCATAATATTCATTTAAATGTCATGCAGTAAAGGGCCATATTTATCTATATAAAATGCACAATGTATTTAAGGTACCTAATTAGGTAAGGATTAATTCTGTGTTATTTAAAATCGCTTTGAAAATAAGCCATTATTTCTCGTAAACTCAAACTCAAAATATTTTATTCAAATAGACTTTTTACAAAGTACTTTTGAACGTAAAAGTAAAGGACAAAAAATGGTTATTGTGGATTATTTCTAAGAGATAGGCATATACCATCGCGGACTTTTTTGTAGACCTTTTTAAGGTGTATAATACTGTAGTACATTATTTTGATCTATCTCGTAGGGTTCGAGGAAAAAATGTGTTTAAATGCGACATCACATTAGAAACCTCTTAAATTATCAGTGTTTCTCTACTATAATATGCATGTGTTAAAAGCATACATAGGGACAGACATACAGACAGCGGGAAGCGACTTTGTTTTATACTTTCTACTATGACGTGAAGTGACTAGTGACGATGAATATTTGGTTAAATCTTTCAAGTCTTTTTTAAGGTTTATTAATAGGATATTTATGTATTGAATACTTATTTATTCCCATCCCACGTAGTGAAATATCACCACAGAACGAGTAACAATTTAACCCAAAAGGGGTTGGGGGTGGCGGCCCATCTATCCTACTACTACGAATAACAATATTGCTTCTATTGACAAATGTATTACACTACAGAAACAATATATTAACAGCAATTTTTCAAAATATATTTAACCCTTTTATACATACTTAGGCTGCGTTTCCACCAGAGACGAGCGAGGATGTGTACCGAGGGATGTGTTTAAGAAAAAGTGTAACGCGCAAACCCGAACCAGTACACACAACACAAGTAGATCGCGATCGATAATCGACGTACATTTCACTCCGTAATCGAAGCATCTTCAGGAGGTGTTGACTCTACAAACGTTACTTGCTAACTTAGCTTTCTGTGAACGGTGTGCTCTTCCGGATTGTGCCGTACGAGTCTGGTTGTTAGATCGTCGAGCTACCTACTTGTGTGGTGTGTCTTGGTTCGGGTTCGCGCGTCTCACTTTTATGTGGGCAGGGTGCTCTTCTGAGTAGTGCCATACGAGTCTGATTGTTCAGATTGCCGCGGATTATAGCAAGGTAACCTTTTGATTCCTTTTAAATCATGAATTTCCGCAAAGTAACGCCTGATTCAATTCAATATGTGTTTAAGAATCAATAGAATCGCTTTATTGACACACTCTAAGCGAGGCTAACGAAATAAAGCGATTCTTATTTGTCCTCGCTTATCTCAGTATTTCCCCTTCAGGAATTAAATTTCAAAAATAACTTCAAAGGTTATAAAAAAAATAATGTATGAATTTCTCTTTTGAATGTTTTAGCTTCAGTAAAGTGACTTTATTGTGTTTTCCGTCAATGTCTGTTTTTCATAATAATTGTTCTAAGTTACGAAACTGATAAACAAAAAAAGATTCTATATTTATATGTTAGATAATACTTTTAAAGAAAAGGGTGTTATCAAGTTTTTGGTCTTCTGTATAATAAGAAACAGGCGCTCTTTTTCAAATAGGTGCTGAATCTTATAAATAATTTTATAATGTCCCAAAACTTATATATTACGTATTGTTGCTCAGTGAAACTATGATAAGTATTGCTAAACTTCATTTCATACTTTTCTAAAAAATGTATAAGGAAGCAAAAAACCGTACGTTAGGTAATAAATGTTTTTGTACCTTGAGGTGACTAAAAAAAAAACAAATACTGAAGTTCAAAGTATTAATAATATGGGAGCTATACTGCGGAGTAAGACTCAAACATCGATATTAAAATATAATGTAGATTGGAGCAGAGCAGGGCCTAGATCTTGAGACCAGGGCAGGTTTAAAGACGTCCTTTATAACTTTAAACTCTCACCTTCACCGCTAGACCTCACTACCAAATATTATTAATAATTAAGTATATTACTCACGTGCCCCTTGATAACGGAGGCCAAACACCACGTCACTAAACAAACTGTAGTACTACTTGACAAACATGCTCAATCCTACCGGAACGAAAGCTGTATATTTGTCTACTCGAAATGAGTGAAAATTAACTACCCGCACATACTAATTTATAAACGTTGTTGCTAATAAAAGGAATTTGTATTCCCTTCTAAATGCTGATTACGCATTATTATCGAACTTATTACAGAACAAAGTGATAAATAATTTATTTCAATTATGCTGAAGAGAAATTTGCTGACAAATCATTTTAGGGTTCAGCTTTAAAGAGAGAAACTAACTTTTTGTTTATGTGTTATTATTTTAGTAAGAAAGTGATCGATGACCCCAGTTTATTAAGCTAAAATAATTTTAAATAACAGTAGCGATTTTTTTTCTTCTATTAGTGCCATTGCTTCAGGTTTTTTTATATATTTTATCTAAAGAGATTCTATACGTATATTTTTATTATATTACTAGCGACCCGGCCTGGCTTCGCACGGTTTCTCTACTACAATATTATGCTCGTATTATACATGTTTACTTTGCTCATGAACCACTCTATCTATTTGTGAAAACCGCATAAAAAAATGTTCATGGCATATTTCAAAAGATCTAAGCCTTAAGACAGTGGGAAGCGATTTAGTTTTATACTAGATCATCATCACCCCTTAATGGCCTCCTCAGAATGAGGAGGGATTAGGCCATAGTACACCACGCTGGCCCAATGCAGATTGGTATACTTTACACAACATTGAGGACATGGAGAACTCTCAGGAGTTAAGGTTACTAAAACTGAAAAGTCAGAGGTGTGTACCTGTGTGGGGCAAACTCTGACCTCCCAAGTAGACATCAATGTCAGTAATAGAAAAAAATAGTATTCAATTCAGAACCCTTCACTGATTATACTAGAATACCAGGATTAGATTTAAATTGGTATTCATACCATATCCAAAATTTTTACAAAGGAACTCTACAATTTTTAACCTCGTAATAACTTTGAAAAGCTTTGTTACGTAAGGAAACGAAAGTAGAGTAAGTATAAAAAGCTTCACAATAAGAATAATTAATTGTATATTAATAGAAACTCAATTTCCTTTTATAAAGTAATTAAAATACAATACTGGAGAAATTTTATATTAACAATTAGAAAAACCATTATGAACTCCTGATTGATTTTATAAATACTGAAATAGACCAAAAGTATTTATTTTTATTTCGTAATTTTATTCTGTAGGTTAGTTTGGTAAAATAATTATTTTACCTTCCAATAATTTGTTTCAATAAATCTGTGATACTTATACAGAACTAAATTATATTCACCCATATTAGTATTGTAAAGATTTAGAAAAGAAGCCGAACAGCATCAGAGGGTTGTGACCCATGTTATAGGTAATAATAATGTCGTTTTAGTCACTTATTTTGGACAAATTCAGAATCACAGACTTTGTAATTAAAAGAATTCCCATTGAGATATACAAAATCATTAAACGGAATACATCTAAATCTCTATCAATCTACGAGATTTTATAGTTCAGCTTGGATTGTCATAAATCGTTTAGAACTGATACTTCATTTTTAACGTCATCTTAATTTATATAACTCAGACAAATGAAAAGAGGAGGAAGAGAGAGGGTATATTGAAAACACTAAAAGGGGCGTGAATGGACTATTGGGTAAACGCAACGTAGATACTGCCACTGAACTAATAAATTGTGACCAGGTGTAGGCTTAAGTACTTCCTTTATTCAATTGAAACACTCGCCTCCACTGGGAAGGCTCTATTTAAACCTAAGGGTAGATTAACCTAAGCCTAACTTACGCGCCTATATATATTCATATATAACACTGATAAACAGTGGAAGAACAATATTGTTGCTCTTGATATGAATGTAACTTCGAATAACTTTATGTTTCATAGAAAAATATTTGTTTACATTGAAATCTTTCTTCTATAATATGACATCATGTTACTAAATAATCAGAAAATAAATCCAGATGATTCATATTTTCACCTAAAATCATAAAAATCAGAGTCAATCCAGAACTTTCATTACTATATCCGAAATATACATTCTTAGAAATCTAATTATCCTTAAAGAAATCAAAAATATTTTTATTGAGCTTTGTTATACGTGTATGTAAGCATTTCAAAAGCTTTATTACACTTATACTTTATGTTTTACGTTCCGTAAGCTCATCACGTAGAAAACTTCCATTAATAATGTAAACAGTACTACCAATGATGTTATGAAATTAGAATACAAAAGTTTAGTAATTTAAAAGATATTTAATACTGCGAATTTTATATAATGAATAATTATTTTACTTATTTATTAAAAGAGTGTATTTAGCTGACTCAGTTACTAATAATATACTAGATAAGTCACTGAAAATAAAGGGAAAATTACAAATAAACGGTCGCCATAAGAAAAAATCTTAAAAAATATAAACTGAATCTCTCTTTGAATATATATTTGAATATCTCTTGTAGATATTATATTGTTTTAATCTATATTAATAGAACACATACAACTGACATTATAATATAATGAAGGTTTATTAACTATTTCTATAAATAGTTTTTACACCAGAAAGTATAGTAAAACTTTTAAGGACATTTCTGTCTTTTTGTTAAAAAGATACAAATAGAACCATGATTATATTGAATGATATACACGTTTCCGCTATTTCCTTACAGAACTTATTTAATAAGAGAGATTAAGTATTTGACAAGTTTGTTGTAAACGAGGTGTCAAAGGGATGACTTGTGGTTTGAGTTCAATTTAATCAGAGTTTCTACTTCTGAATGTTTCTCACGGAATTTTGTGACGTTATTTGAACGATAACAAATCTTGGAATCTAAATGATGCTGATACTCAGCTGAGTGGTTATACCTTTGTAACAGAACACAGACAGACTGATGTGAGCAATGACGTTTTGAAAAGAGCGACTGTTGAGTTTGTTGCCAGTTCTTCTCATCAGAAAACCGCTTTCCAAAGTGGTGGTAGCTTGAGATAAACTGAATGACTAACCAATTTTGATGTGGCATTAAAATTTGAGCTAAATATATAATAATAAATAAAATAAAATTATACTATATTTATTAATATTAAGGAGGTTTGTCCAGAAAAATCTTGGCTTATTTCGACATTTTTTTAAATATTTGTTTAAGCGTCCTTATAACTTAACTATTTCTTTGATATAACTTAATAATAAAGAGAGAGAAAATAAAAATTATGTATATTTTACCAATTTTCATGTCATTTTTGTGATAGCTAGGTTTTAACACAATTAATTACTAAATTAAATATAGTAGAAAAATATCTAACAAGTCAACTAATATAACAGATCAAAATGACAAATATTTAATAGAACTTGTAACTAAAAAAAATTAGCTAAAATTTTACATTCCAAATCAGGAATACACTAGTTTATATTTTAGACAAGATTCTCGTCGCCAAAGTATTAGAATTAAAGTTTAAAAGGAAAAACTTTTATTAGATTGCGTTTGTGGTGTAAAATAGGAAAGATAGTGTTAGCAAAAGTTTTGTATTGAACTGTCTTTCTGGATATAGATAACAGCTATACTAAAAACAAAGTATTATTAGACAAATGAGTTTAAAAGTTCTTACTCGATTTTCTTAAATTCTTTTGGTGATCTATCGCACAGATGACTTCCAAAGTCGTTATTCAATTCCACGAACTGAATGTGATATTTTATTCAAGGTAGTCAAATAACAGTATTAAAATTCATTAACATACAAATGAATAAACATTTTGATCTGTATACATTCTTACAGTACAAATGAAATGCGAAAATCTTGTTATAAATTTTTAACTTCACTTTATGAAATTAAAATTTTCATGAACCGGAAATCATAAAAAAATGCTTTAAACTTGTGGGTTTAATTTACCCGCATACATTAAATTAAACTATATTCCCAGTTGCTTCATTTTATCTACTATGTTATGAACAATATGAATATTCTATTTATAATCTTCCGGTATTTTATCTATTTTTATTTATTTTTGGAGCGTCAGTAGCTCAGTGGTACAGCCGTTGTCATGGGTTCAAATCCCGGACATTGGACTACTGACGTGGCTCCCTCCTAACATAAGACTAGTAATCTAAGCTATTTAGCTTACTTGGAGGGGTTAATAAATATTATAGTAGTATCTGATCCATACTCCTAATAATCTCTCTAATAAATCTTTTGATAAAAAAAAATTATTACTTTATTTATATTATGCACAAGATTATCTATTTATAAAACTATTTTTTTGTCCTATTGATTTTAGATGAATCTCCATGGACTTATGATGGTCACCGCAAGGACCGTCTCTTGGTCTCTTGTCAACACAAACAGCTATAACTTTGAAATTATAATTTTTTTTTCAATTTTTCGTGATTTCAAGTAAAAACTTTATATTTCTTCTGTAGGACATATATTAATCATGATAAAACCATATCTAAGATATTTTAAATGTTTTTAAATACCACAACAAAAGCAGGCACAATTTATCCGCGAACATTTGAATTGAGCTTTTTTCCTCATTAAATCATTTTCCGCAAAAATTTATTTTAGTACTGGGAAAACCATAAATATTAATTTTAACAACTTCATAACAACGTTTAAAAAAATGAGTATATAAATTTCAATTTATGATATGATAAAGTTACTTTTAGAAATGCTGATTAGATAAGAAAGTTAGTTTATCCATTCTAGGCTCTATTAAGTCGTAAAAACTTCCAAAAACCTTATTTCAAATACAGTTTTTGCCAAGTTTGGGGATAGTTAAAAATATATATTATTTGTAACAATAGTAAGAATAGTTTAAATGGTAGTTAAGACACCACAGATTATGGAATGTTTGTAGGGAATTATTTAATATAGATCTGGCAACCCTGTATCTCATTCTCTTTGGCAAAAATAAAGTAGACTAATCATGTGGGCTCCTCTTTTATTTTAACTAAAACCAATAAAACCCATTAAATATTTTCATAGATTTCATTCATTCTTATGGATTAATGTTAGAAAATCTATTCTATGAAATGTACGTCTAAATAACTATAAATAGCTTTTAAGTTCAAAGCTAAAATAGGATCTTGCCATCTTATAATACATCACATTTGTTCCGGTATATCACAAGGGATTTCATGTTCAGTAATTTTCCCCTGTCATCTCTCCAGTGGCCTCTATGACGTGTGTTTAAGGTTATATGATTAGATAATATATATGTTTAAATATATTCCGAGTAGGATTTATATATCGCTTTAGAAATATCTAGATAGTATTACATTATAATCAAAAGGAACAAAACATTAAAGCATTAACCCGCATGCTGTTATCTTGTAAATTGCCGCAAGAAAGAAATGTACAATAATGTATTTTGATATAACTATATCAATCTAAAGATTTAATGTTATTAATGTGAAAAATGACTATTGCTAAAATATTTTTTTAAATATTTAGCTTATTAAATCGACGTATATAAAAATAATAAGATTAATAACTAATTTTAAAAAAATACTGTGAAATTTCTCTAATTAAATTTTAAAAAAATAGGCAAGGTAAAAAAAACGGTCTAAGATTTAGTTTATTTTTTCAATAACAATAGATTTTTCAGGCTAGATTTTTCTAGTAACTGCTTTAAAAAAGAGCTGAAACGAGTTGAACTGTATCAAAGTGGCAAAGTTGGTGAAATTGAATAGAGGAAGCTTTTTATAATAACGCTTAGCGTAGCAAAGATAGCCTTTTATATAATGCTTTGAAAGTTAAACTATACTAACAGGCAAATATTTTTTTATTATATCAAATAAAATAGTTTTTAATTCGATTAAATGAATTATTATAGTCACATGTATGTTGTCATATTTATGTATATCCTGCCCAATTGCCTAATGCTTTTTTAATTCTCATTTTTTTTTTTGAAAATATTTTCTTAAACTGACAAATAAAATCAATAAAAAATGATATTTGGTTTTAATTATTATTTTTATTTTTAAAGTCTTTCATAGTTTGTCCATAAAGTATTATACTTAATACAGTAGAAATGAATATAATTAAAAAAATGGTTTTATTAACAATAAATAATAATTCAAAATGGCTTAATTATGGCTTGCTGGAGTAGATAAAGTATTCGTCACAGATTTTTTTCTCAAAATATTAAGAGTTATACAGACAAATATAGAAAGTCGTGAATAAGTATAAATTTTGTGAGAATAAAAAAAAATATGGGTATTAAAGTTGAAGTTGCATTAAAGCGAAAACTAGCTAATAATAAATAGAATACAATCTGAAATAGAAAGCACAATGCGTAGGTCGCTAATGTTTTTATATCGGAAATTACTTCAAAAGGAAGAAAAAGAGAAATAAAATGCATAATGATTAAATGCATTAGTGGTAGAAATTTCCGCCATTTTAAAAGACAATGTTACTTCGTGTATTTTGTGGATAAAAAGTGTTGTAATTAATGTATTTATGTCAAAATTGAACCTTTATTTAATTTAAAGCTAAAATATGTAATATTTTCGCCGAAAATTTAGAGAATTTCACAAAAATAAAGAATATTCAAGGTAAATTTTATCTTCTTTAAAAATATTTTCTTTGCTCATCTTTTTATAGTATTTTTGATTCTGGACGGATAAAAAATGCTCATGCTTTTATAAAGAAAACCGAAATATTTAATCAAAGTTTACTTAACCATGATAAAATATAATTTTAATCCTCTGAATAAGTAACATTTTCAATATTAAAAAGATACAACTTTTAACAAAATCCTAGAAATCCTCTCAAATAGTCCATTAACACACAATTTATTATGAATATCCTAAATATACTTTAATTTTAGGCTTACGTAAATAAATTATTAAGCAGGAGAGTACACAACAAGTAAAATTAAAATTGAAGTCCGTAAAGCAGAAGCTCCCGACGTGTAAATAAAAGAAAATAAAAAAATATAAAGACGCAACTCAAATAAGCTTTTAAAATATTCAGTTTTTCCCCTAATTACTTTTCTCCTACGCTTTGAAAGCCATTTAGGCAAAGATTACTAAGTTCAAGGGTCACCATAAGATACGTTTTTTCACACAAATTGTTCTAATCAAAATCTCCCTAAATAAATGGATTAAATAAAATTAAAAGAATGTTTCTTTCTATAACAAAAAACATCTTTTAAAATTGATCATTTGGAAGAACTGCTTAGTTCTTTTGTAGCAGAAAGTTAGTCTTAAGAGAAGCCTCTTCCCCCTCACTTACCCCTCATTATCTCCCATGTGCTACTCTCTAATCGTTTTTTTATTTATTAAAAACTTTACTTATCAAAATTTTTAGAATTATACTAAAATCAAATTTTGTAAAGCGAAAAAGATATCATAGATTTTTTACTTGTTTTTTTTTCGTTTTTACCAAGTAACACAATTTTTTTTTGAAAATTAATAAATGAAAATTTTTCATATATTTTAAAAACAAAATGGAAAAATTTCGATAAACGATTTCCAATTTTTATTACATTTAGTGCACTATTTTTGCTGTCATAGTTTTTTACTCATTCTTTTATTTTTATCCGGATATTTATTAGTTTATTATTAACATACATATGATATTTATAGTATATAAGTAAATGTATGTGTATTAGGGTGTAACTATTTGTATGCAGTTTATGGTAGCACCACCCTATACCCATCTCGTAATAGTGTTCCTAACCTAAAGGTAGTCTGGAAGAGATGACTAATAAGCCATAAGGCCGCCTTTTGTTTGCCATTGTTTTTTTATGTTATACTAGTATTATTGTGTTTCTGTATGTGGTGTACAATAAAGTGTTAAATAAAATAAATATAATTAATTCATTCCGCATTTTTTTAGTTAAGTGTTTCAGAAAAGAGTTGCAGAAACATGTAGAGTTCTTTGAACTTCTTGAAACTTTAAGGATACTTGACCGTTGGCTGCAGCCCAACCATATCATATCTCTCCTCTGATAAAAACGTGACATTGTTAAGAAATTTTTACATAGTTATTAAACTACTTCCCTAAGTTGCTGACTAGCCCAAAAATAAAATAAAGTAAAATATCTTAAAAATTTAGAACGTTTGTTGAGATTTTACAAATTTGGACAATGTCTTTCTCTCTAACGAATATTAGAACGAATATCGAAAGTTTTAACCTTTTCTTTGTAAGTTTTAATAAACAAAATATATTAATTAAAATTTATAAAAACTTTCGAAAACAATCAACTGTGATTTCTTCCTATAATAATTTACTGATTTTCAAAAAGGATAGCCGCAGTAACAGATCAGACATTGGCAACAATAGTGCTCTATTAAATCTACCCGCCAGAAAAAAAATTATATTTTTTTAGCTTGGACAGTTTCTTCTTAACTGAGATTTAGCATAAAATGATCTAAACGTACCTAGGTCTTGCAGCCTGAGTGTAAAGACGATCCAGCTCTTGCAGCATACGGAGAGCATCGGCCATGTCATGAGGCCCTTCTTCACGGGCTTCGGCCAAGCAGACCATGGCCAACACGACGGCAATAGCCACAATGATCCTCTTGCTGAACATGGTGTCTAGAAAAAATTAATTTAATATTAATGTAAAATTAGTATTCAAGAATATAAACTCTATCTATTTGTGACACTGGTGAAGCAAAATTCTAGGTGAGTTTGAGAGTAGAGTTTTTTTTAATGTGTATTCTAGGGAGAGCCCTAAACTCCAAAAAAAATATTTTGGTAATATTTGTAAAAAAATAATATCGACATTGATTAAGAGATGAGTGAGATCGTTTTTTGGTTGGTGAGTTATTTTTGTGAATTTTTTCTAGCTAAATATTTTGCTCCTCTTAGGAAATATTCTTGCTACCACTATGATCTGTGATAGATTTATTGACGATTGGATATTGTCTATTGTAGAGCATATTGAAATAAAATTAAATTGAGGGGCTGTCTCCTTTATTAAAAGTCACGTGACTAGTTAACTTATTACTTTGTTTAATTAGTTGTAAAATATCGAGCTATTGGGGCGAATGTAAACGCATTGTAAAGAGTCCCGTAATTCCAATATTAGTTTCACATTTATTTATAGACAATAATAATAAATTTAAATTTTAATAAGATATTACGAAGTGAACGCGACGACATGGTTGATTCCTATCAATGAGTTTTCCAGAAGGACGAACAAGGGCGGCCTCGGGGAAATTGATATGACATGTTCGTCATAACATAATTATGACATATCAGAGACAAAATAACATTTATTATATTATGTATATTTTAAAAACTTTTTAACAATATCCTAGTAAATCTCCTCTTCATAAAATAAATAAATAGTTTCGTTAATCATTTAATAATGTGGTCAGATCAACTGTCAGATAACTTTATGCCATAGTTAAGTATACATGACATAATATATTAAGTCTAAATAAATAAAATATTAAGATATTAATGCTTTGATTGTTCACATATTTGCTTTAAACTTTGAGCATCTGTTCAATTATTTTTATTAAAATTCAAGAAATTTAAATACATAGTATTTAAATTCAATGTTATTTACATGCAAATATTGTAGTAATTTAAGTTTTTTTTTAAATAAATTTAGTTTATATTTGGTCCTAGCTTATTTGATTGTTTTTTATATCCCATATTTTGTTGTACGAGTTTTTTAACCACATATTCACTATATCTTATAATAGAATTCAAGTGTAATGAAAATGATTAACTTAGAACTTAAAAGTACAAATAATAATTAAAGTGGAGTTGTAGTATAGAAACTTAACCCCAGTCTAGAAACTTTTGAGATCCACACAAAAGTTTATTATTCCGTGTTCAGCTTCATATCAGATAGAAGAAAAGGGTACTTTGAGTATAAAATCTAAATCAATTGTACCTGTACGAAGTTATTTAAAGTAAAAGACAAGTAATTAACGAAGAAATAATTTGAACATTTTTTAGGTAACCGTTACCGTAAACCGTTAGTAGTTTACTAAAGCTAGAAAAATAAATTTGGATCGTAATATCTTTTTGTGACGTAGAAATTAATTTAGAATTGAAATTTAGTATTCATATTTACTGAATTTTTTACGGTTTTCAGGTGAAGATTAACCTTAGGATGTATCAATATTGTATAAGGTTTATTTAATTTAAATCAGATGTCAAAAAAAGAATAAATTAAATGTCACCCTACCTGAAAACGTCATCAAAAACCATAGAAGATAATTCAAAATTGATGAATCCATTTATAAGTTTTTTTTTTAAATTTCCAACCAACTTTAAAAAATAAAAAAGGAGGTTATCAATTTGGTTGTATTTTTTTTATGAAACAAGACAAAGCTACCTAGGATAATATTGAAAAGACTTTATGCTACTTAGTGATATCAAAAAAATAGAACCTTTTTTGTATAACTAAAAATATAATTACATTAAAACCAATTCTAACAAAGGATTAGTGTTTAATAGTTTCTTACAAATTATAACAAAGTAACTCTAGAATATGTTAAACTCACTGCTTCCATATCCACCAAATTAGTAAAGTTTCTCTCGTGTGCAGTAAATCTATTGTTAAAAAGCTCACAACAGTTTCAAATTTAAACTCCTCAGGTACACACTTTTTAATTAAATTTTGAATGTAAATAAATATAACTCCTATTGGCTCATAATACTATGGATTTACTATCACCTAATGTCTAATAAAATGAGAATACCTACTAATATTATCTATATACGTGAAAATTTGTAAAAATGTACAGATGTTTGTTACTCTTTCACGCAAAAACTATTCAACGGATTTTGATGAAACTTTACAATAATATAGCTTACACATCAGAATAACATATAGGCTATAATTTATAATGATATAGTGTGAATTATCCAAAATATAGCTGGTGAAACCGCAGGGCGTAGCTAGTGTATCATACTTTTAGAAAACAGTTTATTACTTTATCATTTAAAAGTATTTTTTTGCTCATAAATATAACGTTTTATTTATAATTAAATTAAATATCTTAAAAAACTAATCATAATTATCGATACTTTTTTTTATTTCTTCACTATATTTTTTTAGAAGCAAAATTAAAACTAACTTGTCTAAATTAACCTACAGACACTATTCGTGATATTTGTTTCAAGACTAGATATCTATATTTTTAATAGCTATTGCTGAATATATCCTTTCCAATCAAGGGTCAATAGTGACCCGGCCGTAGCCAGCACGTAGAGTCCCTCTAGAGTTAAACAGTTTAATTTGATATGAGATGTGACACAAATTGGTGATTGTTTCTGTATGCACTATGAGAATGTATGTGTAGGACTATGATAATATGTGGAGACTAATTTATTATTATTTATTAATATTATTATTTCGAAAATAACTCTTCAGAAACGTAGGTAATACTCAAGAATACAAAGTAAAACTACTTACGCCATTGTTGGTGGTAGATTTTGATGAAATTTGGTAGAAAGCTAGATTAGAGCTTAGGGAAGGACTTGGCTTTGTTTTATAGCGAAAAACTCAAGAATACTAAGAGATGAGAGACAATACAAACTAAACAAATTAGTGTGCAATTACCCATTTAAAAAGAGAGTCTATGTGTCTGTGTGCTTTGAGAATTGGTTATAAAAAATTAAAATGGTAAAAACACCCAGGCGAAGCAAGGACGGGTTGATTATTAAAAATATGCATACATAGGTTAGTAAACATAGTATAAAATTAAAACCTACAGGTAAATCTTCTTTTAATTAATTTACTATATGACTAAGTAGAGTTATGAGTTGCCTGCGTTGTTTGAGTTTGGATTACACGAGCATATCGGTGAGAAACTTTTCCATATTAATAAAAGTTACTGAGTTTTAAGTACTTTAACAAACGATTACTTAATTTGTGACAAGAAAAATGAATGAAAAGCTACAAAACTTCGGAATTTTATGTTTGACTCACTGATATGGTCAGGTTTCGTTCCGATCAAAACTGGATTGCAGGTCAAAATTAATTTTGCAATGTAAAAAACTTTTATCCCCATACACTGTAATTCGCGGCCAGTTTATCATCTAAAAAATAATTTTATTTCGAATTTAACAATTTATTTTTTTTAGGCTTTTTTACTTATTTAGATTTAGGTGGAGGTGAAGTACCTGATTAAATAAGCACATTATTATTTTAATTAGCATAAAGCTTATACGCTTAATTTGAGAGTAGTTAACTTTATCAAATATGTTTGTTAATCGTTGAACGAAAATGAGTGATGGAGGTGAAGATCAAAATCCATCCAGTGTTGTTTACTGTATATCGAACAAACAACTAATAGGTAATATCTACTCTAATTTTATGTAGATAGCACATTATACAAGTGCTTAATATAACTAGAATCTTGCTATAACAAAGCCGTACTACATTATGATAATCAGTTAACACAATATTGTGGCTGATGTATGTGAGAACAAATTAAGCGAGTAGGATGCTCTGATAGGCATTATAATTCAAATTTCAGAGCATTAAGCAATGATTAATTAGATCACACTTACTCTAGTAAAATGTATTTAAATTAGACTAGCAACTCTACCCAGCGCGGCGTTGCATAAGTGCAATTAACTGCTCAAGGTTTCGTTAGATTACCCGTGAGGGGACGGGTTAGAATACTGTTCCTCTCTGCCGCTGGGAAAGTGGTAGGGGATCTGTTCCCCGACTGACTTATGACCACCAGCATGCGAATCCGACCACCAAGTGTCAGACGCGTTCCGGCCGAGCCGCATGTGGGCCAGACCTACTCCCTCTGGGGGTATGGGAGAGGCCCATCCCATTAATGCTGCGGATCTAGTGGACTCTCAGCTCTTGCTCAGGGTCCGCTAAAACCCCAACATTTTTTTCTTCACCCACTCTCCCCACTCTATCTTCGAGGATGCAAGGAGAAAAGGATCTCTTGTTTTACCGATGTTTATGGGCAATGGTGACCACTTACCATCAGGTGGACTATATGCTCGTTTACACCTTTTTTGTTTTCCAAAAAAAAGAGTAAGAGTACAGAGCGTAAGTTCGACTGTTCGTATGGTTACTCATGTTATAAGAATATTTAAAATTAATTATTCCGCTGTCTTATATGGTCCGCCATATTGGATTTTAAGTGAACTGATTTTACTTAACGTATTTATCGAAACGAAACCTTTATTTTTATATCCATAATAGTAGAACTCCCAATGTTTAAGAAAAAATATAAGTCCGTCATCTTGGGTAGTCCGCCATATTTGATTTAGAGTCTAATTATTTCAAAAAGTTTTAGTCAGTCACTTTCTACTGGAAATATTATTTATTATCTTCCAAAAAATTTCGTATTATGCGTTAATATAGAATTAGAAATAAAATATCAAATTAAACCAACTTAATCAAGTAATATCAATATTATAATTTTTCGTTACTTTCATCATGAATTTAATTGACTAAACCATGAATTTGTTTATCTCTAGATTCTAGACATTTCTTAGTCATTCTCAATTTCCTTTCAACTGATAAATCATTTATTTTGCCTACTGATAATTCATTTTAATATCTAATGTATAAAAATCTCGTACCGCGGTGTTTGTTACGAACCTCCTCCAAAACGGCTCGACCGATTTTTATGAAATTTTGTGTGAATATCGGGCAGGTCTGAAAATCGTTCAACATCTATTTTTTATACCTCTAAGTGATAAGAGTGTCCAACCGCTATTTTTTTTAATTTATATGGCAAAACAACGTTTGCCGGGTCAGATAGTTATACAATATATACCAGAACCTTTCCATACACGTTACGGATAGTAAACAAAAGAAAACCAAATATCAATAGATTATATTTCAATACTAAAATCGAAAATCCCATCCCCTCGGGTGTAGCCATCAATTGAACTGAATATTTTTTCCTATTATATGGGAACGTAGAAATCGTCATACATTCTGACCCTTTGAGGTTTGGATAAGGTACGTATGATACTCGGGAGATATTTAAATCATTTTGTATTTTCAATCTCCATCGTTATTTACTTTAAGATTTGTTTTATTGGATACACAATTTGATTTTTATAAGGCTTTTTGAAGATATTCGTTTCTTACATTTCATATATTTCTGCTACTTGTTATAGAATATAAGAAACTCAATTGTTAGAAAAATATAGTAGCTATCATTTATTATTTAAAACTAGTCAATTCGCTTTCGCTTCAAATTATTCACTCACTCACACACTTACTCATTTCTTCCTTCATACTCTACCTGCAAGTTTGAATCATTTACATCTCTCACTCTCTCACCGATGGTAAGTGGCCACCATCGCCCAAGGACATGAAATAGGCAAAACAAGAGATATCGAAGATAGAGTGGGAAAAGCAAAAGCCCTGAGTCCACTAGATCCGCAACATTAATGGGATGGAGGAGGGTGGGGATAAGTCCGGCCCACATGCGGCGCGACCGGAACGCGTCTATGACACTTGGCGGTTGGATTCGCATGCTGGTTGTCGCAATCCAATCGGGGAACATGTATTTTGTTATATTACAACGAAAATATATTTTTAACTTTTGTACTAATGTGGCTTTCTATTGGTAAAAAAATTTACAATATCAATTAAATAGAGTTAGAGGTTACCTCCCATAACTTCACAAACATTACCTCTTTATAATTTTAGTTTAGATAATTATATGAAAGATAACTAAAGCGAACAGTACTACCTAACATTTAGCTTAACTTAACAGTAATAATTGCAGTAGCACAACTCTACATTTTATTACTTTTTAATGATGACTTCGATGACAATATTCACTCAATGACTGTTGTCATACTGCCTCTGATCCAACAAAACAGAGATTACAAATTAAAAAGCCAGCATTCATAAAATACATATGACTAATTTTCTTCTGAATCCAATAATCAATAAAAATGTTTGAAAGACTTACTGGTCTTATGATACGAAACTATAGAGACAAAAACAGTACGTGATTCTTAATAAAAAAATTCTCTATTACCTGACCGACTATTTCCTCTGTACATACAATGGTAATGAGAATCTTATGAGAATATGGATGTAATATTCGCTATTTACGCAACCTGAGCATTTCATTTGCAGTATTAATAAAGAAGAAGATAACTATGTTTTTTCCTATATCAATTAATACTAGCATCCACTCGCAACTTCGTGAGTGTTAACTTAAAAAGGCAAAGCAACATGTAAAATACAATAACTACGTGTACTCTAGATGAAAAGCTGAGCATCATCTGGAGCTTACGACCAAGGAGCAGGTATAAAGAACTCATCAAAAGCGTCAGTAGCTCATCTAACGCCTGAACGTTGGTCATTCCTAACACAACCAGTTTAGCTTAGGAGTATGAGGTGTTAATAATATGTAATTTGTATTTTTTTTGAATTTGTATTTTGTCCTTACACCATAATCCATAGATTTTAGATTGAGATTAGCTATTAGTTCCGGCCATAAGACGCTTATATTCTCGTTTTCAGCAACTAACATTTAACTAGGTTAACAACAATATATTAAAGACTCGTATGATCCTACTAATATTATAAACACGAAAGTTTGTAAGAATGTATGGATGTGTGGATGTATGGATGTATGTTTGTTACTCTTTCACGCAAAATCTATTGAATGGATTTTGATAAAACTTTACTATAATATAGCTTAAACATCAGAATAACATATGGGCTATAATTTATAATGATATAGTGTGAATTATCCGAAATATAGCGGATGCAACCGTCAGGCGCTGCTAGTCCACAATTATAACTATACCTCTCTGAACTCACAGTTATCTATGATATACAATATTTATTTATTTTTTAATAAAAGGGAGATTACTGGATCGCATACTACTAGTATTCTTCACCCCTCCTTCAACTAAGCTAAAACGCTTGTGTTAGGAGTGGGCCACGTTAGTAGTCCAATGACTGGAATTTGAACACACGACCTATCTATCGTGACTTCAACGCCACATCGTCAAATCGGAACAGTAGTGTTACCAGCACAAAAACAGCTACAACATTTTATATCATAACCATTTCGAAAGCTCAGAAATTCAACCTACTTACACCTAGAACGAAAAATGGTAACAATAAAATATAATTCAATACAAACTTGATTTAACATCCATTTCCATTAAAACTCAAATATTGTTCTTTCCCATTTATACATTCTTAAATTATTTTAATTTACCTTTGTATCGTATTGTATTGTTTCCGAAATATAAACACGATTGTTAATACGCTCATTGTTTCCATATTTATTTTTAATCTTTGAACGAAATTCGCTTACATTTTGATTTTCCTGACTTGAATTTTATTAAAAGGCTGACCTTGAGTCGGTTGTAAATTAAAATGGTTATCGCTAAATCTTGTTGGTACGTGCTTTTGGAATTTATTTTACACGTTTCTTTGTGATTTTAGCAATTTGTTATTACTCCAATTTCCTACTATTTAATAATATCTTTTAATGGATGTTCTAGACCATTTTATAGTCTAGCCATATTTTAGAGAATCCTATAGCTTACTAACCATAACAATAACTTTGAGCTTAATAAATATGTATATCTTTAAATTAATAAAACTTTAACTTGAAATTTATACGAAACATTTACGCTTTTTTAGATCATTTACATAAATAAAAAAAAAGAAATATTCTTGAAAAAAACTAATGTATTTTTGATTCCTTATTTTTGTGACCAATTTCCCTAAAACCAAGCAAATTGTAAATATAGTGCAATATTTTATAGTTATGACTATATGACGTCATCACTCAATAGACACCTACTTACTACTACCATTATGACTTTATGGATTTGAAAGGGTTTAAAAACACCATGTAATAATGTAATATTGTCAATATTAGAAATCCAAAAGTTATCAGATATTATATCAAAGGAAATTTGAAGCTTCTATATAATAAGAGCGTGATTATCTTAGAAAGTTTTCTCTGAACTGTTTAAGTGTAAAGGTCGTATTTTATTACATTTAAATCTAAGGTTAGGCTAACCTAAGCCTAACTTACCTGCCTACGCGATATATATACAATATACATTTTGGTTTCAGATTGATCTGAAATTTTGCATGCGTACAAATCTAAGAGAAGTGCAAATATTATTATCACATGGAGTTGATCTGATAATGGAGCCAAAATCTGGCTATAAGACCTCTGTAATAATAGGACTCAATCCGACAGAGATTGGGCTCGTTTGATTCGTCTTAATAAGTACGAAGTATGTAAAAAGTTCTTGATGATCACCTTTAAGTCCTTTATTTGCGACAACTTATATAGCTTATTTTTTTAAATATGTAAAAGATGCACATACAATTTTGTATATAGTTGACAAATATAACCTTTAATTTGACTTTCATTGTCTTTTAAATGTATATACTTGATTAAATACCAATAATGTACTAGGGCTCTTAATAAAAGAGATCAAATCTTGTAAATTATATGTAAAACAAAGTCGGGTTAGTTAGATAAAATTTGTTACAATACATTACAGATTTGGAAATGACATAGGCTATCTATTATCATGATAAAAATGTTTAAAAGGACTGAAATAGGGGATGAAATTTTGTATGGGACTTCATTATGTATACAACAACATATATTTAAAATAAAAACTAAAATAAATGGCACCCAGTCGAAACCGAGGCGGGTTGACTAGTATTATATAAACCCAGTTTTAACTTTTATATTATAGTTACAATATAATAAACTTATCGATTGTTTGTACAAAAAAATATTACAAAACTTAATGTAATGGTACGGGACAGATTTTCATGTCCCTTCCAAGCAAAAATTTGTGAAATGCATAAGGGGTAAATATTATGATATTATAATCCGAAAGGGTGGGGCGAGCAGTGGCAGCGGCCCAAACATGTAGAAAAAAATATTTTCAGTCATTTCCTCCCACTTGAAAATTTGTCGGAATATAGTTTACCTAGTATCTTGAAGGAAAAATAAAGTGAGCTGACCATAACGTGGTGGAATATAGGTCAGCTGGCTGCTTGAACATGTAACATTTTGATTTTTTGTAGCAAAATCACAGTTACCATTTAAGTAACTTTTTACAAACAAGAATTTCGTGGGTTCGACTTCGTTCATTCACTTACGAAACTAAAATTTCCGCAGCTAAGCCAATTTTCTAAGCCGTTTAGGAAATATCAACGTATTTCAAAGATATCTTATACATAAGGTCGTAAGATAGTTGGCTCGTTAGACTCATTGTAAATGAATAGCTGACTCCGACTTACGGGAACCAAAGAGGATTACTTCCCTTTTATTATTTAAATTCTATGTCCATAATAAATGGGACACCCACATGAACTCTAATCACTAACATCGAATATTATATCTATACACATCAATCAGTTCTAAATCTTATAATGTTATTTGTACATTTTGAGGTAAAAAAAGAAGCATTTCTTCAAGACATGTTCGCTAATAGTAAATTGAATCCTCAAATTTTTATATTTCAAATAATATAATATTATTGAAATGAAAGATTGAATGTTTGCATATTAAGATGTTTGATTAATTGTTGCTCAATCAATCAAAAATAGCCAAACGAAATTTGGACATAGAGAGAGAAAACTTCGCATACAGACTTTATAAAACTGGAATAATATATAAAATAATTCTTACCCAGAAATAAAGCAGAACCAGAATTTCCGTGTACAGTTCCGTGTAGACGAAGCTTCAGTCGACAAAGTCGCATGTTATGTTAAACTATTAAAACATAAAATATCATAAAACTTGTACCGGAATAGTGAAAAGCATTTTGTTCGTTTTCTAAGAACTTTTCTTTATATATATTATTAATATTCGTGTAGATTTTATTAGCTCCGATTAAATTTCAACAAACATTACCTTTCAGGTGTTGTTCCGCAATGAATATGTCTTATTATATTTCTGAATAATCAATCCAAAGACGTAATTATATTTTTCCCTGATTTAATGATTATTGATGTGAAGTAAGAAGTTAATATAGAATGTTAAAATAAAATTATATTTTGATTCGACAATCTGAAACCTCTGATTTTGTTGTTCGTTTGGTTCACCCAACAAAAGTAACGAGGATGAGCAGTAAAGACTACAATTTTTATATTATAAAAATAAACTTTAAACCTGCTCCAGAGTCTCCAGCACCAGGCACTGGTCAGGCTCCGTCTAAAATGCGAGTTAATATTATTATCTTTCATTACAACTAATATATACTTGATACAAAATCCCAGATCTAAGAGGGAATAAAACCTAGAGTACAAAATATAATTTTTAATAAAATTCAAGATTTAATTTATTGAAGCTTTATTTCTCAAAATTAAAATAAGATTTATCCAATGTGTTGTGTATCAATCTAAGAAATATTTTGGATACAACAAACTATTCCAAACAAAAATATTTTTCGTACATGAACTAAAAAATAAAAAAACTGGATTCCGAAAATTTCAATAATTATCGTCATATTTTAATCAATTTGCACAAAACCTTAACAAATCGTGGGACTTTATTTTATAACTAGTCGGCCTGCGCGACTTTATCCGCGTGTAGCTCCGTTCCTATTGGTCTTAGCGTGATGATATATAGCCTATTGCCTTCCTGAATAAATGGCCTATCTTACATTCAAACAATTTTTCAAATCGGACCAGTAGTTCCTGAAATTAGCGCGTTCAAACAAACGAACAAACTCTTCAGCTTAAAATTGTTGCTGTTCGTTCCGTTATAAATAAACTATAAATCTAAATTAAAATATAACTCAAAATAATTTCAAATATTCAAAAACACATAATGAGAAAAGTTAAAAAGTTATATTTGAAAACGAAGTAGGTCAAAAACTAATTTAATAGGAAAATAACCATATACTCACACGTAGAATTTAAATTTGACTATTAGATAAGTTATCGTGTTGGTGGTTTTCCGTAATCTATGATTTTCTTATAATTCTAGCATAATTGCATCCTGTTATTTATGATATTGGTCGGATTGGGCAACATATTTATATTCTTGAATGTTGGTCACCGTCACGACAGAAATCATTATTAATGCTGTTTGTCTGAATCTAAAGTATTACACCAGAAGAATATTCTAGTCAAGCCATCATACTGTTAGTCTGCGTTAATTATATCCGTATATAACAATACTTATCTTCATACATATAATTCTGAGATTTAAGATGAGAAGAGGTGAACAGGGCGAATATTGGAGAACACTACAAAGAGTTTAAATGGACTATTGGGTAAACGCAACGTTATCTGCAACTGAACCAATAAATAATCAAACATTATGATCTCTCACAATTACGAGAGAAACCTAAGAAGCGCCTTGGACTTGTGACCAAGGCGTAGGCTTAAGTAATTACAACACTTGTCTCCACCACCCAGGCCCTCTGTTCAAATCTAAAGTTAGGTTAGGTTAAGTCAACCTAAGCCTAACTTAAGTGCCGACATATATTTATATAATACAAATGTAACTTTAATCATTATACCACCTCACTAGACATATTTAATAATTTTATGAGGTAGTCATACTACTTTGCAGGGGGTAAAAGGTTACCCTTAAGTGATGATTTTCGAAATAAAATGTTTTACACCTGTTTCATGACTTTCATTGAAAAACCTTAATACTGAATTTCATTTGGATAACTTCAAAAACGCCAAAGTTTCATACTGACCGTTTTACCCCCTTATGGGGTGTATTTTCAAAAATCCTTTCTTAGTGCTCCCCTACGTTATAAAAGGAACCCCTGAGCAAAATTTCAAGTTTCTAACCCTGCGTTGATATGTCAGTTATTAAGTCAGCTTCTCTTTTTATATATATAGATCGAAGCCAAACCATACACTTTTATAATTTTTTTGTCTGTCTCGCTGTTTGTACTCGCATCACGCAAAAATTACTGCATGATATTGGATAGGGTTTTAGTAATTGTATTGTTACAGGTCTAATTGAAAATATAGGTTTTTTTTAATTTAAATAGGATGTCAGGAAAGACAGTCATTAGGTTTAAAGAAGTTTATTTTTAAATAAGACAGTACAGTCACTTACTTAAGAACAGTAAACACATATTTGAAAAACTACTTCTTTGTAAGTTAATATTTCTACGATAACCGGTAGCTTCTTGATATTTTCTGAAAAAACACATGTACGTCTAGTATATAATGTATTATTTTGAGAAATAATTAAGTGTAAAAATTTGTGTTCCCACCAAGTTATCCCTCATTCAGTAATATTAAATGCCGAAGAGATAAATCAATCAATCAATCTCTTTTTTCATTCTAAAATACAAATTTTAAAATGTATTTAATGCATATGATAATAATATGCAGTATAGACGGAGCAGTGCGGGCTTGAGACCCAGGTGTAGGTTTAAAGAGCTCTTTCATAATATATTAATTCTTACCTCCACTACTCGACCTCGCTAACAACAATATAATATAATAAAGTGAACTTACGGACCTCAAAAAGGGCGATTTATGTTAAAAATCTGCGGGATATTAATGATTATTCCGTTAAGAGAAGACAGAAATAATTGAGGCATTAAATTGTATAAACTTCTAGAATTATCCTTAAACAACAAGTCACGAGGTATTGTATTTCTGGACTTTCTTGTGAAACTAAATCCAATTTCTTGTTCACCTACCTAATACTCCTAATGACAGTGACCCGAAATCTGATACGAAAATCACCTAATAACGAAAGGATATAGAAACTAGAAATATATTTCTTAAAGAAAGGGAAAAACTTAGGTTCTCTAAGTAATATGAAGACGTAGGATTTGTTTTTCATTGTTTCTTATATAATAATTGCAATAATATAAATTTTAAACTTATATGTCGCGGTATAGTAAGTGTAGGATAATAATGTATGTACGCCTTGTCGGGCTATACACGATTATCTTACATGATCCTTAGTCCGAGAGATCCAATATCCGTGTTACACTTCAACTCCAGGTTATGTTTACTCAAAGAGACTTGTCGAGAGACTAAAGTGTACTGCGTCAGTCGGGGAATATAAAGGGACTAGACAATGGTAGTAATACCCCTCCACTAGTGGGGAGAAGTAAATCAACAAATAGGAAATATGGCGCTGGCGTCCCGATTAATCGATAATCCGATTAATCGATAATCGATTACTCGTTTGAAGATATCAAAAATCGTCGAATAAAGTTCCATTTATGTCGCTCGTATTCCGATTATTCGATAATCGTTTACTCGCCATGTAAAGTCGTCGAATATTAAAATGACGCGACGGAAGTGACAACAAGTCGTCTTTATTATCCTACCCTAACTATAACCCGACATGGCCTTCATTATTATCCTACCACAACTATACCCCGACATTAAATAATTAGAAGCATCAGTAGCTCTGTGGTGCTTCAAATCCCGGACATTGGACTACTGGCGTGGCCCACTCCTGACACAAACATTTTAACTTACTAGGAGGGGTAATGGGATACTAGTAGTGTGTGATCCATTCTGCTAGTAATCTTTTTTAAAAAAAGCTTCATTGATTTAGAAAACTTTATTACGGATAAAGATTTTATTTTCCAAAGACAGATAATAAAATAGAACCAACTTACTTCGTTAAAAGATAAAAGGCTTCTAATGTCTAAAGAAACCTTTATATTTGTATGCGAAACAACTCTCAAAAGCTTCATCACAGTTTGATTAATAATTTTGAAATACTCGGAGGAAAAACAATATTTTCTAGGGTTCCGTACCTCGACCGACACGACAGTCAAATATACCTATCTGTTTGACACGCGTGATCAAATTGAAATTAAGTTTAGTTTCGGCATAAGTTAAGGAAATAATCAAAAAATTGTAAAATTACATGAACAATATTTTATTGTAAACTGACTGACTGCGACTTATGTTGATTTATGGGGACAAGAGTTTGTCCCTTAATTCAATGTATTTCATGTAATTTTCAAAGGACAAACAAATATTTTTGTTTTTTTTTTAAATAGGTTACTAGCAGTAAACTTTTTATCCGTAAGGGGATGGGTTAGAATAGATCCCCCTTGCCGCTGGGAGGGCATCTCGTATGAGCCGAAAGCACTCCCTTAGTGGTAGAGGATCTGTTCCTTCAGGGGAGCATGCGAATCCAACCGCCAAGTGTCTGACGCGTTTCGGCCGAGCCGCATGTAGGCAAGAGCTACCCCTCCCTTTCCCATCCGGGTTCTTGCTTGGGGTCCATTGAGACCGCAGCAGACTTCTTTTCGCTTCCCCTCCTCACTCTATCTTCGAGGCGGCAAAGCATCGACAAAACAAGAGATACTCTAGGTCCATGGGTGACGGTGGCCACTTTCCATCATGTGGACCGTCTGCGCGGACCGCTTGTCCCTTATCTATCATAAAAAAAACTGACTATACTAAATTCCAATGACTGGGATTTGAACCCACGACTTACCGAACGCCTGAACCTGCTACTAACGCTTAGCTATGGTGTGTTTGTTTTAGTTAAATAGGTCTAACCAAAAAAATATATTTTGTTAAATAAAATAGGTTTGTAGTATCTCATATCAAAGAAATCCTTACTAAAGTGAATATAACATTTGTAACGAAGTTTCTCAAACTAATACGGGTTAGTTACGCGTCATTGTAACATTCACTTCTGAAGTTATACGAATATATTCCTAAAGTTATTTAAATGAGAACCTCATTTAGTCTTCTTTTAAATTTTATTGTAATTTTCCCCTTAAACCTTGAGAAAAATATTTGGCGAGTCTGATTACCTTATTGTTAGAAAAATCGACCGACCGTATGTTTGTCCTACTTATGAAAAGCATTGGGTCACAGAATATGAGGAGAGCTTTACTTGCTTCTCGTTCAGCAGCAACTAAGATATTTTTGTATCTATATATTTAATCATTTAGGATACATAAAACTATACATTTTCTATGTTCTATAACAATTCGTGTAGTTTTTCCCTTTCTATATTTTTTTGTATATGAAGTCTTTATTCCATTGACCTTTGATGGTATATATTAATTTCCACTTACTCTTTAGTATACAAGCATATATATAACACTATATAATAAAATACGTCAAAATATATATATATATATATATATATATATATATATATATATATAATATATATGTGTGTGTGTATTTGACGTAAGTTTTTAAGAAATCTGGGATAAAAATGTTTTTTAATACAGAAGTTGAAATAATGTATTATAATATGTTTTATACTTAAATACGTAACGTTTATAGTTATTTTTGTTACACTTTATATTTTAATTTACAGACCAAAATAGATATAATCTGAGTAATTTAAAAAAATAATAGACAGCAATACATTTATGTCGAGTTATCAATAGATAGTTTATATTATAGTAAAACATATTTTTTTACCTTATTATTAAAGGTTGTAGAAAATTACAAAACGATATCAAGTATGTTTTAAACATTTTTTGTTAGAAATTTATTTAAAAAGTTTTTTTTAATATATATGTATACGTATAAAAATATATCTATATATTAATCTAAGTAAGTGATACAAACGTTTTTAACTTGGTTTGCGATATTGCGGTAGTTATATTAGCCTACAGTTGATCGTCTGTAGACATATTTAATAATTTTATGAGGTAGTCATTCTAACTTTAACACCCCTTTCACCCCCTTAAGAGATGATTTTCGAAAAAATATTTTACACGTGTGTCATGACTTTCAATGAAAAACCTTCATAATGTATTTCATTCATATAACTTCAAAAACGACAAAGTTTTATACTAACTTTGCACTCCCGTTTTACCCCCATAGGGGATGAGTTTTCAAATATCCCTTTCTTAGAGCTCCCCTACGTTATAAAAATACAACATTTTGTTGAAATAACTTTGAAAATCAGGGAACTTTTATACTAACTTTGCAGCTCCGTTTTACCCCCATAGGGGGTGAATTTTCAAAAATCCGTTGATATGTCAGTCAGTCAGTCAGCTTCTCCTTTTGTATATATATAGATATAAAATTCTCGTGTCACAATGTTTGTTACCAATTACCATACTCCTCAGTAACGGCTCGACCGAATTTTATGAAATTTTATATGCATATTCAGTAGGTCTGAGAATCGGCCACTATCTGTTTTTCATCCCCCTAAGAGATAAGGGTGGCCCACTCCAAATTTATATGGCAAAACAACGTTTGCCGGTCAGCTAGTTATGATATGTTTAAGTTTCAGAAAATTTAAGAAAGAAAAAGAAAATCATATTTAATATCAAAAATATGGCATGACGTAATGTACCAAATCTTTCTTAGAATTCCCACATCCAGCACCACTGGATATTCTTAATAACTAATTGTTTTATTATAAAAAAAATTAAGGTTTTATACTATAACATAGTTCTAGAACATCTTCTGATGATAGATTTTTAATTAGATGTAGAGTAAAATGATGATAGTTTTAAAATATTATTTACTTTAAAACATATTATAATTATGAAAATTATTAATTTTATAGCAAAATATACCAATATGTGGGTACCTACTCTGGAATATTAAGCAATGTAAATAAAGACAATTAATCCACCTTAAAATATTTTATTTATCTACAACCAGTTCGGAATGATAAATCTGAGGGTAAATTTTATTATAGGCTTAGAAACTATTTCATCAGTATATCATTATATGTTGAATTTTCAGACCGTAACAGATATTATGCGTGGTTTTCCATAGGGAACTCAGACACAGAAGACATTTAGATAGGCGTGATATTTACATGTATAAAATTATATATTTAATAGACGATAGAGTAGAACATGAATTTTATTACTTTTGCGCTCTCTTTATCCGTATTAAACTGATTTAAACTTAAAAAAATGTACATACAAACTTGATAGTAACTATCTGATTTTAAAATGTAAGTGAGAGCTTAGAGAGAGTAGAGCTTTTAAAACTATTTTATTTGGGCATTCTGTCAATTTTTTTAAAATTATTCCTGACTTTCCAATAAATATTTATTTTGTTCTATTATTTATTATTATTAACTAATTTGTTTTAAGTATTATTTATTCTAACTTTTCATACTTACATTCTTTTTATTTTATCATTTTATTTTAACGTGACGCTGTGAGCTTTTAAAACTATTCCTAACTTTCCAATAAAATTCTATTTTGTTATAATTATTTATTGTATTGTGTGTATTTTCCTGCTTAAATATTTTTTTTTGTGAGCCTTTAAAAACTATACTGTAAGCTTTTAATAACTATTTGGGCGTTCTAAACTTAATGGTTATAAAATTATTTTTATTTTATAAATTAAAGATTTTTCTACATAATATTATTTAATAACAATAATTTCAAAAAGAACTACAAAATATCATATGTATAAATAAGAAAAAATATGTATTTTGGAAATTAAAATCTTGTTATTTGGTTTTTATTTAAACTTTTAATAATAATCCTAGACCTATAAAATTATTATTTTTAATAGTAACTTTTGTTTCTCTTAATACAAAATAAAATAAATATGTTTTAAGTTTTTAAAATCAATTATTTTTGACAGTATTTAATTTTTTTAGTCCGTACATTTTGTTGAATTTAAATAGTATTATTAGTATTTTCAAATTATTTAAATTTTAAGTAATATCACTCTATAGAATATATTTAAATTTCCTTTAGATAATTTTTCAAAAAAATATTTAAATTTCCCATTATATTAAATTCTAATTAGAAAATATTTTTTCTGAAACTTTTAGATTTTAATAATTAATACTTAGTTTTTTTTATTTATTTCAAGTATTTCTTTAATTTTATACAATATATTAAAACTTTCCTTTAGATTCCTTCTACCTATTTAGGATATTAATTTACAACATTTTTTAGTACTAATATTTGTGATATTAGGAAGTTATATACAAAGTTCATTGCTTCTAAAAATATTGAAAAAGTCTGTAGTAGATGATATTTATTTTATTATATAATATTTGTGAATAAAAAAATAATTTAAACAACTTACCTCGTATGTAGTTGAGGAGCGTTTTTGAAAGTTCGGAGCGCGAAGTGCAACAAGTTCCATCGAAAGCGTGTCGGCCGCATTTATACTGCTCAGCTCTGGGCGGGCGGAGGGCGGGGCTACGCACGCGGCCTACACAGGATTCATGAGTTATTTGCTTTAATACGAATTATAAAACTATGAATCAACCTGTTTTACTGTAATAAATGTTTATATATGACGCATAAATTTCAAGAAATTAAAAAAAATCGGCTTAACTAAACTTTACCATCGGAAAACTGCTCTCCCCATACATTTACATTTGGCATAATCAGCTTACTTAAAGCGTTTGGTCTAAATATATGCCAATATCTTTTACAGTTGAGCAATATGGTATAGTAGAACCATCATAGACTTACTACTTTTTTTTAAATTTAAATAAAGAAATTTAATTATTTAGTGAAAAATTCATCCTTTATGAGTTTGTAAACTTAAGTATTGTCCCGATACATTGACATAAATCCGTCTATTAACCAAATAAAAAAATTACATGATTAAGAATCAAAAAATTTGCAGGATAATCTGAGTAATTCATTTTAATTTCTAGATAAGATAAATGATCTTAAAATACAGACTTGGAACTTAATATCAATGGAGTATATGTGTCTCATTCAAGCTATCGATCAATTAGTGAGACAAATATACAATTTAAAGTATAAACAGACTCTCAAAATGGCCATTTTTGGTCTACTGATTACTCAGCAACACAAGGAAAGGTTGTAGGAGTATATAAATAAAGCAATACTATTTTTATCGTTTTCCTTAAAGTTTTTCTCTGAACAAACGCACTTCAGTAATTGTTACACGTAAATCAATCAAAGGACCCTTACTAGAAGGTTGCACTAATTAGAATTAAATAATCATTGTTCTGAATCAAGTTTAGTTTTGTTTACTCCTCTGTAGATTGATAATGATTTCACTAACAGATAGTAGGAGAACCATCTACTAAATCATGACCACTATTATAACCTTTTTTCAATACCCAATAGGAATTAGACCTTTCCTTTATTAAACTTCAGATAAAATTATTAAAACCTCAAATAGAATATCAGCTCGCAGTCTCTAAGTTTATTTAATAAAAGGTAATTAAGTATTCTGATTAATTAATATTATTTTATATATTTTTTTTGATAATCTGATTGTCTTTATTATTTGTTTAATTAGCAACAAAATTTTCCTTTGTGTCTGATTTCTTCAACCCTACCACAAGTCGATGTTAAAGATACTTGTAACTTATATATTATAATTAGGTATTTTTATATAACTACATAACAAATGACGAGCCTCTCTCTTACTTTTTTTTTCCAAATTATCAAAATCTACCCATAATTCTTCAACGATAGTCTAGTATATTCCTATTTTTTTTTATTTATATTAAAAATTGAGTAAAAAATTAATTTATGTGCCAGTTAAGTACTATATTACAATAGATGATATCATGTAATTTTCACTTTATAATTTTTTTTATACACTTTGTAATTTTTTTTATACATTTTCGAAAGTTTCATTACCAATTATTTCAAAATTAAGCCTTTTTTAATGTTTCACATATATTCTTTTTCTATTCTATTCTATATACATTCTTTCCATAACAGCAAATAATTGAAAAGTTAGTTGAAATTCGCGATTAATTTATTTAGTTGCTTAATAAGAAATAAATATAATGTCTCTTCAAACATTCAAAGTCTCTTTTCAACCAAAGTAGCCATTTTTGAATTCGCAACTTATGACTGCTGTCTGTTGACGACAGCGTTGGCCATAAATTGACGGTTTGGGGCCTATAATTACACCAGTAATATAAATCAATAATTATTCCATTATATTATAATATCTATTACTTATATTAGTAAAGTAATATTTTTATCAGAAAAGGTTACACTAGTGTGTAATCTGTGGGTTGCATTTAAATGAATTTGTTTGTCGTTTCAAAGAGCGTCAGAGAGCTTTTTGTCCTCCTTAAAAACGTCATACATCTCCCACTAATGATTACGTGGGATATAGAAAATGTACATGTTTTCTATTAATGTTTAAATATAGAATAAGAAGTTTATAAAAGGAAATCGTTTGTAAGAATATAATCAAATAGATCCGTAAAATCAATAAGACATTTTATAAAGTTTTTTTTAGATGTAGTTATCTAAAAAAACTTTATAAAATGTCTTATTGATTTTAATTACTTAAGATTTTTCAACTTATTACATATATATCAATACTTTTATTAATAAGTAAACGAAGACGGAAATGAGAACAATATATTATTATACTTAGGAAACCAAACATTGCTTGGGAATTGAGACGCAGAAGCAACTTTAAAAAGCTGTTTTTTAATACATAAAATTTCGCCTACACCTTTCGATCTGGATATCAAATATGTAATAGTATACAATAAATATGGCCAACAGTGTTGCTAGGGATATGAATCAATAAGCAACAGTATAAAGAAATTTTCGTAGGATTTTATAAAGAATTTCGAACCACTACGATCGTAGTTCGATATCAACACTTCATTTACTTGTAACTCATTTGTGTTATATTAATATAAATATAGCTGCTTGTGCTGATTCACTGACTGATTGATCACCTCTCCTGTAAAAGTTTGTATGAAATATTTTTTTCACTCATGGTATAGAAGAAAATTCAGAGGAAAAATATGGAGAGAGCTGATGATTGAGGGTTTCGGAGACGGCGGAAGAGCATAGCCAGGATAATAAAGATAGGTAGGTGGAAGGTGATTGAACAAATATCATTCGAAACCTCATCCAATTGGCAATGAGCTGAAAAAATATTCCAAAATGACGGATTTAAGATAGCAGGCATACAAATTTCGTAGGCGTCTATCTCAGAAAGTATACAAGATGGAAAAGTGTTTTTTTTGGAAAAAGATGATCAGGGCCTTAAGGTCTATATGATGATTAGAAAAAAATTCAAGATGGCGGAATTTATTTTTTCATATAATATATATATGGGAAATATTGAAGAGACAACAAGTTGGAAACTATGTGAGACTTTGATATGGTTCATAGAAGAACTTTTATTCGGACAAGTGTTGATTAAGGATTTCGGGGACGGGGAAGGAGCACGGCCAGGGTATTCAAGATAGGTGGGGGGTCCTCAAACAAAAATCCTTCGAAACCTACCAATTGGAACTAAAAAAACCAAAATGGCAGATTCAAGATGGCAGCCATGCAAATTTCGTCGGTGTCTATCTCAGAAAGTATACAAGATGGAAGAGTGATTTTCTGGAAAAAGATGATCAGTGTATGAAGGTATGCTTGATGAACAGAAAAAAAATACAAGATGGCGGAGTTTATTTTTCCATTTAAAATATATATGGGGAAAATTAAAGAGACTACAACATTGACACTATGCAAGACTTTGATATGGTTCATAGAAGAACATTCATTCTGACAAATTCATCGAGGATTTCAGAGATGGGTATGGAGCACGGCCAGGTTATTAAAGTAGGTGGGCGCTACTCAAATAAAAAATACTAGAAATCTCATCCAATCGGCGGGAAGCTGAATAAAAATTTCCAAATTGTCAGATTCCGTATGGCGGTTTTGTAGAAAATGGTAGACAGTGTTAGAAAGTGGTAGAAATTACCTTACTAGTATATTCTATATATCACATGAAACCAATTAATAGTTTTCATATTGTCATACCATCAATTGAGTTTGCCAAGTCCTAATTAAATAGTATTTCATAAGACAAATATGTAGTAAGTTCAGATTTACTTGCAACTAGAATTGTACTTATTAATGTAGGTGAAGGTGAAACTTTAAACCTGATGTATGAAAATATGTGAGGGGTCTTATAAAAAAGTTTAGTCCAGTTCCAACAGAAGGGTCCTTGGGGTGACAAGGCACAAGATTTTCTATTTATAAAACTATTTTTTTTGTACGATTGATTTTAGATGAATCTCCAAGGACTTATGGTGGTCACCGCTAGATTGGAACTGGGTCAACACAGACAGCTATAACTTTTAAAAATATAGTTATTTTTTTCAAATTTTTGTGACTTCAAGTCAAAACATTGTGTAATGATGCCATGTTATTAATTTTATAAAATAAAATGATTTAATGGCAAAAATATACTGAAAATTCTAATTTTTTCTTGTCTCTGACTACCCCTAATCCCTTAAGTATGTAGTTTTTATCTTCAAAAAGTAGTGCGGATTGACTAGTACACAATATTATTATGATTGATATTATGTTGAATAAACTATCGACAGTAACTAATCCGGTCTTTGATGTTGAGATTATAAAAGAAAACTTTCTTAAAGATTCTCGAAATAACAGACACAGATAAATAATGGACTCTTTATCTTTTAAGCATAATATCGTTAGTGAATTATTGAGTATTTGTTTTAAAAAGTTGAAACCTCTTTCGATAAGCTTTTATCTAATAATGCTGACATTTTAATTTTTTTTGTTATGCTTACTTATAAAAGTCAATTTTTAAGAATTTTTTTTAATACTTAGATACATTCTTAAACATGGATGAAGTTTAGTTTTAGTCGTGAAAATAATAAAATAACTGAAAGGTGGTGATCATGGATGAAATTATTTGTTAAAAATCAAGAGTGAATAATGTTTTAAAGTCATCATCTAGAAGAGACAAATAAACTAATACAGAACAGAAAAATAAACTAATGATTTGTATTCGGCTATTCGGATCCCTTCTAAAAATATTATTTTTGTACAAAAATATATTTTTCCTTGCTACAATAGCTCCCACAGCTATGAATGCTAAATACTTTGCACTTTAAACTTTTACGCAATCCTCGTTAGTTCCCACTTCCCTTCATTACTAAACTTAGCACGACTGCATTCGTTTTAAAATTAAAAACTTATTCTAATAACTTGACTATGCCCACGATTTCAGGACTGAATAATATTGTTTTATAGTACCTTAAATTAAAAGTCTATACACAATCAAAATTAGTTTAAATAAAACCAACCTTCTGGCTTAAGTACAAAAAAATTCTTAAACCAGAAATATGTCATCATGAAAAAAATTATACTTAATTCTGTTGGTGTTTGGCAAATAATCTAAAAAATGCTTGAAGGTATGAAACGCTCATTTTTACAGATATCCATATTTTGATACTCGCGAATAAATCAAATTCTATCAGATACTTCTCTTGTTGACTTAGAATAATGAAATTAGGCAAGAAACAAGGCATTTAAGTAAATAATTCCAAATGTGCATTAAAAAAAATTGCATTTGGTAAACTGGCTGTGGATTATGTCGATGTGTGGGGGGCAAAGTTAAGTTCGTTCTAATTATAGGACCTTCAGTAGGTGAGTCCGCCACGCACTTTTTTTATTTAAAAAACATATTAGCTATATTTATATGTCGAAATATAAATATAAGTAAAATAAGTTAGGGTAGGATAATAATAAAGAGGACTTGTTGTCACTTTCGTCGCGTCATTTTAATATTCGACAGTCTTGAATAGCGAGTAAACGGTTATCGAATAATCGGAATACGAGTGACATCTACGGCACTTTATTGAACGATTTTGGATAGCTTCAAACGAGTAATCGATTATCGATTCTCGATTACTCGGAACGCCAGCGCCATATTTCTTATATCTTGATTTTCTTCTTCCCACTTGTGGAGGGGTATTGCTACTATTGTTTAGTCCCTTTATATTCCCCGATTAACGCAGTACACTTTAGTCTCTCTACAAGTCAAGTCACTTTGAGTGAACATCTCTTTGAGTCAACATATTGGATCTCTCGGACTAAGCATCATGTGAGTTCTTACGTCTTCTTTATTGTGAGACCCTTACATTGTGTTTAGATGAGTTAACACAACCTTAGGTTAGGTTTAGGTTAGGTTAGTCTTATGTTAACCTAAGACAAACAGTGAGACCGGGCAGTGGAGGTGAGTGTTATGATCATTTAAAGGGTATCCTTAAGTCTACACCTTGGTCACAAGTCCAAGGCACTGCCTGGGTTCCTGTTCAAATACTAAGGAATCGTAAGATTCGATTATTCATTCATCCAATTCAAATAAAAACATTCAAATTATGAAAACATTTTTAGTAGTAAATAAGTGGGATGAAAGTTATTTCTTTCTGAGGGTTATGTGTAGTAGATAATATCCCACATACATAAAAATCAAGAGTGCATGTCGTCGATAAGGAAGGTTTAACGAACTTAATATACACATTATTCAATTCATCGAATTTCGAGAACAAGCGATATAGTAAAAACTTATATTTAAGAAAAAAAAGATCAAATATTTATATTTAATTTAATTTATCATATAAAAACTAATCGTATTGTATTCCCATCATATCGTATTATATACTGTATTATAAAAATTATTTCTTCATCAAAAATTAGTCTAAAAGCTAGGTATTAAAATATAATATTTTATTGCTTCTATTCATAGTAGTTTTAAAAATTATCTAAGGAGGCCGATAAACCATATCTCTATTCCCATGACAGAACATAAGCACCAACAAAAATACTATTTAGTTTAACCACATCTGTCTATTTGATAATATTAAAATTTCTATTTCAACAGTTCGAGTTAAAAAGTTTAATGTAAGCTTTAGCAGAGCCTTTAAGTCTGACCCGACATTACACTTGAGAATTAAGTAAAAACCAATCAAAATTCTAACTTACAACCCATAAATTACTATAATAAGTCTAGACACCAAGGGCGTAATAAATTCGAATTTGAAAACCCTAATCTAAAAAAATTAATGTGCCATTTAATATAATACATACGCCATCTATCGGAGGATATAATGCTCTATCTGTTTGTTACGCTTTCGCGCTTAAAAAACGGAACTGATTTTGATGAAATTTGGTACATTGATAGACTAGAGCTTGTGGAAGGACGTAGGCTATATTTTATCGTGAAAGAAACACTTAAGAAACAATTACGCCATCTATCGACTAGTAGGGTCGACTAGTTATAGATATTTAGCTAAAAGTAATAATATTTTTTTGTAGTCTCTTAAGATAATTAATTTTTACATCCTTTTGTTACCTATTTATATAATACAAGCAGCTCGTCCCGGCTTCGCACGGGTGGATAATTTTTTTAAACATTTTGGCTCTTCTGCATTTCGGTGGCCCTCTCTCGCCGCGTTGCTCGCTGCGGTGAGAGGCGCGCTACACCGGCCTGTCGGCCTGCATTTTTTGTTTATATTGACATTATTCATTTCGTAATATCTTTTGAATGGAATGTCCAATTTCAATCTTTTAAAAAGTAATCTACAGGTATTGAAACAGTCGTGAATACGAAATAAATTATTTGGATAAGATTTAATACAAAGGTATGGAAAACATGCCGATTTTGGTAGGCATTTCTATCAACTTTTAAAATGTAAAAAAGTAGTTATAGTGTGTGACATAACTACAATAGTATGATATATGGTCTCGCGAAGTTTTTTGTAGATATTGATACGTTATATAATATTGTGGAACATTTTTTTGTTCTATCATCAATACTTTCCGCAGCGCATGCGATGAAAGACATTTTATGGCTAATATTTTTGCACCTTGGGTTGGTTTTAGTAAGAATTTATAAGGATCCCTAGTTTTTTCTAGTAATAAATATAGCCTATGTTACTCAGGGATAATGTAGCTTTCTAATGGCAAAAGAAATTTTGAAATTGGTTCAGTAGTTTTTAAGTTTATTCGTTACATACAAAAATATAAATCTTTCCTTTTTATAATATTAGTATAGGTTGAACTTTGACTTTGCTATATTTTAATGAAACAGAAGAGGAGTGAGAAGATGTGTTAATGGTGAAATAAGTATTATTAACCTGATTGAAGGTTAAAGTTCAATGATAATTAAACTAAAAATATCCGAAATAAAAGTAACCAAGAGTTAATGTAATGGGAATACAATCAGAATAAAATGTTAAATGTTAATCAGGTAAAAGGATCTGCTAATGTTCGTACCGTATATTTAAATAGCTGTAATATACACTAAAACCTTTTGTTGCTACTTTTTATTATTTAAAAGAAACGAGTATTGTTCTGTGTTTTTAACTGAGTTTGGGAAAAGAGGTTCTCTATTATATTTTTTAATTAATTCCCTGTGTCGCCTATAGGTGACAGAAGTTTAATATTTTTTTTCTCACATGAAAACATTGTTGCTCACTCTATTATTATTGTAGCAAAGGTAAATAGTAACACAATTTTTTTTCTGGCAACACTAACCAAACGTTTTTTGCCAAATTAATTAAAGTAAAATAATAATCACTTATCTTTCAGAAACTTAATGTCTACTGTTACTTTTGGAAGACTTCCTCATAAAAGTGGAGGTAATTTAAACTTGGACATGTTGGCTTGACTACAATATCCTCATGGAGGTTAAACCTTAGACACAGAGCTTCAAAGTTACTGCTAGAATACTCGAGATGTAATCAAATATTCTCATCATGGCGGCGTAATTATTTGGTTTGCTTTTATCTTTACGTTGGCTCAACCGAATGATATTCAATTTGTGCCAACTTCTAAAATCAAATGTTAATGAGATTAATGTTGCCAGCATCATATCTAACAGGCTTCCACACTTATTAGTGTTGCCAATTTTTAAATTATCAAAATACAATACGAATTTCTTTATGATTTTTTTTACTTCAGGAACGCCTTAAAATAAAAAAAATGTAGAGTGGTTGAGATATTGATTTATTTTTTAATTATAAAATGGGCTTACTCTTGACCTCAGTCTAGTTCTAGAGCAGAGACGAGGTCGAAGACGGAGCTCGCCCAGAAGAAGCCTGTTCACTCTTGCTTTAAAAGCATTCGGGTTATACGAACTAGGAAATACAGACGCCGGCAGTGAATTACATTCCTTGGCCGTGCGCATTAAAAAAGATGACTTGAAGCCTTTTGTACGTATTGAAGGGACGGTGCGTCTGTATGTCCGATGGAAGAAAGGAGATGGGGGTATGAGCTCGTGTAGCTCCAGGGCACACTTCCCAAAGTACAACCTGTAAAAGACCATTAGACTGGCAACTTTTCGTCGGTGAGCCAGAGTGTGAAGAGATTCCACCAAACTGTCGTTACCGATTTGCCGCTTGGCTCTGCGTTCCACTGAGTCCAGTGCGGCAAGTTGATGATAGGTTTTTGACAATCCCTTGGAATTTTCTGTTTTATTCTAGTTTCTGTATTATAATCAAGTTTTATGAGAGAAAGAACTTTTACGTCATATGTAAAATAAAAGTACCTACCTAAAATTATCTCGCTTCACTTAAGTAGGTACTTATCATAATTTTTCCCTCAAACCGATCGTAGTGCAAACTATCAATTTTAATTATTTAGAAGTTCGTAAACAAAAATCATGAATGAAAAACGAGTCAACTTTGCGAAAAATCATCTCAGACCATTTTTGTAAATCGTTAAATTTCCTACAAGAATATATTTTGATTTTCACGAGATATTCATTCGTTTAAATGCATTAAAAATCCAAACAAACTAAATTATTCCTATATTATTTTTCCCCGAGGGGGGAATGGAAGTGGGGCTTTCTCATACTTCTTGCATGCATCTTACCTTAAAAATGCTAATAATATAGGAGCCGAGCAGTGCCTTGGGCTTGAGACCCAGGAGCAGGTTTAAAGTGCTCTTTCATAATATATTAACTCTCACCTCCAACACTCGATATCGCTAACTACCATAGATAATAACGTGAACTTACGTGGACCTCTAGAAGGATGACCTTAACCACGAAACTAAAATACTAACTACCATGTACACTGCACGACAACACCAGAGAGACTGACTACACGTCGGTACTTGAAATATAATAAAAGGAACTACCCGCGAATACTAATTTATAAACGGTGTTACTAACAAAAATATTATTACTTTAAAAACAAATATCATGTAATGTAAACTCGTGAATATGATATAAAAATAGAAAAGTTTCCCCGAGAGCCCTTTCTGTCACTCCACGTGATTGTTGTGTCTACCCTCGCTAAGCAATCTTAAATTGTTTCCTTTGTTATACCTTACAAAACTACCCTTATCTTTGTCCGCATATGTAGAATCTTTACGTCACTTACACTAGGTACGACATATTTATAATTAATCTACCTGACCTAACCTAGCTTCGCTGAGGTGTATTGAACTACAGATAAAATGTTTATCAAAATCGTTTTAACAAACAAACAAATAATTTATAACCAAAATAAGCTAAATCAGTTCAGTCGTCCTCAAGTTTTAGTGACACGAACAGCTATTCATTTTTATATATGACTAGCGACCCGCTCCGGCTTCGCACGGTCACTTTCTCTACTATAATATGCATGTATTATACATATAAACCTTCCTCTTGAATCATTCTATCTAATAAAAGAAACCGCATCAAAATCTATTGTGTAGTTTTAAATATCTAAGCATACATAGGGAGAGACAGACGGGAAGCGACTTTGTTTTATACTATGTAATGGCTAGAGGATTCGATCCCGGTCGATTTTTCTAATCCCGGGATTTCGGGATTATCTATAGTTAATCTCGGAATCCCGGGATAGTCCCGATTGTATTCGTAATGGAAAGTGGTAATAAAAAGATAGTAAAACATCAAAATCAATTTTTTATTCATCTTTTAGTTTTGTGAGGACATAGAATATTTAAATTTTAAATCTTCAAAAATGAAAAGAACATTTAAGTCTATGTACGACATTAACATAACCTCTCAGAGGTACAGAAAACAACACTTGTTGTTGATCTATATTTACTTACACATTAATGCATTGTTGCTTTTTAATAATTTCATTGATTATCACCAATTACCAAAAAAAATATCGATATTTTCACGTGTAGCGGGAATTTTTACACACTTTTACGCATAATTTGGTACCGGCCGTTAGCAAAAACAAAAGAAATCAGCCTAGTAAACAAGATGGCTGTCAAAACGTTAAAATTCATTAAATTTGATCCCAAAAATTTCGGGACTAAAATATGACCGGGATCCCGAACAGTAGCTGACCAAGCGAACGTTGTTTTTTAATATAAATTATTGTTAGTGGGCGACCCTTATCTACGTCTTTTAGTAAGCATAAACTCTCGCCACCACTAACCGATATCAAATAATTCAGTAAGACAGTAATGTAAAACTACGGCTAATCAATGATAGAGCTTTTTAGTAGTCTATACCCACCCGGGTATAAGTATTTTCAAACTGAGTCTATCAGACGTCACCAACAATGTTGCTAGCGTTTATTCTTTATTTATTTAACTAAAAAATAGAACTAAAAGTCAAGCTTAAAAATAAATGTTTATGTAATCCGAGTATTATTAGATAATAAATGTAGAAACAATGATTAAAATTAATTCTACTAAATTAAAAAATATCAAGTCTAATCTATCGATAGTAAAAGTTCATAGTTTTATTATACAAAGTTACAAAAATAAATAACTGAAAGATTTAACCTTTTTCGCCTAATTAGGTTAGGTTAGAAAAGTATCTTGCCATTGCAGCTATGATATCTATGTGCCGGATGATGAGCTAAATAAATTATGAAAATAATATTCGTTTTATTTTGGACCTTTTTACTACAAAATAATTGATAATAGTAAAGCTTTCTATCTGTGATGGAATTTTTAAATCGGATCATTAAGAGGAAATCAGTCTACATTTTTTCATACAAACGTAGTCCCCTGTTTCGTCCTAGGATAATGAAGTTACAGAAAAAAAACTGTGTATGCGATTCACACACGTTAGAAGTGAAACTTCAGTAAATCGACAAAAGAATGAGATGAATATATATAATAATATAAAATAGTATGTATATTTCTGTCTCATTCTTTCCTACACATTTTTGTATTTGTGTCTCTTACCTGTCGTTTTGTATATTTCTGTCTCATTCTTTCCTACACATTTTTGTATTTGTGTCTCTTACCTGTCGTTTTTTCCGTTGCATCCGGTTTGAAATCACAACGATTCTAAAGAAGTTTCACTTCAAAAAATACCATGATTTTCTTAATATACGTTCCTCTGCCATGAATGTACGTTTTGTTTTTTTTATTATTTAATTAATATAATAGATAAAAAAAACTTTTAAAATTAAAAGAACGGCTTCTTTATTTACATTTGCAATCATCCAGCAAACTAATTATTACTAACATAAACCAAAAAAGCAAAACGTACGGGCTTAGACCCTGTACTGCATTTTATCGAAATAAATATTAAAATCCGTCCAGATTTCGAGGAGGAAACAGGGGATTACGAAAGGACGATTTTCTTAATGTTACGTAGGTAAAATCAGTTCGAGCTGTAGTTCTCTCTATCACACGGTAAGGGGTAAGCTTGGGGCTCAGCGCGACACCAATATTTTTGGTAAAAATCTATTTTTCAAAAGTGTCGTTCGTATGACGTCCTCATACCTCGTGTGGTACTAAAAATAAATAGCTTTCAATGTGTAAAAGAATGATCAAAATCCGGTCATTAATTTTTGAGCATATTTATTGAAGCAAAATCTTACAAATCTTCTATTACATATAATAAAATCGCAGTATAGCCGTGTTTGCGCACGCATCACGTTAAAACGGCTGAACTGATTTTATTGTAATTTGGTACAGGGAGCATTCAAGTATTACGTAACGCAATTTGGGGGTGGGGGGGGGGGGTCTTGTAACCGTTACGGTGCATTACTAGGGCGGGAGGGGGATTATTTAAACAACGCGTTACGTAACATTTTTTTTATTTAAAAAAAAACTAAGGAATTAGAATCTTCAAAATGGGCAACCCTTTTTGTTTTTCCCCCTCCTGTTTTAAGGGGAATCCCTCGATTGTATTGCACTTTTGTTTCCTAAGTTGGTAACCATTTCGTTTATGTTTCGGAGGATCCTTCGACTGTGTGTACGTGATTTTTATTTTATTATGGATGTCAGTATTCATTAGAGTTTACACAGAAGCATGATGTTTATTTTATTATGGATGTCAGTATTCATTAGAGTTTACACAGAAGCATGATGTTTATTTTATTATGGATGTCAGTATTCATTAGAGTTTACACAGAAGCATGATTTTTATTTTATTATGGATGTCAGTATTCATTAGAGTTTACAAAGAAGCATGATGTTTATTTTATTATGGATGTCAGTATTCATTAGAGTTTACACAGAAGCATGATGTTTATTTTATTATGGATGTCAGTATTCATTAGAGTTTACACAGAAGCATGATGTTTATTTTATTATGGATGTCAGTATTCATTAGAGTTTACACAGAAGCATGATGTTTATTTTATTATGGATGTCAGTATTCATTAGAGTTTACACAGAAGCATGATGTTTATTTTATTATGGATGTCAGTATTCATTAGAGTTTACACAGAAGCATGATTTTTATTTTATTATGGATGTCAGTATTCATTAGAGTTTACACAGAAGCATGATGTTTATTTTATTATGGATGTCAGTATTCATTAGAGTTTACACAGAAGCATGATGTTTATTTTATTATGGATGTCAGTATTCATTAGAGTTTATACAGAAGCATGATGTTTATTTTATTATGGATGTCAGTATTCATTAGAGTTTACACAGAAGCATGATGTTTATTTTATTATGGATGTCAGTATTCATTAGAGTTTACACAGAAGCATGATGTTTATTTTATTATGGATGTCAGTATTCATTAGAGTTTACACAGAAGCATGATGTTTATTTTATTATGGATGTCAGTATTCATTAGAGTTTACACAGAAGCATGATGTTTATTTTATTATGGATGTCAGTATTCATTAGAGTTTACACAGAAGCATGATGTTTATTTTATTATGGATGTCAGTATTCATTAGAGTTTACACAGAAGCATGATGTTTATTTTATTATGGATGTGAGTATTCATTAGAGTTTACACAGAAGCATGATGTTTATTTTATTATGGATGTCAGTATTCATTAGAGTTTACACAGAAGCATGATGTTTATTTTATTATGGATGTGAGTATTCATTAGAGTTTACACAGAAGCATGATGTTTATTTTATTATGGATGTGAGTATTCATTAGAGTTTACACAGAAGCATGATTTTTATTTTATTATGGATGTGAGTATTCATTAGAGTTTACACAGAAGCATGATTTTTATTTTATTATGGATGTCAGTATTCATTAGAGTTTACACAGAAGCATGATGTTTATTTTATTATGGATGTCAGTATTCATTAGAGTTTACACAGAAGCATGATTTTTATTTTATTATGGATGTCAGTATTCATTAGAGTTTACAAAGAAGCATGATTTTTATTTTATTATGGATGTCAGTATTCATTAGAGTTTACACAGAAGCATGATGTTTATTTTATTATGGATGTCAGTATTCATTAGAGTTTACACAGAAGCATGATGTTTATTTTATTATGGATGTCAGTATTCATTAGAGTTTACACAGAAGCATGATGTTTATTTTATTATGGATGTCAGTATTCATTAGAGTTTACACAGAAGCATGATGTTTATTTTATTATGGATGTCAGTATTCATTAGAGTTTACAAAGAAGCATGATTTTTATTTTATTATGGATGTCAGTATTCATTAGAGTTTACACAGAAGCATGATTTTTATTTTATTATGGATGTCAGTATTCATTAGAGTTTACACAGAAGCATGATTTTTATTTTATTATGGATGTCAGTATTCATTAGAGTTTACAAAGAAGCATGATTTTTATTTTATTATGGATGTCAGTATTCATTAGAGTTTACACAGAAGCATGATTTTTATTTTATTATGGATGTCAGTATTCATTAGAGTTTACACAGAAGCATGATGTTTATTTTATTATGGATGTCAGTATTCATTAGAGTTTATACAGAAGCATGATTTTTATTTTATTATGGATGTCAGTATTCATTAGAGTTTATACAGAAGCATGATTTTTATTTTATTATGGATGTCAGTATTCATTAGAGTTTACACAGAAGCATGATTTTTATTTTATTATGGATGTCAGTATTCATTAGAGTTTACACAGAAGCATGATGTTTATTTTATTATGGATGTCAGTATTCATTAGAGTTTACACAGAAGCATGATGTTTATTTTATTATGGATGTCAGTATTCATTAGAGTTTACACAGAAGCATGATGTTTATTTTATTATGGATGTCAGTATTCATTAGAGTTTACACAGAAGCATGATGTTTATTTTATTATGGATGTCAGTATTCATTAGAGTTTACACAGAAGCATGATGTTTATTTTATTATGGATGTGAGTATTCATTAGAGTTTACACAGAAGCATGATGTTTATTTTATTATGGATGTCAGTATTCATTAGAGTTTACACAGAAGCATGATGTTTATTTTATTATGGATGTGAGTATTCATTAGAGTTTACACAGAAGCATGATGTTTATTTTATTATGGATGTGAGTATTCATTAGAGTTTACACAGAAGCATGATTTTTATTTTATTATGGATGTGAGTATTCATTAGAGTTTACACAGAAGCATGATTTTTATTTTATTATGGATGTCAGTATTCATTAGAGTTTACACAGAAGCATGATGTTTATTTTATTATGGATGTCAGTATTCATTAGAGTTTACACAGAAGCATGATTTTTATTTTATTATGGATGTCAGTATTCATTAGAGTTTACAAAGAAGCATGATTTTTATTTTATTATGGATGTCAGTATTCATTAGAGTTTACACAGAAGCATGATGTTTATTTTATTATGGATGTCAGTATTCATTAGAGTTTACACAGAAGCATGATGTTTATTTTATTATGGATGTCAGTATTCATTAGAGTTTACACAGAAGCATGATGTTTATTTTATTATGGATGTCAGTATTCATTAGAGTTTACACAGAAGCATGATGTTTATTTTATTATGGATGTCAGTATTCATTAGAGTTTACAAAGAAGCATGATTTTTATTTTATTATGGATGTCAGTATTCATTAGAGTTTACACAGAAGCATGATTTTTATTTTATTATGGATGTCAGTATTCATTAGAGTTTACACAGAAGCATGATTTTTATTTTATTATGGATGTCAGTATTCATTAGAGTTTACAAAGAAGCATGATTTTTATTTTATTATGGATGTCAGTATTCATTAGAGTTTACACAGAAGCATGATTTTTATTTTATTATGGATGTCAGTATTCATTAGAGTTTACACAGAAGCATGATGTTTATTTTATTATGGATGTCAGTATTCATTAGAGTTTATACAGAAGCATGATTTTTATTTTATTATGGATGTCAGTATTCATTAGAGTTTATACAGAAGCATGATTTTTATTTTATTATGGATGTCAGTATTCATTAGAGTTTACACAGAAGCATGATTTTTATTTTATTATGGATGTCAGTATTCATTAGAGTTTACACAGAAGCATGATGTTTATTTTATTATGGATGTCAGTATTCATTAGAGTTTACACAGAAGCATGATGTTTATTTTATTATGGATGTCAGTATTCATTAGAGTTTATACAGAAGCATGATGTTTATTTTATTATGGATGTCAGTATTCATTAGAGTTTACACAGAAGCATGATGTTTATTTTATTATGGATGTCAGTATTCATTAGAGTTTACACAGAAGCATGATGTTTATTTTATTATGGATGTCAGTATTCATTAGAGTTTACACAGAAGCATGATGTTTATTTTATTATGGATGTCAGTATTCATTAGAGTTTACACAGAAGCATGATTTTTATTTTATTATGGATGTGAGTATTCATTAGAGTTTACACAGAAGCATGATTTTTATTTTATTATGGATGTGAGTATTCATTAGAGTTTACACAGAAGCATGATTTTTATTTTATTATGGATGTCAGTATTCATTAGAGTTTACACAGAAGCATGATTTTTATTTTATTATGGATGTCAGTATTCATTAGAGTTTACACAGAAGCATGATGTTTATTTTATTATGGATGTCAGTATTCATTAGAGTTTATACAGAAGCATGATTTTTATTTTATTATGGATGTCAGTATTCATTAGAGTTTATACAGAAGCATGATTTTTATTTTATTATGGATGTCAGTATTCATTAGAGTTTACACAGAAGCATGATTTTTATTTTATTATGGATGTCAGTATTCATTAGAGTTTACACAGAAGCATGATGTTTATTTTATTATGGATGTCAGTATTCATTAGAGTTTACACAGAAGCATGATGTTTATTTTATTATGGATGTCAGTATTCATTAGAGTTTATACAGAAGCATGATGTTTATTTTATTATGGATGTCAGTATTCATTAGAGTTTACACAGAAGCATGATGTTTATTTTATTATGGATGTCAGTATTCATTAGAGTTTACACAGAAGCATGATGTTTATTTTATTATGGATGTCAGTATTCATTAGAGTTTACACAGAAGCATGATGTTTATTTTATTATGGATGTCAGTATTCATTAGAGTTTACACAGAAGCATGATTTTTATTTTATTATGGATGTCAGTATTCATTAGAGTTTACACAGAAGCATGATTTTTATTTTATTATGGATGTCAGTATTCATTAGAGTTTACACAGAAGCATGATGTTTATTTTATTATGGATGTCAGTATTCATTAGAGTTTATACAGAAGCATGATTTTTATTTTATTATGGATGTCAGTATTCATTAGAGTTTATACAGAAGCATGATTTTTATTTTATTATGGATGTCAGTATTCATTAGAGTTTACACAGAAGCATGATTTTTATTTTATTATGGATGTCAGTATTCATTAGAGTTTACACAGAAGCATGATGTTTATTTTATTATGGATGTCAGTATTCATTAGAGTTTACACAGAAGCATGATGTTTATTTTATTATGGATGTCAGTATTCATTAGAGTTTATACAGAAGCATGATGTTTATTTTATTATGGATGTCAGTATTCATTAGAGTTTACACAGAAGCATGATGTTTATTTTATTATGGATGTCAGTATTCATTAGAGTTTACACAGAAGCATGATGTTTATTTTATTATGGATGTCAGTATTCATTAGAGTTTACACAGAAGCATGATGTTTATTTTATTATGGATGTCAGTATTCATTAGAGTTTACACAGAAGCATGATTTTTATTTTATTATGGATGTGAGTATTCATTAGAGTTTACACAGAAGCATGATTTTTATTTTATTATGGATGTGAGTATTCATTAGAGTTTACACAGAAGCATGATTTTTATTTTATTATGGATGTCAGTATTCATTAGAGTTTACACAGAAGCATGATTTTTATTTTATTATGGATGTCAGTATTCATTAGAGTTTACACAGAAGCATGATTTTTATTTTATTATGGATGTCAGTATTCATTAGAGTTTACACAGAAGCATGATGTTTATTTTATTATGGATGTCAGTATTCATTAGAGTTTACACAGAAGCATGATTTTTATTTTATTATGGATGTCAGTATTCATTAGAGTTTACACAGAAGCATGATTTTTATTTTATTATGGATGTCAGTATTCATTAGAGTTTACACAGAAGCATGATGTTTATTTTATTATGGATGTCAGTATTCATTAGAGTTTACACAGAAGCATGATGTTTATTTTATTATGGATGTCAGTATTCATTAGAGTTTACAAAGAAGCATGATTTTTATTTTATTATGGATGTCAGTATTCATTAGAGTTTACACAGAAGCATGATTTTTATTTTATTATGGATGTCAGTATTCATTAGAGTTTACACAGAAGCATGATTTTTATTTTATTATGGATGTCAGTATTCATTAGAGTTTACACAGAAGCATGATTTTTATTTTATTATGGATGTCAGTATTCATTAGAGTTTACACAGAAGCATGATTTTTATTTTATTATGGATGTCAGTATTCATTAGAGTTTACAAAGAAGCATGATGTTTATTTTATTATGGATGTCAGTATTCATTAGAGTTTACACAGAAGCATGATGTTTATTTTATTATGGATGTCAGTATTCATTAGAGTTTACACAGAAGCATGATGTTTATTTTATTATGGATGTCAGTATTCATTAGAGTTTACACAGAAGCATGATGTTTATTTTATTATGGATGTCAGTATTCATTAGAGTTTACACAGAAGCATGATGTTTATTTTATTATGGATGTCAGTATTCATTAGAGTTTACACAGAAGCATGATTTTTATTTTATTATGGATGTCAGTATTCATTAGAGTTTACACAGAAGCATGATTTTTATTTTATTATGGATGTCAGTATTCATTAGAGTTTACACAGAAGCATGATGTTTATTTTATTATGGATGTCAGTATTCATTAGAGTTTACACAGAAGCATGATTTTTATTTTATTATGGATGTCAGTATTCATTAGAGTTTACACAGAAGCATGATTTTTATTTTATTATGGATGTCAGTATTCATTAGAGTTTACAAAGAAGCATGATTTTTATTTTATTATGGATGTCAGTATTCATTAGAGTTTACACAGAAGCATGATTTTTATTTTATTATGAATTTTGATGCAAGTGGTGTAACAATACCGGAGAGTCTGCAATTGAATTGTGTTTTACGTACCTACATTTATTAGATTTATGGAGAAATAAAAACATAACATAAAAATCTCTTCTTCTGTTATATTAATTAATACAATAACATAGATATTATACTTTGTTCAACATCATTGTGATTTTTATTGTCACTTAAATATTACGTAACGTTTAGGGAGGCGAGGGGGAGGGGGGGTACAGAAAAACTTTACGGTGCGTTACTTGGGGGGGAGGGAGCATCTAAAATCTTCAAAAATTGCGTTACGTAATACTTGAACGCTCCCACACGGATACTTTAGAAAATGGATTAACACATAGGGTACTTTTTATTCCAAAAAAAACCGTTCCGGTATGATACAATGGTACAAAAAAAGGTGTGTGTGCTATTCACACACGATAGAAGTGAAACTCCAGTAAATCGACAAAAGAATGAGATGAATATATATAATAATATAAAATAGTATGTATATTTCTGTCTCATTCTTTCCTACACATTTTTGTATTTGTGTCTCTTACCTGTCGTTTTGTATATTTCTGTCTCATTCTTTCCTACACATTTTTGTATTTGTGTCTCTTACCTGTCGTTTTTTCCGTTGCATCCGGTTTGAAATCACAACGATTCTAAAGAAGTTTCACTTCAAAAAGATGAAACTGAAAATTTGTACACACATATATACTTTATTTACTTACACTGATACATGGAGGAAGTCACGCGGATCTACTAGTCGGAAATAAAAATAACAATTACTGATGACATTTAATTCTATTAATAAAGTATCAGTTAGAAATAAGTACAGTCAACAGTGAACAGGAAATCTAAAATTAACTAGGAACGATAGTTACGCTAATACGCTCCGATGCTTGTCACTTGCTACTACCACCTACATGGTATTAATTAATCAATCCTGGAATACGCGATAACTATTTCTATCCCATATTCACACGCAAACGTTTAAATTAGGAGTAATATAAAACTCGTTTTTTTTTTTTTAAAGATTACTAGCAGTATGGATCACTTACTACTAGTATTCCCTTTACCCCTCCAACTAAGCTAAATGCTTGTGTTAGGACCGGGATTTGAACCCACGACTTGTTGATCGTGAATCCAACGCCCGAACCACTGAGCTACTGACGCTTCACACTACCAGCGTGGACAAGCTGATGGTGCTTGGCAAAGTGGATAGGAAACGAAGCCGCTCCCCGAGGACAGGGCGGACTGAAGAAAGCTCATAAAGACCGAGACCCAGACCCTGGACCTGAGTAGACACGACCTTCAGCAATGAAGCACTCAATATGTAATTTTATATATGTATTTCTGAAATTCTACTCAACAAAACTTTCTGATGAATAAAAAAAAGTAGGTTAACTAAATATAATCATATATACCTTATCTATGGTTGGGTATTAATAACGACGAGTCAATTTTTTTTTGAAGTGAAACTTCTTTAGAAACGTTGTGATTGCAAACCGGATGCAACGGAAAAAACGACAGGTAAGAGACACAAATACAAAAATGTGTAGGAAAGAATGAGACAGAAATATACAAAACGACAGGTAAGAGACACAAATACAAAAATGTGTAGGAAAGAATGAGACAGAAATATACATACTATTTATATTATTATATATATTCATCTCATTTTATTTTGTCGATTTACTGAAGTTTCACTTCTATCGTGTGTGAATCGCACAGACACCTTTTTTTTTTTTTTATTTTTTTTTTTTTAAAGATTACTAGCAGTATGGATCACATACTACTAGTATTCCCTTTACCCCTCCTAGTAAGCTTGCATGCTTGTGCCAGGAGTGGGCCACGCCAGTAGTCCAATGTCCGGGATTTGAACCCACGACTTATCGATCGTGAATCCAACGCCCGCACCACTGAGCTACCGACGCTTCATGTGTCCATTTGTTATCCTGATACAAAAAATAATTTATATTAAAAAGATAAAACGATTCGTCGTCTGAACAAGTTGTCTTAACTAAGATTTGCATTAACATGAGAAAACAGCAAATATACCCGTGATAGGTTTCTCAAGAATTATTTATTAAATAGAATTATTTATTCTTCGTTCGACATTTTAGAATGCATAAACTACAAAAGCTTACGTAAAGAAATGATTGAGACAAACTTGGCTGAATTTTTTTTTTACATGTATTTTGTAATGCAGCATTTTATATGAATTACTAGCGACCCATCCCGGCTTCGCGCGGGTGGAATATTATTTTTAAAAATATATTGGCCCTCCCGCATTTCGGTGCCCCCTCTCTTGCCGCTTTACTCGCTGCGCTGCGTCGCTATACAGGCCCGTCGCGTCGACGTGTATTTTTTGTTTATATTGATATTTTTAATTTCGTAATATCTTTTGAATGGAAAGTCCGATTTTAATAATTCAAAAAGTAATTTACAGGTATTGAAATAGTCTTGATTACGAAATAATTTATTTGGATAAGGATTAATACAAAGTTATAGAAAACATGGTCTGATTTTGATAGGCATTTTTATCAACTTTTAAAATGTAAAAAAGTAGTTATAGTGACGTAACTATAATAGTTGGACATATGGTCTCGCGGACTTTTTTGTAGATATTGATACGTTCTATAATATTGTAGAACATTTTTTTGTTCTATCATCAATACTTTTTGCAGCGCATGCGATGAAAGATATTTTATGGCTAATTTTTTGGCACCTTGGGTTGGTTTTCGTGAGATTTCCTAAGGATCTCTAATTTTTTCTTGTAATAAATATAGCCTATGTTACTCAGGGATAATGTAGCTTTCTAATGGTGAAAGAATTTTTGAAATCGGTCCAGTAGTTTTTATGTTTATTCATTACATACAAAAATACAAAAATACAAATCTTACTTCTTTATAATATTAGTATAGACTAGTCGACCCTTGTGACTTCGTGCACATAATCATCCGCTCCTATTGGTCTTAGCGTGATGATATACATCCTAAAGCCTTCCTCGATAAATGGGCTATCTAACACTGAAAGAGTTTTTCAAATCGGGCCAGTAGTTCCTGAGATTAGCACATTCAAGCAAACAAACTCTTCAGCTTTAAAGTCTGTCTGTCAAGGTAGTTTCCTCAAGAATGCGTGGAGGTATCAAAATAAATTTAATATATTTATTATTTTATTATTTCTAGTCTGTAATCGAATGTAGTTTATTACCCGTTAACTATCATTAAAGGTGATAATATATTTGTTTAACATTATCACCCTAAAACATGTCCAAATTATGCCTAATGACATTTAGTAATCATGTTAGATAAGTGCAATTATTTTATATCCACTATAAAATGTTTACAAACGGTTACTAACAACCGTATCAAAGTTATAAGTGCACTCAATTTTTAGTTTGTTTGTTTAAGCATTAGGTAATGTACGGCAATGATGGTTAAGTGCAATTATTTTATAGGTATTTAGTTATTAATGACCTTACTACACTTACTATAATGTAAAACATATCTCAAATAGATTAACCTTTGCATACTCGCGCACTGGTCTCCCAGACCGACAGTTTAATAAATCGTTGTTTTCTCAAAAAATATCAACATTGCGACCTTCCTCATTTATTCCTTTAGTACCCCAATTTTTTTTGCCCCAAATTTAGGGTATAGGCCATAAGATAATACGAAACTAGCCAATTACATTTATTTGTTTACCTATTGTGTCTATGCTTACTGGAAATAAATATGTAAGTTGATTGTGTTTACTTTGTTCAATCTGATTTTGATGCCCTTTAATCCTTCGGCTAAGATATTGAATTCATTTAATGACAACATGTATGATATAAAGAAATCATATTAGATGAATTAAATAATTTTGCAAAATATTATTTCTCTTTTGGGAGATTTGAGATATTGATTTTAACTTTAGGGATAAAAAATTTTGAGGGTTGGTAACACTGTGCCATTGTTTAACTTTAGCGGCGCAAGTGCTATTATCGACTATCGAGTGGACGTGAGTCACTTACCTATAATCTTGGGCGTAATCGGTCACCAAAAAGAGCGCTCTTTTTAGTTCGTTTTCCAATGGCGAACTAGTTCACTCTTTGAATTTGTTAGTTCGTTAGTAAAACATCGATATTCTCAAAAGTGAAACATCGAACTTAGAAATATCGATGTTTATGAACAATATTTTGATATTTCTATCACTATTTGATATTAAATATATAAGTATATCGATTTTTTATTAGAAACTACTATTTTTATCTAATACACATTTATTTTTATACAATACAAGTAGTCATGTATGGATGAAATATAAGCATACCTAAAAGTAATTAATTCAGTATAAAAAATATAAGAAATAAAAAGAACTAAGAGCGAGATCATCGACGAACTAGCTTGTATAGTTCACCTAAAGTAGCGCTCTTTTGAACTAGGTCGTTCGCGAACTACCTAAGTCTAAAACTTATAAAAATTTAATTATTTAAACCAATATAAACTTGGACAATCCGCCCTAGCTTAGCTTCTGTATTACGTAATAATTGCTAAGTATATGGGAGCTATCCTGCGCAGTAACACTAAATACTCGTAACATTGAAATGTAATCTAGATGGAAGCCGAGTAATTTTATATATGTTAAATTTCAACAAAACAACTAGAAAAAACAATAAAACCTTGTCTAATTTATACATTATTCTTTTATTAACTTTTTGGTTTAAAAGTTATATCTATAGATAAGTTGGTCGTCAGAGATTACCTACATACAAACTTGTTAATTATTGTTTCTTTATACGCAATTTTTGTATTTTCATTTTCAAACATACAGATTACAGAGCTTACTTGTGATAAAATAATAAGAAGTTGCTGCCATCTTTGATGTAGAAGATGTACTAATGGAAATGCTAGTTCCTTCACTTGTTGACAGATGGCATATTAATATTTAAAAAAAAAATCATAAATAACATTAAATTTCACTTTTATTATTATAATATTAAAAAAAAACTGCAATTTTTTTTAAAATAATTCTTTTCATATTTTTTTTTAATAATTTAATGTGATTAAATTCAAATGTTTCTGAACGAAAGTGTTATGACATCTGAGAACTACATAAACTTTTGAATTTGAAATTCGAACTAACAACGATTACAATTGTAAAGCAACAAATTTGATTATTTTTTTTAATTTAAAATGGATACGTTATTGCAGCCAGTTTTAAACAATTATCCCAAATTATGTATAGAAAAACAAAGAAGTCCAAGTTATGTGGAAATATATACAAAGAACAGCAATGAAATTGTAATGGTATACGCAAAGGTATTATATATTCTTCTTACATATTACTACTTAAAATTCTCGTGTTTCGGTGTTTGTTACCAAACTCCTCCGAAACGACTCGACCGATTTTTATGAAATTTTTTGTGCATATAGGTCTTAGAATATGTCAAGGAATAGGCTATTTTTATACCCCTAAGTGATAATGGTGGGCCACCCCATATTTTTAAATTTATATGGCAAAATAACATTTGCCGGGCCTGCCATTTATTTTATAACAATCAATAAGGCGCTCTGCCCTCGCTTCGCTAAGATGAACTATACAGAGAAAATAATCGTACCACATTTCACTTGCTATTTGTCAAAATATGTATGAGGTGATAACTATCTATTCAGGCCTATATAAAGTAGGTTAAGTTCATGTATTTTTGCTCTAATGCATGGTCAATTAAATATTAAAATATAATTAAGCTTTTAATATTTACAGACTAGACAATCAAGTGGTATGGATAACATAAAGGAAAACAGAAAAGAAACTGGTAAGACCATAGTTACCCACCTATACCTTACATATTTATGTAAACTAGGTGACCACCTAGTGGTCAAAATTCAACCATAATTACTTTAACAATAATATATATATGCATGTGTGTGTCAAATACATGGTAGTATGTGTAATGTATTTTTTATGCATAATTTTAAAAAATATTAGCATTCCGCTCTCCACTATATCACTACATAGTATAAAACTAAGTAGCTTCCCGTCTGTCTCTCCATATGTATGCTTAGATCTTTAAAACTACTCAATGGATTATGATGAATTTTTTTTCAATACATGGAGTTATTCAAGAGGAAGGTTTATACAAATAATACATGAATATTATAGTAGAGAAAGTAACCATGCAAAGCCGGAGCGGGTTGCAAGGAAACTATAAGTGTAGGAAATTTCATACTCCTTCGTGTGTGCAATTTTCCTAAAGATTTGTAACTTTATTTTTTATTTCACAGAAGAGTTAGAACTAACAGGTTCCCCGCTCAAGTTAGATTTGAGTTTACACACATTACTCGATGAAACTGTACTCCCTGATGAACCACAGCTATGGAGGAAGGAAGAGGTTTTTCATGCACCTATAAACATTGATACAGCCAGGTAATCTTGATTATTATATGAACACATAGCTATGTTGTTAAATCTGCAAAACACAACTGAATTTTTTAACATTTTGCTTAATTTTTACACATTCCAAGTATATTTTTCTTTTAGTTTTTATTATTTTATGTTTTTTTACAGAGAAATAGCAAATCTTTACAACAAAACCCTTTCTACTCTACCCAAAGAAGATGCCATACCTATGTTCGTACTCTGCAATCCAAGTAATGAAGGAAGACCCTTATTACTGACCATCCAGTCTAATGAGGACTGCTTTGCGAGAGGTATTGTTAGTTATGAAGGGTCAATGGTACTGGAAGAGGTGGATGTTGAGATGTATATCAATGATTTTGCTGAATATGAAAATATTAGTGAGGATTTGGTATGTTTATTCTAACAATATAAAAACAGTAGAATATATATATTTACTAGTCACTACCTACTACTAGTTACTACTACTACTACTAGCAGGGATACTGTTACCATTGATGTGTATTTTTTTTAGAATTAAATATTAATAATTAATTTTGAAGGCATAAAAAATAAAATTAATGAATATAGGAAGGTTTTTGGCTGTAGTTTTTTTTTTAATACTAAGTATCTTCTCTGTTTCTATCATCTTTTATTACTAATCTCTAATAACACATATTGTTTGATGTTAATGTATAATTATGTACATACATGATAAAGTAAGATTTCTTTATATAGTTTTTTTTGAGGATAATCTATTTTTACCCGACTATGGTGAAGCCAAAAGGAAGGGTGATGATTTTGACATCATAATGATTATATATATGATTATAGGAACCGCTCCATGAAACAGACAGAGTAGGTATACAGTGGGGCCGACCATGTCTCTAGCTTGACAATTTTTGTACCTATAAATTTTGGTTTTCTATTTTTCGTAGCCGTTTTTTATGTAGTCGAGTTATAGTTTTTTAAACATTATTTTTAAACTAATCCAGAATCTCTAAAAATATCAAAAATAGGTCAATAAAAATATATTGACTTTTACAGGTAAAGGTATTAGTGGAGTGTAAATATTCAATAGCCGGTATGTCCTATGGGACTCTGACCATGGAAGAACACCTGAATGCTCCTCATGGTGGTGTTACTGAATTGTACTGCGAGTGGACAGCTAAAACTCTTCTCACACCATTTATTAGCTGTAAAGTGCATTTTGTAAGTTGATTAATACTTGAAACAGTGAATTTAATAACTTAATCTTTTTGATACAATAAAGTGAATTTCGTACATTCATTAACTTTCGCTCATAGTGTGTTGAATGAAGCAAATTAATTTGTTCTGCTCGGGTGGAATCACAGCCTTATGCCATTATTTTAATTTTTTTTCATATTTTAGGAGCAAGAAGTAACTATAGGCCATTTATTAAGTCCTTGTAATGCAATATGGAAGTCATTGTCGTCTCTTCATAATATTAATCAACTATTAGTTGATATGACTGCTGCTGGAGTGAGCTCGGTTAACTTGGAAACTGCAGTAATAAGGTGATTATTGTACACGCTTTTATGTTACTAGCAATGTTTTTGTATATGTATGTTTGGGTTAAATACTTCTAGCAGAGCTCAACTGATGAGAATTTAAATGTTTTGATTATCTGACAATGATGGTTAGCTAACGAACGAAATAAATAATCAATCTCAATCGAAATCCTTATTTTGTATAATCAAATTTGGAATTTATATTCAATCTGTCATTCAAAATATCCAGATTACAGATTGAATTTATATACATGTCGGAAGTGTGAGTTAGGTTTAGGTTAGCCTTAGGTTAGGTTAGCCTTGTGTTAGGTTAGGTTTATCTTAGTCTAATCTTAGGTTAAGGATATCCTTAAGCTTACACCTTGGTCAAAAGTCCAAGGCACTGCTTGCACCTGTCATAACAGTTCCTGTCAGAAAAGTAAGAGATCGTAACGTTTAGTTATATTAGCTAATGTTGTAGGCCATCCATTTTGCACATACGATGTTTATTGAAAGACTAGTCGACTACCGTGACTTCGTCTACGTTATAGTTTACGTATATGTTAAATTAAGACTATATGTACAAAAATAAAAATAAAGGAGAGAGAGAGAGACTCTCGAAAGAAAAAAAACCGAACAGAGACTGACCATTCTGAACAGAGATAAAGATAAATATTAAAGAGAGAAAAAAGAGACAGGATGAGAGAAAATGATAGTATATAAGAGGAAGAGAGACAGAAATTCTGTAGACTTCCTCAGTGAAAGAATTTTTAAAATCGGGTTAGTTACGACAAATTGGCCATATTCTATTTATTAAAAAATGCATATGGCAACACTATATCACCTTTGTTACTCACGAAAAGTGCATTTTTCTATCTGTGAAAAAAAATTAAAATCGGATTAGTAGTTCCTGAGAAACCCCTCAATTTACAAAATGGCCACCTTATGGCACTTAAATGGCCATATCTTTTTAATTAGAGTATTTATGGCAACACCACATAGCCTATGTTACCCGAAAAGGATGTAGCTTCCTATCGGTGAAAGAATTTTGGAAATCGGTTCAGTACTTTTCGAGCCTATTCGCAACAAACATACAAACATACAAACAATCAAATCTTTCCTCTTTATATAATAGTATAGATATAGATTGTATCCTTTCTTTATGTTTCCGACATACATATTTAATTTTGACTCTATATTCAATTCACAATCTAAAGTTTTTGGATTGAGATTTATTAATAATTTTGGCCGTAAATTTGGCCGATGCATTACTAATCCAATATGGCGGACAGCCTATGATGGCGGACTTGTTGTTTTAAGTAGTCATAATACGGTTGTGATATCATGAAAAGATGAAGATCGTCCAGAATGGCGGACTAGTATTTAATTTCTTAATATTTATTCTTTATTGATGCTTGAATGTTACAGAAACCTCATCCCTGGTATGAAACGTCAAAACAATTCTCAGCGATTAACCAACTTACTAAATGAAACAGAAACTTATACATATACTGCGGAATGTCCTGCTGGAGGCTGCATTTGTATAACCGAAGATACTAGTACCTTAAAACAGGCGTTGTCTGCAATGTGTAAAGTTGGATCTAGTAATGATTTCACTTATAAGCTGTGGGATATTTTAAGAGGTGAGTTTTACAAACTTTAAATCTGTGAAGTAGTGATATGATTATATTATGTAGATAGTTCATGAATTATAAAGTTTAACGTACTTTTTATCCAAGAAAACTTTACAATTACAGTACGATTTATCTATTTTCTTTCAAAAAATTTTTTTTTATGATAGATAAGGTGCATACGAGCAGATGGTCCACCTGATGGTTAGTGACCACTATCGACGTCGACAAAACAAGAGATATTCTCTTGTATTCCGAAGATGCGTTGTATCCTCGAAGATAGAGTGGGAAGGGAAAGTGAAGAAAACTATGTCTATGACGCTTGGCGGTCGGATTCGCATTCTGGTGTTCGCAAACCAGTTGGGGAACAGATCCCCTACCACCAAGGTAGTGCTGAGGTGTGGTGGGAGAGGGGAATAGTATTCTAACCCGTTCCCTCACGGGTTAAATGATTTCTTACTAAACATTTGTTCATTTTCATTGGTTACATACATTTTTTTGGACTTGTATGTGTATAAGCTAATCTAATTAGAGGGTAGAGTCTAAGGCTTTAGGGGCTGTTCAAGTATTACTTAAGCAGAATTTTTGTAATAATCAACCCTCCCGTTAGCAAAAGTAAATAAGTTAACCATTGATGTATCTATTTTTCTCGTGTACGTGTATCGCTGACGTAATCACCATGCAGACGCTCCCATCCCCCATGTCATCAAAAATAAGCAAAGCAAGGATACTCCTGTCCCACTTTAATGATTGCGTAATACTTAAATGCCTCTTTAATATAAAAAAAAATTAAACGTTTAATTTATGTTTCAGATTGTGAAACAGCAGAAGAACTTGTAACATTATTAATACAAGCTCTTAAATTTATATCTTCTGGGAAAATTAGGCCTTTTGTAAGTAAAAAAACCTAATATTGATTAATTTTAGAGAAAAACGAAAGCTTATTTTTGTCATAAATATATTTATTTCATATGGAAAAAAATAACTTTTCTTTTCTACTACAGATAGATGTTAACAATAAAACATTTCTATCAAAACTGGTACTGAAGCTCTCTCGAGGTCACTCCCAAAGTGCCAAAGTTATAAAGAACCTCCGCTCTCATCCTCCACAAGCTCTCTCCCTGGTGGCGCAAGTTGGTGTAGAGAAAAGTATGTGGGAGTATACTCGTCTCATGTCGCTGTTGCAGCATTCTTTTCTGGTGCAGAATTTATGGAGTACAGACGCAAGGTAAATCTATAAAAGAATAATTTGACTGACTCATCAATATTTAGCCCAACCTCCTGGTGCTAGGGCCAAAGGGACAATGTTCAAATTGGCCTACGAACAGAATAACATTAACAATAAACAACGTTGATGACGTCTGGCTTAAAGGAAATTGTAATGGGTAGGGGGGTTGGATCAAGTTACCATTCTCAGGGGGTCCAAGTGACCACAGCCTTGAAGAAAGCAGAGGACAGAATGGACTGGAGAAAGCTCATAAATCCAGACTATGGACCAGAGTGGATGCGACCTTCAGCAATTAAGCAAACAACCGAGAAGATAATGATTTTAAAATGTGTACGAAATCCTGGAGTGCCAGTCAGTTACTGATTTTTTTCTGGAATTCTAGATTTCTGGAAATTTTACTCTTACATTGATTTAAAGGGTTTTTTCCATTTGTTTGAATCCGTCATTTTTGAATCCATTATGGTTTAAATATCATTATGAAAGTGATTAACCATCAAAATCGGTGCAGCTGCATTAGAACAAGTCTATGATAGACAAATGAATACTAACTTTTTTACTTTAAGGTCACATGAATCTATTGAACAAATAAACCAGACAATCCAAGATATGACGATGGGTGGTGAGTTCACCCTCAACCCCTTCGAATTGATAACCACAACAGAAAACTCCATCCGTTTAGATACAGAGTCGTTTTGTATTGAAGATGGTAATGAGTTAACTGTCAATGATTTCGCGTCTTTGAAGAAACATGGACTTGTTAGTGATAAGAAGGATGTTAATGAGGTAAGTATTTTACAGTATATAAAACACTACACACTTAGGCTACGTTTCCACCAGAGATGGGTGAAGATGCGTATCGAGGGATGTGTTTAATAAGATCCAATGTAATCGCTTTTTTTTTATTGAAACACATTTTTCATTACACTTTCTCGCTCATCTTCCCATTGATCTTTATATTTTCTATATATTTCTTTTCTATATATTTTCCCATTGATCTTTTAAAATGTCTATAATTTCAAAGATACAATTATTCTTTTTTTTTTGAGGTCATTTTATGCAAGGTTCACTAAGAAAGAATTTTATAGAAAAAGCTGATTTATTTTAGATTTTGATGTAACCTTAAGGGACTTTTTAGGGTCCGAAAAAACAAAATTTACGCAAATTTAATATTTTTTTCAGACGATTATTTATTTTTAGAGAATATCATATGGAATGTCAAATTTCATCCGCAAAATCAGAATCATTTTGAAGACCCCCTTCCCCATCTGAATGGGTTCCACCAATCCAAATTTATGTCTAGAGTATTCAAAAAATGAATTTAGATTCAATTTTCCTTTCCTTTTAATAACCCACTGCTGATCCGAGTCTTCTCAGAAAGAGGAGGGTCATATTCTGCCAACCCGCCAACTCTCAGAACTTTCTCAATGAGTCTTACAATCTAACACTATGTTTTATTTATAGGTTCCATTAATGGCGGATGAAATAGATATAAGTCCATGGAAAAACCTTTTAATGAAGTTCGCGCAGGTCCACGTTTGTTTGGAACATCTTTATCGTGCAGAAACCTGTTTGAGAGCAGATTTTGGTAAGACCTCATAGAGCTATAAGGGAAAGAATATAGTTCTCATATCTGTTTGAGGCCCCTCAGGTATTACGTAAGCATTGAAGAGGGGCAAGGGGTCCTTGTTTTGCTAATTTTTATGACATGAGTGATGACTAGTAGGCTGCATAGTGTTTACGTCAGCGATAAAAAATTAAACACGTGAAAGCTCAGAGTGAAATAGAATGAGGAGGAAGTGGAGGGGTGAGGGTTTTACGTAATACTTACCAGCTTACCCTTTGTAAAAAAAACTCATCTAATATCACAAAGGTTTTTAGTTCCATCAATATTTTTTTGCTGTTGGTAAACTAATTGCGTCATATATCGATGTATGAAGACGATTGTTTCTCAGCCGCAAAATAAACTTTGTCTTTTAATAAATGTATTTTCTAGCACAATTAAAACCAATGGCGTCGAAGCTTCTAGAATACTACACATCAGAAAAATCTCCAATTAAAACAGTTGGGCAGTTATTAAGTGATCCGGTACAAAAAATTTGCATACCCATTGCGAATAGTGTTGTACAAGATCATTTGAAGTAAGTGTATTTATTTCTATGTATAGTCTATTAAACTGTTACAATTTAAGGACCATTTTTTAGAGGACGCAATTTTATTTTAGGGACATGTGTGGGAGGTCAATAGAAGCTTAACCTCCAGTTTGTGGGGTCGCCACCTTTGTCCCCCAGCTATCTTGGAAAATTTGATTGAATTGATTTTTTTTTCTATTATAAATATATTCTTAAAATAATTTTTGTTAAATCCGTACAACTTCACTTATTTTGTTGTAGTTTGCACCCCTTTTTTCCAAGATGGCGGCCGGGGGACAAGGGTGGAGACCCTACAAACTTGAGGTTAAGCTTCTATTGACCCCCTCAACACTTTGGGAGTTTGACAAGGGACCTCCACTTTGACACATGACCCCCACTTTGACACATGTCTCAAAAATAAAATTGCGTCCTCTAAAGATGCAAAGCTCATGTAACTTTTCAATGGACTAGTAATATATATGTGGAACAAATAATAGTCAACAGCAGATACTTTTCTTAAATATAAAATTCTTGTGTCGCGTGTTTGCTACCAAACTTCTCCGAAACGGCAGGACCGATTTTCATGAAATTTTGTGTGCATATCGGGTAGGTCTGAGTCTGTATTTTTTATATCCCTAAATGATAAGGGTAGCCCACCCCAAATTTTTTAAATATATATTCTAAAACAACGTTAGCCGGGTCAGCTAGTAACTTCTAAAAATAATTCAATATATGAAACAATTGTTTCTACTCGGAATGAAAATAATCGGAATGATAAAGTCCTTGATAGACAATTCAGAAGTAAAACTACAAAATTGTTATTATGTGTCTGATAACACAATTATCTTAATAAAAACTTAAATCTAGAATATTTTATTCTGGTGACATGTTTTGTCTCTTTCTTACCACTGACTATCGTTAACTCCTTCCCTTACTACTAATGGTAGCTGGCGCTATAATCAATTCGGATTTCAATTATTAAATATACAGCGCCATCTAGTTAACTACTCTTGAACTTTAACTGTACTGTTTTCAAGGATTATCTTTTGTTGCAATTTTAAAAGTGTGCGAAAGATGGCGTTCATTTTACACTTTTCTTTTAAGGGGTTAGGGGCAGTCAGAGATCTGAAAAAAATATGAATTTTCAGTAATTTTTTTTGGCCATTAAATAATATTATTTTATAAAATTAATAATATGACATCATTACACAATGTTTTGACTTTAAGTCACGAACAAAAAAATTTTAATTTCAAAAGTTATAGCTGTTTGTGTTGACCCAGTTCCAACAAAAGGTCCTTGCGGTGACCATCATAAGTACTTGGAGATTCATCTAAAATCAATCGGACGAAAAAAAATAGTTTTATAAATAGACAATCTTGTGTCTGATCGAAAGAATTTTTTTAAATTTCGATTTTTTATAAACCAACCAACTGTTGTTTTTATCACGAAAATGTAGAAATACTTTGCCTCAGGCTGCCATTTTGTTAATTTTTGAAAAAAAAAGCTTCGAAGAGGCACAAGATTGTATATTTGTAAAACTATTTTCTTTTTTCTAATTTTGCAAAAAATTTACTGATTTTTATGTCTTTGACTACCCCTAACCCCTTAAGGAATGAAAATACGCTTTGTAAGTATATTATTTATATTTTAATTCTGTTTTAATTTATATATGACTAATTGCTAAAAACATAACGGCCACACAGCTCGACATGCACTTCACCCCCACGTAGATAGATGGCTTAAGTATTTTTTACGCGATAATACATAGCCTAAGTTCTTCCTCAAGCTCTACTTTATCTCTATATCATATTTCGTCACAATCGGTTTAGGAATTTAACCGTGATTGCGTAACAGACAGATAGAGACCGTCTATCCGTCAATAGATGGCGTAAGTAGTATATTAAGTCGCACTTTTTGTTGTTCAGTTTGTATTCTTAAGTATTTTTTCCGCGATATAACATAGCCTAAGTTCTTCCTCAAGCTCTACTTTATCTCTATATCATATTTCGTCATAATCGGTTTAGTAATTTAACCGTGATTGCGTAACAGACAGATAGAGACCGTCTATCCGTCAATAGATGGCGTAAGTAGTATATTAAGTCGCACTTTTTGTTGTTCAGTTTGTATTCTTAAGTATTTTTTCCGCGATATAACATAGCCTAAGTTCTTCCTCAAGCTCTACTTTATCTCTATATCATATTTCGTCATAATCGGTTTAGTAATTTAACCGTGATTGCGTAACAGACAGATAGAGACCGTCTATCCGTCAATAGATGGCGTAAGTAGTATATTAAGTCGCACTTTTTGTTGTTCAGTTTGTATTCTTAAGTATTTTTTCCGCGATATAACATAGCCTAAGTTCTTCCTCAAGCTCTACTTTATCTCTATATCATATTTCGTCATAATCGGTTTAGTAATTTAACCGTGATTGCGTAACAGACAGATAGAGACCGTCTATCCGTCAATAGATGGCGTAAGTAGTATATTAAGTCGCACTTTTTGTTGTTCAGTTTGTATTCTTAAGTATTTTTTCCGCGATATAACATAGCCTAAGTTCTTCCTCAAGCTCTACTTTATCTCTATATCATATTTCGTCATAATCGGTTTAGTAATTTAACCGTGATTGCGTAACAGACAGATAGAGACCGTCTATCCGTCAATAGATGGCGTAAGTAGTATATTAAGTCGCACTTTTTGTTGTTCAGTTTGTATTCTTAAGTATTTTTTCCGCGATATAACATAGCCTAAGTTCTTCCTCAAGCTCTACTTTATCTCTATATCATATTTCGTCATAATCGGTTTAGTAATTTAACCGTGATTGCGTAACAGACAGATAGAGACCGTCTATCCGTCAATAGATGGCGTAAGTAGTATATTAAGTCGCACTTTTTGTTGTTCAGTTTGTATTCTTAAGTATTTTTTCCGCGATATAACATAGCCTAAGTTCTTCCTCAAGCTCTACTTTATCTCTATATCATATTTCGTCATAATCGGTTTAGTAATTTAACCGTGATTGCGTAACAGACAGATAGAGACCGTCTATCCTTCAATAGATGGCGTAAGTAGTATATTAAGTCGCACTTTTTGTTGTTCAGTTTGTATTCTTAAGTATTTTTTCCGCGATATAACATAGCCTAAGTTCTTCCTCAAGCTCTACTTTATCTCTATATCATATTTCGTCATAATCGGTTTAGTAATTTAACCGTGATTGCGTAACAGACAGATAGAGACCATCTATCCTTCAATAGATGGCGTAAGTCGTATATTAATTCACACTTTCGTTTGTTTAGTTTGTATTCTTAAGTATTTTTTTACGTTTCTTAAGTATTACGTTCTAAATTACATGATTAATTTTGATTTAACAGGAAAACGGCTCTTTGGTATCGTATGGAATTAAGTAAGAAGGAGAATTCAGAGAATCCCATTAGAAGCCATAAAACATCATACATATTTTCACAACTACCTGTATTTCCGCCTCAAGTATGGCAACATTTAGGTATGTAAGGATTTATAAATTTAAAAAATACTTATGGAGGATATTCAATGTGTTGTTATAGATAAAACATTTTTTCTAGAACCCCCAACAGAAGAAGTAGCAGAAATAACAACAGTAGAAGAACTTAAATATAATTGTACTAAGTATGTATATTTAAATAATGTTTATTCAAGGAAATTGGATTTTTTGAAATAAAGATTAGAATATCTCATCATCAGATCATATTTTGACCCGCACACAAAATTTGATAGTCTTTGTCCCTTTCAGTGTTGCCAACTGACCCATTAGCTTTGTAGCTAGATCAGTTGCAAAAAGCAGCTAGAAATTACTATAAGGAAAATAAAAATAGCAAAATTTATTTTGAACATATTTTAACAATAATAATTGGTAATAAAATTAATTTTATAATAATAAAAATAATGTTGACACAAAAAGAAAAATAGTATTTATTGGCTAAAATTAGTTAAAAAATTAAGTAATACACAATGTGATCAGTTGAAAAGTTGATAGAATAAATAATCTAGCCACCATTTCTTTTGGTTTGTAGCTCATGGATTTGTAAAAATAGAATTAGCTACAAAGCTAAGTAGGCAACACTGGTCCCTTTATTGAAATCGTACGGAACTCTCAGTGGCGAATTGTTTTTTTTATTAATAAATAAATGCCGTGTTGGGATCTTATTTCAATAGTAACCCCAATTTCATTTTAATTGTTTTAATTTAATTAATCAATCACATGTTATTTAATTTTGTGACTCAATCTTTTTTGGGATGCGGTATAGTGACTCGGAAATGTTAAATATCAAAGTCAAATTGAAGACAAAAAGGAAAACAGTGTTACTATAATAGTAATAGGTAATATGCATACAATTTTAAATTTGCCTCACATTATAATTAAGTTTTTTGAAGTCAAAACTTCTTTAGCGGCGCAGTTTTGTGAAATTGTGTACTTTTTTTTGGGATAATACATTACGCGTCACCATCGGTCGAAACGAAATGTGACGTCACATGACACGACAATTGATCTATTGGCGTCGATTTTCACACTGATAATAGTGTTTATTTGTTCTTGTGGTGGTTTTTAGTGAGTGTAGATTTGTAGTTAATCTAGGATAATGACTGAACTGGTGTTTCGTAAAACTTTCCTTATTGATTTAGTAGGTATAGGTTTTTAGTTTAGTTTAAGTTGAAATATCTTCACAACAATATAAACATGATTTTCGAGATACTTTATTCATTTTCCTTCTTATTTAAATAATTAATTTAAGATATAAAAAAATTCTTACAATTCATATAAGTTTAGTTAATTTGGTTTCTTTAATATTTGGAATGGACTTTATAAAAAAAAATAGAAAGAACTTAATAGTGTTTTTGAAAATTGTGGATTAAAATTATGCTCGAAAACTACTGAACGGATTTTAAAAATTCTTTCAGCGATACAAAACTACATCCTATTCAGGTAACATACGAGAATGTGGTGTTGCCATATTTATTTTTAATTAATAGAATATGGCCATTTTGATGCTACTGATCTGATTTTAAAAATTCTTTCACTGATCGAAGTCTTATAGTATTCTCCTTTTATCCTGTCTCTCGACACTATTATACTCTCTTTTTCTTTTTTGTTCAAAACCATTTATAATAATGCTTTAAATACCCGGAGCGAAGCGAGGGCAGGCCGTTCGTAATCCATATGAACGACTGCAACAAATTGGATTCGTTTTGCTGTTATCTATTGCCCTGGACAAGGTTTGTATTAAGGAAAAAGTGAGTGAGACAGAAGACAGTCAGTGAGTGGTAGTGTTCACTAAACTCAAAAAATCAGTTTGTCTGTAGCTACCACCAGTTCGGAAAGCGGTTTCCTAATGAAAAGAACTGGCGAGAAACTCAACAGTCTCTCTTTTCAAAATGTCATAGAAATTCAAAGGATGTGTTAGTGAACGACTTGAATACACCTCGGCGAAGCGAGGGCGGGTCGGCTAGTAAAATATTCGAGGTTTAACAGCGCAATTAAATTAATTGCAACATTTCAGTAGCGTTTCCTTTAGCTACGATAAAGCTCGAGTTACAAATGAAAGCAATTCATACAACGCTACAAAGTAAAGAATTCATGTTTACGATTCTTTCACAATTTACCTATTTAAACTTTTATTTTGAAAGTTACAATGGTTTATGGGTCTCAGAAGATTTTTATAGAATTAGTGACCCTTTCACAACAAAAACATTTTCATGTAAAATGTTGCCAAGACGAGAACATATACCTCGCACTGTCAAAAAGTTATCATATCTCTACGCCTATATCCCAGCTTCTAACTCTACACTCCCTACCTCTACATGCTCTAACTTCACAAACTATACGTTTTTAATAAGGGCGTCTATGTTTAATAAGTCCTGGTAAGTATAATCCAAACCTAAGTTATGATGTATGTAAGTTAAATAACCGAAATAAGAAAGACTTTCTCTTTACCCGTGAGGGGACGGGTTAGAATACTATTCCTCTCTGCCGCTGGGAGAGCATCTCGTAAGAGCCGAGTAACCCAGCACCCCTTGGTGGTAGGGGATCTGTTCCCCGACTGGCTTGCGACCACCAGCATGCGAATCCGACCGCCAAGTGTCATAGACGCGTTCCGGTTGAGCCGCATGTGGCCCAGACTTACCCCTTCCCTCTCCCATCACATTAATGCTGCGGATCTAGTGAACTCTGGGCTCTTGCTCAGGGTCCGCTGAACCGCAGCATTGTTTTCTTCATTCTCCTTCCCTACTCGTATCTTCGAGGATGCAGCGCATCGGCAAAACAAGAGATATCTCTTGTTTTGCCGATGTCCATGGGCGATGGTGGGCACTTACCATCAGGTGGACCATCTGCTCGTTTGCACCTTATCTACCATAAAAAAGACATGTAATTAAAATTGATAAATCATATAGAAAAATGAGAATTGATATGTAACACTAGTCTCTCGAAAATTGAAAAATAGTTTTATTTGCTTATAAATAAAATCAAACCCTTTTAAGAACTTATCTACCCGTCTACTAACGTCTTACTTAATTGTGAGTTTTGTCGTAGCCTCCCAAAGGTCGGGAGCTACATTAAAAAAACCAAGTTATGAGGGTTCAAAAAAACGAAGCGCTTCGAGAAAAGGCCCTTGCGCTTGTCTTGGCGGGGGCACCACCATGCCCCCAGATATTGTTAGTACCTACTGAAAAATACTACGTTAGATTTCTCTGTGTTTTGAAGTATTTTTTTATAAATAAATTGCTGATCGATTGTTTTGCTAAAACTCGAGAATGAGAGAGATGAGTTTAGCTAATTTTGATCTTGAAATATTTGTGGAAGTTAAGGGAAGGTATACAACTTTTACCCGTAGTCTAATACCTCAGAGAAGCGAGGACGAGTCAGCTGTTTTTAAAAAAACATTAATCAGAGATTTAAATCCAGTATCAAAGAAGTGTGTTGAGTAGGCATTCATAATATTTCTTGTATATTGTATTAACACATTCCATTCTTCACCCACGTGTCCACTACGTTAGTTACACGAGAGCCACAGGCCAGCACGGATGTATAGCCGCAATGCCCTTATCCAAAAATAATCAAAGATATGGTAACCCTACTCCCGATTGAACAGGGCAACATTGAGTTAAAACTTCAAAGAACATATAAACCATTACATCAATAAACACATACAGACACTCCACTTTGATCTTCGAGGTTAATAAACCGAATCGATTTGTTTCGTCTGCCAATTGATAATAAAGGTGTGGAAGGGTTACGTTTTATTTGTACTGTCTGTTGGGAGTACGAATTCGACAACCTCAGCGTAGGGAGGATTTGAATATTAATCAATTTCAAAATCGGTTCAACCGTTTTAATGTCCCTAGGTGGGTCTGGTCCTCCAGACTATTAAGAAAGATTTTTTTTAGACCTAACATTAAGTTTAAACAGAGAACCTGGGCAGTGGAGGTGAGTGTTTCAATTAAATGAAGGGAGCCCTTAAACCTGTACCTAGGTCACAAGTCCAAGGCACTGTTACATAATATTTAGTTATTTATCGGTTCAGTAGAAGTATCTACGTTGCGTTTATCCAATAGTCCATTCAATATCACACCCTTCTTAGTTTTTTCAATTAGCCCCCCTTTCCTCCTTCTCATATATGTCGGAGGTGTGAGTTAGGTTAGGTTTATGTTAGTCTAATCTTATGTTTAAACAGTGAAACTAAGCAGTGGAGGTGAGTGTTATAATTACTTAAAGGGATCCCTTAAGCCTACACCTTGGTCACAAGTCCACTGCTTGGGTTCCTGTCATAATAGTAAGAGATAGTAACATTTAGTCATATCCTGACCGTGTTGCGCCCGTATAGGTTTTGAGATAGGCCATCCATCTATATCCTTTTTTTATTAGTTTCCGACATATATATATCGCGGATTCAAATGGATTCGATTTCTTGGGCTTATCCGTGTCCGCCATGTTGCCGATATTTAACTGTCAGTACGCACGTCTTGCGCGTCCGCCAGCCGAGGAAAAAGTGATCGACTGAACTGACTTGCAATAGACTGACACAAACTGTCAAAGTCGTGCCATCGACAATCAACCATCTGTCAATGACACTGAATCTAACACTGTACTTTCTATCAATCTGTGACATGACAGTGTTGCTATTCAAATAAATTAAATTGCCACCATTATAACTATTTCTCCGCGACACGGCCATTCTGACAAGCAACGCGCTCTCGCGTTGTGTTTAAGGATTACACGTGAGAGTTTCAAAGAACCATAAGAACTATCATCACCAGTGCCACAAAGCGTAACAGCTTTAGCATTACTTAACTAAGATTTTTTATCATTAGTTAAACACAATGAAGAGCTATCAACATAAGTTCAGAAATCATCTCAATATCGTCACAAAGCGTGTAAGCTTTCAGTATTCATTCTGCAAAGCGTAGAAGCTTTCAGCGTTCAATCCGCAAAGCGTAGAGGCTTTCAGCAATAATTCCGCAAAGCGTAGCAGCTTTCAGCATTTATTATGCAAAGCGTAGCAGCTTTTAACAATCATTCCGTAAAGCGTTCAGGCTTTCAGCATTAATTCTGCAAAGCATAGAAGCTTTCAACGTTCATTCTGCAAAGCGTTCAGGCTTTCAGCATTAATTCCGCAAAGCGTAGAAGCTTTCAACAACCATTCCGCAAAGCGTTAAAGCTTTCAGCACTAATTCTGCAAAGCGTAGAAGCTTTCAACAACCATTCCGCAAAGCGTTAAAGCTTTCAGCATTAATTCCGCAAAGCGTAGAAGCTTTCAACGGCTCAATAAGGACAAAGCGACAATGCTTTCAATCCTTCTCGAACAAATTAAAAAGTCTCCAGTCCATTAATAGATGTGGATCAGTAATAATTACCAAACGTCAAAATAGAGTTCATTATCAATATGATAAGAAGTGAAGTTTATATTCAATATAAAGATATCATCAATGTACCATTACGTAATGCCAATGCGTAACTTCTAACAGTCATAAATTGTTCAAATTTTATTGCATTGAACAAGTCACCTAATTCACCTATTTTAACGCTTTTATGATAATCCTCATTCATTGTCGCCGAGCACCTTCTTAATATACTCGGTGCCCGAGCGAATAAGTAGATGAAAACTAATCAAACGTGTATAGTACCACACTGTACTGATACTGAATTATACACTACAACTGGTAACGCGGGCCTGACACCCGCTACCGACACTATTAACTGTTAACGCGGGACCTGACCCGCTTCTGATCTCCAATCTCCCCTATAGTGACCCCAAACCTCGCACAACTGACTACTAATTTAATCTGAGTACTGGTTTGAACAACTGATAATACTAGTCTGTTAGCATCACTCATTCTACTGAAACTGAACTGATATAACAGGCACTGATTTACTACGGCGTGCTCATTATCTGATACTACTTTCAGATGCCACGCTTATTAACTGACACTGAAACACATCCGATCTAACTAGCACTGATACTGCTCTCAGATGCCACGCTCACTAACTGATACTGAATTACAAACTGGTCTAACAAGCTAACGCGCATGGAGAAAAATAACCTCTATAAGTTATATCTCATTCACACTAAACACTACTATACTGCTTCTACAACAATGATACTAATAAACCTAAATAACTGATTCTACGAACATTAATATACACTCAGGGACCCATAGCGACCTACTGCTCCGCCAAAGGTCCGAATAATAAGAGAGCCAAGCCGGGACGGTCCGCTAGTATTTAAATAAAATTTCTCTTTACTACCCTCACTACTACTCCTTCAAATTTATTATTATAAAATTGATTCTTGACAACAATAAAAACTATTCGCGAATATTTTACTATATTCGAGACGTTCATGAAATGGAACCATATCACCAATTAACTAATTTATTCTTGCACATAATATCAAACGCAAAAATGTCTGTGAAATTCCTTTCTGATGTTTTCACATCAAATTCACAACGTAACTTTTTGTTCTATTTTTCGCTAGTCAGTCATGTTTATGATTAAAACGTGATGACTCGGTCAGACTGATAAACTGTTAAAATTAATCAATAATAAAAAAAAAGAAATCATCTACAGTTCTGCTCGTCCATCCTAATGAAATAACTTTATTTTAAATTAATTCCAAGAATATGAAAACTCACGGACTACATCATAATTCGACTATATCGAAACGAGAGAAACAGATGTTATTGTGCAATATTATCGAGAATTAAATCAAATCAGAAGTTTGGCTAGCATCTTACTCGTAATAACAGCAAAATACAAAATCAAATTAGCTTAATTCGAAATACGAATTTTCACTCGCACTCAAGAAAATCATTAATATTTTTTTTTTTTTTAAAAACCAGGACGAATAAGGTAAATTATTTAGCATTTGAAAAATTATATCAATTGCCACATTTCCTTCAAGTGTTTCCATTAATGATACGATCACATAACACAAACATTATTATTAACCCCTTTTTTTAAAACCCGGTTTTAGAAAGATTCTAAACATTTTCTGGTATCTTACTGGACACGACACAGCAACTCACACACCAAATAAATTATTCGATCGAAACGAGCGGTCAAATATTTCGTTTATAATATCATAAATATCACAATTTCTAAGGAATTCATCAATATTTAGCATTTTCTTTTCAATTTTTATTTTAGTCTATCGGTATTTCACTGATTACTCGGCATCAAATCTGTACCTGTACTATTTTAAATCGAACTCCACCTCTAGATAAAGCAAACATTAATATTGAAGTGACCAATTATGTTATCACTGTCACAGGGGTGTAAGGTCATCAAACCAACATCAAACAACTTAACAGTCATATTAAGAAATTAAAATATTGATTAAATTATTATAACCCATAAATCACCATTTTTTTTTACACGAATACAAATTTCTGCTGTGATAATGGAGAATTTGTCAATAATTGCAGATCCGTATACACGAAATTTCTTTTCAAATGAAGCTTATAGCAAAAGCATAGCTTTTAAAATGATATTTAGAATAAAACAAATCATAATAATTAGGTTAACAAACAAATATTGTTACCTACCGGTAAATATCGAAGTACCTACCAAATGGAACACAAACAAAATAGAAACACAAGTCATCATTACGATATTAATATCATATCGATATCGATAATAGTCTAAATCTATACCAACAGATCGACACTAATCGATACAAATCCATCGACATCAATGTTTTATGACTTTCATTTAATGTAGAAGTGTATTCAAATTCAAAATAGTTTATCCCAACCAAACTCTCTTTTACATAATCACAATTTTTACACAAATAAGTCAGTAAGTCTAAAACGCCCGTAAAACCGGCATAATGCCGAAAAGTTCAACCATCTCGAATATTTTAATTTGTAATAATCGTAATCGATTGCGAACGTTACTACATTCGTAACAATTCAATTTTAATTCAAGTAATCCCGCTTAGAATAATAGGCCAATAATATGGCCTTTACCGCGTATAATAATAATATTTTTTTTTAATTGTAACAAATGTTACACAAATAGTAATCCATGTTATACAAAACGAAAATATTACTCACTTAAAAGGAGTGCGACATAACTACTCAAAGTATTTTTAATTAACACTGAACATACCTGAATTTCCACAATGGCGATCAGTTATCTTAATTTTTATACGACTTACTCCATTTCCAGTCGATCTATCAGCGCAGACTTATCAAGCACTTACCATCCACCATAACACGAAATATTACCAATGTTGGGTAGCTGACATCGCGTTAGGCTCGTGGGATGTTTATTGGATGATATACCACCGCTGCTATCGCGGATTCAAATGGATTCGATTTCTTGGGCTTATCCGTGTCCGCCATGTTGCCGATATTTAACTGTCAGTACGCACGTCTTGCGCGTCCGCCAGCCGAGGAAAAAGTGATCGACTGAACTGACTTGCAATAGACTGACACAAACTGTCAAAGTCGTGCCATCGACAATCAACCATCTGTCAATGACACTGAATCTAACACTGTACTTTCTATCAATCTGTGACATGACAGTGTTGCTATTCAAATAAATTAAATTGCCACCATTATAACTATTTCTCCGCGACATATATGTCGGGGATTTTAAATCGATGTGAAAGGAAATGGCAGGAGGAAGATGGGGAATATTGGGGAACACTAAAAGGAGGTGATGGTATTGAATGGAATATTGGGTAAACGCAACGTAGATACTCCTATTGAACCGATAAATGATCAAATATGATCTCTAACAATTACGAGAGAAACCTAAGCAGTGTCTTGGACTTGTGACCAAGGTATAGGCTTAAGGAATTCCTTTAAATGATCATAACACTCACCTCCACTGCTCAGGCTCTCTGTTTAAACCCAAGGTTAATCTCACATAAACCTAACCGAACACAAGGCTAACCTAACCTAAGGCTAACCTAACCTAACATTGTGTTTACTTAACCACGTGGCGATTACATTGTAAGGACTTACGTGACCTTGGAGAGCACTTCCAAACTACACTGAACTTGACACTATCACTATCACTAGCACTACTTAGATAATGTTCACTTCTTGAGAGACCGCGCACGACTAAGACTTCAGTTAGACTGTCGATCGCATATAAAGGGTCGAGGGTAGAGACTGTCAAAACAACGGAAGTGATTACTACCCCACTCCAACGCCATAGACAACGATAACGATTCGATTAATCGATAATCTTTTACTATGCTCCGACATATATATATATATATATGATTGTGTGAGACTTTTATTATCATCGCTATGACAAGACAATCTTCCTTCCTTAAGATCTTGCTAAAATGAATTTTGATGTTACAATGATCACCTTAAAGCTCCACTAGTTGGCAAGCCTTATGAAATTTTAAACTTTGAGATGCCCTTGTATGTGTACCTTGAAAGGAAAATCTTTACAGTAATTTCATTATCCTTCTGTGTGTCTAGATTCTTTTGATATATATATAATCGCAACGATACTATGAACTACATAATACTTTTAATTCACTTAGAAAGATACAATTTATGAAGAAATGATCCTCACTTAACATTATAAATGCGAAAGTAACTCTGTCTGTTTGTCGCGCTGTCACACCAAAACTACTAATCCGATTAAAATGATGTTTTGGATACAGATAGTCTAGAGCCTAAGAAAGGTCATAGGCTAGTTTTTAAAGCGAAAAAAAGGCTGAAAGGGGGGTGAAAAGTTTTATGGAAGTATCGTCATTTTTAGCTAGAGCTTGAAAGTTATTTTTTAGACTGTTGATTCGATATAAATAAATACGACATTCAAAGTTTGTAAAAGTTTTACCCTCAAGGGGGTAACTACGAGGGGTAAAAGGAAATACTAGTAGTATGTGATTCATACTGCTAGTAATCTTTTCTTTTTTTTTAAGTGTGCCGTAAAGGGATAAATCCAAAAAGAAAATTTTTTTCTTTACATATCTATAACAGTATACATATTATTTTTTTGCATTTGGTTAGTAGATCATAACATATGTCAAAGTATGACGGCAATAGTTTTCCAACAGCAATATTAAGTTTGTCCCTCAATCTAGGTTATATAAAACGTACTTAGCCCAATTTTTTTAAAGAATACTAACGTTATGGATCACATTCTACTAGTAACCCCTCCAACGAAGGCTAAGTGCTTGTGTTAAGGAGTGGGCCACGCCAGTAGTCCAATGCCTGGGGATTTGAACCCACGACCTATCAATGAATCTAACGCCTGAACCACTGAGCTACTGACGCTCGAATATTAATCCAAACCAACACTTTTATTACATCCATAAAACAATAAACATGCAAAAATACGAAATGGCGTGCACCCGTAAACCATTACAGCGTCAATCGAAGCATTTGTTTACAAAAATCCATAAACTTCGTTATTTCCAGCACCACATGTGTTATAACTAAATTGCATTATAAATATTTTACACCTACCCTGCCTGAGCCTGCCCTCATGATCTCGATACTGACTCATTATGTATGATGAATGTTCTGCTGAAATATGAAAAAATAAACAGACTGAAACAGTTTCATTTTTAGGTACACGTACTCGTGCTGATGGTATTTTTACTTCATTTAGTAATGTTGGCAACACCGGTCATAAAGTGGCGTGATGCTAGGCATTCGTTATCGAGGAGATTGTGAGTAATGTACTTTATTATCAATTGTAGTTAGCGAGGTCGAATGGTGAAGGTGAGATTTAATATATTATGAAAGAGCTCTTTAAACCTGCTCATGGGTCTCAAGCCCCAGGCACTGCTCGTCTAAATTGCATGTTATTATATCTTGAGTGTTACAGCGCAGTGTAGCTCCCATATTGATGATATAGTAATAAGTAATACTTTTTTTTTATGATAGACAACGGACAAACGAGCGGACTGTCCACCTGATGGAAAGTGGCTACCGCCGCCCATGGACATCAACAAAACTAGAGGGTAGCTGTTGTTTTGACGATGCGTTGCCGCCTCGAAGATAGAGTGAGGAGCGAAGAAAAGACTGCTGCGGTTTCAGTGGACCCTGTGCAAGAACTCGATGTTCATTGGAATCGCAGCAGAAATGGGATGGGAGAGGGGCGGGTAGATCTGGGCCACATGCGACACTTGGCGGTCGGATTCTCATGTTGATGGTCGTAAGCCAGTCGGGGAACAGATCCCCTACAACCAAGGAGGTGCTGGGTTACTCGACTCTCACGAGATGCTCTCCCAGCGGCAGAGGGGATTAGTATTTTATCCCGTCCCCTCACGGGTAAGTAGGTTAGCCTTGTGTTAGGTTAGGTTTATGTTAGCCTAACTTTACACAGTGATTCCCTTAGTTATTATAATATACTTAAAGATAAAAATAAACATATAACAGGAACCCAGTAGGATAAATGAATCTAATATATAATCTCATTAACCCAAAAGGGAGTTTCGCTTTATATTTCTGTACAAACATTATACTTCAAAGTTTATAATTCCCATGTCCACCCGTCGCCCAATCCAATCAAAACTAACTAAATCAACAAACAATAACTAAAACTGCCTTTGTTTGAAATTGCGAGTTGTGTCCGTATCCGTTTGATGTTTATTCTGTGACTACGACGTGTGCTGATTACTTCAATAATTCTCTATATTAAGAAATGTGTATGATATTGATTTTGGTAAACAAAGGGTTAAAATTAAAGCGGCTGACAGCTATATAAGTGGAGATAGTTGCACATTGTGAGTGTTGCCAACTTTTCCTATCAAAATAATGGTGACTAAATTATTTAGCCACTTTTTCAAGTGACTTTTCAACCTAAAGCGTTTTTAACTAATTTTAGTCAACAATTACTAAAATTTGTTAAGTTTGTTTGTAGTAGCAGTGATGGCCCAGTGGTTAAGACGTTGATATCTACTCTTAAGATCCGAATTCGATTCCCCACACAGGCACACATCTCTGACTTTTCTGAGTTATGTGTATTTTAAGAAATTAAATATCACTGGCTATAACGGTGAAGGAAAACATCGTGAGGAAACCTGCACTCCTGAGAGTTCTGCATGTTCTCAAAGGTGTGTGAAGTCTGCCAATCCGCACTTGGCCAGCATGGTGGACTATGGCGTAATCCCTCCTCATTCTGAGGAGGAGACCTGGCTCAGCAGTGGGCCATTAAATGTGAATATGATGTTTAGTTTGAATGATGAGACACATTTTAACACCTAGCAGGCGCGTGGGGTCAGAACCAATCACGTATGGCGCGATCTTCTAGCCCTGAGCTTCCCGCTTAAAAGGCCCTAACAGTAACTTCTGCGCATTCAAGGTTAGAAGCATACTTTTAAGTCATCAACTACAGCAACACTAGCGTTAGATAGCTTTGTTATGCAAGTATACCCACTGTATCGACAATATATAGCCTCTGCTCTGATGGATCTGAGGCAGTCTATCGAGTGATTTTACACGGTAAACATCGTCTAAATGCTAGCGTAGTTTAATTACTAGTGGCGACATATCCGAGGTTCATGTGAGTTTGTTAGCAACACCGTTTATAAATCAGTAATTGCGGGTAGTTCAGTTTATCTTATATCAAGTACACAATATATAACTTTCGTTTTAATAGGATGCAGTTAGTCTATCAAGTGATATCGCGCAGTACATATTAAAAAGTGAGACTAAGTGTAATGTAGTTTGATGGCGTCACAAGTCCTAAATATATACTTAAAACTTGCTTTTATTCAATTCAGTATATTAATTGGCTTTTTGTGGTTAATAAAATGTTGCTTAACTGAAAATCCATTGTATGATTTGGTATTACTGAACACGCTCACGTTGTTTACTCTGTGGGCCACGTGCGAGCGCGCTAATTATCCCTCTATTACTCAATTGTTGAGCTATTTACGGGTGCTATTGCCATAGATTCCCACATAAACTATTTTACCCATAAACCCATCCATTGTTGGAATGTAATCTCCTTCTTAAATACAGTACAATTTTATAATTTGTAAATGCGCCTTGAGTGGCAGTTTAATGTTTTTAGCTTGGCAACACTCTCTCTTACTCTGGTTGGTTAACTGTGTCTAAGTGTTTAATAAAAATTACTCATATTGTTGGAAAAATATTGACAGACAGACACATAACGACAAAAATAAAAATTTCATTTAGAAGGTCAATAAGAGATTTAAAAAAAAATTAATCGTTAGTTTAATCGTTGCCTGTTATGTCAAAAAATGGCAACACTTGGTAGATATACTCAGTAGCGGCTTTAGGGGTGGGAGAAGCAGACAACCGGGGCGCCGACATCTGGGGGACACCAAGTCAGTATTCCAGAAAGGAACGCCAGAAACGTAATTCACCCAGGGTGCCTAGACGGTTAAGGCCTATCCTGAGTATTCTTAATATCTTTTGGCTTCGAAGCAATAGTATAACAGAATGTTTCTGTCTCACTCTTTTCCTTAACTTTGATTGATGTTTACAGCCTTTGGACATGAGTCTCTAGAGGGCTTTACAATCAACCTCCACAGTCCCGACACTGAGAAATTCTTTATAGTCAATCTTTCTGATATTCAGTAATTTAAAGCAAATTGTTCTGCGTCACGCTCAAACACTGTTGGTCTCATGGGCTGGAAGAAGAAAAATTTTTTTTTAATTATATTTAAATAATTTATAAAATGTTTTTTCTTTGTCAAATTTTATTTATTTTTATTCAACATTCACCTTTAGAAAAAAACACATGTTCTTCTACACTAATATTATAAAGAGGAAAGATTTGATCTGGAACGGACTGCATTTGTATAAATTTGTCGGAGCGTAAGTTAGGTTTAGGTTATTTTAACCTTAAATTTGACCAGTGAAGCTGAGCGGTGCAGGCAAGTGTTGGAATTCTGTTAAAAGACGTTTTTAAGTCTACACCTTGGTCACAAGTCCGGGGCAGAGCTTGGATTCCTCTCGTAATTGTAAGAGATCGTAGTGTTTGTTTATTTACCGGATCAGTACCATTTGCCCAATAGACCATTCAGTGTCTTCCCCCTCTTAATGTTTTCAATATTACTCCTTCTCATCAATTTTCTTCGAGTTATTTTTATTTTGTATTCAATGTAAATCCTGAGCACATAATATAATTCAATGTTTGTTTTAAACTAGTAGATATAACATGATAAACATGTCTAAGTACAACATTCACCGCAAGCCTGACTAATTCATAACTCTGCCACGCATACTTATCGGAAAATTATTGTACCTACTAGTCAGAATTTATGTGGTTTCATTGACGTGAATGAAACACTGTGCTATCTATAGGTACAATATAAAGCGGCAATTAATCATTGTTACGTTTTACCTAAACCATGAAACTGTGGTTAAATAACTTAGCTTCCTTCTGACTTTACTCTTTAGTAAATTAATCTGTTTTGTTTTAAACTTAGATATTTTAATAGATAATACATTATAGCCGTCATGGCAAGACCATATATGCTTAAGTTCATACAGTCATACAATCATAATATTCAAGACGAATAAAACAGGCCAAGTGCGAGTCGGACTCGTGCACGAAGATTTCCGTACCAATATATGGAAAAATAATCACGTTTGTTGTATGGGAGATCTCCTTAAATATTTATTTTATTTTTAGAATTTGTTGTAATAGGAGCAAAAGAAATACATAATTTGTGAATATGTCAACTGTCTAGCTATAACGGTTCATGAGATACGGCCTGATGACAGACAGACGGCGAAAGGTAGCAGAGGGTGCTAGCTCCTAAAATATATTATCAAATGGAAATTATAATTTGAGGGCATTAAAAATTGAACATATTTTCTAATTCTTCATTAATCTTTAATGAGAGCTTTACTATTGATTGGAAATGTTGAATCACTAATAACTAAGAAATTAATAATGCAGAAGGAATTCGCTAATCTAATAACGACGACAAATATTCTTAATAAATACTAGCTGATCCGGCAAACGTTGCTTTGCCATGTAAATTTTTAAAAATTGGGGAGGACCACCTTTATCACTTAGGGGTATAAAAAATAGATGTTGACCGATTCTCTGACCAACCAGAGAACCAGATGCGCACAAAATTTCATAAAAATCGGTCGCGCCGTTTCGGAGGAATTTGGTAACAAACACCGCGACACGAGAATTTTATACACAGATATTATTATATAAGTATACAATTATTACGTATAAAGATCCCTACAACCTAAATTAGGTAAGTAAAATTTTCCCACCATACATTTAAATTTTTTCGAGATTTTTGATATAAAAACTTCTTAGTGAAGCGATACCGTGTATCACATATTATTAAACAAAACCATGCCGCGTCCGCAATAGCTAAACAAAAAATTACAAAAATTCATGTGGTTTTCACCATTAGAGAAAAGTGATTTATGAGTATGGTCGTCGAAAACTGCGAATCCAGGTCAGATCGCTAGTACAATAATAAACTCAAATATAATGTATTTACAAAGTTACAAAGCTAATAAGATGACCCGTCGGTCACCTACTCGTAGCTAGCCTCGTTCAAACTAATTACATTATAGTGGATAATAACCGTACAATGAAAGGACAGACTAATCTGTCTTAACCCACAGATTAGCCGCTTGTCACGTCTGGACACTTGGGGTTTATTTTGTATACTATAATATTATTGAATTAAATAACTTAAATTGATGCTTGCACTATTTGTGACCCCCTATAAGGAACTAGGAAAACTTGATGTGCGAGTCGGACTCGCACACGAAAGGTTCCGTTCCAATATTTGGCAAATTTGTTGTATACGAGCCCCCCTTAAATATTGATTATATTCTGTTAGTAGTATTTGTTGTTGTAGGTACAATCATCACGACCCTTCAATGGCCCACTGCTGAGCCGGGTCTCCTCCTCAGAATGAGGAGGGTATTAGGCCATAGTCCACCACGCTGGCTCAGTGCGGGTTGGTAGACTTCAAACACCTTTGAGAGCTTTTTAAGGGAACTCTCAGGAGTGCAGGTTTCCTCACGATGTTTTCCTTCACCGTTAAAGCAAGTGATATTTAATTGCTTAAAACACACATAACTCAGAGGTGTGTGCCCAGGATCGAACCTCGGACCTCCCGAGTAAGACTTGAAGTCTCAACCACTGGGCCATCACTGCTTTTTTTTAGGTACAATAGAATTACATCATTTGTGACAATTTCAACAGTCTAGCTATCAGCTCGATGACAAGCGGACGCACGGACAGCGGAGTCTTAGTCCCGTTTTTACCCTAGTTCCGTACTCAAATAGAAGATTTTAAATCTAAGATTTGACTTTACGAAATCCCTTAATAATTAGAATAATCAAAACAGCAACGTACGGAATATTTTTGATGTAAGGATAGTCAATCATAGATATGATCATGGAAGCTGCATCCTAACCTTGGAAAGTAATGTTTTATGGTGCAAAAACTTTGCAAATATTTACCGGCTTCATTGCTTTAAACCTATTTTCACCATAAAGCAAAAGATCAGGAAATAAAAAATCTTTATCTTTGTATACCTAGAAAGATATTATGGTTTTCTGCTTTAATCGGAAAAGACAGAAGCTCAGGATCAAGAAGCACTCGATCACGTAGCAAAGGGATCATAATTTTGATCCTAAGAAACTATTTGATATCCTCTTATAGGACGTGTGGCAATAACATAGTATCGATTTTCTAATTATAGGACCCAAGATTATTTTCTTTCTTATAAGACTATAAATTGGTCTTTACGATGTAGAACGTCGATAACTAAACTTGCATACAGTTTCTTTCCAAAACTACAGGATGCTGCAGTCTTTTAAAGGAAAAACCTGTAGGTAACATTAGTCAAAGATAAAGTCAAAGTCAAAATTTTTTATTCAATATTGTAATTTACATTCTCTTATTGAACGTCGGAATCTACCACCCTTTCGGAAAGGACCTAACCCCGACCTGAGAAGAATGAGCGCAAGAAACTAAGCGGGGCTATTTCTTTTGGATACTTTACTTTTATCTTTGTTTTTTTTTTAAAGTCAAGGTTCGTTCAGATTATTAAATATTTTATCAATTTACCTTCACCCGTGATGTGACGTGTTCTAACAGAGATGAGAGCATTAATGTTACAGGACTGACTTGCGATCACCAGCATGTAAATCCGACCGCCCAAATGTCACTGATACGTTCCGGTCGAGCCGCATGTAAACCAGATCTACCTCCTCCCTCATTTATTCCATGAATGCTGCAGTTCAGGTAAACACCCCTTTCTTGCTATTCATCCTATCTTCGAGCAAAACAAGAGATATTCCCTAGTTTTGCCAATGTCCATGGGTGACGGTGGCCACTTTCCGTCAGGTGGACCATCTGCTCGTTTGTCCCTTATCTTTCATAAAAAAACGTTTATTGATAAATTAATTTCTTTTTACTAACTAAATCTTCATTCTCAAAAAAAGTCATATCCAAAATCGTCTTTGGATTCGCCTTTAGAGCCTAAAACTGAATTCACGTTACTTAAGAAACCATGGAAGTTACGATGATTCCAAAGTGGTCTGTATTGATTCCTAGATGATCATAGTTTACATGATACATAAAAAGGGTCTTAGCAGGACCTGCCAAAAAACCCAGAGGCGCTCTGAGCGAGATATATTTCTGGCACCCCTTTTGGAAATACTGACGACCAAACTAACTAAGGATTTCTGTCTCGGCACCCCTGGGCTTAGTAAATATTTTTTGTAATCCTGAATCAATAAGGACAACAATATGACAAGTGGTCTAAGGGTCAATTAAGATTCGATTTGCTTTAGTAGTTTAATAGGTTTAATTTTTTCTTCCGCCATATTGATCTAATTATGTTACTGATAATTACGGGCACCGATAGGACATGTGTCTAATGTGTTTTATCCATGAATCGATTGTGTTGTATTGTAAGTCACGTCGCGTCGCGACGGGTTAACAAGATTAGAAAATGTTACGAACTTTTGAAATGTTTTACAGCGCCTATTGGATACTTTTTCTGATCTCGATAGCATACGATGTTAAAGTGTTGGGGCAATGAACTAACTTCCAACGCCATCTATCAGAAAGTTATGGAATTTCCATATATCTAGACTAAATTTAAAAAAATAATACATAATGTTAGCAACACCATTTATAAAGTAGTATTAGCGGGTAGGTCATTTTATACGATGTCAAGTATACAATATATAACCTTTAGTGCGATAGATTAGTCTCAGTCTCTCTGGTGTATCCGCGCATTGTACATGAAAGTTAGTGTTATTATTTCGTGGTTAAGGTCAATCTTCTTGAGGTCCACGTGAGTTTAGTTTATTATCTATTGTCGTTCGCAAGGTCGAGAGGTGGAGGTGGGCGTTAATATATTATGAAAGAGCTCTTTAAACTATAACTAATTTTAATCGCTATACAATAATAGGTATCATCTACTTTATACTAGGAAAATTTTATTATACAAAATGATTTGTCCCCAAAAGTGATTAAAATTTACTTTGAAAACGCTGAATGACGTCACATGTAAAACAATCTGTCTTTCTACATTATATTTGCTCATTCATCTATGAAAATGTTGACATCAATAACGATGGGATGTCACCTTGTATTTCACGTCACGTTTAACATTGTCTACATTAACCGATTTATTTTGTAAAATCTTTAACTAATCTTTGCACATTTTGATAACACATTAATATTTTTTAGATTCTACACATTTAATCTATACTATTTTATAAAGAGGAAAGATTTGATTGTTTGTATGTCTGTATGTATGTTTGTTTGTTGCGAATAGGCTCTAAAAGTACTGAACCGATTTTGAAAATTCTTTCACCGATAGGAAGCTACATCTATTCCGGGTAACATAGGCTATGTGGTGTTGCCATATTTATTCTAATTAAAAAGATATGGCCATTTAAGTGCAATGACCTGGTCATTTTGTAAATTGAAGAGTTTCTCAGGAACTACTAACCCGATTTTATTTTTTTTTACAGATAGAAAACTACACAATTCGTGAGTGACAAAGGTGATTTAATGTTGCCATTTACATTTTTTAATTAAACGAATATGGCCATTTTGTCGTAACTAATCCGATTTTAAAAATTCTTTCGCTGATAGAAAACTATACTTTTCCTGAGTGACAAAGCTGATTTAGTGTTGCCATATACATTTTTTAATTAATAGAACATGACCGTTTTGTTGTTACTGATCCGATTTTAAAAATTCTTTCACTTCGGTAGTCTACAGTATTTCTGTCTCTTTTCCTCTTATATACTATCATTCTCTCTCATCCTGGTTCTTTTTTCTCTCTTTAATATTTATATTTATCTCTGGTCAGAATGGTCAGTCTCTGTTCGGTTTTTTCTTTCGAAAGTCTCTATCTCTCTCGTTTATTTTTATTTATATACCTATTCTTAATTTAACATATACTTTAACGTACACGAAGTCACGGTAGTCGACTAGTAAATAATAACTTTGGAAACACATGCTTGTATCCCTTCAGTTCTGTTTAAAATTATTAAGTAAGCAATTATACATATTTGTAATTTTGATTGCCAAGTTATTATCATTATTACATGATATATAATATTGATGCGATCTTTGTTGAATAGATGCTTCCATAAGTACTGACTGTATTGTAAATAAGATTTCACAACTTTTCACAGTTCAAATACATATTTATATCATACATAATATAATGCTCTAATATTGTTACTCAATATTATCCATTATGAGGACTTTGAATACATTATTTATCACTTTACTTTCAAATTGAACTTCTAATTTGAATACCCTTACAAAAATATTTTCATGTTCCAAAACGTCACATTGATCATTTTAGGCGGGAAATGTTCTTGGGATTGGCCAAAAAATAAATAAATAATTCCATACAAACTTTCATCCCCTATTTCCTATTGTTGTTATACACCCTTGAGGATAAAACTTTTACATACTTTAAATGTCTTATTTATTTATATTGAATCAACGGCCTAAAAAATAAGTTTCAAGCTTCTACCTCTAACAATGAAGATACTTCCATACAACTTTTCATCCAGGAGGGATTGCATCAAAAAGTAGCCTTATGTCCTTTCTCAGGCTCTAGACTATCTGTATATAGGGTTGCGAGCTATACTGTTTAAAACAGTATTATACTGTTTTTAACTACATTATACTTTTTACTGTTAAACAAAAACAAAGTATACAAAATACTGTTTTCAGCATCAAAAGTCTTAACGCTAAGTGTTAGACTTAGACGCACACACATTTTTTTATATCATGCCACAAACAAATCATAATAATGGACGTTTAGAATGAATCTGTTAATATCAAATATTCAAGATATCAGGAGTCACTCACTGACACAGACATGCTAGTGTTAGGATACACTTTTGATTTAAGATATTTTATAATAGTATCCGGGCTGTTACTATATATTTTACCTTCCTTTAGTAATTTTAAATTTATTTTAAGATATAATTTTACGAATTGATCCGGTGTGTAACATTCGGTTATTATATCACACGTTTGATTTCCTTCATTTTTATATTTCTCTATTGTTAGAACATATTTTGACTTTATTCTAAAATATTATGAATATCCGGTCAATAGTATCCGGTTGTCTTAATTTAGTTTTCTTATTTGGACTACCGTGATTTCGAGTCATTCGGTCATTCGGTATTTGGGTGTCATAGCGACAAGAGCTCCTGAAAGGTATTTAAGGACGAGACCTTACGGCTGGAAGCCGGCTATAAACTCTGTAAGTTGTATTATTTCATCAATCCTTTTTTTGTGTAAATTATATTGATCAATTGTATTATTGATATAAGTTGGCTGAAGTTTTATGTGTATTACATTTAAAATGCCCTTCATATTCCCGTTTGTTATAAAACTGATTGTCAATAAGTTTTTCATTTAATTTTATTTTATTTATAATTGTCGTGAGGCGTATGAAGTTTTTAAAAAAGACTGTAAGTTGATAAGTTGTGCGAGAAGCTCTAAATGTATTTAAAACATTAAATAAATAGAATACTTATAATTTTTCTAAAATACTATTTAATATTCTTCTTAGACCACTATATACTTTATTTCTTATAAAAAAAGTTGGAAACCCTCAACCAATACCAAATTTCATTTAATATCGGTTCAGTAGTTTGGCGTGAAAGTGCGACAGACAAACAGAGAGAGATACTTTCGCCATACCACAAAATACTTTATATTGGCTTTAAGAATAAAAATATCTGCTCGGTTAGTATTGACATTTGACTTTTACTAGCAGACGGATAACGAAGCGTCGTCCTAATAGAGGGTGACCCGTTGCGTCAGCGGCTCAGCGGTCACCCGGGTCGCCAGTCACCCGTTATAATGTAATTATGTTATTGTGCTTATGGAATATGAGATGGATTGCATGTTTTAATCTATAGTTCAAGCTAAAAGGCAACGATTACGTAGGGTATAATAACATTTTTGTATCAAAGGAACGGGTTTAAATACAATTCCTCTCTGCCGCTGGGGGCCTAGCACCCCTTGGTGATAGAGGATCTATTCCCCGACTGACTGGCGGTCGAGCCCCATATGGGCCAGACTTACCCTTTCCCTGTCCCATCCCATGAAATGCTGCGGATCTAATGGACTCTTGGCTTTTGCTCAAGTCCACTGAAATCGCAGCATTTTCCTCTTCACTCCCTCTCCTCACTGTATCTTCGACGTTGCAAGGCATTCGCAAAACAAGAGGGTATCCTTGTATTGACAATGTCTATGGGCGACGGTGGCAATTTACCATCAGGTGGACCGTCTACTCCTTTGTGCCTTGGCTACTATAAAAAAAAAGTAGGTAAGTTTCCATTTTTCTAGAATCATACTGTTTGGTTATAAATTCCGAAAACAGCGAAGTAATAAAAATTGTTTTTTTTTTTAAATTAAAGCTTTCACCCAACTTTAAACTTAAATTTTTATATTTTATGAAAAATTGAAGACACAGGTCTTCAGTCCTTTGGGGCTGCAATCCCAATCAAAATATACGTCTAGATATTTTGATACTCAAGGAATTAAAACTTATAGGAAATTTTCCGTTATCCTAGAAGCACATAATTTTGTATAAGTTGTAAGTAGGTTGAAAAAATTGCTATTGCTAAACTGATATGGTCACAGAATAGTTTTTTAACGCAATAGAAAAGAAAATTAAAAAAAAATAATTTTTTTTTGTAATTTAATTAATAACACAAAAACCTATCAAAACAATATATTTACGATATTTATACAATATTTTAATTTATTACCAGCCAACGTTTTTTCCTATTAATCAAACGTTTGCTTAATTGTTGGGAATAAATAATTTATTTTCTGAGTTTACACTATTTTGTGGAACTGAAATATGAATGTTTTACTTGACGTTATTTTAAGTAACGATATAATCTATAACGACAGGAAAATGAGCAGTGGCCCTTGTGGTCCAGATGTATGTCTGATAGGGATAGATAGTTTTAAAGAGTTTTTGTTGCCATATAATGTTATCTATATGGAAGCTATACTTTTTTTTTCTTTTTTTTTTTAAACGACACCACACAAGTTTTACCGATTTTATGGCCACCAGAGGAGCTCCGTATGACAACTGGCTCAAGTTTATCGGAACAGAGGTGAAGTACAGTCTTGTAATGAAATACAAAGTTATCAGTGATGTTGCTACTTTTTTATAGTGCGCTGGAAATGGATAGAGAGAGAGAGAGATAATTGAAACAGAAAGTGAAAAAGGACAGAAGGAACAAAGATAAAGACAAAACTTTAAATAAATTAAGAGAGGGGATCAGAGAATTAAAGTATGTATAAAAGACTATAGACTTCTCTCAGTGAAACAATTTTTAATAACGGATCAGTGGCAACAAATATATATGGCAATACTACATCACCTATGTCACTCAAGAATAGTATAGTTTTCTATAATTGAAACAATTTTTAAAAACGGATCAGTAGTTCCTGAGATTACTTCCTTTATTTAAAACGGCCATTAAACTTTATTGGCCACATCGTTTTAATTATGTTATCTATGGCAACACTATACTCTGTCATTCTGGCATAGTGTAGCTTTCTAGCGAATAAAGAATTTTTTTTTTGTTATTAGAATCTGATCTTTAGTTCCAGACAGACACATAAACTTAAGTAGCCATATCTTTTTAATTAGAATATTTATAGCAACACTACATTTTCAAAATCGGTTCAGTACTTTTCGAGCCTATTACCAACAAACAAACATACAAAAATACAAACAATCAAATCTTTCCTCTTTATATAATAGTGTAGAAATTTTATGAAAATCTTATTATAGTAGCTCTTACCCTTGACCTGAAAACTTTGTGTTCCACAAAAATTTGGTGTAGTATTTCCTTCTACCCTCTAATTGGCCATGTCGAAGCCTTATGTATTTGTGTTAATGACGGCTTACGAATGTCTCGGATATTCGGTAATAATAATAAATTTGGTAACTATAACCTATATTGATGATAGTTTTAGCTGTATAATGATCCTTGTCTAGGAAAAACTATTCATACTTAGCCTAGATGTTATTCCAGGCTATATTTAAAAGTTTTTGAAAAAGGTTAGAAATAAAAATTTTAGTGAATTTATTTTTAAATCACCTCCAAATATTTTTATTGTTTTTAATTTTTCACACACACTTCAAAATTTCTTTATGGCGTAGCGTGATGGTTATAGATTGACCATAATTGTTTTTGATTTGAAAAGCAACTACTAAAAAATAACCAAAAATTTTAATAATTGATGCCATGATTGCTGAGTCGCATAGCCCAGATACTGCTCTACCTCTGGATTGGACAGTATAAACTTTTAGAATTAATTATAGAGTTAACGAACAAAATCATTATTTTCAACTAGCCGACCCGCTCTCGCTTAGCTGAGGTGTAAACTGTTCACTCACACATGTATTCATTAATACTCTACCCGTAATTATCATACGAGTATATCTCTCATCGTTAATACAGCGTTCGTAACAAACGTTTTCGTTCGACCGTTTTTTCTCCGTCTTACTTTGCAAATTCGACTATCACGAAAACATCTTTTTATTTTCCGGCTTTATATATAGCCTATAACACTAACAAATAATGTGGATTTCTATTGGTAAAAGAATTTTCAAAATCGGTTCAGTAGATCCAGAGATTACCCCCCTCCAATCTCACAAATTTACCTCTTTATAATATAATTATAACTGCAGTGATGGCCCAGTGGTTGAGAGTTCAAGTCTTACTCGGGAGGTCCGAGGTTCGATCCTGGGCACCTCTGACTCTGAGTTATGTGTGTTTTAAGCAATTAAATATCACTTGCTTTAGCGGTGAAGGAAAACATCGTGAGGAAACCTGCACTCCTGAGAGTTCCCTAAAGTTCTCAAAGGTGTGTGAAGTCTGCCAACCCGCATTGGGCCAGCGTGGTGGACTATGGCCTAATACCCTTCTCATTCTGAGGAGGAGACCCGGCTCAGCAGTGGGCCATTAAAGGGTCGTGATGATGATGATGATGCATATAATATAGAAGTATAGATATCACTTTTTCTGTCGCATCAAATTTAATTTATATTTCCGTGAATATTTTGTGCTCTTATACCATGTGGAAGGTAATGAAAAATCTTTCAAAATCGCAAGTTTCCGAATAATATAATATTTTTTCTTCTACACTACAAATAACAAAGGACTGTAAGTACATTTTTTTAATAAAACGAATAAGTTTTATGAAAGGCATCGCTCCGGCTATTCTGTTACAGCACTTGACGGTATTCTCGGCCTACCTTCTTCGAATATCCGTTTTTGATTACAATTCTGCGAAAACCTTTAGCATTTGGTCTTTCGTAATAAAAAACCATTCTGTTGTTACTTATGAATTTTCAAAATAAATACATGGACATTAAATACTTTTCATATAGAGTACAATAGTAAAATTATTTCCATATTAAGATTTCCAATTTCCATACAATATAGCGTTATGCTACATCATCAATCCCACATGAACCTCAAAAGGATTTCGCTTATAATTTGCAAATCCGTCTAACTGGAGCGCTTAATCCAAGAAAATTCTGAATAAGAATTGTAGGCGAACAACATTGAATCAATTCAATTCGCAGCGAACTTGTAATGTTACAACTTTTTACCATTTAAAATGTCTGCTTTCTGATAAATTGTGAGTTTAAGAGGTCATGTCTGCACGTTTTATTTATATTACATAAAATTTTATATGCGTTGTGTTATAGCTCAGTGGTTGTGGGTTCAAATCCCAGTCATTGGACTACTGGCGTGGCCCACTCCTAACACAAGCATTTTAGCTTACTTGGAGGGGTAAAGGGAATACTAGAAGTAATCCATACTGCAAGTAATCGTTAAAAAAATCACTTATAGTCGACGAGCCCTTTTAGTTGAGTTTAGCTTTAGCCGGCTTAAAAAGATTACTTACCCAAACATTACTTCTATTCTTAAAGATATGTTGGGTTTTTCTAAAGAGCAAAAAATAAGTATTCTGGATCTGAAAACAGTTATCACTAATTTAAATAAATAAAATTCTGGATCGTGTTGAGGTTATATCCAGTAAACACGATGATTTTTGACACAAATTACAGACTTGCAGAGGAATTGCTGTCTTGGTCTCGTCTCGTCTCAAAACAAAGTAGAAAAGGGTGGGGAAGTTGTAATAAATTATGGACTTACAACTTTTTAGAATTAGTGTCCCCCCAAAAAAGAAGTATCAAAAAAGGCCTGATTATTATTCTATATAAACATATTGTAAATTAAAAAGAGCAGTTATAGTCTATACGCAGACCAACAGTACGACGGCTTGTCCAGAATATTTTCCTGGGGTTTTTACTTTACAGAACTTCAGCGTTACTGCTAGAATACTCGCGATGTAATCATAATCAGTCTGTCGTGATGGCGTATTTATTTTGCAATACCTACTTCTTTGATTGCTGTTTATCAGTTGTCCAACATTCAAGAAAGTAAAAATGCTACTCGTATCAATTCTATCAACATCATAATTTATAAATATCTCGGGAACTACTAAATGATTATCGGAATAATCGAATCGTCATCGGCATCTATGGCGCTAAAGTAGAATAATAATCACTTTAGTCTGCCCCATCTGTGGAGGGGAATTCTAGCAAGTCTCTACCCTTTATATTCTCGTACAAAGACAGTGGAGTTCAGTCTCACTCATGGTCTCAAGGAGCGGATATCATCTAAGTAGATAGTATTAGTCAAGTGCACTGTTGTGTTAGTGCTGAGAGTGCTGTCCGATTAAGGTCACGTAAGTCCTTACAATGTATTTGTCACAACGTTAGGTTAGCCTTAGATTTAAACTCCAATGTTCGTACCCTGGACGTCGCAGCCGGCGGTTAAGTCCAGGGGGTCCGGTGACCGGAGGTACGGGTCGCTCCGGGTACTTACTCCTCTGTTTGCAGAGATGACTTGCGAGCTACCTGATCTCAAAGGATATGGGCCGCTCCTGACTGAAATTAGGTTAGGTTAGCCTTGTGTTAGGTTAGGTTTATGTTGGTCTTATCTTAGGTTTAGACAGTGAAACTAAGCAGTGAAAGCGAGTATTGTGATCACTTAAAGGAACTCCTTAAGCCTACACCTTGGTCACAAGTCCAAGTCACAGCTTGGGTTCCTGTCAGAATAGTTCTTGTCATAATTTAAACAGATCGTAATTTTTAGTTGAGTCTGAGATAAAAAATATACATACAGATGTTTTAGCGATTCCCCTGTAGGAAGCTAAGAAAGAACGATTATTTGATAGCCGGAAAACTTTTCCGGCGCTGTTTGTATGGTATTGACTGCTGGAATGGAATGTTCTACTTTCTAACAATACTTTTATAAACTTATAATTTATATATTGGAATTTTCTTTATTTTCTGTTACTGAGAAAAAGCCAGGGAAATAAGAAAATTATTAATGATAAGCGATGCGAATGTTAATCAGTTTATTTTTATGAATTCTGAAAACAATGATTAAATAGGAATTTTATATTCCTTAACACGACTAAGTTATATTTTCAATGATTTATAACTTTTAAGGAAATTAATTCTTTTTACACTTTTAGAATTGATTATTTAGTATATGTGTATGATATGAGTTATCCTGACTTTTTTTTATCACATTTTTTGAGCACCTTTAATTCGGTATTTCGCCACAGTATTTTAATATGATTTAAAAAATAATAATAAAAAACTGCTTACAATATTACTTAAATTTAATTAAATACTAGCCTTATAACTGTTTTGAAAAGAGGATAACAACTTACATACTAAGGGTTTTGTACAATTTAAATATAGGGACAAACACGATAAAATTTAGATTTTCTTGTGCGCAAAATATCATCAAAAGTAGGACATTAGTAATGCTGGATTTAATTAATATATTTTTAATTACAAAAAAAATATAAGAAAACATACAACGAAGTGATAGGATCACAACACACACAAGGGTTCCTTTTTCCTAAAACTTAATAAATAATAATCTAATGCTGTCGTCTGATGGACGTAACGTTCTATATAATATTTAATGTCAAACGTATATTATAAATGTATATTAATAAATTAAATTAAATTAATTTTGCTTACGTAATACTTGAATCTCTTAAACTCAAGTGTGATAGAGGATTATAATATCCACGAAAGTCAATTTCGAATATAACTGGTGTATGTGCCAGTTTTTCTCAAGCCGTGAATGAGGTCGCAGAGACGTCGGGAACCGTATTTTACTTGTTACTTAAGGTTCCAACGTTCGCTATTAATTCATAGAGGCCTTACAATTTTTTCAGTTTATTCCTTTTTCTCTTTCTTGAATGGAATTCTTCAGGTTTGAAATTACTGTATAAGCCACAATTCGTTTTGTTTAGAAATCGAGTTACAGTAGGAATTTCTAATTTTCTGCAATTAACTATTTTATTACCTACTATTCTATTATTTTTAGATAGTGTATGAGCCTTTGAAAATGGTAAAAAGTAAAAAAAATTATAGAAGGATGAAACATGACATAAAAAGGTAAGCTTTAAAAATTATTTTTTTGCAGAAGTTAAAAATTAATAACAAAAAATTTGACGATTTGAATTTTTCACATAAATTTTGAGGTTATGTGAAAAAAGTGTAAATACAAAAGTGGTTGATCTTATTATTATCTACAACTTTGCATTACAACTTTTTTCCAGAGGACTTGTAGTTTTGCAGGAAATCGAGGTAAGCCTTTTTATACCCTTAAAACCCACCCCTTTTTCACTTACCGACCTCAGATTGCCCGTGTATTTTTTTTCCTTTTATTTTTATTATATTCTTTTCCTTTTAAAAAAATTAATTAAAATTAAAAAAAATTATCAACATTGTTCTGTTTACTAAACTAGTAAAATAATTTAATAAAAGTTGTAGTCCTTAAATAAATTAAACGGATAAGTTCATTTACAAAAATTTTAATTTTGATTCTATGTTCAATCCCTATTCATAAAATTTTGGATTGAGATTGGTTGTTAATTTCGGCTGTTAGACATTATATAAGTTCGGCGTGAAGTGAGAGACAATGTGACGTCACGTAGTGTGGAACTTTTTGCTGACATTTTCGTCGAACAATGAGTAAAAACACACGATGTGACGTTTTCGAAGATATTTTAAATTTTTTAAATGTAGTGTTAAGATTATATTTGATGATGCAATTATAGTAGAGAAATAGTTATATAAAGCAGTAGTACATCGAATGAATGATAGTTTCTTATGTCTCAGAGATAACAAAAAACATTACATAAATTCAGCTAATACAGGCAGCTATTGTTATGTGTCGCATAACTATGGGACTCTATTATGGTCTACATCATCATAGCTTTCGAGTGTGTTCGAAGAAATTTTAAATCGATTTTTGACAATAAAAAAATTTTCATCATAAAAAGGAATGTCCCGTTATTTAGCCGGGTCTCCTCCTCAGATTGCAGAGAGGATGTCCATAGTCCACCACGCTGATCCAGTGCGGGTTGGCAGACATGCCTTCGAAAACTATATGTGAAACTCTCAGGAGTGTAGGTTTCCTCACGATGTTTTCCTTCCCCGTTAAAGCAAGTAATACTTAATTGCTTAAAACAGACGTAACTCAGAAAAGTCAGTGTGTGCACGGACCTGGATAAGACATTCAATTCTTAACCACTATGGTACCACTGCTCAAGGTTGGAAACCTATCCAGTTACGCCATATTTTCCTTATTGGTCATGTCATAACCTTTTTAGCTATTAGACATCAATTTGGGTGTGTGTTGAATTTCTGGGATTTTCTATCAAAGAAAATTAATACTTCATAATGGTATCTTCATGTTTCAGTCTGGGAGTTTTTTACGGTATAGATTAACCACTTTAGGCCTTAGATTCAAGCTGAGAAGGGTCTCCTCAGAATGAGGAGGGATACGGCTTCCTCCACGCTTTCCCAGTGCGGGTTGGCAGACTTCACATACCTTTGAAAATTTGGAGAACTCTCATGAGTGCAGTTTCGTCCAGTATATTTTCCTTCACTATTATAGCAAGTGATATTTATTTTCTTAAATACATTGAACTCAGAACTCAATTAACCCATGGCCAGAATCATTTTTTTCCAAAAAATATCTTGTCCCAGTTATTTCAAAAATAGTGTATTGCCAAATAAAATATGGGTTAGAGATTAAGTAATGCTCATAGTTTGGTAGGTCAAAAGATTTTTTAACCTAATTGTTAAATGGGGACACTAGGCTAACGACAATAGAGGCCTTACCTATTGCGACCAACGTTTTTAATTTACTCGGAAAAGTGCTATTACTATTTTTAGATCTGTCTATTTGTACACAGAGAAAAGTTCTATATATTTTTTACTTAAAGGGGATTTTTTTTAAATACGTATAATATTGTTCCTTGTGACAGTGTCTGTTAAGCAAATGATGATATTTTTACAACAGTTTACCTGTTAGATTTACCAACTAGAAATTACGCTGCTACCCATATGTGTGCTTAGGCTAAATCACAATTTTTTATACAGCGTTTAGTAATTTTGGAGTTGAGGTTTTATGTATATAAACTGATAGGTACTGAATAGAGATAATTAAGTAGTTTTTTACTGTAAATTTATTATATTAAATTTCGGTAACCTCAATGATAAGGCTCTCTGCCGCTATGCGAGCATCTCATAAGAGGCGATCAGACTTATTCCCCCCCTCCTATGTCGTTAATGCTCGGTTCCCTCTACACGCTCTAGTCTCCTCGCTCTATCTTCGAGGTGACAACGTATCGTCAAAACAAACGTCACTTTCTTGTATTATCGATGTCCATGGGCGACGGTGGTCATCTACCATCAGATGGGCCGTCTGTTCGTTTGCCCCTTAACTGCCATAAAAAAAGGGAAAATTATGTGATAGGGGACGCAGTTGGTATTAACAGGCCTTTACGATTAGGTTACAATATGCACTCAATTTTTTAATTAATAAAAATAATTTTACTTCACACAAAACGTTTCAACATTAAAGAAAATAGATTGTACCATGGTTTCCATGTCAGTAGATTCAGTCTGGGTCAAAATATCTCTGCTGGGAATCCATCTTTACAATATACTTACTTACTTAGTGGTAGAAATAAAAATATTCGTCGCACTGAAGTCAAAACGTTGGGTCACACTATTGATATAGAATGAGCCAGCTGACGATCAATGCTTTATAGCCTAAGAACAGTAGCGCTGGAAATGGAGCAAAATAATTTTTAAAGCTTTCTAATTATTTGAAATAAAAAAATTTTAATATCCGAAAATAACTATTTCACTTGATATCTTCTCTTATATAAAATAAGATAATTATATATTAGTCAACCCGTCCCGTCGTCGCCCGGGTGGAATTTTACGTGTATTTAGGTACAATTTCAAATTCTACTTTTCAACACTAACGTAATTTATATATGACTAATTCCCAAAGACAACAAAATAACAGCTCGACATGCACTTCAATGCCACACCGATAGATGGCGTAATCAATTCAAGCTCTAATTTATCTATGTGACCGAATTTCATGAAAATTGGTTCAGTAATTTAAGCGTGATTGTATAACAAACAAGACAGACCTTCTATCCGTCAATAGATGGCGTAAGTGGTAAATTCAATCACACTATAAGTATTTCCTACGTTTCTTAAGTTTTTTAGAAATTATAATATTAGTTAGAAACTTAGGATTAGCAACACTTTTTATAGGCTTTGATTGGTTAGTATTGATTTGTTTGACAAGTGATTTTATAGAGTTAATAATGTGCAAGTATTGTTGAGCTTTATTGAGGATTATATACTTCGTACTGGGTCGCAACCCCCAAGCAAAGCATCTTGTCTAAATTCCATACAGTCCATTTTATCATTATAGTTTAAGTATACATATATTACCGTCAACATAACTTACATTATTATTATATCGAGAAATCTTTATGCGTTTACATATAAGTGACGTTATAGACGTTAGGGTAGTTTGATAAATTAACATTCATTATATTTTGATGGCTAATAATCATTTCTGTTGTATGTTCTGAGTAACAATATTGTTTATTTCCCTCACGCGTTCTCTATGTTTGGAAACAATTACCGGTTTGATTCAGAGCTGAGCTTTCGGGTCTTTGCATAATCAGTCCAGAAATTGGTAAATTGTAAAGTAACAAACGATTTCATACAATGATCATAAAAAAAGTAGTGCAAAATTTAGTGAGTGATTGTTATATTATTATAAAAGGCTTTAAACCTACACCTGGGTTACAATTCTAAGGCTCTGAGGAGCTACATGTCTAAAGTGCATTTTATTATTATCTTATATATAAAATTCTCATGTCACAATGTTAGTTACCATACTCCTCCGAAACGGCTCGACCAATTTTTATGAAATTTTGTGTGCATATCTATTTTTTATACCCCTAAATGATAAGGGTGGTCCACGGTGGCAAAACAACGTTTGCTGGGTCAGCTAGTTATATTATATGTATCACTTACAGTATTGGGTTCTTACTTAATGGCACCTCTACACAATCGGCGATGTTGATCGTCGATCGTGTGATCGTCAATCGGCACGATCATCGTGCTAGCATCTACATAATCGTCTGTAGTAGTTTGCCGATCGACAAGCATCAAGATGAACGTGGAATGTGTTGCTGCTGCATCCATTTATTTAATTGCGGTAGACAACCATTATGTCAATAATAATTACTGAGCATTTATTAGAAAATAATTAACTAATAAATCAATATAATTCGATGAAAATAAAAACAATAAATTGATACCTTCACTGTCCGACCATGAATATTCGCCAATTGTGTGGACACGTCAACGAACCATCCGGCGCGGCGATTCCCTTTGACGTGGGTCCGAAAAACCGAGAACTCACGGATCGCAGGCGATCACAGACGATGATCGGCGAGTAAGTATGCCCTCTAAACAATCATGCTCGCGCGTAATCGCGAATTGTGTAGAGGCAGCTTCATAATTTACTTAATTTTGGGCAATCAGTTTGAATTTGAAAGTGAAGTGCATCAATGCGCATTATAAAGGGATTCCTAAAACCACAAGCTGTGTCGCAATCCCCAGTTACTATTTAGGTTCTATATGATGACCAAATCAAACGGAACTTACTAAAAAAATCTATGAAATAACTACATTGCTAACTTTGCAGTTTGAAAAATGTCCAATGGATTAAAATATAGGTAAACTTTGAATTCAAAACTTTCATCTATTTTCCGAGTTTCGGCAGGAACTGAGTTAAAACTAGAAAAAATACCGAAAGCTTCATTTAGATAACATTTTTCTAGTTTAAAACAACTCTGCCTTATCCAGACCCTCGAGCCTCGGGCGGTGCGAACGTTCTCGTAAAATATCATTGTGACGATAGTTAGATTCGTTATTATTAAAAAAAGTATTATGTTGCATTGTGACTACTTCATTATTAAGATATTTAATTTACTATCTTATATCTTATACTAATATATAAAGCTGAAGAGCTTGTTTGTTTGAACGCGCTAATCTCAGGAACTACTGGTCCGATTTGAAAAATTCTTCCGGTGTTAGATAGCCCATTTGTCAAGGAAGGCTATAAGCTACATGACTTCACGCTAAGACCAATAGAAGCAGGGCTAAAAGCAGACGAAGTTGCGCGGGTAGACTAGTTATTATTATATTATAGCATAGATGGCAAACAGTTATTTTAAATTTTCTCAAGTAATTAAGGAGTATCCTCCTAGTATTTTTGTGACATGGTCTTAAGTTAAGCATTTGCTATTTTTAGGGTTCCTGGGTACCTTAAATTAACAAAAAAGGAGCCCTAGTAAGATTACTTCGTTTTCCGCCTGAAAGTATCAAGTTGAAGATAAGAATACATTAAACTTTTAAATAAAAGTAATCAAAGGATACGACCGTTTATAAATGTATTAATACTTGCTTAGGAATCGTAACGTATTGGATATTTTTGTTGATATAGAATATTAAAATTGGTTAAAAACCAATGAGTTTCAGAAGGTATACGCAAATGTAATCCAAAAACCGTAAAATTACATAACAAATATTTTTTGCAGATAGTAAACTGTATACGGCGAAGTTAAGTTTGTCAGTTAATTCAATTGTATTGAATCCTCTGTACGAGAGTCCCCCTCACACTTAGCCGGATTTCTTACATAAACAATTAATTGACTAATTTTTTCGAACTTTTACAAACATACGAATATCTCAATAATTGCATATTTGATTTTGAGGAAACGTTGATCGTAATAGTGCAGTAAAATGCATATTTTAAAGGTTTCCGTATTCAGGAAAATAACATTAAATCCCTTGACATTCACCCAACAAAGTAAATACTGTAAATCTCATTTTATAACCAAATGCGTCAATGGTTATTTTTATCTAAGTCCATTATTGTAGATATATCGCAGTACATCACTGAGGCTTCCAATAACTCGATTTGCAACCGTTCCACTGAACATCAACTAAGGTTTCTCTAGTGCGCGTGGTATGTGTAAGTTACAGTAAAAGCTAGAAACATCGTTATTAATAATATTTTCTAGTTGTAGTAAGTCTGTGACTTAAATAGGTATACCATTGTCCATCCAGAGTAAAACAGTTGAGACTCGGCGCCTAATTTAGCAACCTTGTAGTCAAAAGAACAGCAACAGCTGGCTAAATTGGAACAAAAATCCAATGTCATATTTAATTGTTACGAAGCGTCAGTAGCTCAGTGGTTCGGGCGTTGGATTCACGATCAACAAGTCGTGGGTTCAAATCCCGGACATTGGACTACTGGCGTGGCCCACTCCTGACACAAGCTATTTATTAGCTTACTAGGAGGGGTAAAGGGAATACTAGTAGTATGTGATCCATACTGCTAGTAATCTTTTCAAAAAAAAAAAAAAATTGATCACTACTTAACCCGACAGACGCTGTCCTTTATTAAATAATAGCCGACCCGCGTGACTTCGCGTGTTGCTCCGCTCCTATGGGTCGTAGCGAGATGTTAAATAGCCCAAGTTACTCTTAGTTACATCAACTATTTGCCAGTGAAAGTCCCGATAAAATCGTTCCAGCGATTTCAGAAATTAGCTAGAACAAACAGACAGACAAGCATTGTAAAAAATGTTGTTGTTGGTATATGTACCGTGTGCGTGTATACATCCATATGCACTTAGTAAAAAGCGGTTATTTTAATATTACAAAAATACACAACATATTATAATAGAAAAGTTAACATGGTCTTTAAGTTTTCTTAAATTTTCTAATTTTTCGCGCAACCCTTTTCATTTTTTTTCATAAAAACCTCCTGACAATAACAAACACAACACAAAGAGATTTAACGAAATCGGTCCAGCCGTTCACGCGTAATGCCTTGATAGAAATAAGGATTTAGAAACAGGACCCTATTACTAAAACTCCGCTGTCCGTCTCTATGACAACAAATTATCTCATGAACCGTGATAGCTCGACAGTTGAAATTTTCACAATTGATGTATTTCTGTTGCTTTTATAACAACAAGTACTAACTACTAAAAATATTTATGGGGGGCTCGCATTTGGCTGGTTTTTATTATTATGATATATAGATTGACTAGCGGGCGCCCGCGACTTCGTCCGCGTAGAAGTTCTGATTTTCTATGAGATTATAAAAAGATAATTTTTCCCGCTGCTGTAATAATCTACATGCCAATTTTCATATTCCTGCTTTTCAACCTCAAACTTTAAAAGCATAGGACTTTCATATAAACTTCAAACCCCCATTCCACCCCTTAGGAGGGCCACCCCCGTAAAAAAAATCTTAGCTGACACCTACCCTCTAGAGAGAACCTACTTTCCAAATTTCAAGTTAAGAGTGACAATAAATTAAACTTTCCCATACAAACTTTCATCCCCTATTTTACCACCCTTAAGGGGGTATTTTGCAAAATAAATTATACAGATTTTTATTATTGTAAGTTATTAATGTAAATACCGATTTTCATAAGTGTAACTTCAAAAACATAGGACTTTCATATAACCTTCCAAACCCCATTTTACCCCCTTAGGGGAGGATTTTCTCAAATCCGTTTCTTAGTGGACACCTACGTCCTAGAAGGAACCTACATCCAAATTTCAAGTTTGTAGGTTTTATAGTTCCTGAGATTTCGTGATGATCAGTCAGTCAGTCAGTCAGTGACTTTTCGCTTTTATATATATAGATTGGGAAATATTAATAATAACAATCATTAAATTAAAAAAGTCTATAAAATATTTGCATAGAGTACATTCGTCTTGTGGTATTTTACTCTGAAAAGATTTTCATAACAAATAATAATTTAAAAAAAAAGTTTCTGTTATGATTAAAAAGTCTAAATATACGATGAACATTGAATACGTTTTAAAACTTTTAAACGCAGGAAGAATAATGTATAGTTTTGGTCACATAGGACTATAGTTACAGCCACATTCGGCGGTCTTCTTCAAAGAGGGGACGCGCGCGGTGTTGGCTTTAGAAACTATAGTCCTCTGTGACCATAACAATACGCGAGTCTCACCGCATTATGAAGCTTCAAAATGACTAAGTGGTAATTAAACATTATTGTATTTCTTAAAGCAATTTATTGATAAACTTTTACAGTAACATAATACATATTAATGTTACGTGTAGAAATTTCTTTGAAACTGTGACTCATGATGTTAATTAAACAGCTGTTAGTTTGCTTATACTCGAAATTTTGTATGGGGGAAAGAATAATGGCAGTTAAAGAACACTTAGTAGTAAATAAGAGCTGTCTTATAAACATTTTTTATTATATTGTATGTATAATATGTACGCCTCAGGAGTAGTTTGTCGTTTCCGTTTTGATTTATAAATCCATATTCATATTATTTTCTGCATAAGATTTGCTTTCAAGTATAACCTGGAGGGTTTAGCTCAGAGGATAAATCTAATCTAAATTCTAAATAGTCAGCTGAACGCCTATCTACCTAATCATCTTCATTACCCTTTTATTTTTCTTCTGCTGAGCTCGGTCCCCTCCTATAAGTCTACCACGCTGGCCCAATGCGACTTGGCAGACTTCACATACCTTTGAGACATGAAGAACTCGCAGGAATACAGGTTTCCTCACGATATTTTCCTTCGCCGTTAAAGCAAGTGATGTTTAATTGCTTGATACCCGCTTAACTCAGAAAAGTCAGAGGCATGTGCCCAGTATCGAACCGAGTAGATATCAAAGTCTTAAGCACTTACTTACCTAATAAACTTAATAATATTAATGACCTACATCAAAATAATCAGAAATAAGAGAGCTACACTATTGCAGCCTTTGTAAATATTCTCCTTTATAATAAAGTACATATGCAACAAATTGAAAAATGCATAAACTCCTTTGAACGTAAAGGAAAGGAAGTTTTTAAACGACGCCGACGTTTGAATGTTCACTTTTATAAACTGCCAAGCGCAGTATCCTCTATTATAGAGTCGTTCGGTTCTTCAATGGATATTAGAAATAGTTCAAAGTGCTTTGTAAAATAATATTTGCATTATTATATATTGCAAATACAAAAGAAACTGCCGGAAATTTATTGAAACCTTTCACGACTATACGGACATGAGTGTTTCTTTGTTAATTTACTGTAACATGTAATACATAACTTATTATAATTTATTTATCCACTAACTATTATAACACAAAACTAGTTAACCCATCTCGCTTCCAGGTTAAAGTATAATCAAAATTGTTTTACCAATTCTCACATTATAACACAATATAAACCTTCCTTGGACTTCTAAAAATATTTAAATAGGTCCAGCCGTTTTCGAGTTTTGTCAATTCATTTTAATTATATGCTACCGCTACGTAACTCTTTCACACATAATCATAAGTCGGCTGGAAGAGATCTCTTCTAGGGATAAGTCCACCTTTGCTAACAATAAAGAATATATATGTCGGAAGTGTAAGTTAGCCTTAGGTTAGGTTAGCCTAGTGTTAGGTTAGGTTTATGTCAGTTTAAACTTGGGTTTAAGCAGAGAACCTGGGCAGTGGAGGCGAGTGTCGTGATCACTTAAAGAAGTTCCTTAAGCCTACACCTTGGTCACAAGTTCAAGGCACTGCTTGGGTTCCTGTCATAATAGCTAGAGATCGTAACGTTTAGTTACATCTTGACCGTATTGCGCCCGTAGCTTATATTATAGGCTAAACATTGTGATTATACGAGGCTTATAAATGATTGTATATCCCTATTTTAATATCCGACATATATATATATGTCGGCGCGTAAAATAGGTTTGGATTATCTTAGGTTTAAACATAGAACCTGCGCAGTAGAGGCGAGTGTTGCAAATGTGTTGTAGAGCTCTTTAAACCTACAATATGGTCACAAATCCAAAGCACTTTTCATCATATCAGATCATAATGTTTAGTTATTTATTATTTTTCAATAAGTACTAAATTAATAATCGGTTTTATGTTGTATTATGAGATTAGCTCGACATGTTGACTAGTATTATAAATTGAATATTTTTGACTAAAGCTTATAAGTATTTAAATTAGAAAAAAATTGAAGGAAAAAGGAGTAACATAATAAGTAATAACAGTTTAAAAAATAATTTTATAAAAAAAAACATTGTTACATATAAAAAGTAATTTATAAATCAACTTGCGGCGCCCCGTGGTTTCATCCGCTATATTTTGGAAAATTCACACTATATCATTATAAATTATAGCCTATGTGTTATTCTGATGTGTAGGCTATATTATTGTAAAGTTTCATCAAAATCAATTCAGTAGTTTTTGCGTGAAAGAGTAACAAACATAAATCCATACATTCTTACAAACTTTCGAGTTTATAATGTTAGTAGGATTTACGCTTTTATCTTTGCAATTACTAAGTTTTTATATTACAACTATTTTTCTATTACAATTTGTGAGTTTTGTTCTCAGAAGTGTTGCCAACACTAAGTTTATTTCTTCTAATGAAGTTTCTACAAGTTAATTATGTACAGTATGAAATATTATACATCCGGTCATCGACAAACTGTCAATTCTCCAAACCTCTCCCTAACAAATTATAACAGCACCCGGCAGCTAAATTAAATTTAATATTCCTCGTTTATTTGAGAAAAGACAAAATACTAAACGTTTGAAGTTATACTCAACGATTATGTTTGAGTAGCGCTGTTAAAGATAATGGATGATAGCTATTAAGAAATTTTTCGTAAAAGAATGTTGAATTATGTAATAAATCTAATTTTTAGTACGAATACTTTCTTACACTTACTTTCTGAACTTATTTATGGTTTATTTACATATTAATTTGCTTTATTTCATCTGCGACGAGTACCTACTGTTAGCAACACAGTTTATAAAGTAGTATAAGCGGGTTAGGTCATTTTATATTATGACATGTATACCGATGTGTAGACAATATATAACTTTTAGTGTGATAGATTAGAGCCTGATTATATATGTCAGAAGAGAGAGCCGATTTAAATGAATGAATTAATCGAATATCACGATTCTTGGGTTTTTGGAACCCAGACAGTGCCTTGGACTTGTGACCAAGGTGTAGGCTTAAGGGATCCCTTATGTAATTACGACACTCACCTCCACTGCCTGGTCTCACAGTCTCTCTTAGGTTAGGTTAACATAAGGCTAACCTAACCTAATCTAACCTAAGATTGTGTTAACACATCTAAATACAATGTAGGGACTCATAATAAATAAGACGTAAGAACTCACATGATCCTTAGTCCAAAATGTCCAATATCCGTTATGCGACACACTATTTGTTACACTTAAGCTCCAGGTGATGTTCACTCAAAGAGACTTATCGAGAGACTAAAGTGTACTGCGTCAGTCGGGGAATATAAAGGGACTAGACAATGGTAGCAATGCCCTTTCACTAGTGGGGAGAAATAATGAACAAAACGGAAATAGGGCGCCGGCATCCCGACCAATTGATAATCTTTTACTCGTTTGAGACTGTTAAAAATCGTTGAATATTAAAATGACGCGACGGAAGTGACAATTAATTTTCTTTATTATTATCCTATTCTAATTATAGTCCGACACGGCCTTCACTATTATCCTACCCCAACTATACCCGACATATACAATAGATTTAATATTCTGTAGCGAGGTCGAGCGATGGAGAGTTTGTGCATAGTAGAAGACGTCTTAAAACTTGCTTCTGGGTCTCAAGCCCCAGGCACTGTTCGTCTTCCAACTAGATTATATGTTAATGTTGTCGTTTGAGTATTACTGCGCAGTAGCTCCCATATTCCTAGCACTACTATATACAGAAGGGAAATTACCAAGGGGCCTCAATTTTAATTTCAGCTTGTAGTGCCCCTGACAGACACTTACGAACACATATCACTTGCTTTTTCATGTAGCACAGACTCGTCACACACTTCACCGTCACAGATACCAGCATGTCGCTCTCAGCTCCTCAACAACTGACATGGTGTGCGCCAAATTGTATTTGTCTGTATATACATATACTACCCTCAAATATGTAAATGTCATAATCAAATAATTATCTCAGAAACCATCTACAGTCAAACAAGTAACGTCATTGATTTCATAGTAAAAAATATCTAGGTATTTGTCATAGATTGATAGATAGATAGATATGATACCCATTACTGTACAGCAATACGCATAAACATGCAATTTAGACTCAGCCGAGCAGTGCCAGGGGCTTGAGACCTAGGAACAGGTTTAAAAAGCTCTTTCATAATTAATTAACTCTCACCTCCACCACTTGACCTCGGCAACTACAATAGATCTTAAAGTAAACTTACGTGGAAGCTTGACCTTAAGCACGACACTATAACATTAACTTCCATGTACACTGCGAAAACACCAGAGAGATTGATACTAATCTATCGCACTAAAGGTTATATATTGTCTTCACGTTTGTACACTTTACATAACATAAAATGACCTACCCGTTAACACTACTTTATAAACAGTGTTGCTAACATATTGTACACTAGTCTTCCATTGTTGGACCACACTTACAATTGCCACAAATCATAATTTTTTTTATTCATGAAATTACTATAGGCGCGTTCCACTAAACGATCTCAACGCCCCAAACGCTTATTTAGACGTTCCACTTGATCGCGGGCGTTGTGGTCGCGGTGTAAACGTCATTAATGACTTGTGCTCACTAGAAGCTTACGACGACCCACATCTAATCGTGGTTCGTTGTAAGCGTTAATTAGTAATCTGTGGTTCCAAAATTTGGCGGCATTTTGTAAACAACAAAAATGGCGACGACGTAAATAACTTTATTTGTTACGGATAGAGATTTATTAGTGGACATGAATGTTTCTGCAACCCATATTTATATAAAATCAATTTTAATTTCAATTAAATTATAAATATAAAAAATTCAATCAATAAAAAATATGAATATATATTAATTTAACCAATAATTATAAACTTAACCTCTTGAAACTATTTTTATAACTCGCCATTTGAATTATTTACGTTAACGCTCAAAACGCTCAATTACCCGTTCCACTTGCGTTAACGATCGCAACGCTCGCGGACAAGTGGAACCGGGAAAACCGCGGTCGTGACCGTGAGCGTTGAGATCGTTTAGTGGAACGCAGGACATCAAAAACTTTATTTTCTTTAAATGGCAATCAATATTAATTTTTGTTGGTATAAATGTCTGACATCGAAGCTTTACAATGTCTGTTAAATATGTTACTATACACGCAGACTAACAGTATCACTACTCGTTGACTAGAATATTAGTTAATAGTTATTATATTTGATATCAATACTGCTAGGCTAGTTTACTTCAGTTACTTTCACAGTATTATGTCTTATGGAATTTTACTGTGGGGTAGGGCCGCGGACATTGAATCCATTTTTATTCTTCAAAAGAGAGCTGTTCGGGCCATTTATAACTTAAGAGCGCGGGATTCCCTTAGAGATGTATATAAAATACGCCGTACTATCGTCTCCGCAAAGTCAGTAATAGCTTCATGGGGCTTGGTGTTCGCATCTATAATAAGATTCCACAGCCTATATTAGACTTGCCACTTCAACAATTTAAAACTCGAATTAAGAAGTCATTAATATATAAAGCATACTATAATGTACAGGATTACTTAAATGATGAGAATGCTTGGAATCTAAGTGACGTTGACTCTCAAGTTAAATGATTTGTATAACAGACTATGTAAACATGGCTTTTTGATGCGAGCGACTGTTGAGTTTCTGGCCGGCTCTTCTCAACAGAAAACTGCTTTCCGAGCTAGTGGTAGCTTCAGACAAACTAACTGACCGACAAATTTTTGACGTTTCAAAAGTACTTTTCAAAAAAGTCTAATTGAAATAAATAATTTTGATTTGATTTGATTTGATTATATAAATAGCATGACTACCTACTTGGATACTCGCGGTGTATTAATAATGATTTCTGTCATGGCGTCGAATTCATTTTAAGTCTTACCTTTTCTATCAAAAGCTACTCAGATCAATGTTGTCTACATCATAACCAACAATACACACTAATTAATGGAGGGGAAGAAAGTTACTACAATTTGATAACAGTGATAATTATTCCACAAAATTAGAATAACTGGTGTGCAGTCTGAATCTAGTTTTGATTTAATTAAAGTCCACCACAATAGTTAGAGTTGCAAATTTGTTTCTTTATCATGAAAATTGTTTTTCTTTGCAATTCCAACACATTCAGTAGAGACTTGGACTGGATTTAACAAAGAAAACGAGGGGCAATTGCCAATTAGTTGTCATCATTGAAGGATATTTCTTCTTTTTATTGGTTTTGTTGTTTGATAGTTCATTCTAATGTCTTAAAAATTTTTTAAATGTAAATATTTTTACTTAAAATCCGATTTAAATGAAACTTAAACCAACTGTGTAAACTATATTCGATTATGTCTAGTAGTTTTTGCGCTATGTGCCTACAGACAGTCTAATATTTTTTTTTAATTTTTAAAAATTATTTTGTTTTCTTTCGGTACTATAAAGACCGTTTTCTATATTTATATATTTTACCTTCAAAGCTGCTTACAATTGATTTTGCAGTGAATAAATATATATTTTTCTTCAGCGAAGCGAGAGTCAGCTAATCATTGGATATATCCAATGATTAGGTATTATAAAATCTGTTATTCAAAATCTTAAAAAATCTATATTCAGTATTCGCAATTATTCTCTTTGAAGTTTTGAGGTTAATAATATTCTTCTTCCTTAGCGACTAAAATGGTTACTTTTTCAGTAAAAAGAGGAATATCTTTAATGTGCTGGCAACACCTCTTTCGCGAACAAATAATGCTTGACACTGTTATAATAGATTAACGAATGTGAGCGGCGAAATGTTGTTCGAGACGTCTCTGTCTAATCAAATCGATATCTATTTAATCAAAAGTAAAACTATTTTAAAATAGCTATTGTTAGATATTATATATATAGCTAGAAAATCGAATAAATAGTTATGTTCTCTACAGAATAAATAAAATATTTAAGTTAATAAAATGTCTTTTATATGACGAATGTGTAATGGCTCCCGTGGCGAGAATAAAATGTCAACGCAAAGAAAAGGCTTTCATTTTTAATGCTTCGTGATTGTCCCCGCACTGCTTATATAATATTTTCGAGATTAAGAATTGAATATAAAATATACATAGTTCTTGAATACAAATAAGTCTTGTAAGATACAAGTTTTTTTAATAATTTATGATCAAATCAATATAATTGTTACCTAAAAAGATTTAAACGAAGATTTAATTAAAAATATTTTACTTGCAATTTCATACGATTTTCATATATCATCTTATCTTTTTTTTTCACCTAACTAGAACGAAAAGTTCCAAAATATACTTAATACTAGTTTCGAGATAGAAATATCACACGAAATTTGAGATGAAATTGAAATTCCTTTCTTCGAGTAATTAAAGCGTTTTTATTACTCGGTACGAATAGACATATTGTTTAGATTCTTCGCTGGCTATTAGGTTAAAGATTTTTTAGTTTGTATTGTAGATGCAACATATTTTATTATTATTCCACAGGAACACAAGCATTGATATCCGTTCAGCCGTATCGGCGTGACAAACATACAAACTAACTTTAACTTTCATAATATTAGTAAGATGTAAAATAATTATTACTATGTGTAGTATACAGTTAAATTCATTTTACATATATACATGCATACATAATTAATTAAAACACAATTTGAAAAGAAAACATTAAATGTTTTATTGAAATCGATGGAATAGAAAAATCAACATAATTGCAAAATTACTTTATAAATATTTATATTCTCAAATGTACCGTAGTCAGTTTGTTACTTTAAGCTCAATAAATGCAATAAATCTCAATCGAAATCAATCATCAGCGAATTTGTAAACAAAGTGTTGACTTAACGTTTACGTTCAACGTAACTTCGGTATTGACGTTCTTTCATCTACGACTACGAAGCTTGTAAATTGAAGACACGATCATTCATGTATACATATATATTTATTCTATGTATATCTTTATGTGTATACTAATATCTAAAAATGTTAAGTTGGTAATAATGTGTGAAAATTTCAGAAACATTGATATTGTTTAAAATAGGGTTTTCTGTTTGGTTTTATATTAATTAATATTTTTGGCTTCCTCTCAGCAAACGCTTTCATTTGATACCTATATCAACCTATAGGTCATTATACATGCCCCATATTGGTCTTAGTACAATGTCACTTAGAACCAAACCAAACTGTTACAAAATCTGTATATTTTATATAATAATATTTTCCATTACATTAGTGATACTGTCTTTTTTTAATTTTATGAAAACGGAGCGATTTCAGATTTAAAGTACTTAATAAGGGACTAAGCGTGAAATAATTGCGAGCGTCGAGATCGCAAAAGTTTACATTTTATTTCAGCGATAGTCCTGAAAGTGGAAAGAAAAAATGTAGTAAAGTTTCGTTAAACTTTCGTTTCTTGAACTCTACATTAAGAAGCTATTTAGAACAATATTATTAGTAATTTATTCTCATTCAATCTTCAATCACTAAAAAGATACCAATCACCAATTAGCGTCAAAATGTATACCCAAATGACCCAGTATTCGCCTTAGAGCTCGTATAAAAACCCTAAGCAATCATACTTCAAGTAAGCTAAATATTAGGGAATTTTATATATAAAAAATTTCACAGAAATTACAAATACGTTACATTTTATTTAATTGTTATTTTTAATTTTCAAACAAAACATTTTCTTACATATATCAATATGTATCAATTTCTGTTAAGTTCTACCTAAAATTAAAATAATATTTTTTAATAATGTTTTTTAAAATAATCAATAAATATAGATATGTCCTTTTTTCAAGTTACATACAGACGGATCGTCACGATATTTATTCCCAAAAAAAATTCTACGGAATTATAATAAAATATGTTTAAAAATACCACAGCGTCTGGACGTTTTTACATTGATATATTTTGAAAATAATAATAATAATTTGAATTATTTATTTTCCTTTCAAATAATTCTTGATATTTAACCTTTAGCATTTTATTAATCCAATTCAAGGTCATACAGTATAGAAAGAGACAAAAAAATATTTAATTAAAATGCTGATTAATGCTGCTTAACCGTTTGTTCGTAATGAGATATCGTAAGATCGTACTATAAACTACACTGAGTGGAGGGAGGGCGCCCAGGCTCCAGGGGTAGCTTACATAACGCTTGGCGGATGTACAACGCTCTGCTATCTCTGTCTCACATTGTAAAGTCGCGTACTCTATGGTGAGAATTTCCCACTGTTAACAATTCTACTGTGTTAATAAATTCCAAATTTTTATTGAAAGTAATATTATTTTATTGTAACTTTATAAACATTAAATATTTATTAATGCCTTGCACACAATATTATTGGTGTCTCTAGAAAGTAATAGTAGCAGTCTCTATCGACTATTTAAATATTCTGCTTTACTTTTACAAGAGTATAGTAGTATCATAGTAGGGTATAGTACATGTATGGTATAAGCATCTACTTCGGATTATTCAATTAAATATAAGCTGATCTGTCCTTGACCTGATACTTCACCGTTCTGATTTATGCTTTAGATAATCTCTTTTGAAACTTTGATACGTTTAATCGTTATAGTTAGTAAGTTATCATCCAACATTGAAAGTAAATTTCCATCATGACAATGTTTTAATTTTTTTTTCTTTTTCCAAGACAGCAGTAGCCCCCTATAATCTATGCAGTAAAATCATCCCAACCCGTCGCTCAGTTGAAGCATGAAAGAAAACCAAACCAACAAAATACTTTCCGGTTTATAATACTGCTATCGATAATATATTGAATGATCAGAATCCATAGCAGTAAAACCATATAGAAACATACACTTACATAACACTAGGTGACTAGGTGAAGTCGCAATTACGTCAATCAGCTATCGGAGGGAAAGCGAGCTCAGTGTGCACTCGGCTCTATAGCGTCCCGCACATGCCGCGCTGACATTTACGTAGTGAGCCCCCTAACGCCGGACAGACGGACGTGTGATACCGCTGCAATAAAAAAAATTAAATTCAATATATCGATAAATAAATAAAAAACGAAAGTATAGTACTGTGATTTTTTGAAAAGTGAATAAAAATTATCCCGGATTGCTATAGCAACGGATGACGTCAAGTTCAGGGTTGGTGCATTTTCGTTCAATAATCACCCTTCGAGCTGCTTTGTTCACTCGGTTTTGTTTATGTTTCTGAGGTTCGTGGTGTGTTTTGTACTTTATTGCTAGTGAATAAGTTAAGCTAATAGTGTAATTAAAAACAATTTAAAATGCTGTATCGCAATGTTCAAAACAGGTTAGTAATGTAGCAATAAGTATTTATTTATTATTACTGTCTATATTTATTTCTTATCGACATTTTATTGTTAAGTATATGCATTCAATGTCAAATCATCAGTCATTACATGTTTTGGTGTTGTATGCAAATGTCATGTCCTAAATACATATCTACGATCAGAACTACGCTTTATTCCTACACAATATATGCTATATTTGTATACCTACCGTCACTTAACTGAGGGTAGATATTGCTTCTGTTGGCTGCGTAATTTTATATAACATGTACTTATTATTTAGAACTCTATTTAATTTAGTACAAGTCACTTAAACTTGACTCTACATTATACGTAACTATAGGCAATCGTATTATTTTAAACGTAAAAACCTTAATAAACAGACTATCTAACAATAGTAGATTCTTACTAGATGTACATACTAGTACATAATTGAAGGTCTAACAATACTAGTCTAACGAGTCCTCCCAGGGTCTAAAGAAGGACGTCAACAATGATTCATGCTTAAGTTACATTATGTTGTATGAACTATTACATAGAAATATATATGTGTGTATAGGCATTAGCTATGTATGACTCATTTGTTGTCATAGAAATCGTGATTCAGAAAAAATAACACCAATTAAAGATTCATGGAATTTATGTTTTAAAATATCAGTTATATATTTTATACCTACGATCGTTTAAACACAGTTTTTACAGAGCGATTAAGAAAGAAAAAGAAAGTCAGAATTCTTGAGCTCTATTTAAACATAAACCTTCTACATTTTTTTAATTATTTTGTACACTTTGAGTTGTGGATAGTTTTAAAAAAATCAGACAAATTTGTATCAAAATTATTTATAGAAAATTCAACACGTATTATATTCACTTTTTACTTATCGAAAATTTGATTTTTAAATTACAAAATTGAAAAATATCACAAACTTATGTTGTTAAGTTGCAGTGGTTTTTTAATATTAACTATAACTATTTACTAATTTGTACAAAAATTTTCAAAAAAAAAATTTCCATCATTATAGAATTATGAAAAAAAATATGTAGAGTTACTGACGACTCGTATTAACACAATAAATTCTCTTTAATGTCGCTATATAGAGTTTCCTCTGCATTATATAGATGCTTTAAATTACTTTGAAGTTCATTAAAGAGTTTTCAGGGTTCTGCACCCAAAGGGTAAAAACGGGAACCTATTACTAAGATTCTGCTGTCCGTCTGTCTGCCACCAGGCTGTATCTCATGAACCGTGATAGCTAGACAGTTGAAATTTTCACAAATTATGTATTTCTGTTGCCCCTATAACAACAAATATTAAAAACAGAATAACATAAATATTTAAGGGGGGGCTCCCATGCAAGAAACTTGAGTTTCCTGCTGCACTTGGTCTAATGCTAGACGAATATATATTTAATAACAAAGGATACCAATCCAAACGTTATAAAAGTAGTTCTAACCAACAAGTCAAATTCCCATACATTTCATAATTATTAGCGTCGATACTTAGCCTCTTTGGCTTACTTACTTTGTCAAGGGAAAATGAGCTTTAAGTTTTAAGTGATACGAGCTTTTTAAGTTATTTTTATGTATTAGAGATTTGGCCGAGGTCTTATTGCGTAATGTATGTTGACATCGTAGTCGGTGATGGTGCGTGGTGGGAGTGGTAGTACCATTATGTATTCTTAAAAAACTAGAACTGACTTACTAAAAAATCTAAAAATTTAATATAATTTTTAATATAATTTTTTTTTTAGGAATATTTGGACCTAACTTCTTTATTTACAAACTGATTCAGATCATCCTTTTTTATTGTAAAGGGTATGTTTTAAAGGTTATTCAATTTTAATTATATTAGTATAAAACATTTATTTTTCCATAGATTTTAAATGCCTTTGTAGAATAATAAACATATTTTTTATTAGTTATCTATAAAAAAATATATACTGCGATGTAAAAAATTCTAACCTATTATCTTTATGTTCATGATATTTTAAATAAAAAAAAATATATTAATTTTATTTACTCCTATAAAACTACATTTAACTAATCTCTAATTATAAATTTAAAAGCTTTTATGTTTGTTATGTACAATCACACAAATAACGTTATTTTTCAAAGTACATTGAGTGAGTGTGTACTTGAGTGAGTTGTTTTACTGGGGTTAGTGAGTGAGTATATCACACAGAACCTACACTTATATTAACATAAGTGCAGTAAAAACTATTGTTTCGCAATCACTCAAAAATGGCTAAACGGATTTTAATAAAATTTGGCACACAGATACTTTATAACCTGGATTAACATATAGGATACTTTTATCCCGGAAAAAAATAATTCTACAAGATAATAAAATATATTTATAGAAAAGGATAATATTTTTTGTTAATTCTTAATACACATGCAAAGCCGGGGCAGGTCCGCTAGTGTAATCCTAAATAGTAATATAGGTCATTGCCCATAAAACCATATAAGCCTCACACAATAGTATAGACTATAAAGTAGTAACAATAAATAGTTTGACCTAAAACTTAAACACGTGCCGTTGAATGGCAAACGCATCGAATAAAAACTTGTTTGTACGTGATTGCAACCAGCTGTATAATCTGTACACTGTACTCTATGTAGGTAGTGGAACTTAGTTTTTTATCTAGTTTTTCCTCATATTATAGGAATTATATAAAAATGAAGGTAGTGTATTGTAAAAAATAAATAAACAAGTTGCCTTGGAAGATGCCTTTGAAATCACGTTTTAAAAATCTAATCATCATCATCACGACCCGTCGATGGCCCACTGCTGAGCTGGGTCTCCTCCACAGAATGAGGAGGTTATTAGGTCTACCACACTGGCCTAGTGCGGGTTGGCAGACTTCACCCGAGTAAGACATTGGAGTCTCAACCACTGGGCCAACACTGCTTTTTTTTGCTCAAGAAACATTGTACGGGACCCAGATTCAAATTCGGTCAATCATTTCCTCTCAAGCAGCCAGCTGACGTATATACCACCACGTTATATTCAGCTGACTTTGTTTTTCCTTCATAGATACTAGGTAAACTATAATCCAACAAATTTTCAAATGGGAGGAAATTACTGAGAAAAACATTTTTTTCTACATGTTTGGGAGGCTGCCACCGACGAAATCGCAGCTGACGGTCACGAGTAATCATAATATATGCATTTCACGAATTCTCGCCATTACCATCTTAGATCAAAATGTTTAAATTTATAGTATCTTGGATCAAAATATCTAAAATTATCATTACATATTCCTAAATAGTTAAAATCATCGTATCACAGATTAAATATCTAAAGTCTTTGTAACTAAGATCAACGTAGCTTTAAAAAACAGTTTAAATTATCGCAACACAGTTAAATATAACTGAAATTATTTCGAATCAAATAATTGAAGTTATTATGTGAAAAAGTGATGGAAAGGACATGACCACCCTCCATATATCCTATGAACGAAATAACATGTCATCATAACGAAAATTACTGATTTATTTTAAAATTTAATAATCAATTTTTAGTAACTGACGTACACTCCAGGATTTCGCACATATTTGAAGAAGTACTAATCACAATTTCCTATAAACCAAAGTCCATTTAAATCTAAGATATCATCTATGTTGCCAATACTGTAATAATACTCCCCAATGTACTCATGTAAGGTGTTCTTTTTACCCATCAATGAAAATTTCCCTTAAAAATTTTGAATTCTATTAATACGTAAATTACAATGGTAACACTGCTAACGAGTGAAGCACTCGCTTAAACTGACATACTTATGTACAAAGTTAAGTTGCATTACTTGTACAATAAGTTTAAGTGTCACGTTCCGGTGTGAGGGAGTTAATTACGTCATAAGATGTAACTTGCAGCGGAAGTGCCACATGTTTCACTTGAAAAAGCGTTTTTAGAATATAAATTCTATTTTATATCTTACCAAGCAAAAGTAGGTTCTATACTTTCTTCCTTTAAGATTCTAGACTGAGATAATTACAAAATTTGCATTATTGTTAGTCTTCTGTAAGACATGTCTGACGTCATACACCTGTTTTTTTAACCAGATAATTGTGTATAACAGACGTCACATAAGTGTACTTTTTGGCGGTTCCATCCGTCCGTGATGTTTGCTATTTTGACATATAGCAGACGCGCGTTAACTGAAACGTCGCATAAGAACCAATCTCATGTGACGCGCTGCTCTCTTCCCGCGCCCCTCGCTAAAAAGCCCCTAACAGTGACTTCTGGGCATTCAAGGTCAAACGTAAACTTACGTGCCGGTAGCTATAGTTCTTTTAATGAAGTGCGCATCCTAACTCTGAACGAGAAGTATACTGGTCAAATACTATTAACTAGTTAACATAGTATTACATAGTAAATTAATGTTTGATTACGACTAATCGATAGAATTAAATTATGCTAAAAAATAAGATATAATTATAACTGGAGACTCACTCTCTCTTTGTGGTCGCTCCCACGGATGTGGATAGTATACACCTAGTTTGGATAACCTGCTTCCACCGGTGCCTGTTCATCGCGTCTCTGGCGACCAAGCAAAACTTAATTGAAGATGGACCTCTCACTTGATCACTCCATCTGGTTGGGGACCGTCCCCGAACTCGTTTTCCCTCCGTGTTCCCCACAACGATCAGTTTCAAGGCTCTCATCACCCCTTCTCATTATGTGGAGACTCGCTCACTATTAAATCAATCTTCTTTTGCAATTTTTAAAGTAAAATATAATTTAATCGTAAATAAATTTGGCCTATATTTTTAACTCGACGCAAAAACGACGGGGTGTTACAAGTTTGACGTGTGTTTGTGTGTGTGTCTGTCTGTAGCATAGTGGATCCAGAACGGATGAACGATTTTGATTTTGTTTTTTGTTTGAAAGGTGAATTAGTCGGGAGTGTTAGAACACTCTTAGCTTAGAAGCTATATTTTTGGTTCCTCAATATGGGTATCAAAAGAAGGGGCTTGACTAATGGAATACTAGAGTGGTCCCCCGACGCCACAAAATTTAATCAAAAAATTTCATACGGACTTATATAGTCAAAATTTCAAGGTATTTTTTTCTTATTATAGGATTTCACGTTTATACCGTTTTTGTTTTATTTGTGGCTATTTTTTCACAGTTTTTTAAACTTGATTTAGGCTGTTTACGTTCATACTATTATTTGTTTGTGTAGGGGTTTTTTCTTGATTCATATTTTATTTTTGTTTCACAAATCTCACTCGTGATAGCAGTCGTATACAACTTTTCAAAAATAATTGAATGTTTTCATGAAAATCTTACATCTGTCTTTCATTTAACTTTCTGAAAAGCCTTTATAAACAGAACAGGAATCCTATATTTACCGAACCATTCAAGTCCGCGTCAAACTTTGAGATAAGGCTTTGCGAATTGAAATCTTTATTCTTATTGCCACGATATATATTTAAGCTGTTTTATAATATATATTAGTCGACTCATCTCGGTTTCGCACTTAAATTTAACAAAGACTAAAAAAAAATTTCAATCAGGCGATCAATAAACATTTTATTACTATCCTTAGTGGCGTAACATTTATTATTACAATATTTAGTAAAATTTATATAATAATAACTTATTCTTAATTTATTTAAGTTGCCAAATTATTTGAATACAGGTGCAATATGCGTTAAACAAAAAAAAGCATGCGTGTAACGCCGTGTCCACAAAATCACTGCCCTCGTGGCAACCTTCTTTCGACTCCCTACTGATATGGTGTAAATACATACCGAAGCAGTAAAATTATCTCTATCCAGCTATTGTTTAAAATGGGGACGAATGCCCTCCACAGTTCACAGTCCAACCGTTGACCTTTCCAACTGCATGGTCCATATTAGAACAGCTTCTTTCGCCGCACGCCTTACTCTCTCAGGTGGAATAATTTCATTGTTTGTTCCATTCCATTGAAATAGGTAACCTCCTCATTTGGGTCTCCACAGCTACTGACTTCTCTTGATTACTACTTTTGCTCCAAGGCTCTCAACGGGGTCAATGAAAGAGGATTGATTTGATTGCTGTACAGACTTCCAGTATCGATTACCACAAGAGTGGCTGTTCCCCTGAGGTGTTATGGGACTGCAGACTCACGTGCCAGTCAGGCAAGGCAAAAGACAATCATTGCCAAAAAAGCACCAAACCCTTTGGTACCCCGCTCTCAATTTTGTGCCTATGAAAACGCTCGCAACAGTCGAACCAAGTACAGAGGTACCTCTAAGTCTCGAAGTGCCATCTCATTATGATTTCGTGGAGGAAACTTATGAAGGTATTCATGTTGTCCAGGGATACGTCTAAGATCACTCGCCATTTATGTTTAATACGACCTGAATTAAAGGTTACTAGAAAATAAAATTATTGTAATAGCGTTTGTATGTTTATTATAAAATATAAATACTATTTAATTGACATGGTATTTAAGTTTCTTAATATTGGAGAAGGGGGACCCTATCTGATAAATTTGCCAGGGGACCCGAAAAGTTTAGTTACGCCACTGACTATCCTGCAGGAACTATGAATTTTTCCAGATTAAAAAGTAGGCTTTGTGTTAAACCAGGTTATATAGTATTTGAGTGCCACATTTCATAGAAATCTGTTTAGAAATATATGTTTTAATCACTTAAAAACATACTTCAACTTACTACTTACTTAACTTCCACATCTACTTATCTATAAAACAAAGTCGGAATAATTACACCATTTATAACTCAAGAACTGCTGGACAGATTTTGACGAGAAGAAAGAAATAGACTATTAGCTTAGAAAATGACATAACCTATACTATATTATGAAAAAAAGGCTTTAAAAGGGTTTAAATAGGGGGTGAGAGTTTGTCATATACATGTCGGGGATTTTAAATGGTGTGAAGGAAGGAGTAGAGGGGAATATTGGAATAGACTTAAAGGGGGTGATGATATTTGACGGACTATTGGGTAAACGCAACGTAGATAAACCTCTACTGAACCGATAAATGATCGAATATGATCTCTAACAATCACGAGAGAAACCTAAGCAGTGCCTTGGACGTGACCAAGGTGTAGGCTTAAGGAATTCATTTAAGTAATTACGTCACTCACCTCCACTGCTCAAACTCTCTGTTTAAACCTAAGGTTAATATCACATAAACCTAACCTAACATAAGACGTGGCAATTAGATTGTAAGGTACTCACGTGACCTTGATCGGACAGCACTCCTAACACTAACACTAACACTGCACAACACTCACTATTCAGAGACTACTTCACTTCTTGAGAGACCGCGCACGACTAAGACATCAGTCAGACTGTCGATGGCATATAAAGGGTCGAGGGTCGAGACTGTCAAAACAATGGAAGTGGCTACTACCCTACTCCAACGCCATAGATACCGATAACGATTTGATTATTCGATATTCTTTTACTATTCTCCGGCATACATATATGTTGAAAATTGAACATAAATATAGTAGAGCTGAAACTTTCTTAGTTTTATCACCGTTTACACATTTTTTACTAATACTCTACTCCTATGGGTCGTAGCATGATGTTGTATAGCCTATAGTCTTCCTCGATAACCGCTATAGAGCTCATAATATTGGTATATAAGCAAGTGTAGATAAAGGTAGTAAAAACACTTTGTTTAAAAATGCGCATGAAATCGTCGCTGCATAACCGTGACCTTAACCCTCACTGAAGTCACTAGCGCTGTTTTAAAATTTCATGTTAATCCGATGGTTAGGTTTTCACTACTTATCCTACAAATATTAATGTGAAAGTTTGTATGTTTGGATTGTAAGCTTTATTAAATGATATAAAGGAAGGTTTTAAATATTAACTGAGTGGGGTATTTTTTTAGTTACTCTCGGAGCTCGTGTGACTCGTGTTTTGCAGAAGAAGTTTTAAATATTAGAGTTAGGGGGTCTAGCGCTGAACTGAGTGTTTATACATAGTAGAAAGGCCTTTCAATTCTACAGCTGGGTCGCAAGCCCCAAGCACAGCTCGGCTTCCATCTAGATTATTGTAGTCTTCTAAGTGTTTGTCACTTAATCTGCCTTTTTATTTCCTATCCCGAAAATGGTAGAACCTGGTGAACAGATTGCTATGATACTTTTTATCCCGGAATTATTGTTTTCTTTCTCTATATGCGAAAGAGTGAATGAGTTTGTTAGTAGAAGGATGGTTGAATGAGTTAATAACTTAGGTAAATCAATCCGTCATGACATTTGTCAAACTGCAAAGAGATGTTGCCAACAACTGGAATTTTTTTTATTAGTCATCGTAGTAGTAGAAAACTAGATCATTTAGTTCAAAAACAAATCGAGGTCAATTTCGTAACACTTGAACTTTAACCAAATCAATATTAGATTACCGTTCGAAACGAAGTTATTGACTGTACAGTTATACGTGTATAGCACTTAAAATGGTAACAGAACCTTAGTAATGGAGTCCCAGCATCACAACACCACACCACTGCACAGCCACAATGGTCACCGATCGAGCTCCGTTTAACAACTGGCTCAAGTCTATCGGAAGAGACGTTATATAGAGTTTTGGAATATAATAAAAAGTACTACCCGCGAATATAAAGTAATCAACGGTGTTGTTAACTGTACCATTGAACTGAACTGCACAACTTGCACTATTTTAGACAATATATCTTATACTAATATATAAAGCTGAAGAGTTTGTTTGCCTGAACGCGCTAATCTCAGGAACTACTGATCCGATTTGAAAAATTCTTTCAGTTTTAGATAGCCCATTTATCGAGGAATGCTATAGGCTATATATCATCACGCTAAGACCAATAGGAGCTGAGTATCACGCGGACGAAGTCGCAAGCGTCGACTAGTATGTATAAAATTACATGTCAGAGTAGATCAGACTTATAGGTACAAAGGTTAAATATTATAGGGATAGCATGTGATGTGTTCTTGGCTCTTAGTTCTATTCTTTTTGCACTCACATCCTGTTGTTTATTAATGACACGTATGGCGCCGACGTTAATTAAAACTAATGAAAGATGCGTGGGCGCAGCAGGTGCTGAGTGAAAGTCACTACGTTTAGGGCTAGGACGTTTTAATTTTTTTTTAAATAATTTAAACAGGACTAGATACCATCAATAACTATAAACGAAAAGATAATATATTATCTGGAAATAATTAAAATATATATTTAACAGTTTTAATAACAATCCTTTAACAAGTATACTAAAATGATAATCAGATGGATATTTAATTTAAAAAAAAAAACAAAATAATGTTTTTTTTGTTATATAAGCAATTTCTATTGATACAATAAATATACTTTTATTATCTATATGGAAGCTATACTCTACAGTAACCCAAAAAAAATATATAATATTCATTTTAGACAGAAACTCTATACACTTACGAGATACCACACTAGTTGTACAGCCGTTATAGTCACAAGGCGAGTTCCATTTGACAACTGGCACAAATCCATCAAGAGGAAACAGAGGATATATTTCGACGCGTAATTTAGGCTTAGGTTAACCTAACCTATGCAGTGATGACTGACTCTGAGTTATGTGTGTTTTAAGCAATTAAATAATACTTGCTTTAACGGTGAAGGAAAACATCGAGAGGAAACCTGCACTCCTGAGAGTTCCCTAAAAGTTCTCAAAGGTTTGTGAAGTCTGCCAACCCGCACTGGTGGACTATGGCCTACTACTCTCCTCATTCTGAGGAGGAGACCCGGCTCAGCAGTGGGCCATTGAAGGGTCGTGATGATGATAACCTAACCTTAGGTATAAATATAGAACCTGGGCAGTGGAGATGAGTGTTTCATGTAAATAAAAGACATCTTGAACCCTTACTACCTTGGTTAAAAGTCCAAGATCTGCTTAGGTTTCTCTCGTAATTGTAAGAAATCATATTGGCTTATTTATCGGTTCAGTAGCAGTATCTACGTTGTGATTATCCAATAATCCATTCAATATTACACCCCCTTGTAGTGTTCTTCAATATTCCCTCCTTCCCTCTCCTTATCCACTCTCTTTCATAAATCTCCGACATATATTATCTTGTTATAAATTATTAAGTAAGTATAATTTAAATTTAAAAAAAATGAACTACTCGCGAATACATATTCATAAACGGGTTGCTAACTATAGTTTTCCTTACATAAATTTGCTCATTTTCCCTACTTTCCCATAATATTGATTTTGGAGAGTGTTTTATTATAGAAAAGCACGAAAAGCAATTTGTCGCATAACGTTGGGTAACCCTATATCAAACTGTCACAAAATAATGTCATTTAACCTCGTTAAACCCGAGCAAAACCAACGTAATATTTCATTAGGCCCGTTTAATCGAGCAGTGATTTGCAATAAAACGAATAAAGAGGTAATATCGCTTGGTCAGGCAACAAATGTTATTTTTGTTTATGAAGATATGCTTTACAATTATTTCTCTTACATACCAATCTATATGACAACCTTACTTCCATTGGTTGTAAGGGATGTGTTCGACGATTGGCTTTTGACCACCACAAGTGTCTTCGACGCGTTTCGGTTGAGCCGGGGTTCATCCTCAGGGTCCACGGAAACCGTAGCATGCTTCCCTTCACTCCCCCTCCTCACTCTATCTTCGAGAGGGCAACGCATCGTAAAACCGAGTAAATACTCTAAGTGACTCGCGAGATCTTTCATAATAGAGTTCCAGCATTAAGACACCACACCATTTTTACAAACACCATGATCACAAGCTCCGTTTGATAACTGGCACAAAGCCTATATATAAGTGAAATAAGCAACATCGTTGATATTCGAGGGTAGTGCCTTAGTGCCTTTTATTTTATTCAAAGAAACTATATAAAAATAAAAAAGGCTGCGCAAAAGTGTTGTGTGAAGATGCTGGGACTCCATTACGAAGGATTGGTTGATTGATGTCCGTCTAAACCGTATGAGTATAACTTTTTATTTTGTTTTAATTATACCCAACGTAACAATATACATAAAATCTGTTACGTTAGATTTGTGCCAGTTGTCAAACGAAGCTCGCCTGGTGACCATAAAGGCTGTGGAACTTGTGTGGTCTCGTTATGACTTCATTGTAACTCCATATTTCTCAGTTTCCGTCTAATAAACCGTAAAAAATATTATTATAATTCATGTAAATACGTCTCCATAAGGAAATATTTCGAGTCGTAAAAACTCATTCGAGTATCGATAAAAAATGTTTAAAGTCCTTCGAATTCGAGGTCATTTTTCAGTTCTAAAATGGAGTGCAGTTCTTAAAATCAAAAGGCATTTTAAAGCCCGATACCCAAATTGCTCGTTTACTGAAAGCGAGTAGGCAATTCACAAAGGACAACATACTGCAGTTTAATCCATGCGAATGCTGCATTTTATTTCTGGGTTAGTTCTTACGATGATCAATAGCTCAAATGTTACATATTTTTTATCAGATCATTTATGTCGGGGTAGGATAATAATGGAAGTCGTATCGGGCTATAGTTAGGTAGAATAATAATAAAGAGAACTTGTTGTCACTTCTGTCGGGTCATTTTAATATTCGATGATTTTAAATAGCGAGTAAACGATTATCGATTAATCGGAACGCCAGCGCCATATTTCCTATTTGTTGATTTACTTCTCCCCACTAGAGGAGGGGCATTGCTACCTTTGTCTAGTCCTTTTATATTCCCCGTCTGACGTAGTACACTTTAGTCTCTCGACAAGTCTTTTTGTGTGAACATCACCTGGAGTTGAATTGTAACAAATAGTGTGTCGCTATATCACGGATATTGTACCTCTAGGACTATATTGCATTTAGATGTGTTAAAACATTAGCCTTACCTACGACTAGCAGTGAGACCAGGCAGTGGAGGCGAGTGTCGTGATCACTTAAAGGATCTCCTTAAGCCTAGGGTTCCTGTTTAAAAACTACAGAGTCGTGACATTCGGTTACTTCATTCATCTAAATCGGCTCTCTCTCTTCTGACATATATGTATATCATATTAAAATTGTTTCATTTTTGGGATATAAAATAAAAGGGTAGGTATCGAAAATCTTTGTCCGACATACAAAAGTATGGTTGAGTAACTATATATGTTTTAATTTTTCTTTACTAATTTAAATTCCACTCTTTCTTTCTCCTTCTCTCCCTTTATTAATATAGATATAAGGACCTACTTTTTTAGAGTATTACTGTTTTACATTCAAATATGACCGTAATATTTTTAAAATAGTGCTATAAATAAAGATGAAAAAAATCGTTTAGAATAAATAAACTTGAAAAATAAATACTTATCTCTACACAAAATTTATTAATGAAAATCAGGAGTCGTTTTTGAGATTTTCCATACATAAAATAATAAAAATTAACACAGGGTATTTTTATAAAAAAATTATATATAGGTACATTTTGAAATTACTTTATAAAACGGTTCTTATCGTGTTTTTATTCTTTTATTTGTAATCCCGACATTTCGACTACTTTGCAGTGTTTGTAGTCACAGGACAGACTGGACACTGAAAATATATTTGAAACATCAATAAAAGCTAACACAATTAGGATTTGTAGAAGCAAGAGCAGATCGACTTATTACTAATAATATTTGATTATGATAAAAAGGTACTATGACAAAAGTGGAGACTGTTTTTCAGTCTAAATCTTATCACCAAAGTGACTTTTTTAAAATCTCTCAATTATTTGCAATTTTGTGACAAATTTAATATACATTTAATAACTTACTTTATTAATACAGGATTTAATTGAAAGTAATGTTTTAATTAAATGATCTTTTTAGCTTGTAATTTAAATGTTGAGTGATTACAAAGTAAAACTTCTGCCGAATCCAGAAAAGCGGACTGACTGACGTTTTGATATACTAAAAGTATACATAAGATCTAATATTAATATGAAAATATAAGTTGTATTTATTTCTTAGCTTCGCTCAAGGAAATTGGGCTCTAAGATAAGGAAAAAACTAAAAAATTAATAGCTCGGTTGCATTTTACCACCCATTCAGCTCGTCACTGACTAATTCACTCACACAATCACTCATCTAACCTAACTGTCTCTGTGCTCAATGGTCTCTACGATGGTCTATACTATTACCCAAAGAAAAAGATTACAATAACAGAATGCTTTGAAAAAAAAGAGGTTCTGTTTTTAACGAAAAAAAATTTTGATATTTTTCCAGGCTACTTTTTCATCATTTTAAAAAATCATTATTCAATTTCATCTACACTTGAGAACTGTAAACAAGTTGTCAGTTTATCCTTTCTAGTCTCCATTAAGTACTTTACTTACATTTATATCGTGAATAAAACTGAATTGACGTCGGAAGACGAAAGCTTTTAAAAGTTCATGTATTAAAAACCGACTCGCAGTTAACGATTCGCGGAATAAATATATTTTCTTTTATTGAATGGGATATAGGAACAAAGGAAGGAAAAACAAAAAAGATTTATATAAGATTGCTTTAGCTTCATAAACAATTTGATTGTATTCAAACTTTGCAAATACGATGGGAACTACAAATTGAATTCAGTTCAGCCCTTTAATGACTATCTAAATAAATAATATCGATCTGCAGTTCTAGCAAAAACTCTAATTTATAAAAAAATTTAGATAACCTCTTTTACCTCTTTTAAAGGACCACCATTATCCTCATCAATTATAATGAGATACAATTTAACAATGCATGGTTAGCTAAATCCAATATGGCGGACGGCCCAAAATGGCGGAGTAGTTATATTTTTGTACCCCCATGGTATGGTTATTAAATGAAAGATTTTGTAAAATGAATTTAAAAAATAAAGTGACCTCTCTTAATTCAATATGGCGGACTACCCAAGATGGTGGATGAGATAAGACTTTAGAATTTAGGCGAAGCGAGAAGGCGAGGCTTTGTTCTCACAAGTAGTAAGGCTAGTTGTGTTTTTTTAATTTCTGAATTATTTATTTATACATTTAGTCAATACTTTCAAAAGATAAACATGAAGCTATTAATCTTTTTGGTACCCATAAAATAATACTGAGCGGTCGCACCCTCGTCAACGATTGTCACGGTCAGCTGTTTGTCATTGGATATGGTACGAATAGCTGAATTAACTATTATAGTATACTAATACCAAAATAGGATTTCTCTGATAAAAAAAGAAAAAACTTCTGGAAAAATCCTTTCATTTGACACACATATTATAGGATTGCAAAACAAATTTCATCATCATTATCACGGCCGTCAATGGCCCACTGCTGAGCAGGGTTTCCTTCTCAGAATGAGGAGGGTATTAGGCCATAGTCCACCAAGCCGGCCCAGTGCGGGTTGGCAGACTTCACACCAAATTTACTATACCAGAAATCAATTTGCATTTGATTATTTCTTTGTTCATTTCTTCAACATCATTATGATGACCAAACTCTAGATTTTCACGCGATCACGTGATCAAATATCAAAATTAAAAAAAAAATGAGAATTTTTATAACAAATTTTATAATTAAAAGCTTTGACGTCACCTTTATTAATATTAAAATGAAAATGAAATATAATATTAAAGAGTTACATCCACATGACATCACAAGAAGATAGATTAGCTCTTCGGTCTCTAAAATTACTAGACAAACTTCCTCTGATCTATCGGGACAGAGTGCTATCAGAAATTTAGGAGTTCTTAAAAAAACGGCTCTAATATGAAGCAAACTTTGTACAAAGCAACTCGAATAATCTGAATATATTGTTCCTGGAAATTTATTTTACTTCCACACATAATTCAGGATAATATGAACAAAGATGACAAAAGAAAATCAAATTTTCCCTTTCATTAAGGCTGGTTCAATATTGGAGCAAATGTATAAGAGATGAGAAAGATAAAATAAATATGAAGGTCGCGAAGTTTTTGGCTAAAGACTGGTTACTTAATTTTAATATATACTTATTTGATTTATATTTTACATACTTACCAAAAATATTGCTGTTGCGCTGAGCCCCAAGCTTACCCATTACCGTGTGATAGAGAGAACTACAGCTCGAATTGATTTTACATACGTAAAATTAAGAAATCGTCCTTTCGTAATCCCCTGTTTCCTCCTCGAAATCTGGACCGATTTTAATATTTATTTCGTTTAAATGCAGTACAGGGTCTAAGCTATGCCCGTACGGTTTGTTTTTTTGGTTTGTGTTAGTAATAATTAGTTTGCTGGATGTTTGCAAATGCAAATAAAAAAGTAGTTTTTTTTAAATTTAAAAAGTTTTTTTTTCTATTAATCAAATATATTAATCAAATAATAAAAAAAACAAAACGTACAGTCATCGTAGAGGAACGTATATATCGCATGGTATTTTTTTTCTTCTGTAACTTCATTATCCTAGGAGGAAACTGGGAACAACGTTTGTATGAAAAAAGTGTCGACTGATTTCCTCTTAATTAATATTTCAACTAACTGTCGAAAGTTTAAACGGATACAAGTACAGTTATCTTGTGGAAGAAAGAATGTAGTAAACACAGTTCTAGTATGGACAGTTTAAACATTTTTTTTTAACTTTTATATCTCGAAATTAACTATGATATTTAACACAATAAGTTTTGATTGTTATTTGTATTTGATCAGTTTTTTGCGATATTAGAAACACCGTTTAGAAAATTGGTGTTCGCGGGTAGTGCATTTTATCTTATTTCGAGTAGACAATATGTAACCTTCGATTTGATAGAGTTAGATAAAAGAGTGAGACTTATAGTGTTGTTTGGTGGCGTAGTATTAGGCCTCCATTATTGATGAGCACGGGAGTAATTTACTTTATTATTTTAATACTAGCCGACCCACGCGACTTCGTTCGCGTTTTGCTCCGCTCCTATGAATCGTAGCGAGATGTGATGTCGGTCCAGCCATTGCAGAGATTAGCCGTAACAAACACACAGACAGACAGACAAAATTATAAAAAATGTTGTTTTGGTATATGTACCGTGTACCTACACATCCATATGCATTTAGTATAAAGCGGTTATTTTAATATTACAAACAGACACTCCAATTTTATTTATATGTATGAATTTGGTGTTGTGAAAGCCATGGCCAGCTGTGAGCAGGCTTGGGAAGCAGTGTCGGCTTTTGCTGAAGTCGTTATCACTGTGAAGAAGGCCCAGTGCGTCCCTAAATGTTCCAGGGGCGATACTTTGTGTAGGACTGAGGGGAGAATTACCATCTCATCTCCCCCAGAGCAGAGTCTGTTAGGTCGCAGGTAGGTCGCGGTGCGCTTCGATCTCCTGGCCTGCCATTCTAGGCGCCGAATAGGAACATCCCGGATGGTTTAGGGAGTCGGGCTACCTCCTTCAGAGGCAGTCACACCAACTCTGCATAACTTTTCTAGGTCCCCGCTTGGGAAGGTATGTGTAAGCAGATTCCTCCGGGACAACAAAAAAAAGGGAGGTTGAACTGTGAAAGTGAGAGTTTACGGTTATAAAAGACGTATTTATACCTGCTCCTGGGTCTCAAGCCCCAGCTTCAATCTAACACTTTATACTGTATTGTCTTAATTTCATGCATAACCTAAACATCAAAACATATTCTAGTTTATTAATAGGTAAAATGAAAACTGCTAACATAATATTACCATGACACGAACATAAATAAAGAAAACAAAATTTAGGGGGTCTGATAACTTATGTATATACTAAACTAGACAACCCGCCTCGGTTTCACACGGGTGCAAGTTAATTTTCATATTATATTTAGGTGTATATAAAAATATTTAGCTGTTCAATAAGTAATAAATATTCAAGCATCAAGATCCTTGTTCTTATTCTACAAGTTTAATTTTATTATTCTATTATTGGTGATTTGTCTAGTACTGTTGCGTTTACTGTTGTTCTATCTTTATTATTTGACCCCTGAGTTTCGACCTTTGAGTTTTGTTTTTACATAGAATGTATATGTCTAAGGAAAAGATGAAGAGAGAACAGTTGGAACGGATAATCGCGTCCAATGAACAATTACAATGATTACAGGAACCTTGATGCCTTGGACTTGTGACGAAGAGTGTAGAGCTCCTTCAAGCAATTGCAACACTCATCTTCTACGTTCTTTGTTTAAGCTTAAGGTTAAGGTTAACCTAACACAAGGCTAGCCTAACCTTGTGTTTACTTAACCACGTGGCATTTGCATTGGAAGGACTTACGTGACTTTACACTTTCACTATCACTACTACAGATAATGTTGTCTTCAAGAAACTACGCTCCACTGGTGGGGTTGTAGTAAAATCGACCAAAAAGCATTGTCAGCCAATTAGAGGCTATTAAATGTCGTTGAAAATTTCAATGACGTAAAGGAAGTGGTTTTAAATATTAACCTAACTATACGCTCTGACATATAAAAGTTAATCATATCTTAAAAAGTCAGCAAAAAGCTTACCATAACTGTAACATTAAGTAAAAATATGCCCATGAATATTCTTATACTTGTTTGTCGGGTTACATAAGAAACTGCGGGTGCCCTTTAGGAACTATCTACATCTCTATGTCTATCGGTATAAGGTGGAAATTCCCGTTCCTTTTGCTCGAGTACAAGATGCAATGTTTTGTTCGTGAATAGATACAATGGTATTGCGGTATTATGAGAACGAGATATTACACTTTCTTTTGGAAAAGAATCAAATTATATGTATACATTCAAATATTACTGTCATTGGTGTTGTGACCTTGAATTTCACAGGTTTTTGTTTTGGCCTGCCCTTGCGACTTCGTGCCCATGATAATCCGCTCCTATTGGTATTATTGTGACGATATGTAGCCAATAGCCTACCTAAACAAACTGTTCAGCTTTATATATTACTATAGATAGTATAGATGTGAAAGTTTGTATATTTGGATGTTTTGATGCTTAGATGTGTGGATGTTTGTTACTCAATCACTCATAACTTGCCGAACTAATTTTAATAAAATTTAGCACACAGATACTTTATAACCTGGATTAACATATAGGCTACTTTTTATCCCGGAAAATTTCATAGTTCCTGCGGGATATAAATTCAATTTGTTTTTTGTTTAATCTAATAAGGTTAATTGCACTACTGCTTAAAAATTAATAACTATTCTATCTATTTTCTAATCGAATCTATTTTTGATATGTAATCGAATGATTTTGGATTGAGATTGATTATTAATTTCATCAATAAGACTAGATATAATGAAGAGAAAAATTTGAGCGTTCTGATTTTACAACATAGACACACAACATAGATACAAAATCATCACATCATCATTATTTAAAAAAAGTCTAGTTTAGCTTTAGTTTTGGGAAACCGAAAAGTAGAAATGGATCTCTTTTTTTTGTTTTTAATTTTGCTTTTGCCTTAGAAACTTTGAAGCGTTGACTTTGATTCAATAATATTACAAGGTCAATATTTATGTGATGAACTAAATCCCGTCTATCCCAGAATATCCTAAAATAATTCATAATGTTATCTTTTCCATTATCGGCTCTCGTATTCAGCTGATCTAGGATTAGTAAGGTCCGGTGACGAAATTATCTAATAGGCTGGGTTAACCCTCACCTTTTGCTCTGTCATAACTTTTATGACCCTATAAATTGATCTTAATTCTGCTTAGCGTTCTGAGCGGGAGACGGTTGACTCATTGGGATAGTATAAGAATTGCTATGAGACAAAAAAACTCCAGATATGATTATTTTTATTATCGAAATATGGTTAGGTCCTTTTAAGATTTTATAATGTTAGAAACGCTTGATGATATTTGATTGTAGATACTATCGTATGTATCTTCGGTCGGCCGAAATTAATAATCTATTATGAATTGAAAATAGAAACCAAATTATATTTTTTTTTCTTTTTATAAAAATTTCTAACACTATGGATCACATACTACTAGTATTCCTTAACCCCTTATCACCCTCATCATCTGGATGTGACGTGCTTCAACAGTGTGTTTTTCTAGAGCTTTTATTCCACGCACTATCACATTCAAGTAACTCCCCAATTGTTGCAGGAGTCCGTGGGCAGCGGTGATTACTTAACACCAGGTAACCCGACTGCTCGTTTGCCTTCCAGTTTTATAAAAAAAACCCCTCCAAGTAAGCTAAAATGCTTGTGTTAAGCTTCAGCTTGTGGACCATGTCAGTAGTTAAATAACTGGGATTTGAACCCATGACCATTGTGAATCCAACGCCTGAACTACTTAGCTAGTAACGCTCAAACTGTAATATAATTCAAGTTCAATTTAATTATATTTCAAGTTGTAAGTGTTATAATTTAAGTATAAATTTTTAAATATTAGTATATAATTGTTAGTATTATTAGAATGGAAATTATACCCATACCCACAAGCATACACTAGTCTTGTACATTTAGATAATTTGATTCCAGATCTTATTCATGCTGCGAAAGCTGAAATCCAATTTCCATTTGTATATTGGGTTTGACACAACGGCTTTTCCATACGGCTATATCTATGGTTAAATCTACTAAATCTATTTGGCTGGAATACCGCACTGTCTATGTAGATATGAGCCAATCATCCGATATGAATTTTCCTTTTACTAAAATATCCTTGGGTACAATTTTCCGGTTATGTATAGCTTTATAATAAGGAGCAGGGTAGGGATCCGTAGTCGGAAATTGTTTCTCACGACTTGAGTTACTGTGCTAAACCCATCGATTTCACAACTTGAGGTACTGTGCTAAACCAATCGATTACACAACTTGAGGTACTGTGCTAAACCCATCGATTTCACAACTTGAGGTACTGTGCTAAAACCAATGATTTCACGACTTGGGGTACTGTGCTAAACCCGTCGATTTCACAACTTGAGGTACTGTGCTAAACCCATCGATTTCACGACTTGGGGTACTGTGCTAAACCCGTCGATTTCACAACTTGAGGTACTGTGCTAAACCCATCGATTTCACCACTTGAGGTACTGTGCTAAACCCATCTTCTTCGACTTGACTCAAACTAAAAACTAACTCAGAAGAAAAAGCTATTTTTAAATACTCAATCAGACATAATAAATTATTTTAGTTAAGTTCACTGTGTAAATTATCGAGATAAAAAGTTACCAACATTGTTAAGAGTACTTATTAATATTTGTTGTACTTTCATCAACTCTAAGCAGAAGGACAATAAGAGGTTTGTAAGTACAGAAACCCAAAATACAAATTAAATTGTTAAACAAAGCAAAATTGATAATATAATATCTCGGTTATAATTGAGACCCAAATTGAATTCAAGAATACTTCGATTCTCCACTAATTGCGATCTATAAATCATTTCTATCGTATCGGTTAGCCCATTATAGGTATTTTATTACTCTTTATATTAAAACGATTATAATATCAATTAAATTAATATATAAGAAAATTAATAGAAAGTATTTTTAAACACTAACTGCATCGTAAAAACAAATTAATAAAATTTAAAATATGTATGACGAAAATTAATTTTTCAAAGTATTACATAAGACTAAATTGTTACTAATTATTTTATGTCGGGTGCCGGAATAACGCTTTTTCTAACTCGATGGAGAAACATTGTTGTCTATTGTAGTGCAAGTGTAAGTAGATAACTTCAAGAACCTTACTGTAACTTAAGTCTTTTCTTTTAACCGAATAGCTAAGAAACATCCAAATTTGAACAAATGTATATGTTGCCGTTGTCGATCAATATTGTCTTCATGAGAGTTCTTGAGACTTAAACATATAGCTAAAATAACATCAAAAATTGTTCCTGATAGTATAAATAATCGAATCGTCATCGCCATCTAAGGCACTGGAGTAGGGTAGTAATCGCTTCCGTCATTTTGATCGGACTGAAGTCTTAGTCTTGAGCGGTTTCTCAAGGAGTGAAGTAGTACCTGGATAGTGTTAGTGGAGTGCAGTTCGATTAAGGTCACGTGGTAACTAATAACCACAACGTTAAGTTAGCTTAGCCTTGTGTAAGGTTAGGTTTATGTTAGCCTAACCCTGGGCTTACACAGTGATTCCATTATTTTGCTCCGACATATAAAAACATCAAAATTTGTTTCGCTATTCTCCAGTTTTGCGCTCAGCAACATATTTAGCTATTTATAAAGATACGAACAAATATATTAAGCTCAAAGAATTGTTTTGAGATACATACATAGTGCAATAACAACAAAACATAAATCTCGAGCTACTATATAACAGTGTTTATTCCATCAAGGTCTATGTCAACATTCAATTACTAGATTGCTCGTTCATAACCTCTATTAAAATCCTAGTTTACAACATAATTTCCTTGGCAACTTAACAATACATAGTTTTATATAAGGATTGGATTTATTGAAGGTCGTATTTCAAGTTAAGTATAGGGTCAGCTGTTATTCTGGGCCAATAACCTAAAACTAATACATGTAATCTTCTTATATATAAAAATTTCGTGTTACAGTATTTGTTATTGAATTCCACCGAGACGGCTTGACCGATTTTTATGATTTTTTTGGTTTATTTGGTAAGTCAGACAAAAGGTCGTTAGCTATTTTTTTACCCCTTGGTGTAAGGGTGGCCACTAGAAATAATTTATTAGACAAAACAACTTTTGCAGGGTCATCTGGTATGGAGTATACATCTGAATAAAAATTCTGTAGAAAGACATTATCACGAATATTAACAATTTGCTATTAAGAATATGCAAAGTTGTTTAGCTTTCGTATATATCTAGCAACATCGATCAAAAAAGTAGGGATTGCAAAATAAAATTATGTATCTAGGAGTAACGCTAAATGACTGAGTCTAAAGTAAAATCCCCAAGGGCTTATACTGTTGGTCTGTGTTTAGACTATGGCTCCTTTTTAATTAACACTAAAAAAGGTTCATTTTTTATGTTATGCATACGGAATATCATAGTGATTCATATCCCCCAATTCCAGTACCACACACTTTACTGGCTAGGTAGATCTTTCATCTGTGTTAAAAGATACTAGCTAATTTCTTCTTTTAATTTAACTTTAATCGGGCATGTTGGAGCTCCCGGACTTAAATCTATATCTTTAACCATTTTATACATCTTTAGTTTATCTGAACTATATAATTATAAAGCCAAAGAGTTTGTTTCGTTGAACTCGCTAATCTCGGAAGCTACTGATTTGAATCGAAAAATTCTTTTAGTGTTAGATAGCCCATTTATCGAGAAAAAATATAAGCTACATAACGTACCTACGCGACCCATAGGAGCGGAGCATCAATGAAAAATATAGTATAAACCGGGGAAATTTTTTTTTTATGAGAAATAAAACACCTTTATAAATTAGTGTTCGCGGGTAGTTCCTTTTATATATAAATATATAACAGGTAGATAGATTAGAGTCAGTCTCTCTGGTGTTTCATGTAGTGTACATTGAAGTTAGATTTATAGTGTCGTGGTTGAGGTCACCCTTCTTGAGGTCCACGTAAGATTACTTTATTATCTACTGTAATTAATGTTCGAGCAGCCAAGGGGAGCGTTATAATTATATATAAGGCCTTAAAACTTACACATCCTATGACAAACAGTTTCACCTCTTTTAGAATTGTATTACGCCCACGCCACTCTCTCGTATTGTAGACGTAGTCGGGTGAATCGGCTAGTTTAAAATAAGATTTTGATTTACTTAAATTAATTATTATTTTATTGATATACGTTATCTTTTAGCCCAGGATAATTTTTATACAAGTTTATAAGGTTAAAAAAATATTATTGTAATCTAGACATCATTTTATATACGTGTGTCTTGAAGAAAGTTTTAAGTTAAAACCATGTTATCGTAACTTCATATTATCTGTGGTAACAACAAGAAACTTCAAGAATATTATATGTAGAAATAGAAACTTTAAAGTTGCTGAACTCTTATTTATTTTTCTTTTTATCACAAAGTTAGAGATCATAACATGTATATTTTAAGTGAACTATTGTTGCAAATATACTTATTCATATATATGTAATTGTTATCTAGAAAAATTGCTCTAACGATTTGGATAAAGCTTTGTATTTAGATAAGGTTACGCTTTCTCAATTTATATCATATCTACATTTCTTATAAAATGCATTTTTGCCCATTTTAGTCCGTCTTTCTTAAACTTAACACCATCTTTTGATTTTAAGTAATACTTTGCGTCATCTAGACACTAATTAAAATCGACTTATCATTAATTCATAAACGTATTGTCTAGATCATCTAGATTAACTCTATAAATAGGGTCTATTCCTCCATCTTTTTTCTAGCTTTATTTTTAAAATGCTGTATATTTTTGTAAATAACTTAAACTGAATATGCCTAGCTTGACTAGGCTAAAACATACTTATAACTAACGTATTGTTAAATACGCCAAACCTATGAACTAATGGTTCGAATTAAAAAAAAAATATTGGATACCATTTTTCGAGGAAACCTACAGGCCTACCTATATACAATATCTCGCTACGACCCATAGGAGTGAAGCATCACGCATTCCAAGTCACGCGGGTCAACTAGTCTATTATAAAATGTGATTCATTGTGGCTTCGTTTAAATGCAAATTCAATTACTTATTACTTAATGCAAATTACTGAAATGCAGTAATCGCTTATACACATAATACGATTAATACTAACGACCTTGTTAATAAATCTCTTTACTGGAAACCTTTTAACTAAAGTCATAACCTAATAGCAAAATTACTATTGAAACACTACATCTTATATATAAAATTCTCGGGTCACAATGTTAGTTACCAAACTCCTCCGAAACGGCTCGAACGATTTTCATGAAATTTTATATGCATATTCAGTAAGTCTGAGAATCGGCTACTATCTATTTTTCATCCCCCTAAATGATAAGGGTGGCCCACCCCAAACTTATATGGAAAAACAACGTTTGCCGCGACAGCAAGTAATATTATAAAAAGTCTCACTCCGCGTTCGTTTATTTATTTATCACTCAAAAACTACTCATCGGATTATCATGCGGTTTTCATTAATAGATGTAGTAATTAAAGAAAAAGATTTAGTTGTATAATTTGTTAAGGTTTTATCTAAATTAGTTGAAATACGACGATAATTGTCAAAAATGTCTGGAAAAATTCAAGCCGTCTGAGCGTTGCTGTCTAATACATTTAGAGTTATATCAAAACAATATCTTCTTATTATTCACTAGCGACTCGCGCCGACTTTGCACAGGTAGCAGAGCATGTTATACTTGCATGTGTCCCACGATGCATTGTATCTCAATAGATATGCACGCAACTACCCTCTTGCTGCGTTGCCCACTACTTAGACTCACACCAACGCGGCACGGCGGCGTTTTGTATTAGTATTATGGTGAAATAATTATTGAAATTAATCCTGTAGTTGTGAGTTTATTCGTTACAAACATACAAAGATACAAATCTTTCCTTTTTATATTATTAGTATAGATCGGTTTATCATCCATTGCAAATAATATTTTAAGAAATTTTAAGAAATATAAGAATACAATGCTGCCTAAGGATTTTGACTTATATTCAGGTTTACGAGGTTCTTTTATAATGCAGTGACACTAACTAAACTAAGTAATCAAGTTAACAATGTTACTTCTTTTGTTTACATGGACCCCCTGTAACTTGTTTCGTAACAAATTTACCTTATCCCTAAATCCCCAGAACTGTTCAAGGACTGTTAATATCCGGATCGCATTTCTCAGCATTTTCGTAGCATTTGCTTAACGGTCGTGTAATTATTTTTCAGCTTTTAAAGCTCCGTCTGCTCATAACGTTTAACTTCAAAAGCTTCTGACGTATATTGATGAGTTCGGACGAAATTCATATATATTTTAATTAAAAATATATAACTACTAACACTCGCTTTTGTGTCATTAATGAACTTTCTTTAAATATAAACTAACTAGTCAATCCGCTCTACCTTCGATGTAACTGTTTTGGAACAAAACATAGAGTACTTTGTGAAATAGTTGGTCATTAAAAAAATAGGAATTATGAAGACCCCTCACAGTATATTTTCATAAACATTTTGTAGTAGATATTATTTTCTGGGGCTTGTGACCCAGGTGCAGATTTACAAGTCGTTTTTACAATGCATTTTTACCACCTAACTTTGCTAACTAACATAGAGGTAACTAAAATAAGTAAAAAATTAACGAATCTCTATTAAGGAGAAACTTGTACTACGATCGATAATAATTATATACAAAATGACTCGTAAAACGTTAGGTTAAATTTTGGGTAAACTAAATTGAGCAATGTAGGCGAGAGTTTGCACGTAGTATAAAAACTTCTGAAACCATAAGGTGAGCAACATTACTTGTAAGATTATTAAACTCTTTTATAATTCTATGACGTGTTTACCAAAATATTATAAAATTTAACTTAGTTGACGAAAATCTTCTACCTTTTAGTATTTATAAAACACTTAGCCTCGAGGATATTAAAAGGAAGTCTTATAAAATTGGCTTCGTTATAAGAGACCAGGTGCTTAAGATCAGGGCGAGGTGAGATTATATTAAATTTTACTCATACTTCACTTGAAATGTGAATCAGGTATTAAATAGAGAATTTTTGTTATAAAAACATTATGGATATAAGTACTAGAATAATTGCTTTTTATTAGGGTGTGTTATGAAACGACGGGCTAGTTCTTCTACTATCTATAAGACTCCTTTTCTAACAGAAATGTGCGAAAATGCGTAGCGAAGGATGTATTTAAGAGCCAATGGAATCGCTTCATTTACCTAGCTTCTCTCAGTGTGTCAAATAATGCGATTCTATTGGTTCTTAACAATCATTTACCTTGCTACCATCATCCCTGGTGGAAACAGAATATCATCTACTAATGCATCTCTAACATATGACTAACTACTAATATTATAAATACGAAAGTTTGTAAGAATGTTTGGATGTATCGATGTTTGTTACTCTTTCACGCAAAAACTACTGAATGGATTTTAATGAAACTTTACAATAATATAGGTTACACATCTGAATAACACATAGGCTATAATTTATAATGATATATTGAGAATTATCTAAAATATAGCGGGTGAAACCGCAGGGCGCATCTAGTTAGGTTATAATTTCTTTATCTGTATTTTCAACTTTATTTTTTTTTAATTTTATGAATATTAAAAATCAAATGAACTTACCTGAACGTGATGTTTGATCATAATTATATTTCGCAGCTTTATCCTTTACAGATTGTAAGAATTGTTAGTTTTGCAGTCAAAATGTCTCATTAAAAAATAAAAAATATTTTTTTTTTCTTTTTTTGAACCCGCGACCTATCGACCGTCAATAAAACCCGAACCACTGAGCTACTAACGCTTCAAAAATTCAAATTATCGTGCAAGACATTGTAGTGTATATATGTATATCCCTTACTTAGCTGTTGGTGCCAAGTTTGACAATGTCGTGTTAGCAACATCGTTTATAAATTAGTCTTCTCGGGTAGTTCCTTTTATATTATTTCAAGTATACCCACGTCTGAACAATATATGTATAACCTTTAGTGCGATAGATTAGAGTCAGGTTCGTGTAGTGTACAATGTACATTAACGTTACTATTAGTGTCGTGGTTAAGGTCACCATTCTTGAGGTCCACGTGAGTTAACTGTATTATATACTATAGTTAGTATTCGAACTGAGAAAATAATCGCTCTAATTACATAAAAGGCTACACTTAGGTCGCAAGTCCATGGTGCTGCCCTGTTTTCAGTCCAAATTGCATGTGTATACATAACTGTATAGTAATGGGTATAATTCTTCTCTCATTTTATTGCACTGCTTAGTGATTTAATAAAGTCTCAGTCAATCTAAACTCCTCTTTAGTGAACGGTTTATAGTCTTAAACTAAATCATAAATTCATAAACTCTAAGAAACTTTACTGTAACAGAATCACGCGTTAGCAGCTTTAATATTAACAAAGGAGCAGCTTTAAAAAGATATAAAAGCTTTTAACTTTTGACCTGAAAGGACGCGTTATTTTGAATCTTTTTAAGACAAAGTACGCAGATTTTTAAAGGACGGAGTTTATTTAGGAGAGAGAAATGGATATCTGAGTTTTATATTGGAATGTTTTGCTTACAAGAATACGAAGCAAAAGAGTTCTAAAATATAAAAAGAGATCCTATTCCGTATTCGTCACTTCACGTCTTCATGATAGCAGTCAAATAATGTCGCTCTAAATACTAAGTAGTGTTTTTATAAATGCGAAAGTTTGTGAATATATGGATGTTTGTTACTCTTTCACACAAAAACTACTGAATGCATTTTAATGAAACTTTACAAAAATATAGCTTATACATCAGAATAATACATAGGCTATAATTTATAAATATATTTTGTGAATTATCTATACTAATATTATAAAGAAGTAAGATTTGTATTTTTGTATTTTTGTATGTCTATACTAATATTATAAAGAAGTAAGATTTGTATTTTTGTATTTTTGTATTTTTGTATGTAACGAATAAACATAAAAACTACTGGACCGATTTCAAAAATTCTTTCACCATTAGGAAGCTACATTATCCCTGAGTAACATAGGCTATATTTATTACAAGAAAAAATTAGAGATCCTTAGGAAATCTCACGAAAACCAACCCAAGGTGCCAAAAAATTTGCCATAAAATATCTTTCATCGCATGCGCTGCAAAAAGTATTGATGATAGAACAAAAAAATGTTGTACAATATTATAGAACGTATCAATATCTACAAAAAAGTCCGCGAGACCATATATCCAACTATTATAGTTACGTCACTATAACTACTTTTTTACATTTTAAAAGTTGATAAAAATGCCTATCAAAATCAGACCATGTTTTCTATAACTTTGTATTAATCCTTATCCAAATAAATTATTTCGTATTTAAGACTATTTCAATACCTGTAAATTACTTTTTGAATTATTAAAATCGGACTTTCCATTCAAAAGATATTACGAAATTAAAAATATCAATATAAACAAAAAATACACGTCGACGCGACGGGCCAGTATAGCGACGCAGCGCAGCGAGTAACGCGGCAAGAGAGGGGGCACCGAAATGCGGGAGGGCCAATATATTTTTAAAAATAATATTCCACCCGCGCGAAGCCGGGATGGGCCGCTAGTCCTATGCTTGCTGCGCGTTTGAGTTACACTTATATAATGTGTAATGGAAATGTTTATCTTAAATAGTTCTACAAAAAAGCTCGTAACAGCATATATCTATTATGTATAAGCCATTACCACCAAAATAGTGAAGCATAAATACAATAAAAATTTACAACAATAAACATTTGGTAGTATCAAATTGATCGTTATCAAATTTTTTTTTTTTTATGGACAATAGATGAGCGCTTGACTACAAACTCACCTGATGGAAAGTGATGATGTAGCCTAGGATGTAGCGCGCTTATCTAAAAGATGCCTATTCACTCTCCTTTTAAAGATATCTAAATTGTATGATTTCGGGAATACTGACGCCGGTAAAGCGTTCCAGTCCTGAGTCGTCCGCATCAAAAAAGACGAAGCAAAACGCTTCGTACGTACAGGCGATGTGTCGACTACGTAGGGGTGGAGACCCTCTCGGCGTCTTGTAGTTCTGTGGTAGAATGGTGAAGCAGGGATTAGATCATGCAGTTGCTGCGCACACTCTCCGTGATATATTCTGTAATAGACCGACAAACAGGCAACTTTACGTCGATGCTCTAGACTGTGCAATTTTTGGCGTACTAAGGTCTCATCACCTATAAGTCTCTTAGCACGGCGATCAACTGAGTCCAGAGCAATATATCGCTTCGAATTAAATACATTTATCGCTTCTGTTATTTAACACCCGAGCAAAGCCAGGACGGGCGACTAGTTATACCATATTATTAAGAAGAAGAATTTACGTTATAATATTTTAATACAGAAAAACTTAAACTAACAAACTTAACACAAAAATCTTCTTCTTATTATTTTGTGGACTTGTACCGCTATTAAAAGCAGTAATTTTGCCAATGTCAATGTTGGAGAGTAGATAGTCACAGTAAGAATGAGCGGTAGTGACGCTGTACTCTCTTCTCTACTTAGACTTTCTGAAGAGACTGTACGGTACTGTGGCTATATCGCTTTTTGGTTCTGTCAAATGTGGACGTTAAAAAATGCAGTGTGATTGGATCTCGGATGACTTTAATAATTACAATTAAAACCGATTGTTTGATGCCTTTGTTATACCTGCAACCACACATAAAAACTAAGTGTTATACTAACCTACTACTTTTGTTAGTTATAAAAAGCAATTAATTAACTGATGTTAATCTTATATACTTAATAGCTTATTATAGTAACTTAAAACTACTTTATGTTAGTAACTTATAGCTTAATACTGTACATCTTAATATATTTACACAAAATATTAATAATATAAGGATCAGGGAATGTAAGGAGAAATTGAAAGTTAGTAGGGCGAGGGATTTTAGTAGGTAATATATCATATAGGGAAGAAGGGAATTTTTTACAATAAAAATGTGATCCGGGGTTCCTTCGTCTAAGCCTCTGTGAGTGTACAGAGGGGGTACATGAGTGACCTAATCTTAATCTGCAAATAGTTGAGGTCACCCACTTGCAGGCTTTCTTGAGCTTAAAGAACCAGGGCTTTTGGGGAATAACTGGTTGAATTGACCTGTAGTGTCTAGGTTTTTAAAACTAACAAAAAAGTAAACATACTTGTCACTGTCATTAAACTTATTAGTGTAATTGTTAGAAAGAGACAAGTGTATAACGTTTTGTTTAGATTATTATGGAATTCTATGAAAGATCAAAAGACAGAACCAAAATAATTATTTGAAAATGTTTTCTTTCATAATATTTATATGAAGGAGACTTTACTTTTTTTTATGACAGATAAGGGACAAACGAGCAGACGGTCCACCTGATGGAAAGTGGCCACCGTCGCCCATGGACATCAACAAAACTATCTCTTGTTTTGTCGATGCGTTGCCGCCTCAAAGATAGTGGGGAGGAGAAACGAAGAGAGGACTGCTGCGGTTTCAATGGACCCCGAGCAAGAACCCGGTGTTCATTGGAACCGCAACAGTAATGGGATGGGAGAGGGAGGGGTAGATCTGGCCCACATGCGACTCAGCCAGAACGCGTCAGAGACACTTGGCGGTCGGATTCGCATGCTGGTGGTCGCAAGCCAGTCCCCGCAAGGGGAACAGATCCCCTACCACCAAGGGGGTGCTGGGTTACTCGCCTCTTACGAGATGCTCTCCCGGCGGCCGAGGGGAATTGTATTCTAACTCGTCCCCTCAGGGGTAAAATCCTGTTTGGTTAAAATCCAAAATTACACCTGGTAGGTAGGTGTTGCTGTGATTGATGTTAGATAAGTTATGATTGATGATTGATTTTATGATTTATGGAATCCTAAAAAATCAAGACATGTAAGAAGACATTGACGGACTGCCAGTAGCTATTACTCATTAAACTTAACAGAACACTTTGTGTTTGTTTTTTACAGTATGTTTATATTAAAATCATAAATCATAATTTTTCAAGATATTTCTGCTTCAACACAATATGATTTAGTGTACACTACCTAATAAATTTGAGTTGTTTAACCTAATAGTTTGTTTACATTCGTAGTATTTGTTTACGTTGCTAACCTCACTCGTACGTTCTTCTAAATTTACTCAGTTAAACTTCATTTAGTTCATACAAAAATATGGGATTTTTATAATAAGTTTTTATCCCGACATACTTATGATTATGATTTGTTGATTAAAAAGACGAGTCAGCATTACAAACAATACGTCTAAGGTAGTACGTTAGTCTTTAGTGTAAGACTTCATCATCATTATCATCACAACCCATTAATGGCCCACTGCTGAGCCGGGTTTCCTCCTCATAATGAGGAGGGGTTAGGCCATAGTCCACCACGCAGGTAGTGAGAACTTTTAGGGAACTCTCAGGAGCGCAGGTTTCCTCACGATGTTTTCCTTCACCGTTAAAGCAAGTGATATTTAATTGCTAAAAACACACATAACTCAGAAAAGTCAGAGTTGTGAGGCCAGTATCGAACTCGGAACTCCTAAGTAAGACACAGTTGTCTTAACCACTGAACCACCAACACCATTTACTACTCAAGCTTAACTTTGCTCTTGTATGAGTGCCGGCAACACTGTTATTTATATCAGCAACTACTGACTGAAAATCCAAGTTAAAATTAGCTAAAATATTATTGTTTAAATATTGGATCAGTATTCTTACGTCATAAGTATTGCAAATCATTTCTTGCCTCTTGACGCGAGTAACTGACGTCAGTGACTAAGTTATTGTAAATATAAGATACATAAAAAATCAATATTATTATGAAAATGAATAACCTATATACGAGCCAAGAAATGTTTTTGTATTTAGACTTATCGCTAAGCTAACGGATATATTTTAACCAAGGATTTGTTGAGAAAAACTATCACTTAACAAAAGTTTACTTATTTTAGATATATTTAGTAACTAGGGGACACGCGCGATTTCGTTCGCGTGTTGCTCCGCTCCTATGGGTCGTAGCGAGATGTTAAATAGCCTAAGTTACTCCTTGTTACATCAGCTATCTGCCATCGAAAGTCCGGTCCAAATCGGTCTAGCCACACAGACAGACAGACAAAAATTGTAAAAAATGTTGTTCTGGTATATGTACCGTGTCTACATCCATATGCACTTAGTAAAAAGCGGTTATTTTATTATTACAAACAGACACTACAATTTTATTTATTTGTATGGATTTTATGGAAATAATGAAAAACTAGATATTATGAAATATACTTAGTACTAGTCGATCCGCCCCGGCTTCACACGGGTCCAATTTATCATATGCTACCAGACGAAAGATATATGATACCCATTACGAAAGAGATAGTGTTGTTGATGTATAGCAATACGTAGACACATGCAATTTAGACTGAGGTGAGCAGTGCCTGGGGCTTGAGACCCAAGGCAGGTTTAAAGAGCTCTTTCATAATATAACTCTCACCTCCACCACTCGATCTCGCTAACTACAATAGATAATAAAGTACACTCACGTGGACCTCAAGAAGGGTGACCTTAATCACGACACTATAACACTAACTTCCATGTACCATTATGCAAAAACTCTAAATTTTCTGGATAAAAAAGTATCTATCCGTATGTCACATTTCATTGAAATCTGTTCAGCCGTTTTTGCGTGATTGAGTAAAGTTAGCAACTCCGTTGTATATTCGCGGATAGTAAGTAGCTTTAATTTTATTCCTAGACTGTATATAACCTCTCTTCCGATATACTTAAGCCATTTGTCAAATTAAGCTCGCTTAGTGAATGTTATGACTGTGCTGTGGTGTGTTGTCGTGATGCTGGGTGTCAATTACTAAGGATTGGATTAGTGTTTAAAAAAGGTTACTCTGTTCATTTTAAGTGCATATTATTATTTTCTTGTGCGTGTTACTGTGCGGTGCAGGTCCCATATAGATTACATTAACAAACATCCAAAAATCCAACCACTCGGACATTCACATTTATAATATCACTAGTGGACCCGCGCGACTTCGTCCGCGTGATGCTCCGCTCCTATTAGTCATAGCGTGATTATATATAGCCTATAGCCTTCCTCAATTAATGGGCTATCTAACACTGAAAGAATTTTTTAAATCGGACTATTAGCTCCTGAGATTAGCGCGTTCAAGCAAACAAACAAACTCTTTAACTTTATATATTAGTATAAGATAAAATAAATATTAATACTTATAAACAAGCTAGTTTTAAATATTTTTTATTCTGTGCTATCGTATGTTAGACCTTGAAAACTGCCGCAGGGTCACGGTGAAGTGTAAACTAAAGAATGTTTTCTCTATGCTACTCTATGATACTCTATTTTTGTTACCATTTTTAACCCCTTACGCTATACGGACGGGGTGTTATAAGTTTAACGTGTGTCTATGGCATCGTAATGCCCAAGATAACGGGCCGATTCTGATGAAGCTTTATTTGTTTGAAAGGTAATTTAATCGAGATGCTTCTTAACTGAGAGTGACAATATGCTGATAATTGATAACAATCTTTTAACCATGGTAAAACACAATCAAGCTTTTTTAAAGTACGTAACAGTATATAATTTGTGGATCATTTTCTTTTTGCATTTTATGAATATGTCGAAAACAAATTAAAAAAAAGAAATGGAAATGGATGGCCTATCATAAAAGCTATACGGACGCAATACGGTCAGGATATAACTAAACATTAAGATCTCGTATTCAGACAGGGACTATTATGACAGGAATCCAAATAGTGACTTGGACTTGTGACCAAGGTGTAGGCTGAAGGACGTACGATTATTCTTACATAAACCTAACCTAACACAAGGCTAACCTAACCTTTACAACGTTGTGTTTACTTAACCCAATGCAATTACATTGTAAGGACTTACGTGACCTTAATCGGACAGCACTCCCAGCACTAACACAACAATGCTCTTGACACTCACTAGCACTACTCAGATAATATTCACTCCTTGATACCACGAGTAAGACTGAGCTCCACAGTCTTGGAACGAGAATATAAAGGGACGAGACTAGCTAGAATTCCCCTCCACGAGTGGCAGACCGAAGTGATTATTATTTTACTCTAGCCCCATAGATGCCGATGACGATTCGATTATTCGATAATCGTTTACTCGTTTGAGGCTATCAAAAATTAATTAATTTTCCACTAGCGCCATTTATGGCGATAATAATTCGATTATTTGATAATCGTTTAGTCGTCCCCGATAAATACTTGTATGCTGTTTTTATATTTTGTTTTCAACAATACAAAAAGATCTTATACAAGTTAATATCGGTTTTTTGAAATCTGACTGTATTAAATTAGAGTTTCTGTCTGGGTTGATTTAAAATTTTAATTAAATAATTATATTTACATTATTTTGTACAAATAATAATGTCCGTCACTGTGGAACTAGGTAGTGTACAAAATTGACATTAAGCATAATATTTAAAATTTTAAATCCTTTCAAAAATGCCAAGAAGCCTGATTTTAAAAGCATGTTTTAGTTTTTACTTATTGGAACGCTTTTTAACATAAATTATTGAAGCAGCCTGAGTAGCTTCTAGCGTTCTTTATGCTACTTGACCCAATTTTTATTTAAAACAAACATATTTTATAACTTCTGTACATTTTTAGTATATAGAAATTCTTCGAAATGGTAGTAAAATGCGGGTATCTCAGCACATTTGATGACGGGGGATCTTTTCTGCTCAATGATGACCACTATCATACAATGATTTTTATAATTTTTTAATAAAACAGACACAGAACTAATCCTTAGTTATTATAATATCTGCTTGGTGACCATTTTGAAAAGCATTTTTAATTAGCAATTTTTAATTTATACTTAAATCTTGCTATCTCAGTTTGTGGGGAAATTAAATTTAAAGAACTTTTTAAAAATTATGCAGATTTTTAACCGACTTCATATAATTTGTAGCGATTACTCGATAACATGACGTTTTTCTAATTTCTTTTTTCTCCGTTAAAACTCAGTTTTATTGTTTATTTTTTTCAGTTATATTAATAATTACAATGTATTTGTCATAAATTATAAAGTTATATTTAAAAAGAACAGTTTTCATACCGACTGTGCTTTATATTACTATAATAGGATGTAAGTGTTTCCTTGCTATAAAATATGAAACTCCTGACATATATAGATACATTACATTTCCTGAAAATAGAATTAAAAAATGCTGTTAGTCTAGAATATTTTATGAACCAGACGTTACCTGTGGGAACTCTATTCAAATAATAATAAATATAGCTTACTAAATATTAAATGTACGTTAGTTTATAATATAGAATATCAAAATAACCTTCAAGTGAAACCGTACAAGTAAAAATTAAGTACGGAGCGACCTAATTTCCGGCAAACCGTTGCGGATTAAATCGGAAACTCTGCTGGCTTCCTCTACTAGCAACTACACTGCAAATCTAACAAATGATTTTTGTTATATTTACAGAGCACATAGTTTTTTCAATATTACAAGCACTCAATAAATTATTAAAGAATAACCAAAGCTCAAAAATGCAGAAAATGCAATATTTTAATATTTTTTTTCAGTATCTATACACCTACTAGCTAATCCGGCAAACGTTGTATTGCCATATAAATTTTAAAAAATTGGGTTGGGTCACCCTTATCACTTGAGGGTAAAAAAATAGATGCTAACCGGTTCTCAGACCTACCTACCCCTTTTGAAAAAGATTGGTAACAAACACCGCGACACGAGAATTTTATATATTTATGTATATTTTATATATAAAAATGAATCGCTTTTTCCCCTTTTTTGTACACGGCATCACGCCTGAACGGCTAGACCGATTTCGCTAATACTTTTTTTGTTGTGTTTTTTATTGTCAGGAGAAAGTTCTTATCTAAGAAAAAATTAAAAAAGGTGCTGGGAAAATTTAAGAAAACTTAACGACCATATTATAACTTTTCTAATGTAAGCTTTTGACAACCAATTCGAATTCAATATTCATAGTTAAGACACGACAACATCTGTCGGGTCAGCTAGTCTTGTATATAAAAATGAATCCCTATTTGCCTTGGTCTCGGCATTAATCTTTTTTTTTCGTATTTAGTAATATCAGAGTAGGTTTTTATGTAAGAAAAAATTAATAAAGTTGCGCAGAAAAATAGAAATTTTAAGAAAAATAACGACCAAATAAACTTATCTAATGTATCGTTTATAGCATGTTACATAACTGTCAGTCATTTGACCAATATTTATAGTTAAGACTGGAAAACGTCTGTCTGGTCAGCTAGTATGAAATAAAAATCATGTTATATAACGAAATTCCCACACTGCGTCTCTGAAATTACTCAACTAATTTACATGCAGTTTCCACCAAATGAGAAAGAGGAAGTTTCATGAGGATGTTAGGGTTCGTCTAAATTGGATGAAATATGATGGTAGTTATTGAAATTACCGAAAATAATCAAACCACATGAGGGTTTTCATCGAAAACACTGCCAAATCCCTTTTTGAGATATAATAGCTCTACTATACAAAAGAAGCTACTAGCGACTCACCTGGGGTCGCTAGTTATAATAATAAATATATAAATACATGGTATTAAACACATAACATATCAACTTATAGATATTAATTTTTTTTTACGAGTTTAATGTTATTATATTATATTTATACACAGATAAACGCCTGAAACTCTTTTTTTTTTTTCAAATTATATATTTATTTCCTATTTCAAAAATTAATGTTGATCTAGTTTTATGTAGGAAAAACTATTTCTTCTTCTTCTACTTTAATCATTAATTCATCATTTACCTTTGAGGTTGAGTAAATATATAGAATTTTTCCTGTTTGTTATAATCTTACATTCCAATATACATATTTACGAGTAGTAAAGCATTAATGGTATGTATGTAGCGCCCGTGTGCAATCATCATCATAGCGTCCTTGGTAACGAAAAAAACTCTTTACCTCTGCGTTACATTTAACCTAAACCTTTTACATAAATTATTCTGCTCAAAAAACAGTTCAGTAGTTTATCAGTCTATTACGTCAGACAGACGCAGTGTGACACTTTATTATATATATATATATATATATATATTTTAGATATATTTTAGTATATATATTATCTCTCTCTTGATTTTTTTCCTACAACACCATCTTGTGAGTTGTGGTGAAAACAAAGTGGACAGCTTGAAAGACTTCTCCGTAAAACAATCATAGAACCTTTTTTTTTCAAATCTATATACTTGATTCCTTCTTAACCGAAGACCAAAACCCAAGTCAATTAAGACTTTTATGCCCAATATTCAAGTAAATCGTTCCTTTTATTGGGAAAGTCCCGAAAAAAATACCCTAGCGGAGGGTTGACGATACCATTTGTGTAATTTGTTAGTTCGTGTCTGTCGTATATCGACACAATTTATTCTAAACGATTTCATTACGTTAAATTCATACTATGTGTTATTACCAACCCTTGTTATTATACACAGATAAGAGAAAAAGGCAGCCAAGTTCGGTAGAAACTACACGGAGATTATTACGCCTTGCTTATCAATCATTTTGGATACTTTATTTTGATTCAACTGAACTTTTTTCTCATCTCAATAGTATAATAAATAAAAAATGCCCATATTTAATTCCTATACTTATTCAGAAAGTTATTAAAATAAGTTTCAAGCAGTTATATTAATTATTTAAATAATTTATATTTCATTTACGGTCATATTCTCTAAAATGATAATACTATAAAGTTTTATAATTTAAGCTTGAGTCACATATCAAAGACAAAGGTAGTTGAAAATTGTTTTGTACACATTACCTCTGTTAACTGGTAGACCTAGTTCCTATTAAATAATAATTAGGAATACCTAAACTGGCTCAAAACTTTATTAAATCGGTCTTGATAGATTGGCAGCTTGAGATAAAAGGTGTATAAATAAAAAACTCCTTAACCTGCACTTGAATCGCACGTGCCAGGCATAGTTAGGTTCTAAATTATATTTTATGTTTTACTGAGTAGTTTAGCTCGTATTTATACATTAAACATGTTTTTATTGTGCGAACTTGACTGACACATTATCGGTATTTCTATAGTTGTTAATTTCAGCCTAAATTGAAATATTTAATGCAATTCCATTATTATTTCATTACGTATTCTAACAGCAATATATTCTCGTGATAACACGTGATTAGAAACAAATAGTAACCAATTCAACTCTAATAAAGCTCTCGGAGTAGAAATGTTCTCCGTAATTCATGATTACAAACATTACTCACTGGAATAGGGATGGAATCATTTTACTTGATATTCACTGAAGGTAGACATTTATTAAGACTTACAATATGTAGTCGTACATAATGGAATATATAGAACAAAACAACGAAAGAATTAAAAATCGTCAAGAGTGACCCAACACTACTACCACTAATTACTTATTACTTGTCGACCCGCGCGACTTTGTTCATGTGTAGCTCCGCTCCTATTGGTCTTAGCGTGATGATATATAGCCTATAGCCTTCCTCAATAAATGGGCTATCTAACACTGAAAGAATTTTTCAAATTGGACCAGTAGTTCCTGCGATTGGCGCATTCAAGCAAACAAACAAACTCTTCAGCTTTATATATTAGTAAATATAAATTAGGATGTCTAAAAGAATATTTTATTAGTGTCAATAGAATATTAATAATAGTCAGTCTAATGTGGCTGATTGAAAATGGACAATTTATTACAAACTATTATTGTTAGCAACACTGTTTATAAAGTCGTAGTATCAGGTAGATAATTTTATATTATTTCTAGTATACCGACGTGTAGACATTATATTACCTTTAGTGCAATAGATTAGTCTCAGTCTCTCTGGTGATTTCGTGCAGTGAACATGGAAGTTAGTGTCATTGTGTCGTGATTAAGGTTACCCTTCTCGAGGTCCACGTAAGTTTACTTTATTATCTATTGTCGTTAGCGAGGTCGAGTGGTGGAGGTGAGAGTTAATATATTATGAAAGAGCTCTTTAAACCTGCTCCTGGGTCTCAAGCCCCAGGCACCGCTCGCCTCAGTCTAAATTGCATGTGAATACATATTGATGTACAGTAATATTATATTATAGCATTACTAGCGGCATCCCGCGGTTTCACCCACTATATTTCAGATAATTCACACTATATCATTATAAATTATAGCCTACGTGTTATTCTGATGTATAAGCTATATTATTGTAAAGTTTCATCAAAATCCATTCAGTAGTTTTCGCGTGAAAGAGTAACAAACATACATCCATACATTCTTACAAACTTTCGCGTTTATAATATTAGTGGGTTTATAATATTAGAAGAAGAGAATCGAAGTGAGAGCGAAATGACATTCATATATATTTATTAATTCTATAAATATATTAATATTGCTGTAAATTTAATGAACATGCAGTACTTATAATAATCGGTAATCCTGTGGGATTTAGTTAATTGCTTCGCCGGTGTAAATATTCCATGAGGAACTATTATAGTTCACTAAGTTACCGAGTATGTGTTTTCACATTATATTTAACTTTACATCTATTAATAATGTAGTAATAGATTCCTTGCGAGTTTAGATAGCAACTATTTATTATTAAACTGAAACAAAGGCAGTTTAATAATAAATAGTTGTTGACAGAGATTACATTTTGTCGAGAAGAAATACTAGTAAGTCTAAAGCTTTTTAAATGAATCAGTATAACGATCTATCGGCTAAAAAATTAACTTTCAGGTATTGGAATTTGTGAAAGGTAAACTTTATAGTATCTCTTTACAAACTTTCTTCATTACTAGCAACTCGACGTTAAATTCGGATTCTATTATTCAATATCCAGGTAACTTTTACTGCAAATAACTGCCATTAATTTAAGTTTTAACTGAAGCTGTTATTTACTCTACAGCTTTGAATTACATTTACGTGACATATTTCTAAATCCAAAAAAAGTTGGAATAACTACTCCGTGATATGAAAAATGACAGAAAACATAGTTTTTATTTTCCTTAAATTTTTGTTAAGTTCAAAAAGGAAAACGCATATTTTATACTAGCTGCCTGCCCTCGCTTCGCTCCGGGTATTTAAAGCAATATTATAATTGATGTCCTTAAATTGTCAGTCAGTAATTGTGTAGTTTTTCATTATTTGAAAAAAGAGAGAGAGTGAGAAGTTATAAAAAAAATAATAGAAAAAAAAAAGAAAAGCAACAGATAGTAAAAGAGGGAGGACAGAGCAAAAATAATATTGAATAGGTAAAGGAGAGAGAGTGAAAGAGAGAAAAAGAGAGGGGGGGGGGGGGAGAGAGAGAGAGAAAAGAGAGTGATAGTATTATAAGAGGATGAGAGACGGAAATACTATACTTCTCTCAGTGAAAGAATTTTAAAAATCGAATTAGTAACAACTAAATGGCCATATTCTATTAATTAAAAAATGTGTATGGCAACACTAAATTACCTTTATCACTCAGGAAAAGTGTACTTTACGATCAGTGAAAAAAATTTTTAAAATCGGATTAGTAACAACAAAATAGCCATAATCTAATAATTAAAATATGTACATGGCAATACTAAATCACCATTGTCACTCACGAATAGTGTAGTTTTCTATCAGTGAAAAAAAATTTTAAATCGTCTTTTTGTTTCTGAAATATTCTTCAATTTATAAAATGGCCACCTTAAGGCACTTAAATGGCCATATCTTTTTAATTAGAGTATTTATGGCAACACCACATAGCCTATGTTACCCGGAAAGGATGTAGCTTCCTATCGGTGAAAGAATTTTCAAAATCGGTTCAGTACTTTTCGAGCCTATTCGTAACAAACAAACAAATATACAAACAATCAAATCCCTCTTTATATAATAGTATAGATATAGATTAATTTAAAATGTAATTAGAAGTATCTTTAAGTCAGGATAATTGAAGAACACTAAAAATAAGAGTGGGAAAGTACATATTATTGACATGGATTGTGACGTCACAATATACAATACTGAGTGTTGGTGAAAACAACAGTATTTATAACTGTGTTTTTTTATTATTTAAGGCGTACAAGATTTGAACAACTATAAAACAAACTAAATTATTACTTGAATTGTTATTATGGACGGTGACGTCAGAACAGACGTCAGGCAGCTCATCAGAAAAGCAACGGACAAACAACAAAATTTGTATCGGTTGGCTTCTTTATTACAAATTAAGATATTATTAAAAAGAAAATACATTTTCAGTGATCATTTTCCCTATAACCAATTATTTTTCCATCCCGCTGGGTTTTGTATTGTGTTGTTCATACGAAACTCTGATTTAATTCGATATTTTTTCCTACACTAGATCATTTTATGATTTTTATCTTCTCAGGTGGTTTTAAGCTTACATACATTGACATTTCTTTAGCTTTATTACTCTAAAGGAAAAGATGTTGTAAGTTATTAAATAGTCCACATTTTTCGTCATATAAACGTCCAGAAAAATAGAAACATAATCACGTTAGTGTTAATTTAGCAAATATTGTTTACTTTATACAATGTTCATACAGTATGCTTGTCCCTTTATTGTCAGGACAAGATTTGTATAAAAGAAAAAAGTGAGTGAGTCAAAAGACAGTCAGTGTGATGGTGTTGTCTACTGCAAATGCATTAAAGAATAAAAATTCAGGATTATGAGTGAGTGAACGATTTGAATGCACCTGAGGAAAGCGTGGGCGGGTCGGCTGGTATTATGTAAATGAATAAATCTTGGGTCCATTCTCTTCTGTAACGGCCGCCTTCTTCTCGACTTCCAATTCACGTTCATGCACTTCCAATTGAATGTCGTTGTGATAATTTAGTTCCTTAGTTAGATTTATTTCTTGGACATAGTTCCTCCATAGGAATCTGCAAATATACGGTAAGTGGCCAGTAATAGTGGCTTCGTAATCAATTTTAAATGTCAGCCTAACATGTGTCGCGAATAGAGTTGCTTTAGCCTTCTCGTCAACTTTCAGTATATCGTCGTAGTTAGAATTTATAGTCTTCATTTTCTCGACATAATTGTTGTCGTATGTGTCAGTATTTAGCATTAAACTTGGCTCGCATGCTACATATATGTGTCTCATCACTGGTTGCGCATTTGAAGACCATGTAGATTTTAGTGATTCCGTCACTGTTCCAGATAATGTCCCTTTACTTGTAAGTGAACTGATGTTCTTTACAGCGAGCTTCTTTAATTGCTTATCAATGCTCAGTATTGTTATATTTACTACTTGTCGCCGACGACACTGACTGAATTACGATAGCATTCCATCGTCTGGTTCTGTTTTGAGAGAGCGTGCGTGCCCATCGTCTGATACTGCCTGATGGCACGCCCGTCATCTCACTCTGGTCTAAGTCTGATAACGCGGGACCTGACCTGAAAGTGGCCTCCAACCTCCCCTACAGCCACCCCGAACCACGCACAATTGATTACTCATCTGCTCTGAGTACTGCTCTGATATACTGATAACTACTAGTCATACTGATCTGATTATAACCTTTGAATCTGAACCTATTATCTGAATGTATAAGCACTAAAATCGTCACTAAAGCTACTCATATCCCTAACTTGAGCACATATATAATCTGCAGTATCTTAAAACTGAATACCTTTAAAATTGATAATAAAATTCACTTACTTGGGACAAAACGATGTCACTCGTGCTCGGCCACGCTCAAATCTACCTCAGATGTCAGTCAAACTACCCGTCGTTCCCGTACTACCTCCACATCACATTATATTTTTATTAATGTGAAGATTATTTCGCGACTACCTTACTTTAATCGCGACACTACTTTTAAATTGGTTGTAAAGGGGTTATCGCCAGCGTGGAAAAAGCTAAAGTCGCAAACTAGTTTCCTCAAGCAATTATTCCTGATCAAATATTCTAAATATTCTTTAGTCAGTCCAGAAGAGTATAAGTCGTCGACTGTTGTTTTTTTTGAACTTTCGCCTGATAATATGTTGATTGCAATACTTCAATATCAACATGGGCCATTGCCAGCGGCACCAGTAGAAGTATTATGTATGGTAACATCTCTGTAAAAAATACTATCATTAGGATGATAATACTAGACGTAGGTATATTAATTACAGTAAGATAAACTTGCATCACTTAATGAATATTATGTACCTGACGAACGAAGAGAATTGCTTTTTGATTGATTTATTATTTATTGTTCTTAAAATGTAATAATGATATTATTTGGAGCCTACATATAGGCGTCTCTTTTATCTCTAATCAAGTTGCAAAAATAAAAATTGGAAATTCCATTAGTAAATTATTTTTAGGGTTCCGTTTCTTAAAAGAAAACAAAGAACCCTTATAGGATCTTTTCGCTTACCATCCGTCTGTGAAGAGTCTTATTCTCCAAAACACGTAGGTATCAAGTTGAATTTAAAACCTCAATACATCGACAGAAACATTAAATTTTCTTTACATTACTAATGCTGTATGTTTTATTGTCTGTTTCTTTGGATCATAATTATTAATAGCGTGTAGATTTATCGTGATTGAAGTTAATATCAAATATTCAGATGGTCCTTTGTTGTTATAAAACATTCAACTTATAAGTAGATGTCATTTTAATACTCGCATAAGAATCGTAACGTTTTGGGTACTTTTCGTTGACTTACAATCATGAAATTTGGTGAGAAGAAATATGTTTCATGCACACATTAAGGAATAATCTAAAAACAGTAAAATTACATTTTATAAAATGTATTGCAGTTAGTAAAATGATTGCGACTATGAAGATGTATGGGGTCAACACTTTTCCGACGACATAGTTAACTTTGACCCTTATTGTTCAGAACCCTTGCACGAGTTCGCACTCGAATACGATTTTTTTACAACTAGATATATTTGTTATTGTACTGATAACTTATTGACCCTACCTCACGTACATGGGGCTTGAGGAAATCGGCCGGCATTTACAACAACGGCATCGAGGAATACAATCAAATACCAATTTATATAAATAGACCTTGTAAAGAACATAAAACTGCATTAATGAAATTTCCATACAATACTAATGCACATTTATTAAAGACATTTTTAACAGGCCTTTTTTTTTAATTAAAATCGACTACGTAATATTTATAGGAAAAAAATGATTAAAATTTTAGAAAAAGTACATGTTAGTGTCCGCGGGTACTTTCTTTTATATTATTTCAAGTATACGGACGTGTAGACAATATATAACCTCTAGTGCGATAGATTAGTGTCAATCTCTCTGGTCTTTTCGCGCAGTGTACATGGAAGTTAGTATTGTCGTGGTTAGGTCGTGAGATTCACGTAAGTTAACTGTATTATTTATTAGTGTTCGGGCAGCGAAGGGAAGCATTATAATTATATAAAATGCGTTTAACCCTAACTCCTTAGTCGCAAGTCCAAGGCGATGCTCGGCTTTAATGTGTAATGGTATTGCTGTACAGTAATGGCTATCATTCCTCTGTCATTCTATGACACTATTTTCTTCATGTAACGTAAAAATATGTCCTAGAAATAAAAATAAAAATGGTATTTGTTTTTATTCTTATCAAACCACACAGATAGAGGTATTTAATATTCAAGAAAAATTTTCCCAAAAATAATAATTTGCACTATACTGGAACTAACATGATTTATTATGTATTATAGTATCCGTAACTCAAAGCAGCGGATACGTCTGATTGATGGTTGGTATCGTAAATTTGAGTCAACAGTTACGACTACCTAATGTATTTTTGATCGTTCACATAAGTATAAATTATCGGTATAGTAAGTAAACTACAGTTTGATTATTTTTTTGTTTAGACTGCCCGCAATGGTTATATGACGTCATAACAGTAAAGACGATTCGTATCTTGGTTAAAGTGAGTGCAATTTATGTTCATGCAATAAGGAAAAACATGAAGGAGATTGTTCGGTGATAGCACAATTTTATAAAAAAATATTACATATTATTAATTATTTATTATATACAAGTTATGATACTATATGGCGCAACTTTTGTTTCGATTGATCACATTAATTATTATCTGACAAAATTTTTCGTTTTAAACGTTTCTTTTAAATATCTTACATATATTTTATAATATCACAAAATGGCCTACACTCACAAGCATATTTAATGATTATTTTATACATCACCGAGGGATAAATAAGGAGATTGATTGGAGAAAATGTTTTTTTTCCAAAGAATACTAGCAGTATGGGTCACAAATGACTAATATTCCTTAAAAATGGTTTAAAATACATATTTTATATAAGTTATAAAATCGTCGACAGATGACGCTCCTTATTTTGTTTCACTTTGCTAGTGTCACTTAATGAGATAAATACATGAAGGAGATTGGCCGGTAACAGCTCAGATATTCATAAATATGATTATTTAATATGTTAAAATTGTTCGTGCTTATTAGACACTTCGAAAATCATTAAAACTAAAATAACGTCGTTATTAAACGTTAGTAGTAGATTGGGTACAGCTGTCAATCTGATTGTCCATTTCCCGTTTTCATATTGATGATGGAATTATAATTGATTCCCGGAGCCTGACGTTATGACCTCATTGGTTTAAATTAGTCGTATTTAGGCTGCAGACAAATATTTGTCTACTCATATAGGTCTAGACTATTTTGAAATTAATCGCCTACCTAGACTAATTTTTAAAATTTATCGTCACGAAAGAACAATAACTTTCATCGGTGATTTTATTGGGATACCCTCCTCTTAGATTTTGAAAATTTTTATTGGAAGATATCTTGACTAACAACAGCTACGTCATGTTCAAATATTAAACTATTAAGATAGTTTAACAATTGTGAGCTTTGAAAGCTAAATGCGATCCAAATTAATACTACGTAAGAGCTATTGGTTTGACACAAAAGCGGTTCTCTGACTGGTACTACTCTTGACTTTCTAAACTCTACTTCCTCAGGTTAGGTTAGTTCTTCTTTTCTTCCACATCTGTCAAAACACTGGCAACTCGTGCTTTTGTCTTCTTTATCTTTATCCACATCTTGGGATATTTTTTTAAGTATGTCTTACGTTTTAGACGTTGCTAGTCTTTGTATTCTGATGTGAAGCACCATCTTTTTCATTTGCTTACATGAAGTTCTACGACTTTCCCGTATTCAGCATACTCTAAGACTCATAAGGTATTATGTCAATACTTTTAACTTACAAAACCAACACATAATTCCTAAGAGAGTTTCATAGTCAGGTAAAATGTTATGATTCAGTCATTTTCAGCACGCACTTGATCCCATTTATAACAAGCATACTTTACGTAGGCCTATAAATTATGAGTAAACGTGGTTTGGGTCATGCCTACGGTTTTTTGTTTACGTGTGTTAATATATGGAAGGCAAAATATTTTGGTAAAGTAACGGGTTACCCGAAAACATGATACATTATTTTACCATTATTTGGCAGAAGTTGTTACTGTTATGAAAACTAACATGAGTTGGGAAAGAGTTTTCGTTTATTAAAGGCATTTCATTCAATATTTTAAAACCCGCATACCATACCATAAGTACCATTTAGATCTGCTTGTGGATTACCATGTAAATATTCTATTCTTCAATGATTTGCTTGTATTATAGCTTTGAGTCATAACTATAAACATACACTTCAAACAGCAAGCCTAGCAGTACTTGGGGCTTGTAACTAATGAGCAATTTTACACGGTCTGAATATATTACATCTCTATGCAATTAATGATATAGTGACTCACGTGTTCCTCAGTATGGATTACAAATAATCATAGTTAATATTTACTCTGGTACACGTCAAACTGCCATTAGTTTATCGGGTTTAAAGTTTTAAGAGTAGAAGTAAATCAACAGTAACTTCTCGCTAATCAAAAGTTACCAGTAAAATAATATTACAGATTTTTTTAGGAAGATAAATATTTTATAACGTTAAAAATAACTTTATAATTAAAGACAAAATCACTGCACAAATATGTATGCAATTAATTTAAACGTATCTCTACCGTAAATGTTTCATCTATTAAAAGAGATTCGTCAACCGCAGTACTTTCAAGTAACGTTAATTAAAACTTAAAACGCTCTGCTTTGTAACATCAATTAGTTTTACTTCAAAACGAGAACTTTAATGTCAATGATGAATTCAAAATATTTTGAGGTTTTTTTTTAAGAAAGATGGTCCTAAAAGAATATAATTGAACGATGATTGAAAGGTAAGTTAATCGAGATCGTGAAGATCTGTTCAGCCGTTTGACTATTATCAGCTCATTGCTAACTCGAGAGCTGCGTGACAATATTAATATATTGACAATTATAACAATCTTGTAACCATGGTAACACATTGACATTGTTACACAGAGTAGATGAAAGAGTATTTCCCGATACCATTCTTTCCATATCAAGTTATCTATATATTTTTGTATTGTATGAATATTTGCTAAGCAATAGCTTTTTTACCTTATATTTTCAACAATACAAAAAATTGTCTTATATAAGTCTATAATTATAATGTTCTTCTTAATGGTTGTCGTATCGATACTTGGTGACTTTATTAAATTAGAGTTTCAGTCAGGGCACATTTAAATTTTTAATTTAAGTTATTGTTTTATTATTTCTTTTTTATTCAGTTTCTGAAAGAAAATTTATAAAAATGTTATTTATAATGAATATCTCTTCCCTATAATTCTCATTATTATAATGCTACACAATCGAGGATGGACAAGGACATTATAATTTTATACTATGTATCTTCAATATTTACTATAATTTTTCAAATCCAATTTATTCATACAAGTGAGTGTATTGAATTTATTTTTAATAATAATAGTTTTACAAACTTCATGAGTCACTTCACGTTTGTTCTCGTATATCTAAAGATATTTGCGACACCAAAACTTTGTTAACCTATAAAAGTTTACTTTACAAATAGAACATCAATATCTGACCCACAATTTTATCTGTTCCAGGATGACCGAGTAGGGCGGATGTTTTATGGGGAAGTGCACTTACATCGGCAGTCATGGTGAGTGTTTATTGAGTGATAACTACGCTTTAAATTGAGTTACGTAGAACAAGTGTAATGTACTGAATTTTCCGGTACAGAAAATTGTTTATTTCAACGGTATTGAGACTAACACAAATCGTTAAGATACCTTTTGAAAAATGTCTCAGAAATCAGGACTTCTTTGTACTTGATGATAAATGACTGCTTCCCATAATTCCAAGCACTAAAAACGTAGATGACATTAGAATAGGACGTAACTATAATTTAGATATTTTTAGTAAATATTTGCAGTAGTATTTTATATACTTTATCTGCACAAATGATTAGAAAACACAATGAGTATCCAGTATCCTTGTCCCACATTAACCTTTGTAGTGACAATCAATATAAATGCCAATGAGAGTCGTGTGAATTTAACGATCACCGTGGAATCCAATTGTTTGTATACTCTGTCTATACGTGTGTATGTACGTCTACGTTGTATACGTTTTTATTACTGCAATTAAGTCGGCTGCAAATAGATTGGCATTTAAGACTTTATTTTCAGTTTTACTTGGCTAAAAATAAAACTGGATATTCTTACTTCCTGTGCATCTTGTTTCTATCTTACAAATTCTCTATCTCTCTATATGTTATATATAAAAATGAATCCCTATTTCCCTCGGTCACGGTATCACGCCTAAACGGCTGGACCGATTTCGCTAATTCTTTTTTTGTTGTATTTGTTATTATCAGGAGAAGGTCCTTATATAAGAAAAAATTAATAAAGCTTAACGACCATATTAACTTTTCTAATGTAACGTTTATGGCGTTTGACATAACTCTGGCGGGTCAGCTATTATAAGTATAATAATTGAATATCCTGCAACTAAGTCTTAAACATGTAGCAATTTCATTCGCGTGAATTTAAAATTTTGACAACAATTGTAAAGAAATGTCAAGAAAGAATATATTACAAACTATATATGATGTGCTTTTTATTCAAATCTGTTTAGCTATTCTTGCAACAATAATACTTTTCATATTTTAATAACAACTCTGTTTTATTCTAAAATGAAAAGTCAATATATTTCGTTTTGTTAATTGTTAAAAAAATCCGAGAATAAATAAAATTGTCATGGAAAATGCTTCATTAATTTGTAAGGAATCTTATTCCTGATTGATTTGAATCACATCTACTAAATTGACAAGGAATCTGAATATTTTCCTACCGTCCGAGATATAACCCAGACTTTACATCACCATCCAAAATTCATCTTCTTGACATTGATATAAATATGGTAGTGTTGACGACCACTAGTTCCAAAGTGAATTGTAGAACCCAAAAAAGTATAAAAGTTACTTGATTCCGTAGATTTTATCTTGCAAAATATAAAAGAAAATAAACTACTGTATTTCTAAAAGCCATAGATTAACTGAAGAATGAAAGGAAGGAAGCACTGGAGCGGGCTTTTTGCTCTAATATTAAGCTTAGAATTTTTAATTTCGAATTATTTTACAGCGAAGGGCTGCGCAAATTACCGTTTTTTAAAACGTCGTTTGTACTTAATGAGATCTTAACTGCTTTCAGGTTTTCTTTTATGTAAACTAAAGTACTGTTCTTGAGTAATAACTGGAGTCAAATAAATTAAATAAAAATAACTCGTAGCAGCTTCGGTTGAGGAATGGAAATATGCAAGTTGTGATTATTAGAATGGCTCATTTCCTTTGGCTTTTTCACCACCTTTTTTTTTGTAGTTCCACCGCATCTTCACATCTCAATTTTCCCGAATTTTAACCTCTTGATTTTCTGGAGGGTGGTGATTTATTTCATCCCTTCTTCCTTCCTTTTATATGATAATTTACAACTTTCTGCCCCTGACTAGGATTAATACCTATTGAATTGTAGGCAATTGTGACGCCCGGAATTAAGGCCTTCTCATTCTGAGTGGAGATCCTTGCTCAGTAGCGAAGTGTTAGCGGATTGAAATGTATGTTTATATTAAAAACATTCAGCTTTAAACATATGTAAAGGAACGTAAAAAATACTATTTTTCTTGCGTTTTAATTTGCAAGAAAGTATCATTATAATATTTTCGTTCAAGCAAAGTAATGAACAAATAGTTTATTCATATCACTTAATTATAGATAGCAAATATCTAACAATTAAAATATGTCTTATTTAGTATTACTTTTAAATATTTTTTCCCGTTACGAAACGTATATAACCAGAAATCATTGCCGTTTCGCTTTCCGCTCCGAATTGGATACTTCGTATTCAATACGCCTCTAGATACTATTGTGTATATTATTGCCGTGCGAGATGAAAATTCAACACAACAATATTTTTGAAGAACGGTATTAAAAATGGAAATACGTTTATTTATTTACTTTTCCAACTTTATAATTATATACCCGTGAGGGGACGGGTTAGAATAATATTTCCCCCTGCCGCTGGGAGAGCATTTCGTAAGAGCCGAGTAACCCAGCACTCCCTTGGTGGTAGGGGACGACTGGCTTGCGACCACCAGCATGCGAATCCGATCGCCAAGTGTCATAGACGCGTTCCGGTTGAGCCGCATGTGGGCCAGACTTACCCCCTCCCTCTCCCATCCTATTATTTCTGTGGGTCTAGTGGACTCTGTATCTTGCCTAGGGTCCGCTGAATCTACATAATTTTTCTTCTCCCTTCCCCCTTCCCACTCTATCTTCGGGGATGCAACGCATCGACAAAACGAGAGAGTGTTACTTGTTTTTCCGATGTCCATGGGCGATGGTTGCCATTGACCATCAGGTGGACCATCTGTTCGTTTGCACCTTATCTATTATAAAAAATAAAAAATAAATATTTTTGCTTGATAGACAAGTCTACTTAATGGAAAGTGGCAACTAAAGAGTATCTCGTTTTGCCGATGCGTTACCGAAAAAAAGAACGTGAAAGAAAGAAGTTTCAGTGATCCCTGAGCTAGAAGTCAGTGTTCACTGGAAACGCAGGATTAATGTAATAGAAGAGGGAGGAGGGTAAATCTGGCCCACGTGTGGCGCGACCGGAACGCGTCAAAGACACTTGGCGGGTGGATTCGGATGCTGGTGATCGCAAGCTTTTATCACCAAGGGGGTACTGTGCTCGACTCTTACGAGATGCTCTCCCAGCGGCAGAGAGAAAGAAAGTTTGGATGTTTCTGAATTTTGTAGATTATGAAACCTAATGCACATCTAATTCGTTTGAGATTTCTGGATTAGTCAGTGAAATCTTTTTATCCAGTTCGTAATTTTTTATATTATTTATATACTAATATTATACAGGACTATATTTTTTATATTAGATACGAAAGGGTAACAAAGAGTGAGATAAAGATACGTAGGTATTTGACTCAAGCTATTGTTCTAAGTGTGGCCTCCATCTGAACCTATAACTTCATGCTTTAAAGCTGATCTTTGCAATTGGTACTGTTCTTATAGACAGAAATACGCTAATCACAGCACATTACGTGTCATGCAATAATACATTTACAATTGTTTCTTAGTAACATCTGGTGGCCAAAACTATGTAGATAACATTTATTAATTTCAGACATTATAGTTGACTTAAAAAACAGCATTTTTTTATACATTTGGGGTGGGCCACCCTTATCACTTAGGGGATGAAAAATAGATAGTAGCCAATTCGGAGGAATATGGTAACTAACATTGTGACACGAGAATTTTTTATATAAGAAGATTTATGTAAAATACTGTAGATTTTTCACCCGAAATATCCTTTTTACCTTAGCGAAGTGAGGGGTGTTGCTAGTCCACAATATATTTTATGCTTTGACTTCAAATTAATTTTAAAGTTTGCTTTTATATTTCTAATCAAATACAAATAAATCGAACCCTATAAATTGGAAAAGCTAATGAAATGTCAAAAGAATAAATGTCCTTTATATCAAAGTACGTTTAAAATTTTATTTTAAAACCTTTTACAATTTTTTCATAAAACAAATAAACAAGCTTTTGATGCCGTTGCCAGTTTTATGAATGCACAAACTCTACGTAAAATAAAGGTCAATTTTTTGTAAAAGCATGCATATTGCATATTCAACATTACTGAAAAGAACTCACTTTATTCTTTAAAATTGAAGTGTTTATGATTATTTAATTTAGTTAATCCTCTATTGATGTAAAAAGAATATAATGTTGTTAATTCGACCGTTTAAGTATTACTTAGGTAGATTTTTTGCAATTATAACACAATCATACACTACTATAGACAACATAATAACTATTCAAAAATTAAATATTACCAAAAGTTACTAACAAAAGTTTGTTTAAACTGCTTTTGTAAAATTATTTACAACTTGCTGACCCGACAGACGTTGTTCTGTCTTAACTAAGAATATTGAATTTCTATTTGGCTGTCAAAAGCTTACATTAGAAAAGTGAATACGGTCGTTAAGTTTTCTTAAATTTTCTAATTTTCCACCCAAGTTTTTTAATTTTTTCTTACATAAGAACCTTCTGCTGACCATAACAAACGCAACAAAAAAAGAATTAGTGAAATCGGTCCAGCCGTTCACGCGTGATGTCGTGACCAAGGGAAATAGCGATTCATTAGATAAATAAAATGTTTAAAGTTTACTTCTTTCTATTTGTGGCTTTAACCTTTGCCTTTTATTAAGAAAGGTCAGAATAGCATTTAAATATTAAATTATTAATAACTCCCTCACTTCGCTATGGGAAAATTGGTTCTATGTTGAAGATTAGGGAAAACACTTAATTTCCTACTTTTTAAATTTATTTACACTCGATAGCACTAAATCACAAATCATCACTTCAATGGCCCACTGCTGAGCCGGGTCTCCTCCTCAGAATGAGGAGGGTATTAGGCCATAGTCCACCACACTGGCCCAGTGCGGGTTGGCAGACTTCACACACCTTTGAGAACTTTTTGGAAACTCTCAGGAGTGCAGGTTTCCTCACGATGTTTTCCTTCACTGTTAAAGCAAGTGATATTTAATTGCTTAAAACACACATAACTCAGAGTCAAAGGTGTGTGCCCAGGATCGGACCTCGGACCTCCCGAGTAAGACTTGAAGTCGTAACCATTGGGCCATCACTGCTTAAAAATCACAAATACTCTCATCCAATTACTCACCCAACCACTGGTCCAAATACTCATCCAATGTCTTACACGTCTTATACAAACAAACCTGAGGACTGAAAGGCTTCTATTTTAAAAAACAATTTTATAGAAAAAAGGTATTTCAGTATTTATGGAATTTGAAGAAATTCCAAGAAATTTCCTTAATTTTTTCTTTCATAATAATGTTGCTTAGGCAAATATTTGAAAAATCATAAAGTTTTGCACGTATTTGGCGATTGATTTTTATTTATATACAAGCGATACGCCCCAGCTTCGTACGGTTTCTCTACTATAATATACATGTATTATACATATATACCTTCCTTTTGAATCATTCTATATACTGGTGAAAATCGCATTAAAATCCGTTGTGTATTTTATAAGATATAGGCGAACAAACAGCGGGAAGCGACTTTGTTTTCCACCATATTTGCAGCTTTAAACTTGTGAGTCTCCCAAAGTCTTAGGCTTTGTAACAAAAGAAAATATAAAATTTTAAATACATAATTAAATTAAGATGGAATCTTGTAAACCATTTTTGTATAATGTAACATAATTTTTTGTAGTACAAGATCTGAAACTCCCTCGTCGGCAGAAGCGGTGAATCGGATTAATTTCGCGGCAAGAATTTGTTAAGGCTTAAAATGTTTTCAACATTTACACTTTATTTCTCCCAAAAATTTAAAGTTAGGTTTACGCTCTTTTTATATTAATAAAATCTTATTAATGTTACTGACTTTTAACGATGTGATTTCGTACTTTAATGGATATAAAATGTATTTTTTAGTATTGAGAATTATACATTCAAATCATAAAGTAATCATTGAAAAACAATAATATTATCTTTACTGACTTTAACCTTATTAAATCACATATATAAATAAAACCATGGAAAGTAATTAATTTATAGGAAACTAGTCGAACTGTCGAATAAAAAACATTTAATTAATTTGTATATCCTTGCTATATAATATTCAGGTTTTAGAAAAAAAAAAATCTGTCATTTTTCTGGGATAAAAAGTAGCCTATGTGTTAATCCAGGTTATAAAGTATCTGTGTGCCAAATTTCATTGAAATCCGTTCCTTTCAGATGATTGAGTGACAATATTTCCCACTGACGCCAAAGTATTTCACACTGATTTGTTAGCAACACTGTTTATAAAGTAGTAGTATCAGGTAGATCATTTTATATTATTTCTAGTATACCGACGTGTAGACATTATACAACCTTTAGTGCAATAGATTAGTCTCAGTCTATCTGGTGTTTTCGTGCGGTGAACATGGAAGTTAGTGTTATAGTGTCGTGACTAAGGTTACCCTTTTCCACGTAAGTTTACTTTATTATCTATTGTCGTTAGCGAGGTCGAGTGGTGGAGGTGAGAGTTAATATATTATGAAAGAGCTCTTTAAACCTGCTCTTGGGTCTCAAGCCCCAGGCACTGCTCGGCTCAGTCTAAATTGCATGTGAATACGTATTGCTGTACAGTAATGGGTATCATATCTCTCTCATATACATAGTAGATTTAAGATTATTTTTCAAAATTAATATTAAATGATCTCATATTTTGACGATATAAAATGAAAATTTAATGGTAAATACATAATATTTTCAAGGATCTAAGACAATCCCAACTAATATTATAATTTTTAAAGTTACTCTTAAGAAATGAAAGTACGATTAAATATACTACTTACGCCATCTATTGACGGAGATGGTCTATATTGTCTTTAACGCAATAATGCATGCATCATCATTACTGAACTAATTTTGATAAAATGTTTTACAGAGATAGAATAGAGCTTGGGGAAGGAATATGTCCAAGTTTTATCGCAAAAAAAACACTAAAGAATATAAACTAAACAAATGAGTGTACTCATACGCCATCTATCGACGAACTGAGGAGCAGTGATTTCGTTATCTTTTCGATTAAAATGTGAAATTATACTTATATACTGATAGTAAATTGCACTCAGGCGAAGCCGGGATGGGTCGACTAGTTCACATATAAAAGAAGATTATGAAAAGCATGATATGTAGAAATTATGCATGATTTATGTCAATAACCTTATATTAAAAACTCAGTTTGAAAACAGCAATCGCATTTCGTATTTTCTAGGTCAAATGCAACTTCTGTGTCGATGACGGACGGTAAAATTGTACAGCACAATCGAAGCTTAAAGCTTGGTACAAAATTAGTTTTTAATTTCATCTACATAAAAGCTTTTTCTTTATGTCTATGATTATTTCGAAATTATAGCCATTAGTGATATTCTCGCCCAGCTGAGATACGCATAAGTAATATGTAACTGTAAAATGAATATATAACCTAAGATAAAAAGTAAGGTAACTACCTCACATTCAATCATTTACATACCTTCCTGCGTTTCATCATTATCATCATCACGACCCGTCAATGGCCCACTGCTGAGCCGGGTCTCCTCCTCAGAATGAGGAGGATATTACTTCCTGCGTTTTCATTAGATGTATTAATTACACTGCTATATTAAATCGAATGAAATGTAGAGGGTTTCATTCCTAAGTAATATACATTATTTATTATAAAAGAAATGTTTTGTTTTTATTGTGTTTTATTCAAGTATTGTTACTCTTAATATGAGCGGGATGAACAGATTGTTTTGTATATAGAAGAGGATCTTACTATCCTTTTCTTTCCGAAGAGTCTTATATACATTGGTACATAACTATTGTTTTATATTTGACATTTTTATTCCAGTTATGTTATTGAACGCATCTATTTATAAAATATTTCAACAGTAGAAATCACACATTTAACATTAGAGACACGTACGGACTAAATTTCTATAGGCTTTTTATTATTCATTTGGTAGTAGTGTAAACAATGTAGTGGGGAAAGCTCTGATGAGATGCCGGTGATGATGGTGGGGGTTTCAATGAGATGGCACGATGACCGAGTAGACGGGCGCAAGTCTATCGCTGGCTGCACGATGATTATCGAATATATGAGATGGTCGAATTCTGAACAGGGCAATGATAAGAATCCCGGGTTGCGGCTGTTGGCGTTGGACAGTGTTCGCGGGCGTCTCCTATGGGAGAGCAGACGCTGAAGGGCTGTCTTCAGCTGTGTGGTGGTAACCCTAAGACTGGTGCAATGGTCAGTGTTCGCGGCTGTCTCCTTACAGAGAGCAGACGCTGAAGCGTAGACTATCACTGGGTCATCGTAATTCTAGTACAGTGGTATGAACAGTGTTCCCGGATGTTTCCTTACAACGAGCAAACGCTGAAGCGCTGTCGGTCGCTGGATTAAAACCGGCCGAACTAGACACAGACTGCTGGTAACGGCCGCTACTACACGATTTGAAAGTAAAAAGTGCTTGCGCGATACAATTGACTGGTGGTGCCATCTACTTTAATTTTGTTGAATTAGGTCTTGTTACAGTAGACATTTTATATGACTTTTTGGTATAAATGTAGATGAATATTATGACATTTATGATAGCTTTACTTACCGTTTTTAACCGATTTGAGAAGAGTAGGTCCTCAGTTTACCGTTTATCTACAAGTTTTATTAAAAGCTATTTTAACACATGTCCGCTATGTCACAACGGAAGTTATATTCCAAAACTATAACAATACTAGCTGACTCGGCAAACGTTGTTTTGCCATATAAATTTGGAGTGGGCCACCCTTATCAATTAGAGAGATTAGACCTACTAAATATGCATATAAAATTTCATAAAAATCAGTCGAGCCGTTTCGGAAGAGTTTGGTAACTAACACTGTGACACGAGAATTTTATATATAAGATTTACATATATTTTCACGGATTTATTTCTTCTTTTATTTATTAACTCTTAAAAAAGAGATAACTATTTTTAGGATAGTCACGATTTAATTTTATTGACATTGGAAGATTCAAAATCAAATAGGAATTGTTTTTTTATGTTCAAAATTATTTTGTGCAATAATATTATCAGTGAACTTCCTCCAATTTCTATTGGTTGTGTGTGAAATAGGCTGAAAGTCCTAAAATCAATTCGGGCAGTTCTATTTGCGTTTGCAAGAGGCAGTTGGACTGCTCTTACAAATTGAATTCTAGTTCGTGACGGCTAAACGTTGGTTTTAATCGACATCAAAAGAAGGTTTTATGTTCACAGATATCTTTGATGCGGCTTATCTGCAATAATAGTGTAAAAAAAAGGTAGTGAGTTTCCTTATATTTTTACTGATAATGATACTTAACTATATACAGAGAGCAGTGATTGAGACTTCAATGTCTTACTCGGGAGGTCCGAGCTCGATCCTGGACACACATCTCTGACTTTTCTGAGTTATGTGTGTTTTAAGAAATTAAATATCACTTGCTTTAACGGTGAAGGAAAACATCGTGAGGCAACCTGCACTCCTGAGAGTTCCCTAAAGTTCTCAAAGGTATGTGAAGTCTGCCAACCCGCACTTGGCCAGCGTGGTGGATCATGGCCTTCTCATTCTGAGGAGGAGATCCGGCTCAGCATTGGGCCATTGACGATGAACCCTATATAGACAACATTCGTCGAAACAAACATCTCTCTCGCATGATTTGGCATCAACTTAGTCAGCCATTGGGTTATAGTTATATTTATATATAAAAGAGGAACCTGAATGACTGACTGATGAATCAACGTACAAACGAGGTTCGTTTTATACCGTAGATGAGTACTAAGTAAGAATTTTTTGAAATTGAACCGCTAAGGTAGTGAAAGGGGGGTGAAAGTTTGTATTAAAGTTTATCATTTTTGAAGCTAGTACTTTGAATGCTGGTTATTACGTTGTGGACGAGCACTAAGAAAGGGTTTTTGGAAATTCAACCCCTAAGAGGGTGAAATATATACAGTACAGTATTTCTAAGAATTGTACTGTTTATTTTTGTCCATCTTCAACTAAAAGATTCGATGTAATTATTTACCTTTATTGAATTTTCTCGTAACTTTTGAGACTTGGATAATTTAAATAATACTGAAAAAGAATCATCTTTTTAGTATGAATATTATTGATTTAGTTATCCTTCAAAGAATATAAATACTATTGCAATTTAATTAGTGCTTTAGTATTAAAACAAGTTATAGATACATATATAATAACATTCGGCAAAGTTCGCATTTATGGTGATTTCGGGTTAGTTAGTTAGGGCTGACAATATGGTTAATCGATCGCAGCGCCATATAGTCACCAATCCTACTAATATTAAAAACGTGAAAGTTTGTAAGAATGTGTGGATGTATGTGTTGTGACATTGGTCAAACTAACGTAAAATATACCCAAAAATACTAAATATTTACTTAGTGTAATTTATTTATGAGAAATTGGCAACAGATTTGGTTATTTTGGACATTAGTGTCAATAGCGTTTAGTTCTGTGTCCGATGATCAGGTGGACACCTAAAGAGCATGTTATAATAATAATATATGTGTTTTACTATGCATGTGCTAGTTAGGCTTTGTTACATATGTTTATTACACTTTCACATGGATTTTGAGGAAATATAGTTTGCACATCAGAGTAACACATAGCCACTACATATTGATATAGTGTGCACCGCGGGGCGCAGCTAGTCTTTTATAAGTTTAAGCCAAAAATTGTTTTCTTTATAAAAATCGGTTAGTAATCAAGTAAAGTATAGCAAAAGATAAAATTTTAGGTTTACTCAGTAATCTATATTCCTAGTTCCCAACATTTATTTATTCCCCAGAGGAATAAGAACATTGCAGTCACAATATTTGACTGCATTATTAAGTTTTTACGATTTTATGCTCTAAAGCTAGGTGGTAAAGTTTATTTTACGTTCAGCATAATTGAATTGATATGAATAATTCTGAGCACGATCGGTGATACGTTGACGAATTACGTGTTCGTTAGAAAGTTATGTAGTGACGTTTAATCAATATAATTTGTCTGTGTCTGCTATCTATATGTTATACTATCTAACCCGACAGATGTTGTGCTGTCTTAACTATGAATATTGGTCAAATAACTAACAGTTATTTGACCAATAAATTTACATTACATTACAAACTATAATATGATCGTTAAGTTTACTCTTAAATTTTCCGCGTAACATTCTTATTTTTTTTCTTACGTAAGAACCTTCTCTTGACAATAATAAACACAACAAAAAAAGAATTAGCGAAATCGGACCAGCCGTTCACGAGTGATGACGTGATCAAGGGATATGGAAATTTAGTCATTATATGTAAATAATAAAAATATAACTTTATAGAAAGTCTGTGTATAGAAGCTAAAACACTTTTTAAATATTCGCGCATCACGAAAAAACTATTAAATGAAAGACTAGCTGCGTCCGGCGGTTTGACCCGCTGTATTTTGGATAATTCACACTATATCATTATAAATTATAGTCTATTACAGTACAGTAGTACAGTTTTATAAAAATCCATTCAGTAGTTTTTGCGTGAAAGAGTAACAAACATCCATACATCCACACATCCATACATTCTTACAAACTTTCGCGTTTATAATATTAGTAGGATTTAGTTAAACGAAGATACAAAAAGTCTTTCAAGATTATTTTTGTAATTAGATTACCAAAAGAGATAAACTTAAATATGTAGGGTATGTCTCTTATAACACTAGACAAATTAATTATAAAAAATTGCATTCGATGTAACTGAAAACGTAGAAAGAAAGAACGAATATTAACAACTTAACATAGCGCCATCTATTGGATGTTTACCCAACTTATATAATAAAAGACTTTAAAACAATGTGGTTATAAACTAACTGATATCGCCATCTGTCAAAAACTTATGGAACTAACAAAAAATTTATGCCTTTTAATGTACATAATATATCATCTATACTTATCACAAATATTGGGCCTTTTATTTTGTGATAACTTTAATTTACAATAAAAATATTAGGCGTATTATTAAAGATAAATGTTATAGGACCAAAGCTTTTAACTATTTCTGTCTAATAAGTCTCTAATAGAAGGAACTTTAAGTTAGTTTAATAACAAATATGCATTTTTTTTCTATTGAATCATTTTATTTTATTAAATTAATAACATCATTACACAATGTTTTGACTTGAAGTCGAAAAAAAATCTATAATTTCTAAAGTTATAGTTTCGGACAAAAAATAGTTTTATTAATAGATAATCTTGTGCCTGATGGAAGCATTTTCTTCTTCTAAAATTAACAAAATGGAGTTTTTTTTCTATTTTCGGGAAAAAATCAACAGTTAATCGAAATCTAAAAATAAAAAAAATTATTAACACTAACTAACTAACAGCGATAACTTTTGAAATTATATTTTTTTTTCCAATTTTCGTGACTACAAATCAAAACATTGTGTAATGATGCCATGTTATTAATTTTATAAAATAATATGATTTAATGATAAAAAAATTACAAAAAGTTCTTATCCATTAAAGTTCTCATCAGTAGATAGTGTCTCGGTTGTATTTTAAACGTAATTTTTTTTCTATTTTTTCTCTTTTTTCTAATTGCAATATGGTTGGTGTATTATATTACTAATATTATAAAAGAGAAAATCTATCTGTAGGTTTGGATATTTTGATGTTTGTTACTTAATCACTCAAAAACTACTGAATCGATTTCATTGAGATTAGGCACACTTATAGCGATATTAACACATAGGCTTTTTTATCCCGGAAAAAATTCTCAGGAATTCATGCAGGATAAAGGGAGTCACTGAATATTTTAATTTAGCAATAATATATTAGTAAGAGTAAGTCTATGGTAAAATGTACCATGCGAAGCCGAGGTAGGTCGACTTGTATCCTACAACAAAACTGTACTGAACAAATCACGAAATATTCGTACATTTTATGTTACGCTAAACCAAAATAGCGTAGACGTGAAAAATATCCGGTTCGGATCGGATTTTCATTCTCACAAACTGAATAGTCGAGCCTTTTTGTGAAACCAAAACACGGATAAAATCCTGTTTCGGTGGTTTAGTTTACATAATATGGCCTGAAATAACATTTCACATGTAAAGTTACTGTATAAGGAGGAATAAACATATAAATTCCTTGTTTTGACTTAAAATCCTATCACCTGGATTTATTTAAGTAATCCTTTCGTCTATATTTTGCCCAAAAATGTTAGTAAACTATAATGTTTGTGTTGTTCTGATTTATACGCCATTTTATTGTAGTTTTATCTAGAACTGTTCAGTAGAATTTGCGTCAATTTTCTCAGGAAGAGGGATGCTTGTTTTTTGAAAAAATATAGATAGACAAATGCACACAATATTTTACAATTACAGAGATTTTTTTTAATGATAGATAAGGGACAAACGAGCAGACGGTCCACCTGATGGAAAGTGGCCACCGTCACCCATGGACATCGACAAAATTAGAGAGTATCTCTTGTTTTGTCTATGCGTTACCGCCTCGAAGATAGAGGGCGCCCCCCCATGGCGAAGTAAAGAATGCTGCGGTTTCAATGGACCCCGAGCAAGAACCCGGTGTTCACTGCAACCGCAGCAGTAATGGGATGGGAGAGGGAGGGGTAGATTTGGCCCACATGCGGCTCGACCGGAACGCGTCAGAGACACTTGGCGGTCGGATTCGCATGCTGGTGGTCGCAAGCCAGTCGGGGAACAGACCCCCTACCACCAATGAGGGTGCTGGGTTACTCGGCTCTTACGAGATGCTCTCCCAGCGGCAGAGGGGGAGCGTCACCTCACGAATTTAAATTTAACAATAGCATGCAAAGACGGCTCGGCCCTTAAGGTTAAAGGCTTAAGCGTAAAGGAGTCATAAAAGACCAACAAATACAATTTTTAATAAATATTTATTTACCCATATCGCTGGAAATAATTATCAGATACTACTAGTATTCCTTAACCCCTCCGACTAAGCTTAACGCTTGTGTTAGGAGGAGGCCACGTTAGTAATCCAATGACTGGGATTTGAACCCACAATTTATCGATCGTGAATCCAATACCTGAACTACTGACCAACTGACGCTTCAGTAAATTTCAGAGTAATAGAATTAGTTTATCAAAATTCTTTCAGTTATTAGCGTGTAAGAGTTACAAACATACCCTTCAAACTCTTATTAAAATAACTTTCTTTATATCTCAAGTAATGGTGTAAGTAATTTCGCTTGTAATGAAATAGAGGAAAAAGAAAATGGGTCATCTTTAAGTATTTTTGTTAAAGATTGGCATGAGATTGGCTTTCACAGTTTAATGACTGTTGTGGGAGCATGACTTATCTTATAGTCGAAATTGTTATGTTTCAAGAAACAGTCAAGATATTCCTCTTCTTACTTAATTTAATTAATAACTTAAGGCATACTCAGTTTCTTAATAAAATCGAATCCTTATATTTGTTGAATATGTTCTTTTTTTTAATATCTATAACTACTTACGACCGAAATTAATAACCAATCTGAATCCTTGGATTATAATTCCTATTTTATATTTATAATCCAAAGATTGAATTAAAAAATTGAATCAAAGATACATAATTCAAATTTGGTATTTCTTTGAACAATAGATCGAATTGAGTTATGTGTATTTTAAGAAATTAAATATCACTTGCTTTAACGGTGAAGAAAAATATGAGAGTTCTCCATTTTCTCTGTCGTTGTGTGAAGTCTGCCAACCCACACTGGATCCAAGTCCAATCCAGGATTGGACTGGATTATGGTCTAACACCCTCCTCATTCTGAGGAGAAGACCCGGCTTAGCAGTGGCTTATTGGGTTGTAATGATGATGATGATAATATAACCATTTTATACAGATTATACAGAATTTCCATGACTTCATTTAAAGTCCAGATTTTTTGAGATTGACGTCACTTTGCAGCAGGCGGCTATGAACGTTTAGGTTTAGATATCCCTCCCTCCTCACTCTGAAAAAGAGACCCGGAGAGCAGCGATGAAAAAAAAATCGAAACTAGATTTCAAATTTGAATGTCCTAGACACAAACTGTCTCAGTTTTGATTGAGATTGATGATTAAAGTAACTTTGTATGAAACTATGTATCTATTTTTTATGTAGGAATCAAAGAAAATTCTTGTTTAGAATCTGTATAATAAAATTTGTCGCCATGTCGCTTAATCCATTCCAACTTCCAATCTGGGCTAACTTTTATGAATTTATAACTTGATTTTCCATTCTTTTGTATAAATCTTGTTACTTGACATGATGTGATGTGACTTATTGTTTTATATTACAGACTAGTCGGCCCCCGTGACTTCGTTAACGCTGAGTATAGTGGTTTTTGTGTTTTGTATCCTGCTCCAAGTCAAGCTCTATTTACTCATTAAAAGTCATTAAAATCTGTTTGCTAATTTCGGAGAAGACAAAGTCGGACATAACACCTTCAATCCCGCAGGAAATGAGCTTTGTTTTGGGATAAGTAGTATCTTATGTGATCATTCAGATTACAAACTACATGTGTAAAAGATTTTGTTCTGATCTATCATTTTTTCAGGATAAAGAGTATCCTATTTTCTAAGTCAGGCTATAAAGTATCTGTGTGCTAAATTTCATTCAAATCGGTCTAGCCGTTTTAACGGGATGCGTGCACAAACACCTCAATTTTACGATTTTATGAAGTGATACCTAGCAAATTTTAATTATATAACCTTTGAGGGGTCGGGTTTGAATATAATTCCCTTCTGCCGCTGGGAGAGCATCTCCTAAGAGGCGAGTAACCCAATACCCCCATTGGTGGTAGAGGATCTGTTCCCCGACTTGCGACCACCACCATGCAAATCCGACTGTCAAGTGTCTTTGATACCTTCCAGTCGAGACGCATGTGGGCCAAATCTACCAGGTCCCTCTCCCATCCTATTAATGCTGCGGATCCAAATAACTCGCGGTCCACTGAAACCGCAGCATTCTTCTCTTCGCTCCCCCTCCTAACTGAACTTTCGAAGCCGTGGTGGCTACTTTCCATCAGATAGACCGTCAGCTCGTTAGTCCCTTATCATTATCTAATTATTAAAAAAATTTTTAGAAGATGTGAATTTAAGTAATGTCTACCAGAAGTAGTTACATTAATTGATTTAGTCATTAGGAAGAAGTTAAGCTGGAGGTCTCATAATATTTCAGGTTGTTTAGAGCTTTATTCTCTCCAAATTTCTAAACATTATCAAGACATCTTCCTGTGGCTAATTTACTGCGGTTAGGGATACGGTCTTTGTTTTGATTATATTTTAAAAAGCTTTAAACGTCTTAAGTGTGTAAAAAATGTATGAAAAGCAATTACTAAAGTTCGTGTTTTCATCCAAATATGTTTAAGCATTAAACAAAATATTATAGGTAGAAAAACTAATGATTTTCCTATCCTCATCTATACATGAATGTAAATTATGATAAAAAGAAAGATTTTTTTTGTATTGTGTTTTTTCTATTGTGTTTTTTCTATTGTGAATTTGATGCAATAACGACGGGGTGTTATAAGTTTAACGTGTGAATATTTTTGTTTGTTTAGCTGTACCTGTATGTCTGTCTGAAGCATCGTACTATCCAAGATAATGAACCGATTCTGATGAATTTTATTTGTTTGAATATTGGTTAAGTCTGAATTGACTGCTGGTTTTATATGTTGTTTTCAACAATACAAAACATCGATTTATAAAGTAATATAGATTCTTCTAAATCGATGTTGTTACTTGGTTACTGTATAAAATTAGAGTTTCAGTAGGGATTAATTTAATTTAATATTTATTTCTATTATAAATACCTCGCAAGTTGTACGATTCGTACACATACGGACAAATACAAGAGAGACAGTATATGTACTGAAAATTATTAAATAATAGGGATCGTGATGTGTCTACTCATTGTTCAATATCTGAACATATATATGATAATAATATAATATTTTTTGTTTCAGAGTCTGATGGCGTTAGTCAAGTTCGGGTACACCCTCGTGGTGGTAACATTCCTTTTAATGATATGGGCGTCATTAGCGAGAGCATTAGAAGTAAGTACCAGCTTTTATTAACCTGTACCTATCACGAGTTACCAAGGGATTTTTTTTACGGGAAATAATTACCTTTTCACATGACATCTGACAGGAGGACCATTGTAAATTGATCTTATATCTGTATAGATATACTTGAAATGGAAGTTCACCTTATAATGGTACCTATAATAAAATATAGTGCCTGAACAATTGAGCTTCGATCTGATCTAAATTATATAAATATACATTACACACGATTATATACAAGAATTCAATGCTTGACAGAACTTTTTCTAGACAATAATGTTTGCAGTTAGTGTATATATTTATTGTCATTTAAATCTGACCTTAACTATATTATAAAGCTGTACCTTTATTTACACTAACTGCACTTTTATGACACAATTTGAAGAATAATAATAATATTTATAATTAAAAAATAAAAATAAATATTATTCATCTATGACTTATATTCATCATCAGAGAAAATTTAAAAGTTTTATAATCCTTACATTTTATAAAATTCGTCGAAAACATATTTTTTAACTATCTGACCATAGCTCGTCTATTTACATAAAGTTGCCAACTCAAAAATTGACCGGAACAAAAACTATGAAAACCCTGGATTATAGAGCTTTAAGCTCGGACTTACTAACCGTGTTTTTAAGCTTACTAAAATTTTTTTATTATTTTTATTTATTATACGTTTATTGTACTGTAATTTTTTAATGTAATAAATATCTATACTTAAGTTTCATAGTCACCTGCTACAAAGTGACGTCAATCTCAAAAAATCTGGACTGTAAATGAACTCATAGAAATTCTGTATAATCTGTATAAAATGGTTATATAATCATCATCATCGTCACAACTCAATAAGCCACTGCTAAGCCGGGTCGTCTCCTCGGAATGAGGAGGGTGTTAGACCCAGCGGGTTGGCAGACTTCACACACCTTTGAGAAATTTAGGGAACTCTCAGGAGTGCAGGCTCCCTCACGATGTTTCCTTCACCGTTAAAGCAAGTGATATTTAATTGCTTAAAACACACATAACTCAGAGTCAGAGGTGTGTGCCCAGGATCGAATTCGGACCTCCCAAGTAAGACACCAATGTCTCCACCATTAGGCTATCATTGCGCAAATATATAATCTTAACATTAAATTATCTACTATTATGGTATTTATATATATATATATTACAGTCTGCGAGCCAAGTTAGATTTTCTTATAATTTATACAAGATATCGTTAACCTTGAGACTTTTATATAATCTTCTGCGAGATATAAACTGCTAACAAAAATTATACAAAAGAAATCTTTTCATTCAGTTTTTTTCACGTAGAATAAAATAATCTTTGTCAAATATGTTTATTGTATACTACCCACATTTAATTTCACGGAGCGTTAATCGTAATTGACAATTTAATAAATCGACTTGTATTTCAATTTAAATTGCCCATATGAGACCTTTTTGATTAATAATATACATCAATACAGCTAGCAACACTGTCGATACTATCTCGCAAATATATCCATATAGATCTAAGACAGTCCACTGATTTCACACAGCAAACAGGTGAATGTCGTGAAAATGTCAAGTACATTCTTTCTTGTTCACTGCTTTGTTTTTAACTATTTATTTATATGTATTTCTGCACATAAAGTAAAAGATATTGTCTTAAAACACCTAAGAACTAGGTGTTTCAGGTTTTTCCTTTTTACCCAAAGATAATAAAAGAAAAGGTAAATGGTTTCTTTTAATGAAACCTTACAATTTATAGGCTTTTAGGCTAGAAAAACAATCTCATTTACACTTGTTACATTCTCACACGTAATACCGGTCTAAGCCTAAATAGTTGGAACTGCTTTTCTGTAAATAAATGTTCAAATTGGCTTAGAAAAAATAAATATATTCATATTTTGTAGTAACAATCGTATTACCACAATTATATGTTATAGTTATAAATTGTAGGAATTCGAAAATAAAAAAAAAAAATTGAGTATAAAAACAGTAATACTTAGAGTACACATACAAAGTTTAGACAATACAGTAGAGTTCGGTAATACAGTATGCGGTTTACGTATCCTTGGTATAGAAAACTTAACGTAAACCGAACGACACTTAACTTCAAGCACTATAGCAGCCGGCAGCTAACTTTAGGTCTGAGAAAAAATAGTGGGGGTAAGTTACTATTTCTACAAATAGCAGAAGCGCGGAGACTGAAACGTCACTTAAGAATCAATTACGTGTGCGCTCCGAGCTAACAAGGCCCTAATAGCGACTTCTGCGAATTTAAGGTCAAACCTATACTTACGTGCCGGTATAAACTCACCAATACAAAGGTATCAACAGTTTAACTCTAATAACAAATATTAATTGTTAATAAAAAGTATAGATGAGGTATTGAATCAGGTCCTAATCTGTACTTGTTTCCTTGTTCCAGTTACATGTAGACACCGGTCACCCGCCATGTCTATTTCAAGCGCTATGCACATGTTCAAAACCCGCCGGAGACCTGGGCATCGTAACCTGTAACTATGTGCCCATCCTTCGAGTCCCTGCAGCAGTGAACAGCTCCAAGGTCTTCACGCTGCAGCTGACGGGGAACAAAATTAGGGACTTGGAGCCACATTTTTTTCAAGCCACCGGTAAGATATTTTTACCATTTAATATGTTGATTTTGTTTCCATTAATATAAATGTTATAAGATTCGGATTTTTTTTTCGCTTGAAAGAGGATCTCGAAGATCAAAATAAATTGAACTATATTTACTTAAACATAGTCAACATTTTTTATTCTAAATTTAGACCTGCGTAGAATGAATGCTAGCCTAAAGTCCTGCTGAATTACTTTTGTATCTTGAATACCTTTTGTAATACCAATTTGGAATCATCAATTCTTTCCCAAGGCGTGAGTAACAACTTTTATAATAGACTCACACTACTATTTAATAGTTTATTGAGTTTAATATACCAAATTATAGAAGAAGAAAGAATTATAAATTTGATTTATTTAATTTGAAACTGGGAGGGAAGTTTATATTTGTTTCTTATGATGACAGATAAAAATATTTTATGGGTCTTTATCGTCGTTAATTTCTCCGAAAAATTGTCCTCAAATCCTCTTGAGAAAAGTCTCAAAAGGGATTATATATACAGGAACAGCTAAGCGAGAACAACTGCCGGACCGCGGCCGCTGAATAATAAAAGCCAAACCCGGTGACCCATTACGAAGATTGCACATCTCTATCTTCAAAGCTGGGTTTCTTATTAACCAATTTTCATTATGACTATGCTGTAATTCTTCCACAAAATATCTATATATTGTTTTAATTCACAAACTTTGTTAGTTATTATCTATAAGTTGGTTAAATATTGCAACATAACTTACATATATATTTGAGTAAATTATAACCAATTTAATTACCAAAGATGGCGAACTAATTGCTTTGCTTTTATTTGCTAAGAAGACGAGTAAGAATATTGGCACTCTTTATTGAATATGGTGGACTAAATTTCTTCAAAATCTTTATGAATTTAATACCCATTACGACGGCTATTTTGTGTTGTTATTTTTTCTGCTTAATTAGTTAGAAGAACTAATCAGTAATTTGCTAACATAACCAAAAAAAGATAAGTTGGAAAGTCCATAAAAGGAAGTGAATAAATATTATTCAGAAAATTACAAAGATAGACTTAAATGCAACGAAATCCTGATACAAATATGAATTCAGTTTATATTTGTAGTTTCCTACTCTGACATGCTCGGAAATGAGATTTATCTCCCTTTGAGCAAACTCCACAATATTAAGAGCTGTAAAGTTGAAATAGCAATCATCTCACCTACAAACAAGGTTATTTAGTTTGAAACTGTAGTAAAGTTAGTGCACGGAGATTGCACACGACACGGCTAGCTTGTTTGAACACTTAATTAGGATCTGATGAAATGCTCACAATCTGTACAGAGAACCTTTGTTCTGTATGGACACGTTTGAACCCAAATATGACCTTAGTTGAATTACTTGAAATACCTTGAAGTGTATTACACGCAATCGTAGAAATTATTTAAATAATAACCAACGATTTACTAGAAGAAAAAATATAACATGATTAAAGAGAGAATTTCGTAGACCAGACATTTTTAGAAAAATCTTCTGAAAATTTACCAAAATTTTTTTTGCAGTTGGTAAAATCGCGACCTATATCGATGTATAAGGACAATAGTTTTCAACGGCAAACTTAAGTTTGTCCCTCAACCTAGCCTAACCTAACTATTATTGAAATAGATTTTGGTCAATATCGTAATTTTATTTACTTATAGTAATTGTTCTTTACTGATTAGGACAATTTAATTGCAGCTTATGTCCGGTATTGTATAACTGTATTAATTTGGTTTTTAGAATTGATAATTCTTCTAATTGTAAACAAAACTGATTTCGAGTTTCGTAGAAGAATACGTAGGATCATTAATGGTTCAATATAAATGTCATATTGGCAATGAAGCGAAATTAAACTTTGTGGTTTTAGGATATACAAACAACATTCAACCTTGACGGTTAACTAGTTTTATGGTTAGCTGTACAAAATCGCGTATAGTTCTATTTTAATTGGATTGTTTGTTTGATTTAATTTGTACACATTACATTTCATATTTGATTATTTGGTCAACAGATAAAATCATTAGATAAATAGAGATTAACTTTTATCAGTATATAGCTTTTGTAATGTCGAAGACTGGAAAAATACTTTGTTTTTCCTATACTAGGTAAATCTATCAATTCAAATTCAAGCAGTGATAGCCCAATGGTTAAAACTTCAATCCTGGGCACATACTTTTGACTTCTCTGAGTTATGTGTGTTTTAAGCAATTAAATATTACTTGCTTTAATGGTGTAGGAAACATGCTCCTCTGAGAATTCTCCATAAAGTTCTCAAAGGTGTATGAAATCTGCCAACCCGCACTTGGCCAGCGTGGTGGACTATGGCCTAACGCCTTTCTCATTCTGAGGAGTAGAGCCGGCTCAACAGAGGGCCATTAACGGGTTGTCATGATGAGATAATTCTTGCTTCGCTATATTAAATACTAGCGGCCCATCCCGGCTTCGCGCGGGTGGAATATTATTTTTAAAAATATATTGGCCCTCCCGCATTTCGGTGCCCCCTCTCTTGCCGCTTTACTCGCTGCGCTGCGTCGCTATACTGGCCCGTCGCGTCGACGTGTATTTTTTGTTTATATTGATATTTTTAATATTAGTATAGACTAGCGGCCCATCCCGGCTTCGCACGGGTGGAATATTTAGTTTAAAACATTTTGGCTCTCCCGCATGTCGGTGCCCCTCTACCTCGGCGTTACTCGCTACCACTCGCTGCACTTCGAGTATCACCGAGATAGAACTACACTGGCCCGTCGCGTCGGCGTGTATTTTTTGTTTATATTGATATTTTTAATTTCGTAATATCTTTTGAATGGAAGGTCCGATTTTAATAATTCAAAAAGTAATTTACAGGTATTGAAACAGTCTTGAATATAAAATAATTTATTTGGATAAGGATTAATACAAAGGTATGGAAAACATGGTCTGATTTTGATAGGCATTTTTATCAACTTTTAAAATATAAAAAAGTAGTTATAGTGACATAACTATAATAGTTGGACATATGGTCTCGCGGAGTTTTTTGTAGATATTGATACGTTCTATAATATTCTACAACATTTTTTTGTTCTATCATCAATACTTTTCGCAGCGCATGCGATGAAAGATATTTTATGGCTATTTTTTTTGCACCTGGTTGGTTGGTTTTAGTGAGATTTTCTGGGGATCTCTAATTTTTTCTTGTAATAAATATAGCCTATGTTACTCAGGGATAATGTAGCTTTCTAATGGTGAAAGAATTTTTGAAATCGGTCCAGTAGTTTTTATGTTTATTCGTTACATACAAAAATACAAAAATACAAATCTTACTTCTTTATAATATTAGTATAGATGACTATTAAAAAAAATCTAAAAATATTTCTCGGAACTTTTCATAATTGTCTATCACGGGTTTTCACCACATCTACATTTGAAACAATTATGAGTTGGAATTTCCATAATATTTATCACCGGCATTTTAGGGGTATAATTACAGAAATGCAAAGTAAATTCTTTTGAAACTATAAAAATTCCTCCTCGCACAATAGTTACCCATCCTTTTCCATACTATTTCGGGTAACAAAGTTAGTACACTGGACTCTCCACACGGACATATTTGATCAGTTAATTAAGAGATTGGTCTGCAAACTTTGTATACAGTATTCAGAGCTGACGTGAACATTTTCAATATGACGTGTTGAAAGGATTGCATTTGCGTTTCCTATTAAGATAATTACTAACATTCCCAAAATTATGTGGAGACAAAATATTCTTCATTTATAGAAATCTCAACAAGTATCTAATTATTGATGTAAGGCCTAAGTATCAGATTGAGATGTATATACGACAGATTTCTCCCTTTTTCTCTCTCCTATGGATACAAAAATACTTTTGAGTATTTAAGGAAACAAAAACATATTAAAACGATATGACTTTACAAGAATTGTACTACAGTAATATTCACTTAATAGGAATATCACGAAAAGAGTGTCCGAGAGTCACACTCTATCTCGAAGTATGGGTTTTTAAAATTAAATCTGTTTTTAAAATTGAGTAATTTAAATACTAAGGTTTGCCTTGCGAATAATATTTTCTGACGAGTAACACAAAATGTAGTGACTATTATAATTATAAAGTTCCATTAAGATTGACTGTTTTTTAAATATTTTTATGTAAAAATACTTTAAAATGGTAAAGTACTTAATTTTACTACTATATTTTTTTCCAATTTATTCAAGCCAAAATAGGTTTTATTTAGAATTTATCTTAGTATTTGGATCTAAAACACTTTTATGTAGTGATTGTGAGACAACAGATATTAAGACCAATGTTTACAAATTATATTGTTACACAATACAATAAAAGACGTAATACTTTAAGTCTTTAATATCTTTCAGTTGGTATAATTATTACTAAAATAATGTAATAATGTCTGATTTTATACAGTAATCATTTTGGTATCTCTCATCTACATTTAGGATTGACGTGCGCTGGTGAATATCATCTTTAAACAATTTAATCACTCAGTCGCTGTTATCAAATCCAAGGAGCTTTATACCCCTTTAATAAAACAGACGTACAGATTGCAAACTTTGGAAGTACTATTTAATTTCAAAAATTCCTCCTTTGTTAGAAAATATCCATGTTATTTATGACAACAAAATACATTAGTGTAAATTAGACTATTCTTTCATATTCTAATAGTGTCGTAGATAATAACTAGATCTCCATCTTGGATGGTCCGCAATATTGGATTTAGAGTAAATTCATTTTATTTTTGGTATCCTTTTTAGCAATCGTGCACCCAAAATAAAATCTTAGGCCATATTAGATTTAGAATTACTCATGCATTGTCAATCAATATTAACGTAAAGTAGCCGACAGCTAACTTTAGGTCTGCGAAAAAATAAAAATTATTATACCATTCGCGTGCGACGCGCTACTCTCCTTCCGCGCTCCCCGCTAAAAAGGCCCTAATAGTGACTTCTGTTCATTCATTCAAGGTCAATCCTATACTTACGTGCCGATAGCTATACCTATATGCATATTTTTTTGTCAAAATTTGACCCAAACTTAAAAAAGTTGCAAGTTAAATAAAAATGTTATAACTATACTTCATTTTACCACAAAGAAGCGAAGGCCTGTAGACTGTAATAAATAGGAATGAGTTTAAATTTATTATCTCCTAAAGCATAAAACATTACATTTAAAATATAAATTTCCCAGACGTACAAATCATAAAAGTTTCTATCTCACTGCTAACTCAGACGAATTATTTATTACTCGCGTACAAGTTTAAGGTACTATAGTTTTAGGGTTCTGAAACAGTTACAAAATTTATTCATCTGTCCGTTTGTGTAAAGTATGTAAGGCATTAAATATTGAAGAGTTAATTTTTTTTTTTTTTTCTTGGGACAGTTGATTTTCCAAAACCAATCGCGTCTGTTATGTCCTAGGATTTGAACACAATCACATATTAACTATATAAAAACATTCAAACTTGAACTTCACCACATCATTTTCGATCTTATCGAATATTAGTTCGATCAAAAACAACATTGGTTATATTATATAGGTGGATTTAAAAACCACAGAAGCCAGACATTGGGTTAAGCGTGGCTAGTTAGTTCGTAATTACTAAGAAATAATTTAATTAAAATACAAAAAATATATATTCAAAACAATTTTCTCACCAAGTATTCAAAATTAACTCATATTTATGATGTATTTACACCATTAGACTTTTTAGTAATTATTTTCGAAATCTCCTGAGCCTCCATAACCTAGTAGTTTATAAATAATATGTATTTCAGGCATGTATCGGTTGGCAATAAACCAGAATCCTCTAGAGAGTATCCAAGATGAAGCGTTTTATGGACTCGACAATACTCTATGGGAGTTGGAGCTGAAGGAGGACAGATTGACTGCGGTGCCGAGCAGAGCTTTGAGGTATCTTCAGAAACTACGGATGCTTGATTTAACAGGTAATATTTTGATTTCTTTTTAAGACACTTACACTGCCGTAATATTGCAGTGTCACATGCTAACATGTTTTTTGACTCATATTATTAACCAAGAAAGTTTATGTTACCCTTGAGGGGCCGGGTTATAATACAATTTCCCTCTGCCGTTGGGAGAGCATCTCGTAAGAGGGAAGTACCCCCGCACCCCTACTGTTGAAATGGGATCTGTTCCTCGACTGGCTTGCGACCACCAGCATGCGAATCCGACCGTCAAGAGTCATTGACGCGTTCCGATCAAGCCACATGTGGGCCAGATCTACCCCCTCTCATCCCATTTAGTACTGCGATTCCAGTGAATTCTGGGTTCTTGCACAAGGTCCACTGAAATCGCAGCATTCTTCTCTTCGCTCCTCCTCCCCTCAACTTTCGAGGAGGCAACGCATCGGCGAAACAAGTAATTCTCTCTAGTTTTGCTGATGTCCATGAGAAACAGTGGCCACTTTCTATCAGCTGAACTGGAGCTGGTTTATTTATAACAATATTTAATTACTAAAATATACATGGATATATACTTTCTAGAGTTATACATTTTTAGTATCTATACTGGTCATTAAAAAAAATATTTCATAAAAATTATAAGATGAAAAAATGAAAAAAATTCGAACTCGCGCACGAAGAGTTTCGTACCAATGTTTAGTATAAAAATTGCGTTTGTAGTATAGGAGCAGCACACCCATTTTAACTGTCTAGCTACCACAGTTCATGCGAAATAAGCTGGTGACAGACAGACGGACAGACAGCGGAGTCTTAGTAATAAAGTCTTGCTTTTACCCTAAAAACAGTAATACAAAAAGCGTTTCTTGTATTCGGTACCAAATATACTATTACATTTGTAAATTTTAACTTTGTGTCTTTTTACCCGATTACGGCGAAGCCAAAAGGTAAGGTATATGTTTTTGCAGTCTATGTATGTATGTTTGTATGTTACACTCTAGCGCCTAAAATACTGAACCAATTTTAATGAACGAATTAATGATTTTTTATATTAACTTTAATAAAGATAGATAAATAGACAGACATACAACATTTTTAAAGACTATTGTCTATAAATACCCCTCACATTAAGTTTTCTTAAACATCTTCTACTAAAAATATTTACTTATAGTAAATGATTTTTTTGATGTAAAGATTTTTAGTCTGCTCATCTATTGATGATGCACTTCAACAAGAATAGATAAAATTAACTGGGCAAGAGGTTAAAATGCTCGTAGAGGCTTGAAGGAATTTAATAAGGAAATATTAAATCATGCTACGATGGCCCCAATAGATCTGAATCAACTTGAATACTGAATACCTACTTCACTCATCGTTTAGTTAATAGTTTATTTATGTTATTAGATCTCTTTAGAAATCCACTTGCTACCCCATATATCGTTGGTCGCTGGGAATGAAGTTGTAAAAATGTTATTTTCAATAATATAATAGAATAATTTTTGAAGTATTTTATCATGAATTTAAATGAAATGACTTCTAGGTAATATTAACAGAATTATAATAACTTATTATTCCATTTTTTTATAACCATGAGTGTATTACACGTTACGTTTTATCCGTTATTGTAATACTAGCGGACCCGCGCGATTTCGTCCGCGTGTTGCTCCGCTCGTATGGTTCGTAGCCAGATGTTAAATAGCCTAAGTTACTCCTTGTTACATCAGCTATCTGTCAATACAGGTCCGTCCAAATCGGTCCAGCCATTTCAGAGATTAGCCGGAACAAACAGGCAGACAGATTTGCATGGATGTAACATGCGTTTTTTATTGAGTAACAAAGACATTTGGCTAGTGAGTTTCAACCGTTCAATAAAAGAGTAATTTTTTTTTTGAAAAATGAAGCTTAAAGCTCAAGGGCAATAAATATAAAAAGTATATATTATTACTATTAATACTTCATTTTTTAGAGCCAACAATATACGTATGTAAAACAAAAGTCTGTACTATTTATTAAAAAAATTAGCTACATAAAATATGTGTAAAAAGAACCCAAAAAATTTACTAGGTTCTAATTGCAAAAATAGTGCAGTGTAACCTCAAAATAACAAATCGAAAGGGAGCAAGTAAATATTCGTTATGTCGAGTACTTTTGTTAACTGAGGTTTGTTACATTGAGGTTAGGTTGGTCAAAAATTTGTTATAAAGAGGAAAAAAATAACCAATCAATTTTTAACCAAAATAAAAAAAAAATCACATACTATACGATTAAGGGTCATCATATTATATAGGTAGGAACGTCATTAATTAGAGGTATTTACACTTTTTTTGATAGTTGAACATTCGTTATATAGAGGTTGTTCGCAAAAAAATATTGTGTCAAAAAAATAATGTGTTAATATATTTTCCACTTAATTCATTTGACTCTAGTTATTACTAAATTACTTACTTTACTGCACCTTAGTTTACATTAAAAGAAAATCTTTAAGCAGTTAAAATCTCATTAACTACAAACGACGATTTAAAAAAGGGTAATTTGTGCAGCCCTTTGGTGTAAAATTATTTGCAGAATTATTATAGAAAAATGGTCTTCAGTGTTCAGTGCTTCCTTCCTTCCATTAAATTTAATCTACAGCTTTTACGAAAATAGCAGATAATATTCCTTTTATTTTTGAAAATAAAAGCATCAGGCACATCATCTCCATTTTTAATTACACTCAATCTAACTTAGATTCTTCTAGATCTTGGAATAGCTTACCTTCGACTAGTGGTGTTCCACTTCTATATCATTACGGGGACCGAAGTAGTCCTTAGGGCTTGTAGCTCGAGTGCAGGTGCAAAAGGTACTTTAAAAATTACAAATTCATTTAAGTTGCCGCGTCCTCGCCGCGCCGTGTCGCACTTGTACCGCTACCTACGCGCGTTTTCGGTTATTAACACTGATCATAATGGTCAAAGCTGCCGATATATTATCAGTTTTTCTACTTACTAGTAATTACTATAGGCTCTTTTTTTTATTTACAATGATCACAGCCATTAACCCCCAATACCCAGAGTATTCACTATTTAGTCTAATTGCACTAGTAGTGATGGCCCAGTGATTAAGACTTCAATGTCTTACTCGGGAGGTCCGAGTTCGATCCTGGGCCTCTGACTTTTCTGAGTTATGTGTGTTTTAAGCAATGAAATATCACTTGCTTTAACGGTGAAGGAAAACATCGTGAGGAAACCTGCACTCCTGAGAGTTCATTAAATTGTCAAAGGTGTGTGAAGTCTGCCAACCTGAACTGGGCAAGCGTGGTGGACTATGGCCTAATACCCTCCTCATTCTGAGGAGGAGACCCGGCTCAGCAGTGGGCCATTGACGGGTCGTGATGATGAGTCTAATTGTAATTACTTAACTAACACGGACTAGTAATTCCGGTGTTAAAAAAAGGACTTTACAAAATTTTCGTCAAATTTCATCATATCCATAAGGTTGTAACAATACAAAAAGTATGGTTATCATTTTTTAAATTGGATTAATACTATGGGCTTATATTATTCAATTTATAAATAAAATAGTTAAGACAGGAACTCAAATAGTGATTGTGGCCTGTGATTCAGGTGCAGGTTACTAAACGTACGTTTACGTACGTAAACATCTAAATGTAAATAACCTTTTAACTAACTCTAGGTGTAGGTATGTCAAAATCCATGATTTTAATAATATAGTTGACAAGTTTAATCGCAGTTTTGAATAAAGGCGTCATAACGTAGATACAAGTTAAACAAGAGCAATTTGCAAGTGAAGCAGACAAGCGATTAATGGCCGCTGTCTCCTCGGGGAATCGGCAAAAGTTAAATATTTGCTAAAACTTTTATAATGGCTTAATTAATTTTAATAAGCTTTATGAAAGTGTATAACATGAATAGCAACGCGTTTTCGCATCAGAGACCTTGTCATTTTACTGGAATTTTGGATTTTTTTAAGATATTTAGTTTGCTATAATTGTCATTGTAAGAAGAAAAGAAAATAATCCCACGTATATTTCCAACTTTTGGGAAAGGCTTAATTTTACTAGCTTGAATAGAAAATTTAAGAAATATCAAACAATTATTTTATCTTTACTCCTTTTCGAATTCTCGAATCGAATCTCGAATTCCCATCTGATTTTTTTTTTTAAATCTGTTGAATTTTATTACCTCTCTTTTATCCAACTTGGTTTTGGTATTAATATATCTTATTGTAAAGTATCTAAAAGTGCTAAATTTCATTCAAATCTGTATAAAAGAGATACCTTAAGGGTATCTTCTCTATTATTTTCTATCCTTCATCTATTTTATTTTAATATCACTGACAGTGAACTTTGACATTCCAAGATACAATTGAGATATTGTGGTTTATGACAATCCAATTAAAGTTGATTTTATTTTTGTTCTTTTCCACTAGAAATGGTACTCAAATTCCGCATCTTTCTTTAGTAAAACAAAGAAAAACTAATTAGCTGTACTACTCTTGTAAATTATGTAAAACAAAGTAAGAGATACCATGTCATATTATGCAACATTATCCTCAACGCTTCATTAGTGTTTTTCCGAGAGAAGCTTTTATTATTCAAGTATACATTACTTTATTTATTCAACCAACATCATTTTCATATTCATGTGTATTTTGGAAGGTTATATTAAATTTTACATAACATTGTATATTTGTTCAGAAAATATTATAATTTGGTACAGATGTTTATGTATACAGTATACACGCGTTAATTTGATACTAGAGTTTTTCCCATTTTTATCTATAATACACTTTTGGACCTAAATTGCCAGAAAACTGCTTTCCGAGCTGGTGGAAGCTTCAAACAAACTGATGGACTATTTTGACGTATCAAAAGTACTTTGTAAATGTCTAATTGAAATAAACTATTTTGAGTTTAATGTAAAAGACTTATGTTAATGACTCTCTATAAAATTAATTTTGTTTTTTTTCTTAGAATAATTAATCCTCAAGAATATGTCCCATTAAAATATAATATCCTCTTCATTGCACCTTTGAACTTTTGATTGAATACAAAAGGAAACTCTTCAAGGATATTTATAGTGTTATTATAGAAACATATATGGCATTAGTCATCTTAAAGCTTTATAAGATGAAGGGACTCACGTATTGTACTATAGTTTCAATCAATGTCGGAGGTCTTCTTCTCCTAGTGGACGCGCGCGGTGACGGCTCAGCTAGTATATATAAAAACAAATATTTGATCAAATCAATATAAGACATTTATTAATCTTATAATAAAGATAATGACGGAAGAGTATTCGCTTTTTAGATAACTCATTCATGAAAAATAATAGATGATAGCGATTTTAAAATTTGGGCTAACCTAACCTAACCATATTCATAACATAGTTAAATGTCGAAAATATAGTAAGTTGCTTCCAGAAAATAATGTTATGCTTTGTTTGACTTGGTGAAGGTAAAATATTAATAGTATTTTTGATTTCAAAATATTTAAAAAAAAATAAAAATGATGCTTTTTGAAGGGTGTAAACCTTCAAAAACTAAGTTTTTTCCACTGACGGGTTTTTATAATAAAATAAGTTATAGTATATGCAAAGATAACTCTATGACCTACATTATAAGATAATATTAGCATCTTATATTTATTAAACAAAGCTTTTCATTTTAATATCAAAATTTCAACGTAAATTCAGCAACGTTATATTACTTTTTAATTAATTGTCAATATTCCCAGGTGCTTGGGTCTTTGTTACGAGACTTTACAAGTTTATATAGTACTTAAGTTTATAGTTTGTGGCTTAAACTATACACTAAGTTGAATTTTCAAAGTAATTATTAAGTAGGATATTTCTATATAACATACTAAATGAAAAAATTGAGTTTTCAAGCAATTCCAAAGTATTTCTCTTTAAAAAAAATTATTTTTGAAAGATCTTAATTGTTCTTTATTATTTCAAAAGTAAAAAATATTTAATAAAATCATATTGTTCTAAACTTATGCTGATGAATGAATATTATTCGGGTAATTCGAAATAAAAAAAAATATTGGGATTCTCAGATAATAAATTTTTAAATAAACAATTTCTTATTTTCAGGCAACGAAATAACAGAAATAACTGGAGACAACTGGCTTGGCCTTGAAAACTCCTTGCAAACATTGGTCCTAGCTGATAACTCCATAGCTACTCTACCTTTAGATGCTTTTTCTGGACTGTTAATACTAGAAACCTTGGATTTACACGGTAACCACCTGTCTGTGATCGACGGTGGAGTCTTCAGAGACGGTATGAGCAGACTAAGTAAGGTGAGATAATTTTGTTATTAATAAAAAATAAAAAATAATTATATTTCTAGCGACCTCGTTTCGCTCAGATTCTCTACTATAATGTGCATGCACACATACAAACCTTCCTTTTTAATCACTCTATCTATTGGTGAAAACCGCATTGATATCCGTTGTGTAGTTTAAAAGATCTAAGCGTACCGACAGCGGGAAGCGACTTTCTTATATACGTAAAGTCAGTCAGTCAATATAATAATTATCAGAGACTTTGTCAGAAACCAGTGAAATTGTACCTAATTGTTGTAAATCCTATATTATATTAACTTTATTTAACTGATTACAACATATATCTCATTTCCATCAAACACAATTACAGTAGCCCGTTGATTGATATAAGCTTTAGTGGTTTAACACTGGTTTCTAATTAATTAGTATGTACAGTTGAAACAATAATACCACGATTCGCTGCAATACTGTGTATCTTTGTTTTATTGTTTGCTTTCACTTTGATTGAAATATAAAGTTACCAATATTTATTACATTCTGTTATTATTCGGTTTTCGGCCTATTCGAATTTTTTGGTACTAGGTAAGTATAAGTCAGGCAGTTGTTTTCTTTTTTCTACTCTAAACAAGAAAAAGAATAGTTTCCCTGGCTAGCGTAATATTCGATATTCGGCATTTAACCGAATATAGGTACTTGCGATTCGTTTCAAAATTTATTTTTAAGCGTTGAAGATTTAACCTCTGAATATAGGATTTTTTTTCATGACTTTAAATTTTTTTAAGGGATTTTTTCAAGTATTACCTAGGTATTAAAGGGGAGCAGCAGGGTCCTTGCTTTGCTTATTTTTTAAGCATGGGGGTCTGCATAATGATTACATCAGCGAAAGAAAAGTAAATACGCACATAGAAACGTGAAAGAAGAAAAACGCATGCATCAATGTGTAAGCACGGGTGGAGGGGTTAGAGATTTGCTTACTTTTGCCGACATAAGGGGTGGGGAGGAGGATTAATAATTGCAAAAAAATCTGCTTACGTAATGCTTGAACGGCCTCAAGCTACCACCAGCCCAACAGGCTAATAGAGAAGAGCCGACAAGAAAGTCAACAGTCGCTCTTTCCTAAATAGCCTTAATTAGCAGCTCATAATTTAATTTATTTTAATATCTGTCAAATGGCGAATACTTTGTGAGGGTCAATAAAAGAAATTTTTATTTATTTTTTGTTTTTTTTTTTTTATTTTTTTTTTTTTTTTATTTTCTTTTTGATGTACTTACAAGTAATATTGGTATAATTTCATTTCAGCTTCTTCTTGGAGACAACCAGCTTACGTTGATCCCTTACGAGGAACTATCGCCTCTGCGTCAACTGCGTTACTTGGACTTATCCAACAATTTGATCAGACAAGTACCACCAGCTCATGAATTAAATGGCGTTAAACTGTCTTTGGATTATTTAAAGTAAGTGATTTCTTCAGTATCCTCAATTGTTTTTAATAAAAGCAACAAAATATATAAGTGTATATGGAAAGTATTTTACGATATAGACAATTAATCGTATGTTTTTTTTATTATTTCAGATTGGATCAGAATAATATAAAGATTCTGTTACCAGGCTCCTTCAAATACTTCAACATATTGAACACGACGACTTTAAATGGAAACCCGATATTTACAATACGAGTAAGTAAATTATTTATTGCGAGAATTAATTAAGTATTTATACTCATATATATATAGGTAATTTTTGTTCTATAGTAAGCTAGTAGTGACTATTAGAGCCTTGTTAGAGGGGAGCGCGGGGACAGAGGAGCTCGGTACCATAGTAGACGTCATGGATTGAACTACCTATACAGACATGCATCACACTCATAATACGCAATAATCCCCACGTCTTTTGCTCACGAAGTTTAGATAGCCGGCCACAAAACTGAAACACTTAAAAAGTTCTTGACTTCCTAATTACGTTCTTTCTTTGTTAGCTTCTGTCTTTCTTTCTTAATTTTTGCTTTTATTGTCTTAAAGTCTCTGTTTTATTTTTTCAGGAAGACGCATTTCGCAATGCAAAGATCAAAACCTTATCACTCCGTGACTGCGGTGTTACTGAATTATCTCCAGCATCCTTCGCAGGGCTAGAGAACAGCTTGCAGAGCCTGGACCTGTCTGAGAACAACTTGACCATGATATCAAAGTTTATGCTCAACAAGCTGGACTCGTTGAGGTTCTTGAACCTTAGAGAAAATAAGGTAATGTGGTTCTCAATAATATATTTTTTAAATGTGACAAAATGAGTGAGTGGGTTGCAATGATGATGGCCGCAATTCAGTTGAAGAAAACTTTTAAAATGTTTACACAGTTCTCTATACCTACCTCTTGTAATCAAATAATCAAGGCGGATAGGGGAGAGGGTGTCCCTATGATGATCAAATTTCGAAAAAACTAAAATTTTTAAGTCGTAAATTAAGAGTATCAATGATTAGTATTAAGTAAGCATAGAAGGGAGGCTATCTTTATTTAGTACTAGCCGACATGCGCGACTTCGTTCGCGTGTTACTCCGCTCCTATGGGTCGTAGCGAGATGTTAAATAACTTAAGTTACTCCTTGTTTCATCAGCTATCTGCCAGTAAATGCGCCGTCAAAATCGGTCCAGCTATTTCAGAGATTAGCCGGAACAAACAGACAGACAGACAGACAAAAATTGTAAAAAAATGTTGTTTTGGTATATGTACCGTGTTTGGATCCGTATGCACTTAGTAAAAAACGGTTATTTTAATATTACAAACAGACACTCCAATTTTATTTATTTGTATGGATTGACGATGATAAGTATTAGGGAAGTAAACGTTTTATCTTTTAATGGAGTTTTCAAGCAATTTGGTGTTGACTATTATTTAGCTTATTATATTTTTCTATTTTAAAATTCCAGGTTGACAGCAATTTACTATCAACGAGTCATACATCAGAATATTCGACATCAATCGTCAATAGTTTCCAATATAAATTGTTTTTCTTGGACATCAGCGGCTCATCCTCTCTAGAAATGAGTTTACAGGACGTCAGAAGGTAATTTTAAACTAAAATATTTACTAAATTTCTTACTAAACTGTAGGTACTAACTATATTAATTTACACAACCTAAAAACTTGTTATATGTGGCAATTAAACAACTAATATTAATAAGTATTATTAGTACCTTACTTGCCTAATGTTTAACTATAGTCTAACATCTTTAAATAAAGTATCTAGATTTTAAATTACCTAAAAAATAAAAGATTTTTTTTTTCTAACTCAAAGTCAACTCAACTATTTCGAAGTCGGTAAATAATGAAACATATTATATTTTAACTGAATTATTTATCTAATATTACTAAGTTTTCCATTTCTGCATGTGATATTAAAAATATTTTTCTTTGAAATATCTTACACTTAATAATTTTCTTATGATTTTATAAATTTTAGTGTATTTTTTTTTCAATTCTTCTATATATATTATATATTAGAATTAGTCGCATGCTTTAATTTTTTTCTCTCACCGTAATTTAAGAATATTTTCAGATTTATGAATGGTTTTTAATTTTTTTGTCTAAAATCAACAGACTATTTAAATCTTGTCAATATCGAGATTGGCTCTTACAAAATACAATATTAAAATTTTATAGCTGATATTAAAATATAAAGAAAAGTTATTACAAATATCACATAGTAGATTTTAACTTATTTACTGTAACATACTCTTAAAAGTATTTTTTGCTCGGATTTTTATTTTAGTTAAACTAGGCACAAATAGATTAATAATGGCTAATTTTATTCAGCTTCGTACGAGTTTTTGGTTACGTTTTGATTACAGAAACGAGTCAGACATATGCCGAGATCAGAGCAAGTAAGTTTCGGTATGTTTTTACCAATCGAGGCTTTGTCTGTAAATGGAAAGGATGTTTAGTCGCTTATTTCCGCATTTACGTTAGTAGCACGTTTTCGTTGCATTTTTAATTCTCATTTAAAACCGATATTACACGGATCAACCGTTCCTGGACTTTGGTTGAGCGCCTTCAATATTAAACATGCACGAATCATAAGTACTGAAACTATATGTAATGTAAATTGTGTGTATAACATTTCGAAGGAAAGATTAACCAGAAGTAGCAGTAGTAGGTCTAAAAAAGAGTAGTCGTTTCTTAAGTGATGATAATTTAAAACAACGCAATTATTTGCATAGAATACTAGGTAACATATACGAGACATCAGATATGGATCTTTCTCCATGTATATTGTTTGGATTGGAAAGGAAATTAGGAGAAGGCCAACGAGGACCAAGGACAATAACATGAAAAGATAGAAACAGGGTCAACAACGACTATAATATATCACCGTGTAATATCGTCATCGTATAGTTTACTACTTTCATAACTAATATACCACAAATTAGTTTAATAACTGAAAGACTTGTCTAGTTTCGTCATGTTTTACATAATCATTAGAACTTGTAGTTTGCTTAGTTGTTGATACTAAATTCAAATGCTTGCACATGTTGTGTTGTCTGTCCAGAAAATATTCGGTGTCGTTTGATTAGTTTTACAGATGGTAATATCTATATTGAAAGGTGAAGGATTTGATGATGATCACAAGCAATTTTTAGGTTGTGTAAATGTAATTTCAAGGATTTTGCACTTTTGCTTTTCAAAAATCTGACCAAGTTGGAGTCGTAGTCCTGTATGTATAGGATTCTACAACTGAATCCTTAACCGTATTTTACTCACAACATGATAATAACTAATGTATTTTCTATTGCAGAATGCGATCTCTTCGTTCCTTAGCTGTCAGCAAATTGATCAAGCGAAGTATAAATGCGGATGATTTCATCGATTTTGGTGTGGAATTAGAAGATTTAAAAATTATTGGCAGTACGGTAAACCGAATAGAAGCAAGTGCATTCCAGCATGTAAGAACGATAAAAACTTTGGATCTGTCTGAGAACAATATTGATTATATCGATCCATTTGCGTTTGCAGAGGTAACATATTTTAATTTATCATTTATTGAAGAACACAAAAACGTAGTTGAAGAGATAAATTTTGATCAGTATAAATTTTCTTTTTCAGTTACATAGTCTAACATCATTGAAAATGGCCAATGGATTGGCGGATTCAGTGAAAATTTTACCTTTCGAACCTTTAAAAGCTCTAATCGAGTTAGAAGATCTAAATCTAAGTAATAATAAATTAAAAAACGTTCCAGATACTTCTTTTCATTTTATGTACAAATTAAAGAATTTGAATTTACAAGATAATATGATTGACCAATTTTCTAAAGGCACTTTACAGGTACTGTGTAATGAATTTATGATTTTTTGTATGACCTGTTTTCATTTTCCGTAAATGTCTTTGAAAAATATACAAGTAAGGGTTATAATTGTGTTTTTTTAATTGTACAGGCTGATATTCATAAAGAATTAGAAAGCGTCTGCCTTTCTCTCAATCAGATGCAAAGGATTGACCAACACACTTTCAATAACTTACGAGAGCTGCAAGAGATCCTCATAGAAGATAATTTAATAGAAACAGTATATCGAAGGTCGTTTACAAGTTTAGATAACTTAAAAGTTATAAGATTGAGAGGAAATATTATTACTGAGATTAGTGAAGAAGCATTCCAAAACTTACCAGCACTTAAAGAGTAAGATGTTTTAATTAAAATTTTTAGTATAGAATTTAATAAATATTCCTATACTTATAAGTAATCTAATATTTGTAATTCTATCACCTAACTAAGAAAAATATTCTTAATTATTACATCAAGTTGCATAAAATTAAAATTAGTTTAAAATACTTTTGAAATGAAAAAAATGTAATGAATAATTTATGTGGTGTAGTACAGGGCACTACTTTCGGTCCTATATTTTTATGTAATATATTTTAATGGACGTATATAATTAATATTTAAATATTTCAGGTTAGATATATCATTCAATCAATTAGAGACGTTCAAATTTTCTATCTTCGACCAAGTGGGATCAGCAACTGCTTTGAAAGTCAACATGTCGTACAACAGGATCATAACACTGACTGATTCAAATGCGCCAAGTTTCTTTTCGTCTAACTTCTATCCACCCCCCAAAGCGCAGAGTAAGATTTATTAACTAATACTAAAGCAAAATTGTATGTTTTTACTTCATCATGCCTTAACATATTTTTTGGTGGCTTGTTAACGTTACTATTTACATTAAAATGGTTTTGTAGATGTTTTGTAATTGACATTTTTTTAAATTAATAATATTATTGTTGTTGTGTTTTATTTTGGCTTTTGCTTGCTTGTTCACTTATACTTTATTTTTCTCATGCATTTAATCACAGGATTGGTGTCTGATGATCCAAATCCTTTGCCTGATGTAGAAAAAGGTGATTTTTATTTCAATACTAACATTTCCTATTTGTGCCTAAAAATTCAAATAAGTTGTATTATTAACTAACCTATTAATTTCTTTTTTTTTGAATTTACTTTGCTTCTCACATTTTTATATTAATATAAGGTTTATTTTGCTTTAAACAGTTTCTGAGGATATCAGTCCTTTGCATGAAGATAGAGGTGATTGAATATAATTTATGATTTTGTTAATGTACTGCTAGATACGTTTAACTTTTTATTTTACCTTATAATTTATTGTGTATTTACTTTATTATTTTGTTTCAAACACAGGATACGAATATGATGATCTTTATCCTCTGCGTTCGGAAAGAGGTGATTAATTTTTATTTGTTTTATTATATGTTTCGCTGTCATTTTGTATATAACTAATACTATACTTTTTTTTCTTTGAAGATATCAATATCGATGGTTGATTTTTTGATAATTTTCGTAACAATTAAACAAACTTTTACTAATCATTATCAGTAATACTAATATTATTTTCATTTCTTTCACCTACCTGTGTGTGTATGTATGTGCAATTTGCATGTGTGCATGCAATTACCGGCGTCTGAAATTATTTGGATTTTTTAAAGGCTTCTATTTTAATTTATTAATTATTATTTTTTATTTTGCATTTTTTATTTTGCAAACAGGACTAGAATCGAAGGATCCTATGCGTACAGAAAGAGGTGATGGAGCTCATATACCTTACTGTGCTACTATATGTATTTTTATTATGGCTAACTATAACACACCAAGAAACTTAATAACATACTTTAACTCTACTTCTCTACTTTATTAATTAATATTGTTTCTTTATTTTATCTATATGATTGTATTTATCAACTTTTTTCTGTTCTATGCTTTTGTTTATTTAACTTTTATTTTGCTTCTAATACAGGGCTAGTATCTGAGGATCCCAGTCCTCTGCGTATAGAAAGAGGTGAAGGACTTTGGCCTATTTCTTATACTATTATTCTTATATTTTCTATCTGTATAATTTATTTAGTATTTCTTATATCTATTCTGTAATAATTAGGTTTAAGATAAAATGAAATATTCAAATCTATTCTATAATCTAGATTGCCATTGTTGAAATGTATTTTTTTAACCACCATTATTATCTTATAGGTCTTGGAACAGTATCAGTGAATATACGGGTCATGGATTTCTCACATAACAACATATCTTATATTGCACCATATTACTTTAGGTAAGTTTTAATCTGAGATATAAACTTATAAAATGTGTACAATAAATAGTTGGCGTTAAATGTTCATTGGAGCTTACTATCCTAAATCTTACAAGTTCAATAAACAATAATAGTAAAGGTCAAATATGATTTATTTTCAGGCATGCTGATTTAACTCTTTCTGAGCTGAATTTGTCGTACAACCTTCTGAGAAATATAACAAGAGAGGTGTTTGGTTCTATGCTCATGCTGCAATACTTAGATCTGTCACACAATCAAATATATCATATGGAATATGATTGCTTTAAGAAAGTAAAGAATTTACAGGTAAATAAACCTGCAGACTTAATATCTCTTTTCCGATGGTTTCTTCATAATTATGATACGCATGTTGGGCATCTTTTCAGATTATAGACCTGTCCCACAATCGCCTCATCGATTTACCAGTAGAAGTGTTCCATGATATGCAAGCACTAACTTCTGTCGATCTTTCTGATAATCATATAAAGACTTTAGCTGATAATCTGATCATATCTCCAGCTCTGGAAAGGTAAGGAATTACTTTTTGTATATGACTATACTACTTAAACTTTTTCAAATTCTGGTAGACTAGAACTTCCTCCAATTAAGCTAATTTCTCAAGTAGATTTACACCATCAGTAGATTAATGGTTGGTGATAGAAACTATAGTGTTTCAAAACCAAGTTTAGGTTATTGGGCAGCCATTTTAGTAACATTATGTCTAAGTTTATTAATATTCAAAACTTGAACATCTTGAAAATGATAAAATTATGTTCATGGGTTCTCTTTAAATATAAATTTTGGTTTAACAGATTAGATCTATCCGACAATGATTTATCGAGGATACCAACAAATTGTCTCACACCAGCAGCTGCTATTAATTTAGTTGAACTGGACCTAAGCGGTAACACAATACCATCAGTGGCCATAGTGGACTTAGTTCAAAGATTTAGGGTAAGTACAGATTTAAAAATTATGTAGATATTTTAATTGCTTGGATATTGTACCTGTGTATGAACTGTTGTATCATATTGTGTGGAATATGCTGTGATGATAGATGTGATATGATTAATATTAAATTTATATTGGCACATTTTGTTTCATATTCAAGGTTCGTTATCTTCAACAATTATTATTAATATCAGTAAGAACATGAAACAAAACATAAACCCAAATATTACTAACATATAGATAGTGATATTGTGTTGTTATAGTGGTGTAGCTAAGTGACAAAAGGTTTCTCTTAACTAAAAATTTTGTTAATTTCAATTCTTCAATGCCAACTTCAGTAATATTTATAGAAAATAGAAGCCTTCAAATTATTTAACGTCAGAGTCTACCAATCTTTCGTCTACAAAAGTCTTGGCCTTTTTTTCCGCGGCCATTGACCATTACAGTAGACATTACTAGATCCTAGAAAAAAAAATTAACTACATCAGCTCGTGTACGTTCACGTAAATTCAGACAATATTTTTTGGTCTTAACCAGCAAAAAAAACGTATTTAGGAACCTATTTTGTGATTATTTCTAATAAAATGTATGAGAAAGTACTCTAGATCTTGTTTTCACAAGCGTTTACTAGGATGATTCTATCATCTATCCAGCTATCAGTGACAAACCCATTCAATAAAATGGTGCCTGTAAATGATAGGAAAGGACGCTTCAGAATTTTTGTTATTTTTGCAAATACCTGAAGATTCTTATTCCCAAGAAGTTACGTCTCCTATAAAGCTTTTAATGCTATGGCTCCCTCTGTCATGTAAACCTTCTCTATAAAAGCGCTTGGAACATTTTCTGGGTTCCTAAAAAAATGATAGACTGACAAATGGCAAAGTTAGTACGAAGGTTAGGTAAGTGTAAACCTTTTGTCACGCTACGCTGTTTGCCAGTGTGTGGTAGTTGCTCATATATCTGCAGCACGAACCGAGCGAGTACTGGCTGGAGGAGCAGGACTACAGCGAAGAATACATGTACCACACAGCTAGGCGAGACAATCCGCGCGTGTTGCACAGAAAGATACAGTACCCGCAGAATGCATTGTATAAGGTAGATTTATGTATTGCTTTTTATATGAACCCTTTTTCTTGATCTATACTCGGTTTTTTATTTTTCCATATATTTTAGTGTAAAAATTACCTTTTGTCTAAAGGTAACAACCAATATATCCGGAGTATCTCCGAGTATTTTGGTCTTCTCAAGTATTATACGTAAAACCGAGAATAGTCTCGTAATAATTATTTTGTAAAGTAAAAATAATAAATCGGTTATTAAAGTTTTATTATGAATATTTACATTATTTTTAAATTAATTTTATTTATTTCTCTAAGCTTATTTTCATTTTACATTACAAATACAAGCTGCTAATAGGTTCTAACATTTATTTACTTTTATCTTTTTTTGCTTTATCCTTGTTTGCTCGCTTCTCTGTACATTTGCAGTTTGTACTCATGTTTGTTTATTATTGCCATATTTAAAATTATTATATTTTATAACGAACATTCTACTTACAGCTTAAAAGTAAGGGATATTATAATTTTTCTATTGAACGGTATTTAAAAAAACATTACCAATAAATTTAGTCAAGGGAAAGTTAAAAATTAACTATTGTTACAATATCTTTAACTTCTCAGCTATATTTAGGGAAAATTATAATTTTTAGATAAATATTTTTTACATTTATAGTCGCTTACCTGGTTGGACCTCTCAGACAATCACTTGGTTAGAGTCGAAAGTGGTTCCTTCACAGCGTTACCCAAGTTACTTTGGCTGGACCTCAGCATGAACACACCGTTCAACAACGGTGAACGTGGTGGTAGTATCTTCAAGGGCCTCGAGAGACGGTTAACCCATTTAGGACTGAAGAACGTTAGTTTGACTAGTGTAAGTATCATTTTTTACATTAATTATAAAAATACAAAACGGCAGTGATTTAAACATAAGCTCTAACCATGGACAGTGATGATGGTAATAAGGCGATGAACGTGGTGTGGTGGTGGAATAAACATTATGGAGTGGTTTCTTTAAGAGCTATTTGCACCCAGCTTACCATTACAAATTTAAAATTGTTTTCTATCATTTTAGGTTCCTTCAATGCCATTACCAAAGCTAAAGAGTCTGGATTTGTCATATAACAATTTACCCTCGGTAGCGACTGATGCAACGGCAAATCTCACACGACTTCGTTCTTTGGATCTCTCTTACAATGATTTGACTAGTGTTCCTGTTGTAAGTAGTTTATAGATCAGTAATTTTACCTTTAATTCAAATCTCAAATGTAGAGAAAAAATGAATTTAAATGACAGTTTGACATAATCCCCAAAGTAAAAGTTTGTTTTGCCTATATAACTTTTATATTTTCAGGCTACTCACTCCCTCAGTGATCTTCGATGGCTATCTCTCTCAGGCAATCCCATAACAGCTCTGATGAATACCAGCATGTATGGAGTATCACCACGACTTGAATATCTTGATGTTACCCACTTAAAATTGAGTATTTTGGAGGTAAAAAAAACTTACACAAAGACCTTTTTTTTTCTTCTCATGTTCTACCAATTTGGTTCTTAAGGCCTTAAGATTATTTTGAATCAGCAGAATTTCCGCTGTTTATAGGTCATTAAAGTCTTCATAGTTGCTGTACTTGATGGTAATTATTGTCCATACAAATAATGTTATTTCGTTTTCAGCATGGGGTTTTTAGTAAAATGTATGCTTTGAGAACACTTAAAATATCTGTCAACGGAAATGTTAGAGACTTTAACATCCCTAAAATTGTTACTCATAATGTAGCCTTAGAAAATCTCTACCTACAAATAGATAATAACCAAATTGATTTGAGCAGAGAAATGATGGGATATTTGCCTTCTAAGTTGAGCAATATAACTATAACTGGAAGAGCTATGAGGGCTATCTCTCAGAACATATTAAATGTAAGTATTTTACAATTTATTACAGTTGCCTGTATTGATTCTAAAATTATGTTTATTTAAATATTTCTTCTATCTGCTTTCCAGGGTGTAACATCTCAAAACCTGATTCTAACAATATACAACACAAGCATTCAAGAAATAATGAGCGAAGTATTCTGGAGGCCTGGACGTATAAAGAACTTAACTTTAGACTTGAGGCTCAATGAAATATCCAGGGTACCTAACCCAGGCAGACATGAGTGGCCTGGAGTGCCTAATTCCTTGTTCTTACAAAATATTTATGTTGCTGGCAATCCTTTACAATGTGATTGTAGTATTGGGTAAGAAAATACATTTCCATTTTGCTATTTTAGTATTAATTTAAATTAATTTACTAGTATTTAAATTATAATTTTATCTAACAGATGGGTCCAAGCATGGGATCGAAAAAGAAGACAGTATTTATGTGAAAATCCATACGAGTGCATCGCGACTAGAGATGACCTCAGATTTGCAAAATGTCCATCACATTATAACAGAACTTTCAGTGATGTAAGATTATTAATAACGACCTATATAAAAAGATATTATTTCTTTTCTTTACATCAATGTTCATCCATATTTTTTTTCACAGGTAATCGCAAAGGACTTAGATTGCAGCTGGAGCAGAGGATTCTTCAGATCACCAAATCTCTATATAGTTTTATTGATGTCTTTCCTCACATATTTATACATTTGAGGTTTATTTTGGCTCCTTGAAATATCCGAAGATTTCTACAAAGCATTAGACATGGTTTATCAAAAGAGTTAAAATTGTAAACTAGTCAAATGACTTCACTTCTAACCAAATGAGTGATAATTTATATTTGGATACAAATTAGCAATAATGTGTTAAGATAAAGTGGAAACTTAAATTATTAGATTTCTTGTGATTATAATGTTATTAATATATAATCATTTATGTCAATCAATTCTGATAATGAAAAAGCACTATTGGATATAAGGATCTTTGACCACTGTCGTAGTTTTTTGATAGCGACATACTATTGTATCCTTTATTCGGCTTTTTATTTTACTTTCTCAAATATTTCTTGGTTGACACATTATTGCTAGTTTCTCCACCCATACTGTACCTGTAAAGTGGCCTATTAGAACAGCCAAATAGTTTTAGTGACTTCGGTAACAAAGACTTGTATAAAGAACAAAAGACGTACTCTTAGAAAAGTTGGAGCCTAAATTGTGATTATATTCGAAAGCGATGTGTGATCTCATGGATTTTACAGTTACCATAAATATAATCTATTTGAAATTAATGTATATAGGCCGGTTTGCTTTTAGTTATTAACCCTTAAATTATTTAAGACTTTGCATTACTCATTAGGCTTTTGGTTTGGTTGAATTGCAATTTTTATTATTACAAATAATCTTTGCAGTGGCGTATGTGATAATGTTTGCACATCGGAATGTATTCATGAGTGAAGTGCACTTAAAGTGATCTAAGTCTCAGGAACATTAATGACTTTGACCGTTCTATTAGACTGCATTCGCTCGAATGATATGTGTTCGTCCATTGTTAAGATGTCTTTGTGTTTTAGGATACATAGTTTTACCATTTGCGACTCATTCTAATTTAGTGACTAATTTTTCAAATATATAGATTTGTAGATTATTTAGAAGTTTATCTCAATTTTGCTCGTATTCGTTATAAAACTAAAAGGATAGAGATAGCAATTGTAATTTGTGTTCAAAACATAACACTGTTGGACTTGGATTCAGAAATGAAAATAAAACAAGAATCTCTTTCTCTAACATACAGTTAGTTATAAAAAGTGCCTTTATTAATGGTAAGTAACTTATCATTTTGATCAGTAACGTGACTATTAATGAAGACACTATCATTACTTGCTTAATGATAATTTTAAAAATCATCGATATTAGTAGAATCTTTATACTGAAGCTTTACATATATACACTATCATCTAAATTTACTATTTTATTCAGAATATTATCTTCGATATAATCGCTTTCTATTACCTTCTAAATTTCATTGTTTATATTTCAAAGTCTATCTGGTTGTCTTGTTTAAACAAATTTTATTACATTACTGTTAAAGCTAGCAGATATTAAACTATATCAAATGGTAGGGGGCCTTTGTACGTTGCATTAAACTGAAAAGCAATGTTAAAATATAGATGGCGCTATTGTAATATTGGGGTAATCATTTAACAAAGTAAGATATGACAAAATAAATGCGTCACTCAATCTTGTTATTTCAAGCATGAAACCTTAATGGAATTTGAAATTATATTACAGCAGCGCCATCTTATTTGAATGCTGTGTAAATGACACTTAGAGAGTCAAAATAGAAATTTCTCTTTTATATGTTTATATCATCTAGGTAGGGTTGCCACATTTATTTTAAAGTTAAAATAAAACCCTAGAATCTTTGCAAAAACTCGCGAGAAAAGGACGTGTAGTATGACTCATGCGGCTGCAGTTAACGGTCTGACCTTTGTGTCACTGTTTTCTTCTAGCGTGCGCAAGGGCGCGGGGATATGTGATCGAGATTTTTCCTCTTGGACGTGGTTTGTTTTCGCAACACATAAAATGTTAGTCCTTGGGGTTTCTTTTAGTTAGGATACGATAAAATGTCTAAATCCGGGTTTATTCCGCGCCGTTGCTGTTTCATGCTGTCTCAAGCGATTAAACCGGGTGAGACTCCCAGCTACCTAGTCGAGGCCTAGCGAGGACGATCAGTGACTTGAGCAGCGGTGCGGAGGAGTCGACCTTTGTGTAATTTTCAAAATGCCTTTATAGTCCACGACACGCCCCTTTTGGTCACGTACGCCTTTATTTTAAACATTAACGGTTTACATGTTTGATTTTAAAAGGCAAACAATTCTCTTTATGATCGCGTCGTCTACAATCGTAAATTATTTTATAAATATATAAAACCGTTTTAAGACCGTATGTATGGCAGCCCTAAGCATGGCATATACCTTTATATTACTCTAAACTCCTGGTTTGTAAATTATTACTATACCACAGGTAGCTAGTATGCATAGTGTATATTAGATTTATATCGACTGATATTGACTCCAGTATGAAATACTTAGAATTCTCTAACAAATCTATAATACAAATCTTTCCGTTTAGATCTTTCCATTTAAACTTTTAAGTATACTTAGAAAAGTTTTATTGCATTTTCTATAGCCAAATGCATGTTAGTAGTAGCTTGAGTAACGTAATGAGTGAAAAAATGGAATACCTCTTTTTCAGTGGTCCATAATGAATGTCAGGCCTACAAGTTATAATTTTGTTTTTAATACCACATTAAATAAATGAAATACTTTAAAGTATAGCATAGATTTGTTGTAGATATTGAATATTTTCCTATAAGTAAAAAAAATAAATCTTAAGTTGCAAAGCCCTTTGTAACATCTACAACTATCTAAATAAATAATTTTAATTTGTAGCTAATTTAAGAACTATTTTTCCCAATAATTTTTTTTATCCTTTATGTTTTATAATAATTGATTTAAATATTAAGGACGCCATTTGTAACATCTACACCTTTGTATTTTATTGTGGTATTAATAAACAAAATATTATCGTTTGTTGTGACAATGAATATATTTTGTGATATATATTACTCTAATCCTTCTATTTTTGATAAGCCTACGACGATTATTGCTATTTACGGGAATTGTATAGCAGGTGAAACGGTAAAGTATGATGCAGCCTCCAAGTACGGTAGATTCCTGTCATGTCAATTTCTATTAGAATTGCCGATTTTATAATAAATTAAAATAAAATCAGTAATTTCTTACTATTATGGAAATAATATCAAGTTAGAAATATAGTATCAAGGACGCGCCATGCACCTTTAGCGCCGTCGTGCAAAATACTCATGTATTTTTAACCCTGATTTTTAAGAAGCTAAAAAAAGGAATTGCAGATGGCGCCCCCTACGGTACTTTTTGCCGCCCATCTAGAATTAAATGAAGTCACAAATATATAATTAGATGCAAAAAACGGATATTAAGTTCTCAAAGTATATGCAATTGTTGAGCAACCGCTTCACTCAACGCACTTGTTCCATCTTTTTTTTCATCCTCTGAAAACATAATAATACATTAAAATATTTTATTCATTTCAACTATTGCAGCTATAATTAGTTTTCCTAATTTAGCTGATAAGTTTTTTTACTTCATCCGCTGCATCCAAATATGATAGTAATTAGTTAGTGTATCCTTATGGGCTCCCTGTAAACTTCACGGCCCCTTTTGCTCTGTGGCGCCGTCGTGCGGACGCACGGCCTTGCACGTATGAATGGCGGGTTCCTGTATAATATTTTGTCATCAAAACAAATTATTAAAAAAAAGAAAGCCTAGGCGTAAAATGAATGTAATTTAAGTAAGAGTTTCTTTCTTTTCTCGTTTTCTTTTAACCAATTAATTGGTTTACTCCTATGGTCTGATCTAATAAAATTACAAGTGTATTATAAATTCGGCAATTTCTAATCTAACTATTAATACTAAACCTACCTTAAAACTTGTACAAAATTGTACCAAAAATCTATCTAGATTTATTTATAAAACCTCTTTTTATTAATATCATTCAGCAATAATACATTTAAATCTGTTATATTATTAATTTTACTATTGCAGCTATAATTTTTTAATTTCCGTAAATTAATTATTAAATAAAGTTTATTTAATTATTTTTTTAAATTTCATCCGCTGCATCCAAATGTGATAGTAATTAGTTAGTGCCAATAAATAGTATTAAATAAAATCTGTAATTTATATAATACTTAAATAACATTTTTATTATTAATACTCTATGATATACTTTTTTCGATCCGAATTAAAATTAAAAATATGTTTAAGAATCTTATACTATTTTTGTAGAAATATCTAAAAATGTTTTAAGTGATAGTTTTTGTGAAGAGCAAGTGGCCATTTTTGTTGGACTTTATACGTTTTCCTACACAAATGTAATACTATATGTATTTAATATTTGCTTTATGAAAATTATATCAAATGATTTTCTTTTCTCGCCATATTATTTCAATAATAAAAAGCGTTTGCAGGAATGGAGAGAAGAAGGGAAGTATTAGTCCAATTTTTAATTGTGCTATTGAAAATAATTTGATATAAATTTAAAGTTGACATAAAAAATCCTCTAAGATCATTATTTTTCTCAAATATATTGAATGTTTAGTACAAGTGATAACGTAAGTGCGTGGTAACATTTTAATAAAAATAAATAATTTTATTCCTTGTTTTTAATTACTGCCAAATAATCTACGTATTTCTAAGTTTCAAATAAACCTTATTATTTTAACTAGTTTTAAGTGTTTGCTATATTTAAGTTAAAAATGAATTCTGATCGAAAAAAGTAATAATATAATGTATCGCCTGTGAATGTTGTAAATATGAAGCTAAGGAGTGTTTGTATTCGGTATTGTAACGATGTACCTTGGAAAGGGTTAGATCATGGATTGTAATGTCTTCACTACTTAAAACGACTCTTTAAAATAGTGTGAAATAAAAATAATTATTGAATTATTAGCGTATTAATAAATTATTGCGTTAATATTTATATTTGTTTTATTACATCATCAATCATAGTTTGTATGGTAAGATGACCCACTATGTATAAAATGTTTGGCAACACTGAATCGCCTGTACCGCGGGATAATATAGCTGTCCTAGTATAAAAAAAAATTGCTATGACCGTTTAATTACAAAATATATATGGATAAAAAAATCACCTAAAAGATAATTTTTGGGTAAATTTTTTTGAAAATCTAGTATACTGCGCAGTAGAAAAATAACCTTAAGATCTCCAGACCGACCATTCTAGGTGCCCCATGGTAATACTGTTGTTTTGATATTATTTTAACGTTCGCAAAAGACCTTCTCTAATTTCGTCACCAGCTCTCCGCATATCTATTGTGTTGTAATGAGTCGAGACTTGTGATTCATCGTACGAGTCAGTCTTTATAGAACTCGAGGACTCGAGTCCTTTTTAATACGCTTTTATTAGCTTCATACGTATCTTAGTATGTATGTAACGGAATCTTTGAACATGATTTTGACATTTCACACAATAACACAAATAGTTTAAATAGTTTTTACTTCACCGCAAGTCGGTTTTTGTCAGGGTTTAGGAGATATAGCACTCACAGGACTCGGGATATTATCAATCAATAATCACAGGAATGTATATCGCGCGCGCCCGCAGATCCAACTGAACTGTCACGACTGCGGCGGCGCCACTAACACCTCCGCCCGCGCAAGCAACCCCCCGTCGCCGTGCTTGTGCCCGTCATTCAAATATATTGAACAGTTATAAATATTTTATAAACAGATATGAGTAGAAGGGTTATTTTGATAATATCCTGAGAAGCAACCCACGCTTTTTTTACAATAAAATAATTTTTTCTTACATTATTTTTAATTCAAATTTATTAGAATTTATTTTCTATTTTTTAGTTGGATTTTCTATAAAAGCGTATTTATTTAGTTTTTTTTAAACTATTATTTATTAATACTATTGATAACACAACACAGCCTATGTTACCCGGAAAGGATGTAGTTTTTTTTCGGAGTAAGAATTTCCTAAAAATAGTGTAGATGTACAACTGAAAATCATACCAACTAGATTGATTTAATAATAAAAATTCTTCAAATGATAATAATATGCAGACTGATTGAATGTACGAAAATGCTAATATATTTCTTACAAGAAAAACAACTTCAATTACTGTTCAAGCAGAATAATTTCCGATTTCAGAAATGTTGGTAAAGTACATCATAAATATTGATTGCTCTTGGAAGTTGTGACTGATAAATAAAATCTCATACAGAAAGTAGACTTGGCATCTCTCTAGATGTTAATAGCGAGAAACGAGCGACGACGACGTGTAACAAATACTTATATTATGTCTAAGCTAAAGAAATGAATTATTTTTTGGGTAAATATCTACATTCTACATCTAACATTAACTACTGAGGGAAATGCCTATATTAAAAAAATATATCCACTTACTACCTTAAAAGCAACATAAATAATAATAAAATTTAATAATAAAGAAAATCGCTGTACGAAATATATGAAAAAACAAACTTAACTTTGCAGTCGGAAAACTATTGTCCAATACATTGACATAAATCACAATTAGTTTACCAACTGCAAAATAATTTTTTTGTTTTATTTTAAATATACTGTTTGTTTTGGAATATTCGTTACCTTTGATGGAAGACATTAATTGCTTCACTTAACTGTAACTTTTGGTTGCGTCCGCTTAGAAGATTAATCTTAATTAAGGGATAAACTTGAGTATTCGATATTAATTTCAAGACGAATAAACATCTGGCTAATATTATAAACTAGCTATGCCCGCGACTTTGTCCGCGTGGAATAGCGATACTTCCATATAACTTTTCATTCCCCCCTTTCAACAACTTACAACTCTTTTTTCGCATTAAAAAGTAGCCTATATCCATTTTAAGCTCTAGACTCGATGTCCAAAAAATAAGTTTCTAGCTTCTAGCATCAAAAATGACGATACTTATATACAACTTTCATCCCCCCCTTTCAACTCTTTAAAACCCTTTTTTCACAATAAGAAGTAGCGTATATCCTTTCTCAGGCTCTAGACTATCTGTATACCAAATTTCATTTAAATCGGTTCAATAATAATGGCGTGAAAGCGCGACAGACAGACAGAGTTTTCGCATTTATAATATAAATACTTAGGATTAGGATGTGACGGTTTGTATGTTTTAATATTTGGTTGTTTGTTATTCAATCACGCAAAACGCACGCACATAGATACATTATAAACTTGATAAATAATAAAATATGTTTACCGTAGTACGTTCCTTTTTATATTTTAACCACAATATATTAAAAAATTAAAAGAAGCCGGAGCGGGTCTACTAGTTTGTAATAGAACTGGTTATGACAGGAAGACAGACCGTAAAATTATATAAAAAAAGAATGATTTCCAATTAATTTTTTATACATTTTGATATAACACAATACAAGTGTTTGACCAATAATACTGTGTGTGTCTCATCTATAATGGAAATTGATTAAAACCCAGTTGATTACAATTATCACAAAAGTCCAATTTCATTGAAGCTATAAAAATAATCTCGCTTGGTATAATTTATACGGATGCGGTTTCAATAAGGTGTGTATCCACTTATAACATAGCGCGATAGAACGCTCAATTATGCCCCCTATAAAGAATATATTTAGACAAATATCGCGCATTAATGAATTATCTATAGGGAAGCTATACTACACAGTAACACGTAAAAGACAATAAGAAATATTATCCCAAACACAAGATATTCCACAATGGAGTGATCAACAGGCGAGCTCCATTGATGCGTGGGTGTAGCATGCTGGATTCCTAAATTCAATATATGTTTACAGTATAAATGTCCTCCAGAAACATCAGTCTTTACAGGAGAGTCAATAGCTATATTAGAATCCATTGCTTTTGTTGAAATTCATAACTTTAGACAAAATTTAATACTGACTGACTCATTAAGCTGCCTACAAGCCATTAAAGATAACCCCTTTCGCAGTAAAGTAAGAATTTCCAGTATTTTCAAAATCAGAGAGACTCTACATAAATGTCATGAAAAAGGTTTGTCCATCATAGTCGCGTGGATACCTGGTCACACAGGTATTGAAGATAATGAGACAGCAGATGCTTTTGCCAAACAAGCAACTCAAACTGGAACATTTCATATTTCATACCATCCTCAAGATATACGCAGTATTGCTAAAGATAATCTTGCAGAGTCCTGGTACACAATGTGGGATTCATCAAAATCTGTCAAAGGTAAATTTTATGCATCAGTCCAAGATGACATACCTCAAAAACCCTGGTTCTTTTTTCATCGAAATGAGATTCGTTGGGTATTCGAATAGGCCACTCTTGTACACCAGTACATCTTTGTAAATTAAGGATCCGGGATAATTCTTTGTGTGAGTGTGGTCTGGATGAAGAGTCGATCTCCCATATATTGTTTTCCTGTCCTAAGCTTTCCTGTAAACTTTACGACGTTCTCCCTGTGGATATCCCTCGTCCTGTAAATATTGAGTGCTTTCTTAGATTAGTGTTTTCTCGCCGTCATGTAAAATTTGTTTGTAAATTTATTAACCTTAACAATATTAAACTGTAAATAACCTTCGTTTTTATTTTGTATTTACTCTAATTCTTTAACATTTTTTTTTTACTATTTTTTTTATTGGTTTGCGGGTAATTTAATCCGTTTTGTTTTAGGTTACAATACAAACATGGTGAAACCCCCATATTGTAATGAATAATATTAGTCCCAAAGAATTCTGTCTTTTCATCGGTCAAATATCTCAATAGTGGTCTCTGCTTACATCGTAACATTGGCAAAGTACCGTGTGCAAAAATCATTGCACAACTAAAAGCCATAGAGCAAAGAAGAAGAAGAAGAGCTCCATTTGACAACTGACACAGGTAGTGATCTGTGATCGGGACAATGGTTATATATTGTCTTGTTATAAATTACGTGGATATTTCGATGGATATATCAACTGCATTAGGCTTAAATCGAAAATAAATTAATGCTTTTCAAAAGTTTCAATTAACCCAACGACCAGAAACTTGGGAGTAATACGTGGACCCTGTTGTGAATCCCACAATAATTTGAAAAGGGACTAATCTAATGTGCTGTGCATCGTGAGCTTTGAGGGATAGGTCAGACAGCGTTGGATGTAAGGGCTTAAATTGTTGCCTAGGTGGACACACGTGGCATAGTCTGTCTCACCCACGTTACTTTCTATGTTATAATTTGAAACCTTACGCTCGCCTGGTCCCATAAGCCAAGCCGAAGTCTCAATCTTAATCTAGTCTACAGTTTGTAAAAAGCCATGTAAAAAACCTAAAAATTTCAACAAAATACGCAAAACTGAAAAGTGGAGTGTGGAATATAAACTCATCCAGTAATGCTTCTTGCACAGAAGAATATATATAGACTAAACTGTAACAATATGCATGATATATACCGCTATAAATTCAGTGTTTTTGTTACTTTACAAGGTCAATTGTAGAACATTTCTCTGTCGTCAGAGAACAAAGCTCAATGTGGTATAATTGAATGAGAGACCCCGCTGACTCGGAATTGGATGAAAACCATAACATAATACAAACGATCTGCAATATACGATATTACTTTTTCATTTCATTAACTACCTAAAGCTTCTTAGACTGGATTAAGAAATACAATATTAACTTTTAGTTTCACTTCTCTTTAGTATGTGAAGAATAAAATTATTGTGTGAAAACAATTTTAATGTTAGCCTAGTAAACGTTTGATAAAAACGGAATAAAGTAATTTTATAATGTTAATATCGATATTTTTATATATTACTTATTGTGCCACTATCTTACTTAGTATTTGTTACATTTATTACAGTTTCAGAACTGTGCATATTTTTCTTTGGTTTTCCTCATATCGTTAGGGAAATGTGGAGGCACGGCAGTGCTTTCATAATGTGGACTAAATCAAACAAGTACAGTACAGGCTACGAGAATCTTCCGAGGGAACTCTTGGAATTTTCCGTAATTTAGTTGTAGACAAAGCTTGGAGTTAATTTCTTTCTTTTATTTAACTTTTTTTTTTAAGGGGTTTGGTCACCTAGTGATCATGTCACCCCCATAGGAGATACTCTTAATTATAAAGAACTAAAATGTAACTTAAATCAACATTAAAAAAATAATTAATTCCTACGTCTTAAACCTATTCTGGTCTGCTCCGATCCGATCCGATCAGGACAGGCCATAATGCTGTTATAAAGGCCTTCATCTGTTAGATTACAATTATATCTAAATAAAAAATCAGATCTTTCAGCTTCGTTTCGGACACACTCCGCCATTATGTGAATAACATCTTCATTTTTGTTACATTCTAAACAGACCGGTGTTTGTAATTTCCCTATCATTGCCGCGAAACCATTTAGAGGAATGTGTCCGGAACGAAGTCTAAAATCTATAGTAATTTGATACCTACTCATATCGGCACCAACAAACCAAGGTTTGCTGTTTAGATTTGGCTGTATTGTTTTATACCATATACCTTTAGTCAACGATCTCTCGTCAAAGTGTTCCTTCCATGTTTTGAGACTTTCTTGTTTGACGGTAGATAGTAAATTTGTATAATACGGTAACCAAGTAAGAATACCCTCAGTAGCAGCCTCCTTAGCTAAACGATCTACTACTTCATTGCCTTCTATGCCAACATGAGACGGAATTCACTGTAGAATCACTTTTCTTTTGCAATCCATGCTTAACGTACACTATCATACAAGCGGTAAAGTTAAATATACTTATAAGAAAGTGTTTATAATTGTGATTAAAAATTCATCATCCTGATTTTTTAGTATTAAAAAAATTTTAATACTAGTCGACCAGTCTCGGCTTCACAGGAGTGTGTTATAAAATAATAACATTATTAGGGTAAATAATTAAATGAGCATGGAAACTTGTTTTCTTAGACTGGCAACATCTTAATTGTTTGACCTTCAATGAAAGTTAACATTAATTTCTAATTTATAAATTGTTTAATTTCCAATATTTGAAATACTGATATATTATTCTAAGATTGTAAATTAATAAATTAAATAAATAATATAGACAAATATTAAATTGGTCTAATGATATTAATATTATCTAATATTGTAAATAATGTAATTTATTATATTAGTTGTTTCATCTTCAATGAAAGTTAAGGTAATTTGTTATTTATAAATTGTTTAAGTTCCAATATTTGAAATGCTAATATATTATTCTAATATTGTAATTAATAAATTAAATAAATATTATAGACAAATATTAAACTGGTCAAATGATATTAATATTATCTAATATTGTAAATAATGTAATTTAGTATGTTAGTTGTTTGATCTTCAATGAAAGTTAACCATTAATTTCTTATTTATAAATTGTTTAATTTCCAATATTTGAAATAGTAATATATTACTCTAAGATTGTAATTAATAAATTAAATAAATAATTTAGACGAATATTAAGCTGGTCAAATGATATAAATATTGTCTACTATTATAAATAATGTAATTTAGTATTTAAGTTAGTATTAATAGCGCCACCATTTGCCTAGCTTAGTTTGTGACAGTATTTCTATAAAAGGGCAGATACGGGTTGGATCGGGATAATCTAGTTTCTACTCTAATCTAGTCGTTACGCTGTTGCTCTATAACAAGGAGCTGGGACTCTAGTTTCAACTCTGTATAGTCGTTAGGCTGTTGCTCTATAACGAGGTGCTGATACTCTAGTTTCTACTTTATATAGTCGTTACGCTGTTGCTCTGTAGCGAGGTGCTAGTGGTGTTGCTGTTGGATATTCTTGGTTACTGTACAACCATATAAAGATAAGTTATTAATATCTTGTATAAATAGTGATACTTTGCTAAATAGTATTGATGTTATATAATGTTGGTAAATCTAAATTTTGGAAAGTAAGACAAGAGGAGTTTCTTGCCAGTTCTTCTCCTCAGATTAATATTATTCCGAACTGGCGCTAGATTAAATACATGATTTGAAGTTGGTTTACTTGTGTTTATTTACATTGTATTTGTAACTTAATATTTCAGTGTAGGTACCCACACATTAGTATTGTAGTATATTTTGCTATACATTAATAATTTTCCTAATTCTATATTATGTTTTAAAGTAAATAATATTTTAAAACTATCATCATTTTACTCTACATCTAAATAAAAATCTATCAAGTGCAACTTACCACGTATATTACTTAGAATTATCAAAAAATATTTAATTTTTATTCTACTGTTGCTAGATAAAAATATTCAGGCGCACAACAATAAACATATTTTATTAGTATCCCGCAGGAACTCTGAAAAGTAGCCTACGTGTTAATTCGGATTACAAATTATTTGTGTGTCATATTTCATTTTAATCCATTCAGCAGTTTTTGCGTACTTGAGTAACCTACATCCAAATATCCAAACTTGTAATATTAGTAAGCTTTGTCATAAAATAACTGACTTGGTTCTAAATGAGATTTAATAAATTTTTACTTTTCTTAGACTGACTTTTTTTTACATTTTTAAGTTTTAAGTAAAACCGCTCAAAAGTTCCTGTTGGGTCCACATAATCCTAATAAAAGCCTGTACCTCGTGGCTTATAGTTAGTGCAATCGATACAGACAGTTGATCGCTTGAACAAACTATAAGTAGGGCTTAGGTTTACTTTGCTCTAGCTTAATTAAGGAACCGATAGAATGGCGGGGCTTTGAGAGCAATGTAATTAAACGAGCGAGATTAATCTCTTATTTCTAAGATTAAGTGGACAAGAAATATTATAGAGCATTTTCTAATCCACCTAAGGAAATATTAGTTTTGTATATAGCGGAGGGTATATTGGACAGAAGACTTAATTGGATCACCACTGCAATCCACATCGACCATTATAATTTATCATAATCGCTAGAAGAAAGCAAGAAATACAATGATTCCAATTTAGAGTTTAGAAGTGTTATCTACATGGAACTCATACCGCACAAACGGAACGGAAACCAAGTAACCAATATTAAAAAGTTACCCCAACCTTAGTAATGAAGACTACGACACCACACCACAGCATAGCCTCAATGGTCACCAGATGAGCTCCGTTTGACAACCGGCTCGAGTTTATCGGAACAGAGGTTATATACAGTCTCGGAATAAAATTAAAAGTACTACCCCCGAATATAAAATTATCAACGGTATTACTAACTGAAGTGTTAGTTTAACTGTAATCAATATATGCGACACAATTACTGGTATGTTTTGTGTTGTACTGGTTTGTATTAAAATTATTTCATTATATATATATATATGTGTGTCGGGGTATAGTTGGGGTAGGATAATAGTGAAGCCGTGTCGGGGTATAATTAGAGTAGGATAATGATTAAGAAAATTAATTGTCACTTGTGTCGCGATTTTTATATTCAAAGATTTTTGACAGCCTCAAACGAGTAAATGATTATCGATTAATAGCGACGCCAGTGCCATACTTCCTTTTTGTTGATTTATTTCGGATAATAATAAAGAAAATTAATCATCACTTCCATCGTCATTTTAATATTCAACGATTTTTAACAGTCTCAAACGAGTAAAAGATTATCGATTAATCGGGATGCCAGCGCCCTATTTCCGTTTTGTTGATTTACTTCTCCCCACTAGAGGAGGGGCATTGCTACCATTGTCTATTCCCTTTATATTCCCCGACTGACGCAGTACACTTTAGCCTCTCGACAAGTCTCTTTGAGTGAACATCACCTGGAGTTGAAGTGTAACAAATAGTGTGTTGCATCACGGATATTGGACATATCGGACTTTAATTGATTAAAATGTTAGTTTTTGTATTGTTGTCGGAAGCTGTCTCTATAGCGCCACTGTTAAAGATGATTATCCTTTCCCAATTATACCCCGACATATATATATTAAAGGAGAAGCTGACTCAATGATTGACATATACCGCAGGATTTGAACTATAAAAAAACTTAAAAATTTTGCACAGGGGTCCCTTTTATAACGTAGAGGAGCACTAAGAAAGGATTTTTGAAAATTCATCCCATAAGGGGGTAAAACGGGGGTGCAAAATCTATCTATCGATCTACTGTAGGCTAATATAACTACCTCAATAAACGAAGTTGTGGGTAAAAACTAGTAATGTATATACAGGATATGAGATAATCAACCTGCTACCTTCAGCTCTGTATATATTATATCACTAGATCTTTGTGGTCGAGTAAGCTTAACTTAAGTTTCATGACAACAACTTTTTTTAGTCATAACTTGGAACTGATAAAACAAGTAAAGTGAACACTCTATTTAACACCGCTCTATGTAAAGACAAATTTCCGAATCATCAAAATTATACATGTCGAATATTCTTGGGTCCTTCTATGTTATTTCAAGTATACCGACGTGTAGAGAATATATATGTTTTCGCGTAGTGAACATGGAAGTTAGTATTGGTTAAGGTCACCCTTCTCGAGGTCCATGTAAGTTAACTTTATTATCTATTGTAGTTAGTGTTCGGGCAGCCACGAGAATCGTTATAATTATATAAAAGACCTTTAACCCTACACCTTGTCTGTCTTGTATTCCTATACAGTAATGGGTATCATTCCAGTTCAGACAGTTATTACTACTTTCAAAAAAACAATTACTCCCAATGAATAAATTAAATTACTATATCAAAAATTGTACATGATATTTTAGGAATAAAAGCCTTAAAGTGGTTGATATATTTTTGCCCCAATGTCGCTTAACGTTACTTTATGTTTCCGCAGTAATTTACACATACAGACTAATGGCTGACTAATATACTTGTCAGCCCCCACCGGGAGGCAATATAGACTTCAGAGTGTTCATAATACGTGAAATCCAAATTAAACTAAGTAAACTCATTCCTATATAAGTAACCAGCCTCGATGTTATTGAAATATAATCAAAAATCTTTTGTATGACAAGCAATCAGTTTTAATTTCAAAATTAAATTGTGGGGGTTTAAAAATAATATTAAATTTAAAAATTATATCATTCATCATAAGTATCAATGTTTAATTATTTGTACCTATTAGTTATTTTTCTTTAGTATTATTATATCACAATACTTTGGAAATAAAGTTACGTTAACTTAAATTATGTTACTCTATTTAAATTCAAATTAAAAGTATTTTTATAGAAATTCACAATATTTATTAAATATTATCTTAATTTACAAAAAATATCTTACACAACCTTTGTCTCAAAATGTCCTATTTTGAACTACTTCCTCTTAGGCGTAACGTATAACATAAATTTAATAGACGAGACCCCTTCTCTGTACCAAAGCTTGCAATCAATAGCCAGTGAAAGCCCTAAAGTGAAATTGGAAATCTGAACAGCTACCAATGGTGATTCGCTGCCTTTACCCAAAGGAAATAAATCTGGGTCAAAACCTGGAGGATCTGGATAGTATTTTATATTACCAATATGATCTTTGTCGTAAGAATGTAAACCTTCACAATGCAACCAAAGCTTTCTCTTTTCTTTTAACCAATCCCTCACTTTTGATGGCACATTAAGTTTTTCTGTCATATTTGGACTTAACGGCGTAGCTGACCAATTATTCTGTTTATTTATTCTTATTAATATACAAGGATCACTTCCATAACCAAAAGGGTATACACCACATGGTCCAAGATCAGTATAGTTAGTTACTTCTCTTTTTCTTCTTTTTGTAAAAAGTTCTTCAATAGAATTTACGTATTTCTTATAATCTTCTGGATCATTTCTGTATGAAATAAGCGGCATATTATTTACAGAAGTAGGTGTAGCTGATAGCCCGATACCTCTAGTAGAATATCTTAAAAGCTCTATTTTATCTATAGATTGGTAATCGTCCATGTATTTTATGATACTTAATGATCCGTAGAGGAATATCAGTGTGTATGTACTTAAGAACAGCAAGTACATTATCGTGTAAATGATCATAGAAATCCAACTCTGGCATGTTCTACCACAATACGTTTTCTTTTCTCTGTCATACATGTAAGTGCAGCAGCGTTTCCAACATGGAGGTTTTGGAGGTTCCTTTGCATCATGTTCACTTCCACCGATAGCTCCAGAGTCGTTTGATCTACCAGGTACTGGAAGAGAAGGATGTTTACCTGATGTGTGGGTTTTTTTGCTTTTAAACATTATTCTTATTAAGTCGACATTGAGTACTAATAAGTCACGATTTATGACATATTATTTAAAATCATTTTGGCTATGACATTTAATGACAATAAATAAGAAATTGAGGAATAGGTTATATATGACTCACGAGTTTGTAATATTGATTACAAAATTTAGGAAACCTTACTTAAAATCAACAATTATTTAAATTAATAATTATTCTTAAGAATCATCCAGCTTGGTGTTTTGCTTTTTATAAGCAATTTGTTTTATCTCTTCGTCGTTTTAAGACAAGAATAAATCCAGTTCTAAGACAAAGAACATTTAAAGCGCAATTTAAATATTTATAGCAGTTTACAATTTATCTGATACATTTCAAGATCAGACATTCAATTTAACTATTTTTCTTTGTTTTATAGAGACAGGGCTAGACAGCGTTTTCTTACTTGGTTTATAAAAATGCAAACCTTTTACTTTTGTTTCAAGTAATAAATTCCTAACTCAGTCAATAACTTAAAGTTATTTTGATTTGATTCAATATTTGTAATAAGACAAATATTTAAGTATCCGTATAAATATTAAATGTTTCTTAATATTGTGATAAAACTTTAAGTGTTCCGAGTATGATACCAGAAGTCCTTAAAATATTTATTTTTGCGATTTGAAAAGATAATTTGAATTAATTATAGTATCAAAATGAAAAAGTTCTGTTTCTCTTTATTTACCACAGGATTTTAGAGATAGATTTTTAAAGAAATTTTAGCTAAATCAAATTTTACAGTAATTTTGAATTAAATCAATTTATTCGGAAGATTCATTTCGTCTTATAATGAAATATAATTAAAATAATACACATACAAAAAATGAAGAATATGGGAAATAAATGATGGATATCGTTTCCTTGTATTTTCTTCCTATTTTCCTAGTTTAAACTGTTACTTAGTTCTAAATATAGAACTTGTGTTTACGCTGAGTCTACACATTATGCAGACTGATCGACTGTTTGATGTTTACTTGAACCTGCACTAACGTACGAGCACTTAATGCTATTAATGAAAATGTAAAGTTAAAATAATGTTCCTGCTAATAGGTATATTATTATCTCTTTTTTAGATACTATAGAGTATAGAACTACACGAAATATTGTACAGCATAGTATGACTAGACGTAAACTAAAATATTTTTAACTGACAACGACTCAAGAAATATAGTATTAGTATTAAAACTTGTCGCATGTGGCCCAGACGTAGCCCCTCCCCACTCCCATCCCATTAATGCTGCGAATCTAGTGGACTCTGGAATCTAACTCTGGGTCCGTTGAGACCGCAGCATTTTTTCTTCTTCACTGGGGAGGGGTCCCCACTCTATCTTCGAGGATGCAACACATTGACAAAACGAGGATATCTCTTGTTTTGCCGATGTCCATGGGCGATGGTGGCCATTTACCATCAGGTGGACCATCCGCTCGTTTGCACCTTATCCACCATAAAAAAAACTATATGTCTTTTATGTTAAGACTCACCTTCATCGTTCGACCAAGCTACCAAATATTAAAATAATAAAGTACATTACTCACATGCTCTACAATAATGGAGGCCAAGCACCACGCCACGATATTAGTCTCACTACTTTACTATGTCCTGCGCGTCACCACTTGATATACTAACTGAATCCTATCGGATCGAAAGTTACATGCTGTCTACTTGAAATAAGATAAACCAAACTACCAAACTACGTGTTGCTAACATTAGTGCTCGTGTTAAAATATGTCAATAATAATTTTATAAATAAACGTGTTAAACACAAACATCGCGTTAAAGACTTAAAACTACACACACACATAATAAAAATAATGCAGTAACTAGATTAGAAAAAGAATATTGACTCCGCTCCATAATCATCCGCTCTCGCTCACTCCTATGTACGATTGGATTAATCTACACGTTTCTCTCACTCGTATAAAATTTTCATTTCATGATTTTTTATTTAATCCTACTAATATTATAAACGCGAAAGTTTGTAAGAATGTATGGATGTGTGGATGTATGTTTGTTACTGTTTCACGCAAAAACTACTAATGGATTTTGATGAAACGTTACAATAATATAGCTAACACATCAGAATAACACATAGGCTATAATTTATAAAGATATAGTGTGAATTATCTATACTCTATACTATTATATAAAGAGGAAAGATTTGATTGTTTGTATGTTTGTTTGTTGCGAATAGGCTCGAAAAGTACTGAACCGATTTTGAAAATTCGTTCACCGATAGAAAGCTACATCCTTTCCGGGTAATATAGGCTATGTGGTGTTGCCATAAATATTCTAATTAAAAAGATATGGCCATTTAAGTGTCATAACCTGGCCATTTTGCAAAATTAAGGGTTTCTCAGGAATTACTAATCCGATTTAAAAATAATTTTCACTGAGAGAAAACTACAATATTCGTGAGAGGTAAAGGTGATTTAGTGTTGCCATATACATTTTTTAATTAATTGAATATGGCCATTTTGTTGTTACTAATCCGATTTTAAAAATTCTTTCACTGCGAGAAGTCTATAGTATTTCCGTCTGTCTGCCTCTTATTATAATATCATTATCTCTCCTCCTCCCTCTTTTTTCACTTTTTTTATTTTTATCTTTATCTGTTGTCAGAATGATCAGTCTCTTTACACTTTCTTTCTTTCGATTATCTCTTTCTTTCTCTCTCTCCTTTACCTATTCAATTTTATTTTTGCTCTATCCTCCCTCTTTTATTATCTGCCACTTTTCTTTTCTTTTTCTTTCTATTATTTTTCTTTTTATAACTTTTTCTCACTCTCTTTTTTCAAATAATGATAAACTACACAATTAGTGACAATCTAAGGACATCAATTATAATATTTCTTTAAATACCCGGAGTACCCAGGCCCCTAGTCCAAAATATAGTGGGTAAAACCGCGGAGCACAGCTAGTGTTCTATAAAGTAACGTATTAGTGGCCGCCATTTTAAAGTAATTTTATTTATCAATTATCTACTTTTAGTAACACCGTTTATAAATTAGTATTCGCGGGTAGTTCCTTTTATGTCAAGACAATATATAACCTTTAGTGCGATACATTACTGTGAGTCTCTCTGGTGTTTCCGCGCAGTGCACATGGAAGTTAGTGTTATAGTGTCGTGGTTAAGGTCACACTTCTTGAGGTCCACGTGAGTTAGCTTTATTATGTACTGTAGTTAGTGTTCGGGGAGCGAAGGGGAACGTTATAAAATTTTAAATATGACAGAATCTATACTAATACGTATATAAAACTGAAGAGTTTGTTTGTTTTCTTGAAGCCGCTAATCTCAGAAACTACTGGTCCTATTTCAAAAATTCTTTCAGTCTTAGATAGCCCATTTATCGAGGAAGGCTATAGCCTATATATCATCACGCTAAGACCAATAAGAGCGGGTTGGCTAGCATGTAATAAAAAATTTAGCTCAAAAAACTATATAATATAATTTATAGAATTTTCCAAATTAGTTGGAGCAGCAAAATTACTTTAGAGTGTAGAATAAATATCTCTTTAGGCACTTTTATGGCATGTAGAAAACTTTTACAGATAATCTTATTTATTGCTCTCTACATTTCCAAGATATAAAAGAAATTCAGAGAAATATATTACAATCAACGATCGCAGTAATTCAATTCCGTTCGTATTAAATTAAACTGGATTATTGTATTGATGTTACTCTATTGATATAATATCAATTTTGATTCGTCAAACAGAGTCTATAAATTCTATCGTAGCCTCAGTAACATAGTACAAATATTTGACACTTCTATATAAATTTAATACTAGGTGTCGATTCTCGCTTTGCTGAGAAATCAAATTTGGTCGAAAAATTAACCAACGATGTGTATGTATTTTAAGTTATTTACATAGCAGGTTGTTGTTACCTCACAGATCCCAGACCACTCAGGATTTTTTTAAAGATAGATAGGGGACAAACGAGGAGACGATCCACCTGCTGGAAAATGGTCACCGTCGTCCATAGACATCGGCAAAACTAGAGCGTATCTCTTGTTTTGTCGATGCGTTGCCGTCTCAAGGAGAGAGTGAGCAGTGGGAGCGAAGAGAGACTGTTGCGGTTTCAATGGACTTAGAGCATGAACCCGGTGTTCATTGGAACCGCAGCAGTAACGGGATAGGAGAAGGAGGGGAGGGGTAGATCTGGTCCACATGTGGCTCGGCCGGAACGTGTCAGAGACACTTGGCGGTCGGATTCCCATGCTGCTGGTCGCAAACCAGTCGGCAAACAGATCCCCTACCACCAAGGGGGTGCTGGGTTACTCGCTTCTTACGAGATGCTCTCCCAGCGTCAGAGAGGAATTGTATTCTAGCCCGTCCCCTCATGGGTAAAAAAGGATTAGTGTACCATCCTGTAAAATTATTTTGAAAATAGGACCAATTGTTTTTGAACCAAGTGTAGTTGTAACAAAGATAGTAATGATTAGTCAGTGAAGCAGAAATATTATTTCAATAATCCGAATTTGGACTTCATCATTTTAAAGGCTTTGTCTTCGAGCAGCAACAAACCACACTTACCACTCCTTCACCCTCCATTTATACTCCCTTTCCATAAAACTGTAAAACCTTTCATTTCCATTACTTCTCTTTGTAACGTTACTTAGGTGAAATTTCTACTATTTTTTTTTCTTTTTTTTTCATTTTCTTAACAAAAAATATCTTGTTATATAGGTGACATGTATATCTTTCCGGTTGTCCATTTCCAGTAACTGACTTCGGACGAAATGCCCATTTCGAAGAAAGGTCGCCTTTGATAAATTCTATTCCTCACAAAACAACAAAAAAAGATATATTGAGACTTATGAATAGCTATAGAAATTCTATAAGGAACTTTGTTAGTGGTTTACTATATCTCTTTCTATTCGTTATCGGTGGAATTCTAGATGACCAAACATGAATAAGTTTTTAAAACTTATGAATTTTAGCTTAAAAAATACTTGTAAATATGTGAAGTTAATGAAAATAATGACGGTAGTTTTTTTTCCAATCTGTTGTAATTATTATGTATTATGTGAAGTTTCATCCAAAACCATTTAAAAGCTTTTAAAATAGTAAAACACACTCCTAAATCAAATTCAGGTCTTGATTATTTGAGTCAAACGATTAACCTATATTAAATAAAAATAGTTCGCTATGTTGCCAGTAGCAGAAAAAGTAAAAAAAAAATTTAGTAGCCAACGTTCACTAATTCAATGTATTAGACTTAATAAAAAGAACTCTACGATCTTAAACTAGAGATGTCCAGGATGCTAAATTATTAAGTACAGGTATCATTTCGATACAACAATTAAAAATAGGTTAAAATTGATTATCAATATTTACATCGTTAGTAAAAAGAAGTGATGGCCCAGTGGTTGAGACTTCAATTCTTACCCGGGAGGTCCGAGTTCGATCCCCCACACAGGCACACACCTCAGAGTCTGAGTTATGTGTGCTTTAAGCAATTAAATATCACTTGCTATATCGGTGAAGGAAAACATCGTGAGGAAACCTGCACTCCTGAGAGTTCCCTCAAAAGTTCTTAAAGGTGTGTGAAGTCTGCCAACCCGCACTGGGCCAGCGTGGTGGACTATGGCCTAATACCCTTCTCATTCTGAAGAGGAGACCCGGCTCAGCAGTGGGCCATTGAAGGGTCGTGATGATGATGATGATGACATCGTTAGTTACAAGTGTAGCCAATATAAGCTAGTTAAAAACAACTTTTAACCTGGATAAAAAATTAGCTCCATTTTCCTAGCTTCAAGTTCCAACTCCCAAGCGATGTAGCTTGAAGCTATCCATTTACTTAAAATGCAATGCTTGTTTAAGTCGCGTCGTGTTTCACATGAGCTTACTGAACTCGGGGAACAAATAACGAGGGCTAGTACTGACAAAACATTTAACAATTTTTCTTCTTATAATTGGGTATTATTTTCAAGAAACTTGTTCCTATTTATATGTCGGCGCGTAAGTTAGGCTTAGGTTAACCTAACCTTAGATTTAAACAAAGACCATGGGAAGTGGAGGCGAGTGTTTCAATTGAATAAAGCCTACACATTGGTCACAAGTCCGAGGCACTGCTTAGGTTCCTGACGTATTTTTAAGAGATCATAATGTTTATCGGTAACCCAATAGTTCATTCAATATCACACCCCTCTTAGTGTTTTTCAATATCCCCCCTCCCCTCTCCTTCTCATCGTTTTCTTAATGTTGTTGAATATTGTCTAAAGTAGTCCATGTGGGAGTGATATAAATTGTAGTGCCGTCTAACTGATCCTAACCTAACGAGTTACAACAGAGGAGGCGAACAGTTATAAAAGAGCTCCCTAAACCTTCACCATATGAAATTGCATATCATTTCTGATCTATTGGGACAAAGTTTACAGGCTCTCGAGCCAGTGAGGGTACTTTAAAAATAAATCAGTAGGAGCTGTCAAAAGTAAGATATTATTTTTTTGCGTTTTAAATCTCTGTAGATAATTATATTTTGATATATTCATGAAAGTTCATGATCATCTTTTAAAAGTGCCTCGAGAGTAAAACATAATTGTTACGATTTAATTTTTCTTTTATCAATATTTTCAATTAATAATTGAATAAATATTTGGTAATATAAAAGCTTGTTTTTTTTTCTCATCTTCATTACTTTTTGTAGAGTGCTTTGTTGATAAATATTAAAATATACTAGTTAAGATTTCAAAACTATTCATATATATCTATAAAATATTAAAGTAATATTATTTACTTTGTTCTTTCAAAAGTGAAGTCGCTTGTTCTACATAAGCTTACTATTCCCTAGGGTGGACAAATAACGCTGGCCAGCAAACCCAAGTACTTGAGATATATGTCATAGAAATTAGGGCTTTATGTTAAAGGAATTTTTACTTATATTAGCAGTATACTGCTATATATATATAACGGCGCGTGCTATTTATTTGATTAAAATGAGTTTTTATATCATGAAGTTGTAAGATATTTTGGTTGTTTTTAATTTAAGAGCGGTTAACACCGAATGGGGTTGGAAGCGATAGAACTGGCCATTTGTATAAAAACGAGGTATATTTTGTGACAGCGAAAAGATGCTTGCAAATCCATTGGCTCTATTAATGTATGTTATTTCTAATTTAGTTGCTTACTTCATCTGGATTATTACAATAATTATGATTTCCCTATTTTATCACATGTTATTAAATTGTATTCAAGTACAACGTCGTTGGAACTTATTTCACATACAAAACTTAAGGCACGCACATCATGGATCGAAAGGGTGAAGAGTTAATGAATCGAGGAAATATCCCGCTCGACGATCCGTCATATATATATATATATATGTCGGGGATTTTAAAACGATGTGAAAGGAGATGGAAGGAGGAAAATGGGGAATATTGGGGAACACTAAAAGAGGGTGATGGTATTGAATGGAATATTGGGTAAACGCAACGTAGATACTCCTATTGAACCGATAAATGATCAAATATGATCTCTAACAATTACGAGAGAAACCTAAGCAGTGCCTTGGACTTGTGACCAAGGTGTAGGCTTGAGGACGTCCTTTAAGCGATCACAACACTCGCCTCCACTGCTTTGTTTTCACCGTCTAAACCTAAGATTAGACTAACATTAACCTAACCTAACATAAGGCTAACCTAACCTAAGGCTAACCTAACCTAAACCTAACTCACACCTCCGACATATATATATATCGGATCCAAAAAAAAATAAATATATATATTTTGGAACTTCTATCTGAATATATTTCCTACTAGTCGACCCGCGTGATTTCGTTAACGCTGAATATTGTAGATTTATTTACTTTGTATTTCATAAGAATTATCTTTAACTGAGAATAACTTTTCCTTGATACCTGGTTCACATTAAATAAATTATATATCCTGGGCCAATCGAAATTCTATTTATTCAGTAAAACTCATTAAAATCTGTTTGCTAATTTCAGAGATGTCAAAGTCGATTAAGATGCTTTGTTTACAGTTAATGTAATGGACATAACACCGACAATATCGCAGGAACTGGGTTTTGTTTCGGGATAAGTAGTATCTTATGTGCTCATTAAGATCACAAGATATATGCGTAAAAACTATCCCTCTTATCTATTTAGGTATGTGAATAAAATTACTCTATCTCATAGGAACTGTACATTTTTTAAGGATAAATATCCTATTTCTGATTTTAACTATACAGTATTTTTATGCTAACTTTCATTCAAATTGGTCCAGCCGTTTAAACGTGATGCGTGCACTAACATGTCAATTCTACGATTTTATTATCTACTAGCGGCCCATCCCGGCTTCGCGCGGGTGGAATATTATTTTTAAAAATATATTGGCCCTCCCGCATTTCGGTGCCCACTCTCTTGCCGCTTTACTCGCTGCGCTGCGTCGCTATACTGGCCCGTCGCGTCGGCGTGTATTTTTTGTTTATATTGATATTTTTAATTTCGTAATATCTTTTGAATGGAAAGTCCGATTTTAATAATTCAAAAAGTAATTTACAGATATTGAAATAGTCTTGAATACGAAATAATTTATTTGGATAAGGATTAATACAAAGTTATAGAAAACATGGTCTGATTTTGATAGGCATTTTTATCAACTTTTAAAATGTAAAAAAGTAGTTATAGTGACGTAACTATAATAGTTGGACATATGGTCTCGCGGACTTTTTTGTAGATATTGATACGTTCTATAATATTGTATAACATTTTTTTGTTCTATCATCAATACTTTTTGCAGCGCATGCGATGAAAGATATTTTATGGCTAATTTTTTGGCACCTTGGGTTGGTTTTCGTGAGATTTCCTAAGGATCTCTAATTTTTTCTTGTAATAAATATAGCCTATGTTACTCAGGGATAATGTAGCTTTCTAATGGTGAAAGAATTTTTGAAATCAGTCCAGTAGTTTTTATGTTTATTCGTTACATACAAAAATACAAAAATACAAAAATACAAAAATACAAAAATACAAAAATACAAATCTTTCCTCTTTATAATATTAGTATAGATATAGATATATAGATATAGAAAATATAGTTTGGATATAGATTAAATCATCTGAAAAAAAAACAACTCTTCGTTTCTCTATCTCGTGAGGTTCTACGGTAATTTTGTATTTATTATTTAACATTGCGTATTTTTAGTATAATAATTAATTGTACTACTCACGTATTAAACATGTTTTTTCTCTTATTTCTCAATCTGCACAGGAATCCTAAACTTTCAAGATTAAATGTTTTAGAATAAATATTGAATTGATTCAGGCGTTACTTTGCGGAGATTCATGTTTAACAAGAAATCAAAACGATTACTTTGCTATAATCCGCGGACATATATTTTATGTTTTAGAATACTTTCTACGTTATTACGTGTAATCGCGACCTAAGCTTGGTATGTGATCCCAGAACATTTTACGGTTATTCTTAACAACTTCATTAAGTCGAGAAACATTGACCTTTAACAATATGGACGGTTGGTCTTCACAAATACTGAAGCGACGTAGACTTCTTTTGCGTTTATTTTATACACTAGGGGCCCGTCCCGGCTTCGCACGGGTGGATAATTTTTTTTTAACATTTTGGCTCCCGCATTCTGTCGCTCCCTCTATCGCCGCGTTACTCGCTGCGCTGCGAGGCACCCACACCGCGCCGGCGGCCCGTCTGAGATTATTTTTTATTTATCTTAATATTTTTATTTCGTAATATCTTTTGACTGGAATGTCCGATTTCAATAATTCAAAAAGTAATTAACAGGTATTGAAACAGTCTTAATTACGAAATTTATTTGGATAAGAATTAATACAAAGTTATGGAAAACATGGTCTGATTTTGATAGGCATTTTTATCAACTTTTAAAATGTAAAAAAGTAGTTATAGTGACTTGACTACAATAGTTGGACATATGGTCTCGCGGAGTTTTTTGGAGATATTGATGCGTTCTATAATATTGTATAACATTTTTTTTGTTCTATCATCAATACTTTTCACAGCGCATGCGATGAAAGATATTTTATGGCTAATTTTTTTGCACCTTGTGTTGGTTTTAGTGAGGATTTCTGGGGATCTCTAATTTTTTCTTGTAATAAATATAGCCTATGTTACTCAGGGATAATGTAGCTTTCTAATGGTGAAAGAATTTTTGAAATCGATCCAGTTGTTTTTATGTTTATTCGTTACATACAAAAATACAAAAATCCAAAAATACAAATCTTTCCTCTTTATAATATTAGTATAGAAGTATAGATATAGATATAGATTATTTAATGCCATCATCATTACAAACTGTCAATGGAATACTGCTGACCCTGGTCTCCTCCTCAGAACGAAAAGCTATAATCAACCGGGTTTGTCCAGTGCTTGTTGACTGACTTCGCACACCCTTAATAACATCATAGAAAAGGGTGATATTGTTACGAGCTTGAGTTCCGGATTGAAAGAAATTGATAGATGCTTCGTTGATAGCTAACATAACACTATTTCCACCGCTATTCGTCGCAAAACACTTCACAATATTTCACCACTACGACTAGGCACCACTTTCTTTGCACTTCGGTATCTCTTCGAACTCACTTTTTCACTCTTGAGTAATAGACTGACTTATCATCATCATTATCATTTGTACAAGCCTTTATTTAGGTTTTTATATAGAAACTTCTCCCAACTTGATTCTAGCAATTTAAAAAAAAAGATTTTCTTGACAACCACTGGAAAGATCTAGAATTATAACCATCCCACTCGAACACATCAATTTGCCTAATCAGTCCTTTTCCCACATGTTAATCATCGAAGGTAGCAGTGATGGCCCAGTGGTTGAGACTTCAAGTCTTACTCGGGAGGTCCGAGGTTCGATCCTGGGCACACACCTCTGACTCTGAGTTATGTGTGTTTTAAGCAATTAAATATCACTTGCTTTAACGGTGAAGGAAAACATCGTGAGGACCACCAGCACTCCTGAGAGTTCCCAAAAAAAAAGTTCTCAAAGGTGTGTGAAGTCTGCCAACCCGCACTGGGCCAGCATGGTGGACTATGGCCTAATACCCTCCTCATTCTGAGGAGGAGACCCGGCTCAGCAATGGGCCATTGAAGGGTCGTGATGAATCATCGAAGGCTCACGAAATCTCCAGCGAATGTCATCTTGCTGTCCCTCTCGGTTCATCTTGCCATAGCAAGTTCGAACTAAAGCTTGGTCTAGGCTTGCGAATTGTTTTAATGCTGATTTGCAACAATATTAATAAATTAAAAAACAACTAGGTAAATCGTCTGTGTGTAACAAAGCCTTAACCACTAGGCTGTCCAGTGTACACTGCTGTGATTATAGGTCAATGTTCAGCATTACATTATATACTGCTAGAAACTGCTACGTACAATATCACGAGTCTGCAATGTCATATAGAATTATGGTTCGCCTGAGGCCACGTAATAACCAGAATGCGATCCTTGCTATATTATTATATATACGCTCTTGCTTTTAGGTCAGTCTATAAAATAGCGTTAGTTTAATAAAAACCCGAAAAAATCTAAGGTTTGTTTTATGCTTAACTAACAACGCAGCCCCATTACGAACGGGTCTCTATCATCACGACCCTTCAATGGCCCACAGCTGAGCCGGGTCTCCTCCTCAGAATGAGGAGGGTATTAGGCCATAGTCCACCACGCTGACCCAGTGCGGGTTGGCAGACTTCACACACCTTTTAGAACATGGAGAACTCTCAGGAGTGCATTCTCAGTCTCGATGTTTTCTTTCACCGTTAAAGCAAGTGATATTTATTTGCTTAAAACACACATAACTCAGAGTCAGAGGTGTGTGCCCAGGATCGAACCTCGGACCTCCCGAGTAAGACTTGAAATCTCAACCACTGGGCCATCACTGCTGCTTGTTTTGCTTACGAACGGGTAGTAGAACATATTATACTTTGTATCGCACCATGATTACATTGTTTTGTTATATATCTCAAAAACGATTAGGCAAAGTTCAAGATTAAAGTTCCAAGGACACTTACTATTCTGATAATTTCAACAATTGTCGCCATAATTCAACCGGTTTGCATTAAACCTTAATAAATTATACATTTAAACATTCCTCATTAATCACTGAATTTATTGGTGAAAATCGTATGAAAATTCGTTCAGTAGATTTTGAGTTAACTGACAGACACGGCTTGGAACTTCGTTTTATAATATATATTGAAGTGATGCGGAGATATTGTTTTGTGCAAGTAAATAAATACAAAAATAAACAAAAAACTAATATTATAATTTAAACTTTAATTACATATTATAAGTTTTAAAAAGCGAAAAACAGTAGATATTTTAAAAGGAAAATTCCTACAAAGCTAAACTGTTCTAGTTTTACAGGATTGTTTAATTAAATTGCTTTAGATCATTGCGCTTCATTTCTTTAGATTTTATTTTTAGCTTATAACACTCTAGAATAGCACAGAGAACGTTGTTACCTTTTACGAAATGGAACAGCATCTGGGGCTTGCGACTAGGCTGCATGTTTACGAGGCCTTTTCATAGGACCCCGCTACTTAAATGTAAACTAGGTACCTAATCAGAAAAACATAGCAGACTATTACTATTTATTTAGACTTACTTTTTATTACACCGCCACTACCATAGATCTGACAATACAGTAGTGCCCCCGCCAAGACAAGCCAAGTGTAGCGCAAAGACACTACTATCTTTTCACGAAGCGCTTCGTTGTTTGATTTATACCCGACTAGTCGAACCGCGCGACTTCATCCGCGTAATGCTCCGCTCCAATGGATCGTAGCGTGATGATATATAGCCTATAGCCTTCCTCGATAAATGGGCTATCTAACACTGAAAGAATTTTTTAAATCGGACTAGTAGTTCCTGAGATTAGCCCGTTCAAACAAACAAAATCATCAGCTTTATATATTAAGTATAAGATAAACAAAATTTTCGTTTCGTCAATAACTTAGTGATGACAAAAAAAAATTTTTAGGGTTCTTCCTAAAGTCCTATAAAAGCTGAAACTTGTATTACCCTGATCTATCACTTATCATGAACTAACAAAGAAAAAAGAAAAATGATATTTTCATAATTGCAAATTCAAAAGAAGCGAAATCATACCAAAAACATTTTCATGTTTCCAAGACGAGACCATATATATCGTTAATTAAGATGTTGGCAACATTTATAATTTGAATAGCATCCTATTATTTGAGGATGGTAGCTCTGGTTTGAGTAGCATCCTCCTTTTTACTTTCTTGAATGTTGGCCAACTCATCAACTCAAATCAAGGAAGTGGGGATTGCAATATAAATACGCCGCCGCCACAGAATAATGATTGTGTTTAAAGTATAACACCCAGGAGAATATTCTAGTCAAGCCGTCATAATGTTAATCTGCTTATAGACTACAACTCTCTCTTCTATTTTATTAATTAACAATATAAATATATAAGACGAAATATGCAAGGAATCAAAAGGTTACCTTGCTATAATCCGCGTCAATCTGAACAACCAGACTCGTAACAACCCAGAAGAGCAACCTGCCCACATCAAAGTGAGACGCGCCAACCCGAACCAAGACGCACCACACAAGTAGGTAGCTCGACGATCTAACAACCAGACTCTTACGGCACAATCCGGAAGAGCACACCGTTCATAGAAAAGTGTAACGCGCGAACCCGAACCAGTACACACCACACAAGAGATCGCGATCGACAATCGACGTATGTTTCGCTCCGTAACCGAAGCATCTTCAGTTGTACCATACGAGTCTGATTGTTCAGATTGCCGCGGATTATAGCAAGGTAACAGTTGATTCCTTTTAAATCATGAATTTCCGCAAAGTAACGCCTGATTCAATTCAATATTTAAAGACGAAATATATTAATATATAAGACGAAATAGCGAAACAGCCAATCCACATATTTTGACTAATGAGTAGAATGTAAAGATAGGGCTTGTAGGGGTAGGGCGTGTAGAGTTAGAAGCTTGGCTCTATATGAGATCTGATAACTTTTTGACGACAGCCAGACTAGACTATATATGATCTCGTCTTGGCTACATTTTACATAAAAATATTTTTGATAGGATGATGCTTACTTTATACAATTACTCGTCAAACTGCGTCTGATTTCTTTGAAGGATCGTTAGATGCAAACGAGCAGATGGTCCACCTGATGGTAAGTGGCCACCATCGCCCATGGACATCGGCAAAACAAGAGATACCCTCTTGACTCTTGTCGATGCGTTGCATCCTCGAAGATAGAATGGGGAGGAGGAGAGAATATAAACATGCTTCGGTTTCAGCAGACCCTGAGCAAGAGCCTAGAGTCCTAGAATCCACAGCAATAATAGGATGGGAAATGTATTAAATAAACTTTTATTTAGGACATTTTCTTGTAAAAACATTTGTATTATTGCTGTTCGTAGGATCGAGATAGCTGCAATTGTTGTAGTTTCCCTTTTACTGTTGTATCCGATTCAGATTGGAATCTGTGAATTTGGCTGGGGAAATTGAATATAACCGAGGTTTTTCAGCGCAGTAAAGCGAAAATATCCATCTAATTAAAGGGTGCTAATAAAAACGTACCAAATAAAATCTTTACGTAAGAAATGAAGTAAGAGGAATTGAATTAATTTACAATCTTACTGAAAGTATTGAACCTACTAAAGAATTTAGGCTAATTTGATTTTTTATAAATCATACAATTTCTTTTCAAACTGTTTGCGATTATTGTTAGCTGATTTAAATTTGTTTGATATATAAATTAAATTACTTACACGGGGAGGTCCAAAAGTTCGTGGAATGGAGGGGATGGAGTGGGGATAGGGATGCTTGCTTAGTGTCATACTAATTGCGGACTCATCATTAGTATATAAGCTGAGTTTCAGCCTAATTGCGTCAATCGTTTACGAATACTCGCCTGATAAACAAGTCAATCCGGAAGAACAATAAAACTATGGAAAAAATTGAACACCGTGCTGTAATAAAATTCCTTACCAAGCAAGGAAAGACCGCTCAAACCATTTTGAATGAAATGGAAACCATTTATGGGGACCAGTGCCCTAGTAAATCAATGATTTACAAGTGGCATGGTCTTTTTAAACATGGTCGGAAGTCGATTGAAGACGACCCTCGCTCAGGAAGGCCAGTTGAGGCCACCACATCAAACATCATCGAAAAAGTGGAAAAAATTGTACTGGAAGATACCCGTTTAAAGAAAAAACAGATATCTGCATTAGTTGGAGTATCAGATACCACCATTTTGCGAATCCTACATGAATCTGGGTATGACAAAAGTCAGTGCAAGATGCTTGCTTCAAAACAATTTTTGGAGTTGTGTGGAGACGAGCCTGCACAGATTTTGGAGCGAATTGTTACCGGAGATGAAACATGGGTTCATCACTTTGAGCCTGAGTCCAAACAAGAGTCCATGCAATGGCACAAAAAGGGGACACCACCGCCAAAGAAGTTCAAAGTGTCGGAGTCGGCTGGAAAGTTGATGGCAACTGTTTTTTGGGATTGTGAAGGGATACTACTGATTGATTATAAAGAAAAGGGAAGGACCATAACAGGAGAATACTACGCAACGATTCTAGAAAAATTTAAGGAGTCCATCAAGGAAAAACGTCAAGGAAAACTGACCAAAGGTGTGTTGCTTTTGCAAGACAACGCACCGGTTCACAAGAGCAGAGTTGCAATGGCTGCTCTGCACACACATGGCTTCGAATCGCTAGTCCACCCACCCTACAATCCAGATCTGGCCCCAAGTGATTTTTATTTGTTCCCTAATTTAAAAAAAGACCTAAGGGGAAGGAAATTTTCCGACGACAATGAAGTAAAGGGGGCAATTTTGGCTCATTTTGCGGCAAAAGATAAAAAATATTTTTACGACGGTTTAGAAAAATTAATTCATAGATCTAATAAATGTATTCAACTTAAGGGTGATTAAATTGAAAAGGAAAAATAGTTTCGTTGTTTCATTTTATTTCAAACCCTTCCATTCCACGAACTTTTGGACCTCCCCTCGTACTTTTTAATGATTTTATATCGCAATGCGATACACAATATAATAATACAATAAATGGATTGAAGGTTCGTGTTTATTCATACAAATTTTTATTTTATATATTTAAATGCAAAAGCCCTATCAAATATACTTCTAGGTCGCCAAAAAGCATTTCGTATATTTGATAGGTATTTTCGTAATTGTTATCTTAGTGTTGGAATTTTTATTATAATAAAATTATCCATATAGAAACACTTTAGTGAAAATTTCCTTAAAATGGCACTCACATAAATTGGACAGCCTCTAAAACTGATAATCGTTTTACAGTGGAATTAGAAAATAATTAGTATGAAGTACTATTTTTATCGCACGAGACCTAACCTTTATGGTGGCCCATCCTTATCGCTTAGGGGTATAAAAAATAGATAGTAGCCGATTCTCAGACCTACTGAATATGGATATAAAATTTCATAAAAATCGGTGGATCCGTTTCGGAGGATTATAGTAACTAACATTGTGCACGAGAATTTTATATATAAAATAATTATCAAGCATATAGTTTTTCAAGTTATTTCCTGAAATTAATGAAAACTAGGTAATTTAACAGGAATTGATAACTAAGATAAGTTTATTTCTCTTACGTTGGTTAATTAAGATACCCAACAGTTTTTGAGTTCTCTCCCGATGGTTCAGCGGCAGTTTGACTAATGATTTTGTTTTCTGAACTAAGATATTGAACTGTAAGCCTTGAGGATCATTTTAAGTCATTACTTTTGTTGTTATATTTAGTTAACAAAATAGAGCAACAAGATGTGAGTGCACATGTAATAGAAGAGCTCAATACCTGGAAATAAAGCCCCAAGCACTGCTCAACTTCCTATCTATAAGGCATAGGACACAATAAGAGGTTATCCTTTTATGATTATTACAATCACATTGATATTTTTCAACACAATTATCAGAAGTTTGTTACAAAAATTAAAGAACATCTTAACCACTCCTAAAATATTTGTCTTATCGTTATTAGTATAATAAAATACAATTTTATTTTACCCTTATCAATTACTTAATTTTAATAAAATTCTATTTTATTTTTGACTGTATCACTTAGTTTGTGAGTAAATTCACTCCTACATATTAGCTTAATCATAGGTGGAAACTTTGTTGGCTTATGTACTTTTACCCTTGTATCTTTTTAATGTATGCAGAAAAAGCTATTTGTTTCCCAATACAAGAAATAAATAAATAAATTATTTAGTATTCCATTAGATATAAAAGATGTATGCTGTAACATTGTATGATAAAACATACATCCTAACTCCTAACTAATATTATAAATGCGAAAGTAACTCTGTCTCTCTGTCACGCTTTCACGCCAAAATTACTTAACCGATTGAAATGAAATTTGGTATACAGATAGTCTAGAGCTTGAGAAAGGACATAGGCTACTTTTTATTGCAAAAAAAGGGTTGTAAGGGGACGAAAAGGGGAGATAAAAGTTGTATAGAAGTATCGTCCTTTTTAGAGCTAGAAGCTTAAAACTTATTTCTTAGGCTGTTGAATCGATATGAAAAATATGACTTAAGGGTGTAAAATACCAATAGGGAATAGGGGATGGTCGCGCTTTCACGCCAAAATTACTAAACCGATTTAAATGAAATTTGGTATACAGATAGTCTAGAGTCTGAGAAAAGACAAAGACTACTTTATATTGCGATGTTTAATAATAGGGATATAAATATCCAAAGGGCTTCTAACTTTATAATATAACTACATAAGAGTTATAATTTATTAAGAATACAACCATATATAACATTAGTTTGAAAATCCTCAGCATTTATTCAGTCACTTTTCAGAACTGAAAGGGAGAGCACGTCCCCACTTCCCGCGTTTATCTAACTTCGCGATGTAAATACAAAAACAAACATACAAATACGTTTTTATATAATAATATGTGAATAGTGTAATTTGTGATATAACTTTCAATGCCCGGTAAGGAATTAATCAAGTTAAGTGCGTTATGGTTCAAGTTCCGATTTTATAGCTGTTTGATTTAGATTTATGTTATTTCATTAATAAGAGAAAATTTTATGATAATTCTAAGTATATTATTAACTTAGCCAAAGTTTAAGGATCGATTTTGATTAAACTTAACAGTAATCTTACGCATCTTACTAATATTATAAATGTGAAAGATTGTACGTTTGGATGTTTGATTTCAAAGAAATTTAGCACTCAGATACTTTATAACTTGGATTAACACATAATGGCACAGAAAAATTCAGAGTTCCAGTAGGATAATAAAAAAAATATGAATATATTGAGAATTAAATTGCACCTGATCGGAGCCAGGTGGGTAGACTAATACATCATAAATTAAGTTGATTTCCCTTTTAATCAAAACTTATGTATATTAGTATTGTGTTAGGGATCTTTGAGACTAAAATATCGAATAAATAGCTGATTAAATCACTTAACTAAGGAATTATTTTCTAAGCAAACACTACTAAAACTATACTAATATATAAAATAACACAATGGTAACATAATAGGTTGCTATATATAAATTAAACTATATTTACGTACTTTTTATTTAAGTAAAGCGTAAATACGTTTACTGTTCTAATAATGGTACAGAATACAAGCCTTTGAAAAATCTTTTCAAGGAGGAAAACCGATGTCTTTCTGACGTTATTTTGCAAAAACATGATTTTTCAGATTTTCCTCTGCTCAACCGAAATATGAACAAAAAGTGTATTTTCTAGGATTTTTTCATAATTACTTTTAAAATTTAATTACGTAATAGATATTATTGTGGTGACTATCTTCCGGAGACTTACTTAAACCGTTTTTTCTATAAAATATACCATCTATAATTCATATAAATTTTTTTAACTGATATCCAAAAATATGGTAGCATAAACATAACATGAGTATAAGAAGCTTCTTTTATAATCATTTTCTTCATGAATTTGATGCAATTTTATACAATTATAATTAAATTAATATTCACAACAAAATAGTAAGATTCGATCGATTTATGTTTTAAAAAATAAGCCAAATTTATAAAAGAATCCTACTAATATTATGTCAGATAAATTTTAGACAGCTTGTATATTTAAAGTGATAACCTAAAAAGAATCAGTAACCTTGTAACAGCAGTGTTTTAAAAAAGAAAAATTAAATAAATATGCCAGTTTATAGTTCTAAAAAGAGCCAAAAAAAATAGAGGAAGATTTTATAAATTGACCTAATATTTTTGACCTCTACCCCCATTAAAATAAAGTGCCTGCAACATGAACCTATCATACCAATTAGCATACTCTGCGACGCGCGAACACTATTATTGAATCATGTCAACGCCAATATTACCAATTTACAGATTCGAATGAAACGACAGATTTAGGCCGAATTTAAGGACTTTTACCAATTTTTTAAAATGTGATATAACAATTAAAAAAATGTTTTTAGTTGAAACGCATTTCCCCCAGTAAAACCTTTGTTATAACGAGAATTATCTGTATGTGAGTTATATTACACAGTAACACGTAAAACTCAATAATAATATACATTTTAGACGGAAACTGAAACTCAAAATATTTTATTCAAATAGACTTTTTACAAAGTACTTTTGACACGTCAAAATTGGTCAGTCAGTCAGTTTGTCTGAAGCTACCACCAGTTAGGACAGCAGTTTCCTGATAAAAAGAACTGACAAGAAACTCAACAGTTGATCTTTTCAAAATGCCATTGTTTACATCAGTCTATTTTACAAAGGTATAATCATTCAGCTGAGCATCAACGTCATTTTGAATCCAAGCTTTGTCATCATTCAAATAATCTTGTACAGAGTAGTAAGCTTCATTTACTAAACACTTTTTATTATTAGAGTTTTAAATCGCTGAAATGGCAAATCTAATATAGGCTGTGGGATCTTATTATAGATGCGAATACCAAGCCCCATCAAACTATTACTCACTTTGTGGAGACGATGGTATGGCGTTACAAGTTTATTTTTATTTCTAGTATATCTACTGCGTGTGGTAACACTATGTTTGGAAAATAACGTAACGTTCTGCCTAACGTACGTACGGCACCGTAAGAATACCTATTTTAATTAAAAAAATATCTCGAAGGGAATCTCTAGCTCTTAGACTGTAAATGGCCCGAACTGCTCTTTTTTGAAGAATAAAAATGGATTCTATGTCCGCGGACCTGCCCCACAACAAAATGTCGTAGGACATTATACTGTGAAAGTAACTAAAATATACAAGTCTAGCTGTATCAATATCAGTTAGTTGCCTTACTTTTCTTACTGCATAAGCTGCGGAGCTAAGTCTTCCCTCCAAAGATGATAAATGGGAGTTCCACTGAAGTTTTAAGTCTAAAGTTATTAACAAAAAGATTGTTTAGTCAGTTAAATTCAATATTTCACTATTTAATAAAAGGGTAAATTGCTGTTTTTTAACATTCGGTAAAGCAAATTCCACACATTTAGTCTTTTTTGGTCTTTAAACCGAGCAAATACTGTCACACTCACGAAATCCTTCACAAATAAAGTCCCAGCATTACGACACAATACCATTAATACAGCCACAATGGTTACCAGGAAAGCTCCATTTGACAACTGACACAAATCTATCCGAACATATTTCAAATTTTAGATGCTTAAAAACAGTATTTATGAAAGCTATTGGAGGGATGACTAAAAGAGTTTTAGGTGTTATTGGCATTATATTATACAACAGGTTAAATATAGCTTTTCGAACTGCCTTAAGAGTTCTTGAAAATAATTTGAGATGATCAGAAATCTGGATGAACAGAATCTGTTCTTGTTTTAGGTATAGAATTACAAAATATGAGATGATACATTAAAATATATTCATTTTAAGATAATGTGTATTTGATGGAAAGTAGAGCTTGTCTTTGAGTAGGATGCACTCTGTATTTATATCCAAATATCAGGATAAATTTAATCCCTGTCAAATAAGACTTTTAAGACTTTTAAATGAATAAATAATAAAATTATTATATATGTGTAATCTATGATTATTCCTATTAAAGTCATTCGTATTACTTATTGCATGAGAGGAAATATTTTCTCTTTCATCGAATAATATCCGGTATAAAAGTCAGTGGATGTAAGTTATACCCAGATAGACCTTTCTTATGTTAGGAATCTATAAGATTCCATTGTAGAGCTAGAGAGACTATTTAATTTTTTTTATTATTAAATAAATTAAAATGTATACATATCAATATTCGAGATATGTTATACAGAAAAATAATATTCAAATTATTTTTATTTATTTATATATTATTTTTATTTCATATTATGTTTCTATAAGTCACAGCCATATCTATTCTCGTAAATACGCCATACATAAAAAAGATTTTTTTATAGACGAATGGACTATAGAAGTCAACACCAATCGAAAGCTGTAAAAAATAATGTTTTATGACTTTTTGAGCCAAATAAAATAAAGTGAACATTTCTTCATAGAAAACATGAAATTGTGGATTCGGAAATTTTACTAGGTAGAAAACCCTTCGGGCTTAAAAAAGGTTCATTGAGGCGTAAGCAAAGGACGTGTCAAAGTTAGAAAATAGGGCATTTTTTTCCCTACCTTTTAGTATTTTAGAAGATAGAAGATTATTACTCTCTTGGTATTTGAAGTAAATTATTTATTATATGTAAAAGAAAAATTCAACACTTGCTTGATAAAGAATGAGTGTGAGTGTGTTTGATAGAGTGAATATTATCTAAAGTAGTGCAGGTAGTGTGGGAAAAGCGTTTCTAGAATTATGTTAGCTGAATTATTACTTAGTTTAGAAAGTATTAGTTATCTAAAGGAGCTTTATAAATCTACACATGGGTGACAAGACCCAGGCAGAGCGAAGCGAATACGAATAATTCCTAACATAAATACATTGTTGGTCTTAAATTTCAAAGTATATTAAGGCTTATTTATTTCCCTGTCTACATTGATTGTATAATAATATAATACACAATAATTTTAACACTATAATCGAGTTGATTATAGACAAGTGAAGTGAGTGTGTAGATTGATTAAAACGGAATAGAACTTTTTTGGTGGTATTTTGCTTCAGAGACTTTTAAGTGTTTATAGTTAAATTTTAATTAAAAACTAATGCATAGCCAATGCATTTGTTAAAATGAATTCATAGTTAACCCTTCACATTTTATGTGAATGAGTTACGGAAGCGGACGAGTGTGAAAATGACTAGCATCATGACATATTGACATGTTCATGTTTATATTTCAGAAAGCATGCACAAAATAAATGAAACTATACACTTTATATTTTGATTAAGTCTTCGTGTTTGTGCCTTTCACCACAACCGATAACATTACGTCTTGAAAATGAATAATTTCAATCTTTATACTTATCCCACCAAAAGTTATTTATTTTGATAGTTTAGACTGTTTTATAGTATACACCAAAGTCGAATCAAATATAAAGCGCAATATAAAAAGGAAGATTTGTGTATTCCAGCCCAGTGGATCATAATTCTATTCAGTGATATAGCTAGCTTGTTTGTTGAATAACGCTATGATAAAAATAGATTTAATGAACAACACCGTCTATCACTGTATTTGAGCAGTACCCTTTATTTTATTTCAATTATATCCATGTAACAATTTAAAACAAGACAATAAATAACCTTTGATCCGATAGAATTGTGTCAGTTGTCAAATAGAGCGCGCCTGGTGACCATTGTGGTTGTACGAATGGTGTCGTGTCGTGTTTTATAGTATTTGCTTGGTTAACGTCAGTATAACTCTCATAAGCAGTGATGGCCCAGTGGTTGAGACTTCAAGTCTTACTCTGGAGGTCCGAGGTTCGACCCTGGGCACACACCTCTGACGCTGAGTTATGTGTGTTTTAAGCAATTAAATATAACTTGCTTTAACAGTGAAGGAAAACATCGTGAGGAAACCTGCACTCCTGAGAGTTCCCTAAAAGTTCTCAAAGGTGTGTGAAGTCTGCCAACCCGCACTGGGCCAGCGAGGTGGACTAAGCCCCAATACCCGGCTCAGCAGTGGGCCATTGACGGGTATGGTAATTTTAACTATACCCTCATTTTTAACGACGAAGTAAACCATCAAAAATTTCTATTATCTCTGTAAGCAAATGAATCAACAGTGATGAAGAAACACACTGGTTCAATCGTACAGCGGCTCTTCATTAAGTTGTGAGATTATTTGAATGGCATAATAATAAAACTAAATGAGTGGTTGATAGCTATGTAATAAACCAGCTAAAACTTTAGCCATTTAGTTGAATCAATCTGTAGGAATTGTCAACCAAACGGCTAAAATATATGTGATACTGGAGTGAATCACATAATCAGTTAATATCTTATTGTTTGTTTTTTTTTATAATAGATAAGGTGCAAACGAGCAGATGATCCACCTGATGGTAAGTGGCCACCATCGCCCATAGACATCTCTTGTTTTGTCAACATAGAGTGGGGAGGGGGAGTGAAGATGAAAAATGATGCGGATTCAGCGGACCCTAGGCAGGAGCCCAGAGTACACTAGACCCACAGCATTAATGGGATGGGAGAGGGAGGGAGTAAGTCTGGCCCACATGCAGCTCAACCGCAACGCGTCTATGACATTTGGCGATAGGATTCGCATGCTGGTGGTCGCAAGCCAGTCGGGGAACATATCCCCTACCACCAAGGGGGTGCTGGGTTACTCGGCTCTTACGAGATGCTCTCCCAGCGGCAGAGGGGAATAGTTTTCTAACCCGTCCCCTCACGGGTTCGTATAGTAATAAAGACTAAGTAATTACATACAGGAATTAATTATCTAGATTGAATTAATGTGTATAGTAACGTTATGGGGCAAACACACCCGAAAACTCTATGGAGCAATCGACTTTAATTAAACGATGTATATATACATATAGTCTGTATGTATGTTTGGAGTAGTTCTTTCATATCATAGAAATCTACTATGTAGAGAAAACACAAAAATATATGAAATACCCACCGACTTGACAGCATATAATTATTATGGTCTCTCTTGATAAATTAAAAGCAGTTAGACGAGTGATTAATATAATTAATATTATAATTAGTGAAGATCACATTACTTATTACTTTAGTTTAATAATTTATTTAAATAAATTTTTTATTCGAAGGTAGTTTCCGATATTTTATTTGGAGTATACCGACGTGTATACAATATATAACTTTAAGAAGCTGACTGGCTGACATATCAACGCAGGGCCTAAACTATAAGGGTTAGATACTTAAAAGTTTGCACAGATGTTCGTTTTATAACATAGGGGAGCACTAAGAAAGGATTTTCGAAAATTCACCCTCTAAGGGGGTAAAATAGGGGTGCAAAGTTAGAATGAAACTGTCGTTTTGAAGTTATTTGAATTAAATTCGTTATGAAGGTTCTTCATTGAAAGTCGTGAAACACGTGTAAAATAATTTTTGAAAGTCATCCTTTAAGGGGGTCGAAGTTAGTATGACTACCTTATGAAATTATTAAATGTCTACAGACGATTTATTGTAGGCAATAGATTAGAGTCAGTCTTTGTCGCGCAGTATACATGGAAGATAGTTTAAGCCACGACTCTATAATACTTCATCATCCTTCTTGACGTCCACGTAAGTTTTATTATCTATTGTAGTTAGCGAGGTCGAGTGGTAGAGGTTAAATTTTATGTTATGAAAGACCTCTTTAAACTTGCTCCTGGGTCTAAAGGCTCTGGCACAGCTCTAAATTGCATGGGTATTGCTGTGTTATTTCTCTTTCATTCTTTGACATTAGTTAGGTAGCGAATTCGAATAATGAAAAAACCATGAGAACCTGCTCCTTAGTCACAAGCCTCAGACGCTCCTTAGATTTTCTATCATAAGTGCGTATTATTACTTTCTTTTATATGTAACTGCACAGTATATCTTACGTAACATCTGTTTTTCTTTGAACTTTATTAAACAGACCAAAAGTCGTAAAAGTCTGAAATATTCTGACAAAACATTGCTAATCGTCTTTAGAGCAACTAAATAGCAAATGTTTCCAACTAACGAATATATTTGCATTGTTTAATAAACATGAGCACAAATAGAAATGAGGTACGGACGTTAGTTCGTGACCTCGTCTCACCTATTGCTAATTGGTGTAAAATAATATATTTCATGCCGGGTATAGTAGCCGGCAGCTAACTTTAGGTCTGAGAAAAAATAGTGGGAGAATGTTGGACATTATGAGCGTGCTGCGTTCCATCCGTGACCGTCGAACGTCGCATATGAACCAATCGCGTGTGATGCGCTGGTCTCGCCCTTAATAGTGACCTTTGCGCATTCAAGGTCAAACCTATACTTACGTGCCGGTAGCTATATTAAATAACGTTAGCCAGACACGCGCACCGAGGGATATACACAAGATTTGTTGCTCCCATACATTGTCATTGGTCCCGCTCTCAAAGAATTTGGACTCATTTTATCGTGTAAAGTAAGTCATTATAAGTATTAGTATTGCTGTAAAGTATTAAAGGTAGGTAAAATTATATATTTTGATAGTAAGTAAAAGTCTCTTTAAAACATAAGCATCAAATAGAATATTATAAGGAACAGTTAATATTACAAAAAAATTAATTAGTTTCATTGCCCAAATAAAAATAAAAATACCCCCTGAAAAACTTATTTAAGCCTAGAAACGTCTCCACTTACTGGGAGGAGTCTCGTCTGAAACTCCCCAAAGATTGGGAGTTGCACTTTAAAAAAATGACTTATGTAATAAATTTACGGTTTAGGATTTTTCCGTTTACATCTGCTATAAGATCTTTCTTACAATATTTTAAGATTCAAGGTCAACGGAAGACATCTCCATTTTTTGATTTCCTTGCAAGTATCGATATAAACGTCTGTATCTTTATTTTAAGTCGTTTTAGAAGTTTTTTTTTCAACACTATTTCTCCACACGTTCCTGAGAAAGAAACTCTTGATAGTGTCGAGATTTAGAGAGCGCACAACAAAGTAATCTCTTAAAGTATAGACAAGTATATTAAGCGAGAAGAATGATGGGCGCAAAGCTTTATAAACTTTGATTACAAATCATACGAACTTTTACAAAGTTCCTAATTATAGAGGTAGAATTTGCCTTCAAAATATATCTGTAACTTGAAAATTAGAGGGAAGAGATAATTAAATACATAATGAGCTACTAAATGACAGCATTGAGTGTTATCTTTCATATAACGGAAAAAATTAAACGAAATCGAATTAAAGACATTAAAAATGAAGATCATATTGATCTACAGAAAGAATATTAAACTAAATGGATTTCATTCCCATCAGTCTCAAGTGCGATTTATATTAAAGACTTTTTATGTTACTAACTTGTCAAGCCATTTTACTTGACATCCGATATAAAAATAAAAACCCTATATTTTAAGAATATCATCAACAATATCTACAACTGTGAAAACCGTTTTTAATTTAAAAAAACAAACACGTCAAAATAGTTTTAAAAATGATCGTTCTGTCTTCTATTTGTTTTATTAATATTTTTTATTACAATGTACTAGTCGACCCGCGGGACTTCGTCCGCGTGTAGCTCGGCTCCTATTGGTCGTAGCGTGATGATATATAGCTTATATCCTATCTCGATAAATGGGCTATCTAACACTGAAAGAATTTTTCAAATCGGATTAGTAGTTCTTGAGATTGGCGCGTTCAAACAAACAAACTCTTCAGCTTTATATATTAAAGTATAGATTATAGATGTTATATAGCTACTACTTACTATCAACAATGGCACCTAATCATGTTAGTTATAATTAATCTAATCTAAATCCACTATTAATTAGAGGGAACTATAATTTTAACGAGGTAATATAACTTGATGAGCGCTGAAATCCAAAGCGGGCTGAATTACAGACTTGTTTTCATATACCTATAACACGTTCATGAAATAGTGCCGTGAATCTCCTGAATGAATGTTTGAAGGTGTCACTAAAAGAGTTTTTGAAAATTATGCATTTTTTTATAGTATGGTGTATTTTTTTAACAACCGTAAACTCACCGCTAGACCTCCCTACCAAATATTAAAATAATAATACACTAGCGGCCCATCCCGGCTTCGCGCGGGTGGAATATTATTTTTAAAAATATATTGGCCCTCCCGCATTTCGGTGCCCACTCTCTTGCCGCTTTACTCGCTGCGCTGCGTCGCTATACTGGCCCGTCGCGTCGTCGTGTATTTTTTGTTTATATTGATATTTTTAATTTCGTAATATCTTTTGAATGGAAAGTCCGATTTTAATAATTCAAAAAGTAATTTACAGGTATTGAAATAGTCTTGAATACGAAATAATTTATTTGGATAAGGATTAATACAAAGTTATAGAAAACATGGTCTGATTTTGATAGGCATTTTTATCAACTTTTAAAATGTAAAAAAGTAGTTATAGTGACGTAACTATAATAGTTGAACATATGGTCTCGCGGACTTTTTTGTAGATATTGATACGTTCTATAATATTGTAGAACATTTTTTTGTTCTATCATCAATACTTTTTGCAGCGCATGCGATGAAAGATATTTTATGGCTAATTTTTTTGCACCTTGGGTTGGTTTTCGTGAGATTTCCTAAGGATCTCTAATTTTTTCTTGTAATAAATATAGCCTATGTTACTCAGGGATAATGTAGCTTTCTAATGGTGAAAGAATTTTTGAAATCGGTCCAGTAGTTTTTATGTTTATTCGTTACATACAAAAATACAAAAATACAAAAATACAAATCTTTCCTCTTTATAATATTAGTATAGATATAGATTACTTACGTACTCCTTGATAACGGAGGCCTAGCACCAAGCCACCAAACAGCACTACACTATTAGTCTCACTACTTTAATATATACTGACAGACTTACCCATTCTCATCAAAACGATTGTCTACTCTAAATAATATAAAATGAACTACCCGCCAATACTTAAATATAAACGGTGTCGTTAAAACGGATAACAAATAAATAAAATAAAAATCTTCATGACTAAGGTTTTCCATACAAATTGCGTTGGTCTTAAATATTTATAGAGTTCAATCAAATAGTAGATACTAAATTGGTTTATTGTTTCCTTAGATGTTTTTAAACGTTTGAAGCACGAGTATATTGCCGCAGTATATCGCCTAAAATTTTCTTTGTCTATCGATTAAAGTCAAATACATTTTACCGTGTGGGGACGGGTTAGAATACTATTCCCCTCTGCCGTTGGGAGAGCATCTCGTAAGAGCCGAGTAACCCAGCACTCCCTTGGTGGTAGAGGATCTGTTCCTCGACTGGCTTGCGACCACCAGCATGCGAATCCGACCGCCAAGTGTCATAGACGCGTTCCGGTCGAGCCGCATGTGGGTGTGGACTTACCCCCTCCCGCAGCATTAATGGAATGGAAGACTGAATCCGTATCATTTTTTTCTTAACTCTCCCTCTATCTCCCTCTATCTTCGGGGATGCAACGCATCGACAAAACGAGAGAGTATCTCTTGTTTGTCCATGGGCGATGGTGGCCACTTACCATCAGGTGGACCATCTGCTCGTTTTCACCTTATCTATTATAAAAAAAAATACAGCCTAAAGTTTTTTTTTTAGCTCAAAATAAGCAGCCACAAGTTTGAAGTATAATCATTTTGAAAACTCAATATTAGGTAGGTCTTTCTAGGTAGATGGAGTCAACACAGAGTTAAGAAACATGAAAACACTTTAAGGTCTATGGAACGACACAAATCAAAAAATATAAATATAGCTAAGTTAGCCTAACCTTAGGTTTAAACAGAAAACCTGAACAGTGTAGACAAATGTTTCAATGAAATGAAAGGTTCTTTTAAACCTACAGCTTGGTCGCAGGTCCAGTGCGTTGTTTGGGTTCTTGTCGTAATGAAGGAAGATATCTACGTTACGTTTATCCAATAGTCCTAGTGGAACCCCCATTTATCGTCTCTAGCGGGAAGACTCAGCTCAAATGCCTACGCAGTAAGGAGAGTCAGACAAATGACCGATATTAATACTGCTAGGCTCGTTTACTTCAGTTACTTTCACAGTATTATGTCTTATGGCATTTTACTGTGGGGTAGGGCCGCGGATATTGAATCCATTTTTATTCTTCAAAAAAGAGCTGTTCGGGCCATTTATAACTTAATAGCGCTTGATTTCCTTAGAGATGTTTATAAAAAATAGACGACCTAACATGTCCCATCAAAATATTACATATATGTATATATTGTAATGTTTTGTTAATTTACCAGAATATTTGTCTAGTTGAAATAAATAATTTTAAGTTTGAGTTTGTTCATTCCAGACAATTACTAGTAATACTTTATCACAACATTGGAACGTTTTGTACTTTAAGTGGGATGGTAAAGCAACGGAATTTCATCGTTTGGTTTTTTTGTAAGTTTGGAAATTAAATCAGTGTTAGTGTTGTTATCTACATGAGACCGATGTCGCACAGTACACAAGACGATAATAATATGCACTTAAAACGGACACCAAGTTACCAGTATTAAAACTTACTCCAAACCACCACCACTTCGTACCACTGCACAGATTGTGGCTGGTCACCAGGAGAGCTCCGTTTGACAACTGGCTCTAATCTATCGGATCAGAGGTTATATACAGTCTTGGAATTTACATTACACTACGACATGGGGACCTTCAAAACTCGCGTATATCTCTACCTTAAAGGCCGGCAACGCTCCTGTAATCCCACAATTGTTGCAGGAGTCCGTGGGCAGCGGTGATTACTTAACACTATGTAACCCGACTGCTCGTTTGCCTTCCTATTTTATAAAAAAAAAACCAATAGTACTACTACCCGCGAATATAAAGTTATTAACGGTGTTAACCGTGCTAAATGCAGTTTACATTCTGATGAATCCTTTCTCTCTAAACAGTGTTTTGGTAAGACTGTTTATTAAACAAAATCATGTTTTATTCTAAAATCAGCTAATATTATAATATTATTCAAGAATTCTGATAATAAAATTCAAGATAGTCATAGATTTAATATATAAAACGAAACTTTGTAAATGTCGATTGTAGATTATTAAAAGTTTTTGCCCAGTGTTTCCAACGTCAATAACTTTCAATTACTAACATGTCCTTATATAAATAAGCACATGTCACATACAAGTTTTTTTCACACTAGACTTAGAAATAAGCTTAGAAATAATGAAGCTAAAGTAGGGATATAAAAAGGCAGTTGACGTTGACATGTTGTTTTATTGGGTTACTTGTTAGCACGAATTCATGTTATTAAAGACCGAGTAACTCAATATAGTTCTAAATCAATCTTTGTAGGAAATATTTCGATGCTTTTTTTCCTTTTAGACATTTTATTCAATAATCTATCTATTTTTTATTTAATAGTAAAAATTCAAGGATTCATCTCCATCATCTTTATTCATTTTCATAATTTATAAGTGTTATTGGTAGCAACTGATTTTAAAAACACTCAACAGCTCTACAACTTATAAGCTCTTTTCCGATAGATAAGTCACAGTCTGACGAGTAGTTTTATTGAATAAATACGGACTATCATAGTGTTGTGATCCGGTGGAGTTTAATTAGAAAAATATTACACAAATACTTAGTACTAGAATAATTATGAAAAATTGGCAACATCCTTTATAACATTGTATTCGTGGTTATACCGACATGTAGAATATAAATAGGCTTGGTTCCGATTTATTCCGGCAGTCTGTCAAAAGATGTCACGCGGTAAACATTAAAGTAATGAAGTGTCGTATTCATTACCCATATTGACTCTTGTAAGTCTTTATTTTTATTACTGTCTTAGTTAGTTGTTGGGTAGCAGTAAATGCGAAAGTTTGTACATTATGACATGATATGATAAACAAAAATTATATTAACAAGCCATGTTATTAAAATTTTATTAATTTCCGACCCAAGTCACTAACTTGATAACGTTATGGGTGATATTAACCATATTGAAATTTGATTTTGCGATGTTATAATAAAATTAAAGATAATCATATTAAATACCTGACTCGACAAATTGTTTAATAACACGAATTTACTTCATAATTTTCATATTTATATTAATCACTAGCAGCCTGCCCTCGCTTCGCTCCGGGTATTTAAAGCAATATTATAATTGATATCCTCAATTTGTCATTCTATAATTGTTTTTTTTTTCGTTTTTCATTATCATTTATAAAAAGAAAAAGAAAAAAAAAGCGACAGATAATATAAGAGAGAGGAGAGAGCAAAAATTATATTGAGTAGATAAAGGAGAGAGAGATAATCGAAAGAAAAAAAGTGAAAGGAGACTGATTATTCTGAACAGCTCAATAAAGATAAAAATTAAAGAGAGAAAAAAGATAAGAGAATGAGAGAGAATGATAGTATATAAGAGGAAGAGAGACGGAAATACTGTAGACTTCTCTCAGTGAAAGAATTTTTAAAATCGGTTCAGTACTTTTCGAGCCTATTCGCAACAAACAAACAAACATACAAACAATCAAATCTTTCCTCTTTATATAATAGTATAGATAAAGAACAAAAGATTCAGACTATAATTTTGTACTTCCTCAAGTGGTAACCCGTGAGGGGACGGGTTAAATACAATTCCCCTCTGCAGCTGGGAGAGCATCTCGTAAGAGCCGAGTAACCCAGCACCTCCTTGGTGGTAGGGGATCTGTTCCCCGACTGGCTTGCGACCACCAGCATGCGAATCCGACCGCCAAGTGTCTCTGACGCGTTCCGGCCGAGCCGCATGTGGAACAGATCTACCCCTCCTTCTCCAATCCCATTTCTACTGCGATTCCAATGAACACCGAGTTCTTGCTCAGAGTCCATTGAAACCGCAGCAGTCTTCTCTTTGCTCCCCCGCCTCACTCTATCTTCGAGGCGGCAACGCATCGACAAAACAAGAGATACTTTTTAGTTTTGTCGATGTCCATGGGCGACGGTGGCCACTTTCCATCAGGTGGACCGTCTGCTCGTTTGTCCCTTGTCTATCATAAAAAAGTGGTACTCTTATTGGAAAACAGTGTAAGAGTATGGGAACTATACTGTGCAGTAAAACTCAAAAGACAATATTAATAGATAGCCGAGTAGTGCCTGGGGCTTAAGACCCAGGAACAGTTTTAAAGACGTCTTCTACTATACACAAACTCACCTCCACCGCTCGATCTCGCTACCGAATATTAAAATAATAAAGTACATTACTCAAGTGCTCCTCCATTACTGAGGCCTAGCACTACACCATGAACAACACTACACTATTAGTATCAATACTTTCAATCCTATTGGAACGAAGTTATATATTGTTTACTCGAAATAAGATAGAATGAACTACCCGCAGTACTAATTTATAAACGGTGTTGCTAACTAGTGTGACATTTATTTTACAAGGAGTGCCTGGGACGCAGACGCAGATTTAAGGGTAACTTAGCACTATTTTCATCTTCACAATACAATATTCACTCTATAAAATTACTTTTCTACCCACATTTGATGTAGCCGAACACGTTATAAGATTTCCTAAAATTAACCAATAAGAACTCCAAGCTGATCTTAAGGATATCAAAAATGTTGCTAATATAGCATACAAAAATTATGGATCCTTTTCTTTTTTTTATGTATATGTCAGATTAGAAAGCCGATTTGAATGAATGAATTAATCGAAGAAGAGAGAGAGAGCCGATTTTAATGAATTAAATGATCGAATCTTACGATTCCGTAGTTTCTTAATAGGAACCCAGGCAGTGCCTTGGACTTGTGACCAAGGTGTAGGCTTAAGGATATTCTTTAAATGATCATAACACTCACCTCCACTGCCTGGTCTCACAGTTTCTCTTAGTTTAGGTTAACATAAGGCTAACCTAACCTTTTTTTTTATCGTTGGAAATGCGCCTTATGCATACCCTCCGCCGACGAGCGGGAGGTTATGTGCTCCGCGGCCTCCTTCTGCGAGATTACAGTATCGCAGAAGTCGACCATGGTCGACCAGCATCTCTCGCTCTTGAGCATGGAATGAATCACGCTCGGGAGAGAGAGGTCTCCAGCTAGGACCGCCGCCAGACTGTAGCGTTGAGGTCCCCATCCTGGGTATTCTGCCAGAGTATGAGGCGACGTGTCTTCCGCCGCACCACACTTGTGACAGGCCGGCGTCACCTCCCGTTTGGCAATTTGACACAAATACTTGCCGAAGCAACCGTGCCCGGTAAGCATTTGCGTCAGCCGATAGGACAGGACGCCGTGCTGCCTTTCGACCCAGCGCACGATGTGAGGGCGGATCGCCTCAACCGTCGCCAGGCCTGCATGGGGGGACCTCAAATCCTCCTTCCACATTTGAATCAGGGCTCGTTGGGCTAGAGCTCTGATTCTTCCAACCTCCTCCTCTCTGGGCCGCACACCGGTCGCACGTAGGCTCGCTCGGAACCGGAACACTTCCGCGTGAACCTCCGCCTGGAGAGCCCAAGGCGGATCGCCCGCGAGAAGTGTTGCCGCCGTCTACGATACCGTACGATACCGAAGCTCCATCTGCCATCCAGGGTGAGGCCCAGGTATTTCATCTGGGCCCTCACTTCCACCACCGAACCTTGGACGGAGATAGATGCTCCCCGTGGGGGGCCTCTCCGTGGACCGTGGAACAAGAGGGCCTCCGTTTTGCTGATGGAGACCCTCAGACCCAACGTCCCAATTCGGTCCACCACGAGCGTGGCTCCGACTTCGGCTAGGCGGGCTGCCTCGCGGAAGTCCTTCCCCCTCGCCGACACCAGGGTGTCATCAGCGTAACAGAGCACCCTCATGCCGGCGAGGAGGGGCGTTCGCAGCAGCCAGTCGAAGTCGGACGTTCCACAGGGCGGGACCCAGAACCGAGCCCTGCGGAACCCCGCAGCCCACCCGATGCTGAGCCATTCGCCCGTCGGCCCCCTACCAGAGGACGTCCCGATCATCCAAGTATGCTTCCAACAGCCTCCTGAGGTAGAACGGCACTCCATGATAGCGGAGTTCCTCCCTCAAGGTGGTGTGTGGGAGGCTGTTGAAAGCGTTGACCACATCGAGGGAGACGGCCAGGACAACGTCCCTCTCCACCGCCTCTGTGGCCACCCTCTTTAGCTCGGACAGGGCGTTCAAGGTGGAACGGCCCGCCCTGAACCCGAACTGGCAGGGAACTAGATCGGGACCCTCCGTCTCCAGGTGCTGAGTGAGACGTGCTGCGAGAATTTTCTCCAGCAACTTCCCCGTCTCGCTCAGCAGCACAATTGGCCTGTATGCCGAAGGCGACCCTGGTGGACGGCCCTTCTTCGGCAACAGACACAATTTGCCTTCCTTCCATTGCTTCGAGAACAGCCCAGTCCTGAGACACGCGTTGAACAGTTCCCGAAGCATCGGCCCGAGGTGTTTTAGGGCGATCAGCAACACTCGCCCAGGCACACCATCGGGCCCCGTTGCCGTTCTCCTCCCCCGGGGACGGTCGACGGCCACTTCCATTTCTCAGTCTGTTATAGGGGGAACAACCGTCGCCTCCTCTTCGTCTGACGGAGGCGTCATCCAGGGGGGGACAAAATCTGCCGCAGGGGATGGGAAAAGCTCCCCCACGAGCCGGCGGAGCGGCCCAGACGGCATCGTCTCCGTGACGGGGGCGCCGTGTGCACAGATCTTGTCACGCACACCGCGGTACGGACGCCCCCACGGGTCACGATTTAGGCCCGCAAGCAATTCCTCGCGGGCCAGCGCCTTCGCCCGACTGATTGCGAGCTGCAGGGTCTTCCGCGCTTCTTTATAGACGCCACGCAGCTCCTCTTCCAACGACAGGTCGAAACCGTTCCGCCTCCGACACCGTGTGTAGGCCCGCCGCGTCCTGATACTCGCCGCCCCAAGATCCAAGATCCACGATCCACGAACTCTCCCCACCCCGCCACGACGAAAAGGCTAACCCAACCTAACATAAACCTAACCTAACATAAACTGGTTGTGTTAACACATCTAAATACAATGTAGGACTCATAAAATGACGTGAAGAAAGTGATGATTAATTTTCTTTATTATTATCCGAAGTAAATCAAGAAATAGGAAATATGGCGCTGGCGTCACGATTAATCGATAATCGTTTACTCGTTTGAGGCTGTCAAAAATCTTTTAATATAAAAATTACGACGGAAGTGAAAATTAATTTTCTTTATCATTATCCTACTCTAATTATAGCCCGACATATTATATAAACGTATATAGACTACGCCCCAAATTTTAAATATTATATTACGATGATTAAACATGGGTTGTAATCTTGAAATAAACGCAGACCTGGTATATTAATTTTAATGAAGCTATTTGATTGAAAATGTTTCAAGCAGATAATTTCAGTCTGGTATTATTTTCATACTAAATTAATCATATTAAGTTTCAATTTACGTTACAATACTATAAATATTAAAAAGTGTTGGTTTTTGTGTTGTTGATTATTATGGAGAACTTATGAAGACTTCAATCCTTACATTAGGTACATAGATACTGTAAAAAAATAACAAATGACTAAAAACCAAATTATGGGGCCGTTCAAGTATTACGTAAACCTTAAAGCAAGGATTTTTGCTTTACTTATTTTTGAAGACATGTATGTATCACAAGACCACGCGCATGGAGTCGTGAATATCCCTGCTCAGAATGAGGAGGGAGAAAAATGAAAGAAAGAAAGATAAGTTTATTGAACAAAAACAAATAAAATAAAAGAAAATTTTTTTTTTCTTTATTTATAAAAATGGCATGAAATATTTCTTACACTAGAAAACAAAGATAATATACAGGTCAAGTTAAAATGTGTGTTGCCAATAGAAGCCACTCAGACTGTTGAGGCGCCGTGATGTTCTGCTGATATTCAGTGACTCCCATGGGACTAGCATGCATCAGTTTTATGTGAGCACGGGGGGAGAGTACTGTTTGCTGACAAGGGGATAGGGGAGGTTGGTCGTTGGAAAAAATCTACTTACGTTATACTCGAACGACCCTATACCAATATTTAGTAGTAATAATGCAAGTAATTAAACAATAAAATAATATTATAATTTAAACAGGCAGATTATTAACTTGTTGTTGTTAGTATAATTTTCTATCGATAATAATAATAAATAGTAATAAAAACTTTATTCGGGAACAAGTACATTTGCATAATATTGAATGGAAACGATGATAGTCTACAGAAGTATAAACTGTGTTGTAGCTATCAACGCCCTCCTCCGATACATTATGTGATCTGTTCCAGGTACTTAAATGTTATATGTAACAAAGGTTTCCAAAAACTCATCTAATTAAACAAATAAAAAGAAAAATATAAACAAAGTATGTGTACTTGTGTATGTTTAATGGTGTGTGTGAGTGTATGTGTGTTTTTGTAAGTGTGTGTGTGTGTGCCTTGTATGTCATCCTAAAACGTTATTCTTTTATAAGGTCTTCTGTCTGGTCGTAAGATTTTGTTATAAGCCAGTCAATACATTTTCTCTTGCAGACGTTAGATGTTAGTGGGTAGATGTTAAGAATTTTGTTTATCTATATCTATACTCTATACTAATATTATAAAGAGGAAAGATTTATATTTTTGTATGTAACGAATAAACATAAAAACTACTGGACCGATTTCAAAAATTCTTTCACCATTAGAAAGCTACATTATCCCTGAGTAACATAGGCTATATTTATTACAAGAAAAAATTAGAGATCCCCAGAAATTCTCACTAAAACCAACACAAAATGCAAAAAAATTAGCCATAAAATATCTTTCATCGCATGCGCTGCGAAAAGTATTGATGATAGAACAAAAAAATGTTCTACAATATTATAGAACGTATCAATGTCTACAAAAAACTCCGCGAGACCATATGTCCAACTATTGTAGTTAAGTCACTATAACTACTTTTTTACATTTTAAAAGTTGATAAAAATGCCTATCAAAATCAGACCATGTTTTCCATAACTTTGTATTAATTCTTATCCAAATAAATTATTTCGTAATGAAGACTGTTTCAATACCTGTTAATTACTTTTTGAATTATTGAAATCGGACATTCCAGTCAAAAGATATTACGAAATAAAAATATCAAGATAAATAAAAAATAATCCCAACGGGCCGCCGGCCTGGTGTGGAGTGCCTCACTCAATAAATAATTGTCTTACCGTTAGTACTTTGCAGATTGCGTATATTTCAAGAGTCGGAAAATAGATCGGTTTGTTACACATCACCTTCAAAACTGCTCTCTTTCAAGTCTTAACATTGAAGTTTTTGCTGAACCTCCCCAACACGAGATACAATATGTGATAATGGACTGCCCCATCGAAAAATATATTGTTTTTAGACATTCCAAACCTACTGTGTGACCCCTTATTCCAACATCTTCTAGTTTTTTGAGTAACAGTGGTACAGAGACGGTGTCAAAAGCTTTAGTGAGGTCCAAAAATATAGCTATAGATTTTTGATTATTATTGATATTATTTATTATTTTGTTAGAAAGGCTAAGCGCAGCATCTTCAGTAGATTTTCCACTTCTGAAACCAAATTGATTTTCTGCTAAAATGTTATGACTATTTAGGTATTCAACAATTCGTATATTTAAAATTTTTTCGAATACTTTTGACAAGCTGGTGAGAATACATATAGATACGATGAAGGAAATATTAAAATGGGCTTACTGTATCCAAAGATTACCCACTTATATTCTTAAGTAGTACTTATATTCCAGTAAGCAAATAAATAGTAACGTCAGATAATATAAAATGAATATGAAACCTGTTAATTTACGATCTAAGCCCCGCCTGCTATTGACCCCATCTGTTTTGTTTATGAAGTACCTATCGCAGCGTGACAGTTTTATCTTGCATCAGAAGGGAGCTTAATGCTCTATCAATATTCATTGATAACCGTGATACCTATCGATTTTATGATGGCACCACTTTTTAGCGTTTAACCTAAATTTTGTGAAATTAGAATATTCAATATTAAGACTACTAATGAAAATTAAAAAAATATTTTTACATAAGATGGCTATCTTATCGTTTATTAAAGACTTTACACTACGCTATAATAATAAGAATTAATTAAATATTGTAATTAAATTCTTTCAATGATTTGGCATTATTAGAACAATATTTCGTTTAGATCTATTTGTTTAATAAGTTAAGCGGTTAAGCACAATAGGCTGCCGACAAGCTGTCTTACAGTTTGAGAGCACATTTAAATGTAAATATATTGCTTGTAATTTCCAATAAATATAAAAAAAAATGTCCTAAGCAAATAGACAAAGAATTACTGATAGCCTAAATAAAAATATTTCCAAGACTGATGTACAACTTGGAAACCAATAAACTTTGATTGAAATTGTCTTGTAAAACTAATTCTTCTCATAATACATTGTTTTGAAAGAAAATACATTGTACGAAGAACACACAACGTTTACATTGTGTATATGATTACATATTCTTGTAATATTTATTCTATTTCGCATATACCTAGATTTGACTGTTTAAAGACTATGTAGAGTGGTCTTAATGATTTTTCTCTTTAGATAACCTACACACATGTACATAGAAGTACAAAACACTTTTGAACAGTTATTTCGTTGAGACGTCGATAGTTTGCACACTATGATATTCCTCTAGCACAAGACATTTACACCTAATTATATTTTAGTCAGGACTGGCGTCGTCAGGGGAGGAAGAAAATCCGGAATATTCTAAGAATTATATTTTCTTAATTCTTTTACATATTTACTTAATATTATAACCTAAAACTAGAGGAGTGAGCTCTACGCAAGTTGGGGGCAGAGACTGACTCGGTGAGGCGATGCTTCTGCAGTCCTCGGTGATCCATTCTCACGGAGTCAGCAAATTCCGGGACGTGTAATATGAGTTGGGTAGTCAGGTGTGCAGCGCCACTGTTAGGGTTCCGTAACATACTTCTCCTATGTAGTTAATATGTATTCAACTATACTGTATACACATAAATAATTATTCTTAAATCTATTGATTGAAAACATTTTTCAGCGATCATCACCAAAGCGATGTGGTCGCGTAAGCTGTCAGTTTGCAGCGCCGTGAGCGGTATCTCAAAGGGTGACGATCAAGACATATTGCCTTCAGGATTGCAAATATATCCATTCGCAATAGCCCTACGAGTCAGAGTATTACAGGTAACGTAAGTCATTTTGAACCATTTTCCTCCATTTTAACTCACTAATGAAAATTTCTTTCCGCCTCTAAAGTACAGAAGGTTCAAAGAAATGTCTGTGAAGTAATCAGTCATTTCCAATTTAGATATAATGTTTGGACAATCATACCAAAGTGTTTTAGAAAAACAATGATTATTAATATTTCTTTCTATGTACCTACAATCTTCTTTATATTAAAAAAAAAGTTGCTCCAAAAAATTATTTATTGTAATGTAGCTTTAGTTACATGAGTTGGTGATTGTAGTTTATTTTTTCACTCAGCTGGTTATACAATCAACATTATAAAAATTAATTTTACAAAAATGTATTATTAGTAAGCTCCCTCTTCAGTGAGCAGTTATTTCAAATAGAAACCTTAAAACCTCTAGAATTCATTGAATGATTAAATTAACTTAAAGGCATTGTAAATGAAAAAGTAATTTCAAAGAATAATCTTTTGTTAGGAAAAGAATGTGATTACCTCAAGGATTTATTTCTATTCATAAGCTCCTACAATTTATATCACAAAACAAATTCAGTTGAACGTGCGACGGCTCTTTTAGACTGAAAGAAATCTTCTCATTTGCTAGAATTATACATGGTTTTATATTTGAATTATGTACATGAATTTATTACGTGAGACAAGTACTTATTTTATTTGGTAAACCTTTTGATTTATGATTGAATTAAGGTGATTTATGTACTTTTGGTGACTCTTTAACTGTTTAAGTTTACCTTGGTCCCCTATTAAAGTAGAATCAATCACTTAATGATATACCTACATTACAAAGTAAAATTATTCTTTAGATTGTATGTGGCATCGGTGGCTTAGTCGTTGGTGCTGTTGGATGGCTCGAAGAACGACAAAAACTTGAACTTGGTCTTGGTGTTCCAACAGGAGCATTCACAGTATTAGCTGCTGGTAAAAATGTTTGTATTGTAAATACCTTAAACTTTTAGAATTATGAGATAATAATATGAAATCTTTTTCTCAGCTGCATCAGTGTACTACAGCAGAGGGTTCGGAGGTTGGGTATCAGCTAAATCTAGAGCAACCAGGAGTTGGGGTACTCCATGGAGAGCACTTGGACCATCACCCTGCGCTGCCGTACCATTGACTTTACTATGGACTATAGCAGTTGCTGCTCATATTGCTATGTTGGCGTTTTGTATAAGATCACTTTTGAGTTTGGGGTAAATATCATTATTATGTTGAAACAATAATTTATTATACCTGTTTCATTTTTAATTTAACAACATTATTTGTCTCTAGGTGTAGCAGTAGAACTTGTATAGGAGTAGCAGCAGCACAATTGTCTGTATCCATTTCTACTCTGGCCGCTGCTCTCTTCATGCTACAACTGGATCTTCGATTTGACGCTTCATTATCACCACCAAGACAATCTGATGCAAATATCTGCACTGCTGTATCTATGGTAAACTATTGAGCTACTTATGTAAATTTTTATAACGTTTAGGTACTTAAAACGTTATAAAAGTATGTTAGGGCACGTATAACTTTTAATACGCATTATCACGAGCTTTCATTCTTTAGCTCATGCACTTTGCAGTAGAAATGTAAGTTTTAACGACTTAGCAGTAAACTTCGCTTATTTTTCTATTCGTTGACCTCAATCTTACGTTAAACCTATATATTGGACAATATTATTTGAATTTTGAATGACATATTTTTTAACGTAAGGAATAAATTAGAAAGTTCTAAGACTTATTCTAATATTTTTTTTCTTAAATCTCTATTTCTTTTGCAATTTTTTACAAAGTGAGAATGTCAGTCCCATCGTTATAATAAATTTGCTAAGGGAAATTTATGAATCTTTGTTTCTTTGTCTTTGTCTCTTCTTATTTGTTTCTTTGTCTCTCCTATATAAACAAAGATTCCTTTAATTTATAATTTAAAGGGATCTTTGTTTTTTAACTCCTTGATATCCAAACATAAAAGACGAAAGAAGTTAACAAAATAATGACAAAAGAATACATTTTCATATCACTAAAATATAATCGCTAGAGTAAAAGCCTTTATGTACGTAAATAATCATTCTCATGGTCCCCAAGATATTCTGAACATGATAATCTTTGTCTCGCATAATTCCGAATGCCTGTCACGTATGTACATACCTTAATAACACACACGCGTACAGAAAACAACAGTATTTTATAGACTTAAGGTCTATAAGGAATGGATTCGAAGGATCTCGAAGTCATTTTAATAGCACTCCCAAAGCTCAGGTGTAATCTAACGTAGAGTGGAATTTTATTCTAAATACTTACGTATTCGCTACATATTCAAACAGTTTATTTTTACGATACTTTCAGCTTTAAATATCGTGCATTTTTTCGGAATTTATAAACAAACTCCCAACACAACATATGGAGTTTCTTAGTCATGATCACGTTCTAGATATTATTTTATAACCCTCAAACGTTTTATATATTTCATCAAAAAAATTGTATATGTAATAAACCTTTCTTCTTATTTAAATAGTACTGAGTCATAATATCTTTTTCTTCTTAAATTGTTGTGAATTTGATAATTTATTTTTCACTAGGCAAGTATTTTAAAATTCCTACTTTCTAAATGCTCTACTGAAATTATGTTTGGAAATTATATTACTCATTACAAGTTCTCAAATTTTTGAAAACTTGAAAATTTACTTAAAAGGCGGTGAAGGTGTTTAAAAAAATCACAGTTTTTCATCCATTTTTAACCTTTGGTACCGATCCACCGTTTTAAAAATATTTATTAATAAAATTCTAAAATTGCTGATAGTATAACTAATATTATGTTAGAGAGATGCTTATGGACGAAATTAAATTCCACTGCTTTGAAGTTTAATATATTACTTCTAAAATAGTTTAGTATAAATGACATTTTGACAAAAAATAACAAGCCAATAAGCAGTATAGTGGTCACCATTACCAACTACATATAGCTGATGTTTATTATGTCCCAAGGACTTAAGTCCTTGGGTTAAACCCACAAATTCCAAAACCACTTTTAGTGAGGATAAAAATAGTCTGGCTTAAATAAGGGACTATGCAGAATGAGATGGAATCATGGGATGACTCCCATGACAGCAAACCAGTTGGAGAAACAACTTCTTTCACCGAATATGATTCTGAAAGGAATTGTAAGTTGTTTTTATAAATTTTCAATATTTTTAATATTCTCAGGTACCATTAACATCAGTAGCAATCAACAGCGGCAACAGTGGAGACGGAGCTCCAGAGGGAAGTCCCCTCAGCAAGGAGAAAGATCAACCACCAGATCCTCCCACCTGATGTAACGGTGACATAGGGTTTAGGGAATAAATGTGCCATAAGCTTTTCTGCTGCTAAAATACTTGTTTCTCAGTTGAATTGCTGAAAACTTCATTTTCAAATTGTTTTGTTTTATATATTAATATCATACGATTGATGACGATGAGTTACGCTCGCATTTTTTGTATAGTCATAATTTTTTTTCCACAATCTATGTTTTATCATAACTTTTAGAGACAAGACGAAACTTTTTCTATAACACAATAGAATATTAAAGCTTTCAAAAAACTTGCCAATCGAATTTGCATAGTAGTGGTTACGTACTGGGTATCATTAAATGTGCTTATATTCTTTACGAGCTGTGGAAATGTATAACAAAACTATTTGTAAATATTTATAAATGTAATAGAATATGTAATTATTAAATAATAAGTGTCCTTCATGTATATTATATAAATACGTGTTAAACATAATTTATTGTCCTATAATAATATGGATGCCTGATCTTTACTATTATTTTAAGGTACTAATCATTCATTCCTGTAAGGTATCAAAAATTTTAGCATGATGGTTTCAGGAAATATTTCATATATTCATCATAAAAAACACCTTTATTTAGTGTATTCACAGTTTCAGGCGCATTTTCATTTTTTGATATCTTCCCATCAATTTCAACATTGATTTATATTTTTTATATACAAATTAAATAAAAATGAAACGAGTCTTATGCAGATTACCTACAATTTAAAAAGGGTTTTCAAATTATGAATTGGCAAATCCACCTTCGCTTCGTTTAGGTTTTTTGTAATCTGGTCGTCAAAAATGTGTCCAAAGCCCGCACACATTATTACATATTTTAATTGTCTTCCAATCCTACGATGTTTGTAACTTTTTAACAATTGTTATTATTTACGTCTTTTTGACATTATTTTTTTAAATTTGTTTTAAATAAAATGTTATTATTCTGAGCCTACCAATTCATTAAAATTATAAACAAATAATCAACTCCCTAAAAATATGATGCACTATAATTATTTCCACGTCTCTCGTGCAGTATTAAGCAAACTCAAAATGTTTTTATTTCATTTAGATTTTCTTACAAAAGTACTTATTACAGGCCAAAATTAGGTAGGTCAGTCAGTTCTGAAGGTATCACAAGCTCGGAAAGCAATTTTTTGTTGAGAAAAACCGACGAAAGACTCAACAATCGCTTTTTTCGAAAAAGCCATTTTTACATAATTAAGAAAATAATGCTCTCATGGATATCACGAAGTTACTAAAACGGATTTGGATTTTCTTTTACTGGGTGATTATGAGTTCATAATGTTATAGGTCAATTAATTTAATAGATTTTATAAATCATTAAACTTTTTATGTCATTTTATATTCATTGTTCTTGAAAGATCATTTCTCAGTCTAATTTTGAAATCATGTAGATCTATTTCATATTTTATATAAGAAGATCTAATAAATAAATTAATTCGCAGAAATCGTATTAGTAATCACGATTACATATAAAATTTTATGTATCCTTTCATTCTACAGATCAAGAGTATTTTAAATAGATAATATTTGTGGCTATTTGAGATTCAAAAGAAGTGCTTGTGTAGCTACAAGTTAACTGAATAAAAATTTCGTTGTTGGTTCTGGCGAAGGAAAAGCCAATATTGCTTTGCAGAATATTAATTTTTATCCTACAATCAAAAAGAGGAATTCATTCATCGTAATTGTGAGATATCGTAATGTTTGGTTATTTATCAGTTCAGTAGCAGTATCTACATTGAGTTTACCCAATAGTCCATTCAATGTCGTCACACCTCTCTTAATGTTTTCAATACCCCGTCTCCTTCTCCCTTCTTCTCATCATTAATCTCCGACATATATATCATATCGGTTAAGTTAGATGTTACTTTAAGTACTCATATCTGTAATGACAAGTTATGTTAAAAGCTACTTTTGACAAACGTCCGCCATGTCAAAAAGGAAGTTAGACAACAATAATGGAGGTCGTGTCGGACTATAGTTAGGGTAAGACTAATAATAAAGACGACTTGTTGTCACTTCCATCGCGTCATTTTAATATTCAAATCAAATCCAGTGCTTCTAAAGTTATACTGATTTGTTTAATTTTATATAACGAAGGGATATACCAAATATTTTCAACAAATTATAGACTAGAAAGAGAATTTTAAATTTTCTAAGGAAGTTTTGCTTTGGATACTGCTTAAGAATGCAATAATTCTGCCAATATCAACGTAGTGAAAAAAGATGGTTGTGATCATCCTTCAGTTAGAGGCGTTTGTGCTCATCCTTAGTAGGGATTGAACGGTGAACCTGCTTGTAAACAGGACCTAGATAACAATAATAACAAGTAAACAGCACAATATGACGATACAATATATATCGGCACAATCAAAGTAATAGCAAAGTTCAGTCCCTTCCATCATCATTATCAGTATGCTTTCAGATCATTTAACTTTCAGAGAAAAGCGTTCTATTATTTATTATAATTATATTTTCTTTAACTACTATTCGACCCGTCTCGGCTTACACATAAAACATAGATATATGCTGTAGTGGACTTTTTTGTAGGACTATTTAAGATGAACATTTCCACCATACATTATATACGTGTAGCTCTAACGGTTTTTTGCAGCGCATGCTAGAATAGCTCGCAGACTGATTCACACAATATATTTATAAATTATAGCTTATGTGTTATTTTGATGTATAATCTATATTAATCTAGTTTCATTCAAATGCATTCAGTAGCTTTTGCGTGAAAGAGTAACAAACATCCCTACATCCATACTCACAAAGTTTCACCTTTATAATATTAGTAAGGACTTAGTACTAATTTTCTAGAATGTATTTTATAAAACGATTCTTTACTCAGTAATATGAACATAATAGAGATGATTTTAGTACGTAAAACTTATTTTTCTGCCAAGTTGAAAAATTAATTCGTCTGCCTATGTATTGCTAATTTATTATTCCTTATACTATATAAGTTTAATTTAGTCTAAAGAATTTTGAATATGAAACTTTAGTAAGTTTATATTAAATATTTAATAAATATAAAAATTTATAAGTTTTCATTGTTTTAATACAATTATCTGATGAAAAATCTATCTGTTGATATTTCGAGCGTTTTTAAATAGTTAAATTATGTCTTTACGTCCACAGTTTTCATACCCAATTGTTAGATTTTTATATGTATTTTGTATATACCTTAAACTGTATAAAATTTTATATTTACTGTAAATAAATGATTCCCGTAGACATTTTGTTTTATTTCTTAACTACTTATATACACTAAAATTCAGATAAAAGAGAATTTATGATTTATAAGATATTTTACAATTTAGTGTAAGAGTTATGACAACGATCAGATCAGAATCAGATCAGATTTTAAATATCATCCATTTTTTAGATCTAATAATGAATTTCTAGTCCAACGTGCCACAATACTCGAATAACAATTTTGTTCGAAATTATTACAGTAACAAATTCAGGTCAAAATGGCTGCCACATAATTTAAGCCTAAAATATAATGGAAATTTACGAAAAAACTTGGGAACATTCAAAAACTACAGCTACAAAATCTCTAAATCTAAAATTTTGATTGCGTGTTCATTTTTATTCAAAAATTTACATCTTCTCAAACTTTTGCATGAAGAAATTTACAATTCAATACAATTTTACCGGCCTTAAGGCTGCGTTGTAGCGAGAGATGTCTGTTAAGAAGCAATAGAATTTGTCGAATGAGGCGATTCTAATGCTTCTTAACAAACAATAAGGTGTACATATTCTCTCACATCTCTGGTGGAAACGCAGCCTTAAAGCCATAAAATAACATTGTATAAATCTAGCCCCTATAGCACATCAATTTCATAATAATGATATTTACAAAACGAATCTTTTGAAGTTAACGAGAAATTTTCTATAATTTGAACGAGCACACGGTGTTGGACGCAAATCTCTTGGATCGAAAAAGTTACGGTTCATTTGAAATTCAATATCCATAACAGATTTACTTGGCATAATAATACATCAACAACGTTGATCTATATACCTATTATACTAATATCTGGCCGCAACTTCAGAATTGGGTACAGAGTGAATTAAAGTGTGAGATATTCGCTTTTTAAGCGAACTCAGAGTGAGTTCGCTCAGATACGCACATTCAATCAATGAAACATTGTCAATCCCACAGAAAGTGCGCTTTATTCCGGGATAAAAATATTCTATACCACGAAAACTACATCGCTATCCAGGATGAAAAGTATCCTATATTTTTTAAAAGTAATGAAGTATCTCTAATGAAATATTATTATAATTAAAGATATTAAGCAATTTTTATTACAATCTCTGTCTCCCCCAAACCTTTCGGCTTTTTTCAAGACCTCCAAATATCAAAACACTCAAATATACAAACCTTTACTGTTTAAATTAAAGTAAAACCTTTTCTTTTCATGAAACTATGGATGAAAACAACATATGCAAAATTTAGGGATCATAAGGAACCCAAACGGGATATGACAAACAAAATAATGAGGTAATGAAGCCTTACCATCAAATATATTTTGTGATTAATTTCTGAATATACTTTCGTTCCCTATTCTTCGCAAATTTCTAATTCTCAGAAAGTTTTGTTTTATTACAATATTAAATTATTTTAATTTTTATTAACTTGGAATTAAAACTCATAACAGAACTCTGCAATTTAGAGTGAAAAATGCGAAGAGTGAACCTTTATTTGCCACATACATCTTACATATATTTGACATCTAATATTCTTTATATATTGTTGCTTAAGTAAATAATAAAATATAAAAAAAATATTTATGCAAAATATTTAATTATTTTAACCAAAAATATATATAAAAAATAATAAATAAATAAACAAAAATCATAAAAATATTTTTAAAAATTACTGTAAGTACTAGAAAGCAGCGGGAGTAGGTTTCCTATCCAAGTACCTACGTCTAGAGACACAGAACTTGGTTTGGAAGCAGACATAAGTTGGAGACCTACATTCAAGCATGCAGGCACACCCTGACTCACACCTGGTCACATTGAGGGGGCAGTAGCGAGGGGGTGCTGCTGATGGACAGGGATCAACACACACCGGCTGATCACATGGCATATCTGAAATAATTATCCATAGTAATAAAGGTGAGTGAAAGCAATGATTTAAAAAAATGAAAAATCTATCAGAGCTAAAACTGGCAACTGACGCAAAAAGTATCTCAAGTAAATGGACTCTAAATGGCAATTTATGGCTAAAGAAGTTGCGTCCTCATAAGCTGAAATAATTATGATACAAAGGTTCTAAACAACGATGGAATATCGTATCACCAGTAAATATCTAACAATGTATTTGACTAATTTAGCAATTAAATAAACTAATTTTTATTAAAGCGATAATTTTCATAGAGGGAACGGCCTTTGTACGAGTGTTAGAAGATAACTACGTACTTAATATAATATCTATGATAAAAATTGTATCTATATAAGACTTTACCAGTCGTTTGTGCTCGAGCATCTATGTCATCATCTACCCATGGGTCTATAGGGTCTCCCCAACCTACTTGACCTAAAGATGTAGCGATGGCTAATAAAAAAATAAGGCTTGTTAATTTTGTCTTCATAATTAAATATTCAGTAAATTTAAATCAAACATCAAAAAAATTGATCGCAGCTGACATTTCTACTATTCTGTCAAAAAATATCAATCATTGAGTTTCGTTAACAAGAAAAAATAATGTTACCCCAAAACGGATGAAATGAAAAATATAAATAATTTGGTGGATTTACTTATAAAGTTTTTCAGAAGTATGAGTCATTCCATTTGAAATCGTCTAAAAATAAATAAAATGGTTGCTGCATGATTTTAGATTTTGATGAAACTTTGAGGGATTCATCTCTAGGGTCCCTAAGAATGAAATTTACACATATTCAATTTTTATGAGCACCCGTTTCCGAGCATTTAAATAAAAACTTTCAAAAATCGCCTTTTTTTAGCCTATTTAAAATTTCCTCAAAGTTTTGTCTGTTTAAAATTTTTTTCATTATTAAAGCGGAATCCTTAGGGGGACAGATTGTAGTTTGATAAAACTCAATGATAATTTTGTTTATGGCGACCTACCATTCGCGAGAGCATACTGAAAATTAGTGTTTTTTACTCATTTTTCGTGAATTTCAAGCGACTCTAGCGACTAATCGGTTATGAGTTAAGAACTTCCGGTTGACAGGAATTAAGTACACATATCATAGACAAAATTTAGCCATTGATCGACCTGAGCAGCCCACTCTTTCTGGAAGAAAACTTTGCTTGAAGTTTTGAATTTTTAAAAAATCGCATTATTCAGCCTATAAAACGAAGGTGTCTACTGCGAGATAAAATTCTAAAATTTTCAGAATCTTTTGTTCTTACCTTTAACTTTGAACGACTGTATCGCTTGTTTTGTTATTTTAATGTTTAGTGCACTTACCGGTCGTTTTTTAACAGCAAAAATTACCTCAATATTTTTTATTTTTATGTCATCATGAAGCAGATTTTGGACTAAAAGTTAAATGGCATTTTTTTGGTAAAAGTCCATGTGATGGAGCGGGTGGTACAATCAAAAGGTACGTGAGAAAAGCAAGTTTGCAGCGAACTACAGATCATCAGATTTTGACTCCAGTTGCAATGTATGATTTTTGCCCGGATCAAATTTCTGGCATTAAATTCTTTTTCGTATCGAGCCAGGACGTAAAAGCTACTGAAACGTTGTTATCTGAACGATTTGTAAATATTAATACAATAAAAAATACGAGATCGTATCATAGTTTCATACCAATTTCTCAAAATCAACTAGAAGCGCGGAGATACTCGGCTTCTGATAATTTTGATATTGTTAATATTGTAAAACCAAAACGTCAATTTTTAAATAAAAAATAATTTTCCAGTTTAAGTTGTATACAGTAACTGTTATTTCCGGTGACTATCACTTCCGCAAATAAATTAATACTTATTATATCTATAATTCTATTAAATCTGTAAAAGTCCTTTCACATTCATAACTATTTTTATTCATTTCAATCGATGAGTTAACACGTCCAGTATGAAACTGTGAAGATGAAAGCACCTGTGGGTCAATAAAAAGGTCAAAAATTATTTTTACATGCGAAAAATTATCAGAAAAAAATAAATTTATAAGATTATAATATAAAAAACATTGAGGTAATTTTTGCTGTTAAAAAACGACCGGTAAGTGCACTAAACATTAAAATAACAAAACAAGCGATACAGTCGTTCAAAGTTAAAGGTAAGAACAAAAGATTCTGAAAATTTTAGAATTTTATCTCGCAGTAGACACCTTCGTTTTATAGGCTGAATAATGCGATTTTTTAAAAATTCAAAACTTCAAGCAAAGTTTTCTTCCAGAAAGAGTGGGCTGCTCAGGTCGATCAATGGCTAAATTTTGTCTATGATATGTGTACTTAATTCCTGTCAACCGGAAGTTCTTAACTCATAACCGATTAGTCGCTAGAGTCGCTTGAAATTCACGAAAAATGAGTAAAAAACACTAATTTTCAGTATGCTCTCGCGAATGGTAGGTCGCCATAAACAAAATTATCATTGAGTTTTATCAAACTACAATCTGTCCCCCTAAGGATTCCGCTTTAATAATGAAAAAAATTTTAAACAGACAAAACTTTGAGGAAATTTTAAATAGGCTAAAAAAAGGCGATTTTTGAAAGTTTTTATTTAAATGCTCGGAAACGGGTGCTCATAAAAATTGAATATGTGTAAATTTCATTCTTAGGGACCCTAGAGATGAATCCCTCAAAGTTTCATCAAAATCTAAAATCATGCAGCAACCATTTTATTTATTTTTAGACGATTTCAAATGGAATGACTCGTATGGAAAATTAGTTTATAAAAATTTCAAACTAATTCACTTTGTGTTCACAATTTCATTTTTTTTTCTAGTGACGTTGCCATATTAATAAAAGTACTACGGCCCTTCACTCGCTGATTATCCTAGATATTTTTATCGTTTTCTAGAAAGTCAAATTGTATGGTTTTCTTGCTTCTGCTATTTTGTATGTTTAAATAAATTGACTTTAAAAAGAACTTTACTTAAGACTTTAATAAAAGAGTATAAAATGACATTTTATGGAATATTTTTTAGAATAGGAAAAACTACATCCGAAATTATAATCAATTAATAGTTTTTTTATAGATCTATACTTTTTGTACGAACAGTAAACGCTTAAAGCAAAAGTCATATAAAAGTGTTACACAATAATCTTTAGACCGTTATTTATATTATTGCCATAATCTCGGGAAAAGGAGCACGACTTAAGCTTAAATAAGAAAAAATGAACCTCAAAGTACCTTCGCGAGGTAATAACATTTATTGAAGGAAAATGGAAAAAATGTTGTGAACTAAAGAATTATTTCATCTTTTTTACTACTACTGAACTGAGAATTTATCTGTATAGAAAGACAGTTTATAGACCAAATTTATTAATTCATCTTTACGACAACAGTAGGAATTCTTAAGGAAATAAATAAATTGAATTGAATTGTAGGTACATGGTATACCATCAGCAGAAATTTATGATACATTTTTTAGCTCTTATAAATTATTGAAAAAACTATCATAATCTGAAATTTCGTATAAGTGACTCAACTCAAACAAATCTCAAATCAATCTCTAAAAAAGCTGTGATAGCCCAGTCGTTACGTCTTGAATGTTTTACTCGAGAAGTCCAAGTTCGGTCCTGGTTACACAACTGACTTTTCTTAGTTATGTGTATTTTAAGCAATTAAGAATTACTTGCTTTAACGGTGAAGGAAAATATTGTGAGCAAACCTGTACTGGTGATAGTTCCCTAAAGTTCTCCCTCGGTGTGTGAAACCCGCACTGCCAGCGTGGTGGACTATGCTTAACCCCTCCTCATTCTTAAAAGGAGGACACGGCTCAGCAGTGGGCCATTTACGGGTTGTGATGATGATGATAATGCTGCTGAAGCAAATCTAGGGGCTACAATTTATCTCGCACTATCGAAAAGAAAATAGATGAAATTTTATACAAGTAAAGCGATAAAACATTGTTGCAATATTCTTTCAAGGAAGAAAAGCGCTCAACTAAGCTACGTACTCGCACATTTTACATTTTCTCATAAAATACAAAGTAAACTTATTCCTAGTAATAATATTTATCAATAATTATTATTTGTAACTAAACAAACATTAAGAGCTTTAGAGGCTTTACTCGCTACGCTTATCTTGTCAGAGTAGGTGATACATTTCAGAACAATTCAAAAGGCTTATCGGCTTTTGCAAGATACAGAATTCTTATATAAAAGGTAAGCACGGACGTAAACCTTTATTATCACCAACTTTTTGGTACAGAAATCCTAAACATTTCAGAATAAAATGTACCGTAAGGATATAATGGTATGTCTGCTTAAATCAATCATTTCTATACTAAATATCAATGAACTAATAACAAATGTTTGGTAAAACCATACAACACTTGAAATAATAGTTTAACTGATATTAATTTTTTTATCAATACAACAAAAACTGTACTAAAATTTAATTTTAAAACAAATAATTATACTTCATATATAATTATGCTACAAATAATAACAACATAAATGATAACACTCAGTTTTTAGTAATATAATATTATTTCTTTTCCTTTAGAGGCCGTGCAAATATTACGTAAGCATTGAAGGTGGGCGGCGGGGTCCTTGCTTTTTTTATTTTTGATGATAATTGGGTCTGCATGATAATTACGACAACGAAAAAAAGTAAACTCGTACATCGAAATGTGAATATCCCTGTTCAGAATAATTAGGAACAAAAATGCAAGCATCAGTGTCTAAGTAAGCACGGGAGGGTGGGGTTAGGGTATTGCTTACATTTGCTAACACGAGAGGGAGGAGTGATAATTGCAAAAATCTGCCTACGCAATACTTGAACGGCGCCTTTTGTATGTATATCTGCATATCTACTAAAAGTTATATTTCCATCTATTTTTGTTTTTTTGTTCCATTAAAAGATTTTTTTATATCACAAACAATTACATTACGAATATAACAAATATAAATAATTGTATCTTCCAAGGACTCACAAAAAAGATCCTATAATTCCTAATGAATAAATTACAACATTTTCATACGAATGGCTCATATATCATGACATATAAATCATAAAATATGCGAGTACCAGTTGCAAATGGTGGGAAACCTAAACAAAAATGCTTTATGTGAATATTATTCCACTTCACGATTTTAGGGACGTGTACGCTTTTTACGACACATGTTTCGTCGATCCTGAGAGTGATGAGGGAAATTCTATTATGTTAAGGTAATTGAAGTTAAAGAGAAAATATATTTTTAAAAAATTATCTTTTCAAGGAATGACATCCAACATCTCGATCGATGTTTATAAGTATTACTTAATCAACTCCCAAGAAATATAGAAAATACTAAACAAACGAAAACGTGATTTAAAATACTACTTACGCCATCTATTCTCAGATAGATACAAACGAAACAAATTAGTGTGGGATTACGCCATCTATCAACGGAGTGCATTTCGAGCTGTAATTTAGTCATGTCAATGGGAATTAGTAATATATAAATTACGTTGGTGTTGAAAATTAAAATTTAAAATATAGAGATAAGTATAGTCCACGTTGTAAATTGCATCCAGGCCAAGCCGGAACAAGTCGACTAGTCTACACTAATATTATAAATCAAATCTTTCCTAATTTGTATTTTTCTATGTATCGAATAAACTTAAACACTACTGGACTGATTTCAAAAATTCTTTTGCCGTTAGAAACCTACATTATACCTGAGTCGACGCATGGTTACCTCCCTGTGGGTTTTTTTGGGATACATTTCGGTGAGTGTACCCAGTAATTACATAATCTGATTCCTGTCGCCCCTTTTTTCTACAGGACAGCCAGACAAACGCGACCTAAGTGCCATCGGTACATGGTGGACGTTCCTCGGATATGTACCTCTTTGACTCCACCGCTTTGACTCCACCTTTATTAATCGCACTGCGAAGATGTGAATCTGTATTTCCTAATAAGTACATTGTTGGTGCTTTCAAATTTAGAGTAAATAGGTATCTTCTAGGAAAGCGTGCTCCATTGCAGGCCGTGTCGTTGCTTGTTTCAGGCAAGTTATGGTCAACGTGAGTAACATAGGCTATAATTATTACTAGAAAGAGAGAGATCCTCAGAAATTATTACTAAAACCAATCCAAGGAATTTCTACGAATGTAATCATTATTAGACAAGATTTTAGAGGCATTAATTTATTTAATAATTTATTGTTATGTTTTGATACTCACAGAAATTTGTAGTTGCTTCTGGTGTTTCTCAAAGATTAAAAAAAGACATTTAACTTTGAAATTATTAAAATGTTTTATTAAATATTCCTTGTGTAATTGACACTGAAAAGATTTAACTATCTTTTTCACTTTTTACAATAAATACGATCTGATTGTTCGTAGTGTTAATAAAGACTAAACGTTGTTCAGGTGCACTTACAATAAAGACCAGCCACAAAAGGCGCCGGACCTTTTTCCGGCCTTTCAGTCCAAGGACAGGAAAAAGAACTTTCGCATCTCACCCAGATACTTATTTCAGTTTTATTACTACACCCTATAATATTGGCTTACTTAAGAAAATAATATTGAAACTACTGATCTAATTCTTTGATTTATGTTACACATTCATAACTCAAGAACTACTGGACCGATTTTAACGGTATCTGATTTGCTGAACAGACCAACTATTAAAGTATACCGAAAGAAATACCGTGACCATTATCTTTGAGAGTTCGTCACATAGCAGTGTTGAAAATTAAAATGTAACATACCAAAATACACGTAGTACCAAACGAAGCTAGGGGGGTCGATTAGTTTTGTAATATTTGCAAGCCTTACGTGTATAAAGGTTCACCGTCAAAATTTGCGACCATTTTTTCAGACACTTGCTGATAAACAGTTGCGATGAAATTCAGCATAGTTTTGTATATTGATAAATATTTTTGTTTCGTTTTATTATAACAAAATATAGTATATTTATATTTGCTATCTATAAAGCAACAAAATGTTACAGGACTTACTAAGAAACAATATTTTGGACTAAAGTAACTTTATTATCATTTTATAAACACAGAAAATTATTCAAGAATAAAAATTACGACACTTATGTTTATTCTTAATCTAAATAGACAGAGAAATAACTTAGGCGTTCAATACCTTCTGATACAAAAGAGGTAAATCAGCTCGATCACGCTGAGGAGGGAGGCTCCGAAAAACACTCCCCCAACACCACCTATGTCCACTGGAAAAGCAAACAATATATTCAGTTACAGCAATTTCAGCTATTTTGTGAAAGATATCGTTTGTTTCTCACTATTTTTGTTTATCTATTCAAGATTCTTTTATTTCTTTCTAAGTAAATAATGTTATTTAGCAACAAGGGAGAAGAGCTTAATCTGTTATTTTTCTATTCTTTATTAAGCTTGCTGAACTTTTAAAACCTGGTAAAAATAGTAAATTATGAAAATATATTTTAATGCAGCAGTTAAAGATAACTAGTGGTCGCCTGGTGGTCGAAATTCGGCCATAAATAATTGAAATTACTTTAACAATAAACAAAGAGTATATATATGCGCGTGTGTGTGTGTCAAATACATGGTAGTGTGTGAAATATTTTTTTATTGGTTTAATGTATTTTTATGCCTAATTTAAAACAAATATTAGCATTCTATACTCCTTCCGCAATTTTCGTAAAAAGGAGTACAAAGTTTTTGCTTCACATATTTATGTATAGAATATAATTAATTTTCGTATTTAAAAATGTAGAAATAGAGAGTATAAATAAATGAGAAATCAGAGTGAGTAAACCTTTATTTACTTTATTTCCTATATAACCTATAGCAAGCAAAATTATTATATAGTATTTAAAAGAAAAAGTAAAGTATAATTTTTGATTTTCTGTTATTGAAATGTTACACTTCTGTATAATATATAAATATAATATTTAATAGTGATATAGATACGAGTTCATATACCCAGAGAAAGTCTAGTAGACACTTAGAAAATAATATTGAAAATATCTAAGATTTAAATTTTCTATATAAAGAGAGCATTTGCTGGGAAAAATGATATAATTCATGAGTAAATTGACGATATGAAACTGAAAAGGAATTCTATGTAAATGTAAAGTGGGTACATTACATTTACACAATTTTCGGTAAAATTGAAATCCTTCACATTACACACGGTGTCGGTATTCAATAGCAAAATTCAAATTCGATAGCTTCTAAATTTTCGGCTTTGGAATTGTATGTATTAACTCGAAATGGATTTTTATCGAAAAAGTATTAGTTATTGTGAGCTGCGAATTGATTTTAATTTAGTTAAATCTATATTTTTCATATCAAAAGTTTTAAATTGCTTTATTGCAGGTTTTATTTTGATTGTGAATTTTCTACAATTCTTATTAAGCTATTCTTGGATACGCAATTAACAATGTGATTTTTTTATAGATATTTTTGTCTAAAAACGGCCAGAAAAAAATTTTTAGCCGTTCTCATAAATAGCCGTATTAGTCTAATCGACAAGTTCAAAATTGTCTATAATAGAGATATTGCTCATAAAATTATGTGGGACAGCTCATTGGATATTCAATACCTGAAAAAAAATTAATCAATTTGTCGTACTCGCTTTTGACGCCGCGCGCAAAACCTAAAAATGTCTCGCAGAGACCTATTTTCAGCATTAAATTAACATTATATAATAACGGATAACGGAGATAGAGTTCGGGGAGTAGGGATTTTTTTCGGAGATTATGTTTTAATGGAAATTTCCACCTCTTTAAGAATCTTTTATAGTCTAGTCTATGAAATATTGGTGAAAATCGAAATGTCCTTTTTTCTTTATTTTTAATTGTTTATAACTTTTGCATTTTTTTTTCATTCCGGATCAAATGAGCTATCACACATAATTTAAAGAGCAGTATCTCTATTTTAGACCATTTTGAACTTGTCGACTAGACTGTATCTCAAAAGTAGCTCAAATCACATATAATAAGTCTTACCAACTAATCCAAGAGTATCTTTAATAGCAAGTCTTCGCACCCTCAAAGTGGGTAGTTGAGCCAAACGCACGCGTACTCGTGATCCTCTCTTCATCAGGTCAGGTGATGGCTTTCCTGGTAGACGGCTGAAGAAAAAGACACCATAATAACTTCAATATTTCTAAACGACTTTAAACTTTTAATATATGTTTTCATATATCAACTTCATAAATAGTATTAATATTCCGCAGGAACATAGTGACACACACAGTGTAAATACTAGAAATAAAAATAGACTTGTAACGCCATACTATCGTCTCCAAAAAGTGAGTAATAGCTTCATGAGGCTTGGTGTTCGCATCTATAATAAGATCCCGTAGACTATTTTTTTTTTTTTTTTATGTAACTAGGTCGGCAAACAAGCGTACGGCTCACCTGATGATAAGTGATTACCGTAGCTTATAGACGTCTGCAACACCAGAAGCATCGCAAGCGCGTTGCCGACCCTATCCCCAATTCCCCCCATGAGCTCTGGTCACCTTACTCACCAACAGGAACACATCACTGCTTTAGAGTAGTGTTATTTAGCTGTGATCTTCTGTAAGGTCGAGGTACTACCCCAATCGGGCTGCTCCATATTTGAGCAAGAAATTTCCTGCTGTGCCCTATATTAGATTTGCCACTTCAGCGAAATAAAGCTTACTACTCTGTTCACGATTACTTGAACGACGTCAAAACTTGGAATCGAAATGACGTTGATACTAAGCTGAATAATTATACCTTTATAACAGAACACAGACAGACTGATGTAAACAATAGCGTTTTGAAAAGATCGACTATTGTGTATACTGCCAATGCTTCTCATCAGAAAACTGCTTCGAGAACTGGTGGTAGCTTCAGACAAACTGACTGAGCAATTTTGACGTGTCAAAAGTACTTTGTAAAAAGTTTAATTGAAATAAATTATTTTGAGTTTTAACTATACATTTTTCAGTCATTAAATTCTGAACCATAACTTAAATCTAATAAAAACTCACGTAGGTTCGATGGTCCGTTATAAATAGAAAGAATAACAAAGAAAGAAAGTCATTTCCAACTTATAATATTAGTATGCATTATTATTTGAAGGTCGTTGAGCTATCCCTATTCAAAATTCACGAAGAATCTTTGCTCCATTACAGCGTAAAAGTCGGATAAACCAACAAGCCAACACACTCATATTTATGATATTAGGTATGTATTTACCATGAAGGTTCTAGACTTCTATGCTACGCTGTTTATTTCAGGAATACGATAAAAACTGAGAATTTATTTTTTAAATAAAGCTGTGCTTTGTAAATTATTTAATTTAAGATCTGTAATTTATTTTTTAGTCAAAGGCGGAAAAAACTCTCTGAGTAACAAAGTTTAGACTCAATTAGAGCCGGTGCTTCACGCTGTTAGTAGATGAAGAAAACTATTTATCGAGTTTATTACTTGCAATTAATTTTGCTTCCCTTCTAAGGAAATTAGTTTGGTTACGTTACGGTTTCGTCTATTTAATTTTAGAGTAAATTTCAGGCAAATTTTATATAATTCTTAGTTAGACTAAATCTAATTCTTAAAGTTGTAATTATAGAAAGATCATTTTTTTCATCACATACATAATCAGTTTGTGGGGAGTCAAACTTTTGACTTTTCTTATTACTTGAATTTGTTGACAAATATTGTAACATAAGTCAATTAAATATACCAATTCTAATATCTTCTCTTATATATAAAAATGAATCCGTATTTCCCTTGGTCACGGCATCACGCGTAAACGGCTAGACCGATTTTGCTAATTCTTTTTTTGTTGTATTTGTTATTGTCAAGAGAAGGTTCTTGTGTTAGAAAAAAAAATAAAAAAGTTGGGCGAAAAATTAGAAAATTAAAGAAAACATAACCAATAGCCATATTCCTTTTCAAATGTAAGCTTTTGACAGCAAATTTAATATTCATAGTTAAGACAGGACAACGACCAATATATTCTTTATTGCACATGAAATAATTTGTAACAAAATGTATAATAAAGACTGTTGTCAAAGGCGGGCTTATCTCTAAAAGAAATCTCTTCCAGCCAACCTACGAAAGTGAGTAAAAGTGTTGTATAGCGGGCTAAGATAGTGCAAAAAAATACTATTATTAAATAATACAAATAATACACATGTATACACATACATACATACACACTAATAATCATATACATACTTACTTAAATAAATACATACATGTACATATAAACACATATATACAGATAAATATAGAGTAATATCTAAATAAAAATATGTTTACATATTCGATAATTATGAGGAATAAATTTGTGCAAGTAAATGCTGTTTTACTTTATTTTTAAAAGAACCAATTGAGGGACTATGCTGGATGTCTTTTGGAAGCTTGTTCCAGAGTTCTGCCGCACGTACCGAAAAAGAGTGCAAAAAGTAATTTGTATTACTTTTAGGCACATGAAGCATCGTGGTGTTACATGGTCGTTTTGAACGAATTGGAGTGGAAAGCAGATCAAACCTAGACCGTAGATATGATGGTGATTTGGGATCATTAAGAATATTAAATAATACCGAAAGAATGTGCATATCACGGCGAAGCCGGATAGGGAGCCATTTAAGTCTAGCGCGAAAGGAGGAAACATGGTCATACTTACGTATACCGAAAATAAAGCGTATAGCAAGATTTTGAAGGCGCTCTAATTTGTTAACTAGCTCCTCAGTCAAATCCAAATAGCACACATCGGCGTAGTCGAGAATGGGCAGTAAGAGAGATTGCGCAAGCATAATTTTGGTGCGAAAAGGTAGAAAATATTGGAGACGCTTGAGAGAATGAAACGTATAATGCATTCGTTTACTAATTTCGTTAACATGAGATACCCAAGACAAATTGCAGTCCATAGTAAGGCCTAAGTTCTTGACTTTATTAGAATAAGCGATCGGGACTCCAGAGTATAAGATGTCAGGTACTGTGTTCCAGTCAACCCTACTTCTCAGTCTACTGCTGCCAATGATTATTGCTTGAGATTTTTTAGGGTTAACGAGAAGACCAAAGGATTCAGCCCATGATTGAACTGCAGTAAGATCTTTATTTAGGACTGCAACCGTCTGAGGAAGCTCACTTAATACACAATGTCTATACATTTGTAAGTCGTCTGCATACAGATGGAAGGGAGAAGATAATACTCGAGAGATATTGTTTATAAAAATAGAAAAAAGTAAAGGTGATAATACGCCGCCTTGAGGAACCCCAGCATTAAGACATAACCAATCTGATGAGTTACTATTAGTCATTATGCATTGCTGGCGCCCGAAGAGATAGGATTTGAACCAGTCTATAACAGTGGGAGAAATATTTACCGCGCGCAGAGTACCAAGAAGAATGTCAAAGTCAACGGAGTTAAAAGCACTGCTAAAATCCAATAGGATGCACACACTGAGCTTGGTGTTATCCATAGCTCTTCGTATATCCTCAGTTATATTTAAAAGTGCTCCAACAGTGCTGTGAGAGGGTCGGAAGCCGGATTGGAAAGGACATAGCAAATCGTAGGATATTAGATAGGAATATAATTGCGAGTGTACAACAGATTCTAATACTTTGGATAAAATTGGTAGGATCGAAATAGGACGAAATTCGTTTGGGCAGGTAGGATTCGGTGTTTTTGGCAATGGTATGACATAAGCCCTTTTCCACAGTGCTGGAAAGATATTGCATGTGAGTGAAAAGTTAATGATGTGAGTGATCACAGGTGCTATATCCTCCAGCACGTGAAGAATCATGTCAAGACTGAGGCAGTCACTACCAAAGGCTTTAGAGGAAATAGATCTGACATACTTCTTAATATCATCATCCGAGACTGGTTTGAAAGAAAATGGGGAAATGTCTGGTGGGACAAGTTGAGACAAATATAAAAGGGTAGCGGTTTTAGTATTGGAATCCAAAAGTAAAGGTGGAGTGGAGAAGTGACTATTCAAATGATTAAGATCCACGGCACTTTGACAAGTGTCCGTGGTCTTGCCCACACCAAGAGACCTTAGGAATCTCCAAACCTGTGATTGGTTGAGATCTTGAATTGTGTCGTGAATATAGCGGCGTTTGGCGTCCCTACACATTCTGTTGCAGAGGTTACGTAGTTCTTTGTATGCTTCAAAATTTTCCTGGGAAGGATATTTTTTATTCCTGGTTTTAGCCCGATCTCGCTTAGCCATTATTTGTCTTATTATTGGTGTTAACCAGGGAGCAGGGGCATGTCTCACTCGTACAGGTCTTATCGGGGCATGAATATCAAATAATTTAATCAGTTCAGTAGTCAATGATTCGACCTTGACATCAATATTATTAGATGACAATAGTGGCGACCAGTCAATATTTTTCACGTCCTCTCTCAGGCGTTCCAGGTCCATATGCTTGAAGTTACGCAACAGAAGAACCTTGCCTCTAACTTTAGGACGACGCACTTTGTAAGCGAGAAATATTAAGTCATGATGGGAAAAGGGGGCAGTCATTTGACCATGTAAAGCAGCAAGGTTGGGATTAGAAATAGTAATCAAATCAATAAGAGAGGGCCTGCAGTTAGGGAAATAGTGAGTTGGTGAAGTCATGGGGAGAATATGAAGGTTGTATGCGGATATTATTTCAATTAACTTGTGAGCTCTGGTGTCATTTTTTAATAAGCACGTGTTTAAGTCTCCCATGTAAATCACATGGTCGTAGGTTGCTAGATTAAGGCTTTCAAGTATTTCATCCATTTTGTCAAAATAGTTGACCTGTTCATTTGGACTATACACAACTCCAAGCAGGATCTTTTTGTGGCGTATTTCTAAATCCAAGAATAAATACTCAAGAGATCCAGAGAACTGTGTGTGGGAGCATAGAATGACATTGGCCGAGATGTTACTACGCAAATATATGCCAACACCTCCGCCACCCTGATCAGTACGGTCATTACGGAAAAGTTTCAGACTCTTCAGCTATATCTAAATATAATTATATACTGTAAATCAATTAATCAATTAAATATATCATGTCTAAAACTGCCGACATCAATATTTCTTTCAATTTTTTATTCTCTGTACAAACTCAAACTCAAAATAGTTCATTTCAATTTGACTTTTTAACAAAGTACTTTTATCACATCAAAACTCGTCAGTTAGTCAGTTTGTCTGAAATTGCCACCAGCTCTGGCAAGAAACTCAACAGTCGCTCTTATTAAAATGTACTCGTAAGTTAAACGACAAAGTAACAGTAGCTTTAGTTTTATTTTTAAAATTTTATCTTTTAAAATACAAACCAATAACATTAGTATTGTAATACAGATAATAAAATAATACGATTTTTTTTTCTACTTTGTAGAGTTTTAAGAATGAAACACTTGATTCCATCACCAAAAGTGGCTTATACAACTTGTGTTAAAATTAAAATGAAGTAAAAAAAAAACAATTACTGCAAAAACATAAAAACTCTTAATGTTTTCTTTTATGCTATTTAAGAAAAAAGTGCTCTAGAAAAAATTAGAAATATACTTACTTAAAAAAAACATGAGCAACTTTATAGTCCGTATCATCACAAGCCATAGGACAATTACATGGATATTTCGTAAATTCATCTACAAATAATATTTATTTACATACAAGTATTGCAACTGCAGTATGTCATAGTTAAAATACTAACCTTTATTTTGATAGAGACACTTTAGTCCTTTTAAATCGCATGCAGGGATTTTTACTGAAATAAAATGGAATAGTATTTATTTACCTAAATTATTATTTCATTACTAAATCCTTCAAAAAATCTATTACAAACTTATGGAATTTTTAAATGATTGTGCATTTATTTTCCATTAAAAATGTTAAGGTCATTAAACAAGATAAAAACTATCTCAAGTTTGACCAAATTACATATATACTCTTAAGGTTATCGCGGAAGAAAAGATAATAATTATTATGACATGTTCTTATATCATCAATCAGCAAAAACTACTGAATAAAATAGAAGATCACTTTCAGGCCTAATTTAAAATAGGTTTTTTGTATTTAAAGATTGTTTAACCTCAGCTGAGCCTGGGTGGACTGACTAGTATAGCATAAAATATTAAAAATAGATAAGTTTTTATCGCTTTATAAAAGCGGTTATCGTTTTAAGAACGCTAATGTATATTATGCAGAGCTAAAAGGAGAAAAAGCGTTAATGGTCTGGTATACAACACAGGATAGAAGTGACATTTTGTATCTATTGTAAATTATGTATCTGTTGTGTACAATTTTTTTTATAAAACTAGTTGTACGATTCTGGCCGAAATCATTGGCTTACATATGCTTAACTAGGTTATGGAAGAAATGAAATAAGAACACGGGTATACTCACTTATAAGAATTGTACATTATTTGTAACTACAACACCTTTTCTCGCTTTACTTGGTTATAATTATCTATAATGTCCGATTAGAAATAAACCGAACTGAACCCTTCGGAGAGTCTTCTTTCCCGCCATCTTACTTTAACTTGTAGTTGTAACTAACGTGTAGTCTAATAAAACAACTAAAAATATGCTTACAAACAAAAAAAAATTATATGATTAAATATTTTTATTAGATAAAAAATCAAAATTATATAAATAAATATTTAATCTATTATGGCCCAATAGTTTAGACGTCTACTCAGGAGTTCTGAGTTAGATCCTGGACACACACCTAGACTTTTCTGAGTTATATGTGTTTTAGGCAATTAAATATCATTTGTTTAACGGTGAAGGAAAAAATTGTGAGGAAACCTGCACTCCTGAGAGATCTCCATGTTCTCAAAGGGGTGTGAAGTCTGCCATACCATACCGCATTTGGCCAGCCACATACTATGGCTTAAGCCCTCCTCTTTCTGAGAGAGAGACCGGGCTCGGCAGTAGATCATTAAAGGGTGACGATGATAAGTTAGTTTGTTCCTATTTAATCAGAACGAGATAGATAATGGAATGGAAATTTCAGTTTTACACACACTAAAAATGGCTCTAATTTCTGTACGTTTTATAATCGATGTGTTACGCATGCAAGATTTCTCGCAACTTTCCATTTACTAGAGAAAATATTTTAATATATAAGAGAATAAGAATAAATGTACAGAGGATTGAATTTTCCTCTTGTAATTCTATCTTAAAATTAAACATCTATTTTAATCGATTCGACGACTTATTTATCCCAATTTTTTGGTTCAATAACAATTAATCTCTTTCCACTACTAATTATAATTATTATAGTATATCTAGTATAGTAATGGTCTATAGTTCAAGTCCACTATATTTTCATAAAGGATCGTTAAAGAGGTCATATCGTGGAAAGGGATAAAAAGGTTAAAGTTTTTCCGCATGCTTGGCCCTCTATAAAGAGAAAATAAAAATGTTCTACCCCTTTTAATAGATAGATAAAGATATGTACGACTAAAGTATATGTTAGTAGTTGCTGGTAGAGAGTTTATGACCACTATCATGTCTACCCGCAAATAAGAATGTAGTCTGTGAAAGTTTTCGTATGCTAGCATTTTTTACCAAGAATGTTCTCGAGAATTTTCCGAGTTAGGTTAATAAAGAAAATTCGTTATAATATTACTATGGTAATGTGTACAGTACTTAGTGCTGTAGAAAATAATTAAATATTAAGAAAAGAAGTCATTTTGTAATCATTACATATACTATTTTCTACAACCTGAACTACTGATATTACATAAGCATCACTTTCGGAAAACTAACTATGATATGTTTAATGTTTTTTCACATTGTCAAGTGGCTATATACTTCCAATTCCGAAGAAGTACGAAACAAAATTTCGTACAATATTTCGCACTGACCATTTCGCACCGGTGTAGGGCTAAATAACGTAACATAAGAAGATTATCGCAAATCCTCTATGAATTGAATATTGCTGATACCTGCGTAAGAAGCTTATCATATAAATTTAACAATACTCCTAAGATATATACGTAGGAACGTCGCAATGTCGACTCAACTCAAATTTTTGACAAAAATCCCTTTTCAATACTAACCAGCATCAGACTCAGCCTCGTGGTGGTGAATTTTTCAGAAAACCTTTTTTGTCGTTGTTTCTATTTAGAATTCTTTAGAACATAGTATTTACTTACCAATATCAGCCAAAAAATGATGACTACAATTACAAAAGTTCTTCTGCGCCAAAGCTCTACAATACAACAAGCAAGCACTGTACGTGTATTCCGTAAAAGGCCACGAGATAAATGATGGTCTGTCTTCTTTGAAGAGACAACCCCTCATGGTTTCTGACAATGATGACACTGACACATCATTTACTGTTTGTTCTACCTAAAAAAATAACCGTCTTTAATCGAGATAAGTTCTGTCTCAGCCGTCGTAGTTCCCGAACTGATGGACCAATTTTCGATTCATTTTTTTTGCTTTAAGGGTGATGACATCTATTTATTTTAAAAGATCTGTGCAGATGTTTATAAATAACTAATCAGCTTATTTTCCACGACCTATTATCGCCGACATTTCGGCGATTATAAAACCTTGATATACTTTGTATAAAAGAGTTTAAGGACCAACAAAAACACTCTATTCTTACTTTCTAGTGTTAATTAAAGGGGTTGTATTCTATATGCAGACCAACAGTATGACGACATGATTACTAGAATATTTCCCCTGAGGGTTATACTTTAGACCCAGAGATCCAGAATTACTGTTAAAATACTCGCGATGTATCATGATTTTCGCCGTGACGGAATATTTATTTTGCAATCCTCTACTTCTCTGATTGATCCTTATGTTTATTGTTGTCCAACATTCAAAGATAAACTTATCATACTAACAGAATGCTACTGAAATCAATGCTACCAACATCCTAACCAACAGCATGCTACTCTAATCAATGCTGCCAGCATCATAACTAAATTACTTATGAAACCTTGTATATCTTCAAATAGAAAGTGTACAAACAATGATTAAGATATTGGTTGTGTTTTTCTATGTTAATAATGTTGTTAGAAACTCAAACATCGGTCAACAATAATAAAGAGAATCAAAGTATTTTTTATTGGCAACATGGTAATAAGAAAACGAAAACAAACATCGTATAAAAAGCAATAAAAATTGCGTATATAATGCATAAACTTATATATAAAATTCTCGTGTCACAATGTTAATTACCATAATCCTCTGAAACGGCTCGACCGATTTTTATGAAATTTTATATGCATATTCAGCAGGTCTGAGAATCGGCTACTATCTATTTTTCATCCTCCTAAGTGATAAGGGTGGCCCACCCCAAATTTATATGGCAAAGCAACTTTTTCCGGGTCAGCTAATTTTGAAGACAAAGATTTCTATATAGATCTATTCACCTAAATGAGATTATTAGCTAGTTTTTTACGTATTCAGAATATTTCTTTTGAAAGTGAAATCGTTAATGGCTGGACTGATTTTGTTGACCGGTAGATGGCGCTGCGATTGGGTTTTAAACGAACCCCAAATATTCCTCAGCAAAATGCGTTATTATATTCAAAACTAATGACTTTTCTCTTTTTACAAAATATTTTTTAGAATATATTTAGATCTATAGAGGAAAGACTTCGACTTGAAGTCGGAGTTCAATAGACACCTTAGGAAAAAAGATATATATTTTCCCCTAAAACTATGTTATTGCTTTTTTTTTTAATTTTTCTTTTTTTTAGTATATTTTTTTCCCATTTTTTTGTTTTGTTTTATTTATTATTATTTTTAATTTATTGAATTTGTGAATGATTAAACTACAGTTGTAGTTGATGTTGAGTGTTGATTCTCATTTATGTTAGATGTTGAGTTTGTGTTTATTGACTGAGGTATTGACGAACTCGTATGAAGTTGTGTATGATCTGATGAGAGTGTGTCTGTTTGATAATTTAATAATTGTTGTGTGTTAGTTACAAATACTGAATCACCGAGAACTTTACTGAGTATGGATGCTGTGTGAATGGCTGTAAAATGTTAATGTTAATTATTGGCCCTAATTTGTCACAATGCGTTCTATATATTATAATAATTATTTAAATATTGTAAAATATGATATTTTATAATGTTAGTTCGATAGGAGGAAAAAATTAAATTATAATGTTGGTTTGGTCACATGGACTATAGTTTCAACGGTATGCGGCGGTCTTCTTCGCGGCCTAGCTGAAGAAGACCACCGAATGCGGAAACTGTAGTCCATGTGACCAAAACAATACATGAATTTGAATTTATCCCCGTGAGGGGACGGGTTAGAATACTATTGTCCTCTGCCGCTGGGAGAGCATCTCGTAAGAGCCGAGTAACCCAGCACCCCCTTGGTGGTAGGGGATCTGTTCCCCGACTGGCTTGCGACCACCAGCATGCGAATCCGATCGCCAAGTGTCATAGACGCGTTCCGGTTGAGCCGCATGTGGACCAGACTTAACCCCTCTCTCTCCCATCCCATTAATGCTGTGAGTCTAATGGACTCTGGGCTCTTGCCTAGGGTCCGCTGAATCCGCATCATTTTTCTTCTTCATTCCCCCTTCCCAATCTATCTTCGGGGATGCAACGCATCGACAAAACGAGAGAGTGTTTCTTGTTTTTCCGATGTCCATGGGCGATGGTTGCCACTTACCATCAGGTGGACCATCTGCTCGTTTGCACCTTATCTATTATAAAAAAAAAACATGAATCTCACCGTCTTATAAAGCGTTAAAAAGGCTAAGTACCACGTAAATTTTTATAATAAAATCATAAAACTCGAAAGGTACCTTGAACTTACATATAAAACAGGAAAAATGTTGGTCATTTAAATTACAAGTTAATCTAATAAATTATAATTTAGTCTACTAATATAATAAATTTACCTTCAATATAGCCTCAAACTCAGTTATCAAAGGCAAAGCCGCGAAATGTCCTAATATATTTTCCAACGCGACGGTTACAATATCATCAGGCGCATGAACTCTCACCTGAAACAACAATCAGTATCCATGAAAGAAAAGCACTTCCAATATAATATTATACAAGAATGAGAAGGTGGTAAGAAAAATACGACTTCAGTAGCTTTAATAATCGCTAGAATATTTTTCTCTACTAATCTCGATATTATTACTATAAATAATTAGGAATAAATAGGATTCCCTCTTTGTTCAGATTTTTACAAATTACTTACAAGAATTGTCTGATACAATAATTCAAACGCAAACAAATAAGATATTCATATGAAAATGAAGCCATTTTATAGTACTTGTAACATTTATAAAAGTCATTTGGAGTTCTTTTTTTTTAAGTTTTGAACCGCCATAATGTAGGTATATTGTCTGGACAGTACCATAAATACTAGTCTCTTTTTTCTAAATAGTTTAGCTATAAATAAAATATCTCGGAATGTATTGGTTTATTCTATCAATAATGATTAAATAGACACAATACTTACTGTTAGTAGTTCTATAGCGTGAAAGACCAAGTCAGGAAGAACAACTTGTCTATGAACTTTCAGTATACTGCTATTACCAAGCAAAGCTGAATTGAAAACGTAGCACACCCCATATTCTGTTTGTATTGGATGAAATCTAAAAACAAATATTTCATTAATTATTATCAAGTATAAGTAAACTTAATAAATGAAGTATTACTGTATAAATATTTATTTTTCTTCAAGGTTTTATTTATTTTGTTTTAGAAGAGAAATTATCAGTCTACTGTTAGCTCAATAACGCATTTGAAATGAACAAAATAAAATTTTGAAAAAATCTCTATCAGTATATAATTTGAATACAACAGATTAAATAATAGAAAATACTATTAAACATAAAACCAAGCTTACTCATCACAACATTTAAAATATTTTCCACCCCACCAACAATCTGTCAGTAGTTCTGAGCATTTGTGTCTTATTTTTTGGATATCTTGTGTAAAATTTTCCACACAGGTAACATTGACCTTACATGTATTACAGGTTCTACAATACTTGAAATTCCAAAAGGCTACATCTTTGTAAAATAACGTCAAACTTAGAGGCAGTTTGTTCCTGTAACAATAGTTTACTATTTATTGTTTTTGAAATATGGCGCAGTGGTGATAGATTTGACCATAATTGTATAAGCTATACAAACTCAAACTCAAAGTATTTTATTTCAATTAGACTTATATAAAAGTACTTTTGATACGCTAAAAATTGATCGGTCCACCAGCTCTGAAAGCAGTTTTCTGTTGAGAAGAGCCGGCCAGAAACTCAACAGTCGCTCTTTTCAAAAAGCCATGTTTACGTGATTATTAAAGATTTCTTGATACGAGTTTTAAATTGTTGAAGTGGCAAATCTAATATAGACTGTTGTTGAAATGCATACTATGCCTGTATTTCAGATAAAAATTCAACCAAGTATCTCTATAATTGATATCACTATAATTAATGACTAGCAATACGAAATAAATCACACATGGGGTGATACAGATAGCTCAAGTCCTGCTCTACCCGTAAACGCCCCTTGACACCAATTACTGGGACAAAACACATACACACACATACCTTGTAATATTATGTATACTGTTGTGTTTGTGTTAAACCTTCTTTATTTAATTAATAAACTGTAATATCAAATATAGTGTTTGAGACTTCAAGTATTACTCGGGAGGTCCGAGATTCGATCCTGGGCACACACCTCTGACTCTGAGTTATGTGTGTTTTAAGCAATTAAATATCACTTGCTTTAACGGTGAAGGAAAACATCGTGAGGAAACCTGCACTCCTGAGAGTTCCCAAAAAAAAGTTCTCAAAGGTGTGTGAAGTCTGCCAACCTGCACTGGGCCAGCGTGGTGGATTATGGCCTAATATCCTCCTCCTCCTCTCCTCATTCTGAGGAGGAGACCCGGCTCAGCAGTGGGCCATTAAAGTGTCGTGATGATGAATATCAAATATATTAATAAATCAAAGGAATATGTTACATTAAATAAAGAGAATACAAGATTATTTGTCTATGGTGTAATTTAATGTTGAACATAGTCATGTGCTGACGTCACAATAAAATATATCCATATTTTATTTATACAATGTGCCTTTTCTTTATTTTACGTTGACCTATTTCAAAAGGAATTTATCATTTCAAGGAACTGCGGCTGCACTGCACTCTAGTTCCATCTATCAAGTTAGGACTTTGAAGTGAATTTCAGGACTAGCCGCTTTTATGATAAAATTTTGCAGTTTTGGAAACTTAATTTTTATGTTATTTTTTCATGATATTAATGGGCGTTGGGTTAAGTTAATTCGTGATATTAGGACACCCTTATAACTCCTTATAACTTTGATACCTTTAGAAATTAAATTTTATCCCATTTTATTTATATATTTGTTATTGAGATTAGCATGGTAGTATGGTTAGGGGAGAGAAGGATTCAAGGAGAAGGGAATTAGGGAAGTCGGTGGACGTTTTGCACACCCAACGACGATACGCATTATCGTATACGTTATAATTAATAGTAGGGATTAATATAAATTACTATCCCACTTACTCAATCAAATAAGCCTTAACTTGTCCATTATCGCTTTGTTCACAAACCGTTACCGCCGGGAAGGGTGTTTGCCAGTCTAAATAATTCGTCTCTAATGAATACGACGCGGCGCCTGTGGAAAATAGCTTTAGAGCCGACTGTAATATCATTCCAGCTCCGAAACAGCATGACATTAACACTGAACACCAGAATAATCTAGAAATTTAAAATAAATAAGTTTTACGATTGTTAAAATGAGAAAAGAGATTTCAATTTTTTTTTAAGATTACTAGCAGTATGGATCACATACTACTAGTATTCCCTTTACCCCTCCTAGTAAGCTAATAAATAGCTTGTGTCACAGGAGTGGGCCACGCCAGTAGTCCAATGTCCGGGATTTGAACCCACGACTTGTTGATCGCGAATCCAACGCCCGAACCACTGAGCTACAGTATAACGATTTGTTCACTAGAATTACTCTTGAGGGTACCAACAGAGAGCTTCTGGATTATGGCTTGATTACTCGCTATGTAATAATAATGATTTATGTCATGGCGGCGTATTTATTAAACTACTTCCTTCTTTTTGTGAGTTTGTAAGTTGTGTCACCATCTAATGTTAAAGTCAATGTTGCCAAAATAATAAATAACTCGGAGATTTTATTGCACGTTTTTGTATTCTTAAACGTTAAGATATTTCTGGTAGAAACCATCATAGTGTAACTAAAGTCCTACAAATAAATTATTTATGTGAATGTAAGTTTGTTTGTTACGCTTTCACGCGAAAACTACTTAACCGATCATCTTGAGGGTATTAGAAGTAACGTAGGATACTTTTTATGAAAAAAAAAATATTTTTCACGATTCATTTATATTGTAATGATCTCTGATACTTATTTAATGGCTTCAATGCGAGCGAAGACGCGGGTAAAAACTAGTAGTCTATAAATTATTGTGCAGCGAGTGAATAGAAGTAAAAATAATATTCGTTTTATTGTCAAGCCCTTTTGTACAGTGAGAAACTGAAATAAACTTACCACTAGATACCATTGACTTATATTGTTTCAGTATTATAATTTATTGCAATTTGATGTTAAAATTGTCATAGAATGAGATAGGAATGACACCCATGACTGTACAGAAAGTATTACGTATATATATATATATAAGGTGTAAGGCCTTTCTTTAACAAAGCTCCCCGAACACTTACTAAAATAGATATTTAAGGTAACTTGCCTGTTTTATCATTTTCACCACTTCCATATCGCAACAAAGGTTATATAAATTACTCGTCAGTACTTAAAATAAAATAAAATGAACTACCCACAAATACTCATTCATGAACAGTGTTGCTAACAAAATTTTGAGTATAATATCAAAACGAATTATCATCAACATGAATGATTTATCCATTGAAAACGAGGACGAAATTCTAGGTTTGTATTTTCAAGTTCAGTACGTAAGTTTGTTTTTAAAAGAAATAGCCTTTGCCTTGAAACTCTTTCTTGTTTCGTTTACATGTTTTGTTTATAAATAGACAACGCCTCAAGCATTGCTTCTACTTTCATAGAATATAAAATAACTGCACCATTTTAATAAAATACTTCTCGCAAAAATCTACGGGAACTACTTTTTACGAGAGGTGAAGTAAATTTAGTCCGAAAACTATTATTCAAAATCACGTTCTTACTTCTCGTACAACACACTACTAACACACTAATTTTAAACATAAAATATGTATATTATACTTTTTTATAAATCCTTACTAATATTATAAATGCGAAAGAAACTTTGTCTGTCTGTCGCGCTTTCAAGCCAAAACTAATAAACCGATTTAAATGAAATTTGTTATACAGATAGTCTAGAGCCTGAGAAAGGACATAGGCTACTTTTTAATGCGAAAAAAGTGTTGTAAGGAGTAGAAAGGGGGATAAAGATTTGAATGAAAATATCGTCGTTTTTACTCGTGAGGACGGGTTAGAATAATATTCCACTCTGCCGCTGGGAGAGCATCTCGTAAGATCCGAGTAACCTAGCACCCCCTTGGTGGTAGGGGATCTGTTCCCCGACTGGCTTGCGACCACCAGCATGCGAATCCGACTACCAAGTCCCTGACGCGTTCCGGCCGAGCCGCATGTGGGCCAGATCTACCCCCTCCATCTCCCATCCCATTACTGCTGCGGTTCCATTGAACACCGGTTTCTTCTTCCATAGAAGCCGCAGCAGTCTTCTCTTCGCTCCCCTTCCACACTCTATCTTCTAGGCAGCAACTCATCGACAAAACAAGAGATATCCTCTAGTTTTGCCGATGTCCATTGGCGACGGTGGCCACTTTCCATCAGATGGACCGTCTGCTCGTTTGTCCCTTATCTATCATAAAAAAACGTAATTTTTAAAGCTAGAAGCTTGAAACCTATTTTTTAGGTAGTTATTTCGATATAAATAAATATGACGCGCAAAGTTTGTAATAGTTTTACCCTCAAGGGTGAAAAATAACAACTGGGAATAAGGGATGAAAGTTTGTATGGAAATATGTATGGTTTATGTGAATGTGAAACACTGCAAATAGCTCATTATATTATTTATACGTGTGTCTTATTTCTAAAAAAAATGCTACGCACGCACGCGAATAAAGTCGCGGGCACAACTAGTATATAATAATACTTGTATGAATTATACAACTTACCTCTTTATGTATGATATATAAGACATAGATATCACATAACGTATCCCATGTAGGCTGCTTTTATCGCCAAAGTATTGAATTTTATGTTTTATTTTAGCATAAAGTATATAAAAGAGAGATGTTTTCCAAATCATTTTATGAGTCTTAACTTGGATACAATTTTATAAAAAGTAAGTAAATATTGTCACAATGCATTTGATAGTTAATGTTAATTTCTATATCGCATGATAGTGCATAGAAAAAACTGGTCAGATTTGTAAAACAAGGGTTCCATAACTCAGAAACCTTATTTATCTTTTTATCAATTCTAATGTAATAATGTTCTTAAATGGTTTACTACTTATATTATCCTAAATGCAAGAAATATTGCTTCCTAAGCTTCAGGCTTCAGTTTCTTCACAACCTTGGAAGTGTGCAAAAAATATATATTCCCGTTTTCTCTTAACACAATATTTTATCCATTTTGTATAATATTAGAATTTTATAAAGCAATAGATTCTTAAACGGATATCTAGCGATTTTAGCGAGGGATGTGTTTGCTACAAACGCTTTATTTCCTTAACCTCACTCAGAGTGTGTCAAATGAAGCGATTTTATTAGTTCTTAACAATCACATCCTTCGCAGCCTTAGGATTTGATCTCCATTGCGATGAACCTATAACTACTCGTAACTGTAACGATTACTCATTGAAGGATAGCAAGAAATTGAAAATAAATTTGCAAAATATAATATAACAAAAATTACACTTTAATCATACAATTACTAAAATAATTATAAAAATAAATCTAAGATGTTATTATGAATGCAATCTTGTTTTCGCAGCATTCAAAATCCTTTTTATTTTAAAAGTAAAAGAGTAAAAATAATTTTAATGAGATTAAAAGTCCTTTTTTTTCTTAAATAAAAAGAGAACCACGCATACAAAATTATTTTACTTTTAATAACACTTTCGTGCTATACTTAATGCATTACCCATGTTAGAATTAAAAGGGACATTTTATGTAAAGAAAATATAAAAATTAGTCTATAGTAAAATTATAATTTACAGTTCAAAAAAATTCTAATATTAATTTATTTATTTATTTTATACCTGAAATAACATTCTCCTACGATATCAGTTACTATACCGTTAGTTAGCAACATACAAGATAAAAGATATTGTATTATTTGTTACTTATCGCAATATTTGAATAACTCGTATGGATAACAATATTTTGCAAACATAAAATGATATATTTAGCTTCTGTTAAGTAACATAGTCAGAAATTACGAAAAGGCGTTCTCTTTTGTAAAGGGACAAAACAATAAATTACGGACGGATCCTAAGGTCGAGCATACAAAATGATAATAGTATACTCTGGATACACATATATTTGTATATTAATTCAAAATTTTATCCAACAGGATTTAATTGTTTATATAGGATTCAGATCGAGGTTCGATCCTGGGCACACACCTCTGACTCTGAGTTATGTGTGTTTTAAGCAATTAAATATCACTTGCTTTAACGGTGAAGGAAAACATCGTGAGGAAACCTGCACTCCTGAGAGTGCCCTAAAAGTTCTGAAAGGTGTGTAAAGTCTGCCAACCCGCACTAGGTCAGCGTGGTGGACTATGGCCTAATACCCTCCTCATTCTGAGGAGGAGACCCGGCTCAGCAGTGGGCCATTGAAGGGTCGTGATGATGATGATAGGATTCAGAAAATTTTAAATACACACATAAAAAATATGTACAGTGGGTATATTTTTTTTTATTGTTGGGAGTAGACTGCATTCACAATAGTATCTCACTAGCTGACACAAAAATTGAAATGATTGAAAGACCACGATGAAACATTTTTTTTCTCTAAACCAACGTGGTTTCTCATGCAACAAATTTAATCAGTTACTTTGAAAATCGACTTAACCTTGACTTTTTGTGAAACGTAATATTTATCATAACTAATTCGTTATCAGCTATCCGAATGCCAACAATTATTTCAATAAACAATTATTATCAATATACCCATCTCGCTTGCGGCAGTATTGCTTCAAGCGCGCAGTAGAGACCACTCCTGCGCAATGCGTTAAATTTAGCTGACCTTCTTAATATTTTTGGTTTTATATTATGTGTTAGTGTTTTAGTATAATGTTTTCGTTTTTTAAAGTGCAGAAACGTGTTATAAAATGGAGGGATCGAGTGTTCTATCACTCAGGAGTGGGGGTGTTCGGACATCGACCGCGGGAGGTGAATGAAAGCGGTACGTTATCAATGACAGCTGATAGTTTGTAATTGTGTTGTCTATTTCATATCTTTTACATACATTTACATAATAGATATTGTATTCTTCTAATCAGTTTACTATGCACGTGATATATACACCGTTGTATTTATTATTGAAGCTATTTTGGCTAATTCGACGAAGCTAACTTTTTACGGATGTAAATGTAATAATTTTAAAGCTTTTCATAAATTTCGATCCATAAGAATATCAATAGCGTAGTATAGCTAAATATTTTAAATTGAGGTTATGTTTTACAGGATTTAATCTGTTGTGTGTCTGTCGCAATTGATAACTGTTAACTATTTATTATATAATACTAGCTGCGTCCCGCGGTTTCACCCGCTATATTTTGGATAATTCACACTATATCATTATAAATTATAGCTTATATGTTATTCTGATGTGTAAGCTATATTACTGTAAAGATTCATCAAAATCCATTCATTACTTTTTACGTGAAAGAGTAACAAACATCCATCCAGACATCCATACATTCTTCCAAACTTTCGCGTTTATAATATTAGTAGGACTAATTTCTTTAATTTTTTAAAAATCCAAAAATTATTTCTATTCTGGTGTAAATTGGTAGAGCAAACGAAATATCTACTTCTTTCTTTTTTAACATTATTTGTAGGTCTTTTTTTTCTGTTCTACGTAAAATTAAAAAATATTGTATGTAAGGATATATTTCAGTTTCTCAATTTTGAATTCCAGATATACCTCAAGAAGTGATAACAAAAAGATACGAGAACTGTCGCGCAAGTCAACTCGTAAATGCATATCGAACTTATGGCCACTTAAAAGCAAATATAGACAATGTCAACTATAAACATGATAGCAGGTAAATATATTGGAAATACTATAGAATACTACACAATTGTTTTGTTAGTTTGTTTATGTGTCTTCTTTCACAGTCTACGTTAAACGAATGATATTTATTCTGGAAAATGATTACATATAATTCCTTAAGTTCAAATAAAACACTAAAACACTTTTACAAAAGTTTTTTCATTCCTCTAATTAAAAAGAAGAATTTCAAACAAGCTCTTGTTAATTCTTCAGTATTTCAGAAATATTTTGACAAGACCTTGCTTAAAATTCCTCGACAAATGTAATCCGAATCGAGGGAAACGCTCTTTTTAAAAATAGGCTATTAAAATGCCTCTATCGTTAAAGCAGCAAAGAAATTGCATATTTCCTCCAAGATTAAAAAAAAAAAAAAAAGGTGTGTGTGCGATTCACACACGATAGAAGTGAAACTTCAGTAAATCGACAAAAGAATGAGATAAATATATATAATAATATAAAATAGTATGTATATTTCTGTCTCATTCTTTCCTACACATTTTTGTATTTGTGTCTCTTACCTGTCGTTTTTTCCGTTGCATCCGGTTTGAAATCACAACGATTCTAAAGAAGTTTCACTTCAAAAAATATGAAACTTACTAAAACTAAAAGGCAACAAAGATTGTTAGATTTGTGGGGATCACTTTGCTTTTAGAAAACTATTATTTCCAGAGGTATCAAAAAAAAAGCTTTTTTTTTTAAGATTCCTGAAAATACATGGGTTTGTTTTTTATATATTTTGATTCCTTTGCGAGCTTGAAACGACCGTATCTTTTGACTATACATCTTGAGATTGCACTGTGTGTTTGATATTTATACTAGACTAACGATCCACCTTGCTTTGCAGTTTCTCTACTATATTATGTATGTATTATACATATAAACATTCCTCTTGAATCACTCTATCTATTAAAAAAAACCGCATCAGAATCCGTTGCGTAGTTTAAAAGATCTAAGCATACATAGTGACAGATAGACAGCAGGAAGGGAAAATTTGTTTTATACTATGTTATGATTTTTATTTTATCTGTATACCCTCAGACTTAAACAAAAAAAATTGATATCATATAAGGTTTCCTTCTTCCTTTTGAAGTATGAGACTTAAAAGTTTCACTCTTATAGTTTTACCAAGTTATCAATATATTTTCTTAATTTGTAGTTGCGAATTAAATAAAAATTAAGATGCTGTTTTAACATATATAACTCAGAGAAAATAAGGAAGGAAAAGGAGGGGGGGTATATTGAATAACACTACAAGGAGGATGTGATATTGAATGGAATATTTAGTAAACGCGACGTAGATACATTATGATCTCTTACAATTACGACAGGAACCTAAGCAGTGCCTTGGACTTGTAAACAAGGTGTAGGTTTGCTAGGCTTTTTAACAGAATTCCACCACTCGCCTCTACTGCCCAGGTTCTCTGTTAATAATAGAATAGTTGTCGCTATCTACGGCGTTGGAGTAGGGTAGTAGTCACTTTCGTCGTTTTGACAGTCTTGACCCTTTATATGTCTTCGACAATCTGTCTGTAGTCTTAGTCTTGCGCGGTCTCTCAAGGTGTGAAGTAGTCTCTGGATAGTGCTAGTGAAGTGTTAAGTCCAGTGTTGTGTTAGTGCTGGGAGTGCTGTCCTATTAAAGTCACGTGCCTTACAATGTAGTTGTCACTTCTTGTGTTACTTTAGGTTTAAACAAAGAGCCCGATTAGTGGAGGTGAGTGTCTAGAACGAATAAAGGATATCCTTAAGGCTACACCTTAGTCACAAGTCCAAGGCACTGCTTGGGTTCCTGTCATATTAGTTCATGTCAGGATAGTACGAGATAGTAACGTTTAGTTATATCCTGACCGTGTTGCGCCCGTAGCATATATTATTGGCCATCCGTGGTGCACAAACGATGCTTATAATTGATCATCCATCTTATTTTTAGTTTCCGACATTTATCATTAATTAAAATTAAAATATGAATGCAATATTTGAGTTTCCTTAAACCGTTTTATCCAGTAACTTGTTACTAAATCGGCTCAAAGTAACCGAAATCGGATCAGCGATGTATCAAACGGTATCCTTTGTGTTTGATCCGATAATATCCGTTAGCTATCGAATATTTGAGATATTGACTATGAATAATTTTGTAACATAATATTTTTTGAGATACCCAACAATTTATTTGACTAGGGAATTTATGAGTTACTTGCGAAAAGTGATCTATTTCCCTTTCGTCAGGTAATGCTAGATAAAAATTTTTAAGATTTATTAGCAAGTTCGTTTCACATTTATCAATGAAATTTCCAGTGATAAGAATTAAGACTAAAACTCTCGAAGATTTGAGAGTTTTAGCCGCAGTTTTACCGTGTAAGATTTTTAATAATATGTTATTATAACATTGCCGAAGCTTGATTTGTGTTTATTGAAGTACAATTGTCATAAAAAACATAGGCTCAGTAAAACTTAGTCTGTTTTTCCACTTTCCAAGATTACATCTATGTTACGTTAATATACCAACTATGTTATGTTAACCCCGGCTCTAAACTAAAATTCATCAGAATTAAAAACTTCACATGAAAACCCAATTAAATTCGCAGTATTAGGTCGTAAATAATAGTTAAGATGTAGTTAAAAACTCTTAGTAATTGAGTTAGTTTTGGAAATTTTTATAAAATACTGCTCAAATTATCGAAACTACAAGTATTAAAACACAGAAAATATGTCTTAATTAATCTTAATAAATCAAGTCTTAATTAATCTCTAATAATATTAGGTCAATAAACATCATAAATTACCTAATATTCATAAACTCTTTGTGTTGAAGAATAATAATTTTTTTGTTACAAATTAAACCTTATTTATGAGCCTTTGAAATTTTAATCTGAAATCGTAATAATTAAAACTGTTGAGTCCTTAACAAAGAGAATACAATTCGCAACAGTATGAAATGAAGAAAAATTACCCAGCTGTGATTTCCCGAGCGACGAAAGTTATTATGAAATCAGTATCAGTTTTTATATTAATACTAGAGACCACTCAAATTATACCATTCCGAACTGTGAAATATTTTAATAATATCTAGAAGACCTACAAACTATCTTTAGGCAAATCCCCTCGATTTATCACTTTGTTATAGTGTATAAGAAAGACAAACCAACTAACATACTTTATTTATCTATATATTACTACATTGTGATGTGACTACACATCTACTTACTAACTCAATCACTGACATTTTTATGCACATAAATAATGTTTCTTATCGGTATAAAAAGTGGCCTATTTAAGTAATCCAGGTTAAAAAGTACCTTTGAGTGATTTTGTAATAAAGTAACCAAACAAATAACTTACTTTCACATTTATAATTCTAGAGTGTTTTTTCGCGACTTCGTCCAGGGAAACTTTAGAATTGGGTCTAGAGTGAATTAAATTGTGAGACACTCACTCACTTTTTCAGTCAAACCTATTCACAGATAATCTAAATTGTATAAAATTTTGATTCCTTTTAAATCATGATTTTCCACAAAGTAACGCCTGATTATAAAGGTCCTTGTGCCAAATATGTGGATCTGTTGAACCATTTTGGTGTGACTAGTAAGACTAGACTCTTTTAGTGTGCTTCAGCTTTTTTTGTATTACCCCACAGCTCTATCCTAGATAATGGTGCTTTTATCGGGATAAAAAATACCATATTAACGTGATGTGTGCATAAACACGGCAATTCTATGATTTTGTTATTAGTATAGAAAAGGATTAGTGGAATAATGATGTTTATTATTTTGCAGAATTATCAAAGAGCTCGATATATCAAGATACGGAATATCAAGCGGAGACACAGTGGACACAGCTCTATTATATGGCCACAATGGGACACAACCTGCGAGCGACTTAGTGATACAACTGGAGGAGATTTATTGTGGGCCTATCTCTTACGAGTTCTCGTACTTAGAGGTCTGTTAATTAAAGGTCTAACCAATCTGGCACTCCAAGATTAGTGGAGAACATGAACAGAAACTAAATTGAAATTTGTAGGGAATAGTTTTGCTGATAACAGCAGGTTTTGAAATGGGGTCGTGGAATTAATATAATATCGCTTTCGTAAGGCGATTTGCAAAATTTAAATATGTAAAACACTAGTCGCCCCGCCCCAGCTTCGCTCCGGTTAATTTTATGTGTATTGAGGTTTAATTTTACATTTTAGTTTTCCACATATATGATGAACTCCCATACAATTTTCATCTTCTACTTCAACCCCTTGTATTGTATATACCTTTTTTTCATTCATTATTTTGACGCACTTGTGTCTAATATTGGACACCAAGAGATAGGAAAATAAGCATATTATAAAAAGCATATTAATGAAAACCAATATACTCATAGTATTAACGTTGGTCCGCCGCTAATCACGTAAATTACTCGTATCAACGTAAGCGATACCCAGATTACTAAAGACATGCAAATTCCTGGTTCATTTTACATCCCTGTAGGTGCCTACGGGCTAATGAATATTAATAGCCACTTTCTGAAACTTTACTACCCTTTGAATAATTTTATTGCGAACACATGCGTTAGTGCAGTAGGATGTTATCACATAGTTATGTAATAATCTCTCTGATTTTGCTTTAATTACTTTATCCTAGGGAAATTCTGAAACATATAAGGATTTGCAAGGAAAATTAAAGAAAAACAACAACCCAAATTATTGTCAGCAGTTGCCAGTTGCAGCAACTTATTTAGGATAAGTGCAACGTAAAAAACTGCTGAGCCGGGTCTCCTCAAAAAATTGGTTTTGCCGTAACCAGCAATTATTCGAACTTATTACTAATTTACCAGTATCTAGTTTTTTTTTCATCGATTTTAGCAACCAGGGCTATTACAATTGTGGTAACTGACGAAAACTATATGTGCATAGCACCTAAGTGTATTTTAAATAATTTATTTTTCACTTTCTTTGCTAAACAAAATACATCGCTTTAAGAGTGTTAACTATTGAATTATTTTATTCTGGAACTCAAATTGGCTGGTTCTTCGATTACAAGATATTTAGTTGCACGTTTCTATGTAGGGGAAAATGTATTTTAGCAAGAGATTATAATTATCTAAACAGGTAAATTAATGAATGACATTTCACAGACAGAAGCTGAACGAGAGTGGTTCGCACAGCGCATAGAAACCGGCGGAGATACCGTAGACAAAGCCCGTCAAATCGAAATCCTGACTGAATTGTTAAACTCACAGACATGGGACAAATTCCTCTCGACCAAGTATCCCACAGTGAAGAGATATTGCGGCGAGGGAGCAGAATCTCTGCTTACATTCTTTTCAACCCTTTTCAAACTTACTACCTCGGGTAAGTTGTAATTGAATGAATTTATATCAAAGCAATCCCCATTCTTGTTTTGGTTTTGTAATTTAGATAGATTGTACAAATTACCAAGAAAACCTTTATATTATTACGACTTTATATTAAGTTCTTATTGACTAAAAGTAAGACTTAGTTTTAAGTTTTAAAAATTGCTTCCGTGTGTAGCTGAGACAGGTGTGTATGTGTGTAGTTTAGATTCATCATCACAAACCATGTATGGTCCACTGCTGAGCCGGGTGTACTCCTCAGAATGAGGAGGGGGTTAGGCCATATTCCACCACGCAGGCCTAGTGCGGGTTGGCTGACTTCAAACACTTTTGAGAACTTTTAGGGAACTCTCAGAAGTGTAGGTATCCTCACGATGTTTTTCTTCACTAATAAAGCAAGTGATATTTAATTGATTAGAATACACACAACTCAGAAAAGACCAGCCCAGGATCGAAGCCGGACCTCCCGAGTAATACACCGATGTCTTTTTAGTTTGTATTGATTTTTTGTGACTGTGTGGTGTTTTGGAGCTTTTTTAACAGTATAACGTATCAAATAAGTATAGTGGATTTTTTCAGTGTTTACTAAGGTACCTTCTCGATTTTGAAATCATATTATAATTCGTTTACAAAAACCTCTATCCTTACTCTTATACACATTTATGTGCATAAATGATAACTTCTCTCATAGAGCGAGAATTGAACCTGATGAAATGCGGAAATGGATAATATAAAGTAGTAATATTTTATTTATGCAGAAATATATTTCTAAATTAAATGGTTTCAATTGTAAATTATTTTCAACGGATTTCAGTTTACAGTCCTTCCGGTAAGTTTGAGGCTATGCAAATTGGATGTTATAAAAGCAATTACTCTGTAGATTCGTTGGTTGATGAGTTTTGTATCAGAGATTATAAGTTTAAGTTTGTTATAATTAATTTATAGAAACAAACCTAGAAATTTGGTTTTTAATTCTGTACATCGTTTCAGAACATGTAAAACATGTAGTTCTGGGAATGGCTCATCGTGGCAAGTTAAATGTCCTAAGTGGTTTATTAAAATGTCCACCAGTAAAAATTTTTCACAAATTCAACGGCAACCCTGAATTTCCTGACGAAGCCAACTCAGTTTGTGATATATCTACACATTTAAGTAAGTTTTAGTTGATATATAAACTAAGGAATATAGCTTTAATTTTTTTTTCTATTTATGTGAAGTAACATCGTGATGGTTTAAATTTTCAAATTCAAAAAACAAAATTATTGTAAATGAGGTTTTGCTTTACGTTTCTACTATTATTATTAAAATACATACTATTTTTCTTAACAATCATATGTCTTAATTTATATAATTTATTGTATTAATGTTGTGCTGACTTATTTTAAAAACAAAATATTTTTTCAGGCGTATCCAGTGATATTACAATAAATGAAAAAACAGTCCGATTCTCGCTTTTAAACAATCCATCACATCTAGAGGTACATACATTTTAAATACTAATACATATGATTTCACTATACTATTAGGAGCAGTGAAGAAAAATCGCTGTGGTTTCAGTGGACCCTGAGTAAGAACCCAGAATCCACTAGACTCGCAGCGATAAGGGGTTGGGAGAGGGAGGGTTTAAGTCTGGCCTACATGCGGTCGACCGGACCGGAATTTAATTCTAACCAGTCCCTTTACAGGCAATTTTTTCTCAATGTGAACACAAGAATAGGAAACTAGTTGTGTCCGTGACTTCTTCCGTGAGGAATAGTGTTTTGGGAATTTTTAATTATTTAGGCTAGTTATATTACAAATATTTAGTAAGAGCACATTAGATCTGATAAATAAACGTACAGAATTAAAAATTATAAAGAACAAAACTAAGGAAACAAAACAAGAGTTGAAATCTGTATTTAAGAAAACTCATAAAGCCATCAGAGAATATTACAACAACTACAGGAAGGAAATAATAGAGAAAAATGTGACAAAAAGTGCTGACAGGTAATGAAGTACTGAAACATACCAAAAAATGAAAATTGGAAAAATTCCCTGGACCGGACAAAATAAGCAATAAAGCATTAAAACTAGGAGCTCCATTACTAATCACTTTTATCACAAAATTATTCAATATAATTTTAGAATCAGAAAACGTCCCACATCAATGGTGCCAATCCGAAATGGTACTGCTCTATAAAAAAGGAAACACAAAAGATATTAGTAACTATAGACCGGTCAGTCTGCTGTCCAGCATTTATAAATTATCCGCATCACTTATACTAAGCCAGCAAGAATAGATAGCAAACAACCAGTTGAGCAGGCAGGTTTTCGTTCTGGTTTTTCCATGTTAAACCACATTCATACAATGGAATAACTTCTATAAATTCCGACACCCCCTTTACATTAGTTTCATTGACTATCTCAAAGCTTTTGACAGTAATACGCATAACTCTATATGAGAGGCACTAGAGTCATGTAACATAAAAAATTCCTACAGAAAAATAATACAAAATATGTACTCACAAAGTTCCAGCAGAATAAAACTAGAATAAAAGAGGAAATGAATTTAGAATAGAACGTGGTGTAAGGCAAGGTGACCCCCTATTACCAAAATTATTTATAGTAGTGTTGTAAAATATTTGTGATGAATACTTGGCCCACATACGTTTTGCAGACGACATAGCACTTTTTGCGAACTCGGCGTCAGAATTAGAACAAATGATGCAATCTCTAAACCATGAAAGCTAAAAAGTTGGCTTATGCAAGAATAATAGTAAAACAAAAACAATGACAAATAGGATACATAAACCTACAAGAATAGAGGGAGTCGAAATTGAATATGTAAGTAGTTATATTTATCTTGAAAACAAAACATTATCTTGGAAACAAATCTCTTTTAACGCCGCCAGTTACAAGGCTAACTAAAAATTCCTGGAATAAATATTGGTCGCATAAAGAAATTTACGACATAAATATGAAAAAGGCTGTAATGGAATCGTGTATCCTGCCCTGTCTGACCTATGGATGTCAAACTTGGGTGTATACGAATAAGGTTAAAGCAAGAATACTCTCAATACATGCGATTGAGAGGAGCATCTTGAGCTTAAGGAGAATACACAAAGTTAAAAACAAATACATTCGACAAAAAACGAAACTAACGGATGCGCTCGAATTTGCTCTAAAGTTGAAATGGCAGTGGGCAGGTCATGTTGTACGCAATACAGACAAAAGATGGACACTGACGACGACAAAATGGAGGATGCCCTCAGGGAAAAGAAGTATAGGAAGGCCGTGAAAGCGTTGGAGAGACGACATAGAGGTTGTAGCTGGTAAATACTGGATGGAAAAAGCGAAAAACAGAAAAGTGTGCAAGGAGATGGAGACTTTTACCCGGATGGGTTCCAAACTGTAAAGAAAATACTAAGCACTAACTAAAATCTAAAAATTTAGACAACTTTGTTTTTGTTATTAAAGGTTTATTGTAACTATGTAATAAACTTAGCATGTAATTTTTTTGAAATTTGGAAATAAAAAGCTTTATTATTTATTATTATTATTATATTACAAATATTAAAAAAAATAGAATATCATATTTATTTATATCTAATTAACAGCCTAAAAGAATTTTTAAGCTTCTAGCTTCAAAAATGTCTATACATCCGTACAACTTTTTATCCCCCTCTTTCAACCCTCTTTTTTCGCATTAAAAAGTAGCGTATGTCCTTTCTCAGGCTTCAGACTATCTGTATACCAAATTTCATTTAAATCGGTTCAATAATTTAAGCGTGAAAGTGCGTGCAGACAGACAGAGTTACTATATCATTTATAATATTAAGTTCAGATTACGATATCTATCCTGTTATATTTATAATTTACTGGCTTTACTTCAAGCGATTCAAAAGTCATACATAATTAAACTTTGTTCTAGGTAGCCAACCCGGTGTCTATGGGCAAAACTAGATCAAAGCAATTAGAGTTGCGAGAGGGGGACTATGCGACTGACGGCGTATCTAAGTTTGGTGACAAAGTGTTAAATGTTCAGGTAATTTGAGAACTATAAGACTAGATAAATAAAGAAAAATGAGTTTTTAAATTTCCCTAGTACTTAAAAAACGTAAATATTAACTTATTGAGTGACTTGATGTAAAAGTAGGCTACTGACTCCTTGCCTCCATATATTATTCTTTAAGAAGATCAACAGTAGGTATAACATTTGTTTATACAAATACATAAACTTAGATTATTTGCTTAATATGGAAAACTTTTAGGAAAGTTCTAGTCGGATCCTTGAATGATTTAACACATTTGAGTCGATATATATATTATCTCTAACTTACACAATATTTCTTGCTATATTATACTTGTTACATACGTATAACGTAATTAACTTTTAGATTCATGGCGATGCTGCATTTACTGGACAAGGAGTGAATCAAGAAACGTTAATGTTGTCACGAGTACCGCATTTCGAAGTTGGAGGTTCCTTGCATGTTGTAGTTAATAATCAAGTCAGTTTTATGTTTCTACCTGCAGTTTATATATCTAAGTTACAATTTAAACGTTAAATAAATAGCAACAATGTTTTAGGTAGGATTCACATTACCAGCAAACCGAGGTCGGTCTTGTCGGTATGTAACAGACTTAGCGAAGTCTATATCTGTTCCTGTTATACACGTCAATGGCGATTATCCTGAAGTAAGTTTCTTGTACATATTGTTGAAAAAATCAGGGAGTTATAGAGCTTAAATTATCGAATATCCGAAAAAAAATATCTATTTTCCTTTTCTTAAAAAATAATTCGGAATTTTATGCCCATAACCGTATCCGAAACCATATAATATTTTTCGTTTATATTCATATCTAGATCCGAAATTTCATTCTTATTACGCATGGAAATTTATAGAGTCATACTAATCAATTAATCATATATATTCATAAAGAATTTATCCTAATTCTAGTAATTATTTAATAAAACAGTTCAATATAATATATTTGTTTCAGTTAGTAGTAAAAGCGACAAATATAGCGTTCGAGTATCAAAGAAAGTTCCGCAAGGACGTGTTCATAGACTACAACTGTTACCGACGCTGGGGACATAATGAACTGGATGACCCAACATTTACTAATCCGCTGCTTTACAAAGTTATACATGGTAGAAAGTTAGTTTATTTTTACAAACATTAAATTAGATATAGAACCATATATTTAAAAGAGAATTCTTTTGGTAATAGCCATCAAGCTATTTAATTTGAAAATCTTCTCGATGAATATAATAGTGTTGAACATTCCCAATTTTCTATACTGCAGAATTTTTTATCCTCTAAATGTATAATAATGTTAAACAGATTTATCAATCTTTAAGCAATGATAGCCCAGTGGTTGAGACGTTGATGTCTACTAGGGAGGTCCGAGTTCGATCTTGGGCACATTCCTCTGACTTTTCTGAGTTATGTGTGTTTTAGAAATTAAATATCACTTGCTTTTACGATGAAGAAAAATATTGTGAGGAAACCTGCACTCCCAAAAGTTCTCCATGTTCTTAAAGGTGTGTGAAGTCTGCCAACGCGCATTCGGCCAGCGTAGTGGACTATGATCTAGTCCTTTCTCATTCTGAGGAGGATTCATTCGCTCAGCAGTGGGCCATTAAAGGGTGACGATGATTAAAGATAACTTTTAAAAACAGTCAAAGTACAAATCGGTCTCCTTAACTTTGCCTTTTGAAAGCTTTTATTCTCATAAATCGACATAGTACACGATATTGTTTTTTGACATACTATACGATATTGTTTCTTGTCGTATCTGGATAACAGAAGGTGTTTTAATGAGGTTCAAAAGACAGCAAGGGATTGTACGCGGTCTCAAAAAAAATTGGCACAAATAAATGATAACATGCAGGTTTCTTTTTTCCTCAAAAATATGTTTGAGTTCTTTAAATACTCAATACTAAAATTACCTTAATTTTATTAGTATCGAAAAACAAACAAATTTATGAGACAATTACAAAATATTAGACAATCTGAGGCATTACATAAATTCAAAAATCTATTAAAGATTTTTAATTTTAATAGGTTTATTTTGGAATTATTTTAATAGATAATTTTTGAATTTATCTTGATAACTAAGACGACATTATTAAGTATTTAACATGAAATAATATCTATTTATAAAATATATTTATACTAATGTCGTATTTTATTTTCTTACAATAATTACTTGTATGTATAATAATGATTTATATATATGTATGACGTTCAATTTTATCTTCGTTTTTTCCTTTTGAAACGGGGGTTGTTTGAAAGAGATAGTTAATTAGCCATAAAACCACTCGTTGCACTTCACAGTTCAAAACAGTTCTTAAACGTTAAAATGTCTATGGTTTATAAATTTCTTTTTGTGGAATATAAAAATTAAATTATAAAATATTTATATTACAGATCCATCCCCGACACATACGCAGAGAGACTGGTCTCGGACTCGATATTGAGTGAGTCCGACGTAAACAATATTAACTCTGTCTACAACAAATATTTGCAAGAACAGTACGAGGCGGCAAACTCTTATACGCCTGAGGTGATTTTCGAAATTGCTTATATTATAATGAACTGAAATATTAAATCCATCTTAATGAATTCGTTAGACAGGCAATTATAAGGACTTTTTCGGTATATTTTTTAAGAGATATATTTTTCTGGATATTTTTATTGCGTACTTAGAAACTTAAGTTTTATCATAATCGATTTGTTTCGAGGACAATATTATGAATATATAAAAAAAATTAAATATTGTTAAAGACAATTTTCTTAGCTTTACTTATATACTTTGAGTGGCTTTAATGAATTTATCATCATCATCATCATGGCAACCCAATAAATCCCGAGCTGGATCTGCTCGTCAGATTGAGGAGGGTGTTAGGCCATAGTACACCACGTTGGCCCAGTGCGGGTTGGCAGACTACTCACAACTTTGAGAACTTTTATGGAGAACTCTCAGGAGTGCAGGTTTCCTCACGATGTGTTGCTTCGCCGTTAAAGCAAGTGATATTTAATTGCTTAAAACATTTACATATAACTCATAGAAGTCGTCGGTGTGTGCCCAGGATCGAACTCGGACCTACCGAGTAAGACAATCAAGTCTTAGCCACTGGGTTATCACTCCTTCGTAGTTGAATTAAAATGAATAATAAATAACATAATCTCATCCTTGCATTTTTTCAAGTTCTTATATTTTTATTTATTGAACAGGTCTCATATTATCAAGATCAATGGTCACACATATCACCAGCTCCAAAGGCTATTGAAGTTTGGGATACCGGAGTAAATACTGAACTACTAAAACTCGTTGGCAGAGCTTCTGTTTCTACGCCTAATAATTTTGTAAGTATATTATTTATTATATATTCTTTATTTTTATACTAATAACTTAAAACCCGTTAAGTGTTATACAAAGCTTTTGTATTTGATCGTTAAAACTTTATTTAAAATTATTTATTACCAGTTATTCAGAATTTCAGGTTTGCCAACAACTTTCTTATTCCAGCTATAACTTTGCTACTTCAAAATTCCATAGCAGCAAAGTTTCTCAAACAGCTTATTAAGCTTTTAGACCAACACTTTACCAATGAACATACATATAAATTCAAGTATTTACATTTCAGTAAAAATATTAAATGCAATAATTAATAATATTGCTCCGCATCTAGCCGATATTTTTAATAAGTGTATAGATACAGGAAAGTTTCCGGAGTTAATGAAGCACAGTAAAATAATACCTCTATTTAAAAATGGAAACAGGAACTATCCCAGTAACTACAGACCAATCTCTATATTACCATCACTGAGTAAAGTTTTTGAAAAGATAATTTTAAACCAACTTTTAGAATATTTTAATAAAAATAAACTATTTCATAGTCAACAGTATGGTTTTACTAGGGCTAGGTCAACAACAGACGCTGGAGTTGCACTCCTTAAGCATATTTATGATGCATGGGAGAAATCACAAAATGCGATTGGTATTTTGTGATTTGTCCAAGGCATTTGATTGTGTTCAACATGAAACTCTTTTTAAAAAACTTAATTATTATGGTACAGCTGGTGTTTCACTGGATCTAATTGCCTCATACCTAAATCAAAGAGTCCAGAGGATTACTGTTAATGGTGTAAAATCTTCTGGATCTTTGCTACAAATGGGCGTTCCACAGGGATCCATTTTAGGACCGTTCTTATTTTTGATTTATATTAATGATCTGCCATATTATGTGAAGAATTTGTGTAATATTGTACTTTTTGCTGATGATACATCTCTTATATTTAAAGTAAATAGAAATAAACGTAATTACGACAAGGTAAATAGTGCTTTATCGCAGATTCTTCAATGGTTTCCGGTAAATAACTTAGTTCTTAATGCCAAAAAGACTAAATGCGTTGAGTTTGCTTTACCTAATGTTAAAAAGCAAAAATTTAACCTACTGTTAAATAATGAAATTTTAGATGTGACAGACTCGACGGTATTTCTGGGTATAACTTTAGATTCAAAACTCCAGTGGAACCTCCATTTATCATCTCTAGCGGGCAAACTCAGCTCAGCTGCCTACGCTGTGAGGAAAGTCAGACAAATGACTGATATCAATACTGTTAGCTGTTCGGACCATTTATAATCTTAGAGCACAAGATTCACTTAAAGATGTTTATAAAAAAAATAGACGTCCTTACAGTCCCATCACAATACATATATTGTAATATTTTGTACATTTACCAGAATATAGATTCGTATTCAAAACACAGTGACAAACATAATGTTAATACTAGAAACAGAAATAAACTTGTAACGCCTTACTATCGTCTCCACAAAGTCAGTAATAGTTTCATGGGGCTTGGTGTTCGCATCTATAATAAGATTCCACAGCCTATATTAGACTTGCCACTTCAACAATTTAAAAGTCGTATCAAGAAATGTTTAATAAATAAAGCATAATATAATGTACAGGGTTACTTAAATGATGAGAATGCTTGGAATCTAAGTGACGTTGACTCTCAAGCTAAATGATTAGTATATAAATAATTTATGTAAAAAAAAATTTCTACGTGTTTGGAAGGCTGCCACTGCTCGCCCCACCCACGAAATCACAGCCGACGGTCACGCGTAATCATAATATATATTCCTTATGCAGTATATGAATTTTCACTCGAGAGGATGATTGATGAAATGATTAACCGAATTTGAATCTGGCTCCCGTACCGTTATGACTAGTAGACTCGCCCAGCTTTTCGCCCGCGCCCGGTGATACGCCCCCTTTTTAATCCCGAATAAAAGGTAGCCTATGTCATTCCCCAAGCACTAGTATATCTAGTACCAAATTTCATCAATATCGGTCCAACCCTTGTTGAGTAATAAATGTTTAATACATGTGTGTTCTTGATATTATAGAAGGAACTGCATAATTTAATTTTTTTTAATACATCTTTGAATTATTGCCATGTTTTATAAATCCTATACGTCTTTAGAATAATAACACTGTAATATTAATTATTATAATTATGAATTTATTTCATTAGAAGTCGAGAAACTTATTAAAACTTTATAACATGTTAGAAACGTTCACCGACTAACTTTGTTAGGGGATTTAGTATGAAGGAGACCTAGCATAAGTAATTTAGTTAAAGTTTAAATCAATTCCAACAGCTTATAATATTGCAGTATAGTGGTTATAGTAATGTTTTAATATAGTGTTTACTGCTACTTGTATTAGTATTATAATACTCTATATACCTTATAACTTCAAACGAGGGTTTTTTTGTTCGGAATTAAAACTAACACAGGTTTTGTTATAAATATAATTTATTTAAAATAAAATTTTACACTTTTAAAATAAACTACTTCTATTAAACAATAATTAAATTAAGTAATACCCAAAACGCTGGCAGCGTTTCCTCTTTGAATAGCCAGGCTAATTTGTTGGCCGAGGTAGCTGCCAGCCCTTTCACCAGTGGCTTGGATGAGGCGAGATGATATTTCGTTGAAAATATCACGAGCCCCATGGCCCCATGGTTTCTACGCCGAACGGCGCAAACATAAAGTTTCTTTCTAATTCTCCATATTTGCGCCGCTTGGCAGATTCAGCGGTGGTGGCAGAAACAGAAGTCGCTTGTAAATTAGAAGCTGCAAGTGTATCCACACATGTAGCATCCCACACAAGAGATCTTCCTAGCTTCCACGGAACGAGCGTCATTCCATCAGGTCACAGGTTTTTGTAAAAGAAAAAGTGAGTGAGACAGAAGATCGTCAATGAGATGGAGGTGTCCACTGCAAATCAATGACATACGTACATTATAGAATAACTCAACAGGTGTGTGAGTGAGTGAGTGAACAATTTGAATACACTTAACGAAGCGAGAGCTGGTCGGCTGTCAATATATAAAAATATTTTCTATCTAGACTTTGAGTAACGCAATTGAATTGAATAAAAAACGTTGACCGAAGCTTTTTTACTCAGGAACTTTTATTTAAAATTGCTTATTGGTCCAGAATAAAAATAAGGTTGTCGATATTTACAAAATTTTTATTAATTTTCAAAATTTTTAAATCCAACCAATTTTAGTGATTTTTTTACACTTACCAAAGCTAATCTTACTTATACTATTTTATTAAGATTATAAATATGAAATGTTTGAATACTTAGATGTTTGGATGTTCGTCACACAAAAACGGTTAAACGGATTTCATTGAAATTTGGCATACAGATACTTTATAACCTGGATTAACACATAGAAATTTCAAAAATCAGAGATTCCGCGGGATAACAATAAATATATGTTTACTATCGTAAACGCCGGATTATTTATCAAAAATACTTTTTTTTGATAAATCTAAGTAGTACATGAAAAATTAAACCCGTGCGAAGAAGGGGCTAGACGACTAGTAAAATCTAAAGGCTGAATGTTAATCCATTCAGATATCTTTTAACGAATTTTTTAAGAGTAAAAACAACAATAAATAAAACGTAGAAACATTTTGGCAAATTTATTATTCTGAAACGTGAGAAATCTCAGCTTTAAAAGCATTTTTATTACAGACGCAGGTGACCAGGTGCTAAAGACTCAAAAGAAATTTTCCATAGTAAGATTTCTTTTTATATGAATGCTATAAAATCATAATGTTCTTCATTTTATAGTCGTTCAAGAATCTGTTAGACATCATTGAATATAAGTCAAAATGACGAATTTACCAACAAGTTTTAGATTGACTAATAGTTCCTATTACTTTATCGACAACTTATAAACACTGTTCCGGTAGATCAGAGGCAGATTGACAAGTAATTACATAGTGAACATTAACTGTCACAGTAAAAGTGGAGTGGATTCGGAGTACCGAATCCACTCAATAACTTTCGATACTCAATAAGGAGACCTAGTAAGGTCTTCTTATTGAGTATCGAAAGTTATTTACTTTATAACATAGGTTAGTTAATTATTGGTTAGCGAAGTCAAGTAATCAAAGCACACAAAGGTACTGTACAATAAAAAGCCCACAGCAGGCCCACAACTTTTAGACATTAAAATAGTGAAGTATCATATCATACTTTTCTCATGACCCGTGAGGGGACAGGTTAGAATACTTTTCCCCTCTGCCGCTGGGAGAGCCTCGTAAGTGCCGAGTAACCCAGCATATCCTTAGTGGTAGGGGATCTGTTCCCCGACTGGCTTGCGACCACCAGCATGCGGATCCGATCGCCAAGTGTCATAGACACGTTCCGGTCGAGCTGGATGGACCTCTCCCATCCCAATTAATGCCGCGAATCTAGTGGTTTTCCTCTCTCTCACTCCCCACTTTACCTTCGAGAATGCAACGCATCAATTCGCACCAATGTCCATGGGCCATGGTGGCCAATGGACATTTACCATCAGGTGGAGTATCTGCTCGTTTGCACCTTATCTACCATATAAAAAAAATGTATTAAATGATAGAAAATAGGTTATATTATGTTCTACTACTATTCACAAGTTTGAACAACTTTGACTCCGATACTAAAGTTTAGAAAACGAAGCAGTATTGGAAAAGAATACAAATAAAATCCTATTTCTTATCGGTGAAGTAAAGTTTTCTTTTCAATGTGCTCGTAAATTGCGATCGTTTGTGAAGATTTTATAAAATAACTTGGTTTCCGTTAGGTTAATGCTATAACCACAGATTTTGTACACAATAATATTATGAAATAGTGACAAAATATTATGGCACATGACATTTTAAAATTACAGTCTAACGACATGAAGTTCTAAATAAAAATTACACTTCACATATACATAGCAGTTTTTTAATTTAGATCACTTAACTATGACTTGTAGTAGAATTATACATACCTATTGATTTTGAAACTAATTATTATTTTTCAATAACAATATTATTTTTCACCCATGATGGGTGTCTTACTCGGAGGGTCCGTGTCCGATCCTGAGCTCAAACCTCTGTGTGTTTTAAACAATTAAATATCACTTCCTATAACGTTGAAGGAAAACATCGTAAGGAAACCTGCTAACCTGAGAGTTCCCTTAAAGTTCTCAAAGGTGTGTGAAGTCTGCCAACCCGCACTGGACCAGCGTGGTGGACTATGGCCTAACCCCCTCCTCATTCTGAGGAGGAGACCCGGCTCAGTAGTGCGTCATTAATGAGTCGTGATGATGATGATGATTTTTCACCCAATTTTTTTTGGAATTATCCGTTTTCAAAAAATGTATATTACTTTTCGACTGGTCGATGGTGGTATGTTCGAGAGTTTCTAGAACAATTTATTGCAGTCTTATACGCATACGAAAGTAATCAGTATAGAGTTAACGTGCATATAATGCAAGGGTTTTAATATATTAAAACACTGCAAGCTATTTTGATTCATGAAAAATTATTGTATTAGGTACATATTTCCTTGCACGAGTTAATTAATGACGCCTCGTGTTCACTAACAAAGTTTTGAGCCTAGTTTCTTGCTTGCATGAATTTAATTTAATACCTGTGGAGCTTTTCTATTTTAGTATGCTTCAAAAAGGTGTATCTAAATTTATATTTTGTTAAAAAAAGAAATTAGTGTAACAGGAATCCGTTTTGAGTATGTTGATATTTTATTTATTTTCTACAATAAATGTAATTTCGGGAAAAGTTTGGAAGGAGATATTGTTTAACTTGTCAGTTCGGTTGGCTTTGGCACAGAGTTCTGCTCTCATTTTACCAAGTATTATTGTTTCTTCTGATAAATGTTACCTCATAACTGTTTCGATTATTATTACTCTGCCTTCTGTCTAAGTGATTAATCTAAATATAGATAAATTATTTACATAAACAGAAATGTAAATAGTTGACGTACCGCTTCGTAACTTGTCCAGAAAACTAATAAACGTAATTTTTTTTTTAGAATATACATGCTCATCTCGCAAAAACACATATAAAGAACCGTCTTAACAAAATTGATGAAGGAAAAGATCTCGACTGGGCAACTGCTGAGGCTCTAGCCTTTGGTAATAAATCTTATTTTAATATAGACTTATTAAGTGCTCTATAATTGTGTAAAAAAGCGTATGAAAAAATCTACTCTAATCTCAGGGAAGCTAGAAGAATATCAACAAGTCTTCGTAAAATAAGAAATTTTATATTAACTATTTTCTATATCCCAGGGTCTTTATTAATGGAAGGCCGTCACGTTCGCATCAGTGGAGAGGACGTCGGTAGGGGCACTTTCTCTCACAGGCATGTGATGCTCGTCGATCAGGAAAAGGAAACCATTCATATACCCCTCAACCATATTCATGAAGAACAGAAAGGATTCCTTGAGGTAATTAATATAGAAATAAATTTAAATACAACCTTTTACTACGAAAATGTACCATTAGGCTGTTCTAGACCCTACATATTTAAAACAAGTTAGACAGTTTAATCGGATCCGCCATCTAGTGCGATTCGCCATATTGGATTAAAGTCAATTTATTTTATTTTTCGTATTCTTCCCAGCAAACCCTTTGCTCTGAACGTCTGATACCCATATCATGGGCGTGCAGAAAATAGTCCGCCATATTAAATTTAGAATGACATCTTAGCTAACCTTACATTGTCATCTAATCTGTCTTAATTAAGAATCAAAGTATACTGTGCTTTATTCGGTGCAACTATTATAAAATATCAATGTCAATAGTTTGAAATCAAATACTAAATAGTCCAGGAGGAATCGGCGCATGAGTACCGAAAACTATTCCACCTCAATTTTTTTATGCGATCCTCTTCAAATTCTCCAAATCTCAAATTTGGGTACTTTTGACCCATGAAAAATATATTAGAAAAAGAAATAAAATATAAATAATATTTTTTTTTAATTCTTTATACAATAGTTAATAATATAAAAAAAATATTGTTTATACCTGTTTTTTAATTGTTAACTTCGCGCGCTCGTGTTTAAACAATATGGCACGGGGTTGCCCCATGGCAACATGCATTTATATCATCAGTAGGACAATTTGAAGAGGATCGCATAAAAAAATTGAGGTGGAATAGTTTTCGGTACTCATGCGCCGACTCCTCCTGGACTAAAATGTTAATGGCTGAAAAGTGACACTAAGAAGTTTGAAAACTTCTAGTGTTGTTATTAAAGTAGTTTGCAACTTAAACTTGAGACTAACAGGTGTATTCCATTTCAAAGTATTCACTGTGAAATCTATCTTAGACACAATTTATTATTTATTGAAGAATTCTTCTCTACTATCCTTAAGTTACTTTTAAATTAAAGGAAAATCAAAGTTATTCGAATTTACACAGTACAACAATTAAAGTTATACCGTTTATTACATCCCAAAGGTTTTCAGTGGTGTATTTTAATGTAACAATTTAATATTATGCTAATCAATCATAAATTACATACAAAACCGCTATGATTTATTATTTCGTGGTCCTAAAATTTTAATATTTAGGAAATTACTGAATCAATTTTACATGATGCAAGAACCATCTCCCCCTTTAAGATGCAATTAAAAACCTTTTAGTTAATTTTAAATATTTATTTTTAATAAAAAAAAATATAGAAGAACATAATAATATAGTGAAATTTATTGAGAATCTTTAGGACTCTTATTACTCCGTGAGGGGACGGGTTAGAATAAAATTCCTCATCAGCTGTTAGGAGAGCATCTCGTAAGAAGCGTGTAACCTATCTCCCACATTGGTGGTAGGGGATCTATTCCCCGTCTGGGTTGCGACCACCAGCATGCGAACCGACCGACTTGTTCAGGCTCCACTAAAACCGCAGCATGCTTCTGTTCGCTCCCCCTCATCCTTGAGATGGCAACGCATCGGCAAAAAAAAAAAGAAATGCTCTCTAGTTTTGCCGATGTCCATGGGTAACGGTGGCTATTTTCAATAATGTGGACGGTCTGCTCGTTTGTCCCTTATCTTCTTATATATAAAAATGAATCCCTATTTCCCTTGGTCACGGCATCACGCGTCAACGGCTGGACCGATTTCGCTAATTCTTTTTTTGTCGTGTTTCTTAATGTCAGGAGAAGGTTCTTATGGAAGAAAAAATTTAAAAAGTTGCGCGGAAAATTAGCAAATTTAAGAAAACTTAACGACCAACAACTTACATTAGAAAAGTTAATACTTTTCTAATGTAAGCTTCTTTGAACCAATTCGAATTCAATATTCATAGTTAAGACAGGACAACGTCTGTCGGTTCAGCTAGTCTATCATAAAAAATAATTATTGTTTGAACGCAATAAATATTAAAACATTTCTTCGTTCGTTCTTTTCTTTATCTTTCTAGTATAATTGAATATTTCCAGGTTGCAAATTCAATATTATCAGAAGAAGCAGTATTAGGTTTCGAGTACGGCATGGCGTATGATAATCCTGACAATTTAATAATTTGGGAAGCACAGTTTGGAGACTTCTATAATGGAGCTCAAATAGTTGTTGACACTTTAGTTGCTTCAGGAGAAGGTAAGTTTCTAAATAAGTACCAATATTATAAAATTGTAGTATCCTAATATTTAATTTAAAATATGCGCTTTATAAAGTACCAGAGATCTCTTTGGAGATTCATTTAAAATCAATCGGCCAAAAAAAATAGTTTTATAAATAGACAATCCTTGTACCTAATCGAAAATTGTTAGCAACACTGTTTATAAAGTAGTAGTAGCGGGTAGACTATTTTATATTATTACAAGTATACCGACGTGAAGACAATATATAACCTTTAGTGCGATAGATTAGTCTCAGTCTCTGTGGTGTTTTCGTGCAGTGAACATGGAAGTTAGTGGTATAGTTGCGTGATTAAGGTTACCCTTCTCAAGGTCCACGTAAGTTTACTTTATTATCTATTGTCGTTAGCGAGGTCGAGTGGTGGAGGTGAGAGTTAATATATTATGAAAGAGCTCTTTAAACCTGCTCCTGGGTCTCAAGCCCCAGGCACAGCTCCCCTCAATCTAAATTGCATGTCTATACGTATTGCTGTACAGTAATGGGTATCATATCTCTCTCATATACGTTCTGGAAACAAACTCACTTTTGTAAAAATAAAAAAAGACATCAGAAAATCCAAAAACTAAGTAAGATTACGACTGTATTAATATTATAAATTGAAGTTATTGTTTGTTTTTTTTGTTTGTTCGGTTGAACGCGCTATCCTCAGGAGCTAATTGATCGAATTGAAAAATTCTATTAGTGTTCAGAATATATCATCGTCACGCTGTGCCCCATAGGAGAGCATCAATGAAAAATGTTTCAAAGTCGAGGAAAAATTATTCCTATACTTTTGAGAAATTCCGTTGCGTGCGCTGCGTAAATGACGTTAAACCAAAGACTTTCTGCTCCTTTAGAAATTTATTATAGGTGCCTAATCCCCATTCTCTCCTATCCTTTCTCCCTCTCTTATGTGACGCAGACAAGTCGCGCGCATCGATAAACTATTAAATTAATCAGATATTAATTAAATCTGTTCTGTAAGAATTCCCTAAATACCTGAAATTTATGCAGATAACAGTTTACACACTTTTTAATATAATCTTTGTACTAATAGGTACAGATCGACTACAAAAATATTTCAAGATATAAGCTATTTTAACCTATCATATATTTAATATAATTGACAAAATCAAGGCCACATAAAATAACATGGAGTTTTGAATACAGATTCATTAAAGTAAAACACGTAACAAAATTTACAATGCAAAGTTGCCTCGGTCCTTAATAAAATAATCCTTCATTTGGGTATATTATGTAAATATTGGTTTTCTCTTAATTAATAAGACTAGTATTACAAATTAGATTTTCGTTGTACTTGATTTATATGTTTATTTGAAACCAAAATTAAGTAAAAGCTTGTAAGCCTTTCTTTACTAATTGATAAAGATACAGCTAAAGGAATGAATTTTCTACTTTCATTTATTGAAGTTCTGAGCAACGAATTGCAAGATATCTATGACAGGTCCACGGGTCGGATTCATCTTAGTGTATGGTGTTTGATTGTTTAATTCAATAATAACTAGATAGTATAACAGTCTTCAGTAAGAAATTTCTTTTCTTGGGCGTCAACAAATAGGTAGACGGGGATCCGCGTAGTTTAAAAAATAATCAAATGTCTAGAAAGGTAATAATTAGGTGTCTATCAAATTCTTTCGTTTTTGTTACCCTGATTGCTTAATAATTCCAGTGTAAACAGTCTTCAATTAGAAATTAATTTTACAAATTATTCGTGGACAGTATTACAAATGATTTGTAGATGAAGTATTAACATACTCTAACAATGGAGGAGGAGCAGATATGTGATATAATAATTTAATAAATGATATAATATATATTTTTTTTTAAGTGGTTTATTCATGGATAGCAGTAAGATTAAATTTTTTTTTCTGCCGCTAACTAGAACCTATAGGCTTAGTGTCTTATGTTTGCTTTTCTTGTTTTCTTAATTATTATTATTTACTTTTATTTTATATTATGCAAATCAAACTGTACAGAATAAAAGAATTTTAAATCTTTGGCAGATTTTTTTTTCTATTCATATTTGGTTCTATGATATCCTCTTATTTTGTTGCTAATAATGAGTGTTAAGAATATGTACCTAATTGTTACTTTTCACTTTAATATTAATTTATACATCTTATATGTGAGTTACCCTGGGGTCACCTCTGAAAATCAGCGTTGTGGTATCGTACCGCAACATAATGCTGAGAGGTGTACCTATTGGTCACATCACATGTTTTTACATTTTTCTTTAGCCTAAGTAAGAATTGTATTGTAAGTTACCTTTTTTTTATGTAAAAATATGTGATTGAGTAATAAAAAATATTCTAGTGAAATGGGTGCGCAGTAACGGCCTGGTGATGTTATTACCTCACGGATACGATGGAGCAGCATCAGAACATTCCTCATGCAGGATAGAGAGATTCCTCCAATTAACTGATAGTTATGAAACTACACCCGATTCGGAAGCTGTCTGTATGCATGTTGTGAATCCTACTACACCAGCTCAGTACTTTCATTTGTTAAGAAGACAGGTAAATAGAGTTTTCAGGATGTTTATTATTATGACATAGTACCTAAATATTTACAAGATTTTTTCTAGATTTTACTAGTAATTATTATAAACGGATTTAAAAAGATCAAGCGATAAGAATATAATGATTATGTGGCATTCAGAGACTGATCTGACCTGCTTAGGTACTTTATCAGTAAACTAGCCGATCCGCTTTCGCTCGCTGACACAATCACTTCATGTTTTTCTAATTTATTTATAGATGGTACGCAACTACAGGAAACCGTTAATAGTTGCCTCTCCAAAGATACTACTGCGGCTAGCCGACGCTGTTTCTCCTTTATCGGACTTTGCACCGGGAACACATTTCAAAACCGTTATTGGTAATTATTTATAACTTTATATAATAATAATAATAAAACTTATTGAAACTTTAAATATTAAATGGTAGCGTGATTTAAAATATTTCTGGCACCATCCATCATTCATCAAATGAAACTCAATTACTATTTATTATAATATTAATAGTCCTTGTTGGTTATTACAAGTGTTATTTTTTATACATAAGGGCCGCAGCTAGTAATAGATAATGGACTTTTGAGCAAGACCAATAAGTAAACATCATCAAAAAGTACTAAATCGAATTCTAATATTAGTTATTACCAATTCTCTTTTTAGGTGACCCCCTAGCAGATCCACTAAAAGTAAAACGTATTATATTCGTGAGTGGTAAGCATTATTATGAACTGCATAAGGAGCGTGTGAAAGCCAAAATAGATGACGTTGCCATTGTAAGGGTCGAGTCCTTAGCACCCTTCCCCTTACAAGCTATACAGAACGAAGTCAACAAGTACAAAAATGCCAGACGTGAGTAAAACACACATGCATATTTGTCTATACTAATATATAAGTCGAAGACTAATCAAAAAGGATATAGATGGATGGCCTATCTCAAAAGCTATACGGGCGCAACACGGTCAGGATATAACTAAACATTACGATCTTGTTACTATTCTCACATGAACTATTATGGCAGGAACCCAAGCAGTGCCTTGGACTTGTGACCAAGGTGTAGGCTTAAGGAATTCCTTTAAGTGATCACAACACTCGCCGCCACTGCTTAGATTCGCCGTCTAAACCTAAGATTAGACCTAACCTAACCTAACACACCTCCGTGTTAGGTTAGCCTTGTGTTAGGTGAGGTTTATGTTATAGTCTAATCTTAGGTTTAAACGGTGAAACTAAGCAGTGGAGGCGAGTGTACCTTAGGTTAAAACACCGAACCTGGAGGCCATTCAACATATTTCTAGAATTTTTAACTCCTCCAAAAAACTACTTTGAACCCACGACTTATCGATCGTAAATCCAACGCTTTTACCACTAACCTACTGACGTTTAAAATTGTAGAGTTGCCGTTTATAAGGTTTGCAAGTAAGGCGTGATTTCAGGAATTACTAATAGTTGCTTGATCCGTTCCCTTCACTAAATTGAAAGATCTTTAAATAAGAATAACTTATTCTGACGCCTGATTTAAATTAAATATTAGTCTATATAAAAGAGGAGGAGGAGGACAGCATCTGTTATTGGTATTGATTGATTTAAGTTAACGACAAAAGTGCAGTATTTGTAAAACAACATCTAAATACAAAACCGAACAGAAAGTTCTAAATATGATAATTTATTTTATTCACAGCTCATACATATTAATATACGGTGAAAGTCCTAAAGTTGTTATGTAGTTTCCTCTCGCTAATACAGAGGGTCTTTGGAGATCAAGTTATCGCTTCCCACACGTGCTTGTATAACTAATATTTTCCTCTGTATATTAAACAAACATACTTTGGATTAGTTTTTGCTGGTAATGGTTATTGTAAACACTCAATGCTGGTAAATATTTGTCTAAATTGATTACGCAGCTATAGCTAATTAATAAATTACTATAATTATTATAGGTAAGGTAGAAGATAGAGAATAAATATTTACAGTAATTTTAAATAATACTAGCCTACGTGCGTGACTTCTTCTGCGTAATACTTCGCTCCTATTGGTCCTAGCGTGATGTTATATACTCTATAGCGTTTCTCGATAAATGATCTATCCAACAATAAAATAAATTTTCAATTCGAACCACTAGTTTCTGAGATTAGCGCATTCAACCAAACAAACTCATCAGCCATATAATATTTCATCACGACCCTTCAATGGCCCACTGCTGGGCCGGATCTCCTCCTCAGAATGAGGAGGGTATTAGGCCATAGTCCACCACGCTGGCCCAGTGCGGGTTGGCAGACTTCACACACCTTTGAGAACTTTTAGGGAACTCTCAGGAGTGCAGGTTTCCTCACGATGTTTTCCTTCACCGTTAAAGCAAGTTATATTTAATTGCTTAAAACACACATAACTCAGAGTCAGAGGTGTGTGCCCAGGATCGAACTCGGGACCTGCCAAGTAAGACTTAAAGTCTCAACCACTGGGCTGGGGTTTTTTTTTATAATATTTATATAGATATATTTTTATTTATAACATACATAGCGCTTCTTCGACGAAAACAACTATAAGTTTATAAATGGTTTTGCATTGAGTGAATTATCAAAAATATCACAATTTTATAAAAAATCTCTAAAAGTCACAATACTGGTGATTACCATAAATTCACTGGTCGCTGTTATTTCCTGATTCTCATTCCCATTTCCGACGCTGCACTGATTCACATCTCGCAAATCCGATTTTATTCGTCTCTTAATATCCTTTTACATTAATGTAAAATGTAATATATAATGTAACTTATTAAATGTCTGTACATAGAAGACATTTAAGAAAACTTAATGTGAGGGTCTCTATAATACCAAAAGAGACCGAAAATACTTCACGAAATTGAATATGATTAGTTGAACTTAATTTTGTTTAAATAGGACCTCAGAAAAAGTGATTAACATCCAATTATATTTCAGCCCAACGAAGGTAGACAGGCTCGGTTGGTTTAAGTTTAAATATTTAGCCACCTTTACTCTAAAATACATTGAATAAAGTTTTATCAATTATTAAATCTTTCACGCGATTGCTCTACTGTTAAGAAAACCTTTGACTATTCAATCTGTTTATTTCGAACGATATTTTCTAACGTTCATTACGTCATGAACTGGAAAATTAATTGGAAGCTCTAAATATGCACTAATTAATCGTAAATGTTCTTAATTCGCCTAATTAAAGTACCTTTCATATTAGATTATAACTGTAATAAGGAAATGTGAGATAATAATTATCTTAATTAGTTGCCATTAAATATAATCTGAAATCGCTTTCTTTTTAGATCCTCTTGATTGGTGTTAGGTTTGATTTTGTAAGATCAGCCTAAATTTGATTGGAAAGCGTTGTTCTATTTCGAATATACTATTGATAATAATCTCTACGTTTGATAGGTCACTTGCCAGGAAGATTTATATAGATAAGTAGTGTTTGTTATTTAAAGATCTAGACTAACCCCCGAAATTAATTACTAATTTCATGCCAAAATCTTTAGTTAAAAATGTATTCCAAATTCAAATTAGTGGATTTAAAATTAGAATTTGAATTCTATTTTCAATCTGTAATCCAAAGATTTTAAATTGAGTTTGGTTATTAATTTCGCCTGTAAGTCTCTCTCTCTCCCTCATGGCTGAGGTCAACGACGGATGTGGATGGTATACACCTAGTTTGGATTATCTACTTCCACTGGTGCCTGTTCATCGTGTCTCTGGCGACCGAGCAAAACTTAATTGAAGATGGGCCTCTCATTTGATCGCTCCATCTGGTTGGGGAACTTCCCCGGAATCGTTTTTGCTCCGTGTTTCCAGCAACGATCAGTTTTTCAAGGCTCTCATCACCCCTTCTCATTGTTTGGCCAAAGTATGATAATATACGCTGCAGACAGGTCGTGGAGAGGCGGGTTTGAACGTGAAACTGCAAGAGGATCAATGCATTGGTGCGCTTGGCAGTCGAGGATATCCTCAGCATGCGCCTCCAGCACCACATCTCGAATGCATCAATCCTCTGCCTTTCTCTGGCTCGTATCGTCCATGTTTCTACACCGTACAGGAATATGGAGAATATTACAGCGCGTATTAAGTCGCGTATTAAGAGCGCGCTGTAAGCCTAGGGTTAGGCTATAGCGTATTAAGTTATTAGAGCATTTCAAGTTATCTACGAACCTTTACATTTTTGATTAAATTTACATATACAGTATTTATTTACATCGATCGATCGAATCGTTCGAATTGAAATTGATCGGGAGGAGGAGGATGAATAATATTAATGGTTTACGAACGCATATACGAGTATGTAAGTGAAAATTAAGTAGATAACCCGTCGTCACTTATCCCTGACTTCATTCCTGTTGTGTATAGTACTTGCTTGGAAATATTCAAACATTACTACAAATGATTCAAAAACCTAAAACAAGGTTTTTTAGAACTTGTAATAGCTAGCAATTCTCCTACGTTCCCATGAAGTGATGGACAAACAATGAATTCACACTTCTCAAGCATCTCCCAAGTGTCTTTTACGTTAGACAATGGACAAGGAATGTTTATTTCGTCCTTCTAAAGATATTACACGTCTTAATAATGTAAAGGAACAGACATGAAATTTTAATTATTCCATTAGTTCTGTTCGTCGACGTCGACCGCTGTCATTTCCACATTTTCATTTTCGCAATAGCGAAGACGTGCAGTATGAGATTCTATTCACGTTTCCATTAGCTTTTAATATCTTTCTGTTTGAAAATTGTAATTTCCATTTATATTTTGACAAACATCCTAATGACTTTTGGTTTAGGACTACTATCATACGAATGTGATGTCTGAATCATTTAAGTCATCTCTAAAACTTTTGGATTTACTTTGATTTTATAAGGGTTGGAAAATCTACAAAGTTATTGAAATCTAAGTAGTATTGTAGAATAAAAATATTCTTAATAAGACAATCTTCAATTTAATTCGTATTAATTGTATTCAAACAATATTATAACGCCATCTAGCAAAATTTTAAATTCTCGCTCTAATTTTAAGGTATCAATTTGCCGATAGCAGCTAATATTAAAAGTGAAGTGTTAATTTCTGTGTAAAATTTTATTTTAAAACAGCTATTTTAGACATAGAATATATAATAAATTAAAAATAATATCATACCTAAATAAAAAAAATTATTCAAATCGTTGGAGCCATTTCATAGATCAAGAATTGCTTGCAAAATTAGTTATGTAGGGCTGTTCGTCATGATAACGTGAATATATATTAATATAATATCCTCATTGCAAAGTTTTATTTGAATATTATCTCAGCAATATAATTAATTTTAAAAACTTTTAATGATATCTAATTAGACACTTAGCTGAGCCTTAATTTCCGCACTCCTGCAATATTCCGCTGCGCAGAACTTTCGTATTTCAATGACGTTTTCTATTTACTTCTGTCCTTATTTATTATATTTATTACTCTTTGTTTTAGTTAAGTAATATGTTTGTAACTATCTAGATTAAAAATTCAAGTGCAGAATTTATCTCAAACGCCAAATAATAAAAACTGCTGCACAAATGCAGAATCATTTTTTTAATAAAGATCACTAGCAGTATGGATCGTAAACTTCTAGTATTCCTTAACCCCTCCAAACTAAGCTAAAATGCGTGTAAGAGTGGCCACGTCCACGGCCACGTCAATAGTCCAATGACTGGTATTTGTACCCCGACCATCGATCGTGGATCCAACGCCTGAACTAGTGACGCTTAAATTTATTATATTTTTGTCAGGACAGGACAGAAAAGTTTAAAAGAAAGATTTTTTTTTGGAAAATTAAAGTACGGTATAAAATTAAATTAACGAAACGGCGTATGGAAATCTCAATTAATACTCTTTATTTAACATTAAGGAAAAGCGAGGTTTTTGCAATATTACTTACTCGTAGTTTTGTAATATTAGGGGAGAGCCATCGCTTCACTTTTCATTTAAAATAATAAGAAAATCCCAACACACTAATCAGGTCTAAATTTTTTTCGTGTTCAGCTATATATTTTTGGAACTACCATTGTGCTTCAATTCGTCACTAGTTTTGTATTTAAATTGTAGAGCAACCTTTGACATGTTTGTTCTGTTTTAAATTGTTTCCAATAGATATGTTTTTTTAACAACCTAAAATGGAAAATTTATACACGTGCATAGAAACGACAACAGTCGTAATTAATATTAAATCTTAATTGATTTACTCTTGAGAAACACAGATATCAGTTATTTCAATTTTAGGCTCCGTTTCCACCAGAGATGAGCGAAGATAGAAACGCTTCATTTACTCTAACGTCGCTCTGAGTCAAATCAAATGATTCTTATTGGTTCTGAACTTCTTATAAACAAGTTACACATCCTGGTAGAACCGCAGCTTTACTGATCTTACTAATTACTTGGCATAAAAAATTTGAATAAAAAGTTTACGATTTTCTAAAGTCATCGGCTTGAAATTGTAACTATTAATTATCATTTAAATTATATAACACATATTTTCGGTTTTTAGAATTCATATGGAGTCAAGAAGAACACAAAAATATGGGTGCCTGGACCTTCGTTAAACCACGGTTTGAGAATCTTGTAGGCAAAAAGGTAAAAAATCTCTCTAATCCTAAATTCTGTTTAAATACACAGTATAAACTTTAGGTAGCAACATTTTGGGGACTAATGAGTGGTTCGAGTAAGGCGATCAGAGGTCATGTAAATGATCGGTTTTTAAACAAGTTATATTAAACGTCGATAGATTAAATGTGAAAGTATTGAAGATTTTACGGAAACGACGGTGACGGCGTTTTTATTTTGCAATCCTTTTTCTTCGTTGGAAGTTTATGAATTGTCCAACATTTAAGAAAGTACTCAAATCAATGTTACCAATATCATACACAACAGGATGCTCAACTCAAATTAGTGTTGCCAGCATATTCTAGAATTGATCGATTCTGGAGCGACCGATTCCGTTTTCCATTTAAATCGCCTTCTTTTATCTGCTATTTACAACAAAGTAATCTAAATCTAATAATTTAGAAGGTTTTAAATATATTCAACTGTAATATAACTTGCACTCTAACTTATATAGTCTTTTTATCAGCTCTGAAATAGGTCACACTTTTTCGATTAAATTCAAACGAACATTCGTTTTTATTTGCTTTTTCAAAAGTCTGTATGCAATATTTGGGATTCTTTCATACATTTTTATTCGAAAACCACAAAGCCTGCTGAGCTATTCCGTGCCAAAAAAGTACTGAATCCGTTCATTCGACATTTTCATAAAGATTCTTTTTCTCTTTACGTTTAAAACAGATATGTATATGTGCTGAAAACTGTTTCACTGTTTAAATACCAATTTTTTTTTATAGTATTAAATTTTTTTAGGGAATTAAAAGAGATTCTATTCAGTCTTCTCTTCACATATTGCTTAAAAGGAATCAAAAGGTTACCTTGCTATAATCCGCGGCAATCTGAACAACCAGACTCGTATGGTACATCCCAGAAGAGCACACTGCCCACATACAAGTGAGACGCGCGAACCCGAACCAAGACCACCACACAAGTAGGTAGCTCGACGATCTAACAACCAGACTCGTACGGCACAATCCGGAAGAGCACACCGAAGAGGAGGTGTTGACTCCTCCTGAAGATGCTTCGGTTACGGATCGAAACGTACGTCGAATGTCGATCGCGATCTACTTGTGTGGTGTGTACTACGCCTGATTCAATTCAATACATATTGCTTAATAAAAAAAATCTTGTCACAACGTTTATGCTGTGCTGATCTCAGATTTTTTTTACAATGAACGAAGATTTTGATGTTCACACTGTATAGGTATAATTTGGTCCAATTTGAGAGATAGGATAGGTTTTATCGAGTAATGACCTCAATATTTTATACTTACAAATTAAATGTGGAAAGAGGTCATTAAATTTAAGTAAACTTTGTATAATTCAGTACGTTTCTAAAATTTATTAATACTAAGTTGAGAAACATCCAATTGTTAATTATGATGTTGGCAACACTAATTTGACTAGCATTCTGTTAGTTATGATGTCGGCAAAATAAATCTGAGTAACATTTCATTTTAGAAGTTGGCACAAACTGAATATAATTCGGTTGTACCAACCTAAAGATAAAAGCTAACGAAATAAATACGTCGCCATGACAGAAATATTACGTCGCGAGTATTCTAGCAGTATCGCTGAAGTTCGAGACTAAAGTATAACCCCCCAAGAAGATATTCTAGTCAAGCCGTCATATTGTTAGTCAGCGTATAGACTACAACTCTTTTTTTAATTATCACAACGTATTGCGCCTTGTTGTGTAGTCCTGTTCTGTTTTACCTCTTTAAATATAATTTATAAATATAATTGTTTATAATATTGTATTTGTTTTCAGTTGGTGTACGCCGGTCGCAGTGAAGCCGCAACTCCCGCTGTGGGTACATCAAAGTTACATCGACTCGAAGTAGAACATATATTAAGAGAACCGTTATATAATATTAAATAAGTAAAAAGTTATGTTATTACAAGAATACATTAATAACTCGTCCAACATTGGAACTCTGAATCAACTCTTACAATGTTTTCTTAATGTATAAACTCTATTAAGAGTGACAAGTTAAGTATTTTTGTAAAAAACTACAATACGTGTTGTGAATGTGATATGTTATTAAAATATTGTTCAGCAAATTTTTATTTCATTGAAGTCGTCATCGGATGTCCAGAAATACTGAATTACCTTCTGAATGTCCTTATAATACTGAATTACCAAATTTAAAATATAATAAAGGTAGAATAAGAATCAAAACCTTACCTTCAAAAAATTGAATTTTGCAAGTAACAACTGTTTTTAAACTATAAAATTTATATATCTATATTTGTCGTATGTAATCATAAAAGCTATTAAATATACAAAAATCTTCCCAAGATCCACGATCATGGTTAAATTTATATGCAATTTTCAACTTTAAATTGAAAGCAATAATCTTCTTATAAATAAAACTCGAGTCACAATGTTAGTTACCATACTCCTCCGAAACGGCTCGACCGATGTTTATGAAATTTTGTGTGCATATCGTGTAGGTCTGAGAATAGGTCAACATCTATTTTTTATACCCCTAAGTGATAAGAGTGCCCCACGGTGGCAAAACAACGTTTGCTGGGTCACCTAGTATTAGTGAAAACTCACTTAAAATAATGATTTTTTCAATCATCACTTAAATGTAAAATGTTCAAAAATTGAAAATACTTTAATTGTGATTTAATTTGTATGGGATCAAATGGCAACTATACCAAATCAAACTAAAAAAATCACGTAAATCGGATCATAAATCTCAGCGTAACCAGTGTACATACATAAAATTAATACCAATCGAACCTGCTCCTTTTTAAAGTCGATTATACGAATACGATACGAAACTAAAATCGAAGTCTTTCGCTTAAAACTTAGCTCAAACAAGAAAAAAAAATCATTACTAATGAAAAAAAAATATTAAGATTAATCTATACTAACTAAATCTATAGATAAAAAGGAACAAACAACTTGAATATGTATAATCGATACACTGTAGCAACAGTAACTACATAACGTTATCGCAATGGCTGGTAAAGGCAAAGGCAAGAAAAAGGAAAAGAAAGATAAGGAGGAAGGAGGTGACAAGAAGAAGTCCAAAAAGGGGGGAGGTAGAGCCAAGAAGGGGAAAGCTAAGGGGAGATGTAACGTGGACATGTTGACGGAATCTGCAATGGATAATGTTTACTACGCATGTCATAATGTTCAGGAGTTGTTACAAGCGAGAGGATTCCACCCACCAGATTTTAATAAGAAGAAAAAGAAAGGAAAACGATAATACAATTGTTGGCAAAGTTAATTTAGTTTCAAGAACTGTTTCTCGTTTAAAAAAATGTGATCTAATTTCTTGAGAATAATTTCATATTCGTGACTATTCAATTTTGTTTAAATTTATAGCTTGTTATCAAAATAATAATTATAATAATTGAATTAAATTTGTATTAATTCTATCTTATCTGTGTGTGTGTAACCTCTCAATGGCTATTTCCTCATCAAATTTTATTAGATTTGGATTCCTTTATTATTTCTGTCTACAAACTTTCTGAAGCAAAGTAAGCTACTTATTATTTATGCTTTTATATAAATAAAGTTCGTGTTACAATCACTATTTTTAAACTGCTTTTTAGATTACGCTTAGTAATGAATTTAGCCCTTAACAATCTTACAGTTAAGACAAGCTTATAAGCACAAGCAATAAGTAGCAGCTGTGTCTGACTGAAGTAAATTATTACAACTGTTACTAAACAACTGCTTTCCCAAAACTTAAAGCATTAAAGTTATTTAAACTAATACACATCGCTACTCGCACTTGACTTATAAAAAGCAGTTCAGATAATCATAACCTTATATATATGTCCGAGGCGTGAGCTAGGTTTAGGTTAGTCTAAGGTTAGGTTAGCCTTGTGTTAGGTTAGGTTAATGTTAGTCTAATTAGGTTTAGACAGTGAAACTAAGCAGTGGAGGCGAGTGTTGTGATCACTTAAAGGATGTCCTTAAGCCTACACCTTAGTCACAAGTCCAAGGCACTGCTTGGGTTCCTGTCATAATAGTTCATGTGAGAATAGTACGAGATCGTAACGTTTAGTTATATTCTGACCGTGGTGCGCCCGTAGCTTATATTATAGGCCATCCGTTGGGCACATACGATGAAAGGTTGTATATCCATTCAATTTTCTAGTTTCCGACATATATATAAGTGTACTTTAAGTTAGCAATACCGTTGATAAATCTATATTCGGGAGTAGTACTAATTATGTTATTCAAAAACTGTATATAACTTCCGAATAGATAGATAGATTAGCCAGTTGTCAAACGGAGCTCGCCTTGTGACGATTATGGCTGTTACTGTGCCATTTCGGTCCCATGTAGATGACATTTATTGCGCTAAAATCTGAGTATAAAGATAAATTTAATGTTGGAATTTTAAATATCAAATATATATGCTATAAATATTAAAACACTTTTTGATAAAAAACCTTATTATAAACACATCATGATCTGTGGTCATATTTATCTATTTTCGAAATATGTCATATTTATAACATTCACTTTAAATTTTTTAGTTCAAAATATAAAAATGCAATTAAATACAAAATTTTTAGTAAATAAATTAAATATGGATATAATATCCAAATAAAACTACCATAATGTGTCCGAAAATCATAAATTCTGATTTCGTATATCTTGGACGGTAAGTTTCATTCATAAAATCTATTACTGGATCTATTCACTTTAAGACAAGTAATTTTTATTTTAAAATTGATTTTAGTAAGGATTTTTGAAGATCTCTCATTTTTTCTAGTAATAAATATAGCCTATGTTTCTCAGTGGTAACGTAGCTTTCTAGCGGCAAAAAAAGCCTAAGTTTTAAGTTTATTTTTTGCATACAAAAATACAAATCTTTCCTCTTTATAATATTAGTGTAGAAAACAATTTACAAAAGGTAACTATAACTTAGAATTTGGTAATAGAAACTAACGTGGTAAACCAGCCATTTTTAAGGATTTTAAACGGCAAACTTAAGTAAAACTACATTACAAAAACATTATGTGAGTGTTTACCGTTTAAAATTCTTAAAAATATGGTAATATTTAAAAAAAAAGTGATCTTATATAAGCACATTTTTTGCATTTGTCGACCCCCTTGCCCCCCATATCACCAAAGCTAAGCAAAACCCGGATCGAGTTTTGCCTCACCCGTGCTTACATAAACATTAATGCATGCATTTTTCTCGCCCCTCATTCTGAGCAGGAATATTCTCGATGTGCGTGTTTACTTTTAATCGCTGACTTCCATGCAGACCCTCATGTCATCAAAAATAAGCAAGAACCCCATTCCCCCCTATTAAACTATTACTATTTAAACACTAGGTAACCTGCCTTCGTTTCTTAAGAAAAAATAAATTTATTCCACCAACACCATCTGGTGACGAGTTACATCAAAGATTAACAACCTTTAGACAGACCAACATTCACGTTAATATAATATATAGATACTTAAAACAGATGGATTTAATATCCTTTATACTTGTATAACAAATATTAACCATGGTTTCAAATTAATCAAAGTTGGGAGGAGTATCCATTATGAGGAAAATCATTAAATTTTAATTAAAGTGGAGTACTTTGTATTGCGAAAAGTGATTTCAATTAGCAACTCTGATTCATTAAAATTCACTACGAACTTGATACGAGCTTTTAATAAACGAAAACAGATACAGTTAAGAGAAATAATCGCTGTAACTATGATATAATTTTAATATTAATTTTATTAATATGCTGACCTGGCAAACTTTTTTTTGCCATAAAAATTTGGGGTGGGCCACCCTTATCACTTAGGGGGATGAAAAATAGATAGTGGCCGATTCTCAGACCTACTGAATATGCATATAAATTTTCATAAAAATCGGTCGAGCCGTTTCGGAGGAGTAAGATAACTAACATTGTGACACGAGAATTTTATAATCTTAAATGAATTATCTTCTATACTCTATTATAGAATACTACGGCCAATAATTAATTTTTCAACTCTTCTACTCTTGATATTTAAATAGCTTTTTGCCTTAAAAGTAATTTATGCAATCATAGAAATAGATAGATAAAATTTAATAACGTTTGCTATTCTATTACTTTTTCATCGTATATGTCGGAAATTCAAAATGCTAGAGGAGAGGATATTTACAATCTTTTATAAGCATCGTATGCGCACAATGGTTGGTTTATCTGAAAAACTACGGGTGCAATAGCATTAATCTAAACTAAGTTCATATAATTTTACTTTCCGTCCGTCCGTCCGTTTCGTCTATCTTGAACTATCAGGAGGTGTAGATTTTAACGAAGTGACATTTTCATGTAATTTTTGTAATAGGTTATTATCGTTTTCTTTTTACCCGACTACGGCGAAGCCAAAAGGAAGGGTTATGATTTTGGCAGTCTATGTATGTATGTATCTATGTATGTATGTATGTTTGTTGTATGTTCCACCCTAGCGCCTAAACTACTGAACCAATTTTCATGAATGAGGTGTCAATAGATTCGTAATAATGTCGCGGGTGACATAGGCTATAGGAGATATTTATAACGTGTTTGATATTAAAAGAAAGGTCTTGGCGAACACATTACAAATATGTATATATATTTTATTGTTTCAGTCAAAATGTATGTTTAAAATGCGGTCGTATAGTTCTTGCGGTCCTGTCGTTGCAGTTATTTAAGCAAATAAAAACCAACATTACGTTACAACATGAGATTATAAAAGTTATTTCGATAGGGAAACGGAAAACTATTTAATAAAAAAATAAAGTTTAAAAAAGTATAACCCGACTACGTAAAAAAATGTCTGTTTCATGGTAGTGTTCCTCTAATCATATATATAATCATAGTAGGTACACATGGGTGCGACCACGGTTCTACCTTGACCATTTTTATACCGATGCATTTCTGAGTTTCTATCGGAATTATTTTTTTTGTTACGTCCTTTTTAGACCACTTTTTTATGTAGTCGGGTTGTAGTTGTTAAACTTTATTTTTTTGTGTATAATTATACGCGCAGATCCATACCTCTCCGAAGCTTGTATTAAACAACTTTAGCATGATAAAACACCTCATATGTAATTATGCTCTCCTATTATTTGCAGATGCATTTTAATTTAAAATGATTTTGTTATTAAATTAATTAAACCTTCCGAGATATTCATCCTAGCGACCCGCCTCGGCTTCGCACAGTTTGTCTACTATATTATGCATTTAATATACATATAAACCTTCCTCTTAAATCACTCCATCTATCAAAAACCCCATCAAAATCCGTTGCTTAGTTTTAAAGACTTTGTTTTATGTAGTGATAGACTTAACTTTAGCTAACTATGTGTAATACTTAGGTGAAGCTCACCGACTCATTTAAATGAACTTTTAAAATGCACATTGCCTATCCAACTCCATATTTCTCCTATAGATAGTTTGTAAATAATCCTCAATATTTGAACACCTCAAAGATAATACTGACTTTATTAAGAAACTTAATGAAAAACGGCGGGCGGAAAATTCAATCTACAATAAGATCAATATGTTCATAGATCTAGACTTCTTCGGAGTATTATTTTCGGATATTAAATTCTAGGACGATCGCGATTACTATTCAAATGAAAAGTATTTTATATTATTCGAGATGAATTTTTCAGGCAATTCACACGGGTCAATGACTTTTACATTACCCTATATAACCTTGGGGGAATTTTATAACTTAGTTGTTTTTATCCAAAAGGACAATGGCTTTATATGAATCAGTTATTTACAAAACAAACTTCGGAAAACACAATTACGTCTTATGTCATTGGAGTTGAGTAAAGTGGAAATAATCCAGCATGCGCTGTCTATGGGTTTTTAATGGTCGCGACATCCCATTATGATCGTAGCTGTGTTTATGACTTTATAAATTAATTCAAATATAATTTCATAAGATGCAATTACAATACTATAAAAAAAATAATCAATAAAATCTTTTATGTTTTCTAGTCTCCTAATAATTTTCATACTAATTTTCGTTAGATTCTAAAATCTCATCATGGTCATACCAGCCGTCGGCATAGATCTTGGAACCACTTACTCCTGCGTTGGAGTCTTCCAACATGGAAAGGTTGAAATCATAGCCAATGACCAGGGAAACAGAACAACACCTTCATATGTCGCCTTCAATGATACTGAGAGAATAATTGGAGATGCGGCAAAAAATCAGGTATTCCGGGGGTTTAAAAGAAAATGAGAAAATTCTAGATTTTTCAGAACTAATTCTGTAGGTTTTATAAAGTAGTTACTTATTTCAGTATGTATATATTTAAATAAACATGCCAACGAAATAACTATTTAACATTTTACATCATTTAAATTCAGTGATCGCTTTATTTTAGATAGCAATGAACCCGAAAAACACTGTATTTGATGCAAAACGTTTAATCGGACGACGGTACGATGACCCGAAAATTCAACAAGACATTAAACATTGGCCTTTTGAAGTTATATCTGAAATTGGTAAGCCAAAAATAATAGTGGAATATAAAAAAGAAAAACGAAGATTTACACCAGAAGAGATATCTTCTATGGTTTTGACAAAAATGAAAGAAATTGCTGAAACATATCTTGGCGGTATTGTGAAGGATGCTGTAGTTACAGTTCCTGCGTATTTTAATGATGCGCAACGACAAGCAACAAAGGATGCTGGTGCGATTGCGGCGCTAAATGTATTGAGGATTATAAATGAACCAACCGCCGCTGCACTCGCATATGGACTAGACAGAGATTTGAAAGGTGAAAAGAATGTTCTTATATTCGATCTAGGCGGCGGAACATTTGATGTCTCCATACTACAAATATCAGAAGGATCACTCTTTGAAGTCAGATCAACTGCAGGCGATACTCATTTAGGAGGCGAAGATTTCGATTCTCGAATGGTAGATCACTTCAGTCAAGAGTTTGAAAAAAAATACAAGAAAGATATTAAAAGTAATCCAAAAGCTCTGAGGCGTCTACGTACTACATGTGAGAGAGCTAAACGTACTTTGTCTTCAAGTACAGAAGCTAGCTTAGAAGTGGATGCTCTACATGATGGGATAGATTTTTATTCTAAAATAACAAGAGCACGTTTTGAAGAACTGTGTTCTGATTTATTTCGTCAGACACTTGGACCTGTTGAGAGAGCGCTAAAGGATGCAGGTTTAAATACAAGAGAAATACACGATGTGGTTATGGTCGGTGGTTCCACTAGAATTCCTAAAATTCAAAGACTTTTACAGGTATTATTATAATTAAAAATTAATATGACGTCTGTTATGCATTAAATTTACTAAGGTAGGCATGTATGCAAAATATTTCTGCAGGATTTCTTCAGTGGTAAAATTTTGAACCTATCTATTAATCCTGACGAAGCAGTAGCGTATGGAGCAGCAGTACAGGCGGCAATTCTAACAGGATCCACAGACACTCGTCTAAAGGGTGTTTTACTCGTAGATGTGACGCCACTGTCTCTTGGGATAGAGACCGCTGGTGGCCTAATGACGAAGCTGGTCGAAAGAAATACAAGGATACCGATCGCACAAAAGAAAATCTTTACCACTTATGCTGATAATCAACCTGCAGTCACCATACAGGTAAATAAGTTTTTTGTTTACGAGGTAGGTATATGGAATCGGAAATTTAAAGAATATTATATATTATAATTTTCTTTTAAGATATACGAAGGAGAACGAGTTATGACAAAGGATAACAACTTGCTCGGTACTTTTAATTTAACAGGAATTCCTCCAGCTCCAAGAGGTATACCACAAATTGAAGTAAGTTATATCATTTTTGCAATTTTTTGATACTTACAATTTTTTTCCAGTCTGAATTAAATATTAACTATTTTTGTTAATTTAAACTGCTTGATACGATGCTGATTTTATATTCAATTTACTGAATAATTTTTTAAGGTGACATTCGACATAGACGCTAACGGCATTCTCAGCGTAAGTGCTCAAGACAAAAGCACAGGCCGTTCTGAACAAATAACCATTTCCAATGACAAAGGACGTTTGAACAAAAAGGAAATAGAGAAGATGCTTCATGATGCAGAAAAATTTAAATCGGAAGACGAAGCTGTAAGGAAGCGAATTGAAGTTAGGAATCAGTTAGAAGCTTATGTCTATGGGTGTAAATCGGTTAGCAAACGTTTCTTAAGTGAAGACAAAACAAAACATTTTAAAAGTCATCTAGCCGATTTTAATATCATGTTATAAACGTATTTGGAAATTTTAATAATTTCACGTGACTATAAAATATAGCATGAACCCATTTTTTGTAGAGAAATGGCCTTATGTAAACCTGTAAGCAATATATTATAATTTAAGTCTTTGCAGGCTGCAGAAAACTCTGGTAGCAGACTAACAGACGAAGAACGTGATACAGTAATCAACGAATGTAATAATCAGCTGCGATGGCTGGAATCGAATCCTGATGCAACTCTGTCGGAATTAGATTCACATTTGAGAGTAGCGCAATCTGTTTGTCAGTCGGCCATGTTGAAACTTCATGGTGTTGGTGGCGGGCCTAGCTGTGCTAGACCGGTCAGTTCTGGTGGACCTAGAGTGGAAGAAGTAGACTGACGAAATAAAGGAATTGATTTAGAATGAAATTGTGAGTTAGGAAATTGTTTTTACTCAACAATAAAAAAGTTATTATTAAAAATGTTTTTATTCCAAAAATATAACAATACCTACTCCTTTTAGGTACAACAGAATTGCAATTAACAATAAGTCACATAATAAGTCAAATTACATATTTTCTACTTGGAATGCCCATTTTATAGCCAATTAACGTTTTATTCTAAACATAAACCGAATGTGTCAATAGGAAAATAAAATACCAACGTAATTAGTTAGACAGGTTATGCAAGCAGTGAAGGTAACTGTTGTATACAATGTAGTATACCATTGGTTTTTATTTTCTTACTCAGACCACATTACTTAATACCCAAATCTTATAGACATCTATTTAAAGTAAAATGGCAATATAAATAATCAAATCTTATTCTAATGTCAACATTATACTCTATATGCTTTTCATAAAGTAGCGAAAATAATAAAAAAAAATCTTACGGCTTTAATGCTTCTACTTTTCTACTACAACTCAAAACTCAACAAACTCAAACTCACAGTTTATTATAAATAATCTACATTGTGCTTTTCCTGTTTAAACCATTCTGTAAAAAAAAAATCTCATTCCTACTAAGGGGCCGTTCAAGTATTACGTAAGCATCAAAGGCTTAGGGGTGCATGTCCTCATTTTTGATGACATGGAAGATGAGGAGGGGTCTGCATGGTGATTACGTCAGCGATAAAAAAGTAAAACGCACATTGAAACGTGGAAAAAATGCATGCATCAATGTTTACAAAAACAAAGGGTTTTACTTAACTTTGCTGACATGGAGGGCAGGATGGTTGATTATTTCAAAAAATCTACTTACGTAATACTTAAACGACCCCTAAAAATATATATAATGCAGCGAAGGGTGGTGTTAAAATATTGCATTTCATTTATTGAACTTCATTGATCAAATTGCAGTTATAGTTTATAAGCTGCGATTCCAGCAGAGATGTGCAAGGATGTGTACCGAAGAATGTGTTTGTTAAGGACCAATAGAATCGCTTTATTTACCTAGCCGCTGAGATGAAGCAATCCTATCAGTTTAATATACGAAATATGTATTATAATGCATATTTCGACACGAGGGCATAAAATGATTTTTGAAGCAAATCTCACTCAGAATAAGGCCCCTTTCAAACTATTTTAATACATCAATTAGTGACTTAACAAGTTGTATCTATGCAAAATATCGACTCTTCAATGATAAGTATGTATTGTATTTAAATTATACTGTACTAAAGGCCACATATAATTTTGTCTTTAAACTACTACAAAAACTATCTTACAATAATATTTAAATACTTAATTATATACCTTGCACCAAAATCTTAAGGCGCGTTTGAACAAGCAAGACGCAAATGCGTCAAAAAATTTGTAAAAAATATCAAATTTTAAAAAGCCACTATATGTCTAATTATGACGAATTATTTATTATTATTAGAAATTTTAAATTACTGATATATTTAGACGCGCCTATAGAATATAAACAAATAATTAAATGCATTTAAATAAGAGTATTCTAAGTTGTTTCTCTGTTATTTTTTTTTTCAAATAAAACATCCTACTCGTCCAGTGAAGAGACAAGATGATTTTATGATGTGAACAAGTACTGTTTAATAATAAATCACAGACTTGTACTTAATTATAACAATATATTACCATTCTCTTTTTATAATACAATTCAATCCTCTATTTCTTCTTCAAGTTGTTCTTAAACAAATCTTAGTATTTTTTGTATGAACGAGGCCTGGATTTCGTCAGCTCTGAAAAAAATATATTAATTATATTATACAAGTAAAAAATTGCGTTGATTTTTTTATACAAACGTACATAAATATTTTTATACAACAACTAGGTAAAAACGACAATACCACCCTAAATTTTCTATCACGTTGATATGTGTTTTACATAATTCTTATTAAATTCACTGAAATTCTTATATAAATAACATTAATTATATTAAATTAAATATACAGTTAAAGTAATATAATGAAATAGAGCTGAAGAACAGGTTTGATATGCCTGTCTAAAAGCATATCTAACTGGTTTGTAAAAGGCATGTTATATTCTGAAAATTGTTTTACTCCTTGTAAATAATAACAAATATTTATTTATCTAATCATAATTAATAAATTGTTTTTTTTTATGGTAGATAAGGTGCAAACGAGCAGATAGCCCACCTGATGGTAAGGTGTCTCCATCGCCCATGTACATCGGCTTGCATCCTCGAAGATAGAGTGGGGTAGGGGAGTGAAGAAAAAATGCTACGGTTTCAGCGAACCCTGAGCAGGAGCCCAAAGTCCACTGGATCCGCAGCATTAATGGGATGGGAGAGGGTGTCTTGGAGGTCGGATTCGCATGCTGGTGGTGGCAAGCCAGTCGGGGAACAGATCCCCTACCACCAAGGGTGTGCTGGGTTACTCGGCTCTTACGAGATGCTCTCCCAGCGGCAGAGGGGAATAGTATTATAACCCACTTTATAACACACTTAGTGATAAAACCGGTTATATTTTTTCAAAGAAATATATTATCAATGCGGCCTAATATGGGGTTAATACCATTTGCCTTTATTACCTATTTACAGCAAATATTTGTGTGTCTATCAGTCATAATTTCGTCATATACCCCATCAATCGTACGAACCACTCAAGGAAAACAATAATTATAGTAATGATATGAATATTAAGGAAAGTCTTGTTACTATTGAAGTATAAATAACCAATGACTCATAACACCATTTAGTATGGTATTTCCATAAGGTATAAAGATAATTGTATGTTATGCAAATTTTAAGGTTTATTAAAACTTATAGTTAATTTAAGCAACAAACATATAAAAACTTAACATGTATAATCTTACTTTATTATATTATACATGTGAAATTTTGTATCTTTGGATATTTGCAACTCAATCTCTCATTATCGGCAGAATGGATTTCAATTAAATTTGACACACAGGTAATTTATAACCTGGTCTACTTTTTATCCCGGAAAAATGCATAGTTCCTGTGGGATATAATTAAAACGTGGATAAGATGGTTTGGGCATGTAATAAGACGAGATGAGGAACACCCTGTAAGAAAGGCATTAGGAATATCTAAAGGACGGAATGGAAGAGTGCTGTGGAGATGTCCAGAGACCAGGAACGCGCACACTTAGATAAACAGACAACCTAAGATAGAAAAACTTGGTACCTAAAAATGAGGAGAGGCAACCCCAAATAAATGGGATAAGGCAAGGAAGAAGAGAAGAAGAAGACAGAGCACGCCTTAATAATGTGATATAGCAATATATAGAAAATTAATATGTGACTAATGTGGTCGACTAATATAACAATAAAGAAGGGGTACTAACATTAACAAGAATACAGATAATTTGAAATCCAAATTATTAATAATATAAAAAAACAATTACTTTTATTTAATGCTATTTAAATTAGCAAACATTCATTAATAAATGTTCACTTGCCATTAAATTAACAATCTTATGATTCCAACCCTATGATTCTCATACTGTGTATATATCCACACTATTATATAAAGAGAAAAGATTTAATTTTTGATGGTGTTCCCATACATATCATAATTAAAATAAATTGCCATTTAAATGCCACAACGTGGCCATTTTGTTAGTTGAAGGTTTTCTCTCTGGAAGTATCGATATCGAATATTGAAATCGATTTAGATTTTGAAAATTATTTTACCACTAGAAAGCTACACTATTCCTGAGTATCATAGGAGTGTATGTATGTAGTGATTCTATATGTAGGTGTAGTCATTATTAGGATATGGCCATTTTGTTTTTACTACTAATCCGGTTTTTTAAAAAATGTTTCAATCACAGAAATTTGGGTAACAAAATTTTTCAGTATTCTAAATACATAATTTGACAAATACATAGTATATGTGCATCATCATAGATTACACTCTACAGGTATAATTAATAGATTAGGAATGATTACTTACTTGTTACTAGTAACGGTGTGCATTAAATTAATAATGTATTTAGGACAGACATCTTCGTGCATGACTCTCGCATGGAAGAGCAGTCCTTGACACAAGCAGTATAATATTTCAGGTAACGGCCAATTTTCAGGTATTGTACCCCTTTGGTATAGCCAGGAGAAAAGTATCTAGAAAAAAAATAAGTTAGATATTTGTATGTGTATGAACAATTGAGACTTAACCTTGCCTTGAACTATTATTATATCTTATAGATTTACGGAGTTTTTTTGATGCGATAATTTATGTACATATTTAAAATTTACATGTATATTGTAAAAAATGTATTGTTGTAGTTCCTAAGATATTATAGGATTAAGATATTGTATCTCTAACGAGTAGATATTATTATTTTTCTGTACTTATCATAATAATAAACTGAAATTACATAAATACTAGCATCGATCAGAATTTTATCTATAGAAATGACAGACGTACGACCTCAAAATAAATTAAATATCCTAATATAGTTAATAGAACTAAAATAATGATTTACCTGTAAAGAAGAAGTAACAGGCGCTAAGGAAATAGGTGTAGAAGGCGATGCCCTGAACGCAGCACCCGCGAGGAAACCAGCAGGCAACGCATATAGCGCACTATCTCTGCCATTTGCTCGACATAGCAAACATACTATTAGCTACAAATAAACATAATATCTAATCAATATAACTTTTTAATACATACCAACCAGTCGAGAGTGTAAAGTTCGAATTGTAGGCAGCGAAAATGATTTGGCTGTTTTGTTAATTTTATCAATAGCAACTCTCATACCTATATATTAAAGTCTAATTTAACTTACTCCAGTGTGTTAAATTAGACACGATCGTATCTAGTCTTACATACTTAATCACGCTAAAGTTAACAACATAATTTTTTGATCAGTTTATTCTATCAAATTTATGACATATAAACGTTCGATTATCCAGTAAAGCAAACAGACTTAAAAACCGTAATGCGACCATAGAATTAAACATTTATTTATTTACCCTTCACAGGTTCAAAAGATCAGTTAAGGATCACTATGTAAATAAAAAAGACGACAACAATATGTAATATCTATTAAATATATTTATTTTGATGTAATATATTTTATTCTAGAATATTTATTAGTATTTTATAAAGTATGTATACATTGCTTATATTACTAGCAAGTTGTTTATATATTTGGATGTAAATTATTAGTATTAGTATATTCTGTAGCTACACTACCTAACCACGCTCTAGTTCAACGTCCTTCTCTATCCATGTCTGAGTTGTTTGGAAGATATGGCTACTCAGCCATATCACTATAAATCTGTTTGTTCTTCGTTTATATATTTAAGCTGTTTGTGGTGTACAATAAAAATATATAAATATATATTCTTGTATTAATTAAAATATGTACATGTACATATTATTATGGAGTAGTGATTTATCTGCTTAGTGACTATATCCTTAGTAAAAATATATTTCTTACCCGATAAATTCCAATATATCCGCCAAAGAAGAGTCCAAGTTTAAGATGAGAGAACTTGAGAGACTTCAAAGCTTTTGCTGGAGTTAGTATTCTAGGTATAACAGTCCTCAATGCTGTCATAAGAACACCTACACCGAATAATTGTGATGCTCCCTAAAAAAAAAAACAACATAGAAATAGGTACTAGTTTTGTGTTTATTTCAATTAGACTTTATACAAAGTACTTTTGACACGTCAAAATTGGTCAATCAGTCAGTTTGTCTGAAGCTACCACCAGTTCGGAAAGCAGTTTCCTAATGAGAAGAACTGGCAAGAAACTCAACAGTCACTCTTTTTAAAACGCTATTGATTACATCAGTCTGTCTGTGTTCTGTTACAAAGGTATAATCATTCAGCTGAGCATCAACGTCATTTTGATTTCATACAATTATTATAAAACTTTGGAAACAATTTCTTTTACAGCATTTATGCAATAATTACCATTAACAGCATCTTTATAAGAATTAAGTATGTATGAAGTACAATTTAATAATTAATGTGTTATTTTATTATACCAGAAGTGTTGATGAAGGCAGAGAATCACGAGGACAAGAACGCTTAAAGAAGAATAAAGCATCTATATATAGTAAACTAGCTGTGCCCGCCACGTTGTCCGCGTGGAATAGTGTCTTTCCCTATTGTTATTTTACACCCTTGAGGGTAAAACTTTTACAAACTTTGAATGTCATATTTATTTATAACGAATCAACAGTCTAGTCAAAATATGTTTCAAGCTTCTAGCTTTAAACGACTCTTCCAGCAACTTTTCATACACCCCTTTCGACCCCTTACAACTCTTTTTTCGCATTAAAGAGTAGCCTATGTCCTCTCTCAGGGTCTAGACAATCTGTGTACCAAATTTCATTTAAATCCACATATTACTAGTATTCCCTTTACCCCTCCTACTAAGCTTGCATGCTTGTGTCAGGAGTGGGTCACGCCAGTAGTCCAATGTCCGGGATTTGCACCCACGACTTATCGATCGTGTCATCGATATTGTCATAGTCTTGTGAAAATAACACATCAATTCGTACAATTTATTGAGAAGAATTATTGACTTAAATATAAACTACAGATAACTAAAATAGTTTTAGATTGCACCGATTATTCTTAATGATCGCAACGTACGGATGTAACAAGCAATCAGCTTGTGACCATGAAAACCTAGATATAATACACTGCACTTAAAGCAATTACAAAGTCATTTATCGTTTGAATAAGATTTATAGATGAAAAATTATATTAAGAAAGCGATTGACCTCAAATTATATATCTTTGTTTTTTTTTGTTACATGAAACATAATCATTTAGGTAAATTTTTAGTTTTTTAATAATACGTTTAAAATATTTAACCTACTTCTGTATATTAATAATTGTAACATATAATATAGTATTCTATTTATTGTATCCATATTTTTTTAATTTGGTAATTTAGTTTTATTGTCACGCAATAAACGTTAATATATATTCGGCAAATATTCGGTATTCGGTCACTTTTTTCGATATTTCGAATAGTAAATCACGATATAAAAATGCATAATATTACTCACAAATATTTTTATTTTATCAATAACAACATATTAACACTTAAAATCTACTAGTGGTGTAATGCTACGGAAGCCAGATTCAAATTCGGTCAATCATTTCCTCTCGAGTGAAACTTCGTATACTGCATAAGGAATATATATTATGATTACTCGTGACAGACAGCTGCGATTCCGTGGGCGGGGCGAGCAGTGGCAGCCTTCCAAACATGTCGAATTTTTTTCTATTTTCAATAATTTCCTTCCGTTTAAAAATTTGTCGGATTATAGTTTACCCAGTATCTTGAAGGAAAAATAAAGTCAGCTGACCCTAACCTGGTGGAGTATACGTCAGCTGGCTGCTTGGCCTTGGCTTGGCCAACAATTTGATTTTTTACAGAAAAATCACATACCATTTAAGTAGGTTTTTACAAACAGGAGTTTCGTGAGTTCGACTTCGTTCATTCACTCCTGAAATGACTGAAGAAAACAATTTTTTCTACATGTCTTGGAGGTTGCCACTGCTCGCCCCACCCACGGAATCGCAGCTGACGGTCACGAGTAATCATAATATTAGCCCCTTATGCATTTCACGAAATCTTGCTTGCTAGGGACTTGGTCATGAAAATCTGTCACTGACTCCTGTACCATAATTTATGACGTATGAAAACAATTTTGTTTTAGCATGTGTTGCCGAATATTCGGCTGGCTTCAGCCAAGGGACTCGCCGAATATTCAACCAAATCACTATTCGTTGCATCTCTAATTGCGACGTCCTAGATATGTTGAAATTATAAGACGCAAACGAGCCCTGAAGACAGAGTGAGGAGTGGGAGCGCAAAGAAGAATTCAGTGTACTGCAGCATTAAGGGGATCAAAGGGAAGGTATGCTGGCCCATATGCGTCGCGACTGGAATGTGTCACGGACAGTTGACAATGGGATTCGCAAGATAACCTAACCAACCAACGTCGAATCATAAAAAAAATAGCATCTTAATTCTCATTAGACATAAACGTATCATCGGGAAAACATTCTGTCGTCATAATAATGGGGAAGGAACACGACGAATGACGACATTGTTTTTCCTTAAACATTTTTTTTATATTTTTATTTACGCAATGTGAACAAACAACGTTTATGTCATATTACGCATATTATCCTTATATGTAATGTTAAACTCTTAAATGATATTATGCTAGTTCATGATTTATCCATACAAATTAATAACATTGGAGTGTCTGTTTGTAATATTAAAATAACCTCGTTTTACTAAGTGCATATGGATGTATGCACGGACACGATACGTATACAAAGAACATTTTTTTTTTTTTACAATTTTTGTCTATCTGTCTGTTTGTTCCGGTTAATCTCCGAAATGGCTGGACCGATTTTGACGGGACTTTCACTGGCAGATAGCTGATGTAACTAGGAGTCACTTAGGTTATTTAACGTCTCGCCACGACCCATAGGAGCCGAGCAACACGCGAACGAAGTCGCGCGGGTTGGCTAGTCTATACTAATATTATAAAGAAGTAAGATTTGTATTTTTGTATTTTTGTATGTAACGAATAAACATAAAAACTACTGGACCGATTTCAAAAATTCTTTCACCATTAGGAAGCTACATTATCCCTGAGTAACATAGGCTATATTTATTACAAGAAAAAATTAGAGATCCTTAGGAAATCTCACGAAAACCAACCCAAGGTGCCAAAAAATTTGCCATAAAATATCTTTCATCGCATGCGCTGCAAAAAGTATTGATGATAGAACAAAAAAATGTTCTACAATATTATAGAACGTATCAATATCTACAAAAAAGTCCGCGAGACCATATGTCCAACTATTATAGTTACGTCACTATAACTACTTTTTTACATTTTAAAAGTTGATAAAAATGCCTATCAAAATCAGACCATGTTTTCTATAACTTTGTATTAATCCTTATCCAAATAAATTATTTCGTATTCAAGACTATTTCAATACCTGTAAATTACTATTTGAATTATTAAAATCGGACTTTCCATTCAAAAGATATTACGAAATTAAAAATATCAATATAAACAAAAAATACACGACGACGCGACGGGCCAGTATAGCGACGCAGCGCAGCGAGTAACGCGGTAAGAGAGGGGGCACCGAAATGCGGGAGGGCCAATATATTTTTAAAAATAATATTCCACCCGCGCGAAGCCGGGATGGGCCGCTAGTCGTTAATATATTTGCTATGTTAAAAAATAATTATAAAAAAAAAACAATTGAATTGCAATATTAATATGCTAGCAATGATGATAATTACATAATTGGTAATTATAATTTTTTTTTTAAATATACAATTGTGTATAAAATAATATAAAAATTACACCTATTAAAAAAAACAGTCCTGACGTTGTCTGTAATTGTTTACGTAATTAAAAAAATAATTATAATAATAATTAGTTTATAATTATTTTTTTATTTATTTTAAATATATTTTTTATATTAAATATAATTTAATGAAGTAAAAAACATCCGACAAAGTCATTAAAACGCACACTAGTTAAGATAGCAACAATATTTTATTTTATGTTTTATAATCAAGGCAGAAAATCTCCATAAATCTCAAAAAAATCCAAGTAATAAAATTTTTAAATTACCTTAAATATATAATTCATGCAGGGCCCTTTATGTGGACACGCGGGACTTCTTCCCTCTATTCCTTTTACGGGTTTTCCTACTTCTTTGGACACTCGTGGTGGTGTGAAAAACCTACAGTAATAAAGAAATCTGAACAATTGTCCACGGTTAAAATAATAATATATAGAACTATATACTTTAGTACGTTTATTAATATTTATCACATAAATAATTGAATATAATTTTAAAAAAATACTAAGTTCAGTAACAGAGAAAATATTAGATGTTTTTAAAAAAATTATATTCTATGTCAAGAGATTAAACTGTCTAGCTATCACGGTTCATAAAATACAGCTTGGTAACAGACAGACGGACTCACGGACGGAAAGCGGAGTCTTAGTAATAGGGTCCCGTTTTAACCCTTTGGGTACAGAACCCTAAAAAGAGCAATACTAGTCATGAAAGAACATCATTAACAATTTATTTAAAATTTAAATTTATATGTTTGATGGCTAATAATAAATATTATTTTTTGCCAAATGCTAGTATATGGATCTCACCAGAATAAAGGCGTACGTTTAGGATTCTCTCTTTCTAACCGCATAAGATAGAAGAAGACAGAGCTACCGAGCATAAATATCAATGTCTCTTTACCAGGCGACCGTCGAAGCCATCCCTTCATTTCTAGTGTACGGACCCAGTATTCAAATACCTGAAACAAATCTACATAAATAAAACAATACTTTTGTTTGTATGTCAATTTCATTTAATAATTATATGATTATTGCATCTGATTTAAAAAAAATACCTTTAAAGATATAGAAAAGAAACTTACCAAGTTAACAAATAAATTTACAACCAATACTCTCCTGTAGGGGGGCTCAAAGTATACGGCTACACCACTAACTGTGCAAGGTAGTAACACAGTTGTGTAATATGAAAATTGACTGAAGAATAACTTTCTAGAAAAGAACGACTGGATTAATTATTTTAAATTGAATGATTTTAAAATGAAAACACACTTTCTTGATTCTTTGATTTTAAAATGAAAATTCAATAACAATATCAGACAATAGCATTAATATAGAATCACAAGTAACTAACCTACGTCAAAATGGTAGTTCATTATTAAATACTTTAATATACAGTACTTCTTCTACTATAGTCTAGCTTCAAAGGCTTTGAAAGTGTCATTAAGGGGTCATTTGCTATGTTAAGTAAATATATGCTTACCTAAATATGCAATTTAATGTTACAAATGAACTACCAACAGTTAATCCAAAAATTCCTGATTTTAAATACAGCTTAAATTGTTCTATCATCTCTTTTTTGCTTAATTTTTTTCCTCTCATTAATATTTGTATCTGAAAAAATATTTGTTATTTTTATATTCATTAAATACATTGATTTTATTTTATTGAAAAATATATTAATATTTAATTTATTACATAATTTTTTTATGAGAGTGTTAGAGTGAGGAGGGAGAGCGAAGAGAAAATTGCTGTAGTTTCAGTGGACCCTGTAGTAAGAACCCAGAGTTCACCAGAACCATAGTTTTAATCTGTTGGGAAAGGTTGTATGCTGGTGGTGGCAAACAAATCGGGGAACAGTTCCGGGTTATTCCCCTTCCACAAGATCTCGCTTGCTCTCCCAGCAGCAGAGGTGAATTGTATTCTAACCCCTCCCTACATAGGTAAAGTAATTGTCTAATTAATTTACGATATTAAACAAAATATCCTTGTTGATGTTAATTCTATGTGGTTTGTTATCTGTTACTCACTGTTAGTTCTAATTCAAATTATAATACAATAAATATATGTGACAGACATACTATTTCTTGTATATTATATGAACCTATGCTTCTCCTTAATACAAAATATTTTTACAATATAAACTCCTGACTAATAAAGAGGACTATGCAAATTCTAATATGCAATTTTTTAATGATATAAACGGGACAAACGAGCAGACGGACCACCCGATGGAAAGTGGCCACCGTCTGTTTAGAAATGAATTTATGGACATAAAATTATTCTTCCTAAGCCATAAGCATTTAAATTTGATGTAAAATAAAAGACTATATTTTGTTTTAATTGCTATACATAAATAATAGGGTATAAATAACTTCTCCTTAAAATTGTTTGGAAGCTAAACTGAAAACAAAATTATAGTTTGAATATATAAAATAGAAATTCATGTTGTAACATCTGTAGCATCAAAATGGGTGCTCAAAAGAGAAAGTAAGTAACTTATGCAACCAACTATTTAAATATGGTGAACAGCTTATCATTCATTTTTAAACAAAAATTAAAATTTATTAAATTATTAGTACTAAATATATTAATACAATTGAAATCAAAATAATAATTTCACTCCTTATCACCATAGCGGATAAGATAGTTTTCTTTGATAAAATAATTGCTAAATATGGCATAAAGATTAGACAGAAACCAAGTTTTAATATTAACCTATATTCAAAAATATTTATTTTTGAAAGAATTATTGTAATGAAAATAGTGTGAAAGAAAAATTGATCATATTTATTTTTTTTTATTTTACTTCTTTTTATAAATTCACTTAGGAATGTTTACCAAAAAATTATCTAAAAGAATATTTAAAAAAAAATAGTGGCAGGTATTATTTAAAAGTCCAGACAAAATTTGATATTTTCTGAGGAATTTTCAAAAATTCATATCTCAAAAAATATGAATTTACTCACAAACGGATTTCAGAAAAAATCTTGTTTTTCAAGTTATCCCTTTTGCGAAAGGCAAAGTTCATACACTACAGATATTTTAGTTAATTTATAAAAACAACAAAAAGATTACTTACAAGATAAACCATAGCATAGAATTTATAGCTCCCTTTTATACAACTCATCAACATTGTGGTAGTAGCATCAGAACATTTATAAGTCCAAGGATGAATTAGTGTATGGCAATCACAGGCACTACAGGCCTTCTCGAACCAATATTTGCTAGCTTCAACCATTTCAATGAATTATAAATACCAAGCACAATAATACTCAGATCATAAAAGTTAGTATTTATGAACTTCGTTTGCCTAACACAATCGGCAAGTGACGAACACAATCACTCACTGACTCCGTTAAAATGAATCCAACCATTTATCTTATGTGAATATAGCGTGAATTTATACTCGTTACGTTTAGTGTAATGTTAAATTAAGTCTTGTTCTTTACTAATAACTTTAATAATTAGAAAAAAATTTTTGTATATAATATTAGTTCAATACAACAAATTAAAATACTTATAATTGATTTAGTTCAATTACTTTTTATCAAAATTGTTAATAATTAATATACAAACGCAAACATCAATGTCAAGTGTCAACTTGTCTGCAATACCGGCCAATCTCCTTTGTGTTTCGCTCAATACACGTGACATTGGCGGAGTATTCGGTGCATATTATACATCTTATTGCAAAGTGCAAACTAGGAAGCTATCGGAAAAGCGCGGGAGTATCCGAGTGGGGGCAATTTTTTGGGAGTGTCTCTGTCAAATAAAATGTTTTGTGTAAATAAATGGTAGAATAATATTTTTAGCAAATATCTGATATCATGGTGTCTGCCGTCCCTCATGGACATCATAAATACAAGGAAGTATTTAGGTCTTATTTGCCGATGCATCACCAAGTTGCATATTGACTGCGAAGGGGAGATTAAGATAAGAATGCTGCGGCTTGAGTTGACCTAAAATACTAATGGTGATGCGAGAGGACGGTTATATATAAGACCGGAATATGCAGGGGCGTAGTATTTTTTTCTGGGATAAAACTGCTGTTATTCATAGTCATGTTATTTTTAATAAAATTTACATAATAAAAAAGTTTGTGTGTTTGTGACGTTTTTGGGGATAATCTCTGGATCTACTGAACCGATTTTAAAAATTCTTTCACCAATAGGAAGCCACATTATTTGTGAGTGTCATAGACTATATTTCATCCCCATATTTCTACGGGAACGGGAACAGCGGTGGTGAAACCGCGCGGGACTGCTAGTAATAAATAAACACGTAATAGACAAAATATGAATGCTTTGCTTTAATCACAAATAAATCTTTTATCGCGATTCGCGGCCTCTTTGTACTTCTCGTCCGTAAACATGTATCAACATTTGCCGTCGATGCTTTTATTTTAAAATATTAACTTAAATTATTTGAATTTAAATATTTTGGATCGCTTTTTCTAGGAGGGGGCACCAGGCTTTCTGGGGGGGGCCGTGACCACCCCTGCCCCCCCTAGCTACGCCAATGGGAATATGTCAAAAACTTGGCAATCAGATTCACGTTCCAGGCTAGTGATCTCACGCAAGTCCGGAAAGAGATCTTTTACCACCACAAGGAGCTTGTTTACTTGCTTTGACAGGAGAAACAAAGGAACTTTTTCTAGGCTCGACAACAAGCATCGTCCTGCGCAGTGCCAAATACTTTTGAGCGCCTATACTTGAAGAGTAAAAAAACTTAACTCGCCTACACTATTATCCTTTACCCCCCTCCAGTAGTTTTTGTATTGCGTCTCTGATAATCATTGGAGCCTTTTGAACCAACTTTACTTTCATTGAATTATGTCATATTATAGTTTCGATTAGGCCCCTCAAGATGGATTCTTAGCACCTTTTCTGCCCTGGCGCCGTGGAGCGCCGCACATCCTCACACATATGGACCTTGCGTCCCTGCCTCCACGAGTATAACGGTGCTGTATGGATTCAAAATTATTTTTCTTTAAATTAGATAACGATCTTAATAAAACAGCTTGTAATTAAAAGAAACGGGTTACGCTGGGGGAGTGACGGCAGAAATAGGAAATGTTTTTTTTTATCAGTATAAAAGTCCTATCATTTATGTGGTTAAATACAATTAAGCGTGCAAACGCCGTCTTGCGAATTTTCGACCTAGTCACGTGTCCCGGCACGAGTTTGACATTTTTTACCCGTCCCAAAAGTGCACAATGCCGCTAAAGAAGTTTTCACTACAAAAAAAGTAAATATACTCACCAGATGTATAAAATGCATAGGTGACCAAAAAAGTATAGATCCCTTAAAGCACAAAAAAAACATAGATACATAGGCTTTTGTACAACTATCTGTCCAAGGGTGTAATATCTGAGCACAGGAGTGATGTCGGATATCCGTATTGTCTACCATAAACTTACTAATTTCCACCATATTTTATATAAAAAATAAGTAAACAAACTAACTACAAATAGTCGTTAGGTTTGTTATAAATTTTAATATAGACTGAAGATATTGTGATGTATTTCAGGTATAGGTATTGGTTTCGCAGTAAGTTCAATAGGTCGATCTATGTAAATTGCCAGCATTCATTAGAATTTTAAGAACGTTTAATGCTTCGCGTACAGAGCAATAAAAGCGAAGCGTTAACTTCATGTTGATAATAAATTGTAAACTTTCTAAAGAATTGATGTGAAATCATCAAATTATAATAAATATGGATTTCGACGAGTTTACGAATTACGATCTTACCTCATACGATTATATTAACTAGCGAGCGGACTGCCCTCTCTTCGCTTCGCGTTATTAATTAAGAAATTATAATCCATATCCCTTAATTATCATTCGGTAGCTAGGTCTATAGCTCTTCGTCATTGAAAAAAGAAAAATATAGAGAAAAAAAATAAAGCATGTCAAATATAGCTACCGGCACGTAAGTATAGGTTTGAATGCGCAGAAGTCAACTATCACGGCCTTTTGAGCAGGAAGCACAGGGCTAGAGCAGCGCGTCACACGCGATTGGTTCTTATAAGACGTTCCAGTTCCCACGCGTCTGCTACGTCACGGATGGAACTGCCAATACGGCATGCAGTGCGCTCACAATGCGCAATTTTCCCCCACTATTCTTTCTCAGACTTAGACTCAGTTGGCTGCCGGCTACTACATATTATTTAATTTACATTATTCGATTTGAAATCATGGATTATGATTTATTGAACGTAGTAATGGTTAGTCCCGAAAATATAATTATGTAAGATTATTTACGACGAAAGAAGCAAAATTTTTATCGGCAAATTATAAATGGCATGAATTCTGACTATATTGATCAAAAAATCGTTATAATGGAGTCTGCACTTACTATGTTTAGAATTTTATGGTTTTTTTGTACAACATTGTAGCTATTATTGAAACCTTTGAACTTTCTACAAATATTATTATAACGAAAGATATTTTTATACAATCTGTGGTCTATTTTTTTAGTTTATTTTTGTTGGGACAAACGATCAGGCAGTCCACCTAATGGAAAGCACTTCCGTCGCACATGGACATCGGCAAAATAAGAGAATATCGTGTTCACATGCTAGTGGTCGCAAGCCAGACAGGAAACAGATCCCCTACCACCAAGGAAAATAACACATAACAGGCTTACACCACCGTCACTCATGGACTTTAGCACCGTCACTCATGGACTTTGGCGATAAAAAAAAGGTATTGAAATAGTTGAAAATAATTGTGTAAAGCGAGTGAAGGAAGAATGCTGCGATTTCAGTGAACCCAGAATCCACTAGATTCGCAGCATTAATAGTATGAGCGAGTGACAGAGGAAGTCTGGCCAACATGCAGAGCGATCGGAACGCGTCAAAAATACTCGACGAGCGTATATCCGGTATTGGGGAAAAATCACTCGCCATGGAATGAATGCCAATTAGAATTTACCTCCTAGAAAATTTTTCTTTTGTTTTAAATAAATTCAGAGATGCACCGTTCATGTGTGCAAAGTCGAGCGTAAGACGGCGCTAGACGGGAAAAGGCGCCGTGATGGTTTCATGGGGCGCAAAAATAAAAATATAATATGATTCGAATAAAATGAACTTGGTCCCAAAAGCGCGACGGGAGAATGTCCTATTTAAACTGATTTACAGTAATTGTGGACAGGGTCAGAGCACGACGGCGCAGAAGATGCTTGGCGCATCCCTGAATAAATTAATTTTTGGTGTAAAATGCTACCTTAAATTTTATGTTAACAGAAAATTTAGTAAGAAGTAGCCTTTAAGTCCTTATCGACTTGCCACATAAAATTATTAAACTTGTCACTTACTTGTTTAATTTTTTAACTGGCAACCTTAAGCGGGAAGTTGCCATGAATAAGATATTGTCGACAAATAATTTTAACTTGATAAGTTATAATTAATTTTTGTAATTTTCAATGAGCAATATTAAAATTTACAAATTTGATATTTAATAATAAAATTTATCTGTCATCTCTTTTTACTGTTTTGTCTATGGTTACAAACGCGACCTACTAAAAAGTTTCTAGAAATCACCGCTTACGTCGATTGTCGCTGCAGTCGGTAAATGGTCGTTTGATGTGGTGTTTGTCAAGATTGTGCTATTGTGTGTTTACAGTGATTTTTATCCCGTTACTATAATCCGAGTTGAAGTTTAAGCTTTTAAGGAGTAGATGAAGGTATGTATTGAGTATTATGGATATTATTTCAAGTTTGCATTTATCCCGAATTTGGCTTATGATTTGGCGCTTGGAGACCGTCAAGTGAACTGTGCGTCGACCCATCTCTTTTATGTCAGCTGTATACAAAGATCATACGCATTTAGGGTTTAGTCACCAAAATAATGAATTAAATCCGTAGTTTTATTTTCAAATAGACCTCAAATCATCGTCGTAAGCCTATGATGACCAATAATTCCTTTGAATCTCTAGGTTTACCTCTTGAACCACGGAGGTTATGGAACGCTCCAGTTGTCCATATTTCTCAAGTGAAGATAATCTTTTATCAGAGAAAGTCTTTTTAATACCCCTAATGATCCCTCGCAGTGCTATAAAGGTATCGTTAGTACTTAGTAAACTTTGTATTTTAGTATAATAACAACTTTACTATCAGTGTTTTTGTAGATAAGTATTAGTGTATATCTGCAGAATAGACTCGTATTTTGTTGTTTTTCGACGCTTAAATGAATTCAGTCACTTTACTACTTGTTTAATCTTGATACAACCCATCTAATATGTTCATCTAAACTCAATGTCAGATGTTTGTCTCACTGTGACACTGGCCCCAATTTTAACTGTCCTGTTTGCATGAATAAATAATATTCTCAAGATTATCAATTTACCTCTTAATTACCACACTTGTATGAAAAATTAATATATTCGGGTACTTGGTTTGCAGTTGTCAACAAGTTCAATGCATTTAAATGCATAATGTTTGCTTCACATATACTTCACTGTCCTTAAATTTGTTCTCAAGTGTACCTAATTTACTCTCTCCTGGGGGGGTATACTAATTTATAGAAAATACAATATATCCAAAACAATAATAACTTATTTTTACAATTAAGTTTTTTTATTACTAATAAAAAAATATTTTTTATTATATACTATCCAACCCTCCACAGCTCCACTTGGATGAACTTTTTAAGCTCAATCATACTTAAATTATTGTATGAAAAATTTAACATCCACCGAGAGTATGTCCTCTTGGTGAATAGTTAAGATTCCTGGTTAAAGTTCATAAAGTACAACCCCTCATACTTTTAGCCTCTATTAGATTATGTGAATAGTTTTTAATGTTGTTTATATACTTTTAGCACGTCCCTATTATAATGAGTAAGAATATGTCATAGAACTAAAGTAAAAAAAAAAACAATGGTATTCAATTTAAACTCAAATTTAATTAATGTATTTTTAAACATTTATGTTATTAAAAACTTAGTTTAATTAAGGATATTACAGGACTAAATATTTAAAAAAATTTTAATTGTTAGAATAAATATCAGGCAGTCTGTCAACATTAACATATAATAATTTTCATATATACCTTGTGTATTGATATGTAAATTAAATTTGAAAAATATGAAAATAAATACAATAATATTATAATAGTATTATTTATTGCCTTTTTTACAAATTATGATTTAAAATCTGGAATGGAAAATCTTATCAGAACTATAAACTAAATATATATATACCTTTTCAGCTATGACTGTTTACACTAAACTGCGCAAATACTTTGCTGATAATATTGTAACATTGCTATTCATTTTAAGATTAATATCTTTTCACTCCTTAATCTTTTATTGACTGCTTAAATTTTGATCTTAATGTTTATTTATAATTTGAATGTGATTTTGATTGAGATTTAAACAGCAGTAACTGAATAACAAGATCATTATTCTCAGAATCCAGAAATTGTGGAATTGATACTCCCTTGTCGCACTGTTCATGTAAACTAGGCTCCATTCATAACAAAAGTGTGAATAGAAATGTATAGCACAGTAATTTAAATAAAAAATATGTATCTATACTAATATTATAATTATCCCCCTCCTCATTGTGAGGAGGAGACCCGGCTCAGCAGTGGGCCATTGTTGTGAATATTATAAAGAAGAAAGATATGTATTTTTGTATATAACGAATAAACTTAAAAACTACTGGACCAATTTCAAAAATTATTTTAGCGTTACAAAGCTGCATTATCTTTGAGAAACATAGACTATATTTATTGGAGATCCTCAGAAATTCTTACTAAAACCAACCCCAAGGTGTAAAAAAATAAGCCAAAAAATGTCTTTGTTCGCATGCACTGCGGAAAGTATTGATGATGGAACAAAAAAATGTCGTACAATATTATAGAACGTATCAATGTCTACAAAAAACTTTTTGAGACTTACTTTGTTTTCACTATAACTACTTTTTTACCTTTTTAAAAGTTGATAAAAATGCCTATCAAAATCAGACCATGTTATCAATACCTTTGTATTAATTCTTATCCCAATAAATTATTTCGTATTCAAGACTGTCTCAATACCTGTAGATTACTTTTTGAATTATTAAAATCGGACATTCCATTCAAAAGATATTACGAAATTAAAAATGTCAATATAAACAAAAAATACGCCGACGGGCCGGTGTGTCCACAGCAGCGAGCAACGCGGCGAGAGAGAGGTACCGAATGCGGGACAGCCAAAATGTTTAAAAAAAAATTATCCCCGTACGAAGCCGGCAAGGGCTACTCGTTCTTAATATATGTGTTAAAAAATATTAGTCCAAGAAGAGAGCCAAACCTATGTTAAAGATTAAAAAGATTCTAAGAATGTTCAGAGGATTTGAATTATAATGTTATTCCATATAATTATGTCAAAACTCAGGCTCTATTGCTCTAAGTTTAACCCCTACACTACCCCATATGATTTAAAGCCATAAACAGGCAACAGTTAATCTGTATATTTTCATTAAAAAAAAATAGATTTTCCACACTATTTCAGATACTATATTATCAAGAATTTTAATACTCAATGTATCATTATTAAATTTTCAAATTAAATAAATTTGTATCAATACCAAGCTATTTTATACACTCCCTTCTACACTTTCTTTTAAATGTTTACTTATTATTTAGTGTCATTGTAAGTGGAATATTGTCCGAAATGGGACCAGATTCCTTAAACCTGAAATGGTCCTGATATTGTAAAATAAATTTTGTTTAAATACCACATCTTGTCAAAATGTTTTAAAATTGGCAATTTTTTTACAAAAATATCATTTTGTTTTATAATAATAAAAAAAACATGTTGTCGCCAAAGTAGTTTAGAACTAACTGAGTTAGTATGTCACAAATTATACAACTTTTGTGGAAACTTCCCATATTTTTTTTTCCCTTTTCCAGACTAATCGAGTATTAAAAAAAACCAGCTGTATCTGCGTGGAATATTGTCTGGTAAAACTTTTACAAACTTTGCATGTCATATTTATTTACATCGAATCAATTGCCTAAAAAAATAAGTATCAAGCTACTAGCTCTAAAAATGACAATACTTCCTTACAACTAATCATTCCCCCTTTCAACCCCTTATAACTTTTTTCGCATTAAAAAGTAGCCTATGTCCTTTCGCAGGCTCTACACTATCTGTATACCATTTAAATCGGTTCAGTAGTTTTAGCGTGAAAGCACGACAGACAGAGTTATTTTGTGATCCCATATAAAACCACTAATATAAATTCTATTATTAATTCATATTTAGGAAATATATCTAGTATGAAGATCTTAATTTTAGGCTAAACAGCTATTTACAAGTTGAATATAATTGAACACACTACCATGTATTTGACACACACATATATACTCTTTTGTTTATTGTTAAAGTAATTTACATTAAATATGGTCGTATTTCGACTACTAGGCGACCACTAGTAATTTCTTAATACCCAACAAGCCTTAATGACGCCCCCATGAAATATTGTATTGGGTAATAGATGTTTTATAGGTTGTTATATTTGTCCAACAAATATTCAGAAGTACCTTCTGTTAAGATGAAAAGTTATGGGTTGGATGCGACCTTATTTTCGTCATCACAGTGTTAGGAAATTTAACCACTTTAGGAAAGCATAGTAACTGTAAAACTGTATCGAAGTTATGTCCAAAATAAGATCTCGCTCTCTAGAAAGATTTGTATTTAATACTTATTGTATAGGAGCGTAACTCTTATACGGTTGAAATAAATACACAAATTCGAATTGCGAATCTATTTTCAGTCCTTAACCAACGATTTAGGATTCAGATTGATTATTTAATTTCGGCAGGTAGACAATACCAGTAAAGCGAAGTCAAGATGTTTTTATAGTAAATACAAAAATGTAGCACATGTATCAATGTTCATGTATCAATATATAATATAGACGAAGATATTGTATATGGAATGAAGAATGCGTGTCCAAGAGTTTCACGCAAGTGAAACCGTAGGCAACGCTTTATATTTAAATACGCTATCATCTGAATAGGCAACTAAAGTAAAATGAAAACGAGAAAAACACTCGCGTAATCAAGTCACGTTTTTTTAAGGCTTTGATTGCGTTTTTTCCAGTTACGCAACCTTTTGTTCATGATTTTACACCTGAAGTGGTTAAACACAGACGATTTGCCATTTACTTAAATATCACTCGCATAAGGACCCATGAGCTACCGGTAAATAGGCCCTAAATATTAATTTAAGGTCACAAGTCGTGAATTAAAAATTATGATACAAAGGTTCAATAGAAACATGAGATATCGTGTCATCGGTATGTATCTTACATTGTATTTAAATTATATAATATATTTTTTTATTTTTCCGATAATTTTCATAGAGGGGACGGTCATTGACTGGATAAAGTTTCGATTAGAATATCCTTATTTTAAACTATTGATATTTTTAAGAAGATTATCTACTAAAACTTCAATTTGTGTAGCGTAACCAATATAACATTCTTTTTTATCTGGTTCATTAATTTACGACTAAAATAACTCTCCCTCCCTTGCCCTATCGTCTATTGTAAACGAATGGAAAGCTACTTTTACGTCAATCATATAAATGATCGACGAGACATTATGAGATATGAAAAGTATTGTTTGTAGTCAAATAGAAAAATGTTGTGTTTATATTTTCTTTGACAGAAGCGACGTGTTTTTTGTGTTATCCCAAACATACAAGTATAACAGGAGACCTATAACTCTTTCTTATCATACTATAGCCGACCCGCTCTCGCGTCGCTGAGATGTAATCAAACTGTTCAGTCGCTCACTCACACTCTTATTTATTTATTACATATTCGTAAAACACTCGACCGTTTTTTCTCCGACTTTGCAAATCCGACTATCACGAAAAATCTTAACTGTTATGGTTAATATATAGCCTGTGACACTCACAAATGATGTGGCTTTCTATTGGTAAAAGAATTGTTAAAATCGGTTCAGTAGATCCAGAGATTACCCCCTACAACCTCCCAAACTTTTCCTCTTTATAATATTAGTATAGACTATAATGCCTCTTTCTCTTTAATATTATATTTTAAACATATTTTATTCAGAGCTGTCAAATTTGGGTTATGTTCTAGATATCAATTGCTGAACTAAACAAATATTTCGTGTTTAAATAACGTTTACGGAGTGTCCTCTCGTTTTCACATTTCTTGCATTGAACTCTTCTAACCATTTATATTTCACTAAACGTCCAGCCCTTGTCTGCATTTTTAAATATTTTTTTCCCTGACATCCGATTCCAATGAAACAAAACCCAACAGATCAGTTTGTACCCAAATGTCAGTAAAAACTCATCTCTGCGAATGTTATTGCATTGTAATAACATAAAAAATAAAATTATATGTTAATGTATTATATTAATTTAAAGTAAACTTTGTATTTTTCATATAAACTGTTTTGTTGCAGCCGTAAGCCTTTGTTTTCCTTTTATATTGTCCTTGACTTTAATTAGACGACCGCTATTTGCTCTTAAGTATGAATAAATAAAAATCTTAGAATATACGAAATACCTAGATTATATTTAAATACATTACAATGTTTTGTTTTACTTTAATAATTAATCAGAACAATAATTTTCAAAAAAATTATTAAAATACTCATGGAAAAAAGGTACCGTCATGAATTGAGACCATACTTTTTCCCCTTTTTAAATACTAAAAAAAACTTTTAAAAAAGTTTTTATATATGCTCGTAATATGATTGTGAATTATGACAAAATACTCTAAATAGTAAGTGAAAAACATATTAATAGGTTAATGTACAATTATAATAATATTATTAATAGTTAACTAATACTCTGAGAAGTTAAGGATATAAAGTTAATATTAACAAATTAACACGCACATAAGTATAGTACGCAGTTTATCTGTTATTTACAATAACAAAGTATATTTGCGTGCTTCTATTAAACTATTCTATCTAGTTTTAACCTCAGTTTCTCAATATTTGATATCGTCAAAAAATTTCCATTCATATTGTTTTTCCATTTTCTTGAATATTAGCCAGATTATCGAATTTAGAGCAAGTCAAAAGTCAAATCTGTATGCTAAAACTTTTACACAGTATTTTCCTACATCGTGAAAAAGTATCCAAGGCTAAAAAACCGACTAAGTGCGAGTCTGCCTCGCGCATAAGTGGTTCCGTACCAATATTTGGCAAAAATTCACATTTGATGTATGTAAGTCCCCCTTAAATGTTTATTTTATTCTGTTTTTAGATTTGTTGTTATAGGGGCATCAGAAATACATAAATTGTGAAAATTTCAACAGTCTAGTTATAGTTCATGAGATACAGCCTTGTGACAGCGGGATTTTTACCCTTTGGGTACGAAACGCTACAAACTAGCGATTCGCCCTCGCTTCGTCGATTATACAAAACTTAAAGAAGGGTTAGAGCCTACGCAAATCAACCCAAGGGACGTCCTTCAAAATTAAAATATTATTATTTTGCATATAAATTGTAGGATTTACTAACGTGGGTTGGTAAATGTAATGATTTTCTGAACAATCGTTTTTTTTTGTCTTATTTTAATAGATTTTGATACATGTTTTGTTCTACTAAAAGCGCTAAGAGACTACTAGACTAGTTCTATGAATTACTTTTATTAGTTTGTTACAAAAAACTTCTTGGACAAAACAAGAAACATTTTTATTTATATGTATGTGTCATGTCATGTATGGTTGAGAAGTTCGAAATGGAGTGTGATTTTCAAAACATTTTTAATATTCAATGGATCTGGAAATTTACCATGATTTTAGCTTTTACAGTAACGTATACTTTGTAGTAGACATTTAAATGGGAACACAAATACCACATACGTGTTGTTGAATTATTACATGGCATTTGCATTATTTATAAGTCTATAATTATGTAACAATGTTATGGTCATCTGATTCTATCATGTTATTGGATACGACCTATTTTTTATTTTACATTTAATTAAAAATCAGTATGTCATGGTTTGTCACTGTACAATACTATTTGAGGCTACGGCGCCAACGATTACCGGCTGTACAGCCGAGTGAAGCAACAGTACCAATTTTGGGTCTCTACTTGAACGGATTAGAAATTGGCCTACTTATTATAACTATAAAAAATTAGTTGATGTTTGTTTAGAGTTGTTGATTTACACGATTAAGAATTTTATTAAACAAGTTAATCATTTGAGTTGATCTCCAAAAGAAAGGTTTTCTAGTCTAAATCCTCGTTATGATTTAGGCTTGTTCGTAATAATACTTATTATACTTTTTATGTTGAAGATATATTTACAGCGGTGATAGGAAGTGGTTCAGAGCGTGAACCCAGGTACTTATGACTTTTCGGAATTGTGTTTGAGTTAAATATTACTAGCTTTAACGGTGTAGGACAACATCGTGAGGAAATCTGCATTCTTGACAGTTAATTCCAGTGTCTAATTGGTGTGTGAAGTCTGTTAACATACACCTGGCCGGCTTGCCATGCTATGGCCTAAATCTTACTTATTCCGAGAGAAGAAGACACATGCTCAGTAATAAGCAGTTAGTGGATTGAGATACCGTAGAAACATTTAGGTAAAATATTTACCTTATTCTCGTATAATCAAATTTTGTACGTCGATAAAATACACATTAAATTAAATACGAGTCAGGATAGCGTGAAAGTGCGACCAAATCTTGCTTGTGCCAGTTTGCATATTACAGGTATAATTTTGGCGTTATACTCGGTATTGTGTACCGAGAGTGGGTCAATCATTGTGTCATCACCAGCAAGTGGATTCGCTCACGTAGTCATTGGGTAACATATGCGTTTAGATTGGATTGTTTGCTTAATTTTTTCTTATTGAGATAAATGTTGAGTTTATCGCTCTTTACCATTAATATAAGATTGTAATAAAACTATATAGAATCGCGGGCTATCTTGAGTGAAGGTCCTTTTACCCAGAAATACATAGGGAGTTTGACTACAAAGCCCCTCTGCCGCTGGGACTTAGAGTCCCCACAACCCTTGTCTTATCCCATTAATGCTACGGTTCCGGCGGTGTCTAAGTTCTTCCTTAGTGTTTACTGAAACCGCAGTATTCTTTTCTTGAATCCCCATTCTCGCTCTATTTTCGTGGCTTTAACGCATCAGCAAAACATGAAAAATACTCTCATTGTAACACTAACAACATCAGCTGGACCATGGTCACAAAAAAAACTGAAACACGTGGAGAGAGCCGACGTTAAAATCTGAAATAACAAATCCTACGTGACTTTTCAACCTATCCTATAGGTGAGAACTTTGTACCATGCAAAGTGTCTGGCATTAAAGGACTTAGAAGGAAGAGAATTATAATGATACCCCCCTACCTAATATAACTATCAGTTCTTATAAGATGACTCCGTTGACCCATATGTAGGAATTATTGTTTGTGGGGGCGCTCCAGGGCTTTAGGATTAATCGTTTGCGCGTTTGAATCTATTCATAATAATATAAAGTATGTAAAGCGTCATATCTAAGTGGGAAGTAGTCACAACAAATATTTCGCTGTCCTATCGTGGATGCGTTAAGAAATGTTATTATATCAGTAGCGTTCTAAGAACTCATTTCAGCAGTAAATTTATTGTTAGTTCTTATGTTACAGTTTTTTATTGTTGATAGGTAAATTGTCTTATATTAATATCATATAAAGTGGGTTAACAAGTATTTACTAGTACACTTATTAGAATTTGTTAAACCTATTGTACCGTAGTAGAGTCAATTCACTATGTAGAGTCAATTCTCAGTATCTTTTAAGGAAGGAAATGATTGTAATGTCACTTTTTACAAGCTTTTATTTAGTTTCTTAACCGGTGGTATATATGTGACAATATATATTTAAATCTTGAAAGTTAAAATGATCCATTTTCAAGTTTCAGTTGAGAGCCAGAACGTGGCCATTGGAACTATAATAAGACAATCCAACTCATCGAATTTGATCTCTATTTGTGATAAGTCCAAGATGTATAACTCTCTCTAAAAACGAATAAAAGCTTGTTTAAAAAGATGAAATGAAGTATTGTTTAATGTGTTAATGTTTATAACATTGTGTTTCAGGTGACAGAATGTCTCGCAATAAAGACAAGCATGAGGGCGCGAGCGGGCGCACACACCACATTATGTCGGAAGCGGAGCGGGCATCTGGCAGGCGCGGAGGCTGGACTACGCTTGAGGTAACATCCCTTTTAACATCTAATCTTTCTTTTCGAAATTTGCGTGTTTTAAGCAATTAAATAACACTTGCTTTAACGGTGAAAGAAAATCGTGAGGAAACTTACTTGTCTGATAGTTCTCCATAATGTCCTCATCGATGTACGTACTCCGCCAACCAAAGTTGTGTTGGCAGACCTCAGGGATTACCTTTTTATGGGTTAAGTTGATAACGATGAAGTTAATTTAACCATCGTCTTAGTAAAACGAATACAATTGGATATTGTGTGAATATGACCTACATCGGTCAAATTTATAAGTACTACGCGATCACAGGTGCTTGAACAATTTATTATCAGCTATACATACTCGTATAGTAAAAATGTAACATATCGAATGTTTGTGCTTATAATTATTTACTGAACAATTATTAAATGTAGTATTTTTATTATTGGCGGTTACATCTTTCTTCTAGATATGACTCGTTTTATTTTGCAAGTTCTTTGAACTCTGAACCGGACACGTTCTAATTTGTCAAGTTCTGTTACTAAGGCGTTAAAGAATCGGATGTTGTTCATTGTTATGAAAAATAACTGTTATCAACTTCCGCAGTTCAAGATAAAACATTTAATTTAACATCTTTCATTATTACTTTAAAAAACGTAGTCTTTTGCGTTTACACACTATAATCATGTAAACCTATTAATGTAGTTTTTGTTCCAAGTAGGAAATGTTATTTTATTGTGTTAGTGGGAAAATCTGTTTAGTTCTTTTAACTTTAATAGTATGTCAAACATTATTATCTATTTATCAGTTTATTTTTATTACTCGGTAGCCTTGTGGTTAGCTCAAATCAGATAATAAAAAACATTTGATGATTCGACAGCGGACTGTATGCGGTTTAACGTTTAAGGGCATTTACGAATAAGGAGTATTGAACAAATTAAGGTCGATTAACATGTGTGATGAGCGTTAGTGATTCTATCAGTCTATCCATATATAATGTGATTTATTTATTTATTATTCTATGCGCAGTAACAGAGCAATAGCTGAAAAATACGTAGTCTATTTTTAAAGCAGAGATAAGTGCGTTTAGTGAAAGAGTAGTTCAATAGTAGATATGTAAATATTTTTATATTATAAAAGTAACACGGAGAAACCTATATATATAACACGGAGAAATTGGGGAGAGGAAGAGAAGGAGATGGGGTATATTGAAAACATTTAGAGGGATGATGATATTAAACGCAACGTAGATACCGCTACTAAACCGATAAATAGTCAAACTTTATGATATCTTACGATTACGACAGGAACCTAAGAGTGCCTTGGACTTGTGTAGGTGTAGGCTTAAGGGATCCCTTTATTCAATTGAAACACTCGCTCCACTGCCCAGGCTCGCTATTTAAACCTAAAGTTAGGTTAATCTAAGCATAACATACGCGCTGATATAATCATGCAGAGTAGGTTCATCAATTATTGTTATCATCAAGTAAACCATTGTTGTGGGTTGCTCTCAATTCTTAGCGACTTTATTTAAGCAGTTAGGTAGGTTTTCAAACTCTATAACATTGGACATAGGATCAATTTGTGGAGAAACAACATGTTTTTGTTATTAGTGCAATGCGGGCTGATCAGCTGTTCTTGTCTTACAATAAAAACAATACCCTTAACGTCGTACATGAATAGTCGGTTGCACCTGTGTCTGCGCGCATTATTATGTACTATAACATCTGTGCATATAAAAGTATTTTAAAAGGATTTTTTGGCTAGACAAATTGCGGGCTCACAATTAGTTATTTTTAGTACCAACTGGTAACGTTAATTATTATTTGAAATTTAATTGAAAATAAACATAATTTAGTCACAAAAATGTTTATGACATACTAGAAGAAAAAAATATATTATAGCTTATTTAATTAAAAATAGCCATGAACTAAGCACAGTCTACGTGAAACATGTAAATTGCTAAGGATAGGGCAGATAGACTTTTCCTAGAACCTTATTTTGATAGCGGAGAAGGTGAAGGGAAAATGTAGAAAAATAATAAGCATTGAAATTTCAATATATTTTTTCCAATTTCAGATAACAGGAGGTGTGCGCGCATTGGCGCCTCAACTATTCCAACTGACGCATCTGACGGCGTTGTACCTGAACGACAACTCGCTACAGAGGATCCCTCCTGATATCAGCCAGCTTGTCAACCTTCACACACTAGATATGTCTAATAATAAATTACGCACTTTGCCCGCTGAGCTTGGAGATCTGATACAATTAAGGTGAGCTTTTATATGGGGTTCTATATTGTAAAAGAAATTTCTTCGAAAATATTCTTTTAGGATCGGTATATTAGATACTAGTATCTCCTCACGACTCAGTGAGTTGGAATTATTTCACCTCATAAAGACGGAACTCTCTTCTACTTACAGGATTTCTACGTTTTTTCGTAACCAAATTTCATTGAAATCCGTTCAGCCGTTTCTGTGATTGGGGAACAAACATACATTTTCACATCTATTAAATTAGTAAGATTTATAGAAGCCTGTAAATTGACTAAACATAACAAAGTGATGTTATGTCGTTGGTCGCGAAATGCGTAGGCGAGTGACAATTCACACGTATAATCTTTTAAATCTAACGGTTTCGTAGTGAGTACAGTTTCGCTTGCTAGAAGATTTTATTTAGACTCAGGACATTTTCTGCACACTTACTAATGAAATTATGAATCAACTTATAGATATAAGATATCTTAATCACACTCTAATTATCTAGTTATTCGTTACGGCTCTTGTAAACGTCAAGCTAGCGCTAAATACTGCACTAAATTACCTAAGTAACAGTTGTATTATGACGTCATAATACAACTGTGACTAGTATAAACTCTTTAACATTATAGTTTTGCTTATAAATATTAAATCTCATTTCAAATGTATTATTACTAAAAATTGTTAGCTACTAAATGTAGTTTTAATACTAGTTTTATTTAAGTATAGTTTTTCCTTAATTTTTCCAAAACAAACATTTGTTTGTTTTTGATAAATAAGTATTACAATCTTATTACGATAGCCATTAGACTGCTATCACCTTCGTTAAGATCATTATGATAAATAATAGATAAAACACCTTGATTATGTTGGAAATAGCGAATGATATTGGCTTTACAAAACAAACGGGTTGCGTGCACAAGGTCTTTGAACTCTGGGTTGCCATGATAAGCGTGTAAATTGACGATGTTATTAGTAAACACTCGCGGTCTCGAAAGATTTGTTTAATATTAATAACGCATATTTTACTACATGTTGAATATCTAAGTTGACTGGTTTTATCGGTTTCGTGTTTGTTTTGATCGGATTTTAAGTCAAAACTACTATATTACAATTTTATAAAAGGCTTACGTTGTTTGTATAATAATAATAAAGAGCCAAAGCAATAAATAATAAGCTATTAAATGTTTAAGATTTGGGTACTTCCAAATTCCCTCTACTAAGCATACTTGACCTAAGATAGGGTAGGAGATGAGAGTAGGATGTCCGGAAAAATATTGGAATTTATTATTGCGACTTCGTCCGCGTTTAGCTCCGCTTCTATTGGTCTTGGCGTGATATATATATCTATACTAATATATAAAGCTGAAGAGTTTGTGTGTTTGCTCAGGAACTGCTGGTCCGAATTGAAAAATTCTTTCAGTGTTAGATAGCCAATTTATCGAGGAAGGCTATAGGCTATATATTATCATGCTACGACCAATAGAAGCGGAGCTATATGTGGACGAAGTCACAAGGGTCGGCTAGTGACCAGCAGTTCCTGAGATTAGCGCGTTCAAGAAATCAAACAAACAAAGTCTTCAGCTTTATATATTAGTATAGATAAATCTGATTCCCCTAATTCTAATAATAAACTAGTAGGGGTTTTAGTTTAAGAATTAGTGTGGTTATCTTATTTTCAATTTAAATGATACTTGTTTGCGTATATGAAATCGTGGATGTTAGTTTTAGATATGCGGTTTCACTCTCGTTTCTTCATGCTTGTTAATTTTTAAGTTAATCAACATTTATGACGCTTATTAAATGTTTATATACCTTACTTACATAGTAGATAACTTAAACTAGAATATTTAAACAAATTAGTGTTATTAATATTTGTTAATTAACAGTAAACTAAATAAAATTTTATGTGGAAACTCTCGTTTTTGTCTAATTTATTGACTTTCGCTTTAGCTTTATATTTTATACATTTGTCAATTTCATATATATAACATCTCGAAGTTAGTCAAGATATTATTTTAGTACTAGTGGCCCCGCGTGAATTCGTTCGCGTGTTGCTCCGCTCCTATGGGTCGTAGCGAGATGGTAAATAACCTAAGTTACTCCTTAAAACATCAGCTATCTGCCAGTGATAGCTCCGTCAAAATCGGTCCAGCCATTTCAGAGATTTGCCGGAACAAACAGACAGGCAGACAAAAATTGTAAAAAAAAAAAAAAAGGTTGTTTTGGTATATATACCGTATATACGTGCACTTAGTAAAAAGCGGTTTCATTTATTTGTATGGATATCTTCCTCTATAGTTAGCTGTTTTTTTTATTATTGTTATTAATTAAATACAAAAAATTTGGTTTTAATTTCAAAAATAATAATTGCAATAAATTCTAGACTTGTCTTGGTACTAAAGAAAATTCAAAGCCATCCAAGTAAAGATATTTTAGAAAGTATTTTTTGCAATTGTTTCTCTATGCTTTATTTTCATTTAAATTGTATTCGGTTATAATTTTTTGTTTTTTCCTCGTTTTAAATCATCACTTTCTAACTGTGGGCTTGTGGTTTTAATTTACAATGATAATTCCCAGTAAAATCTGCAAATATGATATGACAGGTCTTTGTTGTTTGGGCATAAATAACAATAAAAGTATATTTTGACATGAATATGTCACCTTAAAATTGTAAACAGATTATAATCTATTTCGCGATATTGTTAACTGTCCGAAGTCGGTTCCTATTGGTCGGTCTTAAAGTATTACTGGTGTACAATAAAGTTATAAAATAAATAAAGTAGGCAGATGTGTCCACAGAGTTAGGAATGAAACAGGTATCAGTCAAATTAAATAACAGCCTACTGCAAGACCGACCATCGACAGCAGAAAGGGCCCCACAAAAAAGTTGGACTGCGAGTTGGCCACTTACTTAGACTATGTGTTCCTATCCACTGTGTACCGAATTGTCTATTCAAATTTCGTAGATCAATTCAATTTCGTAGATCACCTATTTTTAAGGTTGTGTTATGTCATACCGTACCGTAGTTTTTGTATTTAAAAATTTCAGTTGCCCTTAAAGAATTTTTTAATCACAGTAAGAAATAGGATTGTTTGGCAGTAAAAATATTTCGAGTTGATTTATCGTTTTTCAGTACAAAATGTATGGAAAATGTTTTTGGCGATTTCTGACATTTCTAGTACTCATACCTTAAATGGTCCCGTAAAGTCTTTTGATGCCCACACGAAGTAGAAGCGATAGGCATAAAAAATTTTTTTTTGGATTTTAGCACTTTTTTCACTAACCGTACATTTTCTCAAAAATCTGTGAATGCAGTTTAGAATATCTAAAAAATTTATGGATGGTCTCCTAGGAACGTTTTCCTGTAACTATAACAGTTAAGGTACCTGCCCTTAGTGACCCTCTGTATATGATATTAAAATAAATATAAAAGTATATCACTTCTGTCAGTAACGTGAAGAACATTATGAAGTGTTATAAATAATATAGTAGTGTGACGTTACTATAGCAACTAACGGTAGAGGTCATCGACTTATGGTACTGGACTTGTACCAACATGCAAGGTTGGCGATTGTCATTAATTTATGATCGAGAATATATTTTTAGAATATAGGATAACTATTTTTTTCATACAAAGGGATCTCACGGAATTTCCATATGAAATTTGCACCATCTTTTTTGATAGGTCATATTTCATAAAAATAACTAGTCGACACGTCCCGGTTTCGCCCGGTAAATTACATGCTGTAAAATGTAAAGGGCCAATTTGATCTATATAATATACACAATGTATTTAAGGTACTGATTTGGATAAGGATTAATACTTTAATTGCTTAAAATCGCTTCGTAAATAAGCCATTATCTCTCGTAAAACGTAAAGAATAAAATATGGTTATTGTGGTTTATCCTTAATAGATAGACTTATACCATCGCGGACTTTTTTGTAGACCTTTTTAAGGTGTACAATACTGTAGTACATTATTTTGATCTATCTCGTAGGGTTCAGCCAGCGTTTGCAATGTAAGCGCAAAGCGCAAAAAGTGTTTATTTATGTAGTGATTTTGGACCAAATTGTATAGAAACTTGGTACGAAAGGTTACAAGCGAAACAGATATGCTATTGTAGTCATTATCAAGATATTTTACTACACATACATATTAAAATGAATACAAATTCAAAAATATATTTATTTCTTCACAGATTCGCCCTAAAAGCTAAAAAGAACTATGTGCTTTTTGTTTGTTTACTTTTTTGAGTTTTAAGACATTTTTTTTATTCAGTTTCTCTTGTTCCAGAGAACTTCATTTACACAATAACTACCTGAGAGTGTTACCATACGATCTCGGGAAGTTATTTCATCTTCAACTCTTAGGTCTTCAGGGAAACCCGCTCAGCAAGGAAATGCTATCCATTTACAACGATAACAACGGAACTTCTAAGCTGTTGACGTATCTGCTTGATAATTTACAAGGTAAGTTTTGTGCTTTTGTGGGATTTACGGACAAATAAACAAGTATCAATAATATGGCATGATATTAGCAGCAGCTACTTGAAATGTGTGTAATAATGATTCCTCTTTTTTTACTTATGGAGGGTATAATAAATATGAAAGTAGAATAAGCTAGTTGTAGTAGAAAAATAAATTATTAGTTTTAATACGCAAAAGTTGAGGATTGGCGCAAAAATTCAATATAAACAATTTCTTAATCTATATTTTCATACGCCGATAACGCTATCCGCTACGATTGTGACGTCATACAATTTGTAAACAATTAAATAGACACACACCTCTGACTTTTCTGAGTTATGTGCGTTTTAAGCAATTATATATCACTTGCTTTAACGGTGAAGGAAAACATCGTGAGAAAACCTGCACTCCTGAGAGTTCCCTAAAGTTCTCAAAGGTGTGTGAAGTCTGCCAACCCGCACTGGGCCAGCGTGGTGGACTATGGCCTAATACCCTCCTCAGATTGAGACCCGGCTCAGCAGTGAGCCATTGACGAGTCGTGATGATGAGATGCGAAATGTCAAGAAATCTATGTATGTTTAGTGCTTGTGGCAAAAAATCACAATAATAGACATACAACAAAGGAATAATTGCGAAGTATGTGATCAAAAGTACTTATAAAACGTTCAAGTATCATAATCTCTGATATCAACTAATATTTGTTTGTTTACAAGCTCAATGACGTCATAGCACAGAGAATAATATAAAGAACATGGCCGAAAGCGTTATCGTATGTTCAAATAAATTCCAAAAAATGTAATATATTTTTTATTTTTATGAGGTAGTCATACTAACTTTGTACCCCCCTTTTACCTCCTTAAGTTATGATTTTCGAAAAAATATTTTACACATGTTTCATGACTTTCAATGAAGAACCGTCATACTGAATTTCAATTAAATAACTTCTAAAACAGCTAAGTTTCATACTATCTTTAGACCCCGGTTTTACCCCCTTAAGGGTTGAATTTTCGAAAATACTTTTTCAGTGCTCCCCTACGTTATAAAAAGAACCCCTGTATAAAATTTCAAGTTTCTAACCCTTATAGTTTAGGCCCTGCGTTCATATGTTAGTCACTAAATTAGTCAGTTTCTCCTTTTATATAGATAGATAGATATCAGAGCTATTTCAAAATAGAGTCAACTACCCTATTGCTTACCATAAGATATGTTACATACATTGAAAACGTTGATCAGTAAAACTAACTTTCGGTGCAATCTTAGTCAACTAAAGTAAAATAACCTATTAAGATAAAAACAAACTTATTATTTGGCGCAATTAAATCAGCCCTAATATTAACCTTAGACATTTTTTAAAAGAATGAACTCATTGTTATTAGTAATAAATGCAATCATATCAACGTAAAGTCAAAAGTTATCAGTAGCTTATCTTGAAGATTGTAATTTTTATGAAAATTGAATCAGACTCAATATTGTAAACAAACTATTATTATTTTGAAGCTGTCAATATAAAATAATCAAATTACATCTAATCGCTGCTTCGAAAGCTATATTTTTGCTTTACACAATCCTACTAATATTATAAACGCGAAAGTTTGTAAGAATGTATAGATGTATGTTTGTTACTCTTTCACGCAAAAACTACTGAATTTACTTTGATGAAACTTTACAATAATATAGCTTAGACATCAGAATAATACATAGGCTATAATTTTTAATGATATAGTGTGAATTATCCAAAATACAGCGGGTGAAACGCGGGGCGCGTAACGTTAATATGTAATTAATTTATTTTATACAAATTGCATGAAAATCCTACATTAGTTGTTGCTTGTCTGAAATAATTTCAATTTAACTATTTTTTGTTACGCAGACGGAGTGACGTTTAATTTTTTTTACAAAATTAAACAAAACAGTTTACACAATTTTTATATAATCAAAGTATAGTCAGCACTTTCTAAATTAGCGGAATAGCTCTAACCGCAAGTTCTTACATCTGACTTTACTATCTAGTTTACTAAGTTGATAATAGATGGCGTCACTAAGCCATTCTTTTAATGTGACACACTAGTGCCATCTATTGTGGAATGATTAAAGTTTCAAGTTTTTTTTTATTAGACTAGCGACCCGCTTCCGGCTTCGAAGGTTCTTTCTCTACTATAATATGCATGTATTATACATACAAACCTCCCTCTTGAAAAACTCTATATATTACAAAAACCGCATCAAAATCCGTTGCGTAGTTTTAAAGATCTAAGCATACATAGGGACAGACAGCGGGAAGCGATGTTCATTCTTTAGAACGAAACGTTTTACTGGTAACCTATTATTTTATAATGGTTCTCAAATATATTTATTGAGTGACACAATATAATTTTAACTGAATTTTGCACGAATTTTGACTTTATTTTCATTGTTAATTTTGCCGTCGAAATTTCAGGTTAAACATTATTTGTCTGTCTAAAAGATGTGTTTGGTGTCACTGTCGAAAATTTAAAGCATTTGTTTCTAAAAACGCTTACTGATTTATCATTATTATTTTATTAGATTTTTACTATATAATAATACCTATTAGATTACAACTTTCATCACGGATTTTGAGTCTGACTACTAAATGTCAAATTTTGTTTCTTTTTACCTTACTAATATGCGTAAAATACATCTTTTGGTTTTCTTTAGTTTTCTAAAGAAATCGTGTTCATAGATAATTTCGTAGTATTTCGATGAGTAAGGTCTGGACTAGAGAATGCAATCTTATGAATAACAACAACTCGGAGAGATGGGCAGTTTTGTGTTGTTTATTCTTGAAAATAGTCATAATATTTAAATAAATTTGAAAAAAATAATAAGAATTAAAGGTATTATTAAATAAACATTTATTTTTACGATTTTTTTTCAACAAACTTTAAGTAGTAAACTTTGATGTATCTAATCCTCTCACTCAATCGATTTTCCGCTCTTATAAAGTGTTTCCATATTTCCCATACACTCAAATAGTTGTTATAAACTATATTCGCCGACATTGTTCGTTATTCCACTCGTTAATCACATAAGAAACTTTTTTTGCATAAATAACCTAGTTAAACTAGCGAGATCTCGCCTATTTTCGGCTGAGATCAATCTCGCTAAAAAAGGGCCGAGATCTCGCGAAAACGAGATTGTGATGCACTAAAATAGTTGCTACAGTTGTATTAGGCATACATACACTTAATACAGTAAACTACGCGACTTGCCGCCATTTTGTTTTAAAGTATTAAAAACTAATATTTTACTAGCCACTAAGAACTACAAAACTTCATTATCAATATAACAGACAAAAGCGAACTTTTTTTATAAATTGAGTTTTTGGTTATTTTTCAATGTAAAACAATCAGACAATCATTAAATAACAGACACAACAATAGTTTAGATCATATTTTCTCCAACCTAACCTACTTTAAACACAAATTAAGCGAACAGTAAGCAACGATCAGCTTTGTCTACAATAACTGTCTGTGATTGTCCAAATTGACTCGTCCGCGAGCGTCACGCGCTTTCAATTACTCTTTTTATTTCCGCTGATTCCGGAGACGTGGTTTTTACTTCGATCTCTTTTATTTTCTATAGATTGTTAGAAACTAGAAAGTAAAACGTTTACTTAGTTGTCTTACTCATCTTGATTCACAATCTTATGAAACTTTATTGTATAACGCGAGCGCGCAGCTTTGCTTCTGAAGAATTCGTATAATCTGAAAATTCTGTTTGTTTATAGCAAATTTAAAATTTTCTTTTAAAAAAGTATCAATCCACTTTCTTCAACTAACGAAGAGAGCCATCCCACATTTAAAAGTTAAAAAAGTTTATAGCATATTCTTATTATGTAGTAGTCGACCCACGTGGCTCCACCCACGTAGGTGTATAAGTATAAATTAAGCACATATGAACAAAATTTTTTTCGGGATAAAAACTGTGTGCACATTGGGTAGTTTACAGAATCTTTAAGTCGATTAAACTTCTAAAGATTCTCTGTGCGGAAATAAATTCAAATCGGTTTAGCTGTTTTGACGTGATGCATGCAAAAAACACAGCAGATGAACGATGTTATTATATGTATAGACTATAGATGGATAAACTATGTCCGCAACTAATCGTGGCAAAATCAAGTATATTTTGGAAAAAAGGATAAAATTTAATTATACCCATCCCGTAATTAGTTTAGCTCGAAATGAGAAGTTAAACGTGTATGGCTTGAACAAATCAAAAATATTATTTATTTTACTATTTCTGAGTAAAGATTGACGGATGTAGAGCATTGGAACGTCTTATTTACTTAATCAACTCTACAACTTTTTGGACAGTTCACTTTAATCACTTATTTCGATATTTAGGTCACGATGACTCATTATTTTAGTTAGTAATGATGTACACAAAATCGATTATTTTTATTGATTAAATTCTTGTCTGCAAGAGCAATCTTGAATTTAGGTTTTTGACTTTGCTTTCTATTTTAAAAACATTATAGACATACCTGACTAGTATCTGTTATTTCTCTGTAATTGCAAACATTTCAAATAGTTATTGAGGTCGCTGAGCATTTCGACAAGAGATATTCTTTATAATTCGTTTTGTTAAAAGAATTTCTGTAATTGTATAGAAAATGTCAGTTGGAATAGCTACCGCTTTGAAACGAAGTAATTATTTATTTTTCCTGTGAATGTTAGTATTATTCTGTTACTTTATTTTTATTGCTGGCTTTATGTAAACCTACGGCCGCGGTAGCAAGTTTATTTGATATTAAAAAATAGGTGATGTCCGTGTCACAAGTTCGTGTTTAAAATTATCAACTTGGTTAAATGTTGTAGTGTGAACGACAAACAACACACACAACAGCACTAGGCGTCACTCATCTACCTGACCATCTAGAGTTATGTTTTTACTACTTATTATTTACATACTTTTTGCAACATTACCAGAATTCCGTTCTAAGCTCAAGTGGCTCCCTATACGTCGTCGCCGGGATATGCATATTCTTTCTCTTCTGTACTGTGTGTCAAAGAACCCAAAATTCTTCTAGCTATCGTCAAAAAAAAAACGATCATCTCTTAGGGTTTAAACGCCCGTACATAACTCTTAAATTTATTCACAATCGTTTACTGTACAGGCCGTAAAACTATGGAACTCCTTACTACAAAGCAAGCTATCAAAATCCCCCCCGATTTTCAAAAACTCAGTAAAACTTTTTTATTTGCTCTCGGACAGACACTGATGACATGAAATTTTTTATTATTTATTATTTTCTTTTTATTATATTTAATTTTATTTCTAAATATTTATTAGTACATGATTATAAATGATTATCTGGTTTATGTATTAGGTTGTAATTATTTACATGTAGTTTATGGTTACGCCACCTTATTTCTCATTGAATAAAAATGTCTCTTAACCCAAAGGTTCTCTCGAAGAAATGGGTAATAAGCTATAAGGCTTTAGTTCTGCCACTTTTTAGTGTTTTTGTATTGTCTTTACTGTAATTTTATGCTTGTGGTGTGCAAAAAAGTAATAAATAAACATAACATTCCACTCAGTTCATGCAAATTTTCATAATTAAGTCAAACAACGGAGAGATCTAACGGACTTTCTATCCCGTTGTGTCCGGTAATATGGGATAAAAAAATTTGTTCGTTCGACGGTTCTCAAGTACGGTTACATTATCTCGCTGAATCGGGGTAGTCGTTATCTCATACAGATCCTATTAGAAGGATCTCAATAATGTTGAGTCATAAAGAGATATTCCGCCAAATATTTTCTATAATAAGGGAGGTCTTAAATGAGAGCTTACAATTTCCAGATTAAATCGGAATCGGTTTTTTGTCAAAATTCAATAAGAAGTAATATTCCTTTTATTCTATCTATGTTAATGACCACATAGGAACTAAATTCGTATTACACATCTATGACAAAAAATAGAAACGGATATTACAATACCGCTATAAAAGACGATAATGCAATGTTTATTATGAAAACGAATGACGAATAAAATATTTGCCTAATAGAGAATGCTCTACGTAAGTGCACTGAACAGAATCTATGTTAATGAGTTCAAGATCTTTTTAATGAAATCGAAGTGGGTGACGCTATTAAGATTATTGTAATTACTATATTGTATTTACTGTACAAAGAAAATCAGGCTCATGACCTGCTAAAGGGAGATATCAAACCACTTAACCACAATAGCAGTGGTATAAATCTCTACTGCTAATATTACTTTATTCTCATCGATCTTACTTCGTCGACATTAATAGACACGAGAAACATTAAAGTCAGCATTGGTGAAAATTACATTGTAATCTTCTAAATCATTTTAAATGATGTGATAAGTAAGGTCGGGAAAACAATTTTAAACAAACAAAGTTATGTTGCAAATAACTCGGTATCTCAGAGTAGTAGGCGCCGCTTCATGGCGGCTCTAATGACCCACTGACAATTGTTCAAAACAGATTCACACCGAAGGTCGCGCGGACAATAAATGAAAGTCAACAACAGAATCCCGGTTGTTCAACAAAAATAATGTCGTGATTACACTCTACGAGGCATGACAATAAATCCGCGAGATATGATTGTCTCGCTCCGTTACAATAGCGTTGGAAAGTGTGGGAAGACCTCTGTCTAGATCATTGGTTCTTAAACTTTTTTATCCGTGTAACATGGGACTATTTAGGATTACACGTTGCTAATCAAATTCTTGATTATTGAATTCTAATTTCTTGAACGCCTTAATTCTAAACAAATTTGATTCATGTCATAGAAGACGTAACTTAGCAGAAAAATGTGGTAAAAAAATTCAGACTACAGCATGTAAAGTTTCACTCTAATGTTTCAATACGACTAGGTGTGTGTATTATCTATACAATCGACTATTTTCTGAAATCGACGTTTGTAAAGTCTTCCGATAATCGTCGGTGATTAAAAGTGTGTCTGTTATATTTCTGTATCTTTACTATCAAAGACGTAATCAATAGATGTTTCATAGTTTTGGTCTGTAATAAAAATGATTCGCGTAATATAAGGGACAAACGAGCAGACGGTCCACGTGATAGAAAGTGCCCACCGTCGCCCATGGACCATCGCCATGCGTTGTCGCCTTGAAGATAGTGTGAGGATAGTGAGCGAAGAGAAGAATGCTTTCAGAGAAGAATGCTGTGGTTTCAGTGGACTCCGAGCAAGAACCCGGCGTTCACTGAAAAAGCGGTATTAATGGGATGGGAGAGGGAGGATCTGGCCCACATGTGGGCCAGATACTCGACCGAAACGCGTCAGAGACACTTGGCGGTCGGATTCGCATGGTGGTAGTCGTCTCTCATGCCAGTCGGGGAACAGATCCCGTACCACCAAAGGTGTGCTAGGTTACTCGCCTCTTACGAGATGCTCTCCCAGCGGCAGAAGGGAATTGTATTATGCCGTCCCGTGCCGTATGGTCCCGTCTCACGGGTAAAGTATGTATCCCGTAAAAAACTTTGAAAAACACTGGTGTCTAGATAATTGATTGTTTCAAACGCCGTTACCGAGACTATTGGAGAAAACGTCCGTGGAAATGTCTGTCACAAGGCTGCGGTTTTATTTTTGTTCGCGATATTGAAAAGCCATTGTTCTTCTATGGTTTTCTTTTCAATTGACACTGACTGACCATAGAGCGATTCTGTGTGACCCGCTTGAATGCTCTTGAGGCTCTTTGTCAAATCTTTTCGGTTGTTTGGCCTTTGAGTTTCTCTAAAGGTGGAATTGATTTATGGCTCGTTGGGGAAAGTATTGATACTTTTTCTTTAATGACTGCGCAGACCAGTGTGAAAGTAAAGGGCTGTATTAGATGCTATTAGTTGGCCAAACAGCTGTTATTGTGAACTTTTAAAGTAATCGATTGTATGCTTTTAAGACTGACTGTTAAATTACTTGGATATCAATTTAATTCAGCAATTTAAAAGCCATTTGATAGTCTCGAAGTAAATTGCCTTCAATTACTTTAAAACGTCTACAGAAATGACTTTATGTAACAAAGTTATGATAACTAAGAAAAGAGAAATGCGAATGGATTAATCGAACGTATTTTGTGAAAGTTGATCGTGTCGGGAGTAGGAGATTGTTGTGTTAGGTTAGTGTTTGTACGCGCTGCTATTGCATAAGCTTCAAACCTGAATTATTATCGATTTCCTATATTGAACAGCTAGATATTAACGCTTTTACTTGGGGATTTCATTTATACCTAAATAAGTTAACAATGATTCCTTCGAACTAACAAAGTTATAAACTTTATCGCTCTATTAGTACGGGAGCGTCAAAAGTTTCTATGTGTATTATAGAATATCTTATCCCTTTTTTTTACTATTATCATCTATTAAACAACTAGCACACACACATACCCCCAACATTAACAAGTTTGAAATTATAAAAGTTTTCATATTTAGACACATTAGCAAATTTGATGAATGAAAATAAAGGATATTAAATTTTTAATTATATGAAAAAATATAAATTATTTTATTCTATGTAAGAACCTAACAAAAGTACAATTTAATTCCAATAGACATAATCCTTAAACATAAAAGCGCATGCTGTTTTCTTAATGTGATAAATATAGTTCACATAATGGTGTAAATTGCACTTTTTATAGCCCCGTTTAGACATTATTATATTTTAAACGTACATAAACTACACGTATAACTTTTTAAACTGTGTAATTAGTATTAGAACGCACGTACGCCCCACAATGGTGTTGTAAGAATAAATTATCGAGTCGATTTTGACTGGTCATCGATTCTCACGGAATGACAATGCTATCGACACGCCCGGTCCGACGCCGGCGGGTGAAAGTGTTCGCGAAAGTGAAGCCGGAACCGAGTGGTGACGTCACGCGCGATTTGCGCAACACCTATAGCGACGTTGCGAAATGTTATCTCGTATTGCTAGTGATGTGACGCATTCTATATTATAATATTATTATATTGTTTTGTGAGCATAGGTCTTCAAATTAGATTTTTCATACTAATCGTATGTTTAAGTTTGTATGTTTGTTAGTATCTCACTCTCTGTCATTCAAAAATGGCTGAACATGCATGAACACAGTTGCTTTGCAGTTACTAATTACACATAATAATGAAATATTTTACGTATTTTTTTTTAATTTTACGTGTTTATAAAATACTAGTCGACCCGTCCCAGCTTTACCCGGGTGCAATTTAACACGTGTATTTCGTGTAGTCGTAACTGCTATGTCCCTGCATTTTAAATATGTAATATCTTCTAAAATATTCATTTAAATTTCATGCTGTAAAGGGCCATATTGATCTATTTTAAATGCACAATGTATTTAAGGTACCGAATTGGATAAAGATTAATGCTGTATTGTTTAAAATCGCTTCGTTAATAAGCCATTAATTCTCGTAAAAAGTAAAGGATAATAAATGGTTATTGTGGGTTATACCTAAGAGATAGACATATACTATCACGGTATTTTTTGTAGACCTTTTTAAGGTGTACAATACTGTAGTACATTATTTTGATCTATCTCACAGAGTTTGCAATGTAAGCGCAAAAAATGTATTTACGACATCACATTAGAAACCTCTAAAATGCTCAGTGTTTCTCTACTATATTATGCATGTATTATGCATATAAAGCTTCCTCTTGAATCACTCTATATATTAAAAAAACCGCATCAAAATCCGTTGCGTAGTTTTAAAGATCTAAGCATACATAGGGACAGACAGCGGGAAGCGACTTTGTTTCATACTATGTAGTGATTAAAAAAGATTAATTGCTCTTCAAAGTTTTTACTTTGTTACCGAAATAATGTTTAAGCTCGTAATTTATTATAATAAAATAGTTACCCCAATTAAACTTTTACTTTTCGGTTCATAAAGGTTTAATTCGTCTAGTCAAACTTTTTCTTTTCGAACATTTAATGAGGCTGAAGTTTGTAGCCACATCACGATCCACAAGTGCAACCTCAAAAAAGAAACTTCTTTTTAAACATTTTATATGTATGGTATACGGCTAAGGTCACATTCAAAGAGCGCATTTAAATTCAAATTAGCGTAACTTGATTTGGGCCCTAAAAAGGAAAAAGGTTCGTGTTAAACAAGCCTTATGAATAATTAATTAAGAATTTTGTTTCTTAATGTTCATTCTTGAGAAAGCATACATAGTTTTGAAACCTGTCCGATATTATGTTCTAAATTGGTATACCCCACTCTGAGTCATTAAAAAGTGGGGTTTGAATTCGCATTAGGTTTAGCTAACGTAAGTGTAATTGCGTAAAAGATATTCGACTCTGATTTAATTATTTAATTATTTAGGCCGTTAATAGATTTGACTTTTATATACATATATGAGTATATAAAGTTCATCTTAATAGATAGAAGATATTTAGGAGGACTTAACGTGAGGGGTCTTTAAACTAATAGAAACCAAAAAAAATAGTTTCGAAAAATATTTGTGTTGCAGATTTTATTAAAAATATAACCTTTGTTTAAGTTGTTAATAACAGAAATAAAATTATTGTCAACTGAAAATGTTTTAGCCCAGCTAAGTTAAGGCGGATCGACTAATTCTATATTAGAGTATGTGAAGGGTAAATTTGACTAATATGTTAATATACTATTTGTTATTATAAATTTAACAAAGCATTCGACGCGAGTGCAGACTAACCTAAGTATGTAGGGCGGCTCGATGCAAGGGCGGGACAAATTTGCACCCAGTGAGCACACTGAGAATAAAAAGCTGCCGACCAAGGTTTTTTACCTTTTGCTATACCAACGGTATAGAGAAATTTTATAATTTTAACTTTTAACTAATTAAAATATTCGGTTAAATATTTTTCTTTAAAATTACTGAGGTTGATTAAATTATACGTCTATTGTCTATATTATTATAATTAATTAATTTTATGTTATACTTATAATTATGGCCGTATTGATTTAGATTATATTTTAGAAAAGTGTTTGAATACAAAAAATATATTTTAATAAAACTTGTGGTAACTTTGATAATGGGATAGGTAGCCAGTTCCCGAACTTTTTTGTCCCGTAAACCACACGTAGCATGTTATTCGCTTGTAGATAAACCCCTTGCAGATCCTATAGACATTTCGATGCTCAACAAATTTTTAAATCATGTCGTCACTTGATTACAAACACTACCTGGTTTATAGTCCCCTATTAATATCTTGAGAAAACATACATAATTTAGAAACCTGTCCGATATTATGTTCTATACCTCTATATGGGAGGTCCGAGGTTCGATCGTGGGCACACACCTCTGACTCTGAGTTATGTGTGTTTTAAGTAATTAAATATCACTTGCTTTAACGGTGAAGGAGACCCGGCTCAGCAGTGGGCTATTGTAGGGTTGTGATGATGATTAATATCTCATCAAACCCCAATTGGTTTTTATTGTATCTCCTCATCGATCCCTCGAAGTTGATATAGACCACATTGGGTATCACTGTTTTAGTGAATCAGCTACAGTAGTTAAAGTGTAAAGTAAAACCTGATTTAATAATGGTTAAAAAATATTCAAATTAATATAAGAAATTTCCACAAACAACAATGTTACGTGAACACTTGAATAGTGAGTACAAATATTTCGTTACTAAGTTTCGAATGGTCCAATACGAAGGGCGGACGGATGCAAGGGCGGGACGACCTTTTCCCGCCAGGGCGCAGTCTAGAGGTCGGATGTACCGTCCCTTCCAGCATGTCATTGTTTGCCATATGACAGAATGGATACATTAAATAAAGTCTAGTTCGTTTGTTGTTTTTGTTATGAATGTTTTCAATGTCACATTTAAACTTTAAATAAATGTAATAATTTTTAAAGTAAGAAGTCAGTTCTGATTTAAACTAAAGTCGGCAAAAAAAATAAACGTAAAATTTCTATTTCTCTTTCTTTCACGCACTTATGGGATGAAATAGGTTTATATGTTAATTTTAATAAATAGTGTCGGTTTTTGTCGCTCATGTAATCGGTTATCCATCCCCGGTTGCCTCTTTGGGGATACATTTACAGTGCGGGGATGAATCCGTGAAACAGATTTTATTACGATGCATTTCTGCTTCATAGTCAAGCTTTGGTTACTATAAAAAACACTTAAACCGTAATGGGTTAAAAAATATTAGTTCTCTCACCTACTGTGTCAACACCCAGTCACCCACACTCAGTCACTCACAATTTTCACTGTAGGTAGCCACAAGAGTCTATTTTTTTCGCACATTTAAATTCTATACTTCAATTATCAATCTCGAAATCGGAAATACAGACCACACGATCTTAATATGTAAATTCTTTTGTACGCATCCGCTAAAAAGGATTTTATGAAAAGCAACCTCTAAAGGGGTGAAATGGGATTTGTATGTTGAATGAATCTGTAGGGTCAGGGTTTTCTATTCAGCTACGAATCTGGAATATTTGCTGCCGTATTTTATTGATACCGCTAGTTTTACGATATAGCAATTCAAGCGAAAATGCCTTAAGTTTTAGAACATTTGCCGCCTTTGTTTAGTTAGACGTAGTATTAATTTATTTAGGTAAAAAACTAGAATAATTAGTAATGTATTATGAAAAAATTCCGAAAAAGAAACATACGTAATGATATATTTTTGTATTTAATTTTGTTGTAAAAAAATCCTCGTTTTGTTTAGTTTTAGAGTGACCTTGCATATCTTATTCTTTAAAGACATAATATATTGTTTCAAGGTCTATTTATCCGAACTTTAAACCTATTTGTCAACCCTTTCGGTCCTACATGAGAACCTATTAGCAGTCAACAAGTCGTAAAAGCTTTTCATGAATGGATTTCACAAATAAATATTCTTTCAGAGTTCTGTTAAGTTTGAAGGGATTATCCATTTAACCGTAAATGTTATTCAGTTTTCGAAGGGCGATCGGACGTCCTATACTCATGTCTAAAGGTCGTCTTGCCTTATTTCTTTGATGAAGTCAAGAATTGAAATATACATATTCCAGCTCATTTAATTTTGTAACTAAAAATATATTGCAAAGCCCTTAGGTTACGTAAATAATGTCTAAAAATGGCGTCATATCAAGGATAATAGCAACAATCTTTGTAAGTAAAGTATGAATATTGTTAAACTTTTATGACGAACTGTTATTGTATATTATACAAACCATTATGTAGAAGGTAAATATATAAAGATTTTATAAGTATGTATTTAGATGTAATAGTCTAAATTAGTATTCACACAACGTGGAGATATATTGTATACTTTATAAGTAAATATTAAAGTTTTAAACTTTAAACAAAATTATCTTGACATTCATACAGCATGTCTTGTTATAAATAAATTAAGTTGAAATATTATTGCGTTGACGAAAATGCTTTTTATCCTGCGTAGCTTTGATTAGCATATTTTTATTTGATCCATGTGATGCGAGTCTTTATGAAATTCTAATATATTGTCGATATAATTTGAGTGAAGAACTCTGACACCTGAGTTTTATTATGTACATAAATCTCAATTGCTGTAGATGTATGGCATCGCATCACCTAAATGAAATTGTGTTCATAATTTTGAAGTGAATTATTTTTTTCAATAAGTTGGATAGCTAAGTAAGTATTCACTTAAACGAACGATTGATAGAGTTGATTAAATTGTGCAAATTAATTATAAAAGTATTTAATCTATTGATTAGTTAAACATTGTTTTGTCTACTTCTTTCAGGTGCAAATAAAGTTAACATAGAGAGGATTACATCTTCATTAGACAATTATTACTTTAATCACTGTTTAAAAGTAAGGGCGTTAATGATATTGGGTTTACTTTATAAAGTTATACAATCAATTGATTGGTTAATCAGTGTTTTGTCAATTATACATTGATTACGTTAATAACTGTTCATAAGTTAGGGGTATTAAGTTTAAATAAGCTGTAACTTACATGTAACTTTTTTAACTAGTGCTTTTATCTAAGCATCCATTGTATTATGAGATTGATAATTTTTTTATTCAATTAAAAAATATTAATTATAAAATTTCCTTTGAAACACAACATGTTACAGACAAATAACTTTGTCAAGTAAATTATAACTTAAAGTGAGTTAGATTTAGAGGCTATTTATAAAGTTAAAGTAACGACACGACTGAAGATAAAACTATTGGTCGCGCACGGGAATCCTCGTATTTATGGTCGAATGGTTACAAATAGGTATCGGAGTCTAGATAGCTCTTAATATTGCGATCTCAGAGGCTCGACACGCCGTTGTTTATTGCGTCGTAAACCTAGCTCGTGCCGTAAACCGATATAACTCAAAATTAAGATACGATTTCTTTGCTAACGCTCTTCTTTACACGTCTCCGTGTCGCCACACTCGCGCAGTGTAAATATTCCCTGGCATATACATTAAATACCCATTAGATCCTTATTGATTTAAATCGTCGGAGAAATGTTGTGTTGTTTTCCGCTTTGCTTTCTTTATTTTAAAACCTAAGCCAATTCTTGTGAGCTGTCCAATGCAAACCGAATGCATTCTAGTCTGGTACTATGGGAGATAATTTGCGTTATTCCTTTTGTGTATGTTCTAACATGTTTCTTTGGTTGATCTTTTACGTCTTAGCTAGGAGATGTGAATACTTTATAATGCACGAGAATATTTCTCTCGATGTAGAAATTTAGGGGAAAAGATGATTGAAATTCCAGCACTACTCGTTTTCACAATAATTACTGTGATAAACTTGACTATGTGGTTTATCTTATATTGGACAAACAAAGGGAAGCATCAGTCAGAGAACGCACCAGTAAATCTGCAGTGTTTGAACATACCAAAGACAACCTAACCCAACCACTACATATACTTTGATAATCCCATAATCCTTGCAAAAGAACATCGTTACATACCGACGATGCTCCGTGAAGCAATTGAATTTAAAAAACATCAAAATTTTAATAGAGTAGGTTGGCAAATACCACCTGTTTGGGATCCCGTTATTAAAATAATAAAATCTGAAACAAAAACAAATACTAAAAGACAAAAAGATACTGTAAGTAGTTACTGTTGTGCAAAACGAAATGATATGTAAAAATTAAAAATTGTGCGGTAGCTGAAAATAATGTAACAATTTTTCTATGAACATTTTAATCAGACAACCGTCATCCAGTCTGTCATGTAACTACGAATACTGCAAAGTATTTGAAACGTCAGGAATATAAAAGAACATAAAACACAATAAAAACCGTTTTATAAAGTATTTTAAAAAAATTACAATATTTACTTTGTTGTAGAGGATATATTTGCCATATCTGCTTAAATAAATACTAATAAACTGCAGCTCAAAAGCCAGTTCAATTAGTCCAATGGTCAAACAGTGTAGGTGTTATAAAGCTCCAGTGGGAAATCCTGTACAAACATAGTATCATTTAATTGACATAACACGGAACAACGAGATTTCTCATTGCTAATCCAAATAGCTGCATAACCTAAGCCTAAATGCAAGTGAAAGTGTAGCTTTGACCAGCGTTAATCAAAACCACATTTACTCGCAACGCGGCGCCGGCGCTGGCGAGGCATACATAGTGATGTGTTTACTGAGGCGAAATCAACTATTTTAATATTATTTATAATGAATCCGATATTTAAAAAAAAAAAAGTTTATCTGACAACTTTAATAAAGCAATTCTTTTATATTTATAATTTATATACTGAGTAGTCGACACTCCCAGGCTTCGTCGGGGTGCATTTATCAAGTGTATTATTTAGGTATAAATCATCATATATCAGATATTCATCATTTCTTTATTACTCGTATATTAATTTCTGAACCTACCCTTTTTGACAGTACAAACAGTTTGTATGGCAAAATAAAATAGTTGTTTTTGCAACTTTCTTTGTAATTTCTTTATATTTTCTCAGTTTTTTTAACCTTCGTTGGACTTCTATAAAAATTTTTAAAACCAAAATTAGCCAAATCGGTCCATTCATTTTTGAGTTTAAACGAGATTAAAAAACATCAATTCATTTTTATATATATGTATATCTATAGATAGACATATCTCGATATTTTATGATTTGGATGAAACTTAGCATTTATACATTGTTTTTCTTTTCGCAAGTGTATTCTCATAATTTTTGAAAAAAATCTAATCTTTCAGGAATATCTTTCAGGTTCTTGCATTGTTGCTAAGATATGGATACAAAAAAGACTAGCTAAAATAAACATTATGAAACGTTAAGAATATTTATGAACTAAAAAATATGTAAATAAATTCACTGCAAAAGAGTCACTTTAATCTAGCTCGGTACTAGAATACTAGCAAAGTTCGATAACAGGAACCCGTCTATTCTGATAACCATTACTACACGCTCCAATAGCAGGGTAAAGGCAATTAAGGGCCTATATTGTACTTACAAAATGATTGCAAGACCGATATCGCTAACTTGCGGCTATTAGTTCCTGTTTCATCGAGATGACTGATGGAAAGTAGGATGCGATAATGGCAATATAATTGACGCGCAAATACGTTTTAGCATGTTTTCAATACAAAACACTGCCGGGCGAGTTTTGTTTTCGGGTCATAGAACAGGAAAATTTTTTTGAGAGTAGATAGTATGTTTTGTATTTCAAACTAGTCGACCTGCTTGACTTCAGTCATGAAACATGTGTAAACTATTTTTTTTAAAACATCTCTTAAAGGAGTATAAGGGGGTTGAAAATAATATGTCTACAGACGATGTACGGGTAAAAGCTTGTTATCTATATGTGTATAAAATTTTCAGCTTCAGCTTTTTTGTACTCCCTTCCCTACTATCCCATGGGAAAAGTGTTTTTGTTTTGAGATGAAATATCATGTACTCTATAAAAAACAGTGATGACCCATTCGTTAAGACGATTATGTCTACTCGGAAGGTCCGAGTTCGATCCCCCACACAGGCACACACCTTTAAAGAAATTTAATATTACTTACTTTGACGGTGAACTTGAACGGTGTTACCCGTAAGGGGACGAGTTAGAATACTATTCCCCTCTGCCGCTGGGAAAGCATCTCGTAAGAGGCGAGCAACCCAGCACTCTTTGATGGTAGGGGATCTGTTCCCCGACTGGCTTGCGACCACCAGCTTGCGAATCCGACCGCCCAGTGTCATTGGCGCGTTCCGGTCGAGCCTCATTTGAGTCAGACTTACCCCTCCCTCTCTCATCCCGTTAATGCCGCGGTTCTAGTGAACCTGAGTTCTCGATCAGAGTCCAATGAAACTGTAGCATTCTTCTCTTCATTCTATTTCTCATTTTATCTTCGAGGTGGCAACGCATCGGCAAAACAAGAGGCAGTCTCTTCGTATTGCCGATGTCTATGGGTGACGGTGGCCACTTACCATGGGGTGGGCCGTCTGATCGATTAATTGCTATAAAAAAACTCCTTAGAGTTCTCCGTGTTCTATGTCGGTGTGTGAAGTCTGCAAACCCGCACTTGGCCAGCGTGGTGGACTATGGCCTAATGAAACCCGGCTCAGCAGTGGGCCATCAACGACTGATGATGGTACCCTATGTGTTAAACCATCTTCTGAAGTATATGTGTCAAATTTTATTCAAATCGGTTCAGCCGTTTTAACAGCCGTGTTGCGTGCACCGCAAATACGTATGCTTTCTATCTTACATTTTTCTACATATAGAAATGTCAAGATGTTACGTAAAATGTTATAAAAGTAAAAGTAACCGTCCGTTAAGGATGAGCAGAAAATGTTTTTTCATATTAACCACGTCGGCCCCAAGCGTGATATGTTTTATTTGTATGTTCGTTCCTTTCTTATGCCTTTTTAAATAATTCATTTGGTGAGTACGCTTGGGATTATTTTTGAATAATAAACGGTTTGGAGTATATATAAATCTCAAATTTTTGCCTTTTGGTTACAAGAAGAGGTGGTTAATTTGACTTTTTTATGAGATTACAATCTCCTAACAATGGAATTGAAATTTCTAATTAAAAATAAAAGGTATAACCATAACACGGACAAAGTAATAAATTAAAAGTTTTTAGCTGAGAGAAAATACGCGAAGTAATTAGAACAATACCACCTTATAAAGTTGATTCTGAAAAATATAAACAATGATGGAAATTGTCTGTTAAGTAGGTAGTATGGAAATATAATACTCGTGCATTTTCTAGACTATCACTATAACGGAATAACTTTAATCCCAATTTTCATAATTCCGTTTATAAATAGATGTGCTACTTAAAAACTTTTAAGCTTTGATTTTTCATGTTGCGAAAGAAGTCTTAACTTCTTTTGCCACTTTATTGCGTTTCGCTCTTTCCTTACTTCGGGTTGAAATTGAGAAATAAGTATATTATGTAATATTGAAATCCTTCAATGAAAGTGAGATTTAGAATGGTTACTTATTTGTAGATATTCTTTTATAATTCTGCGTTTCTAAAACATGTCGTGAGTAAATGATACTTTAGTGAATTTCTGGGATATGATCCTAAGAAAAATATGTTTGACTCGGAAAAATTATCTCAAGGTCAAACTATCATCTGACTAGCCGACCCTTGCGAATTCTTGCCCATGATGATCCGCTCCTATTGGTCTTAGCGTGATGATATATAGCCTATAGCCTTCTTCGATAAATGGGCTATCTAAGACTGAAACAATTTTTCAGATCGGACCAAATTGAAAACAAAGTATAAACAGTTGCATCTTTTTAAAAGCAATACAAATATGTTGTCAATAATATTCTTTCAGAAATAGTGAGTCATGTGGAAGAATACGAAAGTACCAAGACGTATGCCTTTCATAACGATGTTGCGTAAACAGAGAAATCTGCCGGTACCGGAGATATGGCTAAATCGAGAGCTTCAGTCCGATTGCCGGAACCAATTGAATTGCTTTTATATTTCAAAAGTAAGACGATTGCGTCATCGTTTCAGTGCGTCATATTTAGAACAACTCTCGCTTATCTGAAAGAAATTTTTATTTTTAAATCATGATTGTCGAATTAGCACTTAAGTTTTCCAATTTTGTGATGCTTATGTAGTATGAAAGTAATGTTAGAGCTTTTAAATACAATTAAGTTGTCATAGCTATTATTTAGTAGGTGGTCTGTCTTTCATGATTTTTATACAGCTCTTTTCTTTCCTCCAAATTAGGGACACAGATATTAAAATTCAAAAAATTGCAAAAAAAATGGAACTACAAGTATCTATCTGTAATAATAATCCATATTATTATAAAGCCGGTGACTTCGTCTGCGTGTAATGGTGTCTTTGGGTGGCATCTTTAATTATTTAGGCAAATTATTTTACAAATATGTACACGTATCTCTTACTCGTCACAAACTTATAAAACATTCACATAAACTCTAGACTATCTGTATACCAAATTTCATTTAAATCGTTTCAGTAGTTTTGGCGTGAAAGCGCGACGACATACAGACAGTTACTTTCGCATTTATAATATAAGTAAGGATTATAAATCAAAAAATGTTTTTGTTTATTTGGAAGCCGAGGCCCTAAGGATGAGAAATATAATATTATTAAGTGATGATATTTGTAAGGTATTGATCCGATTTTGATAATTCTCTCAATGATAGTGTAGAAATCAACTTAGATTTACAGTTAAGGAGATATGGCCATTTATAGATATGAACTATTAATATCAAGGGCAGGTCGCCTGTTATTAATATTCAACAATTTGAAATACATATTATATTTGACGAAATAAACTACGTACAATGTTCAGGTAATAGAACAGGATTTAAATACCTCGTAACCTCCGGCGCTAATATAATAATATAAAGTGCTTTCTCTAATTAAATAAAGGTTTTATTACTTTGTGCTTGTATAACGTATAAAATTAATTATTCAGATATTACTTATGTAAGTCTACGTAAGTTTTAATAAAGGTGAAAAAACTACTTTAATAGTTCTGTAACTGTAAGTAAATTACATGTTTTTTTCTTTACTACTTTTAGTTACGCAATCTATTTATAACAAGTATTCAAAAGATTATGTAACAAGACATTAGAAAACTGAGAATATAATGACAACGGTCTTGAAACTTGAATTTGTTTTATATGTGTTACGAGGAAATGTTTTTTTCTATTCTTATGAAATGTAACTATTATATAAATCGTGTTTAGTTTGAACCAGTTTTGTTTGGAATAGACAGTGTATTCTTTTATAATGTTTCGTTTAGCGGTGATTAATGAGTGAGTGCTCATCGCTTACGCAATATCGAGCAGACCATTACGGCTGTACCTTAATAACTTTCACCTAACACGAATTGGTAATCGGCCGACTCGTAATAACCACCGTAACTCGCAATAAACCTCACTGCAACGCATCTACGAGAGTGAGAGTGGATGTGTTTCCTGACTTTTAATTAGTTGCAACGAAATGATATGTTTAGCATCTTATCAATTACTAGTCGAACCGCGCGTATTCATCCGCGTAATGCTCCACTCCTATGGGTCGTAGCGTGATGTTTTATAGCCTATAGCCTTCCTCGATAAATGGGCTATCTAACACTTAAAGAATTTTTCAAATCGTACTAGTAGTTCCTGAGATTAGCGCGTTCAAGCAAACAAGCAAACTCTTATAACGCAAACGCTTTATATAATTCTTAGAAAATCCTGGAATCTGGACAAAAACAAATATAACTGATGTTTTCCTTCGTCTTTAAAGCCGAAAAGTCAGGGGGGTATGTCTGGAATCGATCACTACTAAAGTCACTATTATGTATGTATATTATTCCTAGTGTAGTGACTAAAAAAAACATTTCTAAGTTGTAGTGAAGTGGTAAAGAAAATAATGAATAAACATTAACAATAACAGTGTAATACCTTTAGAGACACTAAGAAAGTGTTAATGGACGCATTCTTAGGTCAATTATATTATTTTATTAAGTTTAGGTCATAATAAAATTACTCATTAGTTATTTTATTTAGGCTACATTGTAATTAGATTATTATAGTGCATCAGATCATTTGATGGTTTTTAATACATTAAAAAGTGATTTAAGACCACTATTACTAACAAAAGCTGTCTTTTTTTGCAATATCAGCTGGAGTGTTTGCACCTTATTGTCATGAAAATTAATAATAAAACGCATACTATTGTCATTTATAACATTTAGTTAAAGAATTTTTTCTTATCATTTACTGAAGCCATCCATATTCAAGTAACTAGACTATAATAATTAATTGCCAAGGTTATTTTATACGTTTGCCGATAACTTTCCTTCAATCAATAACTAAATATCGATTAGTTAGATAGTAATTGACGACGACGATGATAAAAAGGTAAAACGCCTATTAAGCTGAAAAAATACGTATTGCCGGGGCAAAAAATGTAAATCAAGCTCGCGCCGGTTTTAAAGGTCAAGTTTTATTGTGTACTTAGAAAAAGTTATAGATACTTGGAAAGTAAATATTACACAAAAAATAAATAAAAACAGCCAAGTAAAAATTTTAGACCAATTTTCCAAGTATTTAAAAACCTTCATTATATATGTTTTAACTTTTCGAGAATCAAAAAGACTAAGTAATTATTGGATTTCTTAACAAAGCAAATTTTCATATTTTTAAAAGTTTAACAACACTTCAAGACTAAAGAAAGTTCACGTTGAAAGTTTGTTGTCACTTATGTAATTTCACGTAGTTACAGTATTAATCTACTGATTGAAATATCTTGATAAAATAACTAAAAAACGAATCTTAAACCATTAACAATCTATAAATATAATTAGAAATGCCTGTATATATTTTTAAAAAATAATGTACATTATTTACTTAAGATTGACTTTGTTTGACAAATCTGACGTCAGGAAAAGTTATAGTCATTTAAAGTCGACCAGTTTCATATAAATATTTAAATTTTCTACTTATTGTCTGCGATTTTTAACAGTCGTAATACAAACAAAGGGTACGATTATCGAGAAAGAAGCTTTGTGACTTGTGACTCATTAAGCTCACTTTCACCGGTCCCTGAGGGCGCCTGATCTCAAAGGTCGAGTACAATGCTACCTACCTACCTACGCAGTACACTGTTGACTCGTCATTATGTTATGACTAATCTTGATTAATATTTAATAAGGGTGAAAGTTCAAAATTAATGACACTACCTTAGACAAATTTTATCGAGGCAAAGATCACATATTGTCAAGTAATACAACATCTAAAATGTTGCTAAACCTATATCATTTGTAGAGACGACAGATGGAGAACTTAGATTCAAAACAGTTCATTTCTATTACACTAAAGATACGAAGATATTCAACACTTCTGTTTTTAATGTTTACTTGCTGAGGTCTTTTATGTTATTATGATTACTTTCTTTATAAACACGTAATTTTAAAAATATGTTGTTTTAATTACCTTATGAAATGTATTAGTTTAAGTTAGACATGTTTAGTACGCCTTTTTTTAATATCAAATGTTATTCGTTACGGTTTCGGCATGGAAAGTAAAATGTTATTGCAAACGTTTTTAACGACATTTTATAAATGCAGCAATAGTTTATGGTTTAATAATAATTACTTTCATATTAATATTTTGCAGGTATAATATATTCGTATTTCATTTTAGCTTGAAAATAATATTTGTAAAGAAATGTTTCATCTAAAATAAAGGGATAAGAATGAGAAATTAGGAAATCGAATAGTCTTTGTTCATAGTATTTGTTGTATGTATCTTATGTGTTCTTATTTTAGCAATATTCAATAAAGTTTTATACTTTCTCCACCAAATTAATTCCACAATTTTATTGTTATAGGTAAGTCATCGAATTTACGGTTACCCAGGAACATATGTCATTTATTGCTATCGATACTGCACCAGGGTTACAGGTAAGTTGACGAAGTTGTTTCTTTTTTATTATAACTAAGAATTGCTTTAATTTTGTTTTTCTTATAAGATACGAGTTTAGGAAAAGAATAGATAGAATTATTAACAGTTAATTCAAATCATGTTAAAGTGAATGCGACATATTATTTTTTTCTGTGCGCTACAAAAGTAAACAACAGTTTAATTGCGGTGCGATTAGGGCTGTAAAGCTTTCCGCTGCATTTACGCCGGCAATAGTCGCGTGGAGCGGCGCGGCACTCCCACTCGTGAACGCGACCGCGGCTCGCTAGCCGGCCGCTTCATTCACTTCAGTTCTCAGCCGAGTGCCGCGGCGGATGCACGTGACGGTTTACGCGCCTCTGATGTTAGTTTACGATTACGACATCGCGTCCAAACTCAGAATTTCGCCGTGACATTGAATATATTTTTTTCGAATATGGGTTAAACGACCCCATCGAAGAAATGAGTCCGGGCGAGCGCGCCGCCCTAGGGCGCCGCGAAGCCCCTCGCCCTCACTATGCCAACACCGCACCGGGATTTCCGCCACCATACTATCCGCCCTATGGAGTGCCACATCCTAACGCATGGCTCGGTGCACCCCTCATATCCATGGCGGGTCGCACGCCACAACGTGAAAACACCGTGTCCAAACTAGCTATGCATGCTCAAGGAGCCCCCCTAATTATTCAAAATAGACATGATCGGAAAAAATATACCACTATTCCAGAGCAACGCAATCATCGTCCAATTGGACAAACGGATCATTATGTTAAGGACCGATGTGATATCCCAGATAACAATAGACCCAGGAATCAACACCAGCATCAACAGCAGCAAAACCGGCCATCGCGTAATGGACGCAACAACAATACGGACGCAGTGAGCGTTGCTAGTGATGAAAGTTCTGGCTCTACGAATTCTGAAACGATGTTGCCGAGAATTATAAAACCGCGAAAGCGACGTAAAAAAGATAGAAAACCTAATAACTTAGTACCACACGATTTGACGTCAGCTGCATTAGATCTTGGAGATGTCGAACACTGTGCAGTTACAAATATGGGGTCGACATCGCACAGCGTTTACGAAGAATCTTACTGTCGAGATATATCATTGCCATATCGTTTAGATGTGAAAGCTTTAGATTACCCGGATCCAGCGCCTGAAACATATAGAGTTTCTGCTTTAGGCGAAGCATTGGAGGCTACGCGGTTTGGATTGGCAGAGGCGGCTTCGCCTTTAGAATCTGCTGTCAGCTCGTGTCAGTGTCGATATTGCGATCCTGTTGGACAAATATGGGATGCTGATTCAGTAGCTCATTTATTGGATGAAAATTCAAGTGGTGATTTTGCGCCTACTAAATTAGAAGACTCGATGAAAGTTGTCGGTCCTTTAGGCAGGCGAGGTGCCGACACAATATTAAGACGAAGTTGGAGCGACCCTTCGGCGCGGATTCCTGAAAGAAAAGTAAATAATACAGATGCATTATCTGCGCCTAATCTATATTCTTTATTCCCGCCCCCAAGAAGAACCAGTTCTCCCGAGCCAAGATCTCCTTTGGCTTTAGAGATATCTTCTGAAATTGTAACTTCTATGAACGGCCACCGTGACTTGGAAATCAAATTATTCTCGACCTCGCCCCCGGCCTCGACTACTGAACGTCGTTCTTTTTTCGACGATAAAAGTGAAAGTGCTGTTAACGATAGATGTGTAAACACAAACTCTAAGCTAAAATTAATTAGTGCAATGAGCAATGCAAAAGTTGTGTCGAGTGTAAACAATGATCATAAAAGTGAAAATTTGGATTCGGGGTGCATAAATGAACCCTTAATTGGTGAAAATGCGCGCAATATTTGTGATTTAGCCTTAGTTTCTGCCTGAGGTCGTAATTGACCATGTTTATAATAATTATAACATTTGGAAGCGCATGATTACCAGTCCCAAGCTTTACGCTCGCCATTTGAGCAGGACTCAAATTGTCATAGCGAGGCATAAACGGAGCGTCTCATCGCGACCCAATGAAATTGAGATCTCCGCATCGGTTTCCTTTAGATTTGATAATTAATTTATTTTTATTAACATTAATTAAGGAAAATAATGGAACTTTGTCTGGAAAATAAACGTAATATGATTCGCCGTTATGACGATATGTTGTTAAATTGTGTCGTTCGTTAAAATGAACGATATGATGTTAGGTGTCGGGTTCTATTCCTCTGGGGAGCGAAGGATTGTTTTTATAGTAAACGAGGCCAGTGTAATTATGGGAATATAGTAGTCGTATTTTATTGAGTTGCCCTAACTCGTGCGCAATTAGCGTTTCACACTACTGACACGGTTGCGCGGATGCGTGCTCGCTATTGCGGTTTCCCGTGGTTTCACCGCGCCGTTCCTGGTGGCGCTTCGCCTACACCGGTTCAGTATTAATTACTTTTTTCATACCTTCACTTAGCTCACTTTTACCATAACCGTTTCTCCAAGTGACCTGCTATTCTTATAAAACATGATATTATTATCATATTAAAAAATTAGAAATTTAACTATTATTTTTGCATCTACACTACCACTAATAATACGTATTATACGAACGAAACCTCATTGTGTAATCAGCAAGATAGAATTTATTAAATTCGATCAATTATGAAGTATTTAATTAACAATGTTTTTTATTGTTTGAATGAAAAAAGTAATATTTTAGCTGTTTCTTCGTTTATCACATTGAAATTCATAAATACATTATTTCTGAACGATATTTTTCATATAACAATATTCGTTGTAGAATTGTTATTGTAAACAGCGTTATTATTACACGCGTCTTATATAGTATACGAATATTTTTTTTTACTTACAGAGCTTACAGTATACGTACTATGTAAAAGTTCTTCCGTCACTGTCTTTTCTTGATATACCATTTCTTGAAAAAAATAACAGGCTTTATTATAAATTCATGAATTTTATTTTTAAGGCACATTCAAAACATTATCATGAATTCATTTATCTCATAATATCCTAATCTCTATATCTTGCATTTTATCTATATGGTAATTAAAACATAATTTCAACAAAGATGTATAGTAATAATTGATAATAATATTCCTTCGCAACATTTTACTTGAGTTATCAACGGCGAATCAGTAATGTTATCTTTAAGCTGTTTTTGTGTATTCTTTAAGGATGGGTCCAATGGGAACACCAGATAAAGTTCCATGATGTAGATAATGTGAATATAACTAAGTTATTCATGGTTGTACTCCGGTACACCGCCATCGTTGGGTTTTACATACTATGGGCTGTTTAATACATTTACGTTTTTATTTTTTCGTTATGTTAGCTTATATTGGCGCATGCGTGGGTCGACGTGATAAATCGGGTCTTGCTTTATTTTTCTACAAGATAGGCCCGACGTAGACGAGGAGTTATAACTGTATCTTATCGGAGGAAAAATTCTGATTTAATGTGCATTAGAGACCTCTTCGATTGCGTTATATATCAGGTTATTATCGCTCTTCAACAATTACCAAACCGGTCGTTATTAAGCACTAGTCCCCTTTCTGTTATCCAAAAGTAAGGGCGATAGGTTATTTATAACACTGATAAAAAAACTTATCGTTGCCATATTTACAGAGAAAATCGATAAAAAAGGTTTCCTATATTTTCGATTATTGTCGTCAACGTCGAGCCGCTACTTGTGCTGGGATCGATATATGGCGTTAGCAGCTGTAAAACTCAACGATACAGTAAATAATTAATGTAAACAAAATAGGCTATGTCTAATTTACTGAGTGAATGCATTTTATACATAATATTATATAGGTTTATTATTTGTTTGTGTACGTCGTGAGGCACGAGTTACACGCTTGCACACTATTTTTGTACAATAAAAAACCATCATGCCCTGATAACTTTTGTTTTATTTGATCTCGGTTAATTGAGCAGAGAACGTGAGTATAAAATGTACTTTAATAACATATAGACAAGTTTTTTAATAACGAGAAACTTACTATATTTAGCGCATGAATTGCTGTAATGTTTCGTTGCTGTTACCCAATAGGTGACGCAACTCGTTTTGCGGGTTCTTTTATACTGCCAGATGGACTCGATAACCATAATAAGTAACCGATAGTATTATTAGGAAAAAAGACAAAAAAATGTCAGCAACGTTTACGTAATTATTTACGATACTTTCTATTGTGGTCCGTTTTTGGTTACGTGTTTGCTATTGTGTGCTACTGTTGCTTGCAAAAGAAACATTTGGATGTAGTTGATAAACGATAATTTTGATAAAACTTACCTAAAGTCAGCCATAAAAAACAGAGCTCAGTTACATAATAAAAAAATACTGAGATCATTCGTGGTCGAACTTTGACACCGATTCAAAGTTTAGTAGGCATAGTTAACATCAATCAATATTATATTTTTTTCTTGTATGGAACAATGTTATAACTTTTTTATTCCTTCTTTTGTAATAAATGCCACAAAAAGTATATTTTCACTATATAATTTTTTTGAGATGCAAATGTCATTTTAAAAAATAGTTAACTCATTACGTCATCGCTTTTTCTTGTCATCTACACTATATACCAAAGGGAAAGTGCTAGTGAAACATTTAATGAACGTTACTTTGTTTCTACAAGGACACATCGATAGAAGACATGTTAATTGTTTGCTTTTTTATTTTTACTGGTGTTACCGTAGCACGTGTATGGAAATTATTAAAGGCACATAGTATTTATTTTCTTATCTTGATTTACATAGAGGAAGAATATCATTTGTATGTTATTGTTGAGAATAAAGACTACTGCTTTTCTTTCCTTTAAAAAATAAAACAACCTTTGTCATACTAATGTTGCGATGCTCTTTGTTATTGAATTATGCGACTTAGTTTTTTACGATACTTAATATGAATTATGCATAAGCGTGATGTTATAAGCCAAATATAGAGTAAAATATATCAATATTTATATGAAAATACTATTTACAATATCTCGTGTCTCTATAATTAATATCATCATATTATATCATTTAATTGAGAGATTCCATTTGCTTTGTAGGTTACTTAATCGTTGGCTATTATAATAAATCAAGTTATTACAAAATTGAGTGATGGATTGATCTTTAATAGTTCAATGAAATAAATCAATTACGAATTTAGTGTTATAATATGCAGTAATATATTGAACATATATTATACTTGGTAAACATAAAAAAACTTTTTCTGTATATCTCTGTATAAGTTCATCATAATGAAGAAGAAACTTTATGGCAGTAATACTTGCTACTCGTAACTTTAGGCGACACAAACATTGGTAGACATTATTACACATAAAGCACAATAGTTGTAAAACTTTATGCTCACTGTTTATTAATGACATTTCTTAACATACTCTCATAAATTATTGTAGAAGCTACTTATTAAATTATATTTTGATAAGCGTGAATGATATTATGATTTGCCCGTTTAAAACGAAGTTCTTGACATAATTTCAATTACTAAATGGACGTTCCAGAGAGTAATGTATAACACCATAAAACAGTACGAAGCAATACACATAATGCCATAAACGGCGCACGTGGCGTTCGACCTTGTGGTCGACCGGGTATTGAAGACGTTTCAATGTAAATACGCCCACAGTTCGACGATAAAACTACACGAGACGCAATAAAATATTATACTGCTCCCGGTCAAGTATTTCCTACGTTTTCATCTTTTGTTGGCTAATGTGATTGTCTTGGCGACATTAGTATTTGACAGAAATTGATTGATACATTATCAATATATCTCGTAACCAAGATAATTACGGATATCACTTTATTATTCACTTTATTAATTAATGTCTTCATTATTTAGATTTGAACTAAATCCTTGACACTTGTGAATTTTAAATCTGCCATAATTTATATAATAATGTCATCCGAAAATATACCGTTTATAGTTTTGTTGATTTACGCGTAGCATTTGTTACCGTCCTGTTGCCTTACTAACTAATGCTTTTTTTGAAGTGAAAACTTCTTTAGTAGCGTTGTGCAGTTGTGTACATTTCTTTTGGGATGGGTAAAAAAATGTTAAAGCGTCAGGACACGTAACCTGATCGAAAATGTGTAAGCGTCACATCTCAATAACAATACATTCGATTTTATTTGAAATTTTTGAATTTTGTTCTTTGGGTTACTTAAACCGTAGAATTATATTTTCTTTCCAAAGTCCGATGACACGTTCTGCACTCGCCGTATATAAGACAGATCTCAATAATACAGTTCGGTTTTTTTGAATTTTCTTCTTTGAAAATATTCAAAAATGCGAACATAACAAAATTCAAAAATCTGTGCACAACGTGAATGTACAAGTTTCTACTTCTGCCGGCACTCCCGGATTGCAATCTGTTTTTTTTTTTTAATTTATTATAATAAATTTTTACTGTATAAGTTACCCTAATTATATTTTCAGACATTTATGTATAGTTGTAGGTTTACTATCTACTATAATTATATTTAGACCTTGGTTAGACATACTAGGCAGTCTATTCTTGTAAAAGCCGAGTGAGTTTTCTTCTGGACGACGGGAGGCGGGGTAGAAAGCAGTTTTGTATCCGGTGGAAGTTTCACCCACGATTTCACTTGCGAAAGCACTCGTCACCTGAGATGTAACGAGTACCTTATTTCATTAATACCGCAGCTTATATAAATGTATAGTTGAATTTTTATGTTCGAAAACATTTAAGTAACCCATAATATCTACTTTTTTAATGCCTAGACTCAAGGTGTGGGAACTGTAACCTGATCATATGAAGGTAATTCTAAAGCTAAGCATAAATTTTGTTGATAATTATTTTATGTTCATGGTCAAACGTTTCGACCGCAGCTCTTGTGCTGATGGCCTTTTATTTTAATGCTACAATATATGATCTTCATTTGTCACACAGTGTGGCATATTTTTGTTAATGCAAGGACAAATGACGGTCAGTACAATATTCTCATTTAAAATTGCTTATCATCTAAATGCAACGCAAGGGTCGACGCTCAGTCGGTGATTGTGCAGATTGCTTTGTCCGTTTAAAAAATATACGAGGTGGTAAGTATTCATTGCAATGTATGTGGTATTGGAGAAAAAAAAAATAGGTTGTATGATACCCACTGCTGTACAGCAATATGTATACACATTCAATTTAGACCGCCTCGGCTTGCGACCAAGGTGTAGAGTTTAAAGGTATTGTCGAGAAATAACAACGCTCCTAAGTTAACTGAAGTAAACCTCATAAAAGATGAGCTTAACTTAACTCTATAATACTTCGAGTAGTTTCACTACTTCCATGCCCTACGAACCCCAGAGAGACTTTTGTTATGGTGGATAAGGTGCAAACGAGCAGATGGGCCACCTGATGGTAAGTGGCCACTGACAAAAAAAGAGATATCTCTTGTTTTGTCGATGCTTTGCATCCTAAAAGATATAGTGGAACTATAATCTATCTCACCAAAAGTTATATATTGTCTTCACGTGGTAAAATAAAGGGAACCCTCGAATACTAATTTATAAACAGTGTTGCTGACTAATTTAAGGAGCAATTGATCTTAACTAGAATAAAGTAGTCATTAAAGACGCCACACAATATCCTTTCTCCTTCTCACATGCTTTTATATTCAACATGCACTAAAAATGAATCCTGACTTCTATTTATTTCTTTGTAAGCGCATCAAATGAGAGCAAAAATTCTGCTTTGAATGAGTATGCACTTGTGCTAAGCGCGGTTATTGCTACGTTTACTCTTTTATTAAGAGTTCTGTTTAGTCATCTAATGAAGTATTCAGGATCAACTCTACAACGACTGGTTCGGACCAATCGGGTCCGGTTTTATAAATCACTTACAATTGTGATTCCTATTATAATTTATTACTTTCCACTTTGTTATAAACGTTTTACTGTGAATAGACTACAGTATTTTATATCGATTTGATTTAGACTATTAACACATTCTAAAAGCAGCTTAGCTTTATTTAAATGCTGTAATGGAGTAGTATGACAATATTCTTTCAGAATTCCTTATTTAAGTAACTGTATACTGTCCATTTGCATATAAAGACGCCCCTTCAGTAATCAGAATAGACATTCGAATGTTAATCGTTCTACATAAACCCATATTTATCTGAAAACATCTCATTAAGCGAACGATGACTTCTTGTTTCTTTTATTTGTTTTTCTTGCACCAGTTGAATTGAAGTGTTTAGTCCAATAATTTTATTAAATCTTAGTTTTGTTTTTAAAAAAATATTTCGCATGATCTCTACTAAACTACGATAAGACACACAGAGAAATTAAAAAAAAAAACTGGCGATAATAGGCTTGTGTTCACTAATAACAAATAGCTTGGTTTATAGTTTCTTAATTATAAATGAAAAAACCAGTCTATTTCTTATAAAAGTTAAAGATTATTAATATTTATCCGTGAGTGGACGGGTTAGAATACTATTCCCCTCTGCCGCTGGGAGAGCATCTCGTAAGAGCCGAGTAACCCAGCACCCCCATTGGTGGTAGGGTATCTGTTCCCCGACTGGCTTGCGACCACCAGCATGCGAATCCGATCGCCAAGTGTCATAGACCCGTTCCGGTTGAGCTGCACGTTGGCCAGACTTACCCCCTCCCTCTCACATCCCATTAATGCTGTGGGTCTAGTGGACTCTGGGCTCTTGCCTAGGGTCCGCTGAATCCGCATCATTTTTCTTCTTCATTCCCCTTTCCCACTCTATTTTCGGGGATGCAACGCATCGACAAAACGAGAGAGTGTTTCTTGTTTTTCCGATGTCCATGGGCGATGGTTGCCACTTACCATCAGGTGGACCATGTGCCCGTTTGCACCTTATCTATTATTAAAAAAAAACTTTTTTAGAAAATAAATTCGAAAAAATAGGCATTAAGTCACGTGACAGCGAACACCGATCAGAAAGTGTTACGTAACGCCACGCAAAACATTGTAGTTGACGTGTTCATACACAGTTGACATTTGACACAAATGTTAACAGTTTTATTTCGCAGACTGTGACGTCATTCAAGACGCTATGACACTATTCGTTGCGTTTTCGAGGTAAATGTAAATATTGCTTTTTCTTGAAAATGTAGGTTTTTTGGGATAAAATAAATATTGAAGTATATAATTAACCAAGTTTCCAAATATATTCAATTAGCCTATTGTATTAATTTGATTTGCGTTGTCTTGGATTAATACTGCGGATAGTATAAATTCATAATTTTCACCAAACGGTATCTATGGGCGCGAATCGATAAAGTTGCTGCGCTTGCGACCGGAGAGAAAGCAGATAGCGTTGCGTTTCTCGGTGTTCTTGCACCCAATAGAGTTCATTCCAAGTTACATACTCAAGCGGGTTTTTTATTTTGAAGTATTTTTAATGCCGCTGATTCAGTTTTCTATACATATTTTTTGATATGAGTTTAATAAGTTGTTTTTTTTTTTATAAAAAATAGATAGTATAATTTCTTTTTAATAATTTCTACTATAATTATAAAAAAACTTATCTTTTATGTCAAATTACAAAATACAATAGTTTCACAGTCGTTTTGTAAATCGGTCATGTTTTTGATATTAAAATATGTTGAATTATTGTCCTGCTTCAACGCGAGACGTTCTTTGATTGCGATAAAATACGTACGCAACACCAGTTGTATAGTGCTGACGCCGATATGAGAGCGCTGAGAAAGTTGCCCCGCTACTCTCTCATCGCGATTGATTCCCACTCAATGTTCCGCTCCTAAGTGTTGTAGAGATATAATCTTCCAACGAAAGTGTTATTGTCCAGCTCCTTCAGAGAGAATTTGATACTCGATAAGACTTTACGCAACTTGCACTTTAACCTAACGAGTCTTCAATTAAATTTACTGCTTAAAAACTGTATGATCAATATTATAACTAATTCTTTTGTATTTATCCCAAATTTTATTGACCTTTATCTTAATATAATATTGAATATTAATTACAGATTTGCATAATTACGGCGTTGATTCTTAATCACTTTTTATATACAGTCTCTTGTCGCCATTAATATACAGCGTTGCTCTTAATTTTAATTGTCCTTATTTTTACTCTTAATATATTCACTTTGATCGCAGACCTGGTTGGGGCCTTGTCATTTTTTCTTGTCGGAGATGTCATGGCCACCAATCTACATACCAAGCTAATATTCTACTTTAAACAACTGGTTCACTTTAAATACATTAATAGGTGTATTTAGTTTGTTAGTGAGATAAATATATTGAATGGGATATTTCATTCTAATTGTTTTAGTATTTTGGATGTTTAATTTTTATACATTATCGTCTGTTATTTCCTTACTATTGCTCTTTAACATAATATACTTTTTTACTCTCAATTTTAAAAATACAAAATCCCTTGGCAAACGTTTACACTTTGGGGAACCAACTGCAATAATAGTTTTCATTAAACTCATTATTAACTTCTATTTATCTTTCATTGCATGTTTATCCACAAGAAGTGACTGTTTACGTGAAGATCGCGTCTCAGCGCATTCGATTTGTTCCGGTTCGTTATAGGGCCTAACAAGGTACTTCGTTTCATTTGCACGGTGTTCGTTCGTAGTCACATTATTTTTCTGCTTGTCTGAATCTGATTCTGCAAGTATGCTAGAACTTAGAAAATGCAAATTTTTATTTCTGTTTTAAGTGTTTTATGAATTCTGTAACTAAAAAAAATTTGTAATTTCATAGCAAGTTTAGCGTGTCTTGAATTTACCTTTCATTCTTTATTAGTGTCTAAGGCGCTTTTGATGGTGTAATTAGCACTGCATCGTTACATTCAAATCTCCTTAAGACTGGGTCACGAAAGGTCACACGCCTCTTGCTTTCTTTTTCTTCTAACGAATATGAAAGTGTCAAATCGACACTTGTAATAACGATGCAATTCATCACTAAAGTACAGTGCAAATTGTTTACTTGAATTTTTATTTACAAGTAATTTAAGTAATGGCGTAGATAATTTTATCAAAATCATTCATTAGGGATTGGGGTCTGTTTTAATAAAAAAAAAATACCGATAAAAAAAACCATAACTTTTTCTTGACATTGGCTAGATTTTTAGTTACACCTTTAGCAATAAAACTGAAATCTGTATTGAATTTCGTGTAGTACTTATTACAAACATAGAAACAAAAATTTACAAATGATTGTTTTAGCTTCTATTAATCATTTATTAACTATCCATATTGGGTTAGTAATACTGTAAACTTATCAGAATAATATATATATTCAGAATTTTGTTAGAACATAAAGACACTTTACATTCTTCTTCTTCTTTCTGTGCCTTTATTCCCAGTTATTTGGTTTCGGCCTTCCTTCTCCTAAGTCTCCAACCTCCACGATTTGCGGCGAGACTTGTGATGAGGTCTTCTTGTTTTAGGTCCTCTTGGACCGTTGTCAGCCAAGTAGTGGAGGATTTCCGCGTATCCGCTTCGTCGTTGTCATGTTTAAGGCTGTATAGGTCATACCATCTGAAACGTTCTTAAATGGCTACGATAGGAGCAATTTAAAAGCTACCTCTGACATTGATGTTCTTAATTTTGTCAAAGGTGTGAAGTTTATTGGTGTTGCTTGTTTTATCCATTAAACATACACTAAGTTTTGTTAACACTAGAAAGACTGAATCTTGGCATATTCTTATATTGCCCAGAAGCAGTCAAAATGACTTGCTTTGTAATAAAATAATCAAAGCGTAAAGACAATATAAAAAATATTTTTTAATGTTTCTTGCTATTATTTACAGCTACATAATATGTAATTAGTAAATATTAGACAATAAAAAAAATTAAAATTGTAAACTCTTTCCTCTTAGATGATAGTAGATGATAGCTCAGAGTCAGTTCCATCTGATTCTATATCTGAACATTCTTCACATATGTTAGTTAACTTTTTCAATAATTCTTTTAATAATATAAAATAAATAATTCTATCGAACCAGTTATAAAAAGAACCAATGCATAGATATAAGACTGAGAAGTACCTTTATCTTACTGAGCACCTAAAACTTATCTAATGCAAATCGATAACAAAATATATGTAACGGAAACAATAAATAAAAAGAATATGATATGATATTTAAATTCAGGAGTGATCATATAAGATACAAAATTTAGTAATAAAATCATTTAATTATTTTAAAAATCCCAAGCAGTCAAAATGACTGCTCTTGGGCAATAGAGGTATAGTACATACGTATATCGGAAATAAAGAGGGAGGGGAGATAAATACAACTATTAATAAATGCCTTTATAGAATAATTAAAAAGTCATAAAAACTTTAAAGAATTGTATCCTTTTAAATATATAATTTTTTGGTATCTGTAATTTAAAAACAGTCAAAATGACTGCTTTAGGAAATCTAGTGTTAAATATATTCTATGTTATAGTTGAGTTTTTTTGGCATCATCAATCAAGAGTAGTGGAATTATATTCAATCATGAATTTATTGGTCGATAACCGTTTGATACATTTATTGTGAGGTCGTGTTGCGGGAAAGTCCATTGAAGCGTGCGAAGGTCGGATCATTTACCCTGTAATGTGATATCGAATGCGTTGCGCAACAAGAAAACAGTTATCTAACGTTGATTTAGACTCTAAAGTCTAGACGGTGTGTCACACTTTTGGTTGAAACTATTAGGATAATAATACAAAAGTTCTCTTTTTATCTATGCCACATTAGATAACATTTACAGAAGCGTATCATGTATAAGATTATGTAATTCAAGCACTGCGTATTTTAATACAATTAATTATAGAAATATTTGTTTCATCTACTTCGCTTAAGCAGCAGGACAGCATTTTTTTTAATTTTTTTGATGTTCCACTGCTGAGTCGGGTCTTCTCCTCAGAATGAAGAGGGATTAGGTCATAGTCCAAAACGCTGGCCAAATGCGGGTTGGCAGACTTCACACACCTTGAAGAACTTTCAGGAGTGCAGGTTTCCTCACGATGTTTTCCTTCAACGTTAAAGCAAGTGATATTTAATTGCTTAAAACACGCATAACTCATAAAAGACAGAGATGTGTGATCGAACTCGGAACTACCGAGTAAACATCAACGTCTAAACCACTGGGTTATCACTCCCTGCTTTAAAAATTTACTATAGTTAAAATTTATTGTTGTATTTATTACTAGTTTTCTGAGACTACGTCTAAGAAAATGTTACCCAATTGTGTGTAGAAATTTTTAAAGTGATTGTTTTGGATTCTATTGCTTTTATAAGGACCTCCTTACAGATTCTACTTACTATTAATTTTAATTTGTTTGGACGTGAGTCATTACATTGTTTCTATTTAGTTAAAACAATGACACTGCTTCTCAAATTAATTCATGGTCAGATGAAACTCAAGATATTGATATCCATTATTATATGTAGTTGGACCACATAGGTGGCACGTGAGTGTAAATTGACGAGAATTATCTAATGGCATTAATTAAAATAGCACGTTCCGTTTGATTAATTAGTATACGCTGCATCACGTCTTCTGTATATATTGATACTTACGAGCACTTCTTCATATGCGCTTAAGCCTTATTCTTCATTCAATTCGACTCCACTATGGAGGTTATGAGCTAATACACTAAGGCATATTAAGTTTTTCAAATTTTACTTATTTCGAGCTTTTGTTTAACTTGCAATGTTTCTATCAAATCTTGCTACTGAATTTCGTGCATACCCATGATATGGGTATCAAATGAAGAGGTTTCCTGAGAAGAATATGAAAATTAAAATCACGGACCGACCTCCATGGCAGACTAGTTATTTCAGCCTCTTTATGGTATCCGATTAAGTTGAAATTTGGCATACAAATGTAAGAACTGTAAAAAGTAGAACAGTCTTATTGACTAATGTACCTATTATGTTTTCATAAGTATTAAAATTTATTCGAATTTTATGAAAATTTCTTAATTATATTATTCTTTGTCTTGAATTTATTTTTTGTTATTTTATAAAAATTTTTCAAATTAATTCTATAGCTCGGAATATGTTCGTTATTTGTTGAGAGCTGTTCGAGTGGGTCGCGAGCTCGGTTTGATTTACCTATCCGGTTTTTATTTCACAGTATTTCTTTTTCTACATTCACTTGTTATACAAAATAAAGGTATATTTCCAAAATATTTATAATTTAATTATACCTATTATGGAAAACATCGTAACTAATATTTCTTACTTTGTAAAAAACTTAAAGTAAAAAAGGGCTTATTCTAGCTTGAAGAGCAAAAAGTTTATCTAACACATAAAATTTTATTAGAGTATATTAAAATTTATTCGTAGAATGAGGACTCTTCGTTCTCCTTGTGCCAAAATATTGGTGGAACGGTAGGTACTTGAGATATCCGGACGCCAGACCAATACTGGGGTCACGGCCGGACTACACATTAAACTTTACCTTGATCTGGTTATTTTATATGAAGGCCAGGCGCGAGAAAAACATTAACATAAAATGGTTATAGTCAATAAAAAGGAGCAACATTTGTGTTCTAATATTTGAAATTAAAAATGGCGTCGTTGTGATTATAAATTTAAGAATATTGATGTTTGCCGAGCTGCTTGTGTATGAGCAGAAAACGGGTTGACATTATATAATACTGAACATAAAACAAATCCTCTGTATAAATTATTGCTTGCAAACATCAGAATACTAAGGTTTATCTTTTTATGTTCCCGAGACCCACTATTTCTGCCCACAGAGTTCGTACACGATCCTAATAACAGTTTACTACCCATGTATTAAGTGACATAACGGAACTTCAGATATAGGAGGATACTTAGACGTCGAACAGAATAGTCTTTTTGTGTAACGGTCAGGGTTGGATCATAAATGTCATCGGTGTTGGATAAAATAGTGAAATACGTAGCAGACTCTCTTTATCTAGGACATTGGTTGGTCGCAAACGTCGGGCTTTTTAGGTTTATATAATGAGGATTAATGAAACTAGTTTGCGATGACCATATAAAAATATTTGAACATAACAGAGTTTTCGCTTAGTGAAAAGTATTTTTAAACCTGCTCATAGGTATCAAGCCTTCGTCCTCGTGTATAAAGTACATGTCATAATTGTTTTTGCGTTACTGTGGAGTATAGTTAATATAAGTTATGTAAAACCAATAAGTAAACTTTAAATATATTTGAATACCTCGCTAATAGTATGAAATAAATTGTATAGTAACAAATGTTGTAATTATTCTGAAAAGACGTCCACGTTCTTCTCGTTTCCAGTCCGTGCAATTTATGAGCTTACATTATAAATATCTATTTTCGTTGTGTTTGTTCCATGACGCCAATTCGTACGCCATTTAGGCATTTAAATTGTTTTGAACTATTCTTGCTTTGATATATTGGTACCAGATGTATTAGCAGCTCGCTTGCGAAGTTAATTCTAACATTAACAGTTATTAATTTACCATAAACAAATTAATATGTTTTTTACTCACGTATACCTATATTTTCAACTTTTTCAAACTTTATTTTGTAAGATATTGTCTACTAGTCAACCCGCGTTATCTTCAATGTTTAAATGACAAAAGCTTTATTTCAAATATCTGATTTACAGAAACGGAAACTATATTATTTTTTTATTGGACTTACAGCAATATAACTGTAAAAAACATATCCTATTTAGTGTAGTAGTTATTGAGTAATGCACATAAAAATCATATGGAAAGACAGACAAACGAAAATTATAATTCAATGTTTTGACTTCAATACGTAAAATTTCTTACACACATATTTTCTATGTACAGACGTTTGATAAGTTACATTTTTATTATGTGTGTACAATCAAAAATCACTTTGAACCGTGAAAGTATTTTATCTAAAAGCGGAAAACGTTCGAAGATTCCAATATATTTCGGTCTGCGTGATACCTCGCTATTTCATGTCTTTATTGGGGAAGTTTTGGAGATATCTCCACTTGGGTACACACGATTCGAGCGTGTCATGTGGGGTATGAAGAAGGAATCAATCCTATTTGAGTTTTATTACCCTTACTGAAAAACTTTAGAAATCGTATTTTAAAGTAAATAGTTACAAGCTTATATTTAGTTTCACCTGTGGTGTCTATCTGTAATCAAATCATGCTAGATATATTGACGCACTCTGCGGTTTCTGATTAAGTTGAAATTTTTTGCATCTATATGTCAATCGGATGACAATCTAATTGTAAATAGCTTATCTGATGATGGAGGTGGAAGTGGCCATGAAGCTTCTAAAAAAGTTTGGGAACTACTTTGACACGACTTGCCAAATAATATCAACTTATAAAAGCAATTTTAAAAAAATGTTTCGATTTTAATAATGTATCATAGTATAGAAATACATACTAGTATTGATCATGCATGATTGGAAGAAAGTAGTCTTATCGCGATCTTCCCACGATTGACGGACAGTTCTGGCTATTGTATCGTACAATACGTCCCACAGAAAAAATCGTCTAATGATATATCTCGTACATCTAAATGCATTGAGCGTGTTCTATTTATTACGTATGAGTATTGCGTCTATATCAATCATATTTTAATCCGATTCTTGGAACGATTCGTTTTACTTAGTTCCTGATCGTTAAACGAAACTATCGTTTTATTGATGACCATTTTTTAGAATTCGGTTATCAGCAGACCCCTCCTTTTTCCTTTCAGTGATATCTTTTAACCGTCAAAACAACTCATCGTTAAAAATTTTAAAACGTCATACAAAACATTTGACGTATATTAATTTTAAAATTTTAGTAACATGAATGGTTCAAATCGTATATCCACTAAAATTAATGTGAGACGATCAATCACTCCACACGCCGCACGAAGGGACAAAAAAAGATAACATAATCCTTGTTCATCCATGGAATTAATAAGATATTCTGGTAATGTGGCTGTCAATATTCGACAGGTATTCCTTCGGATTGGTTTTCAAGATGTAGTGAACCGAGGGACTTTATTATTAATTCCATTTTTTCTTCTTGGTAACATCTTGGTACAGCTATACACGTACTTATCCGTGTTTGATTAAAATTATCTGCTATATCAAAAATAAAATAAATAATTTTAAAAATATATATTTTAAACATCAGCTTCTTAAAATTGTTTGATATCACACATTTTGAAATTTTGTCAATTAGTGTTTTACCCATACCTTAGAAGTACAACATTTGTGTCGCAACATCCCATACACCTCGATACGCAATGCGTGACCAGCGGAAGCCACTAATGAACGGTGGGTTAATAACCGGCAGGACATGCGGCCCGGAAGATTCATAGCATAATGATGCAGCTGACGATGCACCGAATGCTATTAATGGACCTTTCGATGATTGCTTCTCATATTATCTTTATGGCACACCGTTTAGATTGATTCTTAGTCAAATGTTTCGTTTTTGGATTGTTTAGTTCATTATTTATATTTAATTTTCTTTTATTTCACTTTATTTTAAATTGAAATATATATAATAGTTCGTGGTGGTTTTTATATATATTTAAATAATGTTTAAAGGAAACCTTATATATTACTTAAACCACAGTATCTAGAGTTCGAAACAAATTACGTATATCGTGTTTGTCCTTATTGAAAGAAGACATTTAGACAGTCTGTAGATTTCATGTATCATAGAAGTTGTTTATAAGAGTTTATATATTTAAATTATGCAATAATTAGGTTATTAATTGTTACTTACAAAGCTGTATTATGCTATTAAAAATGTATTAATTATCTGCAATTCATACTTTCAGTATACACTATTGCTAAAACAACTGATGCAATGTATGACATCCACAACGAACCATTTCGAAATACGTGGCTTGCCCGCCAGCAGCAATTGTGGCAGCGATTCCCTCGCATTTCCCGCAATAACTTGCAGTTTTCAATTGCCACTACGTGTTGCAAGCGCGTGCCGCCAACCACATCCATCAACGTATCGCTTGCAATTTTAATAAAACCCTATGTTCAAGTTCATCTCGCGGTCTCTTCTGACGCAGCACTCGCTGCGGTCGGACGTGTATTAGTATCGCTAAAAATGGAACGTAAATCGATCACGATCGGCTCTTTAATCCCATACCTCAGGTTTCACAATTTCACCGCAAGGGTCGATTTTACAATTTTCACAGACAAGGCGTCTGCCTCCCACCGGAATTTACGTGATTGATTGCTAAAGACTATTGTTGGGACTCTTACGTAATCCTCCGGGCAGACTTCAGATTGGACGTTTTACATGACTGCTAGCATTAGCTCTATATTTCTGTTTTGCGGCAATGCAACATTTATCTTAGGAAACAGTATATGGATGAGTAGGGCCTCAGGGATACAATGTATCATTGATACCGTTAACACTTAGACGCTAGGTCGAAGAAGCCTGTAATATTTGATGATTTGATTTAGGCCCTGAAGTAATATTATAAAACCACAAAAAATATTAATAGATTGATATTGTATTATCATTACTATTTGATTATAATATTTTATTCAAATTTTCGTTTGTTTATTTCAGTGGTTTCAATAAAATTAAAGTTGAGGGTCTTACCTCTGACGAATAACAATTCACGTTTCTATTTGCTAAGTTACTGCTAATAGAAAGTCAAAATATGTACTTAAAGTAATTGTATTGCCTTTAGCGTTCGCATTCGACTTCGATTCCACTTGTTGATTTACGTTACAGTTCTAACTGTTACTTAATGTATTGGATCTGCTTTGAGGAAACGGTTATCTTTGTGAATCTTTCGAATAAAGTGCATTAGAAACATGGTGGGTGAAAATTATATTTTTAACTAAAACGCAATAAGTATTATCGAGTTCAATATATAATTAGTCGGTATTACATTGAGATTCTAGTGAAGTATTTATCGATTCAGGAACATCTCGCAATCGATTGGCAGACCTCGATCTAAATCAGCACACAGTGATTCTCAGAACACTACGCTCTGACCAGCCCCAGAATCCGTAGTAGTGCAACCAGTGGCGGCGCCAATTGGCCTTGTAAGAAACTGCTTATTTAATTATACGATTTAAACTATTACCTATAGGATGTCAATGTTAAACTTATAATTTAAATTAATTGTCATATCCTATTGAATAATCCCAATTTTCCCAATCCCAAGATTTTCTAGGTATATGTATGAAAATATTATCGGTCCAATCTAGGTGAACTGCCCTCGTGCTGCTGTTGTATAATAGAAGGATCGTTAAATTTAGGATAACTTTTACAAACATACAAAAAATTTGTAGATATATAAATTACATAGCATTAAAATGCAGCTTAAGTGTGGATACTGTACAAACAAGTAATTTATCACCTCGTATTATCTTTAAACCATTTCGATTATCAGTTGGTGATAATGTATAATGGTCAGTAAACAAAAGTAACGTCGCGCGTCGGGACAGATAGGAGAGGGGGAGTGGTGTTGTTTGATTTATGAGGACTGGATACCCGAGCTCTTCCGCGGTGTCCGGTGACGGTAACCGCACGGAACTCAGCTACGGCCCCTTTGTAACCACCGGGTTCGTTACACTTCCAAGGAAAATGTTACTTACTTTAAAGCCTGGAAACTAGAGCTTCGGCTCAACTCAAAGGTTTCGTATCACCTACGCGACAAAAAATACCATTCATATTGTTGACACTTCAATTACTTACTTTTCTTACTGCTCATTATTCTTTAGAGGTACATAGTATTCTGAATTACAACGACGTATATCATTACATTTCCTCCTCTTTAAATAGACTAACGAGAGCTAACGTAAGCCAAGAACAGTTTGTCACATTTTTTTCATTATTTATTTGAAGTCGCCGAAGATTTTTGGCATTTCAGTAATTCAAATACTATATTCAACATAAATCCCCTCATTTCTGAATAATACAGTATTAATTGCTACCTAAAAATCTCATACAAATTAATATACAGGCTGTAAATTCATTCATGTTATATGATCATCATTTCCAGTAATAAATAAAATATCAAAATTTCAATAACCACAAAAAGGTAGTTTTATGTCATAGAGTTAACCTAGAAAAATACAGTTGTGAAATGATATAAATCTTGGGGAATCTTGGGAAAAAGATGTCCATCATCAAATACGGGGTGCGGTTGGTTTCTGTGCGACTGGAAACATAAGTAGCTCAGGACGGAATTAATTATCCGCAAGCTTGAGTGGAAGTCGCCAACGGTTTCTCTTGTAGAACAAGACAAGACGCGCTACGGGAAAAAGGTTAACTGCACTTTAAATGCGACAGTGAAACCTCTTTGAGAAAGACTAGTTTTAAATTCACGGTAAATTACTGAATTGTCTGTGCTTTGAACTTGAAATTTATTTATAAAACCTCTTAGTTTTATAAATATGAAAGAAAACTAATTAAATGACGTAGCTCACTGTAAATTTGCATATCTTTGATATTGCATGTTGTATAGCACTGATGACGAATTTTTGGGAAAGTGACATTTTGTATTATTTTTTAAAAACTATTATTTTGAGTATATAACACTGATTTCTGATGGTCGAAATGAACGATTATTATATTATGGTTTAATTGTCGTCATGGTCGGTCGTGAGAAAGATGAACACCGAAAGCTATTTAGTTCTCTAGACGAATGATGTTTTAGAATCTGAAATTACGATACTAAGTAAATCAGATTTACTTTCTTTAAAAATGCCGTGTTTTGCTTGACACGTTTGATTTGAAAAAAAAAACCGAATGCGTAAAGAAAAAAGATAATTCGCACAGACGCAAGAAAATCCTTTTTATAAACTGCCATCAAGGCATTCAAGGTAGTACACAAAATTGTAATTTAAACAGATAATTACTATTACAAATCGCCCGATAATTCGCAAACGTATTCGCAAAGTAGCAATTCATTAAAATTGTAAATCAAAGTATAATTTTTTTACATTTCATGGTGTGGTCCGTGGTGTATATCGTAGTAATTGGATACACTTATCGTGGCGGCCGCGGGCGGGTCTGTCCCCGTCGGTTGGATTTATCGCGCTCGCAAATCATTGCGCTCATCTTGAAAGCTTCCCTTGCGAATAGTGTGGGCGATTTTACGTTTAAATCTATTTCTAATAGGTACATTTTGACTTTTGCTACTTCCTATATATTGTATTTTAAGTTTATTGGAAATCTCATTCCTTTGTTGCATCCATTTATAATATTAAAATTTTATAATGATATCACAAACGTTATAATTACCTTGACTGTTCGAGTATACAGTCACCTATTAGTAACACGGTTGAACTGTAATTTGGGCTAACCAGTTATACGGATATTTTTTTAAAGTGAAGCTGTAGTAACCTTTCATATTAATGTTTGGTTACTTATAATTTTGGAAGTATTGATTTGGATTCTACTTCACTTTTAAAAGTTGCACAACTCTTATACTTTCCCCTTAAAACGCGTTGGAATAAAATTTCTGACGTGGCTGATATTTGTTTTAGCTTTTAATAAAACTTGTTGCAGCTAGAATACAATTTTTATTGGATCGCGAGTAATATTCTATTCAACAATCTATGATACTGTAGTTCTGTGTTTATTTTACTTAAAGAACGATAGAACACTAAATCATTTTTCGTTGCCACAAACAAAATAGAGGAAAATAATTTCTGAATAGTGTAGCTTGTTAGCGGTTTGTAATCTGCCAAAAGTCAGCCACATTTTTCATTTCGCATTTAAATTAATATCTGCGCGGTAGTGACGCTATAATTTTAATAAATGTTTATAAAACTCTTACAAGCCATTAGGTATCTGTCGTGCGTTTATTACATTATATTTTATACTAGTCGACCACTAGTCGCTCCTATTTGTCGTAGCGTGATATCTATATATTTAAGGAAATAAGAATAACGACTAAAGAATATTAACAAAAACTTTCCAAAAACATGTCCTATTCAAACAATACATTTTTCTGTAACTAGTAGACCCGTGTGACTTTGATCACGTGTAGTTCCGCTTCTATTGGTCTTAGCATAGTGATATAGTGATAGCCTTCCTCGGTAAATGGGCTATCCAACACTGAAAGAATTTTTCAAATCGGACCAGTAGATCCTGAGATCAGCGCGTTCAAGTAAAACAAACAAACTCTTCAGCTTTATATATTAGTATAAGATTTAAGTAATAGTTACGTTTCTCCGCATCTTTGTGGTTTTTTTATCACTCTTCATACCCATTACAATTTACGTTAAATTTCCATCCGTGACCGTGAAATATATGCCTCATTTATTATTATACCCTTTATCGTTACACAATTTTATTGACATTAAGTTATAATGGCAGCCTCACGCGATTCTTGCGTTTCAATAATCTACGAAGCTTACTTTGGCTTAGATTGACGCGAAATTGCGGTGCAAAAGCTGAACAGAGCCTAGTACTCAGAATAATATTATTTAACCATTTGACCTTTGAGACAATGTAACTAGGAATTGATTTTCATGACAAATGTCAAAGGTATGCAGTAGTCTGAAATCCGTCATTTAGTTTTATTATTTTACTCATCATCTTTTGCTTTGTTCTTCTTCTTTTGCAAAGTATTCAAACTGTAAAAACTAATAATAAATGTTTAAAGCATTAAAAATATAAATTATATACCTAATTATAATCTTTTTTAAACTATCAATTCTGAAGGTTAACAGGTTTAAATTATTTATTGATTTAATTAACATCTAATAATATTTTTTTAAATCACAATACTTAAATATTTTTCAAATAGAATAACCATTTATTTTGTCGGAAAAACATAGTTTTTGTAATTTAAATAACATGAAGTTTTTAATATAAAAAACATGTAGTTTTTAATCTGTAGGTAATATAATAAAATTCGAAAATGATCAAAAGAATTTAACGATAGGTACTGTTATATATGATTTTGGCAACACTTATAATTTGAGTAGCATTCTGTTACTTGATCTTAATGTTGGTACGACTGATATGGGTAGCATCCTGTTACTTGAATGTTGGCCAACTGATAAACACAAATCAAGGAAGTGGGGATTGCAAAATAAATACGCCATGACGACAGAATAACTATGGATTACATCGCGAGTATTCTTAGCAGTAACTCTGAAGCTCTGATTCTAAAGTATTACCCCCATGAGGATATTCTAGTCAAGCCGTCATACTGTTAGTCTGCGTATAGACTACAACAACTGCTGCTTTTCTTTTATTAATTAACTCTATTTATTAACTCTGAGATTAAAATCCCATCCCTAGCATTGTATTGAGTTTTTTTTTTAAATATTTAGCTAGTTTCTCAAATTATCTAGATTTCGCCAAATTACATGGTTAGCTTTATTAGAAGAAGCCTAAACGTGTGTCATGCGCCACGTGGGCGTATAATGGACGAAAGGGCACAGGGTGAGAGCATGACAATTGCCTTGTAAATGGCGGATCGTTGTGATATTGTTTAGAATATACTAAACATTTTAGAAAAGAGTTTCTGTACGGTTTCGCAGTTTCTTCTATTATATTTGCAAAATTTTCTAATGAATCAAAGCCTCAATCAATAAAATTACTAGTCGACCCGCGCGACTTCGTCCGCGTGATACTCCATTCCTATTGGTCTTAGCGTGATGATATATAGCTTATAGCCTTCCTCGATAAATGGGCTATCTAACACTGAAAGAATTTTTTAAATCAAACCAATTGGTTCCTGAGATTAGCCCATTCAAGCAAACAGACAAATAAACTAACTTACTTCAGCTTTATATATTATTATGGATTGGTTTAGCATATATAGTTATGTATAAGCGACAGCAGCTCAGTGGTTCAGGCGTTGGATTCAAGGTCGATAGGTCGTGGTTTCCAATCTCAGTCATTGGACTACTGACGTGGCCCACTCTTAACACAAGCACTTGGAGAACATACTATTAGTAAGCTTTTTCAAAAAAAAAAGAAGTAAAATCTGTGTCAAGAGATTATGATTGTGAACTCTCCCACTTCTATACATTATTACTAGTTGTATTAGAATAAAATAAGATACATTCAAAAGGATGTTACAATATGTATAAAGCAATTTTATCGGTTGTCTGTAAGTAATTGCACAGATGCGCATAATGTTGTTCTCGGAGTCAGCTTGGAGCGTTTCCAACTTGTCTGTGTTAGCGGTTGCCGCTCGCTTGTTTTACCATATTTATTTCTGTTATTAAGATTGGTGAATAGAGAACCTTCTTCGATATAATTAAGAGCCTCGGCAAATATTCGCGTTGAAGTTCTTCGAGATATACCTATTACTTGTTGCCCGAGGCGAAGCGGGCGAGTTGTGAAATTGAAAATATAATTAACTGAGACCGCGAACTGCTACATTATAAAACTGAACAATCTTTTGAACGCCTACTGTATTAATTTTAATAATACAGAGGTAACCACAAACTTGTTTAACAAGCTCGTTCGGTTTCGCAGTTCTAGTAGTGGGTAAGAATCTAAATAATGATTAAGTTAACTCTTTAATTGTTATCACCAATTATTTATATGTGACCCGTTAAAAAACGTTATTAATAACAGCTGCAATGATGGCTAAGCCAAATTGACCAGACCAATATGCAAATGTCATCAAAGTCACGCGATACGCTCGTTTGCACTGCTGGATATATGCCGTAACGTTTTCTGATAGCCACTAACTTAGTAGTAAAACCTCGATTTATATCACTAAGATCCTTGACATTACCCATAATTGTCAATTCCTGAATAGATTCTATACTGAATGCAGAATTTATGGTATCATGATTTCCTCATTCCGCTATATTGAGTAGAATGTGTTAAGTTAATCATAGAAATTTACTAAATAAGAAAATCGTTTAATACTATATCATTATAAATTATAGCCTAAGTGTTATTCTGATGTGTAAGCTATATTATTGTATATTTTCATCAAAATCCATTCAGTAGTTTTTTCGTGAAAGAGTAACAAACATATCGCGTTTATAATATTAATAGGATTAGTAGGATTTTTACGAACGAACATTAGATATTCTACTTGCGCTACTAAATCCATGAATATATTTTAGCACTAGAAACCTGCCTGTATATTAATACTTCATCATACCTGTCTTTATCTGAACATTTTATTAACTAGAAACCTCCATGCAATTCTGTAATAAGTAGGTAAATAGTCGTAGACTTCATTAACATTGACAAAAGGTTTAAGATGCCAGACTAACGCGATGAGAATTCTTCAAGATGTATAGAAATGCCATTGATATGTCGATATAGGCCAGCCATAATAAATAGCTATCGTACGACATAGTCTGCCTTGTGCGAGATCAAACAAGTTTTTCTAGCGCTTGAGGAGAGCGAGGTGATCGTAGAATTATTAAGTCCATACAAGTTAGAAGCGAGGGCGAGGAAAAACTTTTTAATAGAACGATTGCACTTAGTATTAATTAATTAAAACTTCCAACAAGTTAGTAATGAAAGCTTTGTTCTGAAAATATACGGATGAACTAGAATGAAACGTGATTATTCTTATTTGAATTTTCTTCTTCTCAAAACTTTAAATTTCAACTTCGTTTGCGATATTCAGGTAGTTATATTAGCCTGTAGTAGATCGTCTGTAGACATATTTAATAATTTTATGAGGTAGTCATACTAACTTTGCACCCCCCTTTTTACTCCATTTAGAGGATGATTCTCGAAAAAATATTTTGCACGCGTTTCATGACTTTCAATGAAGAACCTTCATACTGAATTTCATTTGAATAACTTCAAAAGCGGTAACCTCCGTTTTACCCCCATTTAGGAGCCGAATTTTCAAAAATCCTTAAAGCTCTCCTACGTTATAAAAGGGGGTTCCTTTTTTGTGCAAAATTTCAAGTTAGAAACTTATATTTTCGGTCGTGCATTGATGTGTTAGTCAGCTTCTCCTTTTATATATATAGATTGTTTTGTTATGATCTAGATATAAAATGTGAAAAAATGTTAAAGATTTGTGTGTATGTCTTTATAGCGATTTTTATTTTTTTTACAAATATTTGTTTCCAATTCCCGTCAAAATAAAGCTGATATCATAAAAAGGAATTGTATGTACGATAATTGAGTGCTTAACCATATTTTATGTTCTATACCTAATGGGTGTCAAACAACGTTATCGACATGGTCTATTTAATGTGATTATGAGTTAATTTGCATACACTGATAATTTCCTGCATAACAACACTTACAGTTTACAGGTATACTGAGAATGAGAAGTAGGTATTTGATTATACATAAAGTACAGTATAATGTAAAACTTTTAAAATGTCACATATAAAACAAGCAGATCTGTAACTAATAGAAATAAGTTTATGTATTTAAATACTCGTAGGATGAATAATGAATATAGCGGAAGAGGAGTGAAAGTAAATATGCGTTTTAATTATTATACTAATCACCTTTGTCACTCACGAATGGTGTAGTTTTCTCTCAAAATCGGTTCAGTACTTTTCGAGCCTATTCGCAACAAACATACAAACAATCAAATCTTTCCTCTTTATATAATAGACTAGCTGACCCGACAGACGTTGTCGTGTCTTAACTATGAATATTGAATTCGAATTGGCTGTCAAAAGCTTACATTAGAAAAGTTAATATGGTCGTTAAGTTAAATATCTAAATTTTCTTATTTTCCGCGCAACTTTTTTAATTTTTCCTTCCATAAGAACCTTCTCCTGACAATAACAAACACCGGTCCAGCCGTTTACGCGTTTTGTCGTGACCAAGGGAAATAGGGATTCATTTTTATATATAAGATTAAATTAAAAATAAATGAATTACCATTGTAAAACTAATTGCTCGATAAATATTAAGATTATACAATATAATCATTCTAGAGATTAGATATAATTAAGTTGATGGAAACAGCAATGTATCTCTACTGATGGCCTTTGAATGGGAAGTTATCATTATAATAGCTATATCATTATAATACTAATAGTATTCATTGATTCATAAATACAATATTGTTTCTTCCTATTGTTATAAGAAAAAAATTATATGAATATAAATTTTTTTTACGGCTTCGTATTTGTCTTTGGCTGCTTTATTTGATACTATAAGGCAGCGTTTTCTTGACATTTTTAACAATTATCTCATCTTAACCAATTTATACGAGACATTAAGAAATTATAGACCTATACTTGAACATAAAACACTGTCTATTAGCGAATTGAGTTTACTGCTAACAGACCGACCGACGCGGTATGGGATTTTGTTTTTTTTTATAGCAGTTAAGGGACAAACGAGCAGATGGTCCACCTGATGGTAAGTGGCCACCGTCGCCCATGGACACCGGCAATACACGGGAATGTCTCTTGTTTTGCCGATGCGTTGCCACCTCGAAGATAAAGTGAGAAAGGGGAATGAGGAGAAGAATACTACGTTTTCAGTGGACCTTGAACGAAAACTCAGAGTTCACTAGAACCCCAGCATTAACGGGATGGAAGAGGGAAGAGTAAGTCTGGCCCACATGCGGCTCGACCGGAACGCGTCAATGACACTTGGCGGACGGATTCGTATGCTGGTGGTGGCAGGCCAGTCGGGGAGCAGATCCCCTACCACCAAGGGGTGCTGGGTTACTCTTCTCTTACGAGATGCTCTCCCAGCGGTAGAGGGGAATTATATTCTAACCCGTCCCCTCACGGGTAATTTTATGATATTGATGTTACTGAGGGTACTGTCTTCGGTTTGACCGATTATTGAGGCATGTAGATAATTCTTTAATATATGCTATGAGGTTAATATTATATAAAATCCTAAAACAGATGACGCAAATAATATTTTATTAAGACAATGAACTGTATAGATGTGGCTTTGAACTAATAGAATATGATTGACGTGTGACTATCGCGGGTGTTTGCCTCAAGGTTGGTATATTCCCGCTGCTGGCTCACTATTGCGCACTTTTGAACGTTTGCCCTCAATGTTACTTGTCTAATACCTTTGTCTGTCGTACTAATGGATGAGGTATTGTCGGTGTCACAAAAATTTTAAAAAAATACTTAGCTCTTGCAACGGACGTTTTTGTAGAATCAACATCTCCTAAAAATCTTGCGACGTTTTAAGTGTGTTTGTTTATTTCTCCCAAGTTTGCGTAGCATTTTTATTAGGAGACATTAGCTCTACAAAATCCGATAAAAGAACTAGTCCTACAATCGACTTGGTAAAAGTCGATTGCTATTACCAATTATATTTGAGCTTTTTCACTCATCGGTATTTAATTAAAGTTTATTTACTCAGATTTTACCAAAATAACCGTTTCGTATGCATAATTTTGTTTCAAGTCTTCATTGAGGTTGTGAGGTTTACGATTTCACTCAACACTTCATAAGAGATGAGTGCCTCGGTTGTTGATTTTGGAATTCGTTTCATACGGCAGTAAAAATGCCAATTTTCAACATTTAAGACACAAAGGTGAGACCACTATATGCTATCGAGAATTCGTTTAAGCGCTATTCGATTTACGATACGTAAATATTTATCGGCTATAAATATAAAATTTCGCTTTCTGAACGATCTATCCAATATAAATTCAATTTATTCAAGCTATAACTGGGAATCGATAGCCAAGGCATTAATACCTATAATATTGCATTAAAATATTTCTAATAATACTACATGTAATTATATCCTTATTATTTTGTAAATTCTGTGAAAAAAGTGTTGTATAGAACGGGTGCAAATAGTATATTTCTTGCCGAGTATGAAATAGTCCTTTTTATTGTTAGCGGCAAACGGTATCGTTCTGCTACTACGGGTCCGCGAAAAATATTAGGTGTATTGTGTGTATTCGCACGGTTTCTTTCTCTACTATATATAATATGCATGTATTATTCATATAAACCTTCCTCTTGAATCACTCTGTCTATTTAAAAAAACCGCATCGAAATCCGTTGCGTAGTTTTAAAGATCTAAGCATACATAGGGACAAACAGACAGCGGGAAGCGACTTCGTTTTAAACTATACATATTAAAATTTAAACTTATAATAACAATTAATAATTTATTATATTATATTTACTAAAACCATATTACATTTTAGCGCAAAATGATACATATATGAAACAATTAATTTGTTTCTTCTTTTTAACATTATTATATATCTTATTTTAAATTATTCGTCGGCTCACACTGATGTTTGTCACACGGAGAATCACTGAAAATCGTCAGAGAGCCCTCCTTAGTTAATAAAAAAATAATCTCATTGTTTTATTATTGTTTCTAATATAGTAGTTACTCATTTTAGATACGTTTTTTTTTAAATTTTTACAAGTGTATTAATAATTAATCAAGTTGTTAAATTTTAAGTTTTGTTTTTCCATTAAACTGTTTTTTTTTCATTGATTCTTTAAATATTTCAAACATTTAATGGGGGTCAATATTCAACGGGGATAGAAAATTTGCTTTTTGAAAGTAATATCGTTCATGGATATTATTTTCGCAACCTGTATGGTTTGATCTGAGATGATCTGATTTCGCCACTCGGTGACTTGCAAATAATGTACAACGACTACTACATTGTTTTTGTAATGTTACATTAGACATAATATTTCCGTATATGACTAATACTAAATTGACGTGCACCAGTTAATAAAATGATAATACTCGTTTCTAAGCACTTAGCCTCATCGACATTGGCTGAGGTCTGAGAGAATGGAAGGTTGTCGATGGGCACACCTAGCTATTGCCTATTAGACGCAATTTACGGTGCCACTGCATTCCCTTGAATGTCGCGACGAATAATTAGAACGCCGATATGCCCATCGAACTCAATACTCGTTAGGAGTATAAAGGCATATTAATTGTTGTAAACATGGAACTTTACTGAGATAACTCAATAAAACGTTTATTCGCACGAGTAAACAACAGATTCTATTGCAAGCTTTAATTTGACTTCATTGCAATGTTCGTACGCCAGATTTCCGCCACAATTTGCAAACTATTTTACAGTTAATTTGTGGTGGAGTTAATTGAACTGAAATTTGACCTCAAATTATGCTTTGGTCATACTACTTTTGAGAAGGTATATAAGGTCTAAACTTATTACTGTTTGGGTGTGTTTTAATAATAATAATTGATTTATTTCCTTTTAATTTACATTTTTCCTTAACTAATTGTTGTTGACTTCTTTTAGGCTTAAACACCTGTGACAGAAGCCAACACTCTTCCATATCTAAGTTTAACATTAAGTAATGAGAATTAACAGATAAATAGTGTAATAAATTATTTGAACTATACTAAGCTTGACAAAACGTAAAATATTTATCCTATAATGTAAGTTTCAAGTTCATATTATATTAGGAGCGGTTCGAGAAGTGACTCAACTTCTTGTAATGTTAAAGGTTTAATCCATTTAACCACTTCGTCTTTACACTCTTTTAGATTTTTATTATGTATTTTAATTTGTTTATTTACTTTATTCTATATTGTAACTGATCGGTTCTTATATTGAGTAGTGGCAAATACCGTTTTTGTAGCTGAGACACTGAGAATGTGCGGGTTTCTTCTTTTCATTCCTATATTTTTAATTATTTTACAGGTTCTATGAGTCTTTAATATGATCTGGAGAACATATAGCTTTCTTACTGACAATAGTGTTCTTAGCATTAAGCTCGCCTATTGTACACCATAGTGCAAAGAAGTATTTAAATAAATAAATAGATCACTTTCACTATACAATTTATCTGTTAGATATCTAAGTGTTAGTTCACGGCTTCAGCAAATGCTCGTCTTTTAAAATATTGTTTCTTACTTTTATTAAATTTCATATTATATTATTATTTATAAAATTGTCTTAGTACAAAGTAACCCTTTCTATAGCAAGAAAAACCATAATATCACTATACAAATTTCATAAAAAATGTATGTAGTTACGTCTTGTAATTGGTATGGATTAAATTTAATGGTAAATGCTATGTGATTTGGTAATGGATACGCTAATCGAGACAAAAGCGAAATATCTGGTTATAGCTTCAACCTTGAAATTGCGACCCTCGCGTTGTTATTTAGATGTGAGCAACATAAATTCAAAGGGCAAAGGCGTGGTACAACGTGTTCCAACTCGTAAATGTAAATCAGTAGGCGCAGCAGGCGACCTCTTAGGTGTATTGTTCGTGAATTACATATTTATTGCATCTCGATCTATTACATCTCGGCTCAAAATCCGGGATAAGCCGCCACGTGATAAATCCGACGGACAAAAAGAGCTGATTAAGGAACTGTACAAATCGCCTTATCGTTATATTTCAAGGCGTTAACTTTTTGCATAAAATTATTGTTAAAGACCTTTGACATCTAACAATCAACATACTCATGGTCATGTGTATGTTTATGTAGTTTAAGTTATTTAATTACTTTATTATCATTATTTATATTTTCTTAAATTAATATTAGTAGTTTTTGTGTATTTTTTCGGTAATAATTTTTTTAATTAGAACTGAGCATTATACTATATTTCAATTTATGATAATTAGATGTTTTATGATAAACATATATCGCTAGGCTCCGGATATAACAAATAACAGTCTTGGTGGTCAAATTGTTTGATTTTTTATAGTTGCTTGACGTAGTCCGAGGTGGCCAGTATCATTTACCCATACTTGGTTAATAATGAGATCTTAATCAAATAAATATTTTTTAATTAGATGAAGCAGTTTGTGTGTTTTTGCGAAGATCATTGCAATAATTGCACATTGCATTCAACAGCACCTGTGTACGAAATCCGCGTGGGAATCAGTTAAAGCCCTGGTTGCGCAAGCGCCGGTGCTGGTGGCGTTCGCGTTGGGTTACAAAACTGCATTAGCGTTGTTAACGAATAATGACTGTTCGATCGATCATAATACAGAAACGAATTTTGCGGATATTTCAACTTCCAACTACAAAAAAACTATACAAGGTAAGATACTCGTACAATTTTCACTTAGATATCAATATTTAGTTACCGATTGGTTTAGATCCCTTTGTAAGTATCATAATATATTTAATCCGTCCAATCTTTTGTTGCGTTGACTGAGAAGTTTGAGGTTTCGGCTCCAGTATCCAGAGATTGCAGACGCCATTTTATGCAAAAAGGAACCCTTTACAGTCTAACGTAAAAATGTAAAAAAGTAATATAGATAAATAAACAATGAATTAATCGGTAATGATAAGAAAATTAGAGACTTAAAAAGTATTAGATACTATTTCAAAATTGTCTATATTTCCTACAGTCGTTGTCGGTAAAACCTATATCTTTTTGTTACCAAAAACTGCAAACAATGCAATCCAGTAAACGCTGTCGCTATTCACTCGCCTATTGTTGCCATAAATAGGTGGCGAACTACCGGTTACGGCTGCCTGAATGTACCCCACAGATTGTTGACAATTTGGCTCTTTCGCGCAATTGTGAAAGTAAAATCTACTTGTAAATTCTGTATAATGCTTACCAGTCTTGTTTTCTATATTGTATGGTCTTTTAACTACAATGATAAGTAGTCTAACACAAAATGTATTGAGGAAAGTGCATTTCTATGTAGTAAGTTGATGTATCTAGGTTGATTTTAAACGTTGTTTTGGGTTTATTTATAAATTATTTGGTACTAATTTCGTCAATTGAAAGATGTTTTACTAAATAGTTGTAATACTCATTCCTACAATTTATGTTAATTTAAAGATGTTAAAATCCTCCTATTGCTGTTAATATATTTCCACTAAAATATTATATTGATACCTTAGACAATGATGCTTGTGGAAAGAAACGGTTTTGACAGACGCCATTTTATGCAAAAAGGAACCCTTTACAGGCTAACGTAAAAATATAAAAAAGTGATGTGAAGTGAAATGATTAGTAACCAATTCAATAGTTATAAAATATTAACTGTGACATGTGTATATGAACTACACCACACTACAACTTATACCTAAAGCTCTCCAGTTAATATTAACGTGTAAGTAATACCAGACACGCATTAATGATTTCCTTGTTCAGTTCTCATAACTCAGTAACTAACTTGTTTGAATTTCATAATATTCAATTCAAGGAGTTCACATAGAATATATTTTATGATGATTTTATCTTGATTGCAAACATATTTTACCAGTGGGCGTCCTATTGCAGATCTTAATAACACATGATATAGTGGGTGGTTCTAGTTCTCACGTAAATTATAAAATACGTAACCTGCTATCGGAGTCGTGATCATTGGTACACACAATACGCTTTGTGTGACGTAACTTAATACTTATACGAGCACATAGAAATATGGAACTTTATTAATATAATAATATAATACTTTATGCTTTTTTTTTTACTGATGGATTTACATTTTTGCTAAGTGACACAGGACATTCAAATTTAAAATAATATTATATCCACTTTATTATTATCTCATCGAATAATTTCATTACATTTACGCCGAGACGAAATATTGTAATAATAAGGAAGTCGTTTAGTGACCTCTAAATAAATTATCCCAGTATTACTAGTAAACTATTTATTATCTTTAAGATAATTTACGACACAGTGTAAAACAACATCAAATATGACGACATACCGAGTTTCAAAGCGACTGTCTCTATTGTAACTTGGGATAACTGTAATTACCACAGTGTCAGATATTTTCTGCATAAATTGAAATGTCGCATAATGTATTGTCGACTGGAATTGTTGCGTGCACTCGCTTTTGTCTGTGTCCGAGAACATGAGCCCTATTCGAACGCGATACTGAGGTAATATATAAACAGATGGGCGCTTTATTTCCTACGAAACCATAGGTATTTCTTTTATTCCTAATACGGTACATTGCTGTGTTGCCAATTTATTTGAAAAGAAACTAAAGGCTAACCGGTAGTTTTAGTGTCCTCACACTTCTGGTCAACTTAGAGATAAATTGATTAATTAAAATTTATATTTTGCTACATTTATGCTATGCACATACATTTAATAAAGTATTTCTATCGATAACCAATACGCTCGTCTCTCAGGCTATAACGGGAGGGAGAGGGAGACTGTGTCAGTGGGCGCAGGTGAACGGCCGGCATACATTCGCTTATCAGCCGGCGACCGGTAGTGACGTCCCGGCGCACCTGTCGATTTCTGTACGTTTTTTTTAAATATAAACTCGTTTAATTTACTTGATACCTCTATTATCGTATAAAATATGCATGACAGTAGGTACGCCAGTCGTTGATATCATATTTGATCTCGTCGAAAATTATTACTATGAAGATCGATTTTTAATAAGTTAATTTATTATTTACAGTCAACATTTTTTAAAATAAGTTCTGTATACAGTCGTATATAGATAATTGAATTCGCCTAGTCGTACTCTTAGACCAATTTAACCTCTCAAGAACAACTCGATGCAAGCAACGAGTATAACTCTCGAATAACATTTCGCAACAAATATTATAATTTACTTTGCGCTCTGATTGCCTAATCTCTACATGCTCAGACGCTCGCTTTTAAGTTTATTTTATAATCTTCACGTAGATATTAATGTATTTTTTTAATGAATGTAGAGCGTTGGCTCTGTCCTCAAATATTAAAAAAATGGATTATTAAAAAAGAAAACAAAGTAATGGTTTAGTAGAATATTGATATAGGAAAGCATCTTTGTTAGGTTGATTTGGAAGACGATGATGTATTTTATGTATCCAGAGGTAATATATGATGACATGGAAATACTGTGCTTATCGGATTTATAACAACATACTTACCTGGGTTTTATACGAGCATTTAACACTCCTTTGTAATAAGTTAGCATTTGATTCACAGTGCGATTTTACCCTCCTAGGAATGGAATTTCATACGCTTTCTGTCTGACTGTCAGTTACGGAAGCCTTTTATAATACAGAGAATTACTGTTTGCTTTCCTGTCCACAATTATGGAAACATCTACTTATTTATTTATTATTATTTTGTGTATATTGCTATATTAGGTCCGCAGCGTCGTATCCACATAATCATTCATATTTCAACTTTCTAGTCACTTTTATTGCAATTTCATCTCCAGCGATATCGAGGTTCACAATAATTAATCACATGTTCAAGAAAATCAACGTAAGTTACTCGTCCTCTATACGTCATCAGTGCCTTAACTTTCTACTGAATAACATTGCTGTCGTGACCTCCACAGATTAATGTACCATGACATCACTACCATTGTCGAGTACTTTTTTGTTTTGAAATTGACTTTTAATTACTGCAAGTGAAACTACTTTGATGACTGTTGAAACTGACAATACGCCATAGCTTTGCTTTAAATTAATGAAACTACGATAGTCTGAAATAATTGTTGTATATTTTTATTAAAAACAACACTCATAAACAGTGCATTTTTCTACCTGCGAAAAAATAAAAAAAATAAACCAGTATGCAGATAACATCTTACATCCAAACTTACAAATTATGTGTGCTAAACAATGTATGAATACTAAACTTATTTGTTTTGTTCACAGGTATGTTTTAATGGCAGATTAATCAACGTAAGTAAAAAACGTAACCGAGCTTTCTCTGTCATGATCATGTCTTGATTTGGCTGATAGTATGATGATTGTTACATTTTAACGAAGTAGCTCAATCTCCTATTAATATTCTATAATAAAAGCAAATGGTGTCTAAATATTTCAACGATATCGTGCGGAAGTAGATTATCAGAATGATAATCAACACTTAGTTTCAAATACATTGACTAGTCGTATCCGTCGTGTGATTGTTATTAAGTCACTACATACTCGCATAATTCAAAATGGTTTATTTCAATTGGACTTTTTACTTTTGACCCGTCAAAAACAGTCAGTCAGTAAGCTACCACCAGTTCGGAAAGCAGGTGCAGTTGTGTGTGTGTTGATTAAACAACATACAACTCAGAGAAACGAGAAAGAGAAGGAGAGGGGGGTATATTGAAAAACACTACAAGGTGGGTGTGATATTAAATGTACTATTGGGTAAACGCAACTTAGATACTACTAATAAACCGATAAATAACTAAACATTACGATCATACAGCAGTGCCTTGGACTTGTGACCAAGGTGTAGATTTAAGGGTTTATTCAATTGAAACATTCACCCCCATTACCTAGGTTCTCTGTGTAAAGCTTAGGTTACATAGGTATATAATTATATTTAGTACCTGAAACCCTTTTCTTTTCATGATTCTAAACTTGCAACGTTTCATACAATATTTCGCCCTGATCTGAGAAATGTCACATCGAGGTTTTCGTACGAGGTGGTAGAAAACATAATTATAACATTTATCAAATGATTGACTTTATATTGAGTGCTAAGTTACGTGATATTATTTCTAATACAATAAAATTTCATTAATAAAAAAAAGTTTGAATGATCAGATTATTTTATGAAAATCATTATATCATATCCTAGTAGATCTAAATATAACCCAAAGATGCTTGATGATAAAAAATAAAAAAACGGCATATAACAATTTTATCGATATCCATATTTTCTAAGGTGAGATCACTAAAGTAAAAAGGATTGACATTTGAAGCTGAGAGCGATCGAAGGAGTGGGTTGAGACGGAGACAAAGTAGAGTCAAATTGTATGTCCTGATGAGAAGAACCAGCAAGAAATTTAACGGTCGCTCTTTTCAAAACGTCCTAATCATTTAGCTAAGTATCAACGTCATTTTGATTCCAAGCTTTGTCATCATTCAAATAATCCTGTACAGAGTAGTAAGCTTTATTTACTAAACATTTTTTTATGAGAGTTTTAAATAGTTTCAGTGGCAAATCTAATATAGGCTGTGGAATCTTATTATAGATGTGAACACCAAGCCCCATGAAACAATTACCGACTATTGGAGACAAAAGTATGGCGTTACAAGTTTACTTTTATTTCTATCATAAAACAAAGTCTCCTGCCGCGTCTGATAGTCAAAAACTACTTAATGGATTTTTTCGGTTTTCGCAAACACATAGACCGATATGTAAATTGACCGAAATATGATGATAATTGTTGAAAACGTTGAAAATTCAGGTCAGGCCTGGAAGTATCAATCTTGAATACTGCCTTAAACCCTTTTGTGATATAACAATTCAATGTTTTGTTATTTAAAACTAGCCGACCTGCGCGACTTCGTTCGCTCGTAGCTCCGCTCCTATGGTTCGTAGCAATATGTTAAATAGCCTAAGTTACTCCTTGTTACATCAGCTATCTGCCAGTAAAAGTCCCGTCAAAATCAGTCGAGCCATTTCAGAGATTAGCCGGAACAAACAGACAGACAGACAAATATAGTAAAAAAATAATTGTTTTGGTATATGTACGGTTGTAAGCGGTCATTTTAATATTACAAACAGACACTCCAATTTTATTTATTTGTATGGATGGAGTGAGTGAATGGTAGCAATACACCTTAGCGAAGCGAGGGCGGTGTTAAAGACATTTTCATGCTGTACAGAAGTTTCCAAATAACATGAGCAAATGAACATAAAGAGCAAGAGTCTTAGAGATGATTTATTGTTTTAAGTGATCTCTTGTTTAATATTGTCGTAACAAGGACACACTTTACCTTTTCTTCTTCAAGTTGCCTAACCCAAAACCGTCTGAATGTCGTAAAAAGCTTTAGCTCTTACAAATTTATTGCCATGTTACTTATGTATTTCTTCATTCTTAAGAAAATTTATTTTTTAGAAAATAATTTTGCAGTAAGCGCGTAAAACACAAGTTTTATGAAAAAGTATAGTCTTATTTATGTTACATTATTAATACAGAAATATTACTATGTTAATTCTGAACTTAATATAATTCTTATCGTCGATAACTATGATTAATTAAGCCATGAGATTTCATTTGTGTATGACATTAATAACTGTTTACATTGAATTATTGTATTACAAACGTTAGAACTACGTTTTTTCTATTCGGCTATTAATAATATTAATTTTTATACATACAACTTTATTGAAATTTAAATTAGTTCAAAGTCATCTTTTATACCTATACGATATTTTTTTAAAGGTTTTTAACTGTTACCGAGAATTACATTGGCGTAACCCAACGTAGCTAAACATCATTAGTTTTAGGTTTCACTAAATATAACAATAGAATCAGAATAAATTGTCAGTTCCCTTTCTGTAGTCTAACAGTTTAGTTGTGTACTTTTTAGTTTTTAAAAACACCTCTGCTTGATCCCGCAAATTAACTTGAGCCTTGCTTTTTTATTACAATAATGTTTTACTCGTGAGCGGACGGGTTAGAATACTATTCCCCTCTGCCGCTGGGAGAGCATCTCGTAAGAGCCGAGTAACCCAGCACCCCCTTGATGGTAGGGGATCTCTTCCCCGACTGGTTTGCGACCACCAGCATGCGAATCCGACCGCCAAGTGTCATAGACGCGTTCCGGTCGAGTCGCATGTGGGCCAGACTCTCCCATCCCATTAATGCTGGGATTCTAGTGGACTCTGGGCCCTTGCTCAGGGTCCGCTAAAACCGCAGCATTATTTTCTTCACTCGACCTCCCTACTCTATCTTCGAGGATGCAACGCATCGACAAAACAGAGAGTGATATCTTTTGTTTTGTCGATGTCCATGGGCGATGGTGGCCACTTACCATCAGGTGGACCATCTGCTGGTTTACACCTTATCTTCCATAAAAAAAAGAAAATTTACTCGTAAAATAATTTCTTTTTTAAAATGATTAATCTCATACTACTCAAAAAAAAATTCCTTATGATTTTTTATTGCTGCTCATCTTATAATGTAATTCTTGATTAGTACTACGTACTAGTTTAATAGCCGGCAGCTAACTTTAGGTCTGAAAAAAAATAGTGGGGAAAAGTTGAGCATTGTAAGCGTGTTGCGTCCCTGTATTGTCAGTTCCATCTGTGACGTTTACTATTTTGTTAAATATCAGATTGCATAAGAAGCAATCATGTGTGACGCGTTGCTCACGCCCCGCGGTCCCTCTAAAAAAACCCTAGTAGTCAATTCTGCGTATTCAAGGTCAAACCTATACTTACTTGCCGGTAGCTATGTATTATATTTTAAACTTTTAAATACTACTTTCTCTATCACGAGTGGAGACCTTTTCATTAAGGACCACAATCAACATCATACAAGCTTAGAAGTACATATAAAAAATGATCAATTTAGCGAAAGGGATAAAAGAGGATGATACGGAGGACATAAACATATGTATATTTTATTAGTATTAAATAGCATGACGGTGGTAATCGTGTCGCATGAAAGTTTATAATTATGTAGCGATCAAGATTGCATACATCGCTAATGTCTTGTTGACACGCGATGCCCTTGCCGCCGCCACTCGTAATACAGATCACTTTGAACTACGTTAGAGAATTATCGAACACGGGTACTCTTAAAAAATAGGATTTACAACGATTTCAACTGATTTGAGAATATATTTATTCGTCACATCAAATGACGTATACACTTCGATCTGAAATTAATATAAAAACTTGTAATACCTAATGTACTATCCATATAGCACCTTAGCTCCCTAAAAATGCAAGTTAACCTTATCCTCCACTGCTAACTTCGCGCTAAACTAATGACACATGTAATCCTTAAAAAGACCTAATGACATCACATATAAATCTTAAAAAAAAGAATTGTATTGTGTGTACTTCTTAGACTTGAACTGTCTTTACATTGTTGACTCTCTACTTGCTCACTGTTAACAATTCACTCCATGAAACGACATGTTAAACTGTCTCATCCATTTTTTTTAAAAAAGATTACTAGCAGTATGGATCACATACTACTAGTATTCCCTTTACCCCTCCTAGTAAGCTAAAATGCTTGTCTCAGGAGTGGGCCACGTCAATAATCCAATGACCGGGATTTGAACCAACGACTCATCGATTGTGAATCCAACGCCTGAACCACTGAGAGCTACTGACGTTTCAAATCTATCGGGACTTATGGGATATTTATGATGAAAAGATATGAATATGGCAGGTTTATGATGAAAAGCTATGAAAGTTTTAATAATTTATCCGTGTCACAATGAACAAATAATGAAACACATTTTGGTATTAATTTGATTTTCTCATAACTCAAATATATTTTTTCCATTACAACATACCTTAAATATTACGAGTTCGTGACTAAAATGAATTACATCGTCCTGTACTGCATTCGTAGGTATGTTTGTTTTATTTTATAATGTCATTTAATAATGCATCGTCTCGCATGTTGGAGGCTAATATTTCCTTTTATTTAATACGTAGTTTTCTATTTATAACATGCAAAATATAAGATTTAATTGAGTTTTTGTTTGTAGTAGCTAAATACATAATATCACAATTTATCAACGCAACTAATTGTTGTATGTGTCAGTTGGAAGGCGTATGTTAATAAAATATAATAATTATTTGTATTTATAAATGATTCTTATTTAGAAAATATTGTCAATTATTAAACTATAGCTTTTAGGAAGTACATGCTCATTGTCACATTAGTAACTCAACAATGTTGAGTTGCTGAAATTAATGTGACTCATAGTAGTTTTTTTTTTGTTTAAATTTGACCTCCTAAACTGCTTTTAAGTCTCTAACCCCTGGCACTGCTAGGCTTCCATCATAATGCATTCAAACATTGTCTTTAACGTGCTAATGTGTCGTACAGTTCATATATTCTAATGCATCTCTTTAGCAGTAATATAACATAACTAACAGCTATATTATCAAACACATTTTGACAATATACATCTATTCTAATATATTATGTCGGAGAATAGTAAAATACTATCGAATAATCGAATCATCATCGGTATCTATGGCGTTGGAATAGGGTAGTAGTCACTTCCGTTGGTTTCACAGTCTCGACCCTCGACCCTTTATATGCCATTGACAGTCTGACTGAAGTCTTAGTCGTGCGCGGTCTCTCAAATGAAGTAGCCTCTGAATAGTGAGTGTTCTGCAGTGCAGTGTTAGTGCTAGGAGTGCTGTCTGATCAAGGTCACGTGAATACCTTACAATCTAATTGCCACGTCTTGTGTTAGGTTAGGTATATGTGAGATTAACCTTAGGTTTAAACAGAGAGCCTGAGCAGTGGAGGTGAGTGTCATAATTACTTAAAGGAATTCCTTAAGTCTACACCTTGGTCCCAAGTCCAACTGGCACAAGGCACTGCATAGGTTTCTCTCGTAATTGTTAGAGATCATATTTGATAATTTATCGGTTCGGTGGCAGTATCTACGTTGCGTTTACCCAATATTCCGTTCAATATCATCACCCCTTTTAGTGTTTTCAAACATTCCCTTCTCCTCCTTCCTTCTCATCATTAAAATCCCCGACATATATGAAGCTGAAGAGTTTGTTTGTTTGCTTGAACGCGCTAATCTCAGGAAATACTGGTCCGATTTGAAAAATTCTTTCAGTGTTAGATAGCCCATTTATCGACGAAGGCTATTCATCACGCTAAGACCAATAGAAGCGGATAATCACACGCACGAAGTAGCAAGGGTCGGCTAGTTTATTATAAAAACGATTATTTACAACTAACAATTCATTTTTTTATCTAAAGTAAACTAATCATTACAACATTCTTCGAGTATTCACTTTTAAGTAATCACTTCTGCTATTTAATTTCAATATTAATAATGAACGGTGTTTTAACGTAACAAGCGTACTCGTATGTAAAAGCGCGGCGTTATTAAAGTGTCGCCATAAAAAATAATTATTTTACACGCTCTCCACCTTTTTATTTTTCATACTATATTCCAGTTTATTCCCTAAGCCTTAACTGATGAATTAATTTTGTAATTGAATTAACTTAATGGATTTTATATTACATTTCAATTACATTTTTCTGATTATGGCAAGAATTTATTTGTATATGATACCCACTATCGTTTACAAATAAACTCTGTTTGTTAATTATGATGCTGGCAATACTAATTTGAGTAGCATCCTGTTATTTATGATGTTAGTATGATTGGGAGTAGCATTTTTACTTTCTTGAATGTTGGATAACTGATAAACCTCAATCGAAGAAGTAGGGATTGCTAAGTACATATGTCATTACAGAATAAATATTATTACATCGCGAGTATTCAAGCAGTAATTATGGATCTCTGGGTCTAAAGTATAACCCCCAATAGGATATTCAATAATTAAAATATAACTTCTATACGGTCAAAACAATTATTTTTAGCTATGGAGATAGTTATATAGAAGAAAAATCAGATTAACAAAATGTACTACATTTTTGATCTGATCAGCTTTTCGCAGCTTTAGTAATATATCAGACGAATTTTAATGTAAATTGAAATGCAAGAAATTCCTAGGCGACCTGTTTTTTGCTCTTCGCATGTTTAACCTAAAACTTGACGTCGCATTTTTACCTAGAAAATGTATGGTCTGGGATGTAAAATTCACAAAATTAAATCTGTGAAATGTGCAGCTATTTACTTACTCTATTAAATTATAAACTTGATAAAAATTTGTTATTCGTCATCAGATTGTTACTTTGTAATTCCTTATACATAGTTGGTATCTGCACGCGGCTTCCTCAGCGGAAACTTCAAAATAAGGACTATAGTTCATTTAAGTATGAGAACTCACTCATTTACTCGCACTCCCACTAACGACGATCATCTAATGAAATTTTAAGGAAATATAAAGCACAGGAATTGTGCTTTTATTTCGGTATCAAATACCTTTCTAAGATAAGAAGTATCATCAACGTAAAAGTTTATAAATTAAAATTCGTTAAAACTTTTTTGTCTAAATACTACCCATCTATCCGTCAGGGCTTGTTTTGTTGTCTGTATAAAAAGGTCGTAGGTCCATTATATAGATTTAAATCTCCTTTTTAACTATACAGTTAAAAGGCGATTTAATTAGTTTTTTTTCCAAAGTCTGTACGTTTAAATCGATATGTAAATCTAATTGCTATGCCATTAGCTGCCCACCGGAACCGGTCGGTTTCATTATTGCCTAACCGGGATTACCTTTAGTAGTATTGATTTTTTTTTATTATGTCTCTACTCGATAATATCGTTACGTGATTTAGCACTTTATTGAATGATTGGAGTAATTAAAATATCGTTTATCCACATCCACACATTTTTTTTATTTTATTTTTTTTCTCTATTTGGAACTAACAGATCTAGATCTAAAATATTCTTATTGTTCATCCCACATCGTTATCCACAAGTACAGTATTGAAGATTTGAGAGTAACATGGTTACAAAATCCTATAAGATATTAAAACGAAATAACAATTAAAAGTTAAGTTAGTTATGAAAATTATAAAAATAAAATCTACATGCTAAAGTATTAAATTGCATATAAAGAGGAAAGATTTTATTGTTTGTATGTTTCTTTTATGAGAAGAGGCTCAAAAAGCTACTGAACTGAATTGGACAGGCAATTGGCCGTTTTGTTTATATTGAATCCCTGATACGAATCCCTTTTCTCTTTCCGTCTCTGTCTTTTCTCTCTTACCCTCACTCTTTCTTTAATTTTCCTCTTTTCTCTTGTTCTCCGTATTTTTTTTAATTTCTATTTTTATTACTCTAAATTACCTCCCTTTCCTTCCCTATCTACTGTTCTCTTATTCTTTTCTATCTTTCCTTTCATTACTATTACTTATTTATCTTCTCTCTCTTTTTCCTTTTCCTCTCTTTCTTTTTTCAATGTTTATTTTTTACTATTTATTTATTTGTAGGGAAAAATATACAACAACAATATACTTGCTATTTAGTAGCAAATATGGTAATTTACTCAACTATTATTGTTATAAAACTCGTGATATATCTATAAATCTAATGAAAACAATGTTTTATTTTATTTAATAAAAAAATAAGTGTAACAGAAAGTAAGAAATATACGAAGGTAGATTGTTCGTTAACATGAAAAGTTAGGAATTAAATTGTTTTAATTATGTAGTTCAATTTTATTATTATCAAGATTGACATTAACCACTTGCAGACTGTTGGCTAAACATTTCGTACACCTTTTCTGACCTGTACAAAGGTCACGTGTATTATATTGTCTATAAATAAAAAGGTTATTGCAGAAATTTTAAATGGCAAACGTAAAAGAAAGAGGTACTGTTTCAAGACTTTAAGAGTGCTTGCGACTCTTTAATCTTTCAGTACGGGCTACATTCATAAATATTGAGATTTCTTTGTAAATCCCAGTGTTTAATTAAAGCATCTTTTCATTTTCTTTGTTAATTACACATTTTTGTGATATTCTTCATCTATTCAAATTTCAGTTGACTTTGTTTTATTATTCTTTTATACATTTTTATTGAATTTCTATTTGAAAAAAAATATACCCTTTTTACTCTTCATGAGAATTGAGGTGAAGTTTTTAAACATCATCGTTGAGGGATTTTTAAATTCGATCCTTTCGGATTGTTTTAAAGTAAAGAAAGAATAAACAATTAACCATTCGGACCTTAACTAGTGAACAAATTATTTTTATTATTTTTACTCATTACCATCACAACCCGTTAATGGTCTACTTCTGAGCCGGGTCTCCTCAGAATGAGGTGGGGGGTGAGTTTAGACTATATTACGCTGGCCCAGTGAGGTTGTCAGACTTTACAGTCCTTTGAGAACTTTGATGAACTTACCGGAGTGTAGGTTTCCTCACGATGTTTTCCTTCACCGTTATAGCAAGTGATATTTAATTGCCTCGGACCTCCCGAGTAATACATTTAAGTCTTAACCACTGCCTTTCATATGCAGTTATTGTCGCGTGTTTTATTTATTAGTTTGATATTAAGCAAGTCTACATATAATTTTAAAATCTGTATCTCGCCTAGTTTTTACTGATACACAGATACATTGTTCGCTATCATGAGACGCGATAATGAATGTCTAGCAACATATTCGTAGACAGATAGGTGTGTTTAAGCGTAATTATTAGGACAAAGCGACCACAGAGCAAACTGGTTCTAGATATACAATTTCGCTCGCCTTTGTATTTTAATTCAAAGAACCGACATATTACCCGCAACTTTTTACCTCGTGCGTAAGTGTATAATTGCCGCCACAACTATAAAGTTACGGTACTGTATAATTAATATCTGTTTAACATGATGGGAGAACATTATTTTAATGTTATAGTCGATATTTGCGAAGACAATTTTGTTCTATTTTGAATGTTAATTTTACGCGAGCATAATGACTATAATTGAGAGTAAACACAAATGGCGTGTTGCCTGCTGATTGTACAAAGAAACGCCGCTAAGCTAGTTGTATACACGAGGACAATCAATCCCATGTTTACCTACTGCTGAGTGTGTAATCCGGGATCCCCTGGGGTAGACTACGGGTTCCATAGGATAAAGTAACTATGTAGTGTTAAAAAATTAAAGTTATAATGATTAACATGAGCTTTTTTTGAGACACCTGTTAGCAACACTGTTTACAAAGTAGTAGTAGCGGGTAGATCATTTTATATTATTTTAAGTATACCGACGTGAAGACAATATATAACCTTTAGTGCGATGGAAGTTAGTATTATAGTGTCGTGATTAAGGTTACCCTTGTCGAGGTCCACGTAAGTTTACTTTATTATCTATTGTCGTTAGCGAGGTCCTGCTCCTGCTCCTGGGTCTTAAGCCCCAGGCACTGCTAGGCCTTGTTTAAATTGCATGTGAATACGTACTGCTGTACTGTCGTCTGGTAGCACACCTTTTATGGCTACGATCAGAAATACATATTGTGTTGAAATATTAAAAAACCAAATATTACGGAATTAAATATTCTCTTAATTAAAATACACGACAAAAACAAAGGATTTATTCAGCATTTACTGATTAGATTAAAATAAGATACAAACCTTCTAAGTAAGTAGTAACCTTTGTTAAGGTCGATGTTCTCACATTAAATATTTTTTTAAAATAGCAGTGGTTTTGGTTTAAGGTCTCCGCAAGCTGGAATGTCATAATTTGTTGACGTGTTAACCAAAGTTTCTATATGTTATCACTATAACATTTTAAAATGATATTAGATCCTTTGTACTTTTTTCTATGAGCTAAATTTCAACAATACTGATTCGATTTGAGGGTGATCCTAATTACAATTACAATGTTTATTTATCTAATGATTTCTTTTAAGCAATTCAAACCTTAATTAGTTTTGTTATTATGTTGTAAATATTACAAAGGATTTTGTGTAAAACAAAATGATCCTTACTAATATTATAAATGCGAAAGTAACTCAGTCCGTTTGTCGCTCTTTCACGCCTAAACTACTGAACCTTTTTAAATGAAATTTGGTATACAGATAGCCTAGGTCCTGAGTAAGGACATAGGCTACTTTTTAATGCAAAATAAGGGTTGTAAGGGGTTGAAAGGGGGGATGAAAAGTTGTATGGACGTATCGTCATTTTTAGAGCTACTAGTTTGAAACATATCTTTTGGCGACATTCAAAGTGTAAAAGTTTTTGAGAGCACAATTGGCTCGAAGAAAAAATATAAAATATGTGTCTCTTCAATCTGCGTCTTTACACTGGAATATTCCACTATATTGTTCCCCATAGTATTGTATTACCATGCATATTATTAGTCGTTAATTTGTCTTGTTTTGTGCTTCCTAGGCTGAAGCTACGTCCATTATGATAATTTTAGATATAAAATATTGCTTTTTAAATATGCGGATGCATCGAAAAAGAAAATTGATTCTGATAGGTCTAGACAGTGAATATTTTTCTTCTTCGTTAACATTAAACGTTTTATAATATAATAAATATTGCAACAATATTATCTGTTTCTAAATGTATTAGCATAACTTATGGAATATTAAATGAAATAGCAAGAATTTTTCTCAGCGATGAATGACTGTTCTGTCATATTATTTTAATGATCGGGAACCGTTAAATTTTATATGCATCTATTTATTAAAGTCCCAAAGTGAACTAGCTACGGTTGTTAATCATAAAGTAATCGTCTATAAAGTAAAATTGTGGTGCTATAAAATAAAATTAAATCAGGTTTACAACATCATAGAAGCTTTTATTCTCTTCTGATTCATTGACAATTATATATTTATTTTACTGACTTAATATATTTAGCCTGGCTTGCTTTGCTGAGCTAAAATATTATGAAGCGTCAATAACTTTTCCTGACATCTGTTTTAAATGCAACAAATTATATTATAAGTGAGATCTGCAGCAATACTACTGTGGAAACTGTATCCAATTGCCAACAACCAAGTTTTTAAAATTATTGTTTTACCACCCAATACTCCGTTTTCTTAAATATCTTCTACGTCAAGATATTCGATAAGTTAATTTTTATTATATTTATAAACTTCGTGTTATCACAAATCAAATACTTATTACAACATTGATCTTTTTATCATGTAGAGCATGTGATTTTGCTTCCATCGACAATTTAAAGCCTTCTGATTGGACACGATTTGAGGGATCTAAATAGTTTAACAGAGGTTTAAATGATGTCGGATCGGTATATCTGTTGAATTTAGTTTCTTTAAACAATATTTTTTTCTTTATTTTAGTATATTCGAATCTATTTATTTCCTCACAAACCTTACCTTTCATCTCTGCTGCACTGCACCCACTCCATAACTATCTCACACAATCATAGGTCGAGTTGTAAGAGATCTCTTCTAGGATAAACTCGGCATTGCTAGTAATTTATTTTAATAATTTTCTCTATATTTATTTTTGAGTGCAATAAAGTAAAAAACATACTATTTAGGTATAGCAACAAAATAAGTTACTATGGTTTTGTTAGATTAGCGACATTAAACTAGCGTATAAATCATAGTAAAGCCATGTAAGTTATCTGATATTAAAAAATAAAGTCGCAAACAGACATACACAGACCTTGTATATATTATGTAAAGATTTGGACAGGTGTCTATGACCAGTGAATCATATACTCCTACTCTTTAGTTTCGGAATTCAAAACAAATCTGGCGGTGTATTTCCAAGACTGATGATTAAAGAAAATCACATAACTTGTTTTTCTTGTTAGGAAATCGGCCAATAATTTATACAAGATAAACGGGAACGAATATTTTTTCAAGTTAAGCATCACCTAACGGATTGTTTAAAACAAGCCTAAACTATTTTAATGACAATACTAATCGGATTTAGTAATGTATTCTAGGAAAACCTGATGGTAAACTTGAGTATTTAAATAAGTTTCTAATTCATGATCAAGTTTTGAGAGCTTAGCTTTGTAATTCAATTCTTTGTATAAATCCTTTTTAATTTTGTGGAGTTATTACTTCTAGTGAACATGATTGTTATAAAGTGAGTCTTCTGTTTTACGCTTTTATCTTTATCATTTAATTATAATTCATTTCAAGAAAATATTGAATTGATTAGTTTATATTAATTTAATATACGGAACACGTTCACATAAACGCTCTTTATAACTTATCAACAACAAGATCCTATTGTAAATAAATAACATTAATCAAAGTCTTTTGTAAGTAACGACGCATTAGAATGCTAGACGTTTCCGCGTTCTAGGAGCCTAGTACAGACTATATTTAAACAATACTAACGTAGTGCCGAACGGACGGTTTAATTTCTCGGAATATACGCGCCGTACCGCCTTAGCCAACATATTCTCCTTATCGCGATAATACTTGTAATAAGGGTTTGTTACTACAACGACGAGTACCGCAACGAGTACGTAAGATCCGTTATATTCGTTTCGGGTTTAAAACATATATATTTAGAGTATATCGTAAGCCATGGATGAGTTACCAGCAGAGTCGTGATGGTAAGATTTACATGATAATCTCCATTAGGGAGACATAGCGCCAATACTGCTCTTCACTGTTAATTTCAATGAAACTACTTGGGGAATATTCACTACAAAGTTACTTGCTTGACTGTCTCTTTACTGTCGGAACAGATATTATAGTCGAGTCGATTTTCGCGCCTACATATCTATTAAACTGTATTTTAACAAATTATACGTTATAATGAAATGAAAATAGAGGACCCATTCGGATGATATAAGACCTCAGGTTAGTTAAATCTACAGATATTGTAGGCAGAAATGTAATAAAATGAATTAGCACGAGCTAATAAGTGAAAGGAATGAAAGAAATTTGTATCTGCTAGGTATTTGCTCTAGATTATATTTATTTATTTTAAATAAATAGTCGATCAGCGCTACTTATTGCTTAAGGTCGTCGTGAGAACAAGCACTAATAAGTTGTGCCCGTGTCTCCGTATAAGCGTGCTAATGAAGGAAACGAATGAACGGATTTTGATTCTGCATTCAAGTTGTACGCGCACGATCCTATTTAATATTATAAATGCGAAAGTTTGGAAGAAGTGTTGACGTTGACTAACGGTTGAATACATATGTCTTTACTATTTATTAAGACTCGTCATAATATTAATATTTATGCTGTAGACTGCAAATGTGGGACAAAGTGACATCCGTAATCCGCTGAGACTTGATTGAAAATGTTGCGGTGTTAATTGATTTAGATGTTTATGTTATACTAATATATAAATCTCAAGAGTTTGTTCGTTTGCTTGAACACTCTATTCTCAGGAACTTCTGGTCCGATCTTAAAAATTCTTTCAGTGTTTAATAGCCCTTTTATCGATGGATTTTTGAGACGGGTCAGTAAGGGAAAGTACCGTAATAGTTACAGGAAAACGTTCCTAGGATATAGAAGATATTCTGAACTGCATTCACATATTTTTGAGAAAATGTACGGTTAGCGAAAAAAGTGCTAAAATCCAAAAAAAAAAATTTTTTATCCCTATCGATCCTACTTCGTATGGGGATCAAAAGACTATGGGACAGAATGTCAGAAAAAGCCAAAAACATTTTCCATACATTTTGTACTACAAACAACAAATCAACTCGTAATATCTTTATTGCCAAACAATTATTTCTTACTGCGATTAAAAGATTGTTTTAGGCCAACTGAAATTTAAATACAAAATAACGGTACGACACAACATATCACACAAACTTTATATAGGTGATTCTACGAAATTAATTTTTTTTAAATAATAATAATCGTTTATTTCTTATAAAAATTTTTACATTTTCTTAAACTAGGGATGAGACTTTCTTTTAAGTATTTAAATACTTGTACCACAAAGTTTGGTCCCATAAAAATTTAAAATAGTTTGGCCCAGTGGTTTTCATTCTATAAACATTTGTTCCGTTCCCGCTTTTTGAGATCTATATTGTTTAAGGCGCGCGGCACTTTTTAATTTAAATACAAAATACGTAATGTAAATATTGCTTTTTCTTTAAAATATAGGTTTTTTTGGGATAAAATAGATATTAAAGTATATAATTAACCAAGTTTTCGAATTTAGTCAACTAGCCTATTCAAAAGAAAGTTCATTATTTCGTTCCAAAATTCATGAAAATAACGTCATGGGTGATGTTGTGCCAATAACGGGTGAAACGTTATGTGAAAAGAAACAAAAGAGTACTTGATAACGCTTTCTTATGCCAAGTGCTATGAATAAGCAAACATAATAACAGTAGCACTAGCACGGGGTTTTTCGTGTTTTCCCTGCCCGTGCCTGTCTGGGTCGATGTCCGCGGCTAGGCGGTTTAAAATTTTAATCGTTGCATGTTAGGGCGGCAGGGTGGTGGTTACGTTTGGCTAAAGTGTTTGTTTGATAGGTAGGGCAGGACTCGGTGGACCGCGGTATATCGTTGGTTAATAAATTATGATGTTTTCAACCTGCTCCATGAACTGAAAATAGTTTTTAAAATAGGATATATCCTGTCGAAGTAGGAGGCTAGCGTGAAAGTTTTGGCTAAGACAAGTTATTTTAGAACTTGATTTGAACGGTATATTTTTAATATTTGAAATTTCAACACAAGAATTATTAAAACAAAATTGGCCTCTTCTTACATTAGGACCAGAAAAATGTTATTTATCTGATTAATGGAGCTTTTTATTCAAGACTAGGTGCCCGTCCCGGCTTCGCACATACAAAAATACAAATCTTTCCTCTTTATAATATTAGTATAGACTAGCCGACCCGCGCTTCGTTCGCGTGTTGCTCCACTCTTATGGGTCGTAGCGAGATGTTAAATAGCCTAAGTTACTCCTTGTTACATCAGCTATCTGCCAATGGAAGTCCCGTCAAAATCGGTCCAATAATTTCAGAGATTAGCCGTAACAAACAGACGGACAAAAATAGGAAAAAATGGCGTTTTAGTATATGTACCGTGTATACATCCATATGGACTTAGTAATAATGGCTATCTGTGGTCTTCCTCATCAGTTACACTTCATCAAATGATAAATTCTGAATGCAATGAGTTCTCTCAATTCCTCAAAGATGCCATCATCAGAACTGGATTTTGAAAAAAATGGGACCAATCTGTAAGCATATACTATCAAATACAAAAAGAAATTTTCAATTCGGTTCATAAATGACGGAGTTCTGAGGTAACAAACATAAAAAAAAATACAACCGAATTGATAACCTCTTTTTTTGAAGTTGGTTGAAAAGCGGTTATTTTAGTATTACAAACAGACACTCCAATTATTTATTTGTATGGATGGATAGAAAAAACCCTCTAACCTTTGAACACTGTCAAATAATGTTTTCATTATTACTTTAAAGTTCGATCATTTTTTTCTAATGTATGATTTTGGTGAAGGTGCACTAAGGGCAACTTAATAATAAGGCCTTTTCCCCCGAGAGGTCAAGTTAAGGACTTCTATTCTCTCTGTACCCTTCGACTTCTACGTGAGTACATAGGTGGTGTATTATACATTATACGAACAATAATTTAACCTCAGTTTAACCTCAGTTTCCATTTTTCTTATTATAAGTATTACTGTTCTTTTCTTCAAAACTTTACCTAGCTATAATCTATCGCTAGGGTCGGCTACTGATTAATAAAAAAAATATTTTAATGCGGTTTTCTTGTGTAGGCGGTAAGTGATTCAAGGGGTAGGATTATATGTAACTTGAAGAAATGAAGGGAGAGATAAGATAACTGCTACTGAACCGATAATCTCTTACAATTCCGACAGGAATCTAAGCAGTGCCATGGACTTGTGATTAAAGTGTAGATGGAAGGACGTCTTTCACGCTATTGCAACACTCGCCCCCAGGTTCATTGTTAGGCTTACCTAAGGTTAGGCTAACTTAAGCGAGTTGCTAGTATACATTAAGTAGGAGGATGTTTATTCAATAACAATATTAAACAACTTTACGTATCCTTTATCAAAACTAGTTCAATGAACAACAAGTTGCACTAATGGACACTGTAGGTGTCACTAGAAAAAACATATAAACTCAATATGTGAATACATATGATATGTATTAATATAACACATTACTAATGCAGTAATGTAGTTTGCCCCAATAACCTCAACCTCAATTAAATCACTCGTAAAAAATAATCACTTTATTGTATACTTATAAACAAACCTTTCAGAAATAATTATATCTGATCGTGAGTCATCATGACCTAGATACCTGCGAATAATATTGTGTAAACAGAATTTCCAATAATAGAAAACAGGTCAAAAGAGGAAGTTTTAAAATGTATTTATAAAAGATTTCCAGTTACCAACTGGAGCCAGTAAGGTCTTGCAATAATTTACCTTTCAAGAAAAGGACGGATTTCTATATAAGGTGTTTAGGGTATTCTGTGATGCATGATAGATCGTATTTTCTTTGGATTTAAATAGCCATATCTATATAATTATGGCATTTATGGACACAATATGTCATATATACATTTAAAAAATCGGAATGGTAGTTTTAGAGATTATCAAAATAAGGTCTGCTTTCGTATTAATCTTGTCTTTACTTAGTCCGTCATGTTGATATTAATCCCGCCTAATATGTTTTTAGGTACTAAAATAATCCATAAATAAAAATAGGTGCGTGGTTAGATAAAAAACCTTTCACAGACTTTACCCTTCCAATATTAGAATAGATATTATTATATTGAATTCTGTTTAATTATCCTCCACCATCAAGTGTAGAAACAATGTCGATGAGATATGTCTGAAGGACTTGAAATGCTCTTCAACGGTTAATAAAAGGACAAAAACCTTTACGATAATGAACTTCACGCTTTAACAAGTTATTTTATTGCCGTAACAATTACTTTTACCTAAACAACTTGTTTTAGTGCCAATTAATATACTGTTATTTATGTGAGTAATCTTGTTGCGAACAAAAAACATTTACAAACTTGCCACTTCGCCAATCAGCTTTATCTGAAAGAATTGGTACCAAGCACTTTATATCGCTTCTAATTGGCTGTTTCTGTTTGACGACATTTAGTGTTACTTTCTCGCTAACAATTTATGTGATTAAACTAATATGCACGACTTTAATAGGGTCGTAACAACTTAGTGACCTTGAAATACCCTTGAATCGTTTCCATTGCCCTACATGTAAGGCAGATACCCACTCTTTCTAATAAATCGAGGGTTTTGTTGACCCCGGATTGTTCTATGGATCTTCAGCTTTTCTTACCTTAATGGCCAGTAATGAATCACTAATTCAACTATGATTCTTTTACTATTACTGACCATCAGATTGACTGTTCATTTGCCTTTGTTTGTATGATGAATAAAAAATAATTAGAAGCACGAAATTGTCTAACAAAATTAAATAAAAATCTTAATTCAGCATTTGCCAAATTTTGTTCCCTAGATTTGTTTATATGGAACTAGAAAATAAATCTATTTTTCATATTAAAGCGAGGACAAGTCAGCTAAAGTAGGTAACGTACTAATACATTAAAACGACCTTAGAATCATATTTTAAATTATCAAAAGTTATGATAATTTATGTGATAATTTTAATTCATAAGGTATCAAAAATCTCAAAAAAAAAACTATTTAGCGCCACTTTTTATGATAGCGTTAATTGAGATTATTATTTGATACTGCCATGTGTAACGATAATGTGGAACTCGTTCTCCCTGATCGAGACGCGGAAGTCGAATACCATTCGTTTTTTAAAAAGTAATAACCTGTTGGGTCTCACCTAGTTATCGACCGGCTAAGACCTCTACTGCACAAAGAATTCGGTAGCAAAGCAGGTCTAGATCCAAATGGAATTACTTTAAAGCCAATTATCATTAAGTTCATTTTATAGAGTACCAGTTCACCCGCTCTAGCTTCGCGGGCTTTAACATGTTTAAATGTCAATTACTTTTCCTGACATCCGATTTTTTTTTAAACAAAGCCTTTATTTTAAGTGAGACCAGCAGCAAAACATTTAATTTTTTGGTTTCAATTGGTGACATAAAGACACCTCACATTAAGTTTTCTTAATCTCCTACATACAAATCGATAAGTTACATCTTTATTATATTTATAAGCATAAATAAATGTATTCAATAAAAAATATAAAACTTGACCATACTTCTACAACCACAAAGATATAAAATAATTTTATTAGTTTGGTTTATTAAATTCATTTCTTAAGATGTATTTAGATAACAGTTTTAATATCCTGGTTTCATGCACTACAAGACTGTTAAGTCGAAATTTTAACAACATCTATGTCAAATTATTTTTAATTTGCAAGAAAAAGTGAACACTGTCTAGTCTTACTAATCAATCGGTTAAATCTTTGTTTCTATAAGCTTAAGTGAAATACTTTACTAAAATATTTGAGGACTAAAACTGCAATACTAAGCTGCAAAATAACCAGATCATCCAGTAACTGAATAAGGACTAAGTAAGCTTAATGAATTAAAAAAAAACATTTATATCCGCGGTTTTAATATTGCATACCAACGCAGGAACAAGGATATTATCATTCGACATAAAGGTCACTTGGTTTGAGGAGACCGGTCAGCCTTGGGCCGTGTAATTCACTTTCGCACTCAACAGTACATGGCCCTTCGTGTGGCCTTATTTCTCAACACTGTTTGCTTTGTTCTTTAATGTTCTGTATGGAAAATTTGTTTATTTTACTCTTTTTTCCAATTTCATTGTAGGAACACCTTATAAGTTGAACAGCTAAAATTCGTGTTTTCTCTCAGTAAGCAAAATTATTCCGTCATATTTTATATTCTTAATTTTATGCACATAATTAGCTAAGACAGATTTTAATTTTGTTTAAACAAAATACGATTTATATCTTTAAAATGGGTTGCTAAAATTCATGCACAATAACAATGATATTTATACATACAATAAAAAAGTAATGTAAGAAATTTAATGCGAAGGGTTTTTATAATAAGAATCGAAACCAAATCAATCATTTTTAATATTTTCGTTTGTTTGTCAATCAAGCAACAATTACTACTTGGCTTGGCCAAACGTTTCTCAGTTGTCTTGCTACAGAACTAACTTAAAGTGTAGGCTTAGTTAAGTTTAAATCGGATGTTAGGAAAAAATGTTATCGTCACCAAAACATGTTTTAGCACGGAGAAATTAGATCGACTAGTAATAAAAAAAATACTTTGATGCCTCTAAAATCCTAAAGTAATCGTGTTACACTTAGTTAGAATTGAATTAGTTAAAAGCAATCCTAATTTTAATAATCCACATAATTGCAGTTGTGCGTGTTTTTAATATTCTTTTAAAGGCGGTTACATTTTTCCATTGGCTTTCAGGACATTTATACGATTGAACCAATTTACATAATAACAATGTGCTTTTGATTAACTGGTTTTACTCATGATATTTTTTGAATGAAAGAAAACTTTATATTATTCCTGTTCAAAAAAGTATTTTTGATTGTTCGCAATTGAAATCTTTAATAAATTACATTTATCCAACTATCGGTACCTGTGACATATAATGCGGAATCCCAAATATGAACTGTTACACCTCATTACACAGGGAAAGATACTGGAGAAAAAGAAACCCAGGAGGAAGAAGAAAATTTTAGCTTATAAATTTGCGCCAATGTTACAAAAAAAGCACTCGTTCCCTGTTTAGAGTGTCGAGGCCCCGAGGGTCCAAATTCAGGATTTTGACTCTGTTCTTAATTGAAATTGTATTTCTTGCAAGCTAAAATTATTTCATTTTGATATGGAAAATTTTAAAATTTGTTTTGCATATTCCATTTCGTTGCACGGTTGCCAAAATTTATTGAAAATAATTCCTCAGAGTTAATTTATTTAAATGATCGAACAATATTTAGGAGGAAGCCGTTCGTCATAACTTATCTGTTTGAATACAATAACCGCAATGACGTCCAAGTCACCTTGACTCAATGTGGATTTAATTTAGACTTCAGATTTCAGTGTAGTAAAATAAATAAACAAGAGGAACGTAATTCGTATTTAAATAAAATATTTGTTTAGATACGGAAAGTTCTTAATAAATACGTTTTTTATATTTAGTAAATATTGCTTATTTTTATGTGTTTAATTTTGTAGGCAGTCCTAAGGGATTGTAATACCTTAATTAAATCAAATATCATCAAAAATACCAGCCAAAAAGGTTAGAAGTAGACTAATACTTTTCAAGAATATTTTTCCTCATTGAATTTCGTTTAAAATGTCAACAATGAAAACAGGATCCCTTCAACACAATAGAGGTTTAACCCAACGCATTTATTAAAACACACACGTACCATGTAATTGAATTAGTGTATTACATTGTTACACATATGTATGACTATCATTTGAATACTTAGACGGGCAACGCCTGCATAGGAATGCAACTAGAGTTTCTTTTGCCGATGACAATATTTATCCTTGATTCTGACGCTTAAGTTGCTATAATTTGTATTTTTTATTACACTTTTACTTGAACCCAAGCTTCTAGTACAAACAGTTTCGACATAGGTCTCATTTTTATTAGTTTTACAAAACAATCAATAGTAATATAAAAGAAAACAACAAACTAATCTTTCTCTTTATCGTTTTATTCCTTTTGAAAGATACACGTTTCAATCCAATAACATTTGTTTAATATTATTATTAATATTGTACAGTACACAAAAAGACATATAGTAAAGTAAAAAAATATGATATTAACAATTGTAATGCTGCAGGTCTAACTTAAAATATAGGATTTGTTTCATTCACACCAAATAAACATTATTAAATAAATATATCCGTATTCAGCGTTAAAATCGATTACTGAATGTATCGGAATGCTAGCACAAGCGTCCCTTCTCCGTTGCTAATATCCTTGGCCGCATCGGCCCTTGCCCCGTAAACTAACCTAAACAAAACAAATGAGTTATTGTGTAATAGCTTCTTAATATTACACAAACATAATGGTACGTCTTCATATAATTATTGTTGTTTCAGAAAATATAATAAAAATATATTTATTATGACATTAATACAACCTGTTGTATATCGCATGTATCAAAACTATCGATTTTAAACTTTCTTGTTTTCTTCGTAAGACCCTCGATCGGCATTAAATATTATATCGCATATGTCGCGTTGCACTGCTATCATAGTTTGATTGGAATATTTTTTTAGTTTAGCTTGTATAAAATTAGCAAAAGCTACTATTTCCTCTGTGTTATCAGGTTCTGTGGAAGTTTGCACTGAATAACTTTGAATAACTCCATTTTGCTTTAAATTATTAGGTCCTGGTCTACGATCTTCCGAACGTAGAGACGTCAACGACTCAGAATCTGATTCTGGTTCAGTTTTTACAAGATATTCATTTCTATCATCAAGATCTAGCTGCACATCGCTAACTGATGGAGAACTTATATCGTGGTAATTCAAAAACGAATCTTCATTGCCGATAGGGTCCATCTGTAACATATTAAGTTAAATCTTATGGGCTTACGTGCGTTGGATAACGTTGTTTTCTATATTTTAAACAATAAATATCTCAAATAACATTATCATTATATAAAAGTATAAGGGCGGTAGTGTTGTAAAGTATTTAGAGAGTATGTTCAAAGTACCTTCTTTTATATATCAATCGAAATGTTCATATGGATGCTATTTAATTCAGTATCGTAAAGGCTATTCGATAGTAAACACGTTATAGTATTCGAATAAAAACCCTAAACAATCATACTCTTTAGGTAGGTATACTCTTAGGGCGTACATGCGAGTTGACCGACGAGTATGAAATTATTAAATGTGAAAACCTATTAATGAATGTTCACTCACCTCATACGATGATGTCTGAGGATCAAGATTTTGTCTTTTCAATAAAAATAACAAATCGTTGAAGGCAAACCAACTGCTCTTGTAGGGCTTCCCTGTCAATTGATAATACAGATTAATAATTTGTGTAACTCTGATCGTCATTGTTCTTAAGAGTGCGAGAAATCATGAGTGTCTGCTGAAATTAATTTATTTTAAAAAAGCTTTTGTTTACAGATTTAACATTTGGTAAGACCTTAAAAAACACTAGTAGTGTTTTGTTAAAAAAAACTTACCATTCTTCTTTAGTTTCCTGCATTTAGCCTTCTCTCTTCTAAAAGATGAAAGTAAAATTGTCATTTTATGTTTGCAATGTTCTCCAGGAAGATTCAAAATATTACCAATTTTCTCCCACTCCGCCACCTTCTGTGGTTGGTTGTAAAATTTGTGATTGTTGCAATCCCATAGTATCGGTCTAATCTTATACTCTCTAATAAGATCTTTGCACAATTTTTCACTCCATACAATGTCTTTGCATTCTGTCATATTGATTTTCAAAAAATTAACGTCTATAGTCGCTCCAAGTCAACATTAAACTAAGAACAAAATGGCAGCTACATCGGCGCGCGAACTTCAATACGCAGCATGAACGAGAAATAACGAAATATAGTCGTCCCTGTTTGTTCGCGATATCTTTACATGAGTGAAAAGGATAGATATGTTGCGTCACAGTGGTGAGAACATGTAGTTGCTGTGTCGTGTTGCTCGTCTGTTAGTAACTCAAGGCTGTGCGCTCTTGAAACACTGCTCATATTCGGGAGCCTCGAACACAACAGGAAATACATCGAACATTGAACTTTGTTTGTGCAACAAATAATAATCGCTTCATAAGTTTGATTTTCTCTTGCTTCTTTAATTACAACATTTTTTTAACTTTTTACAACATGTTGCAATTAGCAACATTTAAAATTTTCTGAATTATATAGATTAAATTTTGTTATTATAATAAATTACATTTAAAATAATATTTGTTGAATTATAACTTTTTGTGTTTGTTCGTATTTTATGATGTTATCTGTTTAATCAATTGGTACTGCAGAGAGATGATTTCAGCTCGGCTACATCTAAAATAATACATACTTGGTCACTTAGTTCTTTATCCACGAATGTTGGTTAATAACAATAAGTCATAAGTCACGTTCTAAATAACTTTGCGGATTACACGCGTACCTAACCTACCCACGCTCCTAGCATAGTTTATTCATAATACAGGTAAAAATTCAGATTGTGTGTTGACCGGAGCACCCGCCCCCAGCAACAGTTTCAAGGGGAGCAAATATGTTATATAATAAGATTAATAAAAATAAATTCGTTTTTTTAGGTCTTGAACTCAGAGACCGTAACTGACTTTATATTTGTAAGAGAGCCATTAACCATATAAAATATTTTACAAGCTCTGGCTGAAAACTATTAAATAAATAAAAAAACTAAATTTACATTGTAAATGAAATCGTTGACATCGAACGGGAATTTATGTAATTTTGCAAAATTAGTCTTAGTTTCATCCGGAAATTGGAGTTTACTAAAATTTAAATGGAAATTAATTGCAACCACAATTATTTTAATTGTATAAGTTAGGTAGTTACTAGTAAGGAATTTCCAACTAACAATTAAATAGGAATAGACACTCGGACAGCCATTGGACAGACACACGTAGGAGTACATTTATTTATATAAAAATGTAGCTGACAAGATTTTTTATTATTAAATATGTAATGTACCTACTAATGTTATATTTTTCTGAAGGTAAAGCCCAAAAAATAGACATTGTAGAGTTTGATAAAACAAAATAACTTGAATGACATTTTATTAATAGACGAATTTTACCAACATCACTGAAGTAAAAACCGGTAATAAAACTATATTTACATACCAATGTAGTAATTTGCCTGTTTGGAAAGATAGGGAAAGAAAATCAAATATTATAATAGCCTAGCTAGTTACAAGAAATGGATAAGCAGCTTCACCTCGCTATCTACAAAACGCAGTTTCTTCACAAAAGCCTTTTAAGTTTTTTAAAATAATGTTTTTGAAACTAAAATATAGCTAAGAATATCCTATCCAGAAAAAACAATAATTTGAAATATATTTAACTTTTATGAATCTTGATTCAAGTGCAGACGTGCAGACCTAAAAGATATCAGAAATATAGCTTCACGTTTTTGTTAATGTTACAGACGCTTGTCGCCTAAGAAATAGATTATATAATAATGCTCCAATTCATGGCAATTAATATTCAACATAAAAACATAATCGTTGGTTGACCCGTGGTATCTGGTCCCCGTAAATAGAAAGGTGACCCCTCTACTTTAGAAACCAATATTTTAAAAAAAATCAATACTAGCAGCAAACAACGAAATGCTTCGAATTTTTAAAATTTGCAACACCGTTTATTAATTAGTATTCGCGGGTAGTTCATTTTATCTCAATACAATAACAATAAAATTGAGTTAGTCTGTCAAGTGATATCGCACAGAACATATTTAAGTAATGAAAATAATAGTGTAGTTTTGTTTGCTGTTTTCCGTTGTCAAGGAGCATGTAAGTAATATATGAATATACTTTATTATTTTAATATTTGTTTACGGCTATAAAAGACGTCTTATACCTGCTCCTGAATCTCAAGCCTCAGGCTTTCATCAAGATTACATGTTAATACTGTCGTTTGAGTCTTACTGTACAATATAGCTCCCATACTCTTAATATTAGTATCATCATAATTTCTAACGCAGTTGTTTCAATAAAATTAGACATGAATTTCTAAAAAAAAGTATTACGTAAATCTATTAAATTTGATGTACATTTTTCGACTTCAAATCAATACGATAAAGAGAGCGAATTTTATGTAAAATGGTGTCTAAGAAAAGTTTAATATGTATTGAGACAAAAATGCAAATAAAAGGAACGACTTATAGTAATAATAATAATAATTTGTGGGGAAGAGATCGTTTTATTTTCAATAACCGCAAGGCTTTACGAAACCTTTGCAGTGAAAGTGGCGTGCGCTTACGAAACCTTTCGCGGTCTGTAGCTGCGCCGCGCCGCGCCGTGTCGTGTCTACCAGCTCTACCAGTAGCGAAATATCAGTTGCTAACAAGCCTAGATGTTTGACAGCGTGGGATTGAGAAATTATTTGTATTTAACCCCGCTGTGACATTTCACATTTGTTTGTTTTCGTTTAAATAATATTTGTTTTATTTAATTGTTTATTTAGGTAATGACGGCTCTATTGTAAACATATGAATCACTATGTACACGTGCCAACCCGCTTTTGGCCAGCTTGGTGGACTAAGGCCTAATCTCTCCTCATTCTGGGGAGGAGAGACGATGAATGAATGAGTGATGGACACGTAAATGTTAGGGATTGATAAACAACAAGGAATAAAGCAAAACCATTTTAGGTGTATAGTCTCTCAGCTAGGCTATTCTAAGGAATGGAATTCAGCGTTTATTCGTTGGGTTAAAACAGTTTAATATGACAATATCTTTTTTAACATCATACAAACAGACATACAACCAAATATTTAAAAAATAATTGTTTTTTATTTTAGGCAATTTGCCATCAGCGAAACTATCTGCTCAGGTTATCTTCTCTATTATCTATTTTTATATAAAACAACAAGTTGAATATAAACAGTTTAAGTTCCGAATCCGCTATCACATACAATGCATTCATTCAAATATACGTAACTACACAAATTCACAGAATTTCACCTTACGCGTCAGTTAACAGTGAAATTGGTGTACCGGGTGGACTCAAAGGGGACATCACCCGGACGCACTGGAGCGCGCTTCCTGACATCCCTCCAACTGTCTGCATGCCTGTATGCTCTTTAGGCTCTACGTAAACTAGATGCTTTTAGTTGCCGTGTGAGGTAACTTTTTGTATCTGAATATATATCACCAGTTTTCACAATCAGTACCAAGGCAATCGATGTCACCTAAAATGAAAAACAAATCTGCATCAGTTTATGTTTGTAGTTATGAAACAGTAACACGTTATTATTAAATTTTAAACTACCCTAGTAATAAATATTTCTAATATATAGTAAACAATTCTAAGATTTAACTTAAATAAAATATTGTCTACCGCCCCCGACCGCTCGATCTAATGTGTCTGTCGACGCCTCCGTTGTGAACTTATGACCTCTGTTTACGCCCGAATTTACTGTTGCCAACACTTATTAAATTTTTTTCTACATTAAAATGTTTGACTATCTTAAAAGTTTTCTTTAATCACGCGTGTGAAAAAAAATAACTGATTAACAATATTATTTCATTGACCAGAGGACCTATGTGCACAGACCTTTACGCCTACTTTCTAAATGTTTACAGCACTATGCATAGAGATTTGACCCTTAGCAAATGGTAATAGGATGCCAATTGTAAAACAGTTATCAATTATGCAAATTCTACCCGTACTTATGTGCACCTAATGAATTTTACCTGTATACCATGATGTAGGCACAACAATTGCATTAGTTCTTCAACTTTTTAACTACCCCATTTTTTATAGTTGCGTAGCTGTTTTTTTCCTTTTAAAAATGTAGCTATTATTCATACATTTATAATTCTGTTATCAAATCAAATCAAAATTATTTATTTCAAATAGACTTTTTTTAAAAGTACTTTTGAAACGTCAAAAATTTGTCACTCAGTTTGTCTGAAGCTACCGCCAGCTCGGAAAGCAGTTTTCTGTTGAGAAGAGCCGGCCAGAAACTCAACAGTCGCTCTTTTCAAAAAGCCATGTTTACATAGTCTGTTATACAAATCATTTAACTTGAGAGTCAACGTCACTTTAATTTCAAGCATTCTCATCATTTAAGTAATCCTGTACATTGTAGTATGCTTTATATATTAATGACTTCTTGATCCGAGTTTTAAATTGTTGAAGTGGCAAGTGTAATATAGGCTGTGGAATCTTAGCATTTTGGACTCGTAACTTTGATGACGAGGAAGCTTTTTCAACCCGACAAACACAAAATCTTAAGAATCCTGGATTACAAAGCGTACTATAGTTTATTTAAAGAAAATAATCATAAATGAATAATTAAAAGTGAAAAACCTTAAGACCTTTTAAATAAACATAGAAACCCTTCTATTGTAATTTGCAAGGAATTAAGCAAAGTGAATAATATTTGAGAAAAGGTCCACTGGGGCTATTTACATAAACCATTCTCCTTAGAATTTTATTTCCTTACATAATGCTATTATAATTATACACGGTTGTTTTCATCCACTTCGGGACGACGGCTAATAAATTAGGCGTTATGCTCTTTTGATGATGTTTCCCGTCTGGACGCCGGCCCGGTCTGTTAAGTGATATATTTACCGTAACGAGTAAAATTTAATAGATAAGTAGATCTTGGCACGGTTTTAAGCAGCCGAGCCAGATACTCTGCAGAAAAACAACTCACAATGAAGATTAATTAAATGAATGTTACGGAAAAACACCAGTTTTTCATTCCTAAATCTGGACTTTCGCATTAGCAGTTTTGCATCCTCCCTACTCTTATCAAAGTTGAGAATTAATCACTTTAAAATTACAAAATATTACATCGATGAATAAAATATTTTAAGGCGTAGTTTGTGTTATTATTTCGAATAATAATAAATAAATAAATCTTTATTTACTAAACGTAGAATTTTACATTTGTTTCTAAGCTAGATATTAATATAAAACATTTTATTTTATTTATTTTTTTTACACTTAATAAATATCTTAAACTTAGAAACATTCTTTTTTTATAACAAATAAATAGTGAAGCATATAAATTACAGCAAAATTTTATCTTTGAATTCCACACTAAGCAAGCTTGTATCGTGGAATTAATTTATTTTGTACGTAAAATTTTAAAATATAGGTAGTTATGCCGAGCGTTGCGGGTAGATAATATTTGCTTATTTTTAAAATACGAAATAAAATAAGTATACCATGGAAAGACAAAACTTTTAATTTCAACATATAGTAACACTAGATGCCTGCCCTCGCTTCGCTCCGGGTATTTAAAGCAATATTATAATTGATGTCCTTAAATTGTCACTCTGTAATTGTGTAGTTTTTCATTATTTGAAAAAAGAGAGGGAGTGAGAAAAAGTTATAAAAAAGATAATAGAAAGAAAAAGAAAAGCAACAGATAGTAAAAGAGGGAGGACAGAGCAAAAATAATATTGAATAGGTAAAGGAGAGAGAGAGAGAGCGAAAGAGAGAAAAAGAGAGGGGGGGGGAGAGATAGATAATCGAAAGAAAGAAAGTGAAAGGACGGAAGGAAGACTGATTAATCTTAACAGATAAAGATAAAAATTAAAGAGAGAAAAAAGAGACTGATAGTATTATAAGAGGATGAGGGACGGAAATACTATAGACTTCTCTCAGTGAAAGAATTTTTAAAATCGGATTAGTAACAACAAAATGGCCATATTTTATGAATTAAAAAATCTATATGGCAACACTAAATCACTTTTGTCACTCACGAATAGTGTAGTTTTCTATCAGTGAAACAATTTTTTAAATCGGATTAGTAACAACAAAATAGCCATAATCTATTAATTAAAAAATGTATATGGCAATACTAAATCACTTTTGTCACTCACGAATAGTGTAGTTTTCTATCAGTGAAAAAAATTTTTAATCGTCTTTTTGTTTCTGAAAATCTCTTCAATTTATAAAATGGCCACCTTATGGCACTTAAATGACCATATCTTTTTAATTAGAGTATTTATGGCAACACCACGTAGCCTATGTTACCCGGAAAGGATGTAGCTTCCTATCGGTGAAAGAATTTTCAAAATCGGTTCAGTATTTTTCGAGCCTATTCCCAACAAACAAGCATACAAACAATCAAATCTTTCCTCTTTATATAATAGTATAGATTTCAAATTTGTGTATAATAAATTGACGCAGTGTTACTAAGTTATACTATTTTAAATCATTTTTATGTTACTGTTTTATTTTACAAAGCGGATATGCTCGATATTTCTTACTCGTCAAAGATTAGTTGAACACAAATGACAGCAAATTATAACTATTATTGTGAGATTAAGTATAATACATTTTAAAGTTAATATATTATTATATTATTTGAAGTTTATATAGTTTATAGTTGTTATTTATTAGTTTATATATTGCTGTTGCATTGATTCTTGTTATTTTATTTATTGATTGAAATCAATATTTCTGTTTAATCATAGTTTAACTCTGTTAAAAATAATATAACTTTTTGTTTGGCATGACGTACGGTACAATCTTTTAAGTTGCATTTATTAACAAGTCTATTATATAAATGAAGTAGCTTGATAATTTAATGATTGCGATTTATTCTAAATACTCGATTTTTCATTAGAGAATCATATTTGCTCTAGTTTAGAACTAGCTTGTGTGTCAATAAAAACGATTTTAAAATAAATAATTGACGGACTCGTAAAACTTTAAATTCTTTATAAATTAGATCAGTTGGGTATCGGAATCTTTTTCTTGTTATGTTATTAAGGTTTAATTAGATTATTATGTTTTAAAGCTATAACATTACTACGTCCTAGACTCCTTAGGAAACCCGCCTGATATGATCGGGATTCATGTATCGTTACAACGATTAGTAGAAAATCAACCAAAATATTGATATTTATTGTAGCAAAGTGATAATAAAACGTTATTTTTCCTGTTGTAAATAAAAAAAATCTAGTAATTAAAAGTCAACAAGAATTATTACTTAAAAATATTATTCATCTTAATCTTTTTTTTATTATCTTATATAAAATATATCTTGACGAAAAGATTTCTTGTAAATGGCATTATAAAACCATAAACAAATCTAACGAAATTTAATCTAGAAACGGGGACTGAAATAGAATTTATTACCTAAAGTTTTATCTTTATCTCGTCTACGCATCTCTAATACAATAAAACATTTGGGATGTTGATTTTAACGCTTGACTATTAAAAACTGGTCAGCGGCTTTAAGTTTACCGTTAATCAATTTGAAATTGGCCTTGTTGTATCAAATCGTAGAAATCACATTTTATCACAGAGACTTGCATTGGTGTGTTAAATAAATATTGTTATAACCAATTAGTTAAATATTTAATGTTAAAGTTTCACCTGCGGTTTTTGTCTGTCTGTCAACAAATCTAGAAAATTAAATTTGAACTACTTTTCCTTTTACTATAGAGCTGAAATTTTATATGTATTGTTAATTATGATGTTGGCAACACTTGGCAATGTTGGCCAACTGATAAACCCAAATCAAGGAAGTGGGGATTGCAAAATAAATAGGACGGCACGACAGAAGTATTCTTAGCAGTAACTCTGAAGCTCTGAGTCTAAAGTAACCCCCAGGAGGATATTCTAGTCAAGCCGTCATACTGTTAGTCTGCGTATAGACTACTACAACTCACACTTCTTCTCTTCTTTTTATTAATTAACAATATGTAAAACTGATGACAATACAATTTATTATTTTGATATGGAACTGATGGAAATTCTGTAATAAAACAATTCATTTAGTTACTAATTAAAAAACTACTAACTTACTACTTACTAAAAAAAAATATCATTTAATAATTCTTATAGATTTTAATTCCATTCAATTAAATTTACACCGGTTATGTATAAGACATTTATTTTATTAGACAAAAATATGTTACGTACGGTTCAGTTACGCAATAGTGACGTAAATACAAAGCTACCGTAACAATGCAAATGGCCGGACGACCGCTGCGCTTAAAGGACAGACGGATATAAAAAGAAAATAATTACTAAATCGACGTTGCTGCGTCAATAAAGTAGCGGGGGCTACAGTTACTCCCACCCAACATTATAATGTAATAATCGATTAGGAATGTATTTAATTTATGAATGAATTTTTTATTGTTTACTAAGCTTACGTTCGAGTAAAATATACTACTAGAATAATAATGAACAATTTTTTCATTGCAAAATGACGTTAATACGTCAGTTTTAGTAATAAAGTAATAGATTGATAAATGTAAGCATAATTAATATACAGTTGTTCTAAAGAATGTAAACTACGTTGATAGTAGTTTCTAAATCAATATTTGCATTCCATACCTTCTCAATAGTACTATAAGTCATAAACTTCCATGAGGATATCCCAGCATGCCTTCAACACACCATATACAAGATTGCAACGGCCTACAATAATTAGTAATTACACATGATAACATCGTGTTTATTAGTTGCAAGATATTTATTTAATAAAAAATTACTTAATCTAATCTTTGATTTGGTTTGGTTAATCGCTTTGTCTTAAGCTATAAATTTTAAATTTCATAACATTATGATTAAAGAATTTTTCACTAGCATGCTCCTCATTCTAGGATTCTGCAGATTTTATCTAACGATTGTTCGGTAACCACGGTGACGCAGCTCCCGTTTGCGAGCGCCTTCTCTCAATCGACTTTATCTTGTTAATTGGAGAGCAGCAATGTCGCCGCCCGCTCAACTTGTGCTTATTGTTTGCCCCGACACTTTCTAAACTTATCATCGCCTTCTATCAGTTTTTAATGATCCCTCAGCATTATTAAAACCCTCTATATCTCTATACCACGCTGCTACCGCGCTCATGTTAAGGTCGAAATCGTGGCTTGTATCTTTTCAGCTCTATGGTAATTATTCACGGAAAGATACTGAATTATTGGTAACCTTAAAGCTGGTTAACTACACAAGTTTTATGGTTGCATTCTATTAATCTATTATCACATTCATTATAACGGTTTATATACCTTGCGTCTAAATGTTACTTTACAAATTCTAGTACACAATTATATTGTTTACAATCAACAATGAGTGTTGTTGCTATGAACGGGATACAAAAGAAATTAGCCGACTTATCTGTTCAACTACTAGCGACCGTTTCATCACATGTCGTTAACAATTTTCGCTTGAATATTTGCATTCGTTTATTGCTCGTAAAACGAATAGCAATAGACGTAGCGAATTGTTATTTTTATTTTCACTTAGCGTCAATATCGTCTGTGAAGATTGATTTAAATATTGCTATTATGTTTGTTCTTCCATTCAAACGAACTAACCTAAAAAGAAATCTATTGAATTTTTTCTCGTAGGAGGTGTGTTGACGTTGTAACTCACAAACAATGTGGGCTCGCGTCTATCTCATATTGTCTTGATTGTTCCAATTTCTCTACTCATTATTGACCTTAATATTTTTGATTCAATTACAGCATTTTACTGTACATTGTGTACATTCTCATCTTGGCCGTACCTATAGCCATCTATGAAATATCTCTCGTATAATTACGATCTCGGTATAGTTCTAATTCGTGAGTCACGGTCTAGTGAAATGGCACGCGGTTCATGATCGCGCTGCCTCTTCAATTATAGTGCGTGATATGACTTGTAAAGTATCATTCCAAACTCGGACTTGTCACCGCTAATACACCCATAGCGGTAGCTTTCGCCTTCTTTTATAGGAGAAATTTTATCTCACGAACTTCTAAAGAATGCAGCTATCGTACGTTAATCGTGTACCACATATGTTAGATTGATGGGTCTACACGCAGCTTTTGACAGGTTCCAATATAAGAAATCGTTATTGCGGAGAGCCGATAAATAGACAATCATTATATTGTCACACCGTCGGCGGTACGGCTGGGTAACGGTTCACGGAAGTGGGACGTACGTTACGTACGTAATCCTATTATGAGCTCGTTAATGTAATCTCACTTTGAGGGTGGCCTGAATATCAAAAACTCAAGAGCCATCTTTATTTTGTCATTTCAATAATATCTCGAGGTGTTATCAACTGGTCGCGATCACTGCACAATTGTAGCACCATGATGCCCATTCACCGAGCCGACTCAATTAGTACTCACTATGGCTGACTTCAACCGGTATATTTCAATACATCATAAATGTTTCACAATGGCTATTTAAAATCAATATGTAGTTCCTTATTGAGTTATGGGCCATACTTAGTCATATGATTCATAAACAATGATACACGACCGTCAAAACTCCACCCTGTACTTCTGATCGTAAAATAATGGAGGACAAATTATCCCATTTGAAGAAAACGTCTATACCGACCCATTTTCAAATTAAGGATGATTAGCGCAGCGGATGCTCCAAAACGTCCTAATAGGAAAATTAGTTTTTGTCAATTAATTTCAATTGCTTTGATTATGCTTAAATGATTGACGAACGTCTATTAAAGTTATTAATTTTTTTCAAAATAATTGTTACGCACAATATGTTGGAAATCGCACAAAGATTAATGAGATTTTAATCGGAAACGGATGCGGGAAAATCTGTATGTCATGCAAATTGCAAAAATTACGTGTTCACGTTAAATTTGTTTGATTATTCTGCTTTTTTCAGTTCCGTTTCATTTGTAATGTGTATTATATATGTAATATATAATATAATTTTTAATTTATTATCATAGATTTCCTGGTTTTTGTCCTCTTATATAATTTAATCTTACGATTCCAGCTATAGTTGACATAATTTACTATTAGCCATGGCGAGGTACTTAAATTACGTGATCACAAAAGTCCAATTTCCTGAGGCCATTGCTGAGCGATATTATCACTCGTGGGCGTTGTCACGATAAGTTCCATTTCTTAGATCTTAAGCTTGGTAACACATACTAACTTTACTCGAGTCTGTACGTGTAATGAAGTTCGTGCACGTCCGCCGTGTTTCGAAGTTAGACCACAATGTGACACAATAGTATTGTGGTAGATTTTACACAAAGATAGCTCCTGCGGAAATATTAGTCGCCCGAGACTGTTGTTACATTTTAAACGGTTTTTTTAAACCGCCTCTGAGGCAATTTACTTTCTAGAGTCTTTAATTGGTTTTACCTGTCCGCCTCTTGCTGCTTTTACTTAAATACTAATAAGTCTGAATTTACTTCAATATACCAAGTATTACAATTACTGTACAGCAATACGTATACACATGCAATTTAGACTGAGGCGAGCGGTGCCTGGGGTATATTAAATAGTAATTTATTATAAACCTCATTATTCAGTAAATAAAATATTTGAAAAGTAATTTTTAAGTTTTGATTTTATTAGGTATGGTAATGTGACCCTTATTAGTATTACTATTTCACACACATTTGTCACTCGAAGTCCAACTTCACTTCTTCCTATTTTGGTTCCTTCTCCCTTCGGACGTTGGCAATCATTAGGGCCAGCTGAGCTATGCTACACACCACTGCATTATATTAAATTTAATCCTAGTGTAGTAGTAATAATTATAAAATTTTATACAAAAGATATTTATTACATGATAAAAAAATTATTCTTAACCAGCTTTTACCCGCAACTTCGTTTGCGATATTGAGGTAGTTATATTAGCCTACAGTAGATCGTCTGAAGACATATCTAATAATTTTATGAGGTAGTCATACTAACTTCGCACCCCCATTTTACCCCCATAAGGGATGATTCGAAAAAATATTTTATTCGTGTTTCATGACTTTCAATGTAGAACCTTTATACTGAATTTCATTTGAATAACAGTTTCATATTAATTTTGCACTCCCGTTTTACCCCCTTATAGTTCAGGCCCTGCATTGATATGTCAGTCATTAAGTCGGCTTCCCTTATTATAGAGATTGTCTAGAGACAAACAAGACAAATTTTTATGTATACAAATAAACGTCATAATAACGTTGAATCTTATATACACTATGTATATAGCTATATATATGTATTGAAATTTTTTATCATAAATTCATCTGTTCAATAAAAATGACGAAATAGGATGAAACATTGGCATGATTTATGATTTAAGTAGCAAAAACATACACCTTATATGGTCAAAGTCATGAACCGAATGTAAACGTAACCTCGTTTCTTTATATGCTCTCAACGAGTACCCATATACTGCTTATCAAGGGCGCAAAATTGTCATCTCATTAAAATGAAAATATGCTTAAGATGGTTAATTTTCCCTTTTGCTTCATATGCTCAAAAGATGTATATTTTGCATAATCAGGGATTCTCAACAAGATTGTCGAAATCGCCTAGAACGCCACATTATTAAGTAAAACAAGCTTAATCTCACCGATTAAAATTAAGTCGAAGTCATTGATCAAATAAAGGTTTCGAATAATTTTGGACACGATTAAAATTAGACATATTTTTAACATTTTTTTCGTTCGGTCGAATCGATGCACTACTAATTATTTTATATTTATTATTTCAATCAACAATCAAATATTGATTAATTTAACAATTTCTTAAAATATTATATTTAAATCCGTAAATAAACATTTAATCATAATTTCATATGCATAACAACCCTAGCTGTAATGCTGTTTATCTATACTAATATTATAAAGAAGTAAGATTTGTATTTTTGTATGTAACGAATAAACATAAAAACTACTGGACCGATTTCAAAAATTCTTTCACCATTAGAAAGCTACATTATCCCTGAGTAACATAGGCTATATTTTTTAAAAGAAAAAATTAGAGATCCTCAGGAAATCTCACTAAAACCAACCCAAGGTGCAAAAAAATTAGCCATAAAATATTTTTCATCGCATGCGCTGCAAAAAGTATTGATGATAGAACAAAAAAATGTTCTACAATATTATAGAACGTATCAATATCTACAAAAAACTCCGCGAGACCATATGTCCTACTATTGTAGTTATGTCACTATAACTACATTTTTACATTTTAAAAGTTGATAAAAATGCCAATTAAAATCAGACCATGTTTTCTATAACTTTGTATTAATCCTTATCCAAATAAATTATTTCGTATTCAAGACTGTTTCAATACCTGTAAATTACTTTTTGAATTAATAAAATCGGACCTTCCATTCAAAAGATATTACGAAATTAAAAATATCAATATAAACAAAAAATACACGACGACGCGACGGGCCAGTATAGCGACGCAGCGCAGCGAGTAACGCGGCACGAGAGTGGGCACCGAAATGCAAGAGATCCAAAATATGTTTAAAAATAACATTCCACCCGCGCGAAGCCGGGATGGGCCGCTAGTCTTTTATATTTCGGCAATTTTTTACTTTAAATCGATTGATTCCATGACCTTAAGGATACGAAATTTCTAATTAGGGAATATTTAATTTACTTCATGGTAGCTCTAAGGATCACCGAATAGCAATATTACTTAAAAGTGAAATACCGCTTACCGCAAGGTTGAATTGAATACCTTGAATTCTCGATAAGTATAAACTTGAAATTTCGCAAACATCTTCTTTATAGCCAACTAAACACATACTTGAATAAACTGAACAAAACTTGTTTGTAAATAAGTGACTTTTATTTAGAAATTTGCAACAAAAAATTAAATAAACATGCCTCTTCGTCTACTGAAAATGTTTTGAATATTTGTCACAACTCACGAGCCTATTAACATCCCATTCACGAAGTTATTTTAATGAGCTTGGTCCCATACACTGCTCCATTTCCACTCCATTCGTTGTATGTGGGTCAACTTAAACTCTAATTGATACTTCACCCTGTCATATACTTGTTTGAGCTATTCTTGGTTTTTATTTGACGTCACTAACCTATATTAAGATTTCCAATGTATCATAGTATCCATTTTACTTTAAATATTATTTGCGTGGAAAATAAACCGTGTAGCACAATGGTCAGCTCGTTGAATGCAGAATTGAGAGGTTGTGGGTTAAATCTCTACTAATTAAACTGCTGATTAACCCACTGCCAGTACAAGTTTCAGTTTTAGCTGTAAATTGTTCATAATCCTTTTTAGAAAACAAAATATATTGATGTCTATTTAGGGAGCGTAATAAAATTATACGTGTTGTTAGGTAAAATAGCATTAACAGACAAAACAATTTAGATTTATAAAATTTTTTGAAGATTACCTTCTAAATTCATAATGAATACATGAAACAAAATCCAGCGAAGCAATCAGAGCGTGTTTCGCATATTTACACAATCCTGACCTTGCTTGAATCAGAGCAAAAATATAAGCCGTTGTGTATACGTCTCATTTCAGTTTTATGAGCCCAAGTGTTGGTGGCCTTGATCGCGTACACTTTTGAATATTTAATAGCATCTATTCAGCACTTTCCAAGAGCACCCAGGAATAGAGCGAATAGATATAAGAGATATTACTGCAAAGTTATGCGCAAAAGAAATACCTCTTTTTATTGAGGTTTTTTTACTTCGCACTCCAACTCTTTTGCCCAGTTTTGCCGATGTCCATGGGCGACGATCTCTCTAAGACCATGTTAATTTTTTCTATTTTTTTATACAAGGCTGATATTAGGATTGGTTTCGTATTCATTATTTTATTTCATCTAGATAACAGTGTTCAAAACAATACGCTAAAAGTGAAAGAAATACATAATTGCGCCATACGATGTTGGTGTGTGCTCCACGGCCACATATTCAAATACAAACAAATTACTTACTACACCTTACTCACTAAAACTATTTAACTAATGAACTTGCGTTTCAATTTACGATATTAACACCATGCTAAAAATGGAACTCTACATTTTACAAATAGGGCATCGGAACATGTTACAAAAACTATCTTTAAATCATAAACGGTTTCTTAGCTTTATTAAATCACTTTCAGAGAAACAAAAACCCCTTCAAAATCTCGGCCCATTTCCTTTGGTGCTATGATACCAAAGACAGTACAATAAAATTATAACTCCCCGCCTTTTAGCGTCGGGGGGTTAGTCAAAGTCAAAGAGTTAATAAAAAAAGAGAGAAGAGTTATAGTAGTAGTCTATACTCAGACTAACATTATGATGGCTTGACTATAATATCCTCCTGGGCTAGTCCCCAGTACTCAGATCTTCAGAGTTACTGCTAAGAATACTCGCGATGTAATCCATGATTATTCTGTCGTCATGGCGTATTTATTTTGCAATCCCCACTTCCTTGGTTTGTGTTTATCAGTTGGCCAACATTCAAGATCAAGAAACAGGATCACGTGACGTTTTCTAAACCTATTATGTCAATCCTATACATGTTTAGTTTTTCAACAAGCGTTATTGAGTATTGATTTGACATTTTACTAAGGTCCCTGTACTGATTCTTCTTCGCTCGCTATATAAAATTATCAGTCAGATATGAAGTCTAAATAATAATTTAGTTCAACATCTTACTCAACAGAGTCGTCCTTACAAAATATATTTTGTTCTTGTTTGTATGTGCTTACTTGAATAATACTTATCTTAAAAACAAAAACATGTTATAAAATTAGGGATAATAAAAACTTAATTTAGTTGTTAACATAAAATGTATATTATAAAAGATTTATGAAATAATTTTATAATTATTTTGCTTATCACTTCAAAATGCTTTTTGCTTTACTCTTCTTATAGTCTAAGTATCCTAAACTTATTTATGTAAATTTAATTCTAGTTGTTGTATTTATTATGGATTATTTTCCTTTTAAGTAAACGAGTTCGTAGATTCTATTAAAGTCACTATATGTCGGAGATTTATAATGTGATGATATTGAATGAACTATTGGGTAAACGCAATATAGATACTGCTACTGAACCGATAAATAATCAAACATTATGAACTCTTACAATTACAAGAAGAACCCAAGCAGTGCCTTGGACTTGTAACCAAGGGTGCGCTTAAAGACGTCTTTCAAGTAATTACAACACTCGCCTCCACTGCTTAGCCTCACTGTTTAAGCCCAAGGTTAGGCCAACCCAAGCCTAACATGCCCGCCGACATATATATTACAAGGTCACGAATTAAACTCATAAGTATAAAAAAAAACAACTGGTTGCACTGGGGTAGTGCCGGCAGAAGAGAAAACTTGATCTTTAACTTGTTTTTTTAAAATATTTTTAATGGTTAGGGAATTGCTTTATTTATCCGTATATAAGTTCTATCATTTATGTGGTTGAATATAATATTCATCTATTGCGCTATTCTACACAAATTTAAATTCAGTTTTGTATGAAACGTGCTATCAATGCTCGTACATGCGTGCGTCTTACGAATTTTCGATCAGGTCACGAGTCCTGACGTGAGTTTAACATTTTTTTACCCATCCCAAAAGTGCACAACGCCGCTAAAGAAGTTTTCACTTCAAAATACCACTGAAACAAAGTAACGTTGAGAATAAACGTTAAATGATATTTCATTACTTAAAATATAAACCACATTTTACTGGCTTACGGTGTCTTTTCATCATTTGCATCATTAAAATTTCAGTTCCACATTACCTGAAAATTCTTAGAAATTTTCATATAGTTTTGTGTTAGCAGCGTCATACAAAATGTCCATTCAGTCACGCCGTCGCGTTCCACATCTCTACGGAACGGTTCCCGCCTCTTTTGAAATGCATCTTATGAAGCGTGTAACTAGAAAGCGGGAATTAATAGGAAACGAGTTTTCTTCAGCGTTTTCCTTAGGTATCTATGTATATAATATGTAACTGTAGGTGTGTAGTTTGACCTACATCCGTCACTTTGATAAAGGGTTGTAACTATTACTGAGATTAGTTTACTACTTATTCATGTAATGAAATTTAACTTATTTAATAAGATACTTTGGGCAACCCGAACCCCGTCCGAGGAATCTACAACATTCAAGGAACTGCATATCTATTAGTATGAGAGCTTTGGAGAGCCAGATGCGTTGAAGTATAATATCAATGGTCAATCTTTGGTGACATCAAAGCCACTGTATTTTCAAAATATCAAATTGTTACCATTACCATTTCAGATTTAACTCTTTAACGTTGCTCTAGCTCTCTACATCTCTTATACATATGTATACAAGATTGTGTTACTTAAAGATGTTTTGAAATATTTTAAAGATAGTTTAACCTAGGGCCCATATTTCTTTCAGTGTGTAAAAAACGTTGGCGACAAATACTCAAAAATTCCGAATGTTTTTGTTTCAAAAATCTTTTTGTGTAAAGAAATTTTTTTAAGTTACTATAAGTATAATTTTTAATAAATTAAACTTAAATAGCCACGATTTCATACTGTACATTTTATAACTTAATCATTTAATATTGTCATCATCATCACGACCCTTCAATGGCCTACTGCTGAGCCGGGTCTCCTCCTCAGATTGAGGAGGGTATTAGGCCATAGTCCACCTCGCTGGCCCAGTGCGGGTTGGCAGACTTCACACACCTTTGAGAACTTTTTGGGAACTCTCAGAGATTTAATATTGTAAATTGTTTTAACTTTCGTTTAGTGTAGACGTCTGTGTCAATTTTTAATGTAAGGTAACTAACATCTAAGATACAGGCTCGGCCTAGTTTAGACCTTAGTGCTCATTGGAACTGTGTCTAAATATGTACTCTTCGTTTAAGGTGATTCGAAATGTATTTTGTTTTTGCGTCAAATAAACTTATAAAGTTAATGTTATACATGTAGAAATGTAAAATAAAATTAAAAAAAATATCTTTAAAAAATTAAAAGCTTTAAATATATTGTTTCTTGTGAAGACATATTAAATTACCATGCCCAACTGTCTAATTTTTATGCTAATTATTCACGTTTTTTACAACGAACACAAAAAGTGATGGAATCATTATCTTATTTATATACTATAAATTAATCCCAGTCACGTTCTTGCATACATTTTTATATCTAATCAGTTTTTACACTCATTTAGTGGCAATGACCGATAACGATACCACGTAACAAACAACTGTTAAATGAACCCACATGCATGGAAACTAAACGTTTACAAATTACCTCATTTTGCATTACTTGTTTTCCTACAGATCACAAGCAAACTGCATTGCAATTGTCTCCAGCACGTCTATCAACACTGTTGAATAACTTTAGCTTCTAGTGATTTATTTTTTTTAAAACCCATGAACTCTACAATTTATAACCTGTTCAAATAGTTTTATAGATTGAATACTGATTATCATAGAGGGTCACATTAGTCACTGATATTGTTACTAGCTTAGTTTTATGTTACATAATGGCAAGAAGAAGTGTAGGTGAGAGTTTACAGGTACTAAAAGTCTCAAGCCCTTTGCACTGTTCGGCCTTATTTTACGTATCACTGTGCAGTATAGCTCATATATAGTTAAAACCTGCGTCGTTCAAGGCCTACTGAAACCGTAGCATTCTTCTCTTCATTCCCCTTCCTCACTCTATCTTCGAGGTGGCAACGATGTCCATGAACGACGGTGGCCACTTACCATCAGGTGGACCGACTGCTCGTTTGCCCCTTAACTGCCATAAAAATAACAGTCTGTAATAACTATTCTCGAAGATTTAAGTGCGGACAACGTTGATGTATCGAAAATATTACATCTGGCTTTATGAAAGTATTTTAAAAATTATGATAGTTTCCATAATAAACGTCTTAATTAATTGCTCTTAATTATTTTACTTGTCCAGTATTACAACTTTTGCCTTTTAAGAACACCGCCCAGCTCGCATAAATATAACATATGAAATATTACATCTTTTTATCTTATCTTTTTTTAAATTATTACAAGAAGAGTATATTTTTTAATTTTGAGCTTAATATTTTGTGAATTAATTGAACTAGTTTTTAGTACATCAAAAATCCCAAGAAATAAAAAAGAGAAACATCGCAACACTGATTGAAATGTAATATTTAATTTATATATACATAGATAGACAGCACATTTTATTAAGAGGAAATCAGTCGACACTTTTTTCATACAAACGTAGTCCCCTGTTTCCTCCTAGGATAATGAAGTTACAGAAGAAAAAAAATACCATGTTGTAAACAAGTTTATATTCGTTAAAAATGTATTAAAACATGTGTATTATTGTACTCGTACAATACTAAAACAAAAAATTGGTTAACTGCAATTGAGAAAGATTCTCTTTACATTCATCTTAGCATCGGGTCGTTAAGATCGTTTAATCCATGACCTTTGCCTTATATAGGAGGACAAGCGACATCCAACTATGGTTCGATTGTATCGATTTTAATGAAATGCTTATTATTTATGCTGATTCATTTCCAACTAGGTTCATATGAAGCATACGGTAGCAGAACTGGATATACACCGAAGGTCGCAGTTTCAATTTACGTAAGGACTTTCTCGTTTTCGTTATTTTAACCTATGATATTGAAAATGAGCGTATAACTGCTTTTCTTTAAAAAAAAACTCACTTTTCTGCTTGTATTATTTAAAGCGCTGGATATGCTTATTCCTGGTAAATATTGCTTTTGGAAAAACTTAACAATAGAAGAGCTATTGATGTTCAAAGTATTCAGGCTTCAATTTATTAAAATAATTAACTTTCAGTACTGCTTTATCTCGTGAAAGACTAAAGTTTTATTAAAAGATTAAAATAGTAGTTTCCGAGATATGACATATATTCTTGGTGAAATGTAAATTCACAGGCTTTTGCTTTGACCTTTGCAACTTATTTGTCAGTTTCTTATACTTCGCTGTTCTAGCTGTAGGCGACAACTTACACGTCTTCCAGTAATGAGCCGCTAGCTTCGGTATTAACTGGATTACATATTGCGAAGACAATGAGCATTTAATAGAGATACGAGTTTATGCACTGCAATTACTCCTAGTCCGAGAGCTCTGGTGAGCAAGACGTACGTTAAATCATACTATAACCTATTCTTGATAATAATCCTGTAGAAGGACATTGTTATATTGGCTTTGGAAATATTACGGCAATTTACATCCATAGAATTATTTTCAGAACAAATAGTTTATCCTGTAAGAAGATAGGAGAAATATTTGTAGGTTATGGGAGCCATATTTTCATTTCATAGAAGGTAAATAAACATAACCTTCGTAATAACCTTCAGAAACTACGAAGCAATAATTTCCTAGAATAACCCTATTAATTAACCAGTGCATGTTTCCATTACACATGTACCTAGTATATAGCGCCGATTCTTGATTCATATTATCGGCGGAGGCTACACCAGCTCTTGAATGCTAAAAGGACAGATTAGTCATGCGATGCACTCCTACATTGTCGTTCACACGCAACTGCAGATCTCGATTTCGATAGAACTCAATAAAAGCACCGACACTCCGACTCGCGGATACTTCTCTATCGATGCAACTCTCATATTTTATTCTGTAAACGACTCCCGGGAACTATTGCTAGGCTCATGTCTTGTTATCTGGGCAGGTTTTGTAGCCACCGGCACTCTAGTCGCTCTCTAACTCAAGTATTATTACGTGAAGTTTCATGGTATTGGATATTAATTTTTACTACTGAAAATAGCCCATATTCCTTATCTATATCGTTCTATTTATGACGTGTAACTAATTTATTGCGTAGATCAGATTACAGGCATAAAGAGCATTCACTTAAAATCCAAGCGAAGCAACTTTAGAAAGGTATTTCTGTATTAGTCATGAAATTAATTAACTTTGCATACAAAAAAGTTTAACAGTATTTTATATTTGAATATTATTTTAGGTGTAGGTATATATTACTGTAAAAGTCTAAGTTTAGCATTTAATTTAGAGTCTATAGAATGCTTAAACTTTTTTTTATGACAAGGTGCAAACGAGCAGACAGCCCACCTAATAGTAAGTGGCCACCGTCGCCCATGGACATCGGCAATACTAGACACTGACTCTTGTTTTGCGGATGCGTTGCCACCTCGAAGACAAAGTGAGGAAGGGGAATGAAGAAAAGGATGCTACAGTTTTATTGGACCCTGATCGAGAACCCAGAGTTCACTAGAACCGCAGCATTAACGGGATCCTGATCCTAGCATTTAAATATGTTGTTAACTACATCTTCATTTGTATGTAGTCTTTACATTCAATTTACAATCCTGTGATCTATGAGTGCATTTTAGCTTGGCTCGAATCGAAAGCAAGCTTAATATCAATGACTATTGTATCTGTAGTGTTTAATAATGATTATACGAAATGTGATTATACCACTATTTCGTATATTTACAAAAATTGTGTGTTAGCAACACCGAGATCGTATTAAGACATTAAAGTAAAACCTGGTGTCACTTCTTGACAGTTTGAATAGTGAAGAGGCTTCCTACCAAATTCGGGGCAAGGCTACCTAATTTTGTATATTATTTAATACAATACAATAAGAGAAATAAGAACGTTTTAACTAAGATGTCAATGTGAGAAGACTGAATCTTACGGAAGACAAGATAATTTCAATTCAGGACTAAATTAAAAATAATAAGAAATAGTTTAATTCATATGAATCTTGGATAATACATATTTTATGCAAGAACATGAACTTTATAAAACGATTATCCTGACACTGATGTTAAACTTGTATCAATTTATTGTTATTCATGTAAATATCGTGCTATGAATATTCATTCGTCTCGTAACTGTTGAATTTATAATTTGATTGAAACTGTTCGTCGCGACACAAACCTCTCGTGTAATTAATATAGTTATAAACTATGTTAATATTAAGCAAATATTAATTTGTCGAATCAGCATTTTTTAGTTTCTTCAACCTGGCTTATTATTTAATAAACTTATTTTGTCTATTTACGAAAGAACTAAGAAAACAGATTAAACGACTTTGATAAGAAAGTTAATATAGATAAATAAAACGTGTGGTTATCTAACTAGTCATGACATATATAGGTACTTTACAATATAATGAACATATTAAATTTCAAAAGGAGAAATTTCAACATTTAAATGTTAATCTATAAAGCTCGAAGTGACAGAGCAGACTACTTGTTATTTTTTCACATCTAAATGCCATTAACTTACCTGCTATCTAGTGGAGATAATCTAAAAATCCTCCATTTGACTGTCAGGTAAAAAGTTTCTGTAATTGGATGTCAATTAACAAAACGACCGAAATACTTTTCGTTTCCTACGGGTTATGGTTCGCTTCGCACCCTTGTTCAACGTTTTTGTTACAAAGGATGTATATCATAATGACGGTTTCTTTCCTTTGTGTATAACATGAAAGGTGCATTTTTTGTATTTCATTTTGTTTTATTTCTTTAGGTTTTTATTGCTTTTTTTATTAGCTTTCGTCATTTAACTTTATCCTGATTGTCAATATTCTCTAAGGTCTCCCCTTTGTTGTTGACTAACGATCAATCCGATGGAAGCTTTTCGCTTCTTTTTTCTAATAAGGGTGGTTTCAATGAAAGCATAATGGAGTGGAATGCTTTCAGAAATTCGTATAAATATAATGTTGAATATATTCCTGTTGAAGTGCGCTACATATTTGTCAGAAATAATTAATCATAAATGTTATTAAGCACCTTGTCCGATAATATCACAAACCACTTAAATTTACTTTTTTTTTTTTTTTTATAAAAAATAGACAAGTGCTTGGCTGTATCTCACCTGGTGGAAAGTGAAGATGCAGCCTAAGATGTAGCGCGCTTCTCTAGAAAATGCCTATTCACCTTTCTTTTAAAGATACCCAAATTGTACGTGTTCGGAAAAACTGATGCCGGTAAGGCGTTCCACTCCTGAGTTGTCCGCATTAGAAATGAGGAAGCAAATCGCTGCGTACGAACAGGCGGTATGTCAACTACAAAGGGGTGGAGACCCTCACGGCGTCTGGTGGTTCGATGGTAAAATGGTGAAGCTGGTATTAAGTCATGCAGTTCCTGCGCACACTCTCCGAAATAAATTCTGTAATATACTTACAGGCACGCAACTTTGCGTCGATGCTCCAGACTCTGGAGTTTTCGCCGTACTAAGTCCTCATCTCCAATGAGCTCCTAGCACGGCGATCAACCGAGTCTAAAGCTTCGAGTTGGTACTTGGCAGAACTATCCCAGAGGTGACAGCAATACTCCATATTCGAACGAATCTGTGCTTGATATAATGTTAGAAGTTGTTCAGGTGTAAAGTATTGCTTCACCTTGTTTAGGATGCCAAGCTTTTTCGCAGCGTTTTTGGCACTGGCCTCAATATAGCTTCCAAATTTTAATATTTAAATTATATACTTATTTTAATAATTTAATTTATATTTAAAACGTATAATGTTACTTGCAATTCTGCGCCTTTTCTAACAAATAGCACAGTTAGTGCTATATCATATTAAACACCCACATTATAAGTGGTATCTGTGCGATGTCGTAGGGACAAGTTTAGAACCATTATAATGAGACGAATATTAATTGTAGTTTACGATGACATTTGCGGGAAGATGATTTAAGTCTTTCTCTTCCGGGTTACCTTCACCGTATATCCACAATAAATTTTCAAATAGAATTGTATTTGTATTAGATGCGTATATCTACACTAGAATGAAATATTAACTACGCTCTATACAGTTGTTATTTATTAATCTCTTCTTAGATTTTATCGTCATCGTCGTTTTGGTATTTGACTTATGTACACAGATAATAAAATATAAGAAAAGAACCATTGTTACGAAAACAAAAACTCTTCCTATCCCCAATATTGTGTAATTGAATGAGAGAGAAATGATAACCATTGCTGTACAGCAATACGTATACACATGCAATTTAAAGAGCTCTTTCATAGTATATTAACTCTCACCTCCACGACTTGAACTCGCCAACTACAATATATAATAAATTAAACTTACGTGGACCTCAAGAAGAGTGACCTTAACCACGACACTATAACACTAATGTATGGATACTGCGCGAAAACACAAGAGGGACTGAGTCTAATCCATCGCAGTAAAGGTTATATATTGTCTACACGTCGGTATACTCGACATAACATAAAATGATCTACCCGCTAATACTACTTTATAAACAGTGTTGCTAACAAATGGTTGTTAGTAAGATGACATAATGGCATACTTCAATAAGTATCATAAAGAATTGGAACAATGATTCGAATATAAAAATGTAACCACCATTGTCAGATAGAAGCAGATGACTTATTATACACGAGAAAATGAAAAAGATATTGTATGCCTCCATTAAAATGTCACATGGTGTATGCAAATATGGGAGAGATAAATGGTGAATGGCTTTTTTTTTGCGTGTAGATTCACGATTAAGCCCGCAGTTGCGGTGGCGCTGCGGCCTGCGCACTGACACACAGACCAACTGACACTTAAATGCATGTTTTACATACTTACGGTACGTTCTTTTCCTACTATCATCTTGATATATGAATTTATCTTTATACCATGTGAAAGCAACTGAGATTATGTAAAATATTGTTATTTAATTTTTGACTTCTATCTGATAACCCAATCAAACACACACTCCAATGGTTGAATACCACCACATACATGGGGGACCTTCGTCAAGTTTTTTTCACTTCTGTTAAGCCCTTTAAGTATATCACTTGTGGAAATTTCAATCGAATTATTAAAACTAGAGCTTCATGTTTGAAAGCCTTAGAAGCTTCATAGCAAAACAAAATGTCTAGTTCTGTTTATTTTATCTGGAAGCTTTCAAATTTTTATTTAGATAATTTAAGATTTTAATATATAAGATTTCATTGGCTTGCGGCCACTAGCATGCGAATCCGAGCGACAAGCGTCATTGACGCGTTCTGGTTGAGCCGCATGTGGGCCAGACTTACCCCTCCCCCTCCCATCCCATTAATGCTGCGGTTCTAGTGAACTCTGGGTTCTCGTACAGCGTCCACTGAAACCGTAGCATTCTACTCTTCATTCCTATTCCATACTGTATCTTCAAGGTGGCGACGCATCGGCAAAACAAGAGGGTAGCTCTTCTATTGCTGATGTCCACGGGCGACGCTGATGGCCACTTACTATCAGGTGAAAAAAAAAATAATAACACCCAGTCCTTATGATAGTATAATCTAGATCCTGCGCTAAATTGAATTAAAATTAATGTACGCTTGTAGTAACAAAAGGCGCGCGTGGGATGGATGTTTCAAGAATTCGTTGGCACTGCCCTAATAAAAAGTAACGTGAAATCGCCCACTTTTAAATTACTGGCTTTGTGGAATCAACTTTATAGATGTTTTATTGCTTCATTACCGTAGTAAACTTCCCCAAAATGTACCCTCGAAGGGAATAAAAAGCTCACTGGAACAGTCATGATTTGCGTGACGCATACTTTATGACTACTAAGCCTATTCTACGAGTTTCTTTATATAGTATAAGCTCTAATTATTCATTTCCTACACTACAGAATCACTCCTACTCTTCTGGCAATGTTATTCTATATAAAAATTATATATATTAAGCGTCATTATCGTGATATATAAACTTATAGAATAAAACATTAGAAATGTAAAAAATATTGACGTTTTAAAAATATCGTTTTTGATATTAATATATTTAAAAAGTCATTATATGGAATCAATAAATCGAAATTGTTTACCACTGCAATGACAACGAACACAAAAAAGTTCTTACCTTAACCTTTCGTTATAACAGTACTTTCACATATTTGTTCCTGGTACTTTCAAAAATATCGATTCTTATGTTTTTATCGTTATATCAAACTATCAAATATCGACGACAGAAAAAGTATATTTGTATATACCTTTTTTGACCTTCCGTCATGTCATTTTTAATGTCTTAGGTATATCGTTATAAGTATGATATCTACCTCTAATTGTATCAATTATTTATTAAGGTGGATCAATCATTCAACATGAGAGAGGATAGAAAAAACCGAACTCCCATTTATAGATCTGACATAATAGATAGGGATTATGTCATGATAATTATTCATCGGATAAACAAAGGGAATTAATACAATGATCGTGACGATTAATTACTGGGCAAGGAATATTGATTCAATGATGACAGACCTACATTATTTATGATTCAGTCTTAATTCCTGGTCAGACGTGGTAATAATTGATAATTGGTGGCTACACGTTGAGCAAACAAATAATTTAATACGAAAGTCTAGCGTGAATATGTTAATTATGTGTATGTAAAATAATATTTATTTAATACATTAATATTAGAAATGTAAGTAAAGTTATTATTAAAGTAATGCGTGTATCTATTCTTATTTTTTTTTGTCCAGACGAAACATATATTTTATTAAAAATAGATAAGGGACAAACGAGCAAACGGTCCACCTGATGGAAAGTGAACACCGTCGTCCATGGACATTGACAAAACTAGACGGTATATCTTGTTTTGTCGATGCGTTGCCGCCTCGAAGATAGAGTGAGTAGGAGGAGCGAAGAGAAGACTGCTGCGGTTTCACTGGACTCCTAGCAAGAACCCGGTGTTCATTGGAATCGCAGCAGTAATGGGATGGGAGAGGGAGGGGTAGATCTGGCCCACATGCGGCTCGGACGGAACGCGTCAGAGACACTTGGCGGTCGTATTGGCATGCTGGTGGTCGCAAGCCAGTCAGGGAACAGATCCCCTACCACCAAGGGGGTGCTAGGTTACTCGGCTCTTAAGAGATGCTCTCCCAGCGGCAGAGGGGAATTGTATTCTAGCCCGTCCCCTTACGGGAAAGATATAATCTTGTCTCTACAATCTGTAATATTATCTTTAATATTTTATGATACAAAATAAAGGTTTAAATTAACAATTCAGTGATAATGTGATATTACTAGTTCAATACTCTGACCGAACTATGTTGCGGTTGTGCGTTCTCGGTTTGATAATTTTAGTAAAAGTGTATGACACCAAATTAATTTCGACAAGATTTAAATTCGATCAAGAAAATTATATTACTAATTAACTACACGAGTATAACAATTAAAAATTAGTTGAACTTTGCGTACGGTGACAGGGCGTCAATCGCCGTCGCCTCTATGAAATTCATCGCTTTAATAAAAATTAATTGATTAATCCCTAAACCAAGATCAAATATAATATAATGCATGCATACCGATGATAAGATCCCATGTTTCTCGTAAACCTGAATATTGTAAATCTTGGACGCAACACGAATTATAAAAATGTCAAAACTGTATGAATGTATGAGAAACTAGAATTAATTGTATAAACAGTTAAAGACTATTTAAAATACATGTTTGCATTTGCAATTTGAAAACTAATATAAAATTTTTCTTTTGCAGGTAAGCGGAGCGTGCCGTTAAACGGTGAGCTACACTTTTTTTCTAAACTATTCACCGCTGCATGTATGAATGACTCATGCACTAATTAGCCTATTTAAAACCATTTTTATGTACGTACTGAAATTCACATATTTAAAGAAAATTTTATGCGCATATTTAATTTAGATTAAAAAATTAACGTGACGTGAAATTTAGAATTTAGATTCAGCTCTACAATAGTCACTTCCTGACTTAAACGTTAGAATATACAATTAATTATACTAACGTTCGATGGCGACATTACTCGTCACTCGGCAGGCGCCAGGAGAAATTATGTTGCCTCTTGTAAGTAGTAAAAATGTTCATCGTTAAACATTTGTATCGTATTTTTTCCTTATTATCAGAAAAGGACAAATAATTTTTGGTAAAAATTTTACACATTATAGTAAATCAATTACATAATTTGCTATCTAAATATCATGTCAGAAAGCTGGATCTTTTGACCCAGGTTTTTTTATGTTAGATAGGTGATGGTAAGTGGCCACCATCGCCCATGGTCATCCACAACAAAAAAACACTTGTTTTGCCGATGCGTTGGATCCTCGTAGATAGAGTGGGGAGGATGAGTGTAGAAAAATTAATGCTGCGGTTTCAGCGGACCCTGAGCAGCCCCAGAGTCCATTAGATCCGCAGCATTAATGGGATGGGAGAGGGAGGGGGTAAGTCTGTCCCACATGCGGCTCGGTCGGAACGCGTCGTATACACTTGGCGGTCGTATTCGCATGGTGGACGCAAGCCAGTCGGGGAACAGATCCTCTACCACCAAGGAGGCGCTGGGTTACTCGGCTCTTCCGAGATGCCTTCCCAGTAGCAGAAGGGAATAGTATTCTAACCCGTCACATCACGGGTATAGGTTTACAAGGCCTTTATTACATAACCACTTCCACTGAAATAGCCAGTATTTGTCAGAGACTCGACAATCAAAAGTTATCAACAGTGTTCTTAACAAGCTTAGAAATAAAAAACTATATCCGTAACATAACATTATCTTCATTATTTAGTTAGGTCGTGTTAGTTAATAAGTAAATAGTTGAAATACAAAGATGTTTCTGAAGATAAACACAAAGCTCTCGGCAATAATAGCCGTAATGCCATGATTTAGCAAGTTACGGGACTGACTGACTTAGTTAAAACTAACAAGCGCTTCAGGCGCCTCGCCGCTGACGCTGACGCGAAATAATTTACATTTGCTAATCGACTTATTTATGTTGCTCATTTTATTCACGTACTGCAACATTTTCACAATATATTTCCAGTTAAATTTGAATTGGTTTTAGAAAGGATAATTTACATATTTACACATTTAAATTACAACTGCAGTAGTTTTTCCATGCAGTAAACGTGCAAGTAGACTGACAGATGTACGGACAAAATATAACATTTTTTTTACCCGTGAGGGGACGGGTTAGAATACAATTCCCTTCTGCCGCTGGGAGAGCATCTCGTAAGAGCCGAGTAACCCAGCACCCCCTTGGTGGTAGGGGATCTGTTCCCCGACTGGCTTGCGACCACCAGCATGCGAATCCGACCGCCAAGTGTCTCTGACGCGTTCCGGCCGAGCCGCATGTGGGCAGGATCTACCCCTCCCTCTTCCATCCCATTTCTGCTGCGATTCCAATCAACACCGAGTTCTTTCTCAGGGTCCATTGAAACCGCAGCAGTCTTCTCTTCGCTCCCCCTCCTCACTATATCTGCGAGGCGGCAATGCATCGACAAAACAAGAGATACCCTCTAGTTTTGTCGATGTCCATGGGCGACGATGGCCGCTTTCCATCAGGTGGATCGTCTGCTCGTTTGTCCCTTGTCTATCATAAAAAAAAAATATCAACATATTTTTTCGGTATCTATTAGTGTGTTCACCTTTTCCTAAATATCTTTTTAGTTGCACCAACGAAAAGGAGAGCCAAACAATATTTAATATAAATATAAATAAGAAAAATAATAATATAAATAAAATAGCATTATTTGAAAATATAATAAAGCTTAAAACGACACAAAGCATGTTAATTATTCCAAATTAGTTACACATAAACTATAAAATGCAATAATTTATTTTGATTACTTTGATCAGGAAGAATTTAAATTCGTAGAAACGAAACATATTATTTTATCAAATTAATAAACCAGTCTTCTGCAAATAAATACAGAAAGACTGTTTTTTCAGGCTATTTTTTTTTAAATTAAATATGTTAATTCGACCTTTAAATCAAGCTTTTTTGAAGGTTTTTTTAATTTACAAAGTACTAGTTTACCTGCCCTCGCTTCTCATAGATTTAATTAAGGTGATTCAATTCCTTAAATGATTGATAAAAATCAGGAACTGACATTTTTATCATTTGACTCGACTCCAGCTTGGTCACCTTGACCATAGTTTTTGTCCACATTAAAATTTACGACCTTATATATATATATAGTAAAGTGTAGGAGGATTTTTTACTTTAAATTTGGTCTGATTTTTATTGAAAAGCAAGTGAGTAAATAATATTTATTCTTACGTGTATTCACATGAGTGTCAAATTGGAGCAGGTCAGATTTTGAATATCAAGTATATTTCCACACTTCCGCGTATGCAAACGTCGAGCTGCACTCTGACACCAACACATCTCTGGATTTAACCTCGATTCAACATATAGGCTAACGAGATATCCATACTAATACTATAAATGAGAAAGTGTGTTTGTTTGTTAACTTTTTTAACACTGTAAAAGATCGTGGTGATTTTGCTTAGATGAAACGGGATTAAAAGTGACATAATTAAGCTACTTAATCCGAGAGAAATGATATTCAAAAAATATGTATGTCTATATAAAAAGCGCCTTAATAGAAAGCCGGCCAAGTGCGAGACGGACTCGTGCTCCGAGGGTTCCGATTACTCTCAACGAATTGAGGCAAACTTAACTATGCCGTTGGTAAACTGTTGGCCCCCTACATTTTCATAGGTCATGGTCAGTTTAGCAACTGCAAAAAAATTATATTAATACATATAATTAGGATTTTGGAAATTTTCGGAAAAAATTCTTATCGAATCCTATAGGTTTATAAATGCGAAAGTAACTCTGTCTGTGTGTTACTCTTTCACGCCAAAACTACTGAGCCGATATAAATGAAATTGGTATACAGATAGTCTAGAGCCTGAGTAAGGACATACGCTACTTTTTAATGCAAATAAAAGGTTGTAAGTTAAAAGGGGGGATGAAAATTTGTATGGAAGTATCGTCATATTTAGAGCTTGAAACTTATTTTTTAGGTTGGTGATTCGAAATAAATAAACATGACATTCAACTCTTTCACGCGGACCAAGTCGCGGGCACAGCTAGTGATTCTATAAGGTTCTTTTATTCCTTACGGAGCGACGTAGTCTTTAAGAGGACCTAAAAAAGGACAAAATGCATCGGAAATTAGGGATATATTTTTATGCACCATGTTGAGTGGAAATTGCATCTAAGGGAAACCGCTAGCGTAGCGATAGTATAGAAAAGTGTTATACAAGTGTATGTGTTGACATAATACTGCGTGCTACCATCATTTAACACGAGCATGTTGAAAATTGTTTATGTAGGTCAGTAGTGAAGATGTGTTTCATAAATCAACAAAACTTAAATTTGTCGTTTTTCAATTTTAATTTAATATGAAAATCATATTATCCATACAAATAAATAAAATTGGAGTGTCTGTTTGTAATATTAAAATAAGCGCTTTTTACTAAATGCATACATACATGGTACATTTACGAAAACAACATTTTTTACAATTTTTTTCCGTCTGTTTGTAACGGCTGAAATGGCTAGACCGATTTTGACGGGACTTTCACTGGCATATTGCTAATGTAACAAGGAGTAACTTAGGCTATTTAACATCTTGCTACGACCCATAGGAGCGGAGCAACACGCGAATGAAGCGCGGGTCGGCTAGTAATCAATAAAGTAATAGTATTATTTGGAATAGGTACAGTATACTCTTTAAAAGGAGTCAAACTGTATACTGGAAAATCAATGCAGTGACTTCTGACGATGTTTTAAGATTGATTCAAGCATGATAGAGACGAGCCTTATGGAGCATCATTAAAAGTGGTTGTAGTCCTTTATATGTTTGAAATAAACGGATAATAATAAAACCACTCAAAATGAGTAGGGTGATAGTTATCTCATTGAAAGGTACGACTGTATTAAATTATGTATATGATTTATGTCTGTCTGTAAAGTTCTTCATTCTTTCATAATTAAGCTCACTATTCTAACGGTTATTTTACAAAATCATCGCTTATACATTATGATATTATAACAATGTAGAAAAGATTGTAAAGGTCTTCTTAGTGCATAGAGATAGGTCTATTATCAGATTGCGTGTTGCCTTACAATAATTTCGTTGTTATTCACATGTCCTCGATATGCATCTGGATAAATTGAGAATCATCTCATTATCTTGATTCGAGCTTGGGACGTGCGGGATGTGTTTGTATCCTCCATATTTCATTCGGAATTTCATTTATCTCTGTCCTCTGATCACACGTCTGTTCCCCACATACACTTAGTCGGTTTACTTTTATTTGATTTGAATATCTACCTGTGTATCGTACCTTATCTCAATCTTAATGTTACCGATGCATTCTTAATGGCTGAGCACCAAAATAAACTAGAAACTTAGACAAGTCAAGGGCGTCGGATGTCGATATGTACCTACTATTTATTTTAAAACATACTTTTGTATTTAATAAACAAATATTTCGTGAACCAAGAAGTATTACTTATCAGTCCTAGGCAGTCTAGAAGATTTTTTTTTTTTTCATTTTTAATTCATCAGTATAAAATTTATATAATATCATTATTCTAATATAAACATTTTTGGGTCCTAAGTACAAAATATTTTAGATAAGCTCACATTAAAAGGATTAATGTAAAAATATTGTACAAAGTAACACAATACAGCGAAAAAAAGGTAAAACATTCTTTTATCATCTTTCACAAAATAACGCTCATGTAATAAAGATACAATAGACCTTGTAATTCTACACGTAAGTACCTACATAAGTGGTTCCCAGTAATTTAAAGCTTCCTCTGTCCTTGACGCTTCACGTTTCTATAGGGAGTGAAAAAACAAATTGGAAAGGTACTTTCTCTCTGTAGGTGAAAGTCTGTCCTTGAGTCCCTGTGTAAACGAACCAGCTAGTCTATAATGGGCGGCACGAGACCCATAAAACGTATCTTAATATACTTGTTATCCATTCGTTAGATATTCATACTGATTCTTATATCTCTTTCAGTGGAAAAAGATTTTATTATCCACTTCACATCTTACTCGAATATTTTTATTTTCTTCATAGATTAAAGTATATAAACAAAAGTTTTTAACGTTATTAAACCTATTAACATGTAACTACTGATTCTGGATATAGTCCTGAATGTATTACAATCAATATTTAATACGACCTCTAATTATTTTCTCTTACTTTGACCTTCGAGAGTCATTGCTGACTAGGAATCATTGGACTGAATCAAAACCAATTTGGCTAAAAAAAAATTATATTAACTTTTGACATAACATACTTTAAAGGTATAGATTGTTATAATCTTTATTAACCGACTTCAAAAAAAGGAGGAGGTTCTCAATTCGTCGGAATCTTTTTTTTTATGTATGTTCCCCGATTTCTCGAAGACGCCTGGGCCGATTTGAGATTCTTTTTTTTATACGAAAGAGTGCACTTCCCAGGTGGTCCCGTGGAACCAAGTCAGGAGCTGATGCTGAAATCCGGAGAAATCGAAGGAAACCCTCAAATTTTAAAAACACTTACAATGTTTTTCACATATTTTGATCTATAAAATAATCAGATATTATGTATAATGTTATTGCTGTGCTGATGATGGAAGACACAACTCCTCCACGGTTAGGAGTTAGTGGATACATCTTGAAATATTGTGGGGACGTACCGACAACTAATTGTATACTTTGAAGTTATTTAGGTAAGCTGATACAAAGAGAAAAATAAAAAATTAACTGACTTCAATTTTTTTATTTTTTCAATTAGGTTCAATTTTTTTAATAATACCTTGTACTGTATGTACTAAATTCGATTACCAATTACAAAAAAACTAAAGTTTCTAGATGATATGAGGAATTTAAGTTGTTAGGATCGTTTATCACACGAGTTTTTACTTGTAAAGCCCTGTGGGGCCGGGAACGTGAACCTAATCTATGTCACGTCACTGTTACTAAAACTTCTTTCAAAGATGATTAATAAATTTGTTACGCCTGTCTTGCCTAATACTCTGTAACCAATAAGTGGAATAATACATTATTTATTAAGATTAATATGTAGAGCTATTACATAAATTAAACTTCATTTATAGTTGTTTCTAACGCTAATTTATAAGGTACCGTACCCAAAGGGTAAAAACGGGACACTGTTACTAAGTCTCCGTTGTACGTCCGACCGTCTGTCTGTCACCAGGTTGTATCTTATAAACCGTAATAGCTAGACAGCTGAAATTTACACAAATGATGTAATTCTGTTGCCCCTATGATAACAAATACTAAAAACAGAATAAAATAAATATTTAAAATCACGTCTGTTGTATATAAGCCATATACAACAGACGTGATTTTTTTACCAAATATTGGTACGAAACCCTTCTTGCGCGAGTCTGACTCGCACTTGGCCGGTTTTTTTGTAGTCAAATTTTTTCTAGTTTATACTTAAATCACAGATTTTCATTCTAGGAGTAGTAAAGAGAGGTTCAAGCTTTTCAGGTCCATAATATTTTTACGTTTGTTACACTGATTGTATATAATTTTTTCATAGTAATTGAAAGTCTAGATAGAACTTCCTATGTTGACTTCTATTTTTTGGTAAATAAAATTGTATTGTTAATATAAAAAAAATTAGAAAGCCTTTTTCTATAGGTAAATTAAATTTGAAACCTTTGTTCTAAATCTTTCCTTCCTCCATTTTAATTTCCTTCATTTTCATCTTTAATAGCTAAATTATGTATAAGACTTATTAATATTTGATTTTTCCATACATTATCATTAATATCTATATTATTTGAAATCAGCTTTCAGAAAAGGTTTCTCGTGAAATATATATCTTTTAATCTCTACTTTCGCTGTGATATATATACCTACGTAGAATGCTGTGCTAATACATATAAAAATGCATATATGGAATTACATGTTTACCAATAGCTGAGTCAATGTCCGACAACGTTGTTATGTACATATTTAATTGAAGAACTCTCTGGAAACTCATAATCTTCCTGTTACAGGACTATGCCTAATTCATGGGACCGCTTAGGTAATCAAATGTATGGTAATATTTTTTTTTTTTGATGTATTATAGGATTGTTTACGTATGGCGTTAAGTACTATTATTCTTTAGGTACCTAATATTAGTATATATTAGAATTTAAACTTAAAAGGGGTGATACAGCCTCATATAAATAAATTTTCTTCTCTCTTTTTACCTATTTAAAGTCATCATGTTTTTTTAATTATTCCAAATATATACATAAAGTTAAAATGGTTAGCTGTTTTATTTGTTACTAGCTTTTACCCGCAACTTCGTTTGCGATATTGAGGTATTGGAATACAGTATATGGACTTCTGTAGACATATTTAATAATTTTATGAGGTAGTGATACTAACTTTGACCCCCCTTAGGGATGATTTTCGAAAAAATATTTTCCATATGCTTCATGACTTTCAATGAAAAACCTTTATACGGAATATTCATTCAAATAACTTCAAAAACGACAAAGTTCACACTAACTTTGCACCCCCGTTTTACCCCCTTGAATGTTTTAAAATTCTCTTTCTTAGTGCTCACATACGTTATAAAACGAACCCCGGTGCAAAATTTCAAGTTTAGGCCCTGCGTTGATATGTCAGTTAATCAGTGAGCTTATCCTTTTATATATATAGATAGATTAAAATGTTTTGTGATTGCTAATAATTGTAATAAAGAAAAATATATTTAGCTAAATATATTACGACCTTAACCACAAAATAATTAACCAGCTGTTTACACTTGAAATTTCTCTTTTGCTATTATGGGTATAAGGCAATTAACGGAACACTACGTGATATTACTTCAGTACAACATTAAATTCTTTATAATTGTGTTAGTTACCACTTAAACACGGTTAAACACTGACACACATAGTAATTCATTAATATTTTTTATTACGAATTAAATTGCAAATTACTGTTTATACTGTTACTAGTAGACTTGCGCTACTTTGTCCAAGTAATGCTCAGGTCCTATTGGTCTTAGCGTGATGATATATAGCCCATAGCCTTCCTCGATAAATGTTCTATCTAATACTGAAAGATTTTTTCAAACCGGACCAGTAGTTTAAATAAACTCTACAGATTTACATTTCAAAAATCTTTATATCAAAATTTTAATCAAATTTTCTAACTATGAATATTATTCATTGATATTCGATTATAGTTTTGTTATTAAGAGTCAAAAGTACAATAACATTAATAAATGGTTCAGATTGGTTAATAAATTTCAGAGAGCTTTATGAAATTTCTTACTCTTTTCGATCAGTCGTTTGGTTGTTTTAACCATTTTATTAGTACTAAACATTTTAATGGCAAAGTCATATTCGAAAACAGTAAATAGAAATGACAAACTTTCAACAAAATTTATAAGCATACTACTATGGATTATGCGGCGGATATAGTTAACGATATAAACAAACCCGTATGTCTTAACAAACCCTTCAATAAACAATAAATTAAATTGAACATTGATACAGTATCTTTGGACCTACGTCAAATAAACTATAAAGTACTGAGTCACTAGAAATGTATCCATTTCACTAGTAAACATTCCTGACACGGTGAGTATTTAGAGACATGACGTACCCGGGTAAATGACCACCTGACCCATATCTCGACTTTCACCGCAGGCCGTTCAACCGGGAACGTACCCTACCACAGAATACTGAAATCATGGAATAGTTTTTTCGGAAAAATTTATAACAAGAACTATATCGTGGACTAAGCGAAAGGTTTCTTAGTAATACTTTATTCTAATGTCCGAAATCGACCAAGTGTCATAGACGGTCGAGCTGCAGGGTGGCCAGTCTTACCAAATTCCATTAATCCCATCCCATTAATGCTGCGTATCTAGTGGACTTTGGGCGCTTGCTCATCATTTTTTTCTTCACTCCCCCTCCCCACTCTCTCTTTGAGGATGCAATGCATCTCTATGAGGATAGTCGGAGGATGTCTATGAGTGATGGTGGCCACCTACCATCAGGTGGACCATCTGCTCGTTTGCATCTTATCTACCATAAAAAAAATGTCAAGTCATGTCTATAAAAATAGGAAAAGGAAAGTTTGTTAACTATTTTGTTTTAATTCGACTCTGGAGCATCCTCAGGAGATGTTCATTATTGACTTTTCAAAATGCTATTACAGAACAGCAAAATTACTTATCTTTTAACATGTATATTCGCAAAGTACCTACGTCTACTTCTATTGAATATTGAATAGAAATGGGAAAGCTTGGGCATAACTCGAAATGACACAACACATTTAACACGACTATTCCACTTTCTATATTCCATATAACCCGACCCATTTAGAATTGAAAGCTCGTCCCATTAATTCGGGCGCATTCCAATTACGACCTCGTTATAACTCATTACGCAATTAGTCCGGTTTAATGCATTTAATGGGTTTAATGGGATAGGGTGAACGGACGCATTACAAAGTAAGTGGGTGGCTAATTAATGTTTTTCACTTTGTTACTGAATGTTCCTGTCATTTATGCTTTTATTTAAAGTATTGACATACAAATGCCTTTTAGCGACTTCATCCGCCGAAACCTCCCTTTCACTTACAGATTCATTCATTCTCTTAGGAACAAACAGTATACTATGTATTTTTTTCGCGGGATAAAAACTAACCTATGTATGTGCCAATTTCGTTCTAACCGTTTTTGTGTGTTTTTTAATAGATCTGGTTTGATATCTTTTGTGTTGGAATACTCAATCTGGAATATAGAGTACGAAGAGTTATGACCCATTTCCTTGTAACAATAATCAGCATTTGCTTTATGTGTACAGATGTTTCCGATACTAATAAAACAGGTCATTTCAAATGCGTTTACTCATAGCTATGATGACGAATGTCAACTACAATAACTCGGCATGAACATGAAACAGTCTGTTAACGATTTATTATTAACCGTATCAAGATGCTGCATCACACAAAACTACTCAGTAGATTTACTTACTTTGAACTTTATCTATACTAATATATAAATTGTTTGTTTGCTTGCATGAACGTGCTAATCTCAGGCACTACGGGTCTGATTTGAAAAATCCTTTCAGTGTTAGATATCCCATTTATCGAGGAAGGCTATAGGCTGTATATCATCACGCTAAGACCAATAAGAGCTGAGCTACACGTGAACAAAGTCACGCGGGTCGACTAGTATTATACCTATATGCGAAATTAACTGTTTATCTGTCTTTCAAGCTTAACCAATTTTGATGAAATTTGGTACTGAGATAAACAAAGTCTTGGGAAAGGGCTTGAAAGGTTTGAGAAACAAGGGTGCAAGATGAAGCGCGACTATATACAGATAAAAAACAAGACAGTGTGTGCCTCTTTGGCTACCATAGTTTCAACAATGATAGCTTACACACTTAGCTATATGCCTCCATTATTGCCATATACCAATGTTCCAGTGTTTAGTCTATCGAGGACAGTGGTGGAAGTATATGGCATGTCCGCTATCTCAACTGAAAACGCTTTTTTTATGATAGATATGGGGCAAACGAGCAGACGGTCCACCTGATGGAAAGTGGCCACCGTCGCCCATGGACATTGACAAAACTAGGCGGCATCTCTTGCTTTCTTGATGCGTTGCCGCCTCGAGTAGAGTGAGGAGGGGGAGCGGGGGACCATCAATGGGGGTGCTGGGTTACTCGGCTTTTACGAGATGCTCTCCCAGCGGCAGAGGGTAATTGTATTCTAACCTGTCCCCACACGGGTAAGACGTTTCTGGTTTTATAAGGTGCGTTGATACTGGCATTTATAAAATGTATAAAAAAGTCACCACTAATAAAATGCCTCCGAGATTTTACGATTTTACCCTAATGTTACACATTTCAATGATGACGGATAAATGTCAACTACGACAATAACTCGGCATCAACAAACAATATCGTGCGCTGATTCATAGCCTTTATTTACACTACCTAAAATAGCAACGTTATTGTTTCCCAGTTACAAAGGGATTATCGCGATGCCGTATTCGGTACAATGCATTTGTTCGACACACGTCACTATTGTCCCACATATGAACAAAACATACTTTAATATCTGACTCTATCTTACTAATCGTATTATATGTATTGATTGCCTATGTATTCATTCTCCTTTACAGCTACGTAGATGTATGTCTCATTAAAAGCAAGTATCTTTCGTTCGTAAGAAAAATACTACATGTGTCTATTATTTTCTTTTCGTTCTTATAGACCATTGAAGGTTAATAATATTTTTTATTAACGAGTATGTCACGTTTAAAGTCGAGTTCATTCCTGGCGCTTATTACCCTAGAGAAGATTTTAGGACGATCTGCACATGAACCGACACTGCTTCACTCACGTTATCCTTGATTAGGTAGACGTAGCACCACGGCACAAAACTAACCCACTTCCACTACTTTAGATTACATTTACTATATGAAATCACTAAGATAATCGTCTAAGATCGATCAGGATAAGAATATTTGAAATAAAATAAAAGTAAAGATCAATCAATAAATATAACAAGACTCGGCTTTAATATTTCTAGATCGAATTTTATTCAACAGACATTTTTAAAAATAAAAAAACTACGTTCATTAGTTTTTGTAACAAACTGCCGTGAACTACAATGATTTGTATCTTTTCCTTTTGATATCTTTTATTAATATCGATGGCCTTACAAAAACAACCATCTTGATTTATAAAATGTATTATGTTTGGCTAAAATGGAAAAGCGAAAGTTTGTTTAATGAAAAATTAGAAGTGGGTTTTCGATTAAGCACAACGAAAGCTTTAGAAACGCATAGCACCAATGATAATTTGAAGATGATATGTTGAAAAAATTTGAATGTACATGTTGTCAATTCAATGTACATACAAATATGTGTTAAAAAATGATTTCGAAAGTACGAGCAAGCTTTTTTTTTTTGAAATATTATTGAATGTTTGTAGTTTTGTCTGCAACCCGTGAGTACCTCTCCCATCCCATTGCTGCGGTTCCAATGAACACTGGGTTCTAGCTCGGGGTCCATTGAAACCGCAGCAGTCTTCTCTTCGCTCCCCCTCCTTAATCTATCTTCGAGGAGGCAACGCATCGACAAAACAAGAGATAACCTCTAGTTTTGTTTATGTCCATGGGCGACGGTGGCCACTTTCCATCAGGTGGACCGTCTGCTCGTTTGTCCCTTATCTATCATAAAACTTTTTTGCGATATGAAGACGAATGGATCCTTCCATGAACTTTACTATCTCAAATACAATGCTTTCAAAGCCTGATGAGTGAGGTGAGTTATTTGTAATGGACAGTCAAGGGATTTGACTGCTTAGTCTTAACCATCAAATTATTCTTCATGACAATCGTATTCATAATCAACAGTTTAAAGGCGCGCGATCACATTACCAGATGGAAAAGAACATTTTTAATTTAATAAAGATATTTAATGTGTACAATAAAGTTACTTGTATTTTGTACTCTCGTTTATTAGCAGTTCATTAAGAATGAAATCGTAATACATGAGTCATGTATAATTTGAAGGCTAGTAGTATCTGTTATACCGCATCTTGTGGTCGGTCGGCGGTTCTCTCAAGGTCTACATGTCCCTTCAGTTCTGCCTGGCATGCACATTCAACCCAGTAAAAACAAAAGTATGAGGAAGAGAACATAAAGGAAATCTATATTGTAGATACGATTTTATTATGTACCTTAAGCTGATACACATCTATATTCTATTTAAAATAAACACAGACATGCACACTTTATATACTTCTATTTAACAGAAAAACTTTCATTTAAATTGGTTCTGATAAAGTGTTTGAAGTTATCAATGTTCATGTAATAAATTATACTGATGTTTTAGATTAAATGAATATTGTTTGGTCGGTCATTAACTACCAATTTGTATGATTATTATTATAACAAAAAACATATAAAACGTCTTTTATAATTAACTTAATATATCCTATACGACACATAAGAATTTAAATAATATTTAATGCTAGATTGATCAATAAACAAAATTTATGTGATGGAGCAACTAATGTGTATCTACTTATAAATTAATTAAGTCTCACGTTTTTATTTTTTGCTACACATTAGTATGTTATAAATGATGATTTTGATTGAACGCTAGTAACCCCGGACACATAAATATTCCCTAATATATGCCAAGATATGGAAAATGTTCATATTCTTTTTATTAAAATTGACATACATTTTCTGAGTTTTTTGTAATATTACACTGTTTATTAATATTTAATTATTCATATCCAAATTTACTACTATACTTTCTCATTCTCATTTACTCGTAAACTTAGAAAATCTCAGAGCACCTACTTTTAGGAAAAAAGTACTATCAGAAGTGCAGAAATTTTATATGATTTTTTTTTTTAAATTCCAATGTAAACTGTAATTTAAAAAGATATTTTAAAGAAATTTGTGTAGATAATAAGTATCTTCACTTTTATTTAACTAAGACAGTTTTGAAAAAAATGAAAACTAAAGCAAGTTGACAATACAATGTAAAAAACTACTAGCGATAGTGATCTTAATTTTTCTATAATTTCTTTAGTATTACCTTTTCAATGTTATGGAAAAGAGAGGATAGACTAAAGAAGAAGTGGATAGACGACTACTATTATGAATTATTTTGCAAACGTGCACAAATGAGATTGTATTTTATAGATGTTAGACAACAACAATTCCTTGGTGGTAGGGGATCTGTTCCCCGACTGGCTTGCGACCACCAGCATGCGAAACCGACCGCCAAGTATCTCTGACGCGTTCCGGCCGAGCCGCATGTGAGCCAGATCTATCCCTCCCTCTCCTATCCCATTACTGCTGCGATTCCAATGAACACCGGGTTCTTGCTCGGGGTCCATTGAAACTGCAGCAGTCTTCTCTTCGCTCCTACTCCTCACTCTATCTTCGAGGCGGCATCGCATCGACAAAACTAGATACCCTCTAGTTTTCCATCAGGTTGACCCTCTGCTCGTTTGTCCCGTAACTATCATAGAAAAAAAAACCCACACGTGATCCAATTGGTCCAATTTTGACGACTATCGATATAAGATTAAATTAAATATCAATACTAAAGTGTACAACATAATCACCGTTGTGGGATTGTATTGAAGTTGGCGTTCAACACAATAGATTTCTATTATTTTCAATTTTATCTCGATTTCTGTTTCATTTATAACATTGACATTGATTGCTTGTTTCACAACAAATATATCTATCTGGTCATCGATTGTCGATTTTATTTCGCGTTATGTTTTCTCCGAATTCTCATAAAGTATTCCGGTCAGCATTACGCTTTTATAGTACAGTTATAAAAATTGCTTCAGTAAATAAAAGTACATTAACCGTTATCCTTTTTTCGTATAGTAAATGTTTCTGAAATTAAAATTCTACTTATAAATTGATTAACATTTTTACGCAAATACATCGACACCGAAAATGTATTTATTTGATTTAAAAAAGTAGCAGAAACATTAATGCAAGATTCATGCACACAGTTTACATGCACAGACATAGACAAGAATCAACGCCTAGGGCTTTTGACCCAGGTTGAAAGAGCTACAAGGTCTTTTGCCTTGCTTTTTTATACTTCACTGTTTGCACTGCTTTAAAAAATGTTAACTGTGTAAAATCACTTGTCAGACTGTTTCGAATCTAAGTTCGTAAACGCAACGTAGATACTGCTACTGAACCGATAAATAATCAAATATAATCTCTTACAATTACAAGAGAAACCAGAGCAGTGCCTTGGACTTGTGACCAAGGTGTAGGCTTAAAGCCTTTTATTCAATTGAAACTACTCGCCTACGCTGCCCAGTTTCTCCGTTTAAACCTAAGGTTAGGTTAACCTAAGCCTAACTTATTTAATTATACTAACTTCTTATTGTATGTATTTTCCTCGTGTTTAGCAACACTGTTTATAAAGTAGTAGTAGCGGGTAGATAATTTTATATTATTACAAGTATACGATAGATTAGTCTCAGTCTCTCTGGTGTTTTCGTGCAGTGAACATGGAAGTTAGTGTTATAGTGTCGTGATTAAGGTTACCCTTCTCGAGGTCCACGTAAGTTTACTTTATTATCTATTGTAGTTGGCGAGGTCGACTGGTGGAGGTGAGAGTTAATATATTATGAAAGAGCTCTTTAAACCTGTTCCTGGGTCTCAAGCCCCAGGCACCGCTGCCCTCAATCTAAATTGCATGTGTATACGTATCGCTGTACAGTAATGGGTATCATATCTCTTCTCTCATATTTATAGCAGTATTGAATATTGAGCAAATTATTATATTGGTAATAAGTCTAATCTAAATGACTTCAAATAAGTATAAACAGTAAGAAATTGCGTTTAATTAACTGTTACCCACACTCGTGGCTTTGTGACTGCCGATGGAATTAAATTACCTACTATTACTTATATAAATAAAATTATTTGCTATTATATTTATATTGTTTAGGATCTTAACTAATTACTACATCTGTATTTACTGTAAGCAGTGATGGCCTAGTGGTTAACATGTTGAGGTTTACTCGGGATGTCTAAGTTCGATCCCACTCAACAGCTATACACCTCTGACTTTTCTGAGTTATGTGTGTCGTAAGAAAATAAACATCGTGAGGAAACCTGTACTCCTGAGAGTTCTCCATGTTCTCATTGGCGTGGTGGACTAAGAAACCCGGCTCAGCAGTAGCCCATAAACTGATGATGATGATTTACTGCAGTGTTTTACAAAAAAAGCGTCCGTTATTATATTAAATTTAAAAAAGAAATACTTTTTTTTTTCATACCCATTCGTCTCCCTTTCTTGTAAAAATCTAATGAGAGATATTTTATTGTTTGAAAATTATAAACCTAAATTCAATTCAACGCTTTAGTACCTAGTTTTTGTGCTAATAGATGGCGAAAGCTAATACTTTCTTAATACTCATTTTGAAATTTGATATTTGTATAATATTTACTTTTTATCACCTCCCTGAGTTATTCAGTTTTTGTGAAATGTTAGTGAATGACATTATGCTATTATGTATATAAAAGATAGCAAATTAACATTGTGTCCTTTTGTTGACTGTGTCGTGTGTGTAATGTGTTAAATAATCAGTTTTGCAACATCGATCGTGGGGCTGCGCGGGCGATGCCCCAGTGAAAGTGTGAAAGTGAGACGAACGCGGTTGCTGGCGCCTATGCCTCGATAGATTTACTGCACTGGATGCATCTAAACTTAACATACACTTGCGTACACCGTGATAAATACTATAATCTAAATACTCTAATAGGATTACCTAAATTGAAAAAATCTGTGACATCACATACAATATGGCTACTTATGTTATTCTATGATTATATAAATAAATATTTTAATTTTATCTTGACGATAATAGAAGGCGATTGGTGGCTGGGACCTCTGACGTAGATGCAAGTTCTATGGATCTTAATTTTCAAAAGCACTCATCCGCTCCACTTCGATTCCTATTGTCTGACTAAATCACGTAATAAGAACATAGACTATCGTTTATCACCAAAAAAAGGCTTAAAAGCGTTTAAATAGGGGCCGACGGGGGCTTTGTACGAAAACGCACTAAGTGTTCAACGATCATGCAGCTCGACGTGGTCTTTTCTATGGACAAAAAGATACTTATATAGCAATATGGGTGTATGAAAGTTGTAATATGAATAGAGGAAACTTTGTATGGGAATATTATGTTTTTTTATATAATAGATAAGGTGCAAACGAGCGGATGGTAAGTGGCAACCATCGCCCATGGACATCGGAAAACAAGAAACACTTTCTCGTTTTGTCGATGCGTTGCATCCCCGAAGATAGAGTGGGAAGGGGGAATGAAGAAGAAAAATGATGCGGATTCAGCGGACCCTAGGCAAGAGCCCAGAGTCCACTAGACCCACAGCATTAATGGGATGGGAGAAGGAGGGGGTAAGTCCACATGCGGCTCAACCGGAACGCGTCTGTGACACTTGGCGATCAGATTCGCATGCTGGTGGTCGCAAGCCAGCCGGGGAACAGATCCCCTACCACCAAGGGGGTGCTAGGTTACTCGGCTCTTACGAGATGCTCTCCCAGCGGCAGAGGGGAATAGTATTCCAACCCGTCCCCTCACGTTAAAAAGTAAGCCGAAATACATGTGGTAAATTGAAGCCGGGAGTGGTGAACTAGTCATCTTCAAACAGTCAGTTATTATAATTTTTTATTTACATATTTGCATCTCAAAAAAAATATTATTATTGACGAATGAATTATAAATGGAAATTTTTCATATTATTTATTACTAATTTGACATACTTTTTTTGTAACATGATTTTAATTGTACTCGTTTATGTAGATTGTAACTGAATGACGCTAGATAGAGGGCGTTAATAACTGCGCCACAGTTTAAAACTAAAGCAGTTATTATCGTTTAAAGAAATTTGTCTAAAGTTTCCAAATAAATTATTTTGAATTTGAATTAAAAAAAAATTATAAGAGCTACATTGCACTATGTATGTATATTAACACTTACAAACGGATCAACATGGCAATCAAAAACAATGAAGTGTTTGTTTGCTTCGGATGTATAATAAATTTCTTATATCTTCTATTTGTGGTAATAATATTAAGTTTAAAGTCCGCAGCTCTATAGATTCGTGATAGCTTCGCACGTATCGAATTAATTGGCAGATGAATTATCATTTGATTGCACTCCTTTTGCGTCATCTCATTAATTATTTCAGCCTTGTTTATCGCGTCTAGCGTCTACCCACAGTCTATACATATTTTCTTCAGTAGACGGCAAATAAATTGTAATAGTCGCAGTGATCACGTCCCGTTAACGACTTGACCGATAAATTACGAGTTCGCGCTTTATTTTATTACTCTAACTTATCGATTTTTATATGTATTTGGTTCCCTAACATCTCCTGGAGACACTAATGAATAAAAGAGAAATAAATGTAAACCAGTACATTGAGCTTGTGACCCATATGGAAGTTTAAAGACATCCTTACAATAAATGCAACACTCACCATCTACTGCTTAGTATCTAACATGTAACTAATCATACTTGATATTTAATTAAATTAAGCAATAAAATAACGAAAAAAGTAAAATAAATATCTTACATTATAAAACCACTCGTCAAACTGTGGCTTATCTACAACTAATAGAAACTTCGTTAATATAAAATTATCAATAGTATTGTCAGTAATTAGTAGTAGTTTTAATTTTAAACATTTCCAATCGTGTTTTCGTCATGAAATTATTCAGGTATTTAATTGATATAGACATAACATGTAAAAGTCTATACTGATGAATGAATTTACCCAGAAATTATAAGAACAAGTTAAACAGTTCAGTTTCAGCTTTATGATTTTTGTATAAAAAATTATGTGATATGACGTGTATATTAACGATATGTATACCGACAGCTTTTATATTATAAGTATAATATAGTATTCACACTATATCTTTATAAAATATTAAGATATTGAGGTAGTTATATTGTATAGGTTATATTGCCTATAGTATGTCGTCTGTAGACATATTTAATAATTTTATGAGGTAGTCATACTAACTTTGCACCCCCCCTTTTAACCTCTTAAGCTGATGATTTTCGAAAAAATATTTTACATGTGTTTCATGAATTTTAATGAAGAACGTTCATACTGAATTTCATTTGAATAACTTCAAAAACGGCAAAGATTCATACTAACTTTGCAGCCTCATTCTACCCCCTTAGGGGGTGAATTTTCAAAAATACTCTCTTAGTGCTCGCCTAAGTTATAAAAGGAACCCCTGTGCAAATTTCAAGTTTCTAACCCTTATAGTTTAGGCCCTGCGTTGATGTGTTAGTCAGTCAGCTTTTCCTTTTATATATTTAGAAGACTAGCATTTACTCGTAACTTCGTTTGCGATATTGAGGTAGTTATATTAGCCTACAGTAGATCGGCTGTACACATATTTAATCATTTTATGAGGTAGTTATACTAACTTTTACCCCCTTAAGGAATGATTTTCGAAAAAATATTTTAATTGTGAATTGGTGAATTTTCAATAATCCTTTCTTAATTCTCTCCTACGTTATAAAAGGAATACCTGTCCAAAATTTCAAATTTCTAACCCTTACAGTTTAGGCATAGCGTTGATATGTCTGTCAGTCAGCTTCTTCTTTTATATATATATTTTCAGACAGATTTTCCGATGAATGTCGACATAAACTGCATCACAATACTTGTGCATCGCTACTTTTATCTTTCTATACACGTACTCCAATGTATTTAAATCAATCACTAGCTACCGGTTGCGAATAATACAAACAGTACGATCAATAAAGACATTTGTTTTATATTCCCATTTTGATTGTAAATTCGTATTGTAATGAATGAGAGAAGTCGTGCCGTTTTATAGACATGGTAATTTTTGAATTAATTACATCCATATTTCATGTGTTTTACTGCTTATTGTTAAATTATTGACACTTGCTTTAAAATTGATAATAAATAGACTTTTTTTCTTGCTGTACAATAAAAGTAGATGAAAAGTATTCTCAAAACATTAAGATTTAAATTATTTTGTATAATATCAAATCTCGCTGTTTAATTGAGAAAGGTTTTAGTTATCATAAAAGATATATAAGAAAGCTTATGTGACACCTTAAGGAAGCAGTGATGGGCTTGTGGTTAAGACATAGATGTCTTACTCGGGAGGTCTGAGTTCGATCCTGGGCACACACCTCTGACTCTGAGTTATGTGTGTTTTAAGCAATTAAATATCACTTGCTTTAACGGTGAAGGAAAACATCGTGAGGAAACCTGCACTCCTGAGAGTTCTCCTTGTTCTCAAAGGTGTGTGAAGTCTGCCAACCCGCACTAGGTCAGCTGAGGAGGAGACCCGGCTCAGAAGTGGGCCATTAATGGGTTGTGATGATGATGATGATGTGACACCTTTATAACACTAACGGAATCTAAAAAGTTTTGCCTGCTTATCTGTTTGTTTGTACACAAATCATGCATTACGCAAAAACTACTACACGAAATTGGAAGTGGTTTTCACAGTTGTATTGACTGGAAAAGGCTTTATTTCATTTAAATACGATACTTTAAAAAAGTTAGTCATTTAAAATTGTTAGGTTATATTAAAATATTAGTACTATATAATATCGATATTACATAAAATTTGATTAATTTGATTTAGTAAGCTTTATTAAATTATTTAAAGGGAGGTTGTCATTATAATGGGAATAGGTAACGGAAGGTAGTTTGCTGTATATTTAAATAATTAGTGTAATTGCTGTTTTGCTGAAGAAGTGTTATATTTTAAATATTAGAGTCAGAAGGTCGAGCGGTGAAGGAGTGTTTAATGGTAGTAGAAGGGCCTTTTAACCTTGCACTTGGGTCGCAAGCCCCAGAAGCTAAAACAGATTGTATATAGTTGTAGTCTTTTGAGTGTTATTGTGCAGTTAAGCTACCGTGTAGTTTATAAAATAATAGAAACGACTGGACTAGAATGCACCCATTGTTTTTTGTTTATTTTGTTAATTTTTTTAATTTTTTTTTTGTTTTTTGTTTAGAAAGATTACTAGCAGTATGGATCACATACTACTAGTAATCCCTTTACCCCTCCTAGTAAGCTAATAATTGATCGTGAATCCAACGCCCGAACCACTGAGCTACTGACGCTTCAACCCATTGATCTCTTATATTTCAAAATCAAAACATTTAATATTCGATATCTTTCTATCAACCTTAAATATATTATTGTTTAGTTTATTAAAAAAAAGTCCAATTCTTACTTAATTAACTACCTTATATAATTAAAAATGACCGAGTGACAACTTATCATTCCATTGGCCTTTCTTAGCGTAAGTATTTCGTAATGATACACTCGCAATTATGTCCGATAAAATCTCTCAGAAGAAGTGTAAGTAATTGGGTTTAAACATTTACAGTAAATAAACGCTGTTAGTATGCAACAGATCCTACTATTACACGTCAACAATAGTAATATAATGTTGGCTACAAGTAAATTCTGTTTGTTTATTTTAAGCAGTTTGACGAGTAATTTCATAGAGAGAGATAGATGTTTTGCTGAAATGTTTAGTTACTTTTTCATATGTAATGTACTGTATAAAAAATGTATCCTTTCAAGTAACTTCTCTGATTTTTCAAAAATGACATCCATTTTATCCGTAACAGGGCAACCAGAGCGAGGCGCTACTTTGACATAAAAATATCCGGATTGAAAACGCTTAAACCAAATTAGTGCTACTCTCACAGACACTGCTCTAGGTCCATAAACATCGCAAATTTTTTTCGCGGCTTGCGTTGCACTTTTACCTTTTTTGCAGTAAAATTTTAAAATGTATCGAATTTCTTCATTAGATTCACTCATCTTCACAGTACGAAAAACAAATAAAAATCACACATTTTCCTAATTTGAATTTGGAATTATCTTCTTTAAAATGTGAACTTGTAATGATACCAAAACCAGGCAGATACAAATAGTATAGCCAAAGAGATTTTATTACAAGTTCATACATACTATAATGCGAAAAGACTTTTTCCCAAACCTTTTATTCAAGTTTTAAAAAAAATTGTTATTATTTAAATCTATTAACCTCGATAAGTCCAAATCTCGAAAAAATATTTTGTTCCCTTCCATACAAACACCAAAACCTCCATTACTCGAAATCTCAAACCTCTATTTGTAGAATAATCTAAGAAAGCTCCAAGCCATTTGGTACATATTTTATTTATTCTAACAAAGAAATGATACAAATTTTATTTATCTATCTAATCTAACTAGAGGCTATTGACTGGCCGCGAACTTTCAATTCATGAATGTTAATCTTGTTAAATTTACACCCTTGTCGCTCACGATGTCTAACCAAAGCGTGTTGAATATAAACCAAGCTTTATAAAGTAGTAAAGTTAAATTGATTATTTTGAAGTCGGCACGAAGTCCAACGGGCTAAGCTACACGAAGCTGTAATTGAACACAAACGTCAAACACCATCTCAATTTGTGAACCGTATGCGACACAGATATCCACCACTCGAATAATGATACTAAATTATCGCCTCGGTCATGTAATTACACTGCAATCGGCACTCTAATGTCTTTCATTCTGTGTTGACTGTTGACTAAGCGGCATATAAAATTGAGAAATATCTCAGAAATACAGACATCAATATTACAAAATTTATCTTAGTTTATACTGTAATGAACAGTTTTTTTATTTTTTTAAGGTAATTTGTGGAAGGGTCCATCCATTTTAAATAAATCAAGTTGTAATGAAAAATGACATTATACCTCCTGATTTATTTGTAACAGTTCAGTTAGCAATACTATTGATAACCTACGATAATACACAAACACATAGTAAACATTGTCCTTAGTAGTGCGAGTGGTGTAGTTTAGTGACTTCGTGATAGATCTGGGTCTCCCTTATCAAGGATCACAAGAGTATTATTTTAAATGTAGGTGTCAAAGTCAAGAAGCAGTGGATGGTGTCTTGATCATGTTAAGGATTTTTTTTATGGTAGGATAAGGTGCAAACGAGCAGATGGTCCTCTTGATGATAAGTGGTCACCAACGCCCATGGACATCGACAAAACAAGAGATCTCTTGTTTTTTCGATGCGTTGCATCCTCGAAGATAGAGTGGGGAGGGCGAGTGAAGAAAATAATGCTGCGGTTTTAGCGGACCCTGAGCAAGGGCCCAGAGTCCACTAGAATCCCAGCATTAATGGGATGGGAGAGTCTGGCCCACATGCGACTCGACCGGAACGCGTCTATGACACTTGGCGGTCGGATTCGCATGCTGGTGGTCGCAAGCCAGTCGGGGAACAGATCCCCTACCACCAAGGGGTTGCTGGGTTACTCGGCTTTTACGAGATGCTCTCCCAGCGGTGGAGGGGAATAGTATTCTATTCCGTCCCCTCAGTATATACGTATATTATTTAAGAAGTAAAAATTAGTAAAACAGAACTAACATTGAATAGATATTAGATAAATGATAGTCGCATTAAATCATCCATGTCTCTTGAAAATTCTTAATTAATGTATAGTAATTAATAAACATGGTTCCAAGAATTTCGATTATCTCACCAGTAAAAACAAAATAATAATGACTTAAAATATTAATTAATTTAAACTTTATTATTACTTAGACGTTTAATATATTCAAAAATGTTATGTAAACCGCTTACCACAAAATGTAGCTTTAAGCTGTGGCTAATCTTGACCCATAAAACACAAAATACGTAAAGAATTTTTAAGAGGCCAAAATTAGTTTTACGACTTATACCTGCGGTGCGTATTATTTTAAACAGCATGAATAAATCGAATGTATGATATTGAACCAAAATTTTTAGAAACTAGAATCTCTTGTGTTTTCTTAAATTGTACTATACCAGTGCTATTGGTTTTTTTCATATGAGGCACTTATATTGAGATGCATTTATACAGTGCAATGACGTCAAAACTGACTCAAAATGATAATATCAATCAGTATTCAATAAGCGAAAATACTGACTAGTTTGATCTTACTTTTTTTTATTACTATTTTTGATAGTGCATTTTGATTACATACTAAACTGTTTGAAAAACATATGTTTACGTAAATGATACAAAATAAGAGGAATCATATATCCTAGTTTTACTCTTCCCATAGGAAAAGAAAAAACTAAGTCACGTATCACATGAAAGATGTTGCTGTGAAGTTTGAAAACGTAGCATCTTCACGTTGTTTATTTTATCTAAACACGTACATTTTAACCGAGAACCAAAGCGGTTTAAAAATAGGCCGTCCTTAACGTAAGCCCCAGTTTCTACGTGATGCATCTGACTAAATTTTATGGGAAGCTTTCCAAAAGCGAAACTGAGTACATATGGCCTTCACTTTACTAACTAACTACTTCAGCTACCTATCACAGTGTGAGTATAGAAACATATGCATAAATTTGATTTTCACCCAAATAAAGACATCTCATTTCTTTTTTACTAACAGTGAAGGGTTCACTTTAGAGCATAGCAGCGGTTATTAATGTTCGGTTCTAGCTCTTTGAGCAACTCTCTCCATTGTGCCTCTCATGATGTTTCACAATCTATTGTATCGCGGAGCTCATTATTGTTAAACTATTTCAACTCTCTTTAATAACCGACTATAACTTTATCTGACACATTTTACATAGTAAATGTTATAGGTGTTAAAAACTGGTCTTTTGTCGAAGTTATAGTTATCAAAGTCCATCAGTTCCGAATTAAAATTGTATTTTAAACTTTCTGAAAGGATTCTAGTCAAACGTTTTAGAGAAAAGTGAGTGTACTCTGATGTAAGATTATTGTGGCTGGTCCTTGACAACTTCGACAATACACCATTTACTCATGATTCAGCTTTTGCTGTAATCCTGTGACACAAGTATCGCTTGATGCAGTTTTATTATACCCGCGTTCTGTACTTTAGATGATATCGTCGCTCGTTAACGTCTTTGTGGCGCTAGATCGCGTCCTAATGTAACATCGACGCCGACAGGATTACCTACGATTCGTTTGAATAACTCGAAAGGTTCCCTGAATTAACCAACACCACTGATTTATACGCTGTTAGGTAAAACGTCGAGCGTGTGAACGCGAGAACAGGTTAATGGCAGGCTATGGTCTTCCAGGGACCAAGTCGTGATTCACTGACGGTAATCGACAGTGTTGCGTAGGTGTGAGAGGCGTTTGTATCAATCCAAGGATACCGACGTTCAAATGTAATTGTATTTATGTGTTTAATCTTGAATTGATGTTGTTCGTGCACGTAATACGTCTGGTAGCTTCAAGAATATAATGTTCAACTATTCGCTTACCATCTATTTATTCAAAAAAATGAATTATTTAGTGAAAAATCTATTCTCAACAATGATGGGTCATTGTAATACAAAAAAAAATATTTTTCACATATTTCAATTTATTTAATAGATATCAGATTAGATAGGTAACGTTTCAGTAAATGTATCAAAATATAACAAAGCGTCTTGAATATTATGAACTATAAAGCGTGTGAAAAAAATATTTGCTTTAAAATCGCGAGTAATCTGTCTCACGCACATCAGATTTTATCGATATCCGCCTACCTGCCTACATGACTTGACGGTTCACATCTAGGTAAATAACAATAGTAACTATGGTCATAAATAATAATAGAAAATGAAGCACTTCATAGGTAAGAAAATGTTAAGAAAAAATGTTTTGCTTCAATCTATTTATCATACTAATTTGAAACATGCTACAATAGTCATTCATATTCGTCTATTTATCGATGCAATGAATATAACAGCTATAAATTGTACGAGCGACCGCTTAATCTTGCATGCATCGGTAACCGCTGTACTATTTTCTTTTACATTGACGTATCGCTCTCACTCTTGAAATTTGAATGCGAAATTATTGTCATTGTATAGTCCTCGCTCTCGCGAGCACGTTATCTAATACATTTCTAACAATAGATCTACGAACCAACGCAGCGGCTTCCGTCGACATCCGTTCCGCTGTTGTGAATTGGGTAAATAGTGCACTCGAAATTAACAAACTTCACTTTTTCCTAGTTGTGAAAGTTGTTTGCTATCGAATAAACATAATAATGTATGAAGCTGCAGAGATATTTGCACGGTTGCTAAAAAAGTATGTTAGTTAGCTACAAATTCGCTATGCAGATTCTAGCAAATGGTTCGCACGGCAATCGGAAGCGAGACGAGCTAACTGGAGCGACTAATATTCAAATGGACGGATTTTTAAAAGCTAAAATCTCGCTGTCGGCAACTGCTCTGCACGTATTATTTCCTAGTAGGTATACCTACTTGGAATTTAACCTTGACTATTGTATAATGCCTTGAAATCGATAGGTTAACAGAAATACCTAGCGCAGCATGTGTTTAAAATTAATCACTTCTTTTGTGTCGTTATTTATATTTGTACAGGTGGAATAGGATCTATGACCGAGAATCCTTCTCATTTAAATACATAGTCGGGACCATAATTTAAATTGAAAGGACGTAATTACGTATGGACTCGTTTATACTTAAAAAATTATAATGCACATTTTAAATGGTAGCCTTTTTACTAGCGCTGCATTATTTGCATAGTTGTTAGAAATACAGGTCGATTTTACTTACCGCTACACTTTCGTTGGCGATATGCAAATCAGAGCGTGAGCGTGCTTGGCGTCCGTGACATACCGTCTCTAATAAAATTGGTTTGGAAGAACAGCGCGACTGCATTTCTGTCTGATTACAGATGTTATTACAAGCATTATTAGAAATGACGGTAATGTTCTCGTGCGCTATGGCATTGCTTTCACCTACATTTCAGCAATTTGACTGACTGACGTCTCTAGTCCTGAATTTCTACTTGTGTCTGATAGCGACGTTCACCGAGTAATGTGTGGGAAACTGGCGGACGAAACATTTTTTTAATTGCCTCGCGTTGGCTCCACGGTGTATTATTATTGCGGGGCCTAATGCATCGCGGGACAGAGAAGTAAGGCGTCTAGCTGTCTCCGGCCAATTTTGTTGTTAATTATCTTCAATCGGCTGTCTGCATCGGCCGTCTGGCCGGTAAATACTGCTGAAAGTAGGCGACGCACATGCGTTGCTTGTACACTCGTACATATCGGCTATCCTCAGTTCCTTTTATTTGTTGCGGTTCGTTGACTTATTGCTGGGACTCCTTTTTTGTTCTTATATGCTTCGAGGGTGTACAGACATAACGATTGATGTTGTTTCTGAGTTTTAAAGTTTTAAGCTTTCGGAATTTCTCGTTACTCCATTAAACTGACGTTTGCTTAATCATTATTATATACATCAGTTAAAAAATTTTAACTTTAAATAAAACATGCTTTATTTTATTCATAATTAAAATGTAAATGCACTGAAGAATCGCTGAATTATCCAGTGAGTATTCTACTTCGTAATTCACCGTGAAGTTAGCGGATTCAGCCTCAATCACTAAGTTCACGCTAAGTTTATGATATTGTTTTAACGTCATTGCTGCTTTCTAGTGTTTATTTATAGTTTAGTAGTTTATTGCATATTAATTTGTACTCCCTCGTGCCATTTCTCACTTGCCTTTTTTGAAAGCTACACGGGGCAGGTTTACCAGAAAAAAAAAGGTTGGTCTACTTACTTACCTAAATCGTTAAATAGGTTCGTCGCTCCATGGCTCTCGCACTTAATACGTATTTCCTTATAAAACACGGTAAAATTGTATACTGTATGTGTAGACATACAAATATGGTTTCGCTAATGAAATGAAAATTTCTTTGAATTCTTATTCACTGCTTTGAAAATCACGTTAATAAGAAATAATGCGACCAAATTCTTCATTAAGGCCATAACATGTTCTTATCCCGTTATCTAACCCTAAATCTCAAAATAATGGAAAATATCTATGATTTTCTAAAAGCGTATGTTGATGTAATTGTCTTTCTTGTAACTATTTATCATTGCTCCAACGTATTTCTTGGTAATCTCATTAATATGGTGGATTACAAAGAATACTATGATGTTATTTTAAAGATAATCTTTCAATTGAATCTGTTTCTCAATTAGTTTGACTATTCGAAGATAGCAATATTTTTTTTTTAGTAGAAAAATAAATACACATATTTTCGTCAATGTTTTTATTATAAAATCCGTTCATTAATGCTCCTTAATCGTAACAACCAAAAGGACAATAATGAAGCTTACAACAGCACAAAGATTGAGTCACCGCTAATAACAAGATAATCACGGCTCTGAGCCTGTAATTTCTCTAAGATTTATGAGTTATGTATGATTATAGTAATTGCGTGTTGCCGAAATGAATAGGTTGTTGAGCGTTCATCGCGCTTTGTTACTAGCCACCACCTGGCTAAAAGAATAGAAAAAATTGATGTTTATATTAATTTTGTGATGATATCATCAATATACTCTATTATATAACTACACTCATATTAGGCTACAAAAGAAACATATTCCCATAATACTTGTAATAAAGGAGCGGGCGTAAGAATGCAGAAAGTATCTCAATTAAATGGGCCCTAGCAATGGGCCTTATTGTTGACCCTAATTAACAATTTAGGGCACACGCGTCTCATTCGTTGTTGGGACACTAAAAATTAGACTGCCCGTCTTAAGTGACTACTGATATCGAATATCGTATTTATTTTTTACTAAAGCGGTAATATTCAATGAGACGGCCATTCTATGCTTTTCTCACGTAGTTCCTTCGAGTTCTGGCACATGGTACATTTGAAACGTTCAGTTGGGTCTATCCTTATTATAAAACCATTGCAGTTGAAAGATACAATAAATGCAATAAAATATATTAATATAAATGTTACATTGGATTAAAGTAAGATTAGTTGCCAAATTGAACATATTATTTAATCTTATCTTTTCTGATTTCTCCTTACATTATTTCTTTTATTTTAATCTAGTTATAGAGTAAGCTACATTTAACAGAACGCAAGAATTACAGTTGTAATGCCTACGATTAATCGTAATTAACTGCAAGTCCTGTGCGGTCAGACACGTGTAATTTTTATCTAATCATAACGTTTGCCGATGCGATGTCTCATTTTTTGCTCGTTCATCGCGTACACATCATAAAAACATACACCGTCTGTATTCACAACAGGAATTATTTAATAATAAGCTTTCGAATTGCCTTTCAATGCGGATTAACATACACTATTTGGTACGTCGAAAATTTTTTGCCATTATCAATCGCCGTTTTGTTCTTACTTTTTTTCTTCCTTTAATGAATGGTGGTCCGTTGACATCTTCATCTCCGTGTGAATAGCCGATGTGAATACCGCCCAAATGATAGAGGCAAAAAACTACAATTGAACGACTCGTCGCCTTTTCTTGAGATGAACATAATAATTCTTTCTATTAATTTGCACTAAGCCAGATTTAGCTGAATCCCTCTAAGGCTCGACTATCTTATAATACTGTTGATATATACATTTCTTTTCTATTTACTATTCATGTTTATTTAAAACATTAAAATGTAAAGTTTATAACTAAGTTGCAACCAAGAAATATTTTTAAAAGATTTTGTGATGATTCAACTCTTGCCCTTTCAACCTATTTTTAACACATCAAGCGCTGATTTGAATTTCTAATATTAACAAGTTCTACGGAAACCAATCGCATCTCAAGATCAAAGAGATCTAATCGCATTACGAAGGGATCTTAAGGCGGCATGTGAAATATTAGCTTAATGTATTTTACAATCTAAAAGTACTTTTAACGTAAGCGGTACTGATGTTGAGATGTTTATTTTATTTATGAAGGCATTAACATGTAAATTTACATCCAAATATATGAACTTACAATTTTCTGTAATCGTTTTTTCCTAAGCAAGTAGACGAAATACCTTGTAATATCATTAAGAATTTGTTATGTTCTCAGGGATATTAATCTCATAATTAAATGGAAAGTTAACATAAAACGTTATTATTGATGTATTTATTAGGAATAGTGACATTCATGACATTAATACTAGGAAGATATATGAACTTGTATACCTGCCATCGACATTAGAATTAGTATTTTTAACAGGATTTAAGAAAACGTTCTGAATGTTTCTTTAGCTGAATAAAAAAAAAATAATAATGTAAAAATGTGTGATGTGCCTTGAGAATAAAACTGACGCTCCAGGTTTAAGTTTTAATTCATACATGTTTTCAAAATGGTCATCGAAGAAATGTATAATAAAAAGAATTTCGTTGAGTTCCTTGAGCCCTTTCTCCTTAAAACTGCATCTATTATTTTCCAAATGGGTAAACACATTCTGATTTATACTACTTCGATTATTTTTACATTGACTTTATTAAAAGTAACTCGATGTCAATGTACCTGTATCTATGTCGAGGTGTCGACTAACATTCCCCTCGCTGTCGCTCCCGCGTACCTCGGGACTGAATGGCGTTCATACCGACGTCTTTACTGCCTGTCGGGTCTGCCAAAATTCCATCATCGTGCCAATTTCATCAGAACTAAAGTTTCGAGTAAACATAAGCATTTACGTAGATTTTATTGTTCCGTTAGTTCCATCTTTAGAAACATCTCTTAATTTTATATATTTATGAAATAAATATTAAACACTCAGTCACGAAATTGCGATACAAGGAATTTTATAAAACCGACAGGAGAGTTGTATTAAGAAAGATAACATTTAAATAGGGTGTGGTGCGTCTGGAAGCCTGGTGTTAAGGAACTGTGTACAGTTACGAAATTTACGAGCGCCGCTGAATGCCGAAGCAGCCAAAAACCTAAAAAGGAATTCTCGAGTTTATTGTTCAAAAAAAGGCTTTTAAAACTCAACTAAATTACATACGAGTATATACTTGCAGTGATTATAAAAGAATTTTTTGGTTTTATTTAGCTCGCATTTCATCCCGCATTATTTTACATAACTTTTTTATAATGGTATCTAGGTAATAGATGGAGAGACTTACATGGATATTTTATAGATTGCTACATTTGGCCGATAAATATATGGAACTAGTGTTATGATAATGGTTGGGCGTGATATTTATGGTCGCAACTACGTCAGGAAATAACAAAATCAACTTAATAAGGAAACAAATTTGCCACTACGGGTTCTAGTACCTAGTTTTATTTTGCCCCTTAATTATTGACAGAATTTTATTCGCTTTATTCCCCGAAAAGCTCTGGCTATTAGTAGTCAACGCAAGTTACGCACACGGTAAACAGGACAAACTAATATTATAGCGACTATAATGATGTCACACGTCCAATATAGTTTGTCTACAAAGATAAAATTCGGTTATTCACCTTGCCTCTCTTCGTGCCAGTTGGAGCATCGCATGACAGAATACAATGTGAGTATTCATTGGTGACTGTTCGAAAGCCAAAAGTACAAAGTACGAACGGTACGACTTCGAGTCGGGTTCACGGCCCCTGCCTTTGTTGACGTGCCGTGATAGATTTATGGGTTGAATCTTGATAGAAATGTGACGGAAGTTATTCTTACTTATTAGCATATGTGGAAATTTAAAATATACTTTTTATAACTCTTCACGCCTACTTTTCATTTCACTCCTGTCTGTCTTCTGTGATAGCGGACAGTTAGTTTTAAATTTTGCAAAATTGTCTTCTCTATATTCTTAAGTAAAAATATTTTTTATATTTTCGTAGCGTTTATTACTTGTCGTTATAATTTCAAAAACATTTCAACCTTTTTATACCAGTTATCAACTTAACTCTTTCAGATAAGTTATATATCTCATTTTTATCCAGGAAAGCCGCAGTTATTTTTTGCGAGGCCATTATAAAATAATTTGCAAAAGAGCACTGACATGTAATTTTAAAGTAAAAAAAGAATGAAGTTAACTTCTTTACTAAAGTGTGATGGAACGGGATGCAGCTGTTCCTGCCCTTACATGGCGCGCTGATTTATACGGATCAGTTTATACAATTAAATGTAGTTAAAACATTATACAAGTATTATAATTGTACACTACCGGCGTTAACTGATGCCCCGAGGTGCTTTGAGCTCCTCTCACAAATGGTGATATGTGTACCCTTGAAAATATAGCAGATGCCTGCAGCGTCTCTTGAATAAGATATGTTTGCTGATACAAATGTTTAAAGTGTATTTTTTCATTAAGTTTTCATACTCGCCATGCCATAAGGAATTAACTGTATTGTCATCGGGTCATGCAATATATCGTGCTCATTAAACTAATATTTAGACATCCACCTACGTTGTAAAATATTTCATACAGATTGTACAATGGAAATAAATATTATTCCAATTTGCAATCAATCCTATTGTAATGCTAACGAGCCTCGTCCCAAAAACTCGGTCGTAACTCGTAACCTATGCCATGAGATTTTGTAACAGATATTGCGTCTATGCGAGTTCAGTCTCTGGGAATATTTCAAGAATTAGAACAAGACTTGTTTCTAAAGCTTTATTAAACGTTAAGAGTAATCTCTTTTATTTAAACTCACAGAAAATCGTTTAAAATGTTTGAGAACTCTTTTTAGTCAGATTGTTTGACTATATTACATAGATTCATCTAAGTATGTTTTTAAATTGGTGAATTGCCCTTACTATCTAAATCGGGCATAATCAAGATATTAAAAATCACGAGGATAATATACGCGAAATAATTAATAAAATGATTTTCTAACATTTATTCTCGATGAGGTTTTTTTTACCTTTCCTCATCGTTTGTAATTTTTTGACATAGATTAGTGACTACGAAATGCCCTGAAAAAGCAGCGTATAAAATAATAAGGCGAGTACATGATCAATGTACTTTACTAAGGTCACAAATTCAATTACGTTTTACGCCTTTATCTACAGTGCAAATATTTGTCGCGGTTTTCACACTAAGCCGATATTATGTTAGGTTGTTGACATAATAAGCACTTGGGACGCAGTCTTATGAACGTTAAATAACATATTCAACTATATTTCTTCGCTTTTCATAGGATTTGTACGTAAATTAAATATATGTCTTCACTTTCTTAGATGTAAATTCCAAAACTCCAGTGCTGATTTTAATAGTTTCCAACGATCGTTAATTGACATTTAAAATAGATAAAATAATAAAATTCGACAAGAACCTTTACTTTGCTCGCTTCTATAAAGTAAATTTAACATTAATATTTTTCCTAAAGTTATTTCTATAAACTTTCCCGTCGTACTTGCTAGTTTAGACTAAACAAAGCTAGTAATGTGTCTGTCTAACTTTAAGAAATCGACTCTATTTAAAGATATTTTTCAACAAAGGAAGTCCTTAAAACATGTCTTGAATATCAATAAGGCTGTGGCAAGTCTTTATAAATGGCCAAATGATCCCACTATTTTTGGATGTAAAGAATAAAATGTAGATAATAATATTTGGAGCAAGTTTGGCAAAATGCCTGTTTGTTATAAGTGTGAAGTAACAAGTGTGGCGTCTAAATCTTTCAGCAACTGATATGATTTCCTGTCCTCCATTAGCCAAGGAAAGAGATATTTTCTAGTCTCTATTAAAATTATCAAGTAATCAAATACCTACTCAATTAAAATTTTCATTCAAAATGCAAATGCTGAAAAAGGTTTAAGGTTGGTTTAAGGTTGTATGGTGCTATGGAGTTACAGGATGTTTGTCAATTCCTATCTTCGCTCTACAGAAAACGTACTATCGAAGAACGTTCAAGAATACAGTATCTTTGAATTTATATGACTGTTGTATTATTTTAATTTTGTATTCTAGATTTGACCAGAAAAATATTTGATTGAATTTTTTCCTTACATGGGTAACTACAAACGAAAAAACTACGAAGCCGTGGGAAAGGTTTTTTTGTTCAAATGACCCATGCCATTTTTCGGACATTACCTTATATTACATAAGATAAAAATTACATAATTTACGCCAACAAAAACGTCAAGTAACAAAGCAGTCGCTCAGATTGACCCCAGCTTAGAAGACTCAAGTTTGCAGTCACTGCACGATCCTCACTTTCACTGTCTAACCATCAATCTCAACTGTCACGCCTAAGGAAATACATTAAGATACATTAGAGCTAGCGTGTTTTTTGTTTTCGAAAAAATATCTCTCGATTTATGTGCACGGGAAGTCATTGACTCTGGCATCTGTCTTGATTAAATGCGGCTTTCTTTATACAACTTATGTAACACTTTCTTGTAAGACGTGATATTCATATTTTTTTTATTTTATAAAATATCTTAATTTATTATGCAACTTCACATACTTTGTGACGTTAAGAATCATCATCACAACTCATAAATGGCTCACTGCTGAGCCGGGTCACCTCAGAATGAGGAGGGGGTTAGGCCATAGTCCACCACACTGGCCCAGTGCGGATTGGCAGACTTCTCACACCTTTGAGAACTTTATGTAACTCTCAGGAGTGCAGGTTTCCTCACGATGTTCTCCTTCACCGTTAAAGCAAGTGATATTTAATTGCTTAAAACACACATAACTCAGAAAAGTCAGAGGTGTGTGCCCAGGATCGAACCCGGACCTCCAGAGTACGAACTTCGACTTCGACTTCTTAAGAAATATGTTAAGAATAAATGATGTTTAAAGTTAAACGTGTCACCAAATCCACCTTATAGTTTTTCTAGTGAATAAGCAATGTCAACCATGAATACAATTTTTTAAGTTTTAATAAATGTTACAAATATCTCCAAACCGTAAACAACATCGAAGTTATTTTAATCAAAAAATTGATTTATACGCAACAACTTCTAGTCAGTTTTATATATTTTTCATGTCCATCATTTTCAAGGTTGTTATAACAGGGTTTTCCAATCATGCCCTGAATATAAATTACAAATAAATTTTTCCTAATTTCTAGATTTGTTTTAAACGATATCCTATATTAATAGGTAATTTTATATTATATCAAGTATACCGAGGTGTAGACAATATATAACCTTTAGTGCTATAGATTAGAGTCAGCCTCTCTTGTGTTTTCGTGTAGTGTACAATGTACATGGAAGTTAGTGTTGTACTTTAATTTCTATTGTAGTTGGCGAGAGTCGAGTGGTGGAGGTAAGAGTTAATATATTATGAAAGAGCTATTTAAACCTGCTCCTGGGTCTTAAGCTCCAGGCACTGCTCGGCTCCGTATAAATTGCATGTGTATACGTATTGCTGTACAGTAATGGGTATCATCTCTCTCTCTTTCTATGACATAAATCACAACTTTATCGTTTCATCTGGTTTTAGGTTTTACCAAACAAAAATAAAGGTGTTTAATTTAATGTCTGAAGAAACATATAGTTGTATTTTACAAATAAGTGCAATAAATAGGTTCACTCAATCTTTGAATTACCAAGTTATAATATAAACCCAAAAAGTTATTGATTGCACTTCGACAAAACCAATATATTTAGTAAATATTTCTTCAATCGGTCTTAGTGATAAAGTTGAAATAACTGCATTATCTTATTATCAGGTAACATTTGTAGTTTATGTATGTCGGCGCGTAAGTAAGGTTTAGGTTAACCTAACCTTAAATTTGAACAGAAAACCTGGTCAGTGGAGGCGAGTTTATCAATTGAATGCATGATCCTTTAAGTATCACCTTGGTCACAATTCCAAGGCACTGCTTAGGTTTCCAGTCGTAATTGTAAGAGATCATAATGTTAAATTTATAGGATCAGTAGCTGTATCTTTGCGTTAACCTAATAGTCCATACAAAATCGCCCCCCTTGTAGTGTTTTTCAATATACCCCCTCTCCCTTCTCATTTTTCCCCAAGGTTGTATATTTAACTATTTGAAAGAAACACAAATATATTTAACTAGCGGGCGCCCGCGACTTCGTCCGCGTAGAAGTTCTGATTTTCTATGAGATTATAAAAAGATAATTTTTCCCGCTGCTGTAATAATCTAAATGCCAATTTTCATATTCCCGCTTTTCTAACCTCAAACTTTAAAAGCATAGGACTTTCATATAACCTTCAAACCCCCATTCCACCTCTTAGGAGGGGCACCCCCGTAAAAAAAATCTTAGCTGACACCTACCCTCTAGAGAGAACCTACTTTCCAAATTTCAAGTTAAGAGTGACATTAAATTAAACTTTCCCATACAAACTTTCATCCCCTATTTTACCACCCTTAAGGGGGTATTTTGCAAAATAAATTATACAGATTTTTATTATTGTAAGTTATTAATGTAAATACCGATTTTCATAAGTCTAACTTCAAAAACATAGGACTTTCATATAACCTTCCAAACCCCATTTTACCCCCTTAGGGAACGGATTTTCTCAAATCCGTTTCTTAGTGGACACCTACGTCCTAGAAGGAACCTACATTCCAAATTTCAAGTTTGTAGGTTTTATAGTTCCTGAGATTTCGTGATGATCAGTCAGTCAGTCAGTCAGTGACTTTTCGCTTTTATATATATAGATTTTAGGTAGCTCTTTGTATACCAGTATATTTTTATCAAGATAATTCTCAAGATTGCCGACAAATTATCAAAATATCTATTTGAGTCGAAAACTATTTTTACATTTATTATATTAACTATTTAAAAAACCTAAGTTTTCTACAACATCGCTACTATAGACATGAACTTTTATGTATTTTGTGATCTATTTTCCGCGTTCAACTAGCTTTGTTTAGTTCGCGTAACATGAGGAAAGATTTGAAGATAAGTTGAAGTGGATTTATCCACACAAAAACAGATTCTAGTAGGTAAATAACGCTTGCTTTTATTATAACACATTTCTTCCTTATATTCTGAAACTAAAAAACTTAACTCAAGAGAATCTAATATAGTTTTAATAAAATAACTTGTTTGTATACCAAATTGGTTTTTGTGTTATGCGTACGATGCAATAACCATTTTGATAATAGGTTTAAAAAATACGAACCGTGGATCGTTGTTGCGTGATTCTGACATAACTGGTTTGTTTCAAGGTCTCAAAGGGATTGGCACCAACTTTTCTCAGTATACATACTTGCGAAATTCGGTGAATGATAAACCAAAATTGGGTACGGTACATCAAGTCATACAACCTATTACAAAAGACCTGTTCATTTGAGTAATTAATAATTCAGACATTAAAGTTTATAAACCTTACAATTGTGTTTGCAAATAGAATACCTAGACTTTCCTAGGAGTTCCTAATCATCATATTTTCCTTCCTATTTTTTACTCTCGGAAATGTCTATATCTATAGAAGTAAGGTCAGGTCATTAGTGCATCGATAAAAATGCGAATAACAAAATAATTATAAAGAAAACAATAGCAATGGAAAAGTTTGAAGTAATTAATTCATTACAACATTACAATAAACCCTTAATCCATATAATTAAAGGGTTTATTATCATTCTCAAGATTCAAATAGATTTCTCTTTACTATTGTAAATTATATTACGTAAATTGAATGGACGTTATAAAACCCAACCGACTGTATCTAATAGCAGCACTACATACCAATTTAAATGTTTTAGTCAAATGACACTGAGATGAATAGATTAAAAAGGTTAAATGTTTCCGCTTAATTTGGAAGAAAACAATTTTTCCTTTTCGACGCACATTTTCGAAAACAGGATTAAGTAGAGGTACCCGGACATTGATCAGAATTTTAGTAATTATAGGTAATATTTACCTTTAATATTTTGTTTTTGAAATAACTCAAATTGCTTCTTTTCTGCGGTCCACTAACCATTACTTCGATTTCACTATTTTCCTTAATGCACTGGTAAATTAGTATCAAATCCATTCAGTCACAATCTTTTAACTTTCTCCTCTGATTATGCTCTTACAATTTTAATGGAAATTGATTTAAACTAATTTAATATGATATCTACGCACTGCTTATATGGTTTCCCAAGTAAAAGTTATGCTAATGTACTATTGTTACTTTCAAATGCATAATTTGGTTTGTTGACAAAGAGCGATTGGAGGTCAGATTCGGTAGTTGGCGGTCTGCCGTTAACGCATGACGAAAGGATTGTTACGATTCGGTTACGGTTTTGTTGTTTACTCAAAATTTTAATGGTTTTAACTAGAAAATATCGCTGACCACCCAATATTTTAAGTTACAGTAAAATTACCGCAAATTATTTTAGATTGTGCTGCAGCCTAAATAATACGAGGTAGATTTCTTTTATTTCTTTCACTGTGTATTCGTATTTGAAGATTTATATTTTCATTTAAAATCAATCCAAGACAAATTACATAAATCTGTTCTTACTTCAATTCTTGTAGAGTCGATGCATAAATAACAAACTAAATAATCGCTTGATTGAATATTTCTATACATACTAATGTTCAAAGAAGTTTTTGTTCAAACTTAGAACTACTGTTGATAAAGAGCACAAGAGATAAGACGTATAATAAATTCCTGTACTTTATGAAATGGACTCTTCTAACATTAGTATCTCAGTATTTAAAGTGAGGTACGCGCAATGCTGGACGGTATTAAACGTAGCGTGTGTGATAGCCATCTATGCGTTCGAGCAATTGCCTTGTTTGTCGTACAGGGCGACTCGGGGCCATTACTTAGCTTCACTATTTACTACATAGAAAAAGGCAAATGAACATTATACCACAAGAATTTGGACAATGAACATACCAAACACACGCTCAACAAACTACCATATGAAATATTAAAAACATATTTGTACATAGACGTACTCGTACAAAAATTCTATGTTTACATTTATACATTTACGTCTGTTAATAATTCCACGTCTCTGTTTGTATATGGCAGGTAATATAATTATATGAACGTGCGTATCTCTGGAATGGCAGTCGTTTTCGACATGACTCTGCGTCCGTGGATAAACCTACCTAACCATTTGTGACATTTGATGAAAGATTATACTGTTTACCTGCCTACCCCACAAATCCCTAGTGAATATGTAGTCAACGATTATGACTTCCTCTTACCCAATGCGTATATCTCGACATCTACATCGCGGTTCCTAATAGCGCTTTGTTGTTTTGGACATATTATTACTATGATTATCTTTGTGTAGAAATCTCAGCAAATTCTAGTCACATAAATTACTAGTAGTCAGTTAAATAGTAAATCAACAGTGTTTATTGTTCGTTCGTTCACCTTATCACCAAGGTCTCTGTCGAGCTATATTTTCGCATCCATTTTTACTCACACATGTACATTATGCACATTCAAGTACGATGCACTAAGTTAGAGGAATGAGAGCACGTGATGGGAATATAACAGCAGCTATCTGTCGGTCAGATATTATCTGGCCATAAACCCTTGTTCATGTTAACCACTCCCCCGTGAACGAATTGAATCTTCCCGTTCGCTTGTATCGGGTAATCAACACTTGGAAATACGGGAACGCCGACCTTAAACTTATTTTTTGTCGATATCAGAAAGGAGGAAGTTTTTTATTCGTTTATATTTTTTACATTTACCTTAATCAACTGATTTTTCTTCTTATTAACATTTTTGGAACTTAAATAGATTAAATGGAATAGCATGTTTTTTTCCTATCTAATTTATTTTGTTTCTATTAGTTTTTGTATAATATTTTAAAAGAATAAATCTTCATCAATTTAGATTTGTTATTTTTAAACCAGCAAGAGTTTTTATCACGCTATGCCTTTCGTCGTTAGGTACATAGGTTTTACGGTAGCAATGTAATTTTCCAAGTCATTAAATCATGTCAGAGGCTCGTAAAGGTTATCCACGTGGGCGTGCGCATTTAGATTTTTTGATCGGTAGCATGTTGTTCATCATAACGCGTTTATTTGTGTGTGGCCTTGGCCGTGAACGGTCGCGCGGAGGACATCGCGCATGATCACGAGTGTATGCTAACTAAAGACAAAATTACAAGTTTTGAGATTGTAAAAAAACATCGTGATCCTTTGGATTCATGACATCGCAAAAAATGTTGCTTATTACGTTTTTTAAATTGCTTTATTTCTATTTATATTCGACATTGAAACTGCCGTAAAAGATAATTTGAAGAAACGTAATTACAATTTGAAAAAATATATATGTATAATCATTGGTTTAGGACTATTTCTTTATGTTTTTTTATGTTTATGTATATTTAGAAATGTTAATATTACGTTTTGAAATACACGCATGTTGGATAGAGTTACATTCGGTGGCGTTGGTAACAAAGTTTAAAAGTCAGCCCCCTGCTGCGATCACCAGAGCGAATCGACTCACTATCGAAAATAAACCGAAGCTATAGTAATATAATCGTGACGTCATTCTCCCAGTAATTATAGTAAAAGTTCGTGACTGTCGTACGCTTCGCTGGCTAATGCATATTTAAATATAATGAAAAGTACGTGCCCGGTACGCGAGGAGTAATTACTGATATACGATCGATTAAAATATTATGAACTAGTTAATTTTTTTGTCTTTAGCGTTTACTACTATGAATTGTATTACTACTATACCCATGCGACTTAGCATCGCTAAAACTTCTTTAAATTTCCGTTTTTCTTGATATTCGATTTAAATGAAACAGGCCTATATTTTAAGTTAGACCTGTATCGACACAACTTTAAAGCTCAGGCCGCACTACGGTTAAACCGCCGCGGATTTTACCGCATGATTTTGATAGTAAAGGACTAATATTTTCCACGACTGATTTTAAAACCGCTAGCGGAAATAAACGGCTCCAAAATTTGTAGTCCATAGAACTAATATTGGCGCGCACACATTTGACGCGGTAACCGCTGGCGTTTCTGATATTATTCATGTAGTTAATATGTGGACGTACAATATGCACAGTTTTATCAAAGGCTACTGGCACCCGATAGCAGTTGATAAATTTCTCAGGATGTTTTCTTAAATCTTGATATTTTTGACTTGAAATCCATCTTAAAGTCTCGACCGGTTTCGGCGGTTTACCGCATGTGGGAAAAAAACGTAGTGCGACCTAAGCCTAAACCGTATACTATTTTGTGGAGTAGTTTTTGCGTGATGAGCGTACAAAAATTTTATTGTATGTATCGATAAATACTTATTTTTTTCGGAATTGTCAATTCGATATAATAAAGTTGGAATCCAGATAAAACGTGAAGTTCTATAAAATGCCTGTAAAATCTATGAAACTTCGAATTGCCTGTTACCGGTTTATAGGACGATCTAATCCCGGTGTCCATTAAGGTCAATTGCATCAAACGGGCGTTCGTTTGAACCGCCTCTGACTAGTTCACGTTAAGTATTCGCAGAATATTGCATTCTTCTCCAGTTACAGGCTGCAGTTAAATCAAAGTGTCTCGTTACTCTCTGATTGTTTTTTTTAATACTTTTTTCGTGGACGTAGCTAAAACAATAACAATATTGTTTTTCGAGAACAGTTGATTCGACAACTTTTCTTAATTTTGCCGATCACGTAAAATTACTATAAAATGGCTCCTTTTTATTAATAAGCCCTTCTTGTTTTATGGTCATAGCCTTTTAACTATTGTTAATACATTTTAACAAATGGATATCCTGCGGCAATTTTACGCTTCATTATGCAAGCCTAGTCCTTGAAAATTATTGCAGAGTTTATTGCTTATTACGTTTTACTAATGTGGTTTATTACTTTAGCTAGATGACCCATCCATAATGTTTATAGCCGCTTCCACACAGACTTGTTTTAAGCCATTCTGACATCTGCGATAAAATGTTCGAGTACATGTTTGATATAGCTTTTAATCAATTTCAATATCATTTATTTTTCTCTCTCTGTGTTGTCTTTTAAGTTTGCTATAAGAACATCCGAATTACAATTTCAATACAAAATAATTTCACTTGATGTTCAATTTAAAATCTGAAAAAGTAACGTATGACGTCAGTATGATTACAGAGTTACATCATGCTTATTTTGCGAAAATTACACACTTTAGTAAGTCGATGTTTTTGAGATAAGATCGCCGCGGTCATCGTCCCGAGAATGTTCGAACGAAATTATTAAATAAAACATGCAATAAAAGGTATATAACCTAAGATAATATTCGTAACACGCGTTCTTACTTCGAAGCGTTAATACGGACACAGTCATTGTACATATACTAGTCATGTTTAGGCTAGACTTTATTTAATCAACAAATTAGTTATGCACGGTCACTGACATTCAATCCTTTTAACTTAAAATATGTATTTTAATTTAGCACATTCGTCGTATAGCGTATTTTCGCACTTTGTTTGGGTTTGCGTTTACCATAAAATAATAAATCATTGTACAAGATAATAATACATTTAAATTCTACACGGATTTGTTCAAATTGCATATTTGCGAGCTAAAATGGTAATGGTTGCATTCTCTTCATAAAAATGGTCAGATAGCAGTGTTTAGTACCTACAGTGAAATTGTCGTCGCACGTAGAACAATGCAGTTTTGCCGATGCTTGTAGTGTCTTTAAAATAGCTTTAGACTTAAATGGAGTAGGACAGAGGCTATCTGTTGTCCGACACACGCTGACAGCGCCGACCGCTTCAACCCAATTATAAGCACACGACCACAACTACCCACGTATATTTTACACTTTACGATAAAATAACATTCGATTACATACAGCCCGTACAGGTTCTCGAGATCATTCTCGCATCCAATTTACTTACGACGTTCAATTTATTTGCAATCAATTAAAAATATTAGTATACAATTACGCCGTCCCCTTCGTCATTAATATCTGTATCTATAATTATTTATTTGATAAGAATATTCTACGTCGTTATGTATGTTATGATTATAAGAGTGCATTCTTTACAAATAAAAAGAGGGTAAGGCGCAATGATTTTATTCATTACCTAGACTAGATAAATCCCCGTTATATCGCCCTGACCATAAAACTTATAAGGTTGATAGTATTAAAAGAGTATTCAGAAATTGGCTCGTAAAGTTTTTGCTTTTGAATGTGATGCAACTGATAATACCGGTTTACGGACGATCGGCTCCCCAACGTCTGGCAATTGTTGTGACTGAAAATATTAGCATTCAATTGATTAGCCCCTTTACAACCTGTATATAGAATTTTAAAAAAAAATTTGAAATATCGCGCTATTTGACTATTTTACATAAGTTTTTTTATTAATAATAACTACGTGTCAGTGATAGTCGAGTGGTTAAGATATTGATGTCTTATTCGGGAGGTCCGAGTTCGATCCTCCACACACTTTTCAGACTTTTCAGAGTTATTTGTGTTTTAAGCAAATTGCACCAGGCCAGCGTGGTGGACCACGGCCTATCCCCTCACTCTGAGGAGGAGACCCGGCTCAGCAGTGGGCCATTAATGGATTGTGATGCTGATGATGAACTAAGTGTATAATATTATTTTCTCTCATCTTTGATTAATAATCAAGTTAGTGCTTTAGAAGATTTGTATCATCCTGTAAAAAATAATTCCTGTACAGCAATTTACATAAAATGTAATAATTACATGTGTTTTAAATAAAAAGCCAAGCAGCGCCTTGCGACCCAGGTGTAGTCTAACGGTCAGTGTCAAATCTGTTAAAAGCGATCCGTAACTAATTTGGGCTTTTAGCAAAATTTAAAACTAAATCAACTGTAGGAAAAGATTGCTTCGAGCCTTCTAACATATGACTCGGAACTCCGGACATAATAGGCATGTTTATGGATTTTATAGATAAGATAATATGGCTCTGTTTAGCAAATGTCGACTCATAACCAACAAACTGTTCTCACGGTAGCTCTCAAGAGACGAACGGAGAAAGCCTTATCTTACGTATCGAAGCGCGAACAATGTGAAGAGCATGCCGGTGCTTATCAACTTCGGCCCATCTAGTGCTCATTCGACTTTCACTCAACGAGTGTGTTGTCTATAACACCACTTTGTTTGTGCTCGTCTTATTAGCGCTCTTAAAACACTACAGTTTCTCTATGAAAGCTGCAGCAGCAATGACTTTCACACTACCAATCACGAACAAACATTATATGTACTGATATTCCTTAAGTTTTTTGGTACCTGTGGAGTCTAAGCGTTGTCAACTAGTACGAACACTATACGTGTGAACGACCGTCAAGATCGGTATTGTTTACGAAATCTGAAAAGGACATCCATAAGACGAGGGACGGAGGTTTTTTTGCTTTTAATATTCAATAACACATCCACGAGCGTGTATTGTATTGAGAGTTATGCCTGTTCGGGAGACGCCGCGCCGGTCGCGCATGTTAAGCTTGTCGTGATTTAGTGCAGGGGCTCACGGCCCACGGGCCTAATTACAAAGTGTAATGAGATGACGCCCGCGCCTGCTCTCAACCCGACGCGTCGGCTGAACCACTGACAGACAACTAAGAGTGCAAACTTACTGACTGAAATCGGCTCTGTTGAGTTCTCACATTTATTTATTTACACCTTATTTGTAAAATAAGTCACGCTAACAATTTTATTGGTCGTAAAAGTTTTTGTGACATTGATAACTCGCTAAATGTAAATATCTTGACATGTTGTGAAATGCAACTGGACATTATTTTATATTGCAAATAGTTTAATTTCGGCAGATCAAAAATAATATTTACACAAAAATCACACTCAACGATAAGTTGATGGTAATGGTAAACAAATGTTAAAAATAATTATTTTATCTATATGTGCGCGCCTTTAGGTAATATTCAAATTTGTATCAGCAATATAAATGCGACATGATCCGCTATACACCCACCACAACATGCGACTGAAGCGATTCAAACAATACAAAAGTTCATATTTTAAGGCCGCGCGTACAACCAACTAATGGTTATCTCTAATTTGATTTAAGTGATCAGATTGTGAGATAAGATGCTTAACCGGCAACTTGGCAACAGACATAAAAAAATTACAAGCTCGTTTATGCTTGAATTAGTGCTTTGTATTGTTACATAAACTTATTAATATTCAAATGGCTAACTTAAAATAATTACGAATTTTATATCCTAGTTAAAAGTAGAGTAGTACAAGTTGGAATGACTTATGTAGATCTTTTTTACCGTAAGTTTCTGTGGGAATCCTGGCAGCTGGTTCAAATGGAACGTCTGCTTCTAATGTCCCCGCATCACAGCCGATGTCTCCAGAACGACCGCGAGTTATTAAGTGATTTCACTTAGGATCAGATTACGTCTCGCCGTTCACATATTGTCTTTTGTTCTTAATAATGTTTAAGGGTTTTTTCTATTTTTTTTTAATCAATTCTTATAATAAAATTATAAATCATCGATATCTGTACGCAGAAGAATGTTGAGGAAATCTCAATGTGATGGGTCTCTATAACACAAATAGACGTCAAAATTTTTAAATTTTTGCCTGTAAGCTTGTACGCGTATCAAAGTAAAAAAAATATTTCAGATACTTTATAAACTATATTATATTAGAATTAAAAAATCAGAAGTAGTTATTGTTTGACATATAAGAAGAATTATCACAATCAATGACCAAAAAATAATAAATAATCATAAAAATAGACGTTCATTTATCATTATGAAAAGTAATCATCCTTTAAAAAGACACTAGATTTTGTTCTGTTACTTTGTTATCATCATCAAGACCTTGTCACGTGAATGAAACAATCAAGTTATAATTTATAATAAACTTTAGGTCCAAAAGATTCATTTATTTCTTAGACCATAAGTTTCATTAATTTCACAGGTGTTTTATTAGAACTAAATATAAATTTCTTATAAAATGTTCTTCTAGCATTGTAAATCAAACATGGATGATTTAGCATGCGATTGAAGTTTTTGCCACTTACTGAAATATGAAACTACAAAATTATTACGGGAGAACTGATTGTAAATGTTCTTATAAATAATGACGCACGATTTACGATTTTATTACAACCGTTATTGTTACTTTTTTGCTTCAGATCGCAAATGAATTTTTTGCTTCCCCTCGAAAGTTGAGCAGTAATAGATACTCGATTAATGGCTACCAGCGCTGTTCGAGGAAACTGTTGCTAAGCCGACATTTACAATTAATGTTTTAGGTTCAAGTCAAATGGTTAGGAATGCTTTCTAGGAAACCGTTTCTATCTCGTGCCAACTTTGTATTATAACTTAGTCTGGACAGATATAGGTTTGTGAAGTTGCTTTCATTACGTTTTTGTGGCTGCTCTAAATATGGAGATCATTCTCAAAAAAAACTTTATTTAACTAGCGGCACGCCCTGGCTTCGCACATGTATCCAACCATACATTTTTATTTCTCAAAACGGTATTAGGCAGCTTTCGTTAACAAACGAAACAATCAAAGCTTTTAGTTTATCGCGATTGAAAGACAGACACGGCTTGACGTGAGACTTTGTTTTATAATATGAAGATGTAAAGTTATAAAGATTACCCTCTAATAATTATTTTTCTTCCTTTCCAGTTACTGCTACCCAACCACCACAGAGGCCTTGGATACCTTTGACGCGACCAAATAGGACTCGTCCAACATGTAAGTACATCCACTATTCATTGTGGTCATCCTTAACGATCTGTGTCAATGTCGCGATTAAGAATAAAACCAGTTTGGAATACACTTTAGTAGAATTGTGCCAATGTTTATATTCAAAAATCAAAATGAATATATTAAATATGCAATGTTTAATTTTACTTAGCACTTGAATATTTATATAATAGGGACGTTGGGTTTTTCATACAAATATCACGAATAAAGCGTCCTAGGCCCGCACACATATACAAATATCTATGAGTGACTTCACAAATGTTTAAACACTAAATTTTCAGGTTAAGTTTTTATTTTCCTTGCAAGAAATAAACAAACTAAGCTATCTTTTTGCCGTATTTTTTTAAAATTTTTGTGCTATTTAATTCATTATAAATAAATGTTTTTAAACGTAAACATTCTTTAAAATAATAAATCTAACAGATATTAATGACACTATAATTTTTTCCTACTTTAAGTGTTAAAACTTTTTTTTGCCTTGAATAGTTTTAAGCGCTGAATATCATTCTACTATCTTATATATAAAATTCTCGTGTCACAATGTTAGTTACCATACTCCTCCGAAACGCTCGACCGATTTTTATGAAATTTTGTTTGCATATTCTGTAGGTCTGAGAATCGTCTACTATCTATTTTTCAACCCCCTAAGTGATAAGGATGGCCCAACACAAATTTATTTGGCAGAACAACGTTTGCCGGGTCAGCTAGTAATTATATAGTAGACTCATATAGTCATAATATACATGTTTATAACCTATGTCAGTAAAATATTTCTTCCCCCAGTTAATTTATCTATCGATGAATTGAATCGAATAGCGAATGTTATTAAAAGCGTTAATAGAATGATTGTGAACAAGTCCTGTCATTAATTATGTGTCATAGTGGCACGCATGGGCGCGGCACAAGCGGACTCCATAAATAACCGCCCTGAGCCGTAGGACCGCCCTGTGATCCTCCATATATGAGAAACGTATACTCTAGTCTTCGTAACATGTAGGGGCGGAATTCTGATCGTAACTTTAACCATCATTGAAATAATTCAGGCTCAATATATTGCATATGTCGACAACTCTCTCGGTGGTTGTGGACTTGTAGCCAACTCTCGACATCTTTATATAAATTCACGCAGACTGCTCTTGATAGCTTTATCAAGAGCTTCAATCCTTATGATCTTACAGTCTGATGATTTGAGACATCTCTTTGTGCGTAAACCATTTAGGGTTTTCTATACTTGTATTTTAATTGTAGTAATATTTATTATATATCTTATATAACGAACATAATTTAGCATTACTGATCCAATCAATAATGTTTTAATGGTGTCTTTAAACACCGACATACTAACTCAATAATGCAATTAACGCGTCTTATATTATAATAAGTATTGATTTCTCGAACAATTTACCTATTGTATAGATTACATTATTTTTTTTTTTTACATAATTGAAAGTTGGCAGATGACTCTACTCCACCTGACGGTAAGTGGCAGTAGAGTGGCCAATAGAGTTGCAGAATGCAAACTGCACTAGCCGCCACCGCCCTGCCCACCCGCAAGATGTCTCTTCACGCCTCGTTTGAAGGACCCCAGGTTATAAGAAGGAGGGAACACGTGTGCCGGAAGTAAATTCCACTTTTTCGCTGTGCGACAAAGAAAAGAGTTCGCAAACTTCTCAGTTCGCGATGGAATCGATGCCACAGTTAGTCGGTGACAACGGAGACCGGCACGCGTAGATCTTGTACGGAAAGGGGAGTGGGGAATGAGGGAGAACAATTCTTCTGAACACTCGCCGTGATACAGTCGATAGAAAGCGCTGAGGGCAGCAATCTTCCGGCGCAGCTGAAGAGGTTCGAGGGTGTTGGAGATCTCTGTATCACCTATGACACGAACAGCGCGCCGCTGCAACCGATCCAGGGCTTCAAGCGAGTGCTTAGCGGAGCCATCTCAGAGGTGCGAGCAATACTCAACGCAAGACTCAGTTGCTGGGGCGTGAAGAGACGCCGCAACTTGTTCAGGACTCCGAATTTACGTTACGAATTATTTCATTATTAAAGTGAGGGCTGATCTGATCGTCACTAATAAAAACATAAGAGTATTAAAAAACACATAAAATACATATTTACCAGGTCGCACACGATTTCAAAAACTGTTAAAGGATGTCGGGTTATTCGGTACAAAAAATTAATCTCGTAAAAACAAAGTTTAATTTTCAAAGTGAATGCATGCTGCCATCACTGTTACAAGGATCTTATTCAAGTAGAAAGTCCGTGGTTAAAATATGACATCAAAGCACATGTTACTATAGTTTAATAATTACCTTTCTTTGTTTCTTTACTTACATATGAATTTGAGCATTTCTTTATTTTTATTAAATATTTATCTTTGTTCCCTTTCTTGGGTATCTGACCCAAGCCCGCAGGGGTTTCATAATTTCCGTCCGTTCTTATGCGTAAATTTTACATATTGCTAATTAAAACAGGAACAGGAATCTCATTCCATGTGTTATTATTAAAACACGTTTGATTATGGTTAAGAAAATTTTTAATATTTAAAATACTCGTATATCAAAAATGGATATCATATTTTTTTAGTATAAGATTGAATGAAGCTTGAAACAGGTTTTTTAAAATTATATCATCTCTTGATTACATCTTCACTACATAGTATATAACCTTACGAGATAGATCAAAATAGTGTACAAAAAGTCTGCGATGGTATATGTCTATCTCTTAGGGATAACCCACAATAACCATTTTGTATCCTTTACTTTTTACGAGAAATAATGGCTTATTTACGAAACGATTTCAAACAATACAGCATTAATCCTTCTCCTATTAGATATCTTAAATACATTGTGCATTTAATATAGATCAATATGGCCCTTTACAGTATGTAATTTAAATGAATATTTTCGAAGATATTACACATTTAAAATGCAGGGACATAGCGGTTACTTGTGAACGTTGTATATAAAGACAATCCTCTGTCTAGTATCAAAACTATAAGTATTATTTATCTAAATTATGCGGTTTACGAACACGAACAAAAAATATGTATCTTAATTTGTGAGTATAATACCACTACTAATTAAGTGTTCGTTTGCCTTGTTTTATTCATGTTATTGATTCTCGTAGATAAATTTTCCCGTTATTTTGTAATTACCTAACTAAAGTTTTTTGAGTAACAATTGCTTCTAGGAAATTATTTGTATTCTTTTTTAATCCATATAAATCTACAGTTCATACGAGTATAAAATTAACTTAAAATTAATATAATGTTGCGATTTAATTTGCTTAAAAATAAAATACAAAGTGTTACAAGGACGAGCAATACAAGAAGGTCAATACGTTCCAAGTGTTGATAAATTATTTGATACTGAGCAATACGATCAAATTTTAACGTGACAAATATCGTATGGTCCAACGAGTATTGGATTACAAAATTTTAAAAATATTTCTGGGCTAACCATTTCGTAATATATTAACAAATATCATTCTGCAAAAATTACGTTATTAAAGTTTACGCATACTTTTAAACGGAGAGAAAAATACGTTATATGTAAAATTTATTATAAGTACATAATTAAGTACTATTTGTACCTACTAAATATAGATAAGGCTTTAATTTTTTTTATAATATGGGAAATATATCAAAACATTTTATTTGTCCTTTATAAAATGTCGTGATAAAGCATATCAATAATTTTACACCTAAACATAGTTTATTGAAGTTTCAGTTTCTGAGTAGCGTTTAATAAATTTACGAATTGTGACAACAAGATAGCCTGTGAGAGTGGTAGATAGTTCCTATAAATATATTTTAAGAATAGTTTGCCTCAACAATATATGAGTATAAGCTCTATGTCGATACTGTAACAGGTATCGTCCCTCACATACGTCAGTAAAACAGCATCGAACGTACCTGTATAATAGGAAATGATACGCACGATCGGCACAAATTGGATTGATAATCACTAAGCGATATCCCCTTTTTTGTTCGACGCCCATACAATCGCATTCAATCAAGCTCACGGTCAAATGGTCCAGGAAGAGAGGAAATGCCCTCCGCGGCTTGGGAACAATGCACAATGAGAGACATTGGCTGCGACCTCACCGCGGCTCGCGACTCGTATCCGTGAACTCGCGACTCGCGATCGACATGTTTAATGTTTTAATTGTTTTTGCTGAAGAACAATATTCGTAGAGGCGGTATCGTCTTTTGTATGACCTTTGTCTTTTGAAGTTTTGTAAGGAAATATACCTTTTACAAGAATACGCATGAATATACATTTTAGACAGAAAGCCGCGCAATGCCTAGGGCTTGCGACCTATGTCGCATACTTGCGGGCTCCTTTACGAAACAAAGCTTCCCTTCGGTGCTTGACCTGCAAATATAATATAATTTTATCAATGTATGAAATCAATTGTTCTTGGTACTCAATTTCATTATACGAAAATCGGTTACTGTTAATTATATACATAATAAATAAATAATACAAACAAGATTAACGTTATAGTTCAGAAATTGCTTTTAGAAGCATCACACTCGAATTCTTTGAAGGTATTTCAAATATCAGATTCATGATTAAAATTCATTTCATGTCAGCGGTTAGGGAAAATATCGTGAGAAACCAACATGTTTCGGTACAAATTCTGAGCATGTATTATTTGTAAAGCGGTAACTAGAGCTACATGGCAAATTAATATTTGAGCTTCCGTTTATTTCTTGCTAATATCCAAAAGACGATGATATAGTATGACATGCTTCATAAAGTTTGGGAGATGTTGCTAACATCCCAATAGTTTACATGCATGTTTGAATATATTATCATTTATTTATCTCACTTATTGCGGATCGATATAAGTAACATAGAGGTTCAATATAATTACAATACAGTATGATTATATTAATTACCCAAACATTGCGTTTAACTAATAAATACATCTGTTACAGCGACTTGAAATGTCTGTGATATAATAACATAGCCTAAAGACGGCTCGCGCCTCCCTCCATTATATTCATATGAGACAAGACGGCGGGGCGGACATATTTGTTTTGATTGTTGATAATTTCAATGAAAATATATTTTCGAAATTCATATTCATAAAATTTTTATTTATACGAGATTAAATTGATGAAGTTAGAGTATTAATTAATTTATTACCAGCAATATGTTTAATTTCACGTTCACGTCAGTATTCAGTTGAAAGCCTCGGAAATCGACCAATTTAGCATGTGCAAGTTCCCATAAACTTTCCACCATATGGTGCATGTCCTCGTTTTTGCATTCGAAATCGATAAAACCACATTCTGTATTTTAAAATGCGCAAATTCTACTTCACGACATTTCATCTATATTTAGACGTATTGCTTTAAGTTTTGCGTCATGGTGATATGAATAATATAAAAATATTCTTATGTCGACCTTCCAGTATCATTGTTTTTTGCTTTTGAAACAAGATTGATTATTACAAAAACACGGTCTAGTCGCGTTTAAATTACATCGTAGTTGACGTCCCAATTAGTAGTCAAGAAAATTGCATGATACGGCTCCATTAGCTGAAGGTGAAATCAATAGAGAGCGGTCAGCAACAGCAGGCAGCTCGTATCCCGACACCCACTAACTACATCTTGTTAGCACCTATTGAGTTTTCTTACGTCACCGACGATCACACCGGTCTATGACCGAGGTACACGCTCTAATGAGATCTTTGCATTGCCAATCAAAATCATTCTGCGATCGACTTAATCGTTTTAATGAGTAATATTTACTCTGCAAAAAAAACGGTATTGCTCACGAACAGTATTGATATTGAAAATCATTACACGAGCGTGACTAGCTGTTGTAACGGTACCATTGTCTAATGAAGAACTTGGGATTTGCAGTTACCTAAATATCGAGAAGACAATGTTTGTTTGTTTTAAGCTAAATGTTTTTATCGCATAGACAAAATCGTTTCGCCCGCGGCGCTTGCTTGTTCGATCGTGCAGAACATTTGGACAACTCCAATTCTGTAGTCTAATTACGAGGTATTTCTTATTAGCCACGTTGATAATTTTATTTGTATGTGCAAAGATACATCTTCCAAGATATTTATTTTTTTTTAAATATGCTGATTTGCACCATTTGTGTTTTATAACATTTTAAGTAATTGTAATTTTTTTTGTGTAAGTTAGTCGATAATGGCTTACAACTTAAGTATTGTGTTATTGTCCATTATTGTTTAACTGTTTGTTTATGCTACAGCTGGTAGATTGATTGATCATTAAAACCGAATTGCCACATATCCGTGTTATTCAACATCGCTTTTTCGATTTTCTCTGTACACCTCTACCAAAATGATTATCGATGCGCACATTGTTTCGCTCCGTTTGGCATGCGCGTGCCGTCTCATCGGGCATACAATGGTCGTCGCCGAAGCACGTGCTACGTCGTATTGATATCAGCCGTGCGTCGCCAGGTGACGACTTGGTATCAATTAGCATGAGTGAACGTGCATCACGATGACTATCAATTTATCCTGACAGCCTCTCCGAATCATCTTTTCACACAATGTTCATGTCAACCATAACATTCTTTATATATGAATTGTAGATTATAGAATCACTGACTTTAGAATAAGGGACAATTGAATTGCATAGTTCAGTCCTATAATTTATTCCCTGTTATTTGTCAGCGATCAATAAAGGCGAATCATAAACAATATTTTATACTAAGTTCAGCCTTCAATGTAGTAACGTAATCGATTACGAGTGTAGTCATTCGTAATCGATTATCTTCCAAGGCGTTTACGAAGTTACCACGATCAACATTGTACCTAATTGACTTGAAACTACTAGCTGCAGGGTGCTCGTGGGCACTTAACGCGGCTGTTAGGCTTGCAACTAAACGGCTCATTTTATCCCTTTACTCCGGCAACAGATGCAAAAAGGTATCATCATTAGGATGAGTTGGGTCGCGTTTACGATAATGCTCGTCGCCCATGTCGGACAAGGCAGATTAGAAAAACAAAAGCTTTGTCGCGTGCCGCTCTACGGTCGGTCTACCTACAAGTCCTACGTATCTGGAGCGCAATATTGGAGCCATTTTAATTAGCGCTTTTGTTGTTATCATGACAAGTATCTGCCTAGTCCCCAAACCAGTAATTATATGAAACTAAAACTCGCCTAATCTTCTAACGAAAATGGTTTTTACTTGAACCGCTTTGCTCGGTGAAACGTGACCTGGAGATTAATTTTGACGTGTTTTTAGGATGATATTTATGTAAGTTTTTGAATAAAACGTTTAAAGCGTTTGTGTGTTCGGTTTAACGTACTTTGTCTGGATTAAGGCAATTAGTAGAGTTTCAAGTTCTTGAATTTGAAGTCTTTCGTATTTCGCCATTTATGACATTTAATATTTTAGGACTATATAATTTGAATTGGAATTAGGAATGTAAAATATAAATTTTACATTCCTCATATCCTGCTTTTTCCTTTCTCTGAGATAAATTAATATAATACATTTTTTGATACCTTATTTTACTAATATCATTATAAAATTTGTGCTAATTTTAAAATCAATAGGTGAATATTTCTTTTTTATCCCATACACATTCCTACCATCCTTATTTACTCTCTTAAGATTCATTTTTTTGATAAGAATCATTATCGTTATATTCCAGGTATATTTACTGTGATGTGCTACAACGTGCTATGCGACAAATACGCGACGAGACAAATGTACGGCTACTGCCCCAGTTGGGCGCTCGAATGGGACTACAGGAAGAAGGGTATACTAGACGAGATCAGACATTACGCTGCGGACATCATCAGTTTACAAGTCAGTCTAGTTATTTTTTTATATTTTTTTGAGTCAAAATGGAGCACTGAAGAGTCCAATATTGAAAAAATTGTATGAGATTTTGTCGATAAATAATTTATTACTAAGTTGTATTTTTTCTAAAAGTATACAGCAGTAAAAATATTCAATATAATAGTTTCAAAATATATAAACCTTACTAATATTATATTTTTTAAAATAACACTAAAGATACGTAGGAAATACTTAAGAATACAAAATAAACAAACGAAAGTAATATACTACTTACGCCATCTATTAACGAATAGGCGGGTCGACTAGTAATTAAAAAAAATGATTTTTCTTTAAATCTCCCGCACTTTTGAAAGATCTTGCCATTGTATAAAAATTTCACCTTACTGAGAAGTTTCGACTGAGATATATTTTAATCTTTTAGGCGTTTTGATCGTAACATTTAATCCTAAAAAAATTGCTTAATAAAATAATAATCTTATGTTTTTTTTAAAAGTATTTATCATTCAAATTCACATCTATTTTTTACACGATACTTTACGTACATTAACGTAATGAATAACTAACTGTTCAATTTAAACTAACAACAAACTGAATTAAAATAACATTTATATTTCATTCAAGTGGATGTAAAAAACCTAATTGAATAAGAAAAAAGTCTTGAGTATTTGACTATTTTTTGTAACTACATAAACCCAAGTAATCACTGATTATATTTAGCCTCTAGTACTCTTTATATTACAATTTACTAGCGACCCGCCCCGGCTTCGCACGATTTCTCTACTATATTATATTTGTATTATACATATAAACCTTCCTCTTCAATCACTCTATCTATTAATGATAAAATATTTTTAAAAAAAATAACTTTTTTTTTTTAATATTTTATTTTTCTCTTTTTATCAGCTTTCCTAAGTAACTTCAAAGTACCTACGTTTATAGTTGTCAGTACGTCCCCATAATAATTAAAGAAGTATCCTCTAACTCCTAACCATAGAGGAGTTTTGTCTTCCATCACATCAGCTCAGCAATAACATTATACACAATATATGATTATTTTATAGATCAAAATATGTTAAGAACATTATAAGTTCCTTAGAAATTTGGGGTTTCCGTCAATTTCTCCGTATCCCACCATCAGATCGTAACGTGGTTCCAATGGGACCACCTCGGAACCTCCACACCTCGTGCGCTCTTTCGAATAAAAAATGAATTTTCAAAATCGGCCCTATAAAAAAAAGATTCCGACGAATTGAGAACCTCCTCCAAAAATTTGAAGTCGGTTAAAAACTGCATTAAAATACGTTGAGTGTTTTAAAAGATCTAAGCGAATCGACAGAAGCGACTTCATTTAAAACTATGTAAAGAAGATGACGATCAAAGCACATTTTGAGCAGCGTTTAGGTACTAGAAAATTAAAACCGACTTCTTTCTTTCTTTATCTTGAAATTTTACTAAGAACACATAATAAATCTACACTTATATGTGTGCTGAAGATTTTAAACACAAAGTCAATAAATAAAACGTAGGACGTACCGGGGACTTATGATACTGTTGGTTGTTCATGTTAGTTCAGTAAACTTGTTTGTTTGTTTAATTCATCAACGTCAAAGCATTTAATCACGGCTTAATCTTATTATGTAGGTATTAGTTCATATTACTATAGCTTAACTTTTCAAACGAGAAAATCTATTTTAATAATGATTAAATAGATTATTATGCTGTGCCCGCGACTTCGCACGCGTGTCTTTCTCTATTATTATTTTTCACCATTGAGGGTAAAACTTTTACAAACTTTGAATATCATATTTATTTATATTTAATCAATAGTATAAAAAATAAATTTCAAGTTTCTACCTCCAGAAATGACGATATTTGGATACAACTTCACATGCCCCTCCCCCCTTTCAACCTCCTACAACCCTTTTTTTAGTAGCCTATGTCCTTTCTGTATACCATATAGAATATCTGTATACCAAGTTTCATTTAAATCGGTTCTGTAGTTTAGGCATGAAAGCGCGACAAACAAACAGAGAAAAATACATTGAGATTTATAAGCGTCATAAAAAATGCATTTTTTACCTAACCAATATTTGTTTATTTCCACTTACTTGATACCTATAAGTATTATATATCTGTAGGTAACGTAAGTTAGGCTTTAGCCTTTGAGACATCGTTTTCACTTAGTTTTCTATAAAACCTGATTTCCAAACAGGTTTTCGGAAGGGACACAGTACATCTACAGCTCTTCTTAAAGTGTGCGACGATCTTCGTTTTAATATGGATCAGAAACACATTAATATCCTAGCATCTATTATCCTAGGACTTCAGCAATGCATTTAATACCGTCGACTATGAGCTCCTGCTGGCTGTACTGAAGTCTATATTTATCTCTCCCGAAATCATTAAGTGGTTTATTAGCTACCTTTACGGTCGTCAGCGATGTGTGCAAGCAAACAGGAAAAGCTCCTCCTATTGTCATATTTCTACCGGTGTACCTCAAGGAAGCGTCCTTTCACCACTTCTGTTTTCAATTTTCATCAACACCATAACTTATGTTCTTTCCTGTTCATTTTTTTTGGATTTTAGCACTTTTCACTATATTCGTTCATTTTCTCAAAAATCTGTGAATGCAGTTCAGAATATATTAAAAAGTTATGGAAGGTCTCCTAGGAACGTTTTCCTGTAACTATAACGTCAAGATAGCTGCCCTTACTGACCTGTCTCAAAAATCGACCCTGTATATGTTTAAGTATTTCTTTATATGATGTTGCATTTCAGGAAGTTGAAACGGATCAGTTCTACAGTTTCTTTTCACCGGAATTGAAGGCTGATGGGTACGATGGTATATTCTCACCCAAATCCCGAGCGAAGACCATGTCGGAATCGGATCGGAAATATGTTGATGGATGCGCTATTTTTTTTAGATCTGCTAAGTAAGTTGATTATTACAATAAGTTAGTATTAATGTTTAGTTGATTTAGACGTTAGTTCGTGTAGCCCTCGTAGCTTTAAGTCTACTCAACCAATGATTGAATATCATCATCTCATTCTCTCTCTCATAACCAAGTACGCGGAGTTTCGAAAATTCCTTTAGTTATTTTTGGACCAACAATATAGTTTTACTTTTAATAAAATATGGCATCAGTAATCAATCCCTTAGAAAAAATATGTTAAGTTGTTCCACTGAAATTGAATAATTTTCAGGAATCTTTTCCAATTTTTCGCATCGTAAAATCTTTCTTGAGACTTGAATTTATAGTTTGAGAAAAACTATCTAAATTGATTTAGCTGTTCTCGAGGTTTGCGCTTAGCAACACTTACAGCGATTCATTTTTATTTATATAGATATTCTCGTTTTACAGATTCTCATTAGTAAAGGAACATCTAATCGAATTCAATCAACTAGCAATGGCGAATAGCGAAGGTTCTGAGAATATGTTAAATCGCGTCATGCCCAAAGATAACATTGGGTTAGCAGCACTACTGAAGACCAAGGAAGCTGCTTGGGAAAATGGTATGATGAAATTATTTATGTTACTTAGAAATAAATTATATATGCCGACGCTTACGGTATATAGCGAATTCTATTAAGTAATATCTCCAATATTATAAAATCCGTCAACTGCTCAATGAACTCTCTATCAATCCAAATTATCAGTAATTATTCAAAAATATTTTTATTGTATGACATAACATGGCTTCGTTACTACCCAATCAAGTTTTTCATTTAGTTATTTTTTGTCATACAAATTTTAATTGGTGATATTTTTATCGTAATAAATAGATAAGTGAATGAGAAGAACGATGTCTCAACACGTCATTAACTTGTACTTTTTATATTTGATTTAGTATATGTTAAGTTCAATTTTACATACGAATTGTCTACTAACGAAAAAAGTAATAGTTAATACCTCAATTGGCTAGTAATCTTATTTGTACATTAAAAAGATTGATTGACAAAATTTTTTTTTTTCATACAATCATGTCGGTCGAAAACTTTTACTTATTTATTTAATGCTTATTTGCACACCACATACATAACATTATAAGAACTAAGTAACAAATAATACAACTATGTAATAAAAAACAGTAAAAGGTGGCAGAACAAGAGGCGGCCTTATGGCTTATTAGCCATTTCTTCCATAAAACCTTTAGGTTAAGAAACATTTTATTCAATGGGGAATAAGGTGGTGTAACCATAAACTACTTATAAATAATTACAACTTAATACATAAATCAGAAGAACATATACAATATATATAGATGTTTATATTTATATATATATGTATATAAACATCTATAATCTAATATAGATATTTATACTTAGATATAAAAGTAAATAATAGGTTGGGGAATAAGTCTTTTCGCATTATAGCAGTGTCTGTGAGAGTAGCACGAATTTGGTTTAAGCGTTTTCAATCCGGAAATTTTGATGTCAAAGATGCACCTCGCTCTGGTCGCCCTATTACGGATAAAATGAATTCCATTTTTGAAAAAGTGGAGCAAGATCGGCATATCAGTAGTTACGATGTAGCTGAAGAACTGGGAATTGACCACAAAACAGTTTTGGCGCATTTGAAAAAAACTGGGTACACAAAAAAGCTCGATATTTGGATACCTCACGAGCACACTGAAAGAAACCTAATGAACCGTGTACTCATTTGTGATTCTTTATTACGACGTAATGAAAGCGAACCATTTTTGAAGAAGCTGATAACTGGTGATGAAAAGTGGATCACGTACGACAAGAATGTGCGAAAAAGGTCGTGGTCAAAGGCCGGTCAGGCTTCACAGACTGTGGCGAAACCCGGGTTAACTCGCAACAAGGTGATGCTGTGTGTGTGGTGGGATTGGAAGGGCATTATTCATTATGAGCTGTTACCACCAGGCTGGACCATCGATTCTGAACTCTACTGCGAACAACTGAAGAGATTAAAGCAAGAAGTTGAGAGAAAGTGGCCGGAATTAATCAACAGAAGGGGTGTGGTTTTTCATTATGATAACGCTAGACCTCACACATTTTTAGCCACTCAGCAAAAAATAAGAGAGTTTGGCTGGGAGGTGTTAGTGCATCCGCCGTATAGTCCTGACCTTGCACCTTCAGATTTCCACCTGTTTCGGTCTCTTCAAAATTCTTTAGGCAGTGTCAGGTTAACATCACGAGATGACTGCCAAAACTACTTGTCGCGGTTTTTTGATCAGAAGCCCGAAAATGTCTATAGCAATGGGATCATATCCCTACCTACAAGATGGCAAAAAGTTATCGAACAAAATGTTACCTACATACTTTAGTTAAATGTAAATAAATTATATTAAAAAATGTTTTGAATTTTCATAAAAAATGCAAAGAAACTTTTTCCCCAACCTAATATAATAAAGATAAAATTAAATATACAAGTAATAATAAATTTCATGTCATCAGTGCCTGTCCTAGAGTTGATAAAAGTCTTTTACAGAATTTTTGAAAATCGGGAGAGATTTTGATAGTCTTATGCTTTGTGGTAAAGAGTCCCATAATTTTACGGCCTGTAGAGCAAATTATTGTGTATAAGAATTTTAAAGTTATGTATGGAGTTGTATCTACACAATTTGTATGGAAAATTAATGAATTCTGGTAATTCATAAAGGAAAAGAGTAATAAGTATAATTGCTTTCGAAACCAGTTCTCTTGTTATATAACAACGTTTTTATTACATAACTATAACATAGTTTTTATGGGATATGTTAATTTGAACAGTGTTGATGTAAAAAGATGAAAGACCATAAAATATTCCATCACCTTCAAACGTACTAGCGTTCGGCATCGCTTACGTTTGATTTAGTGTAAATATTTAAACATTATGTAAAATTTTAAATTTATTTTCGTAGGTGTCTGGTAATGACCTAAAAATTTGCACATGCGTTGTTTTGTGCGCGAAATACTTTATTAACCTTTATAATGATTAAAAAATAGATTATTGCGGTCGAATAAACCTTGACCCGTCGACATCTTTCTCTTATTTCATATAAGAAAATTATTTACAGAATTTGGAAGCTTCAAAAAAGTAAAGAAGTCTCTCTAGATAGACTGTAATACCAAGAAATGTCCCTCAATCCTTTTTTTTACGTAGACCCTTCTGTTAGTTGACCTCTCATATGTATGATTTTTTTGGGAATCGCTCCTCTAGAGATCAACAATCAACAGGTCATCTTGCATTTACAAATTACTAGAAAACTTCTAAGCCTCTTTTGGTAACAGGATTATTTTTTACACACATTTCTAAATGTTACATTACTAAATGTAATTTTTTTTTTCTTGTGCTGTTGCGACTCAAAGACTTACGCAAAGATGCCAATGATAAAATTATAATCGGTGTGTATCGTTTAATTTCGTTTAAATACATTATTTAGCTTTTTAGAATGCGTCTTAGACAAACTGATTCGAGTTTTTGTAATATTATTGTCCCAGAGCTCTGGTCAGCCAGACCTATTAAAGCACATTTTATAATAATCAATTGTTATATCGGCAATGTCCATACGTCGGAATTTTCTTAAATTTTAGTTCACTAATGGTCAGGCCAGGGCTCTTGGACTCTTTCTACGATTCAATGCAATGTAGCACATTTGATCAAGAATTATTGTTTTGAATTCGCTTGTACACATTTTTATTTTAAGCCACCAGAACCGAAATGACCTAAGGGGGCGTCCATTAAGGGGTTAAGGTTAGCCAGAGACATGAAAAAATGAGAATTTTCAGTAATTTATTTTTGCCATTAAATCAAATTTATATTTGATAAAATTAATAATAATGCATCATTACACAATGTTTAGACTTGAAGTTACAAAAATTTAAAAAAAGTTATAGCTGTTTGTACAATACCATGTTATTAATTTAATAGCAAAAAAATTACTGAAAATTCTAATTTTTTCATGTCTCTGACTACCCCTTGCCCCTTAATTACGTAACGTGTTCTAGGGGGAGGGGATCAAGCTAAATCTAACTTAGGTGGAAGGGCGGTCTCAGCAAGTATTACGTAATTTTTTTCTACTGAAAACGGTATATAATTATATGAAAAATAATTCCTAGAATGAAATATGGCCAAATCTGACTCCATGGACTGAATATGAATAAATCTTTTCTAAGTTTTTATTTCATATTTATTATTTAATTTTATGATTGTGATTATAAATTACGGTAATATTAGTAAAAACGGAGATTAGGGGAGAGGGGAGGAAGTTGATGAAAATCTTAGTGGGATCGAAAAATGCCTCACGTATTTAATGGATGCCCCCTAAGGGTATAATTTTATTTCCTTAGTGATATCTTGGTTGTAGTGGCCATTATTAGATATATACCATGCATTCTTTGAGTACATATTTGTTGCACTTATAATTAAATGTTACCTTTTACATTATTTTGCTTTTGTGTTTTTATTACATTTGCTTTTAAAAGCTCAACTCTAATAACTTCTAGGGGTACCAACAGACTCATCTATCCTTGCGCAACCGATTCTCGTATGTACGGCACATATACACTGGGATCCAGAGTTCTGTGATGTCAAACTCATACAGACCATGATGTTAAGTAATGAACTGAGGTCTATACTTGATGATTCTGCAAGAACTTTACGTCTAACGGGACAGAAGGATAACGTTCAGCTGTTGTTATGTGGAGATTTCAACTCTCTACCGGATAGTGGTGAGTTTGTTCAAATATTCTTTTACATGTTATGTAAATTAAAATTCTGTGTCTTCATGTTTCGCAATGAACCACGAAACTGCATAACTGAGAGATTGGTGGTCATTACCCGAATATATTTTTATATCAAACAAAATTTATAAATTTATTATATGATTAAGTGTTATAATTATTTGGAAGTTCCATAAGTTCGAACGCAGGACGATTCACTATTATAATGTAATTTATATCCAAAGATTTGGGGGTTCAGATTCCATGGAATCAGCAACTATGTGGCACAGCAACGCCGTACCCTGAAACTAACCTCCTGTTTGTTATCTAATGTTTTGCTGCTAGTATCCTAATGTATTCTATTTAAAAAAATGTTATGGTATGTTCCAGGTGTGGTTGAGTTCCTATCATCAGGGCGCGTGTCATCAGAGCACCGCGACTTCAAGGCGTTAGGGTACGCGACATCACTCAAGCGCATGGCAGGCTCGGAGCATGAGTTCACGCACAACTTCAAATTAGCCTCCGCTTACAGCGAGGATATCATGCCGTATACTAATTATACGTAAGTCATTTTTATATAAAATACATTAAACATATATACAGATAAAAAACGAGTCCTAATACTACGAGAATAATACCATGTGATTTTTGTCTTCTTTGTGTCGAATTTCATAAAAAAAAGTTCTCGTATTATATTGCCAACTCCTTTCCATATATGTGACTTCAAATTGATAACATTGTTGGATTAGATGATAAGGTGACGACGTCTGTCTGTTTCGCGTATTTATAAAGTTAAAATTATATTTCAGATTTGACTTCAAAGGCATCATCGACTACATATTCTACAGCAAACAATCGATGACACCTTTAGGGCTTTTGGGTCCACTCTCGCAGGACTGGTTCCGCGAGCACAAAGTGGTTGGTTGTCCTCATCCGCACATACCTTCAGGTTTGTATTTTTTCCCTATAAGATTATGTACGAATAAAAAATCGTCATATTTATTGTATTGATAACATTTTTTTTAATTTCCAGACCACTTCCCTCTGTTAGTGGAACTCGAAATGTCTCCTACAACGAGCTCAAACAGCAACGGATTGATTGGACGCAGGTAGCACGCGTCGCGCCACGCCCCACACCAACGTCAACACCAACATGAACACAAACTATCAAATCAACTCTACCAACACAACGGCCAACTAATACAATGCGATAGCCAACGTAACAACCAAGACCAAGATCTTCGTGCGTTTGACCAACGTAAACACCGTGATACTGATACGTGAGGGCTGGTGCTACCAACTTTTAGAATTTATTTAACTAGTTAATCAATGTGGGGACATGTTTGCTTGGTTGTTTCTTTTTGGTTTTACCCAAATAAAATAAATTTTTTTGTGTATGCAATTCGTATTTTGTATTTGATGTTGAGTTCCTACTTTGTTATAAGCAAAGTAAAAATTCAAGAATAATTAATTTGAAAAATCTCAATCCGCCGATCTCCGCCATGATAGTGGATTGTGATTAATGGACACACTCATCATAATTATGCACTAAGTGTGATATACACATGATTGACTGTATGTATTTAACAGTGTGTTTGTAAAACCCTGTCCGATTTAAAATGGGCACAGAGGTCTCCTAACTAGCTTTTACCCGCAACTTCGTTTGCGATATTGAGATATGTTATATTAGACTACAGTAGTAGAAGTAGTCATACTAACTTTGCACCCCCCCCCCCCACTTAAATAATTTTCGAAAAAATATTTCACAGGTTTTTCATGACTTTCAATGAAGAACCTTCATACTAAATTTCATTTGAAGAACTTCAAAAACGGCAAAGTTTCATACTAACCTTTCTTAGTGCTCCCCTACGTTATAAAAGGAACCTCTGTGCAAAATTTCAAGTGTCTAACCCTTATAGCTCAGGCCCTGCATTGATATGTCAGTCATTAAGTCACTCGGCTTCTCCTTTAATATCTATATATGGTTTATAGTATATTGCCATATGTAAGTAGCATTTAAAATTGAAATCTGTTTTAATTTATTAGAGTTAATTTTAACTTATTATCTGAAAATAATTATATAAATATATTCTGATATATAATAATGACTTTATGGATCAGACAGAGTTTTAAAAACGCCATATACATATGTTACTATATCAATGTATGCATGCATTATATTTGTTTATATTATTTTGAACTTTTAATAAGTATAAACATATAATTACCATGTCATAAAACTAATCAAATATGTCCCTCTTAGTCTATATAAATTCACAAAACATTTTTACATAAAGTATGTCTAAAAGTTGGTAGTATTTAAGATCAAATAGATTTGAATGAATCAAATCATTCGTTTATTTATTGCCATATACTAAAATAAATTTATCAGATAAGCAAATGTGTCGGTCAAAAGCTGCCTTAGTAATATTTTATTCTTGTGTATTAGATGTTTCTTTTCACTGGATATGTTAAAATTTAGCAATTGACAGAATATAGATAATATATGACTGTCCAGTGGAAAGAAATTCGTATGTTAGCTATAATGTATGGGTATTGCTCATTTCAATCTCCATTTTAATTTCTTTGCTTTTACTTAAATGTAGTGTTGTCATGTATAATAAAATTGTGATAAGTCAAAGCCAACGTGACGTTTTATACTGGCAACACTGCGCGTAGTTCGTGACTTCACCTGTGCAATCTTAGATCTTGTGGAACACAATCGGATAAATTAATTATTAAATCAAGAGATACAATATTTTTTCATTAGGGTAGTTTGTCGGCAAAAGTTACGCTTAGTTTATTGATAATTATACAGTTGAGGAATTATGATATTTTTATTGTATATCGTCGGAACCTGGTGTGGAAATTTTTTTTATCTGTGCCAATCGTATTTCATAGAGAATATGTATAGAACAAGTTTAGTCTACGATTATACCATCACGCTCCCTTACTAGAGTATCTAATTTCTCGCTATTTTTTTCTTGAATTCCTGATATAGTTTTTGGAGTATTTTATCTATAGATTTAAATATCATTAGTATTTCTCGAGTTATCAACCACTTTTTTCTTGTCTCGAATTAATCTAAATTTCTCGAGAATTTTAATAATATATATAATGCTCAGAATACCTATTTTATTTTATGGCGATGTCGTTCAATCGATTACAATCTACAAAAATCAATCATGGCGGAGTTTTGTAGATTGTAATTGATTCAATGACATTTCGCATAAATGACAGTTAGTCTGGTTCAAAGAATATACATACTAATCTGGAATGCGTACATGCACACATGTTCCGAAGAGTGCAGCCACTATAGGGGATTGCATATCTTTCTACTAGTATGACCATACTTCATGGAATAGAGAAATATTGCGTTACTAATAAAATCGACTTCTGTCAATTTAACTGCTTAAAATGATTTGCATTGTCACAAACATCGTAAGAAAGAAACAAAATCCCCTTTAGCCCGGTCCAGCTCTGAACGATATTTGCTCTTTACGTGTTGAATATATTTTTAAGTGAGTGTTCCAGTTATATAAGACGTTTCATACATATTACCTCTATGACATATTCTGCCAATCGAATGTACAAATTAATTTTTTATCTATGACTATAATAAAATTGTGAATCTGTAAATTCTAATCAGGTTCCGATATTGTTTTGGAGTTGCGTGTTTACAATGTGTGTTAGCACAAATTCGTGTTTCGAGTCAAACGTCCATTTACCAATTAGTAATATTCCTCCACTGTATATTACGTAATGGGCATGTTAGCAATGGGAGGAGTGGTGTGAACGTGCAATCATGTTACGATTTTTTGGATTATGTATGGGGATTTGTGGGACAATTTTTTTTTAATAACTATTACAGCGCTTTATCGTGTTAATGATCCTCCTCCGTTTAAATTTATTTAATTCCATTTATATTATGTATTTATGTAAAATAATAACTAGTGACTTCGTCGTGTTGCTCCGCTCCTATGGGTCGTAGCGAGATGTTAAATAGCCTAAGTTACTCCTTGTTACATCAGCTATCTGCCAGTCAAAGTCTCGTCAAAATCGGTCCAGCCATTTCAGAGATTATCCCGTATAAACAGACAGACAAAAATTGTAAAAAAAATGTTGTTTTTACATCCATAAATGTTGTTTTGTGTACACATCCATATGCACTTAGAAAAATGTGGTTATTTCAATATTACGAACAGACACTCCAATTTAATTTATTTGTATGTATTATTTTGTTTAACGTTAAAATGAATATATAAATTGTCCCACGAATCATAGTATGTGTAATAAATGTAACATAGTGTTATGGTGTTAGGCCTGTGCGGTATTCAGTGAGTCGTATAGATAATGGTGGAGTAAACAAATCATATATGGCAATGTATTATGTTTTAAATTGTATTTTTTAATTTTTTTCCTTTAACTTTTGGGAGTGAGTACGATGTAATAACACTGTGTGACATTTAATACTATTAATGAAAATAAATGAATTGCCTCAATGTGGACCTAATAAACAGAAACTCTTCAATACATTTAAGGAGTGATATTTAACAAAACTCACACACACATTTTTTGAATAAACTGTGAAATTTTTAAATAAATTATACACAGAATTTACTGAAATAAATATATAGTTAACTAGTTTGTATTGTAATAGAACTAAGTAGCGTAAATTTCATTACAATTTACGTTAAAAAAATTATGTCACACAGTGCAACTGTCCCATTAAATGTTATATTTGTAATACAATACATAAAATTTCATTGCCATATGTGATAGCTTAGTGTTGTGATTCGGTAGGTGTTCGGTGTGGGAGATGAACAAAGTGGGGCGACGCGCTTAGGTTAATGACGCATCGTGTGTCCAACAAACATCTCAGCGAGACGAAAATCTTTTAAACCCTTCCATTTGATGCTATTCGCTTTATTACGTAAGAACATACAAATTTTGCGAGCTTTTAAATATTATTAGATTTGATCTTTTACCTATAATATTATTGATTTACTATTAAGTTATTAAAAGTGTCAGAGATAAAAGAGTTCCATTACAAAAAAGGTTCTCTATCATACGAAATTCTAGATTATTCTTGATTTTTTTTATGGTAGATGGTAAGTTGCCACCATCGCTCATGGATATATGTGTTGTATCCTCGAAGATAGAGTGGGGAGGGGGAGTGAAGAAAACATGCTGCGGTTTTAGCGGACCCTGAGCAAGAGCTTAGAGTCCACTAGATCCGCAGCAATAATGGGGTGTGAGAGGGAGGGAGTAATTCTGACCCACATGCGGATCGACCGGAGTCGGGGAACAAATCCCCTCCGAGCAGCAGCAGAGTTTTCATAATTTAATTAAATTACGTTGCTAGCTTTAAATAATTAAAATAAAACAGATATATATGGTCATTTTGGCACAAGCAGTTTCTACAAATGGATCTGGATGGATCTCTTTTATCTCGGATGCTTCTAATTGCTGAATGTGAGAATAGTATTATAGGTCAATGGATTTGATTAACAGTTCTTACGTAATAAAGGAATAGCACTTTTTCTATTTGTTTTATATTTGGTGTACGTAAGTGTAGCTTAGTGTTAAAACTCGATTTTCCTAACATTCGCTGTCGGACACCTCTTTAGTGTAAGTAGGTTTTTATAATGTGACTACAATACATTGGGTAACTTCACAAATTCTATTAGTTGTTAGGTATTTTCAGTATTTCCGTCGTTCTCATCGCGACGTTGCATTTTGTGTAGCTCTTTAATTTGATATCGAGATGGTCGACAGCGAGCCCTTAGGGATGTAATACACGGATTTTATAATAAAATGATTATTATACAATACTATTCTCATGAGCATCTAATTTTGTAATAAAATCACTAATGTATTAATCCATTGTTTTTCAAAGACTAGCTTCCCTGACAGACTTCGTGACCTTAGGGAACATACAAAAATTAGCCGAATTGGTCGAGCCATACTTGAGTTATGCGCTTGGTAACATTCATTTTTATTTATATATAGATTACCCCTCCAACTAAGCTAAAATGCTTGTGGTAGGAGGGGGCCACTTCAGTAGTACAATGAATGACTGGGATTTGAACCCACGACTTATAAATTATGAATAATTTTTTATAATAAAATATTTCTCCCTTACTTCGGGTCAAAAATGACCCAGACCATAAGTCATGAGCATCAGCAAAGATAACAATTTTAATCTAGACTAAAAAGTTTTCGGATTTGAAGAATTCATCAAATAAATTTATATTTTTTTTAATAAAAGTTATTCTCAATCCTATTTTTAAAAATGACGTCATCACTTTAAAAAAATAATGAGTTCTTCAACCTGCATTAAATAATAGAGTATATTTTATCCCGGATAAAAACGCATTTCCTATATAGTTTAAATTACTATTACTACTAAGTAGGTTAGTAGGATGGTTATTATTATTAGTGATCCGTGTGTTCCGTCCCTTATACCGGGTAGCATACTGGCGTAGTACAAATGTATGTGTGAATGTTGTGGGTAGTGAATGATATCGCATCACGTCGGTTTTCGACTATGACCGAATGAGATTGTATGGCGAATTTAATTTTTTTGTCTATCAGTCGGCTTTTTTTGATGGTTTTTTTTAAGCTAGTCATAGGTGAGTGTTGGTACAGTTTTTGCACTTATTTTTTTTTGCAATTTATTATTATTTTTTTTAAATCAATAATAAAATTGCCATTTATTATGGCCGGATTTCTCATTTAATTAACATTTTAAAAAAATATATTGTCGATAATTTTTTTTGTCTGCTTAATGAATGTAGCGAAAGATTTTTTTTTTAATTATTATTTTTTTTCTAGTTTTTCACTCATAGTTCATAGTTTATTTATAAAACCGCATTACATATGATGATTTAGTATTTTTCCCTACTATATTATTTTTGTATTATATATTAAAGTATAGTTAAATACATATAGCAACCCTGACTTCGTTTGTCACATGTTTTTTTTTTAAATATATATATAGTAGTAATAAAGTGCAAAGGCTGTTCAACCTCACCTTGTCCTCGTTGTGAAGCGTTAGTTGTCAAAACGGAGTAGTGATATTAATGTTTACATATATGGACCATTGCATAGTAAATCTACGCTTCTATTGTCTACATTTGATTGGATTTATATGATTTTGAATATTTTTTATTCACTATATTATTATATTACGTATATCAAACTATAGGTGCTGTTTAATTTAATATTACCGTATTCAACTGAATGTGAGATAAAATATTATATGATACTAAATATGACATATATAAATAAGTGTATTAATTTTTTTTACTTACAGTACTAATGAGTTTTTTTTAAATTTAATTTTTACTTTCAATAAAACTAAATTTATATCAATAAAAAATTGCATTTCTTTGCCAGTGCTTATAGAATTTATTAAAAAAAAAAACAAGAAGAGCATATTTCATATTATTTTAGAATATTTTACATTTGACAAAATTTATTTTTTTTAATTTTTTATATTAGTTATATTAGTCATATTAATTATTATTATCGTATTTTATCTCACGTTTAGACGAATATTTATAAATGTGATAGGCGTATCGTGATCTATTAAATTGTGAGCCAAATCATGATGAAGAGGGTATATCGAATTACTTTTAGGGTACATGAACTTTTATAACATACAAATTTTTACTCTATTATTTTTCCTAAGTACAGATATTGAAATCATATCATGGTATCTTCTGAGGGGATTTTTGTAGGTTTTTAAGATGCGTTCGTTGTGCACAAATATAGACAAGGAGGATTATCAGTATATTATTGCTTTGTATAATCTACATACTCTTTCAATCATACAAACTATTAACATGTCTACTTTCGCCTACATCGTATCGATAGAATTTTCGCTTTTAGGTACCCCTACACACCTACAATATTATTGCACAACACTTTTATTTTTTATTATAGAAACTAACGTGGTAATTAGTCATTATTAAGAATTATAAACAGTAAATACTCACTTAATGTTTTTGTAATGTGTTTTACTTGAGTGTCAACCGCTTTCGGCGGTTTTCCTCAGAGAGTTGACCCGCGTGCGATGGTGGCTCGGCGAACACGTTCATCGAGAGTTCAGTATTCGCCGAGCCACCATCGCATACGTGAATGTTTACCGTTTATAATTCTTAAAAACGTACGTACGAGTACGCCCGAAAATGAAATTTGCATCAATATTTTCGTGTAAAATGTCTTTGACTATAAAGTTTTAGTTGTAAATCTTATAAGTCATTTTGCAGTGAAATGAAAAATATTTTCCAATCCAAATGTAAAAAAAATTGTTTAAAATTTAAATTTTTACATGCTCAAATTTTTTTTTCATTATTTAGTTTCTTTTCAATACTGTAATATTTTTTTGTACAATTATGGTGGTTTAATCAGTGACCTGGACCTTTAGAAGGCTAGTAGCCGTAGCTAACGCAATTAGATTTTATTTTAGACAATCTAATTTAATATGAGATATAACACAATATATTATATATTATTATGATAATCATTACAATCCTTTGTCCTGTAATAAATATTTAATGTTAATAAATATTAGGCAATATTATTGAAAGTGTGTGGGATGCCTTAGACATTTGATTTATTATTACTAATACAAAGCAATAACACTGATGTCTTGATGTTTTCAGTTTACTATCATGACTGCGCCCTTAGTATATTTGCATTTACGTAATAAATAATAAATCCACCGATATTGAACAACGGTATAAGAGCAAAATAAAGTCTGAAACTATAGATGCTATCGAAATTTTATAAGTACTTACACGCTGATCAGTTAGTTTATTTAAGGTTAACGTACACTCAGCAATATGCAGCTTTAATCAGATTCACAATTACACAATTTATCATGACAATGTTAAGTGTACACCAACCTTTATTGTAACATAAGTTAAATTGCTCATAATTTATTTTAAATTCTATTTAGGCTCACAGAGTAAGTTTTTAGTTTCCACACATCAATGGGTTGTATGACTAACGATTTTTTCATATAACTCATTGTCTGTCTGTAAAGTGAAAGGGCAGTAACGTTCGAATAAACTCAGTATTGAATACCAATGTGAAGCACGATCGCTTATGAAAAACGAGAGCTTTATTGTAACAAGTTTGTTGTCGAGGATCTAGAAGAACATTGTTAGATTTATACTAATATATAAATGCTGAAAGGTTTGTTTGTTTGAACTCGCTAATCTCAGGAACTACTGGTCCGATTTGAAAAATTCTTTCAGTGTTAGATAGCCCATTTATCGAGGTAGACCATTTATCGATAGTAAGTAAGTCTACAATGTTCTTCTAAACACCCTCGTTATTAGTACATGTGATCTCTTTATTTTTAATACAATTTTGATGGTCAATTTTACTTAATAGATCTATAGTTGGATTAGGATATCGCACATTACATTTTGTTATATTTCAATGTATTTTTTTTATTATTTTTAATGTCTACCGCATTATTGAAGCTGCTCGTATATTTTGAATTGGAATTATTTGTACATATCTGTAATGTTTGTTTGCATTTATATGTAAATATGACGAAATTATGATTATCATTATGTTGACCGGGAAGTTTCAATAATGCCTAATCACGGGAAGCCTTCGAATGTACATATATATATGTAACGACAATTAATGCTATACAACGAGCGAGCCGTCGCAAAACAACCGTTAGGACTTCGCAGTCAGTGTGCACCGGCCTTAGCCTCGAATAATCACATTCCACAGGCCCTATCGAATTAGCTCAATACTAAAGACTGTATGAGACTTTAAAAAGAATATCAAAAAAAAATAATATTTTCTGAAGCACCTTAACGAGTTTACAAAACGTGTTTTACGATAAGATCGCGATAACTCACTAGTATGTAAGGACAAATGCTTTACGTCCCTGTGATAGACATTACCTGAACACCATGAGTACCGATTGTTGGTTTGTAAACGTTGCTTGATGTCTGAAGGTAGTTGTATTATGTTTAGTATTCAAATTAATGTTTATTATTCTCATTTTTATTGGTGTAAGTTAAAAAATCTGTTGGTAATAAACCCTTTTGTGTCTAACAGCATAAATATATTTTATTGACTGAATAAGGTATACTAAGTACATTAATTTATTGTTATGATAAAAAAGAAATACTATTAATCTACTTTTTTTTAAATATTCATGAAGTTTCACGTCATGACAACATCAAGCAACGTGAAGTTATTGTAGAGTGAAAGTACAAATGTGCAGAAGTTCGGTCGCGGTCGGTGCGGTGTTGCGATGCGATTCGATGCGGTGCGTCTCGCTGTTCTGTTTGTTGACACATTGTGTATATGATGAATCAAATTATAAGAGAATATGAATTTTATATGTGACTTTTATTTATTACCAGCTGACCCGACAGACGTCCTGCCTTAACTATGAATATTGAATTCGAATTGGCTGTCAAAAGCTTACGTTACAAAAGTTAATATGGTTGTTAGGTTTTCTTAAATTTTCTCATATTTTTTTATTTTTTTTTCCATTAGAACCTTCTCCTGACAATAACAAATACAACAAAGAAAGAAAGAAGTTCAAGGGAAATAGGGATTCATTTTTATAAATTTACTTAAAGCGGCATCTGTTGGTAGTTTATCTAATCTAGATAAAAGGTGTTGAGTTGATTAATAATTACAACTCTTCAATTTTCAATGTAAAAATACTAAGGTCTTTTATGAAAAACAAAACTATTATATCTCTCAAGTAGTTGAGATCGATTAATTATACATTAGAATAATTATTGACTACTGTTGTGTTAAAAACACTTCTTTGTAATAATGTACAATTGAAAGATTTAAAAAAAAATTACTACACAATACATTTGCTATTTGCATTATATACTCAAATTTTTGAAAAAAAAACTTTTTAGTAATGGGTAGCATATTAATTTTTAAAATCGGTTTTTGCAATAAGTACTTTCAGTATTAGAGTAAATTAACAAAATTGCTAATTTTCAAAGAACAAGCTAAACTTTTAATCAAAATGTTATTGGAAGAAATCTGTACATTTCTGTGAATTCTTTCTAAAATCTGGAGATACCAGAAGACAATAGCCATAATGGCCCGTTTTTCTGCTGTAATACTGTTATTATTTATATTTTTATTACACTAAGATGAAAGTGACATTTAAAATAAATACCAAGCAAAGCATCTTTCAAAAATAACAAGCTTTAGCTTGTAAAAGTATTTTTCAGTTGTTGTAATTATCAACCCAAAACTGTGTACTGATAACTCAAACTTTCACAGACAGTCACACCCTTTAAGTAGTATCAGAGTTTAAAGTGGCCAAACATCGTCAAGAGATTCTAATGGGCTTTATCGTGAGCACCATAACATTAATTCAACACAACACTTACATTGCTTAGTATTGTCTTATCAAATTTACTGACACTAGACGAGCAACTGTGGTTTTACAATTAGACCACAGAAACGTTTATTATTAACAAAATAAACCAATTACATTTTAATTTAATAATATGTTGAGCTGCTGATACCCAAACAATAAAATTTGGGGACCTAAGGTAGTATTCAAATAATTAAAAAAATATTTAAATAGATCCAGTTGTTGTGGACTCCATTTATCAAGTTCAAAACGGTTGAGGTTATTTTTTGAAATTCATTAAAATTTCAAGAATATAAAACACAAACTTGATTTAGCTAATATTTATTCTATATCTACATTAAATTACACAACAAACTAGATATATTTGAAAACAACATCCTTAAAACTGTCCACAGTTTGCAGTTCCAACGTGACAGGACACTGAATCCAAGTTGATAGGAGTTCTTCAGTGTACCCTATGAGGAAATACATTTTGGTGGGAGATACAGCTCTTCGTATGATGGCAGCTACACGGATGTGGTTGAATTGTCGCTTTATTATGACCTGGAAGAAATAAAAATAAAACTTCATAATATTTATAATAGGCTTGTATTCACTAATAACAAATAGCTTGGTTTATGGTTTCTAATTATAAATGAAGAAACGTAGATAAGAAAAAACCACTCTATTTCTCATAAAAGTTATACATTATTCATATTTTTAGAAAATAAATTTGAAAAAAGTAGTCATTAAGTCACGTGACAGCGAACACCAATCAGAAAAAGTTACGTCACGCCACGCAAAACATCATTGTTGTTGTTGACGTTTTCATACACAGTTGACACTTGACACAGATGTAAACAGTTTTATTTCGCAGACTGTGACGTCATTTAAGACGACATGACACTATTCAGCGTTTTCGAGGGAAATCTAAATTGTAGGTATAGCGTTTTTTGGGATATAATAGATATTAAAGTATATATGTAATTAAGTAAGTTTTCAAATTTAGTCTAGTATATTTAATAGGTTAGGTTTGTATAAAAGCATTTTTTCCTATATGTATTTATAATTTAAAATTAAATACTACTTAGTAAGGGCGTCGAGATCAAGGGCATCCCTCTCAATTTTGCAATCACTATTTTTTTATTAAATTTCTACTTAAATGATTTGTTAATAATATAATATATTAAGTAATCTTTTTATATATAATAATGACTAGCCGACCCTTGCGACTCGTTCGCATGATGATCCGCTCCTATTGGTCTTAACATGATGATATATAGCCTATAACCTTCCTCGATAAATGGCCTATCTAACACTGAAAGAATTATTTATTATGTTGTTGTCGTTATTGTGAAAAATGCTAAAACTATTTTGATAAAACCTGTAGTTTAATAAACCTCAGCAAAGTAAGGACAGGTTGGCTAGTAAATTTAATTTAATTAATTAATAGTATAGTGTGTAGAAGCAAAATACGTCATAATTGCTATATTTAAAACAATCAGGTACTTCTGATGTTTTTAAACATATTATTATAATACAGAAATTAGCATTTTTTCAGAGTAAAAGTAACTTACTTCACTACAAACAAGTCCATGCCATGTACCAGTCATGAACCTTCTGATGAATTCATCTTCTACAGCTGTTTCTGATTTTCTCAAACCATCCTTTAAACTTGCTGAAAAGAATATTTCATGATTGTAAAAATTGATATTATTCTATTTAATCTAGTGAAGACAGAATATTTTTTTTAAAAAGTACTAAGACTTTTAATGAAGAACTTTCATAGAACTTTATGTAATACTAGCTGTCCTGCACGACTTCGTTCTCACCTTGCTGCGCTGCTATGGCTCGTAGCAAGATGTTAAATAGCTTAAGTTACTCCTTGTTACATCAGCTATCTACCAATGAGAGTCCTGTTAAATCGGTTCCTCCATTTCAGAGATTAGCCGAAACAAACAGACAGACAAAAATTGTAAAAAGTGTTGTTATTGGTATATATACCGTGTGCGTGTATACATCCATATGCACTTAGTAAAAAGCGGTTATTTTAATATTACAAACAGACACTCCAATGTCAATTATTTGTAAGGATAACCAAGAGTATGTTTTGGGTATCAGTTCTTATTGGTGTATTTTTAAAATTACCCCCTCTGGCTCATCACAAGTCATTTCTTGGAGTGAATAATTACTTATATCTGTGCTGTATATTACTTGAGACATTCAAATATTCAAGAAAAAAACCCCAAATTTGTCAACCATATACAAAAGCTTTATGTTCTAATTACTTACTGGTTTCAAATATAACTTACATGTATTCCAAGAGTTCCAACTCTTTCTATGAGCAATATAATGAGGAGGGTTCGCCATTTCGTAAGTGAGAGGTCTATCTCTTTTTTTTGTGATCCTGTATTTCCCTGAAACTACCCTGCATAGAGCTGATGATGTGTGGAACTGGGAGGCCAACCATTGTGGTGCTATTAAACTGGATGTCTGTAAACAAAATTAATCAAAGTATCGTGATTGCTATTCAGCGAGGAATGAAGCTCGTGTTGCTTGCTAAAATACTTTGTGCTTTTTTAAGCAGTTATGGCCCAGTATTTTAGACGTTGATGTCTACTCAGGAGGTCCAAATTTGATTCTGGGCAACACCTCTGACTTTTCTGAGTTATGTGTGTTTTAAGCTATTAAATATAATTTGCTTTAACAGTGAAGGAAAACATTGTGAGGAAACTTGCACTCCTGAGAGTTCCCCAAAGTTCTCAAAGGTGTGTGAAGCATTGCATCGCACTGGGTCAGTGTGGTGAACTAAGGCCTAATATTGTCCTCATTCTGATTAGATCTGACTCAGCGGTGGGCCTTTAAAGGGTGAAGATGATGCTTTGCAGACAGGACTTTGAAATTTTGTATTTTTATTACTGAATCACACAAAAACCTGAAAGTTTCACTGCATGTCCCTAATCGAGATATATGCTATCTCTATCATGGTTGCTTTGAAATATAACAATTGTCTGACAAGGTGTAAGAACCATCAAACCATCTGATTACTGAGAAAACATATCTTGATAGTTTCTCCAGTAACATGTATAAAATTCAGCTGTTATACTATAATGTAAGCGTTAAAATCACTATATAATATAAAACAAAGTTGTTTCTCGCTATCTGTCCATATATATGCCTAGATCTTAAAAACTACGCAACGGATTTTGATGCGGTTTTTTTAATAGATAGAGTGATTCAAGAGGAAGGTTTATATTTATGATACTTGCACTCGTGCGAGGCCGGGGAGGATCGTTAGTTGATATATATTAATAACTTTAAGGGTGCCTGACAGAGGGTTGCAGCTATACTGTGTCTGACAATAGCCAATGCGGTATCTAATATTATTCCAAATATAATTTATGAATAAGGAGGTTGTATGTTTTATGATCTGCTTTTCTCATAATTAAAAAACAATAAGTTAGGTTATATTTGCTATTATGAATATATACCTGAGCCAATCTGGTTATTGTTGTATTTATCATTGTGTACAATATTTACTGTATTATCCAATTGGATTTTCTTTCACTTTTTATCGAATATTCCAAGTAAAATTTCGTTAAATAACAACTTTGCAATAACTGCCATCTGTCAATGTCAGAACTTTAGAAGTGTTCAGTATTACCAACTCTCAAAATTATAATAAAAAATATTTCTCCCTAAAGTTTAAGTTAAAAACTTTACATAAAGAATAAAGATAATATAACCCGAAAGAATTTTATTTACTTCTTTTAAAAAACCCTGATTTATCCCCCTTAAATTATTGAGAAAAACCTGTGGGCATCAGTGTTACTAATTTTAAAAACTTTAATTAAAACTTTAATTTATTTTTAAAAACAATTTATTATTACTACTACTACGAATTAATAAATGTCCAGTCCAGTCCAATGGCCCAGATATGGACTATTGTTAATTGCTATATAATGATTTACAAGGCAATCCCCCTTATAATTTGTATATAGGTATATAATATATTTTTTTACATATTCATTCTTAAGTCAATCCACCCAATTTTGCTTAACTATTTTATATAACTGTCTAAAAAATAATCACACCTCAGCGTAGCGACAAGGTTTATTTAGCAAATAATATAACCATTATTCGCAGTTTTAATAGAGTTTATTATCATTTAATTATTTCCTTCATTAAGCAATCTCATTAAATCATAAATATTTTCTAATCGATTTATTCGATAAACAATAATGTGGTCTTACAGTTTTACCATTATACTAATTTTTGCTATATTCAAAACAAATGGTACGTTATCGTAGCTATCTACACCTCTTATTTATAGTTTAATGTATATAATAGTAAACTTTTCAAGTTTCTCTTCACGTAAAAAATATTGTCTTTGCTCAAATCTATCATGCAAAAATAAAACGCCATGAGGACGCACGAAATTCACTTTAATGCAATTTAAGCAAGATATAGAAAAAACTCACCTTTTGATACCTCACCGTAGCGAGAATGTGACATAAGTAAATAAACAAATTATTATCTTATATATAAAATTCCTGTGTCACAATGTTAGTTACCATACTCCTCCGAAACGGCTCAACCGATTATTGTGAAATTTTATATACATATCTGGTAGGTCTGAGAATCGGTCAACATCTATTTTTTATACCCTTAAGTGTCAGCTAGTCATGTTATAAAAAACTTTTCATTTTAGCTAACTTTGGTAATAATGATGAAGATGCTAACTTACCAGCATCGAAACAAAAAGTTGACAGTATATCAAATAAAATAGATAAAATAGCGCGTGATATCCTATCTCGTTCATCCTCTAATAACAGAGGATACGTCATTAAAAATGTTGAGGAGAAATTACTTAAGGCAGCCGAACATTTAGGTGAAAAGGGTAAAAGTCATGTTAACCTTATAATGGAAGGCATAAAATTAAAAGTTTTTAATTCTAACAAAGATGCAGTAGATGTTCAAGAGGCATCAAAATTGAAAAATAATTTCACCAAACTGATTAATAAGGAGGATATAAACGACCAAGTTATTAATGATTTGTCCGACAAAATTGAATTACTTATCATAAGTGAACTGGGCAAAATAAAAACTGCACCAACCCAACCGAACATTTTGAATAATATAAAAAGAAGAGTATTAGAATCAGTGCATGAAAAACTTGATGAAGTTCTAGGAATTAAGAGAAATATAAATATTGAAAATGAAACTAGAAGAATGCCATCATCAAAAATTAACTACGAAATTAATTTAAAAAATCTAAATGACAACGCAGAATCATATAAAGATAATAAAGAACCTGGAAGTACTATCAAAAGATTTACAGCTACTCCTGTTTGTGATAACGTTTATGAACGAGCCTGCTCGGACATAAAAAGAATGAATAGTTTAAAGTGTCTGTATGATGATGTTTTCGTTTCTTTGGACAAATTATGTGATGGTAAAGATGATTGTCCCGATAAATCTGATGAAAAATATTGCGGATCACAAGGTAAGTAGTTTGAATAAAATTGAAATGTTTCATTTGAAATTAAACTTATTTAAAGTTTTTTTTTAGCTATGGAGAGAATGCAGTTTTCTAATGATGTAATAAATAACATTGAGACATATCTTCAAAACAATTGTTTTGCAACAGAAGATGTGCAATTTGTTTTCTCAAAACAAACTTTCGTGCTTCGAGATGTGTTGCAGTCTCAGTTTGAATTCAAAGAAAAGTATAAGAATTTCTCGATTCACATGAACAATGTAGCTGATAAAAAAGATTCTGATAGTGAAATAAACATAAAACGTAGAGCTAACGAAATTGCAATAATTATAAGTTCTCTTGCATTAGCATTAGATAGCGCATTATGCTCACGTAGATTTGAAGATGTTCTTGTACACAGACGAGCTAATAGTTTTGATGCAGATCTAGACAAAATGTTAAAAAAAATAATTTGGCCACCTAAATGTAGTTGTAGAAGAGAACATTGCGTAAATTGTTCCGATGATTGTAAGCGTATCTGTTGGCATAAGTATAGTCTAACAAAGTGGAAATGCGAATCAATTAATGGTTCCAGCACAGTTTCTTTAGATTCTTTGTGTGATGGTAAATTAGATTGCTTTGATGAAAGCGACGAAAGAAGCTGCGAGATAGGTAATGAGTATTCTCTAAAAGTAGGAAAGTAAATTAACGTTTGCTATGTTAATAATTTAATTGATTTTAGATACTGGCTATGCCAAAATAGAATCGAGGGAAATGTACAGCAATATTATCAAAATGTTAAACATAGAAGCTTCAAAAGAACGACCATCAATTCAAAACAAGTTAATTTCTTTAATCAATTTAATTCAGAAATTGCAAAAGCTAACTGCTAAATCCATTCCGAACATTGAAGCTATAAAGAAATTGAGAAATAAGTGCTATTCTCGTATAAAGAACATTTATACTGATATATTAAAGCATTCTTCAGCCACTGATAATACAGAAGAAGCATACATATTCTTGAGTGTTATTAACCAAAAATTGGGCGTGGCATTGAAGAGATCTCACACTGGAAATAAAAGAATAATACCAAATGGTTGCTTCTGTAGAAATGGTACCTGTGCTGTACATTTCTGTTCAAAAGTTTGTATAAAAGCATGTTCTGTTGAACCTAAGTTAATGAGGTATGATTGTAAACCACGTTCTAATGTAACGGTGACTATAGATAAGGTTTGTAACGGGATAGATGACTGTCCGGGAGGATACGATGAATTAGATTGTAATAAAGGTAAGAAATCTAGACGATTATAATCCTAGTTTACTATAAAAAGAGAAATACTATAATTAGTTGTTTGTAGAGGAAATATGTCGTCGCCATCATTTGGTAATGTTAAGGAATAATCTAGAAGATGTTGGTAGACATTTAAAAGGTACAGCTTTGGGAGAGTTACTGATTTCATGGAAAACAAAGGTAAACAAGATTAATTTTAAGACAACATTAATTAAGATAAATATTTAATTTATTTTTATTGATACACCAGGTGATATCAACAATAAAAGTTGCTGAGAGAGATAGCAGACCGAAACCTAGAGTAATGAAAAATATAGTTAAAGACATGCTAAGAGATTTGCTCGTGACCTATGGGTCGTTGGAAAGCTACAGAAGAAGCAACACAGACTATGCTTTACCAGAATTTATGATAATATCCCAACTAATTATAGAAACTTTGAAATCTTGTGGAAAATAAATTGAAAGTATCTTTCCTTTCTTATTTCCCTTGACAAATTGACAGTTTCTGGTCACGTGTAATGTTAGCCACATAAATATAATTTACCCATTCCTCTAAGGTCTTCAAGTTTGTAATATATACATCAGAAATTCTTTAGCTTGATAATTTTTCTTTATCTACTTAACCAATAAAACATTTTTAACAAAAAATTGAACCGACTTCAAACTCTAAAAAATGCACTAAAAAGAAGGAAATAATTAGCTTATTTATTAACCTCCCTTTATTAGGACAATAATATACAATAATTTATATTTTTGAAGTCGGTGCCAGCCAGCCCAGCCAGGTGAACAGACGTGTCGTTAGAGAGAATAGTAATAGGTATATCTATTGAACGAACCTGTAACGAAATAGTGTGTACGATTTTACTATTATACTACTACGTTCTGTACTATTGCTTTACTCAAAATATCAAAATCACTATATGTGTGCCTATAACTTTTGGGGAGTTCTCTAAATTCCTCAAAGTTGCCATCATCAGAACTGGATTTTGAAAAAAATGGGACCAATCTGTAAGCATATCCTACCAAATACAAAAAGAAATTTCCATTTCGGTTCATATATGACGGAGTTCTGTGGTAACAAAAAAAAAAAAAAAAAAAAAAAAAAATACAACCGAATTGATAACCTCCTTTTTTTTGAAGTCGGTTGAAAAACACTTCAGATTTGCACTTCGAAAGTAGGTTATCATTTAATTTTTAACAAACTTTAGTAGGTAACAAAACATTAAATGAATAAAAATGATCCTTACAGTTAGTTCAACGTCTATAATTTAACTAGTGACTTGCTCTCTTTTCGCTGAGTCAAAAAAAGATTTATGTTTAGAAAATAAAAAAAATACAGCACAAAGTGCTTTAATTTTTGAATGCCGTATAAACAATAGCTTAGAACATACAAAAAATATCAACAAATTGAGCCAAGCCATGTAGCTAGATCAGTCAGTTTGTCTGCAGCTACTAGAAGGTAAAGATTTTTTGAGAGAAATATTCCTTAATTATTTAGATTTGATTTACAAATGTGTTATCCATTGTTTATCTTGAGAGTCAATGTTCTTCAAATTCCAAGCATTAGTTGTCTGACTTTCCTTACAGCATATGGAGCTGAGCTAAGTCTTCCCGCAAAAGATGATAAATGGAAATTTTAAAATTACTGCTAAACATCCCACATAGCTCATCAAATTAAGAAAACTCGACGCATTTAGACTTTGTAATGACACTTAATACAACATAATGACTTCAAACTATTTTACATTCTTAAACAGTTCAAACAGTTTTTTAAATTTTATTTTTTAAAAAAAACTGGCCAAGTGCGAGTCTGACTCGCGTACGAAGGGTTCAGTACCAATATTTGGCAAAAAAATCACGAATGTTGTATGGGAGCCTCCCTTAAATATTAATTTTATTACATCATCAGATATACATTATTTGTGAATATTTCAACTGTAGCTATAACGGTTCATGAGTACAGCCTGATGACAGACAGACCGACGGACAGCGGAGTCTTACTAATATTGCCTAATTATAATTTTTGTTTTCTATACTTAATATTTGTCACTATACAAATATAACTGTTCGATTAATAATTATCAGTTATAACTTATCTACAAATGAGTCAGTATTACCTACTTAAATGAATGTAGCGTTCGTATCACTTCAGTGTATTGTGAGACGCGCACGCAATATGGCAGGTGAGTGATAATAGATAAGATAAGAGATAGCATATCATTTTGATTTTAAAAAGCAATGGCCTCTTTTTAATTTTAAATAATCAAAAATTGGTTTATTTTATTAGATTTTGCTACAAATTGATACATTATTAGTTACTAACTGCGGCCTGCGGTTTCACGCGCTGTATTTTGGATAATTCATACTATATCATTATAAATTATAGCCTGTGCATTATTCTGATGTGTGAGCTATATTATTGTAAAGTTTCATCAAAATCCATTCAGTGGTTTTTGCGTGAAAGAGTAACAAACATTTTAGCGTTTATAATATTAGTAGGATTAGTCATAGAATAGTTATGATAAGGATTTAATTTTTATCCTGATAAAATAGCGCTATATTGATAAAACTATAAATAAAATGATAATTTAGTGCAAAGTGTTTTCTATATGATGTTTTTATTTTTCGTTATGTATGTGTATGGCCTTCAGAAATATCCCTGAAACAAACACTGAAGTGCAGTAAATTGTTATGTTAATTCGTTCTGTTTCATTTAATATTCTAATAATAAGACTGAATAGGTAAGAATCTATTCAACTATCTACTAACTATATCTAAATATCTATATACATATTATAAATCGTAGAATTAACGTGTTTGGGCACGCATCACGTTAAAATGATGGAATGGATTTGAATGAAATTTGGTACACGGATACTTTAGGCTTATAGACGATATCTTAAACAGTTCAAACAATTTCAAATTTTATTATAATATATAGCTGTACCCGCGACTTCGTTCGCGTTTCATCCCCTATTCCCTATTGTTATTTTACAGTTTACACCCTTAAGGGTACAACTTTTACAAACTTTGAATGGCATATTTATTTATATCGAATTAAGAGCTTCTAACTCTAAAAATGACGATACTTCTACAACTTTTAATCCCAGTCTTTCAACCCCTTACATCCCATTTTTTTACATTAAAAAGTAGCCTATGTCCTTTCTCAGATTCTAGACTATCTGTATACCAAATTTCATTAAAATCGCTTCAGTAGTTTTGGTGTGAAAGCGCGATAGACACACAGGCAGAGTTACTTTCATTTGTAACATTAAGTAAGGATTAATACATAGCATACTTTTTTATCCCAAAACAGTTGAAAATTATATAGGTACACATAATTATACTTAATTTAACATATCTTAAGTACATTTATATCCTGAAAAATATACCACGATACTTGGTGGCCCAGGCCCTTTTTATGTCTTTTAAATTGTTTGTATATTTTTTTAATAAATTTTACATACTTACTTTACTATTATCTTAGGTAGTTTATGCTATAATTAATCAATTATCAAAATGTATAAGTTTTTAGATATGACGTCAGCAAATGAAAAAAAACATGAATTTTATAGTGAAAACTAGCTGATCCGGCAAACGTCGTTTTGCCATATAAATTTAAAAAAAATGGGGTGCGTCACTCTTATCACTTAGGGGTATAAAAAATAGATGTTGACTGATTCCCAGACCTACTCGATATGCACACAAAATTTAATAAAAATCGGTCGAGCCGTTTCGGAGGAGTTTGTTAACAAACACCGCGACACGAGAATTTTATATATTAGAGATAGTTCATTATGAATTTCTATAAATAAAACTTAGTCTAATGATTCAGTTCTTATGAGTTTTCTGTCACGTGACGTAGATATTCATTAGTATAACGTATGCGTATGCGCAGTATCATGATGAAATATGTTGTAAGCTCCATTTAACAACAAACTCTGGACGAATTTACTTGACATATATTGGCTTACCTTTTTACTCATTTTTGTTGTTTCAATTCTCTATTTAACGACGTCCACAAGAAAATAAGCGTTGTTAATTATATGAACTGGTATAAATATACAGTTAGGTTAATTGTAATTTCATGGTTTGAATGTATATAATGGTTTAGATAATTTGACAAATAGACAGACATTAATTTAAAGTCCGTCTCATTAACAGATTTTTTCACATTATTGGTTTAGACATATCCAGTGGCGGAGCTAGGCGTAAGCGATGCGCCAATGGGGGCCTCTCGAAAACAGTTTTGTAAAATTTTAAAAAATTTAGGTATCCCCAAGATACCTGATATGGGTTTCCAATCAAAACACAGGGCTACATAATCTTCATTAACAATTCAGGCACAAAAACATACTTGGATGCATAACTGAACCGACATCTTTCGAAAACAGATTGGTGTTGGCACAAAGCTGAGTTATTTATTTGTTTATATGCATTTATACGAGTAATATTTACAAATTGATTTGGCAACATTATAAAAACTGGCCATACTTCGAAAGGGGCCTCGTAAACATCGCTGATGACATCCACATTTCGCCTAGCACCGCTTTGAATAGAATGGTATAACATGATAGGTAAAGCAATTATACACGCTTATTAGTTTCACCGATTCTAGAAAATAAAGATAATTTAAAGCTTACTGTAATAAATATACTTACTTTTATTAAACACAAGCGAAGTTTGTCATTTGGCAATGATTGATATTTGTAATTAGTAATGAATCAGCCTTCAATGTACGATATAACAAAAATGAATATCAAAGGTTTCTTTATCTTTTTATATAACCTTGGAGTTTAATCGATTTTTTGACAAGTAAACTCCACACACACACACACAATTTAATGAAAGATTGCAGAAAAACCTAATCATTTTCAATATAATTTTAATTTAACAAATAAAACAGCTACAGTACCAGTAATAGGCACATGGTAATAAGCCCCTAGTTGAACTTGGTTGTAGCCTTGGTTGAGCCTAGGTAGGCTGTAAGGAATATGGAATGTAAAAAAACGAAACTAAAATTATTTCAAATAGGGGCCCGTCCCGGCTTCGCACAGGTGGATAAGTTGCTCGCTGCGCTGCGTGGAGCCACACTGGCTAGTCGGAGTGTATTTTTTGTTTATATTGGCATTTTTAATTTCGTAATATCTTTCGAATGGAATGTCCGATTTAAATAATTCAAAAAGTAATCTACAGGTATTGAAACAGTCTTGAATACGAAAAAAAATATTAGGATAAGAATGAATACAAAGGTATGGGTAACATCGTCTGATTTTGATAGGCATTTCTATCAACTTTTAAAATGTTAAAAAAGTAGTTAGTGAGATAACTACAATAGTTGGACATATGGTCCTAAGAAGTAGATATTGATACGTTCTATAATATTGTAGAACATTTTTTGTTCTATCATCAATACTTTCCGCAGCGCATGCGATGATATTTTATGGCTAATTTTTTTGCACCTTGGGTTGGTTTTAGTAAGAATTTCTGAGGATCTCTAAATTTTTCTAGTAATAAATAAAGCCTATGTTACTTAGGGATAATATAGCTTTATAATATTAATATAGATATAGATGAAGTATTCTAATAAATATGTCTTAAAACGTGGAGGGGACGATATGAGAAACGAACACTAATAATAAAGCATTAATATAATTTGACAGATAGACTTTCTATTTAACCTCACTAACATCGTTGAGGACATTGTTCCGTACATAACAAAAATTTTTTAAAACTGTTATTATTGGTTCCTTGTTAACAACAATTACTAGTGCGTCTATTATACGTTTTAGATTATATAACAATATAAATATAGTAAACTTTGTGTTATACAGACAAATATTACGGTCATGGAGGCATGCCTCCTCCACACGGCTACCCCCCCGGTCCACCAGGGTCAGGAGGCGGTCCCCCTCCCATGTATCCTTACGGCCCAGGAGTAGTCTTCTATCCTGTTCATCCCGCTTATTTCTATCCTCCTCATCATCATTATCCTCCCCATAATCCACCTCCAGAGGAGGTCCAAGTTGTAGAAGACGAAGGTCCAGTATTACCCGGGGAGACAGTCGAGTTGCCTTGGAGTAAGTCAAACCGGGTTATGGTTATCATCACGTTACCTTTTTTTTACCTAATAAAAATATGAAAATGGCCATCGAATCTACGACCTTTATGGTGAATCCACACTTGAGTAATAATACTGATACCAATTTTAAAAACTCCTGACATTAAAAAAGGTCACGTGATGTTAAAAAAATGAAGAGATGACACCTTTATACTATCCGTAGATGTTATACATAAATGTTAATTCAGACTACGTCGTGAACATTAGTTAAAATAGCTTCCAATAAAACTTTAAACAATATGACATTTTATAATAATTATTATTAATATTCTAGTAAATAGATAAAAATCAAAAATTTCTTCAAAATTTAGTTTTTTATCATTACCAATAAATCATGTTAAATCCTTAAAAATATTGTTGCAACTAAAACCATATCTAATCTTATCGAACAAAGAATTCTTTAAATAGATTATTTATAAACATGTTTCAATTTGGGGATTATCAGTAGGTAGGTACAAAAATTTAGTAACCACGTCATTTCGACTCAAAATCGGTTTAATATATTAGATCGGACTTTTAGTTTCAAGCCGCCAAACTCTACATTTTATCCTCCCTTCAGCATATAGTTTAATCAGGTTATTCAGCAGTATAAAGTGTCATCTCTTCGATTTGGGTGTCGTCAGCCAATGTTGGGCCAATCCTCTCTATGGTTCCTACTCCTCACCTCCTAAACTCCTCCTTATTATAAGACGGAAACTCAATATTCGTGTATATTCCAGGATTAATAAAATAAACCATATAGAGTGTTGGCCATTGCTTTCTGTGTTGTCTTTTAATCATTTCTTTGTATTAAGTTATCTTTTCAGTTATCTGTTGCTACATGTTCGATAAAGTAGATAAGTGTATCTGTAACACTATTGTAATGAATATTTACAGAGTTTTGATTTATTAATAAATAAATATTTTTCAATAACCATGTAAAAACACCAGTTATATATCACATAACAACAATATTAATTTTTTATCCATTACAAGTGCGTTTACCATATTTAGTGGTCACTAAGTTGGGTAGATTGGTTTTCCTGGTTTTATGAATTAGTAGTTAGATTTCATTATAACCTGTGCCCATATATTACCAAAACTAATCTACAATAATAACACTTTTCAGGTACATACCGTTGGGTTCCCGCTTGTCTAAGCCAGAGGAGCATTCCTATGGGTGCTCTTCGTGTTGGCACAGACGTTGATGGTGATGAGATCTACGCGGGTAGAGCACACCACGAGGGTGATATCCTTCCCGCTAAAGTCATTCCTTCAAAGAACGCGTGTTACATCGCGTATGGTGGTGAAGAAGTTGCTAAAGATCAGTTTGAGGTATGTAGATTCTTTATCTGTCGTTGTCCACAGGACAGTTCACCTATTTGATATATTTTTTAATAACAAAGTTTTATTTCTCGTTTTGCAGGTACTAGTCCCAGCTATGTTCTCATGGCAGTTCTCCACGGGTGGTCAAGTACCTCCTGGTGCTGTGGAGGCAGGAGTCACTGCTGATGGAGAGAAGCTGTACTTCGGTAGAGTTAATCATGATGGCTGCACTACTCCTGGAAAGGTAATCTATCTATTCTATTTAGTCTTTATAATAAATTATTTTAAAATATCAGAGTAAAATGTACAATGACTTCTGAATGTAAAGTTAGCCTAAAATCTTAGCGTAAAGATGGGACGCCATCTATGTTTTTAAATGTAAAATTTAGATATTTATTTCTTTGCTGTGTAAACCTTCCTCGTCAATCGCTCTTTCTTTTAATATTATTTAAGATATTTATTTAAATATTTTCGCTTTAAGATCCACCCAAGCCACGGCACATGTTATTACCCCTTCGATGGTGAAGAGAGGTGTTCCGAAGAGTACGAGTGCCTCGTCCTACTGTAAACCATAAGAACCCATAGTCTGAGGATCATCAGGGATTTTAGATATTTTAAGCAAAAGACATTTTTCATCATCGAGTATTAACTTATTTATAAGAGATAAAATCTCTAGTATTAATTCTTCTTGCCATTGCTACATTATGCTTAAATTATTATTTAATCTTTCGTCATTTGAACAAATATACTTAAGTAATTGTTGTAGTTGAATGTACGATTTATAAATATATTTTTCCATACATTTGTTCATGAGATTTTTATTTTCTTTTTTTTCTATTTTATTACATATTATAAATACATATATTTTTATTCTTATCGTGAATTAATTGCCTTAAGCGTGACGCTACTGGTTTTTACAAAAAACTAGAATTCGTCTCAGGCGCAGTTTCTAATCACCGTGTGCTAAGTAATAAAATAAAACACACAGTAGGTTTCCAAATCATATATCATTTCCCAGAAATCTATTCTCTGTAAAAGAAATAACACTATTAATTTGTTTTAAAAGCTATAACCCGACTACGTAAAAAAGGTCTAAAAAGTAAGAAACATAAATAATTTAGATAAAAATTCAAAAATGCATGAGTTAAAATGGCCAAGTTAGAACCGTGGTCACACCCACTGTATACCTACCATTTCTGTTTTATGGAGGTGTTGCTGTAATCATTTATTGAAGCGTCAGTAGCTCAGTGGTACGGGCGTTGAATTCACGATCATCAAGTCGTGGGTTACACGCCACACGCCAGTAGTCCAATGTCCGGGACTTGATCCCGGACATTGGACTACTGGCGTGGCCCACTCCTAGCATTTAGCTAAGTTGAGTAAGAGGGGTGAAGGGAATACTAGTAGTATGTGATCCTTACTGTTAAAAATCTTTAAAAAAAATTATAATATCATTAAAATTGGTTTAGTAGTTTAGGTGCTACGGTGGAACATACAAACATACATACATACATAGACTGCCAAAATAATTACTCTTCATTTTGGCTTTTCCATAAGCAGTGATGGCCCAGTGGTTGAGACTACAAGTCTTACTCAGGAGGTCCGAGGTTCGATCCTGTGCACACCCCTCTGACTCTGAGTTATGTGTGTTTTAGCAATTAAATATCACTTGCTTTAACGGTGAAGGAAAACATCGTGAGGAAACCTGCACTCCTGAGAGTTCTGAGATGAAGTCTGCCAACTCGCACTGCGCCAGCGAGGTGGACTATGGCCTAATACCCTCCTCATTCCTCATTCTAAGGAGGAAACCCGGCTCAGCAGTGGGCCATTGACGGGTCGTTATGATTGGCTTCCCCGTATTCGGGTATTTTTTTTTCATACTATTAGGTTGGCGTTTGATCGTGCCTTGCCTAATGGTCTAGGATGGAAGGCGCCTTCCTAAAAGATACGTCTTTACTCTTGTTTTGAAGACACCAATATTGTAGGTAGGTACTTATCGGGAAATACAGACTCCGACAGACCGTTCCACAGTTTCGCGGTCTTAATAAAGAACGTGGATTTGAAGCGCTTGGTACGTATTCGCGGGTTATCCATCATGTACCTATGGCAATTGGGTCGCGTTTGTATGGCTGTTCGAAAGAAGAAGGGGGGGGATTAAATTGTTTTATTCCTGGGCGCATATAACCAATAAAGAGGCGACCTTACGACGTATGAAAGATATTACTTATTAATTTGTATGAAAATAAACAAATTAATAAATAATGTCTCCTGTATATTTTTAATAGCAAACACGCGTATAAGTATGTTAAGTAAGTTAGTGTAGGCGTAAGCACTTAATGGCCTTCACGTGCGTCACACAACGCACTTGCGAGTTGCGTTAGCTGACTGATGACTGACCGGCTCATTACAAAACTGTACTCTCTGTTGATAACACGTACACTACATTATATAAACAACTTGGGAATTTTTTTCTAAACGTATCAAGTTTCGTTTTCCAGTGGTAACCATGAAGACTATTTGTTTACTTATTTTTTGTAAGTATTGTTATTTTTGTGTCATATCTATGAAGTACATAAGTAATGGTTTCCTTAAGTAGAGATCTGTGTAAAGATACTCAAGTTACTGATGAAGCTTATTTATTGATAATTAATTTACAAATCTTACTTATATTTTGTTATACCTCCTTTAATCACAACACAGTAAAAATATAGTTTCACTCTCAAGTTTCAGCCTCTATATTTTTTATAATTCTGACTTTATCATTATAAATTATAGCCTATGTGTTATTCTGATGTGTAAGCTATATTATTGTAAAGTTTTATCAAAATTAATTTAGTAGTTTTTGCGTGAAAGAGTAACAAACATACATCCATCCGTACATTTTTACAAACTCACGCATTTATAATATTAGTAGAATATCGTGCTTAATGCTTACAAAATGAAATAACTTTATTATTAAGGCTGCGTTTCTACCAGAGATGTGTGAGGATGTTTATTGCGGAGTGTGTTTGTTAAAAACCAATAGAATCGCTTCATTTACCTAGCCTATATATTTGACACACTGAGCGAGTTACTTCACACGCCACACATCCTTGCTCATCTCGAGTGAAAGTTGCCCACTTTTTAGACCCTAAGGCAGCGTGCCTTAGGGTCTAAAAAGAGGACTATTCTAAGTGATAAAAAGTCCATTAAGGAGACAATTCTTTAAAACCTATTAAAAGCTAATATGCTTAACTTAATTGGTTTGTTTCATTACCCATTTCCTTATATCTTTATTTAAAAGCAACTTTCAGTTACGCAGTAAAGTAAAACAGTATAGATAGTTCAATCCATGATGGCTTAAGACTCTACTACTATTTTGAAAGTTAGTAGGCGGGCGGTGAGACCTCGTGGATTGAACTATCTGTACGCTTTGATGCTATGAATCCTGTTCTAAATTCAAATGTAACTACTATTATAAATGTAATTGTTTGTATGTTTGAGTATTTGGATGATTAGATGTTACAAACTTTGGGTGACTCAATCATACGAAAACTGAACGGATTGCGATGAAATTCTTCACACAGATACTTTATAACCTGGTTTAACACAGGCTATTTAATATCCTAGAAAATTTAGATCCCGCGGGATAATAAAAAAATGATTATTGAACGCTTAAATATTTTTTATACAGCAACTAGCTGACCAGAAAATTTGGGGTCGGCCACCCTTATCACTTAGGGGGATGAAAAATATATAGTAGCCGATTTTCAGACCTACTGAATATGTATATAAAATTTCATAAAAATCGGTCGAGCCGTTTCGGAGGAGTATGGTAACTAACATTGTGACACGAGAATTTTATATATAAAATTATATTGAAAATTAAATTTATTCTTTCAAGTTTAAAAAACAAATGAATTTCTTCGTCAATTACTTGGAAACAAGATCTATTCGTACATAATATGTTTGACCTAGTACACTATCTGAACTTATCTTACACCTATCAATTACTTAAACCTTTCAGTGTTGTGTTACATTTTATGTGCAATAGTAGTAAGCAACTTCGTGCGCCTGATCATCCGCACCTATTGGTCTTATCATGATGATATATAGCCTATAGGCTTCCTCGATAAATGGGCTATCTAACACTGGAAGAATTTTTCAAATCGGACCAGTAATTCCTGAAATTAGCACGTTCAAGCAAACGAACAAACTCTTCAGCTATAATAATAATAAGAATAAGATATGATATATGAGGAAACAACACTTACATGCATTATGTACTTGTTGATTTGTTTTTGGATTTATGATGAGTTTCTCAAGTATTGAACTTCAACTTTATTCATGACCACCGTGAACATTCTTAGTCTTTCTTCATCAAATGCCACTCCAACTAGCTAAGGATGGCAGTTAGCGTTGTATACTCCTTGTTCTTCGCGAGGCGAAAGAGATCTGCTTTTTTGTCCAACCACGATTTTTTTTATCCAACACCTCTTCTTCCAGCAACCTTTCCAATTACTTTTCTCTTCTATACTATTTATTTTTATCCGAGTTCGATACTAAGCACACACCTCTGACTTCTCTGAGTTATGTGTGTTTTAAGCAATTAAATATCACTTGCTTTAACGGTGAAGGAAAACATCGTGAGGAAACCTGCACTCCTAAGAGTTCTCCATGTTCTCAAACGTGTGTGAAGTCTGCCAACCCGCACTGGACCAGCGTGGTGAACTATGACTTAACCCTTCCTCATTCTGAGGAAGAGACCCGGCTCAGCAGTGGGCCTTTAATAGGCTGCGATGATGATACGAATTTGGTCAAAAATTCAGATTGCTTGACTGCAGTAGTTTGTGTCTATTAACTATTTAGGTATTGAAGTTAGGCTTAGTCTTAGCAATAAATTTTACGGATATTTAAAATTCTTCATGGAAACAAAGATATTGTAGTTAGAATGTAACATACCAGAGAATTGTTAATACTCACCAAAGTAAGCTATTGGTAGATAAAAAAATATGATTGAACTCTTATAACTTGCACAATACAAATTCTACATATTTACACAATATTTAAACGTATATTGTTAAATGGTTTTAAATTATAACTACCGTGAAATTTGATAGTGAGTATCAAAATATTCGCAATATTTCTACAATTATTAAAATTGTTTAGATGAAAACTAAAACTCCTTGAGACCAACTTTTGAAACTTTTGACATTTCAAATAAGTCAGTCAGTTTCATATAAATAGTTTTTTGTATAACTTTGATCGACGTTTTAATAATAGTGTATTTTTTTTAAGTTATTGATAAGTAAACATTATAATTAGGTACCTAAATGATGGGATTTAGATCTAAATATATGCGAGCCCATAAAGGCTTGTGATAGCTAAACAAGCTAATATATATTCCAGTTTGACAAGAAATATTTCCAAAAATATTATCAATTTGTGTGCCTCCTCGTTTGACGTAGTAAAAAACACTACTTGCTAGATCTCTCTTGCTTTAGTTTTATCATTATCTTATTTTAGAAGTTACAGGGGACACACACACATTTAACCATTTAGGAAGTGTCTCTCGCGCAAACTATTCAGTTTAGAAAAAATGATTATGAAACCTCAATATCATATTTGACTATCCACAGATACCCCACACGTATGGGTTTGATGAAAAAAAATTTTTGAGTTTCAGTTTTAAGTATGGGGAACTCCCAAAATTTGTTGTTTTTTTTTCTATTTTTGTGTGAAAATCTTAAGGCGGTTTACAGAATACATCTGCTTACCAAGTTTCAACAGTATAGCTCTTAGTTTCGGTAAAAAGGGGCTGTGACATACGGAAGGGGAGACAGACAGACATGACGAATCCATAAGGGTTTCATTTTTTGCCATTTGACTGCAGAACCCTCAAAATGGATCTCCCTATAAGCGCATTAATACTAACAGCTGCACCAAATGCAGGACAAGGATTGTATAAAATAAAAAGTGAGTGAGACAGAGATATTCAGTGAGATAGTGGTGTGGTGTCCACATACTATAGATTAAAAATTCAAAGGAAATAGTGGGGAAATAGTATATACATAATTGCGGGTGTCTGAGTATGAATGAATAATAGAATGGGTGTGTGAGTGATAAGTGAACGGTTTGAACCACCATGAATGTCAAAAGTTGCTATTTGCATGTGAATAATTGCTTACTGTCAGGGTCGCGCCAAGCATCTTCTGCGCCGTCGTGCCAAATACACATGAGCGCCTATATTTTACCCTGATTTTTAAGAAGAAGCGTCAGTAGCTCAGTGGTTCGGGCGTTGGATTCACGATCAACAAGTCGTGGGTTCAAAACCCGGACATTGGACTACTGACGTGGCCCACTCCTAACACAAGCATTTTGCTTAGTTGGAGGGGTAAAGGGGATACTAGTAGTATGTAATCCATTGCTAGTAATCTTTCTAAAAAAAAAAAAGAAAAAAAATTTACACATTAATATTTCTCTACTTATACATTAATCTAACTCCATTAGTTTTTGGCGCCCCGGTCTAGAACTACATTAAGTCACAAATATATAAGATAAAATAAAAATACAAAGATTAAGTTTTTAAAGTAAATGCAATTGTTGAGTAGCCGCTTCGCTCGTCATGCTTTTTGAAGCAACTTTTTTTCTGAAAATTTCACGACGCCTTTTACGCTCTGGCTCCGTCGTGCGCCGTACGAATATGCACATATGGACGGCGCGTCCCTGCTTACTGTTTAAGTTATATGTTTGATAGTGATAATAGTTAAAATGCTATAAAAATGTTATGAAATTGAGGTTAAAAAGACAACAAATATATTTTTTTTTAATTTTTATACAAATGTGTAATCATTCGGACTGGTGTCAATGTTATTTAAATTAAAAGCATCCTTATCAATTAAATATCCTGTACAACCATATTATTTGGTTTTAATGGTGGTAATAATTATTAATGAATTCTTTTCCATTTCAGTGATAAGTGCAGCCTGGGCAGACGTAGCTGGGGAATGTAACCTAGCTGGCTTCTACTTGGAGTTAGGCTGTACTGCGTTACCTAAAGTTGACAACAGTACAACTTGTCCTGACGCCTTCACATGTCCTGACCTTCATCCAGACCCCAACAAGTGTTTTTATAGGTGAGAATTAGGTGTGTATGTAGTAGTATAAAAATGGATTGTTGCTATCATTTATTACCTTAGACTATTTTCGCTAGTTTTTGACCCCCTCCTCCTTACTATAAGAAAAAATAAGAATAGGCCGACCCCCTCCCCCCCTGATTAAATTTTTTTTTTAAAGATTACTAGCAGTATGGATCACATACTACTAGTATTCCCTTCACCCCTCCTAGTAAGCTAATAAATAGCCAAAATGTCCGGATTTGAGCCCACGACCTATCGACCGTGAATCCAACGCCTAAACCACTGAGCCACTAACGCTTCAAATTAAATATTTATTACGTAAGAATCTAAAGGAAAAATGAATGTTGCTCGCGCTTTTTTGAAGTACATATAATTTTAACTTTGAGTACTTGTAATCTTACGTAACAACTATCGAGACTCCCTTCCACTAAAATCGTCTTACGTAATTAATGAATGGCCCCTTATCTGTTAACAGAACAAGAATGTCGTTTTCTGTTTCTCCTCTTCTTATTAACCATTGTTAAAGATTTTGATTGACCTTTTGTTAATGATACACGATTTTTAAAAAAATAGCTGAACTATGAGTTGTTTAAATTAAATGTAACTTTGTAAAAAAGGGAATTTAGATGTAATTAATGTTTCAAGTATACAACATCACTTAATAAATTATGTTAAACTAGCTGCAACAATTTTCGCGATATCGTAAACTGCCTTATTATTGTGATTGGCGACAACTTACAAAAAGAAATATCATAGAAACATTCTCGTACATATACCTACTGTTAAATATGAGATGCGCTCTATTGAATAAATTCAGGGATTTTCAAAAATAATACAGAATCTTTTGTAAACAATACCAGGCCTCGTTACTTGACCTCATGAGACCAAAAAATGGACGATTTTTTGCGTCTTTATTGAAGTATCATAACAAAACCCGTGACCTCATGACCGGCCGTTTGGAAATACCGCAACCTTCGACTGCGCATGCGCAAACAAAACATCGTTTTTAAAACTGTATTTATGGATTATATTGATTCTTCTTTTGTTTAACAATGTCAAAATATAAAGAACATCTATATTTAAAAGACTTTATTCACTAAAATAAATAATATTTTTTCGCAATATTAGGTGCTAGTCGACCCGCGTGACTTCGTCCGCATGTAGCTCTCTCCGTATTGGTCGTAGCGTGATGATATATAGCTTATAGGCTTTTTCAATTAATGGGCTATCTAACACTGAAGGAATTTTTCAAATCGGATCAATAGTTCCTGAGATTAGCGCGTTTAAACGCGCTAATCAATCAAAGCAAACCAAACAAACTCTTCAGCTTTACATATTAGTATATAGAAAATAAGTATCTATAGTGGATTCATACTTGTATGTACTATTTATTTTTGTAAGTTTCCACCAGGTGGCGCTGTTACAATCACAATAATACGGTAGTTAACGTTATTGAAACCTATAATAATATTTAAATTTAATAACAAGGAAAATTAAATGCTTGATAATAAAATGACATCATTGTAGACCATACAATAACTTCGAGTTTGAAAGATAATATTATTATAATCTCGTCAATATAACTTCCTTCCTTTTTTATGTGGAACTAGTGGACCTGTCCTGGCTTCACCCGGTTGCAATTTACCACCGTATTTAAGTTTAATTTCATATATTTTTTTCGCGATAAAACATAACCTATGTCTCCATGCTCTAGTCTATCGCTGTATCAAATTTAAACAAAATCTGTTCAGTGATTTAAGCGTGAAAGCGTAACAGACAGGCAGATCATATATCCGTCGATAGATGGTGTAAGTAGTATATTAAATCGCACATTGATTTGTTTCATTTTAGAGTTAATTTCAAATTTATAATACAAGTTAGGACTAGTTAGGAATTGAGGGTTTAACTTTACTAAATGCTAAAAATAATAATGTAAGCTTTTAATAAACAATCAGTGTGTTTAGGTACAAATTTAAATTTAAAATTACAATGGGACTCTCATATATCATATGTCGCGGGAAAACTCAGCTCAGCCGCTTACGCAACTTAAGCGTTCGATTTTTTTATTAAAGCCAAATAATTATTTTACTTAATTTTTTTACAGTTTTTATGGTTTTTTACTATGTGGTTAAGGGATGGACGGATATTTCATGAAAATAAAAAGTTATGGATAAAAGTATACCTAATACTTACAATTCCATCTCAATATAAAATTACCTCTGGATTTTGTATATCATATACTCATATTATAAAATATTGTTTTATATTCAAAACACTGTGAAAAACATAATATAAAGTGGTCGACCATTGGATTATTAGAATATTGTATAGAAACTAATAGAATCAATAATTTGCATAGTAAAATGGTATTAGAAGGACCACTGCAACATATAAGAATTAATTATATATGCAAAATTAATTTGAATCAATATTTTATATGATAAGAAATTATGTTAAGTTGTTAGTTAGCGGCATTTTTTTGAAAGAAACGAAGTGAAAGATGTCTTACTTTGCTTTGGTGACGGTAGTTATCATTTACCTTTTTACAAACTTCATCCCCATATCAAACATTAGGATTCAAATTTCTAATAATTCTTCCTTAGTGCTCACCTAGAATTGAAGAAACCCATGATCTTAGTTCCAAAAATTTTAACTGTGCGTAATATATCAATTTTTTTTTTCAGAGGTGCACCATACGAAGACAACGCACAAATACCTCAGATCCTCATCAACAACCCATGCTCTATCGCATGTAGCTGCAGCGTGTCTGGCGGGCCCAGGTTCGATTGTGCTGCAGTGGACTGCTTCGAGACCTTCAACTCTGAGCGAGAAGAGTGCATCAGTACTTATGAATTGGATTCTTGTTGCAGCACTTCTTCTGTGTGTGGTGAGTATGAATATTATTGTTTTTTCAATCTAAATTTACGATCAATCTTACCTTTAATTGAATTTTGCGTCATGTCGAATATTTACCACAACATATAGCAGCCGGCAGCTAACTTTAGGTTTGAGAAAAAATAATGGGGGAATGGTTTTGCAATGTGAGCGTGCTACATGCCTGTAATGGCAGTTCCATCCATGACGTAGCAGATGCGTTGGAACTGAAACGTCGCTTAAGAACCAATCGCGTTTGACGCGCTGCTCTCGCCCCTTATAGTGACTTCTGCGCATTCAAGGTCAAACCCATACTGACGTGCCGGTAAACTCATCGTATCATTAAGAATCATTCTATGTAAAGAAAAAAAAATATTTTTTTAATATGTTTTCCTGGCAAATTAAAATGTCCTTTACAATATTTATGACATGCCTAAAGTAATCATGATTTTGACTACTACAATAATACATTACGAGCGTGTAATGAAACTTTTGATTCCTTTACTAGAAAATTTTTGTCTTTCATGATATAATATTGTCATTAAACAATTTAGGAAAATAGGAGGGTGAGAGCCTGGTGATCTGTAACACAGGTCCAGAGCCCATAATGGACACCAGGTTCTCACAAAGTATATCTAGCTCATAATTTAATTTATTTTAATATCTGTCAAATGGTGAATACTTTGTGAGGGTCAATAAAAGAAATTTTTATTTTTATTTTTTTTTTATTTTTATTTAGGAAGATAGGTGCTATCTCTCATCCTGTCTGACTTCTTTTGCGTACCGTCTTCCATGTTTCTCCTACAATAGTTGATCTTAACGCATTCTTATAATGTTACTTTAAGAATTAATAAAAATATAGATATATTAATGCATAATAAATAACATTAAGTACCGTAATAGCCTGTTGAATATATTTAGTGAGACACAATAGATCATTCCACTGTTCCGGTAACTAATATACGATGTCATTTGAGAGGATGTTACTATTGTATTTAAAAAACCAAACCATTTGTCACACTATTAAAATATTTAAGTCACGTTTCACAAGTAAGTGGCCAACTCGCAGCCCCGATCTAACGGCTCTCAATTTTTTTATTTCGTTTATTTCGTAGATCACCTATTTTTAATGAGAATAAGAAATGTCAGATTTCTAGTACTCATACCTTAAATGGTCCCATAGTCTTTTGATCCCCATACAAAGTGAATGCAGTTCAGAATATCTTAAAATGTTATGGATGGTCTTCTAGGAACGTTTTCCTGTAACTATAACGGTTAAGGTACCCTTTACTGACCCGTCTCAAAAATCCAATGTATAAAGATAACAAAAATTATTCTGTGTTTATTTTTATTTATCTCCTTATTATAATTTTCTTACGAGCGAGTGAGACTGGTAGATTGTTTTGCTTATAGGATTGAGAGAGAGAGTGTTTCGTGTAGTTATGTTAGAATATTAGAGTCTATATATTGAATGTCACTGGAGATATCTCGAAATAAAACCGTGAAATCTGAGAACTTAATTTACCAATTCATTTGAATATTTCCAGGTAAGGATGCAATTGCCAACTTAAAGACATGCGAAGTGGATGGTCAAACTTACAAAGAAGGACAAACATTCGAGCCCGCTAACACCAGAAAGACCTGCATCTGCACAGCACAGTGGAATGGCTCCTATGATGACCCCACCAGCTGCACTGATATCAACTGCGGCCTTGAAATCCATTATCAGGACAAGATTTTTGATAATTGCGCACCAGTCTTTTCTGGAAATATGAGGGGATGCCCCATTGATTTTCAATGTTGTGAGTTTTGAACTTATTTTATTATATACTTTTTCTAGACGCATAACCTTTATATTCTATATCTAGAGTTCACTTAACACATAACAAGTGACCTTATCTTTATATATTACATGGTTGAAACTTGGTAGGTGGCGCTGCTGCAAATCAAATCAAAATTATTTATTTCAATTAGACTTTTTTTAAAAGTGCTTTTGAAACGTCAAAAAATTGTCGGCCAGTTAGTTTGTCTGAAGCTACCACCAGCTCGGAAAGCAGTTTTCTGTTAAGAAGAGCCTGCCAGAAACTCAACAGTCACTCTTTTCAAAAAGCCATGTTTACATAGTCTGGTGTACATATGATTTAGCTTGAGAATCAACGTCACTTAGATTCCAAGCATTCTCATCCTTTAAATAATCCTGTACATTATAGTATGCTTTATATATTAATGACTTCTTGATCCGAGTTTTAAATTGTTGAAGTGGCAAGTCTAATATAGGCTGTGGAATCTTATTATAGATGCGAACATCAATCCCCAGACCCCAGCGAGCCAACAGAAAACCAGCATTCAGAGCTGGTGGTAGCTTCAGATGAACTGACTGACAGACCTGATTGACCTTTCAACAGTACTTTTTAAAAAATCTAATTGAAATAAACTATATTGAGTTTGAGAATCTAAGGAAGGGGTAGTAGGTACTACTTATAATTATTTCTTCTTTTAGTAAAGAAGATTCTGATCTGAACCAGAAACATTATTTTTATGGGTGAAAATAGTGACTCTTAAAAAAATTCTCTCACTCAAGTAATTCAAGTATTTTTTTACAGCTTCCAATTCTTCAAAAGTGATCCGAGGGTTGAATCTGCGCAGCATCAGCTCCCAGTGTTCCTTTGGCAACATCACTCTAAGTGTGGGAGACGAGATAACCGTGGATGAGAAGTGCACTAAATGTTCCTGTGATGTTCCACCTTTCGTTTCCTGTATGAGGAAAAATTCATGCGATGATTAAACAGGATTTGTTTGTCATCTCCTAAAAAATATTTTTTTTTCTAAAAAGTATTCTGCCAATAGCATGAACATTATTAACGATATAGATTCATGCGGTTTTGTACACTTTTAAAGTTGGTCCAAAATATTAAAAGTGTTTAAAAATCGTAAATAAAGCGAGTAGCATTGAAAACTAAATTCTACGGAAATTTTCGTGGCTATTATAACTACTTTGGTTACGGACTAAGGAAAAAATTACTATATTTATTTATTGAACTTTATCATTTTGTCTCTTTATAATTAAATTTACTAATAAAGTGACCAGTAAAAAACAGTCATAAACTTCAGATCAATATATTATAATCATATTACGACCTATTTATTATATAATTTCCTAATATTTCCTTACATTTGTCGAGGTTAACCTTATTCTAAATTTATTCACAAAATTTACATTATGTACATGCACAGCCTTAAGGGATCTTTGTTAAATATTCTAAATGTTGTGACGACTTACAAACGATTTTTACATGTTAAGTACTTAAGATAAGCTTAGTTTAAAATAAAAATTATACGCTATAAAACTATGAAAAAGTTTTTTAGTACCTTACATATTTCGTATAAAAAAAGTCACAGATAATAATCTTACAATTACACATTTTTCAAACCATTTATAATCTAAAAATGCTAAACTGGTTATATTTCTTATGTACTGAGAGTATTTGTTATAGGAATATATTGTTCAAATCTTAATTTATAAAACCTTAACGTAACGTTCGTTCTTTTCTGGGCCTATCCCTTACTATGAACAAAAAGTTAAAATCTTAACTATATAAAAAAATGCTATTAATTTTGAAATTTTAGAACTAATCTATTTCATTGCACTTTGGTCATCAGGGTGCTGAATATTAGCTAAAGCAAGCAAGTCCTAATTCGATTCTGAACATCTGTTGAGGTCTCCTAATATCTCGTACTGCCACATCCGTGAGTGGTAAACGATTTGGCTTATCTGTTACATACTCAATAATCGTCTTTGCCCAATCTTCACTTTTGTGCTGCAAAAGAATGAAATGATTTTGTACATTTTTGGTAAATTTGTCGTCTAGTTACAATGTGAGGGGACCCGTTAGAATAAAATTCCCTTCTGTCTCTGGAAGACCATCTCGTAAGAGCGAGCGTCTTAGACAAGTCTATGTTGTTGTTCAGGGGCAACTGGAACCTTAGAATTCCTCCTCTCCCCCTCTTCAATCAACTTTGAGGTGGCAACGCTTCGGCAATATAAGTCGATGGAAGACGGTGACCACTTAATAAACTAATTTACTATGTCCGACTTGAGATTACTTCAATTTAATTCTTATTTGATTTCGAAAGAATCAGCGAAAAGTTTAATTTATATGTCTTACCTGACACTCATCTAATAGCGCCTTATATTTCAGCCTGTTGTTAGCTTTAGGTAAAATCTCAGCGTCATTAAAAGCCAACAATTTGAGTCCATGTTTATAATTCTTAGTAGCGGGATCATAATAACCAACAGTGTTGCGGCAATGAAGTGTTACATTTTGTACTGCTTTGACAGATAATAGCTGTAGGTATGTGAGCTGGCTGTGATCTGCCTTGTAGGAAATCTGTAAAATTAAACTTGATAATTCGTGTGGTGATGACATCCAGCTTCATTCATTCTTGTAGCTGATCATGTCATGATTAATCTATAAAAGAAGAACCTGGCTGAAAGACTGATGCATCAACGTACAGCCGAAACTATAAGTGTTAGGACCCTCTTGCTGGTGCTTTTTACACTGTAGACGGGCACAAACACAGGATTTTTGGAAATTCAACCCAAAGATGGTGAAAACGAAGGTTGAAAGATTGTATGAAAATCAGTCAATTTTGAATCTAGAGGGAGAATGTTTTAGTGTTTATAGCCTCGATGGCAATTATCGAGGAAGGCTATATAAGACCAATAGGAGCGGAGCATCAGTGAGACCAAGACGCGGGTCAGTTTGTTATTGCACATGGCCCAAGAACAAGTTCATTTATAGAAAAAGATTATATGTAAATGTAAAGATAATTGATATCCTGTGAAGATCTTACCGTGAATCCATTCTCCATTTCACTAAGCCAAACTTCATTTCTGCCAGGATGAATTAGATCTTCTGACATCAGCGGTTTTGGATAAACACAACTTGATCCAGTTGGAATATCGCAGTGTGCAAGTATCGCATCATTCATATCTCCACCATTAGGATCAATCCAGTACTGACCTGCAGTAAATGTTTTTTTTAATGTCATACAATTTTTTTAAATATCATATAAATCATGTTTATTATATGATTGAAACAATAAAATATATTTTTTACACACCACTTTCAAAATCAGGATGGTGATATTTGATATCACCACAAGTTTTTGCTGGAGCTTCCCTGGAGCCGTCAGGTTTCAAAAATTTATCAAGTGATACTTTAAGTCGTTCATATGCCTTCATTATTATTTTCTTTTTCTCTTCTTGCGACATGTCATCTTTGAAGAACCGCGGTGGCATAATGTTGGGATCATCACCTAATGGATCAGGACCTTTAATTGAGCCTGTAAAATTACCAAATTAAAAGCATTACTTACTTCTGAATTAGAAAGTTACAAAAAAATTAATATGGTGTAAGTAAGGCGACAAAATATAACGTACCCTGTTGAAGCATAGCAGCGATAGCTGCAGCGTCGTATGCTAAACCCTCTCCTGGTGGACCAGGTGGGCCAGGTGGACCTACTGTGCCTGGAGTACCGTGGCGCCCTGGCTCACCCGGTGGACCTCGACCGCCAGATGGCCCTGATGGGCCTTGTAGACCAGGGTTTCCATCACGACCAGGTGGACCTATGAGTGATAATATTAATATTTTTTTTATTATTTTGGTATATTTATTTTATAATTAATCAAATATAAATAATTAAATACATGCATACCTCTTGACCCTGCATCACCGTCTTTACCAGGTGGACCAATAGGTCCAGTTGGCCCTCTCTCACCAGCTCTACCCGGAGCACCAACTAATCCCGGCAAACCTGGTAACCCTGCATGGCCCTTAGTACCGTCTGCTCCTGCCTCACCCCTCTCTCCTTTGATACCATCAGAGCCTGGCAGTCCTTGTTTTCCAGCAGGGCCTTGCGGTCCATCAACTCCTGGAGGACCAGATTCACCTCTAGGCCCTCTTTCACCTGCAGGGCCAGGTGGTCCAGACGGGCCAGAGGGTCCCTTAAAACAAATTATTTTCTTTGTATATTTGATCTACATTTATAACTCTAATATTGTATAATATAGGTAGGTTCTACCAACCCGGCTGCGAGCGAGTGCGTGCGTTTTACGCTGGCGGAGTTTCTAAGGGGCGGCTAAATTAGGCTGTTAGGGGCGGTCTACAGGGGGTAGCATTTGCAGGATTTTGCATTCAGATGCTAAACACTTAATGGCTGGTCATTTTACGAAAAATATGGATTTACGTACCTGTAATCCAGGAGGCCCAATAGGTCCAGATGGTCCTGGTTGTCCAATTGGCCCTTTATCACCTGGTCTTCCTGGTATACCTGGCTGACCAAGTTTACCCGAGCGACCTTCTGGACCTGGTTCACCCATAGGACCTTGAACTCCTTGAGGACCAGGTGCTCCAATTGGTCCCGGTGCACCATCAGAGCCAGGTTTTCCGGGAGTTCCACTTTCACCCTGTTAAATTTATACTATGTACTATTAATATCTGTACATTTATATAACACATAATAAAAGATCCATATCAAACATTCAAATTCTAAATTGTTATGCTGAGATTATCGATTTTACCTGTACACCTCTAAGTCCCTGTGCCCCAGGTGCCCCTACTAATCCTGGCAAGCCACTTGGCCCTCTCTCTCCAGCTGCACCTGGTGTACCAGGTGGCCCTTGTGGTCCAACGTCGCCTTCATTTCCTCTTTCACCTTTTGGCCCTTCAGGTCCCTGTGGTCCAGACATTCCTTGAGGGCCAGATTGACCTGGTCTTCCTGTATCACCTGTTGCTCCTTTAGCACCAGGAATACCTGGTTGTCCAGCAGGACCAGGGCTTCCTTGCGGTCCCTACAAAACAGATTATAATGAAAAATTATATTATGAAACAAGATTATATATAATTATAAACTGATTTCTAAAAGTTATCAAATTTTATACCTGTGGTCCTATATCTCCCGGTCTACCTTGTAATCCAGCATGTCCAATATCTCCTTTAGCACCATGTTCACCTCGAGCACCTTTAGCTCCTAATTGGCCTGGCAATCCTCTTTGTCCGGGTTCGCCGGGTATACCTTTAAAAATATATTAATATTATAAAAAAAAATTAAAATCGCATTATATATGGATATCATAATCTGAAATATTCATTTTAAAACAATTTTTACCTGGATTTCCTGGGGAACCCTGCTGTCCCTTGGCTCCTGCATATCCGCGATCGCCTTTCAATCCTGGCATGCCTGTGAGGCCTGGTGGACCAGATAATCCAGGAGTTCCTTGCATACCAGGTTGACCTCGCTCTCCAGTCGATCCTGGTGCACCTGGTTCACCAGGGATTCCAGAAACACCAGGTTCACCGCGTTCTGCTGGTTCACCCGGAGGTCCCGTTGGTCCTACCTGACCTTGTGGCCCTTGCTCGCCTTGGCGTCCTGAACAAAAAAAATTATAACTAATTACTTTTGAAGTTCAAAACAGTTTGTAGTTCAATGTGCTACAAAGCAACTTTAACGCAATAATAATACCATCTTTTTTAATTCCAAGGATTAAATATACTTCATTTACAGAATGTAAAACTACCTGTTGGTCCTTCTGGGCCTTGTGGCCCGGCAGAACCTCTTTCTCCCTTCTCTCCAGTCATTCCCGTTATACCACGTGGTCCTGGTAATCCCATTGCACCAATTGGACCCGGATGACCTTTACTACCTCTCAAACCTTCTGGTCCCTTAAATAAGTTTAAATATTATTTTTAGACAAAAAAGCTTAAGCAATATTTTATAATTATTAATAAATAAAATAAATTATCTAATATCAAAAAAAATATCAATTGGACTATAAAGAGGTCGGGGGCCTAAATTGCTAGTAGCCTACCCCATATACAACAATATTTATAATAGAATAATATTATGTTATATGTACTACGCGCAAGTGTTTTTAAACAATTACCGGTGGTCCATCAAGTCCTTGAGCTCCAGACTCGCCTTTTTCTCCCGGAGTACCAGTTTGACCAGGTATACCTCTTTCACCAGAAAAACCTCTTTCACCACGAGGTCCTACAGATCCCGGTGGTCCTGCTGGACCAGATACACCAGGCTCTCCGTCTTTTCCCGGTGATCCCGGTAAACCTGCGGCTCCCGGCATTCCCTTTTATTAAAATAAAGAAATTAGTCACAGGTTGACCTCTATAAAAATTTAATAATATCAGGTGTTATTTTTTACTCACAGGAAAACCTGTTGGACCGCTTGGACCTATTGAACCTCTTTCACCTGTGGGACCTACGGGTCCCTGAGGACCTTGAGGTCCAGGGCTTCCATCACGACCTGCATCTCCTTTAGGACCAGATATTCCTGGCTGGCCAACTTCACCATCTTTACCCGGTTCACCCTAAAATGTGAACAGAACATATTAAAAATTTAGCAAAATCATGAAATTCAATATTTAAAAGTAGCTTGTAAATAACAAACAATTTTAGTAAAAAAAATTACCTGTAAACCTCTTTCTCCAGGACTACCAATCAATCCTGGAGGTCCTTGCAGTCCTTGAGGTCCCTGTTCTCCAGGCCTTCCATCTGCACCGGGAATACCTCTTTCACCAGGCGCTCCAGACTTTCCAGTAATACCTGGTCTCCCCATTAAACCTCTGGGACCTGGAAGACCCTGTGGTCCAGGTCTACCAACGTCCCCAGAACTACCTTTTTGCCCAGGAAGACCAACACCACCTCTATCTCCAGCTTGACCTTTCGGTCCCAGAGGGCCATCTAAGCCTGGTGGCCCCCTTAATCCTTGCAATCCTCGCTCTCCTTGTGGCCCTGAGTTTCCTGCTGGTCCTCGTAAGCCACGTTTTCCTCTTTTTCCTTCTGATCCCATGGATCCTGGTAAACCTCGAGGTCCAGGTGCCCCTTGTTCTCCCCGTATACCAGATTCTCCTTTTAATCCTCTTTCCCCTGGTTGACCCTAGATTATTGAAATTTCACGAAAATAAAATATTTATATTTCATTTAACATTAGGTATTAATTTACGTTTATGATGTAGTTTATTTATTAATTTTATATATACTATTAACTTACTGGCATTCCTTTTGTTCCAGGCAATCCAGGATCTCCAGACAGTCCGGGAGTACCTCTAGGCCCAGGAAAACCTTGTGGTCCTGCAACACCCGCTTGGCCTTGTACTCCCTTTTCACCGGGTATACCATCTCTACCAGCTAAGCCCGGGGGACCAGCTTCTCCAGATTGTCCTGGCCTTCCGGGTTCTCCTCGTGGACCTTGCATTCCTTGGCTACCTTTAGGACCCGTAATACCTTGTTCACCTTTTAAGCCAGGTGATCCAGGAAAACCAGGTGATCCAGGTTTTCCAACATTTCCCTATAAAATTTATAAATAAGATTAGTTACAAACTAAATAGTAACTAGTAATATTCATACAGAATAAAATTATTTTTCTCCACATTCCAAAACTATAAAAAGTATAAGTCCAGGTAAAAATTTTAAAAATACATTATCATATTAAATATCTAAAAAAATACAACAATTTTAATAAAACCCGTACATTTTACACGTTAGCTGTTACGTATACGTAAAGCCGTTTTGCCTTGAACAGCAACAAGGTCGTAAAAAAGTTGATTTTATTAATTCCCCAACCACGACAGAGCTTGATTAGTTCGGTTTGAAATGGTACATATCACATCCTTAAAGTGTCTCCACCTGTGAGGATCGAGCTTTGGTTTGTTGCAACGATTTATTTCAATAATGATCTTGGTGTAACGATTTATTTGGAAAAAATCACATGTGTTCCTTTCTTTGTAACCTATTATATATGGAGCACATTAACAACTTGCCATAAGTCCTGAAGGTCCAGGTGCTCCATCTACTCCGCGCATGCCAGGAGTACCGGGTGGGCCTTCTCTTCCTCTTTCACCACGTGGGCCAAGTGGACCCTAGAAATAGAAATATTTTTACCTTCAGGTTACCTGAATCATAAACACCTTTTGTTCTATAAATTATTATTATTAATACATGAAACGTATAAAATGGTATTAACTTACAATAGGTCCCGGAGGCCCCATAGGTCCGGGCAAGCCTGACGGTCCCTTTTCTCCCGGTAGACCCTGTTCACCTTTAGCGCCGTCTTTGCCATCGAATCCACGATGCCCTTTCAAACCTTGGATTCCTGTTACTCCAGGAAGGCCCCGAGGACCAGGTTGACCAGCTGTGCCGGGTGGACCAGGTTCTCCGTCTTCACCTGTTGTACCCTGAAAAAGAAAACGAGTTTTTTTAATACAGAAGACTTTACAAAATCATTATTAAAAAGGAGTACTATTTACATCTTTTCCAGGTAAGCCCTGTGGGCCCCTTTCACCTGGTGATCCTTGCGGTCCTGGAAGACCCGGTTCACCTGGTTCTCCTCGAGGTCCTTGAAAACCTTGTGGGCCTGGTGGACCCTGAGGACCTATAAAGACGATAACATTATAAGGATGTACGATAATCTTCTGAAGTAACTTGTGATTTTTAGTTACAATGTACCTGGTATTCCTCTTATTCCCGGAGTGCCAACAGATGCTTGCATATACTGATACGGATCGAAAGCGGGACCCTTATCACCACCAGCTGCTGCTGCTAACTGAGCCAAGTACGCATTCACCTGTTCACAAATTAATATTTACTACAAAACTGTTACAAAATGATGTAGTTTATCATCAGATTTGCAAATCCTTATTGAAGATCCTTCTAAAAAACCCAACCGCCTTTTTATTCTATTGAAAAAGTCAATTTCTTCCACTCTATTTACATAAAAGTGTCATAAATTTAAATCCTCTTAAAAAGTAGTTTTATTTTAATTTTTACTCTTATCTAAAATTAGATCGAAAGCTTATAAACAACGATTTTTTTTTGTTTAAATTTTAATTCTACTTAATTGAAAAAAAAATAGCTTACATCAGGCATAGGTCCAACAGGTCCAGGTATGCCAGGAGCACCAGGTACACCGTTCACGCCTGGAATACCAGGTGGACCAGGCGGGCCATCGATGCCAGGGTCTCCTGACACACCTCGAACAGGAGTACTGGGTTGAACTGCTACCACAACAGGGGGAGGTGGTCGATTTGTTGTTGGAGCTGGAGAAATGTTCATAGTCTGATCAGATTTTAAGTAAGAGACAAATCTGGATGTAAAAAATAAAGATTCTGCAGCTCAAATTTAAATACAGCACAGAACACAATAAATAACATCTTACTTGAAAGACAAGCGGGTAGTACTGAACAGTTGACACGATTACTGAAGCATTGACAAAGCGTACAGTTGTCTCTCTTCCAAGTTTCTCCGTCGGCAAAGGAGCGCCCCATGTCCAAACATCTGCTTGGCGGTGGGGCTGTTTATATTTATAAGGTAATTTGTATTATAAATTAGAAGAAATAAGACAAAATATTTTAGGAAATTATTAAAGACAAAAAATAAATAATCACACAACTTCACAATTCTTTTTCTAATTCTGGTCAACTCGAGACTTTATGGTACTCCCGAGCCAGTGACAGATTTTCATGACCAAGTCCCTCCTAAGCGAAAATTCGTGAAATGCATAAGGGGTTAATATTATGATTACTCGTGACCGTCATCTGCGATTCCGTGGATGGGGCGAGCAGTGGCAGCCTCCCAAACATGTCGAAAAAAAGATTTTTTTCAGTCATTTCCTCCCGTTTGAAAATTTGTCGGTTTGCAGTTTACTTAGAATTTTGAAGGAAAAATAAAGTCAGGTGACCATAACGTGGTGGATACGTCAGCTGGCTGCTTGACCATGTAACATTTTGATTTTTTATAGTAAAATCACAGTTACCATTTAAGTAGCTTTTTACAAACAGGAGTTTCGCGAGTTAATGAACGGAGTCGAAGTTGATAATATTTCAAGTTAATTTTTTAAGGTATTATGCACTTAGTAAACGGATATATTACTACTAAATCAAAATTAAAAGCTAAATCAAAATTTAGTATTTTTTTTTTATGGTAGAAAAGGTGCAAACGAGCGGATGGTCCACCTGATAGTAAGTGGCCACCATCGCCCATGGATATCGACAAAACAATAGATACCCTCTTGTTTTGTCGATGCGTTGCATCCTCGAAGATGGAGTGGGGAGGGGGAGTGAAGAAGAAAAAATGCTGTGGTCTCAACGGACCCTGATCTAGATCTCAGAGTCCACTAAATCCACAGCATTAATGGGATGGGAGTGGGAAGGGGTAAGTCTGGCCCACATGCGGCTCGACCGGAACGCGTCTATGACACTTGGCGTTCGGATTCGCATGCTGGTGGTCGCAAGCCAGTCGGGGAACAGATCCCCTACCACCAAGGGGGTGCTGGGTTACTGGGCTCTTACGAGATGCTCTCCCAGCGGCAGTGGGGAATAGTATTCTATCCCGTCCCGTCAGTTAATAATTTGCCTTGTTAGTAAATATTGCTGATTATTTTTCGACATGTTTGGGAGGCTGCCACTGCTCGCCCCACCCACGGAATCGCAGCTGACGTCACGAGTAATCATAATATATATTCTAATTTTGACTCGAGAGGAAATGATTAACCGAATTTGAATCTGGCTCCCGTACCATTAGGGGTTAGTAATTTAACAGTTTAGGGGTTTTTATTACAGTTTTTTGGCTGAGACACGTGCAAGCTTTTGCTATTTTTTCAATTTTTGTTTTGAGCTGAATAATTTTTTAAATTAATTTTAAACATTACCAATTGCAAATAAAATCTGTTATTACTTACCTCTATTAATTACAGGTCCAGAAGGTCTACGGTAACTCGGAGTAGCTAAAACAAAATAATATAATAAGTAGGTATTATTAATTCTACGTTTATTATATTACATTGATTTATTTGGTAAGTTTTCTAAAATTCGGAGAAGGCTGACAGAGTAAACATAAACCACAATTTTAACTATTGAAAGAATAATTCTTTTTTTTGGAAAATATTGGGTAAATTTGAAAATTTAAAACTTACTAGGATTAGGTGTAGTGGAGCCTCTGAAATCTCGTTCAGCTATTATTGCTGTAAATTGAAGATGTAGAATTTTAAAAAAAAATATTTTAAATTACTATTAATGAAAATTAATAAAAAGAAAATATTTTTTGTGTATACAGTTCAATATACTTAAACGTTAGACGAGTTTTTAATATAATCCGACCAGATGTAATCCTTAAATGTTATAACAAAGCAACGAACTGTTTCTTAAGGGCTAAATCAATTTAAAAAAATGATGTTAGGACCCTCTAAATTGCGTTGTGACCTACGTCTAGGTTAAAAGGCTAGATTTATTTTTAAGCGTCTTCTCGTAATAATGATCTTTTTGTATATTACTACAGCTTGCTCCCAAATTTTATAAAAAACTACATCCATAACACCATTTTACCTCAACCGTAATGGTGGCTAGTTTAATGTAATTTAAAACTATTTTACTTTATTCTATAAGGTACTTATTACATGAATTTATGATTTTATAAAAATAGCTGCCAGCTTCGCTTCTCTTTGGCTAGTCTTTTTTTTCTTCACTGAAATTATTATTATTATACATTCGGACTCCATATTACATAAAAATATATAGAAGACATTTAAGAAAGCCTAATGTGAGGGGTCTTTATGACACCAATAGAACACAAAACTGTTTTTAACTGTTTGTTCGCTCAACTGTTTTTAACCGACTTCAAAAAAGGAGGAGGCCAAACAATACAACAATAATAATATAACACCAGCACCGACTTGAAATTGATCAGTTGGTAGTGTGTTAAAAATCTAAGTTTTATTATTTTTTACTTTTTAGTGAGTTCATAATTTATTTTTTGAAGTCGGTTCAAATTTTTTTCATAAACGAAAACGGTGTGTTTCGGGGCCCCTGGCAAATTCATAAGATGGGGGGCCCCTCCTCCAATATTAACTTAACTTCTTCTTCTGCGCCGGTGGAGCAAAAAAAAAGATCGTTCGCCAACAAGTATCTTGTGTGGCAAATAACCTTCGTTATAAATTTTACTTCTCTGGCCGGGGGCCCCTTCGGCTCGGGGCCCCTGGCATTTTGCCGAAATGCCATCCTATAGTTACGCCACTTGTTACAGGAAACTTAAAACTTTGCTTTGTTTCATTTAAATCGGATGTCAGGAAAAAGTTGTCATTTTAAAATATTTTAGCCCAGCTAAACCCAATCTGGGTCTACGATAAGCATAGAGAGAGATTAAATTATTTATAAAGTAATTTAGTTACCGTTTTCATCTTCTCCGAAAGGGTTGTAGTCGTCATAGTTGATGAGATCAGGATCTTGAGCTTGAGGCAGCTCCTCTCTGCTTTCTGCCAGATCTTTAGCACTTACTGGCAGCACCAGCAGTGCCAGACAAGCGACTCCGGCTTGCCACATGCTACCAGGAAAAAAATATTATTATTCGTTTGTATATTTGGAAAACAGCTTCATAGTAGCAGCGCTAGGGTATAAAGGAGGGCGCCAGATATAAAGGAGCGCCGCCTAGTAGCTTTAGGGCCAGACGAAGCGGTCAATAACATTAATACTGGATTTTTTTTACTCGTCAAGTGTTATAAAAGACTCCTAGATAACTAACGCTGCCACAGCAGGTAGAAAAAGCTTCTTTATGTGACAGAAATTCCAAAAGTAAGTCCCCAGTTATCTTGATACATAAAAACACAATATTGTTGAACTATTAGTATTTGAATATTTGAAAAAGGTTAATAAAAACGCAATGAAATTGAATGCGAATAGCAAAGTGTTCCTTATTATATTCTCTATTGCACAGAAATATAAAATAAAATACATGTTGGGGTATAGTTGGGGTAAGATAATAGTGAAGGCCGTGTTGGGCTATAATTAGAGTAGGATAATGATAAAGAAAATTAATTGTCACTTCTGTCGCGATTTTTATAATCAAAGATTTTTGACAGCCTCAAACGAGTAAACGATTATCGATTAATTGAGACGCCAGCGCCATACTTTCTTTTTGTTGATTTACTTCTCGCCACTAGTGGAGGGGCATTGCTACTATTGTCTAGTCCCTTTATATTCCCCGACATTCATAAAATATTTAAAAGATTGTTAACAAAGGCGAATTTACCTCTAGAAGAGATCTCGTCCAGTCAACCTAAGAGTGAGAGATGTTGTCATACAGCGGGGAATGTTAGTCCAAAAAAAATATATACCCATAAATAAATACTTGCTTATACACATCTATAGTAATATATAAAGCAGAAGAATTTGTTTGTTTGAACGCGCTAATCTCAGGAACTACTAGTCCGTTTTGAAAAATTTTTTCAGTGTTAGATAGCCCATTTATCGAGGAAGGCTTTAGGCTATATATCATCACGCTAAGACCAATAGGAGCGGAGCATTACGGTCGCGAAGTCGCAAGGGTCGGCTAGTATATCATGTACGTTATAGTAGAATACTTTAAAAACAATACGTCATAGTCTCATAGTCCACTTAACAAACTATTTGAATCACTGTAGTTAGAATTCTAATTTTAATCGTTAGTTGAACCGAATTAGGGCATCTAGAGATATGATGGTCAATTAAGTGCTAACATTGTCTCCATTTCATTCTATGAATGCGTCCTACTAACCTTTTTTAAAGGCAACACGACATCTGTCTGAATAAAGTTGACAGAAGCAATTGACGCCTCTGGTAATTAATTTTAACGTAAATGAAACGCTTTTACAACTGTTTCTAACCGCTTTTTTATTAAAATTTTATTAAGTAACCTTCGGTGTGTCTCTGTAACCATCTTCAAAGTTTAATTTGACTCATACACAAAATAGAAATTCAAATTTCCAATTAAAATAGATATATTATTTTCATTAATTTATATGTAAATAAATTAGTCTTAGATTTTAAACTCAAAACAACACTAGTAAGTAATCTTGTAAACGCCCTACTATATACGTTATCATAAAAGTAGCTTAGTTAAAGTTGTTTTTTATCAAATATCAATTGCAAGCTTCCATCGTCCTTTTATGCATAACTAGTCGACCCGCGCAACTTCGTCCGCGTGATGCTCCGCTCTTATTGGTCTTAGCGTGATGATATATAGCCTATAGCCTTCCTCGATAAATGAACTAGCTAACACTGAAAGAATTTTTCAAATCGGACCAGTAGTTTCAGAGATTAGCGCGTTCAAACAAACAAGCAAACTCTTCAGCTTTATGTTTTAGTATAGATAAGATATATACAGACAATGGAGAAAAAATGTAGAAGAAAAGTTTAGTTATTATTTTGGTATATTTTCAATGGAGTATTTTCTGCAATATAAACAAAAAAGATAAAAAGTTTTCTGTTCAGGCGGCCTAGCCAAGTTACAAACGTTATGTTTCAATTCATTTTCTACAATTTCAAACGATAAGTGATGTCAAGCCATGTTGACATATTTGGTACGTTCCACTAAGCGTCCACAATGCCCAAATAACTTTAAGATGTAAATAAGTTTATTTGATACGGATTGAGATTTATTAGATGAAGGGAATGTTTCTGCAGCGGATGCTCAACGTATCGCTACAGGTAATTTATGTAAAATTAATTTTACTTTTAATTTAATTATAAATATAAAAAAATCAATATCAAACAATAAAAATATGTATATTAATCAATTTAACCAATAATATTGAAGTTTATTGTTAAGACTAACAAATTATTATCTTAATCTCTTGAAACTATTGCTTTATTTGAATTATTTTCGTTAACGCTCAAAACGCTCAATAATATATTCCACTTGGGTTACCGACCGTAACGCTCTCAAATAAGTGGAACGGGAAAAATCGTGGTCGTGAGTGTGGTCATTGTACTCATGAGTGCTTAGTGGAACGTACCCATTAAGAGCGAATGCTCATTCTACATACGTCATTTTAATTTGATCACGTGATATATCGCTAAGGCCCCAGGGGGCCTAGCCAAGATGACTTTCTACAATTGTTAACGAATATAGAAAACTTTAAAAATGTATGGGAATGACATATGTCAACGATATATCACGTGATTAAATTAAAATGACATATTTTTAATGAACGTTCGCACTTAATGGGTGCGTTCCACTAAGGACTCACGAGTACGAAGACCACGCTCACGACCATGGTTTTTCCCGTTCCACTTATTCGCGAGCGTTACGATCGATAACCCATGTGGAACGGGAGATTGAGCGTTAACGTAAATAATTCAAATAGCGAGTTATAAAAAAATAGCTTCAAGAGGTTAAGGTTATTATTACTCAATAATTCTTCATACCTAAATAATTATTGGTTAAATTAATTTATATATGTCGGGGTATAGTTGGGGTAGGATAATAGTGAAGGAATATATTGATTTTTTTATATTTATAATTAAATAGAAACTAAAACTAATTTTACATAAATATATTTACATGTGTTATGCATCGGCTGCAAAAACATTAACTTCCATTAATAAATCTCTATCCGTATCAAATAGTATTATTTACACCTTAAAGTTATTTGGGCGTTGTGAACGCTTAGTAGAACGCACCAAATATGTCAACATAGCTTGTCAAGATTTATCGCTTGAAATTGTAGAAAGAGAATAGAAACATACGTTTGCAACTTGGCTAGGCCCCCAGGTCATACAGAGATTAAATACTATTACTATAATAAATAATGAAAATTATTTTCGTATACACATTTACATAAAATATGTATACGAAAATTTATAAATGTGTATTTAGTGTATGTGTAATATAGGAAAAATTGTTAAAAATTTGACAAATAAACAAGCAGGACTCACCGACCTACCATCAATAAATTTTTCTCATATTTCTTGGTCTGTGTGTTCGGAACCGAAATGAGAGCCGCAAAGTTATTAACGTTTCGAGATCTTTAGTATTAAATAATCAGGTGATCATTTTTCTGTTTTCATTATAAAAAATATTCAGTATAAATTTCTTCAAACATTCCAAAGCTATTTGGTAATTAACTTTAATTGATCTGATGTCGCGTACCGATAGATTGCCGTTACCAAGGTCTTACTATACTACCATAGAATGTAAATACAAAGAAACAAAAATATTTAAGCCATGTCTTGGTTAACATTCAGTTGGAATAAAATTTCTCTAGTTATCTATTAATTAATTGATACCTGATGTTGTTATTATTGTATTGCCATAACATAAATTCCTACGTAAATAAGGCAATACACATGAATATCTAATTTTAAGTTTTTCCTAGATGTTAATTTATGGCGGTGTATTACGAATAGATTTAAACCTGAAAATTGCTATTAGATCTCTACTAGTTTTAAGTTATTTTTGAAGTTTTTATGATTAAATGAAATATGCACATAAAATTAATATTTTAGTTTGTGGCTTGCGCAAGCCGGAGTACCCGTTTTCGGGCGTATTTTCAACCCTCTGGGAAAATTATAAATATTGGTCCTATAGTTCCAGGAGTTTGGACTTTACTTTGAAAAATTTCCTGCTCTCTTTGAATCTTTTTTCAAATTTCAAAAATTTCAAACAGTTTTCGAGATATTTGCAAAAAAACAAACCCCCTTTTTTTCACTTAATTGTTTATAACTTTTGCAATTTTTGCGAACGGCTCTTTAATTTTCTCAAAAAGTTTCTACACGCCATTCCGAATCGAATGACACCTAAATCATAATCTTTGGAGAATAAGAAAAAGTTTAAACCTAAAAAGCACTTGTTGACAATACTCATATTTTATAGATCGGGTTGGTTTTAAAAAACACAGTGGTTGTTTATTTTAGCGTTTTTTTCAATATCTTTATAAGTATTAATAAAACGATTAAACTATGAAAATATTTTTTTTGGTTTATCAAATATACTTGCAAATGTTTCCCATACTTTTGTATTTTTTCAACGTAGTAATAGCGTTTTTGAGCCTTAGCCTTAGCCTAGCATTGATTGAAAAAAATAATAAATAGTAAATTGTAATTTCTTAACAGTTTAAAAAACTAAGTAAAAAGAAGAATAATTAAACATTTCCTACCTTATAGTGTGTAGGGGTAGCACGGCCCGCCCGCGCCGCGACAATTGCACGCTCTATTGTTGGGATACCAATAAATATGCGCAAACGCAGCTCCCGCACGCACTCAAATCTAGGAACACATGGATTCACAACCTTTTTATCCGACTGCACAATGTAAAAGAGGGTACTGTCTTCTATTTTTCTTGACACAAGCAATGTTAAGCTTAGCGCTGAGATAAAAACGTTTTTCTTAAACGTGTAGGTCAAATTAACCTTATTGTGATAAAACTTTAAAGAAGATGAAGGTACAATAAACCAAAAGCGTTGCATTCTTCTTTTTCAAAACTTAGTAGCAGTCGAGTATTTTTGATTATTTAATAGACTGATCTATTAATTAAAACCTCGTTAAGTATGTTATTTGTATCTTTCTTACAACTATTGCAAGAGTATCAAAAATGTTGCTGACAAGAGGATGTAAACACTTGTATTAAAAGTATTTAATTGAAATGTTCAAAATATACATTTGATATATTTTTTCAAAATTATTACTGTCACAACACGTTCATATATTTTTGGGTATACTAGCGGCTCCTCCCGGCTTCGTACAGGTGGATAATTTTTTTAAACTTTTTGGCTCTCCTGTCTGAATGTCCGAATTCAATAATTCAAGAAGAATCAACAGGTACTGAAACAGTCTTGAATACGAAATTTAATACTAAGGTATGGATAACATGGTCTGATTTTGATAGGCATTTCTATTTACTTTTAAAATGTAAAAAAGCAGTTATTGTGACATACTACATTAGTTAGACATATGGTCTCGCGAAGATTTTCGTGTTATCATGCCATAAAGATATTTTATGGCTAATTCTTTTGCACCTTAGGATGATTTTAGTTAGAATTTCTGAGGATATTACTTAGTGATAATGTATCTTTCTAACGACAAAAGAATTTTTGAAATCGATCCAGTACTTTTAAGTTTATTCGTTACATACAAAAATACAAATCTTTCCTCTTTATAATATTAGTGTTAAGTGAATAAACAATCGAGTTCAGCTGTATTTGTAAATTGTGTTTTATTAAAATCAGAGACAACTTTATTTGCTTATTGACCTAACAAAGATTTGAATTGCTAAATAGAAAAACGGTGTAACACCACTGCTACCAATAAATAGGCCGCGAACTAATGTGGTAGGCATAGCAATAGTGATCACTGAACAAATTCTAAGACCAACGACACTTTTTAATGTACAGGTCAACATCGCACGCGCCTGTCTATTAGATGTGTACAGACTAAGCTTGCTACAGAGTAAGCGAGAGAATATCGTTTATTATTCTTAAGTTAAATTAATTTATAAAGCCAAATCACACGACTTCGCGTGGAATTAAGATAGATAGATAAAATCTTTATTGCACACACATAATAAAGGAAAAAAAATATGAATGAACCTTTGTTACAAAAAACAAAAGGCATGCAAAGGCGGCCTTATTGCTAAAGCAATCTCTTCTAGGCCACCCTTAAATAAAGGAATTTATGTATGAGTTAGTGCTGCCGGGCTAGTGCTAAAGATTAAAAATTAATCAAATATAGTAAAATAGAGTAAATACATATTTAAAATACATATACTATATAAACGTCATACACACTATACTTACATGCGCACTATATAAAAAAAAAATATAATTAAGATAATATAGAAAATGATAAAGTGAGTTAGTTACATATTGAGATAATAGTCTGTAAGACGACGTTTAAAAATATGTAAAGAAGTCGATTGGCGGATATTCGGAAATTTAGTATTCAACATGCTCTTACTCACTCACTTACTCACTCACTCTTTTGTACGCCTCACCCTCACGCTTGCTTAGCCAACATTTTTATTGTATGCTCCTAAGCTTGACATTTTCTTCCTCATTCCACTATGGTGAATAACAGATAAATTGATTAGCTTAGTAGTTATAAATGTCATCATCATCATCATCATCACAACCCGTTAATGGCCCACTGTTGAGCCGGGTCTTTTTCTCAGCATGAGTGTGTAAGGCCATAGTCCACACTGGCCGAGTGCGGGTTGGCAGACTTCACACTCCTTTGAGGACATGGACAACTCTCAGGAGTGCAGATTTCCTCACGATGTTTTCCTTCACCATTAAAGCAAGTGATATTTATTTGATTAAAACACACAAAACTCGGACCTCCCGAGTAAGACAACCACGGGACCATCACAGCTCTTTATTGATCTATATATAAAACTTGTGTTTATTCTATGATATGCTTACTCTGTGCATATTCGCATAAAATTCAGTCAGAATATTGAGAGAAATGTCCCTTGTGACAGATATGTATTTATTATGGGTCGCATGACTTCGTTAAATGTACAAAATACGATTCGTTGCATCTCATATTCATGTAGATTGTTCTACTTTTCATATTTAATAACTGAAAACATCATTCTAGGTATTTAAAAAATCTTACGTCACCGATGACTTTAGATCTGACTGAATTAACATTCATGTTAAATGTTGTTAATTACGATATAATGAATACAAACATCAGTCAGGTCAAAATAGACCAAAAAATAAGAGTAACGCTACCTAAATTCCGACCAAGCTAAAAATCAGTAAGATTGTATAGAATATGATTAAAAAAAAAATAAAAAAAAAAATATCATCATCAACTTTTACAACTTTTTGAATCGTTATATCTCAAAAACGGTGGCTAGTAGAAAAAAAAGTATTAATACATTTTTTGTAGGTAATTTTATGATCTACAATTCTTGTCTGATGTATTTTTATGATAAAACTTATCGTTTTGGTGGAAATCGCGAAAAACTCATTTTTTGACTTTTGACCTTGAATTTATATTTTCCATACAGGGGAAAGATGGGGAACTTTAAAATTTTAGTTTTAATCATATTTTAAACAATCTTACTCATGTTCAGCTTGGTGAGAGTTTAGGTAGCTTCGAATGTCTAAATTGACCGGACTACATTCATGTTTAAATGTTTGTATTGATGTTATCGTATTAGAATAGAAATCAGGTCAGAAAATGAATTTTAATTTGTCGGTAAACACCTTAAATCTTCAAAGTGGTAAAGGAAGGTATGTTGACACTATTAGAAATAAAACCTATATGTAAAAATACCGTAACAATTTCAATTTAAAAAAAAATCATCATCACGACCCATCAATGGCCCACTGCTGAGCCGGTTCTCCTCCTCAAAATGAGGAAGCGCGGGTTGGCAGACTTCACACACCTTTGAGAACTTTAGGGAACTCTCAGGAGCGCAGGTTTCCTCACGATGTTTTCCTTCACCGTTAAAGCAAGTGATATTTAATTGCTTAAAACACACATAACTCAGAGTCAGAGGTGTGTGCCCAGGATCGAACTCGGACCTCCCGAGTAAGACTTGAAGTCTCAACCACTGGGCCATCATCAAACAAGAGATAGGGCCGTTTTATTTATTGTAACAATTTAATTAAGAAGAAATATTCGCCTGGCACCTAAACTTAGAGCCAATTATTTCTTAAGATACAAATCTACTAAATGAATAGATAACATAAACTATAAACAGCTATTAAACAAAAAAAATCGCATTTCTAATAAAGGTTTTTCTCCCTTATTTTCTTTTCTACGGTTAAGGTCAATTTAATTTATAGTAGTTAAGGTGCAAACGAGCAGATGGTCCACCTAATGGTAAGTGGCCACCATCGCCCATGAACATCGGCAAAACAAGAGATACTCCCTTGCTTTGTCGATGCGTTGCATCTTCGAACATAGAGTGAGGAGGTGGAGTGAAGAAAAAAATGCTGCGGTTTCAGCGGACCCTGAGCAAAAGCCCAGAGTCCACTGGATCCGCTGCATTAATGGGATGGGAAAGAGAGGGGGTGAGTCTGGCTGACATGCGGCTCGACCAGAACGCGTCTCTGATACTCAGCGGTCGGATTCCATGCTGGTCGTTGCAAGCCAGTCGGGGAATAGATCCCCTACCCCCAAGGGTGTGCTGGGTCACACGGCTCTTACGAGATGCACTCCCTGCGGCAGAGGGGTATTCTAACCCGTCCCCTCACGGGTAAATAATCTGAGATAGATCTAAGGCGATCTGTCAAGTGATTTCTCGAGGTTAGGCAGTAGGAGGTGAGTCGTGGTCATGTCAATGATATTCTTGAACCTCTCCTGTTATGAGAGCCCCAGGCACTGCTGCGCTTTTTGTTTTAAAATTATAAAATACAAGTATATGTAGTTGATAGTAATTAAGTGTATATTCCTTAAAAATTTTATTTCTTTGAAAATGTTAATATAAGATTACTGTTATTAAAAATAATGTGTCCTAGAGAAACAATAATTTTTCCCGAGATTCAACATGTCATCCTTAGTATCCTAAACTAAAAATCTCATAGACATAATGAACAACGATTCAACAGACCCAAACTCCATTCATACTAGAGACTAGCGCCGGCTTCGAACGGTTTCTGTACTGTATATGTATAGGTCGGGAACGACTAAGAGATTATCGATTAATCGAATCGTCATCGCTATCTATGGCGTTAGTACTCCAACTACCCTACTGGGTAGTAGTCACTTCCGTCGTTTTGACAGTCTCGACCCTTTATATGCCATCGACAGTCTGACTGAGGTCTGAGTCGTGCGCGGTCTCTCAAGAAGTGAAATAGTCCCTGGATAGTGTTAGTGTTATAAAGTGTAGTGTTAGTGCTAGAACTGCTGTACGATTAAGGTCATGAAGTTCTTACAATGTAGTTGTTAGGTTTTAACAGAAAGCCTGAGCAGTGAAAGTGAGTGTCTCGATTGAATAAACATTTTATATAAAATGTTTTACTTGAGTCACTCTGCTTATTGGTAAAAACCGCATTAAAATTAGTTGCGTAGTTTTTAAGCGTATAGACAGCGTAAAGTGACTTAACTGTATATGTAAAGAAGAAATTAAAAGCATGTAAAAGTTTACTGCGTTATTAAAGCTTAGTTGTATAGTGGAACTACGCCTGAAGCTTTCAATGACAATTGCTTTAGTGCTGACACGAGTAAAGAATTGCTTTTCAATTGAAAATGTTATTCCTACCGATTCTATAGTTAGTTATTCAAATATAGATTTTGAAGAAACTTTACAGTAATATAGCTTACACATCAGAATAACACATAGGCTATAATATATACCTTACTGATATTTTACAGGCTGACTAGCTGCGCTCCGCGGTTTCACACGCTATATTTTGGATAATTCACACTATATCATTATAAATTATACCCTATATGTTATTCTGATGTGTAAGCTATATTATTGTAAAGTTTCATTAAAATCCATTCAGTAGTTTTTACGTTAAAGAGTAACAAACATCCATACATTTTTACAAAATTTCACGTTTATAATATTAGTAGGAAGTAGGATAAAACTGCGGGGCGCAGCTAGTACTTTTATAAAAAGATTCGCCAATATAGTGAAATAACTAAGCGAAGCTTCATTTTCGTTTTGGTATTAGACCCTGAACCAAACGAAGCTTCGGTCAAGCTGAAAATTACACTTTATTCGAGCTGCTTTTTTAAGATCGGAAATTATTTGTATTTATTGATGTTGTGGTACTCAAAAACTACTGAACCAATTTGGATATTTCTCGTTTGAATAACATAGGCTATATGGGATGACAATGAATATTATAATTAACACTATATGCTCAGACATTAAACCTACCTACGTAAACTTGTTTGATTTCGTTGAAAGTCTACGTGTGCTTAAGAACGTAGCCACAAGTTTAGAATAAATAGTAAGGAAGGACGCATGAAAGAGGTTGTATAAGTTTTGTTGTTGAATGACTGAGTGACAATGGCTGATAGAGTGAACTAACCCTGCGTTCCACTAAGCGATCTCAACGCCCACGCTCACGACCGCGATTTTTTCCGGTCCACTTGTCCGCGAGCGTTACGAATAAATTCTGTATAAACATGCGCTGCAGAAACATTCACGTCCACTAATAAATCTCTATCCGTATTAAATAAAGTTATTTATATCGTCTCCATTTTTGTTGTTTAAAACCCACGATTTGACATTGGTCGTCACGAGCTTCAAGTGACCACAAGTCATAACGTCATTAATGACGTTTTCGGACCACAACGCCCACGATCGTCAAGTGGAACGGCTAAATGAGTGTTTGGGGCGTTGAGATCACTTAGTGGAACGCGCGAAAAAGAAAAAAATCGTATTTTTATTTTAATATTTTGCACAAAGCAGATATAGATTATAATTTTTATGCGTTATTTTTTTTGTCTTTTTTAATTTTCAGGTGTAATATAATAAATCAGTAAGTCTAATGTAATGTATTAGGGGCTGTGATATGTATAGTGGTTTACAATTTACTTTATTAAAGCCATAACAAAGCAAGTACGCAATAAATAAGTGTCCCCACAATTGCTTTCACCCAATTCAATTCTCCTAATTGACTTCTAATTGATTGATTTATAGCCGATGTGATAAATTCCACGTAAAGTAATAGAATTTATAGTACATTTTTTATTATAAAAAAAAAACTAAAACCTTATTAAGTTACAGCAATAACAGCTAATGTTTTATTAAATTGTTTATTTAAAGACGATAATTTTTCATTACTTCCAGTGTTGTCAGTTCCTACCACTATAATGATACTTTAAAAAAACAAAGAAATTCATTTCTGCAGAAAAAGAGTTAATTATTATTTCTATAAGAGGTAATTATTATTTCTATAAGAGGTAATTATTATTTCTATAAGAGGTAATTATTATTTCGAGACTTTTTTATGAATTTTGGCAAATAAATTAAAAATAGTTTGGTATTAGCTATATTAGCAATTAGGTTATTTTTGAGGTCTTTTTAATTCAACTAATATCTTGGAAGTTTCGATCAGTAAATAAGGAGGTGTTATAATAATTGATTATATTATAATACTGGTAGTAGTAGTAATAGGTAGTTTTTTTAGGGTAGAAGGAGCCCTGTGACGTGTTTACTATTAATAACCACCCAAATATTCAAATTACCATTTGATAAGGATATTTTTCACGCTGATTGTGTATATAGTTATCAGTGAATGAAACTTGGAAGTCTTGTAAGTCAAAGCAGTTTTATTTATTTTGAATTTCAAAACAAAATCTATAAAACTCATTATGTATCGTGACATTAACCCAATTCGAATGTTACTGTCCTTCGAAGGGCACACCAATTGTGAGAAGTGAACCAATTCAGCTACTTGCACTCGATTGATATGTACATGACATCATTCACTGATTATTTTAATGTGAAATCGGGCCTAAATCATTTTTAACCTACTTCATTAAAGATGTTTTGATTGTTTATTTCTTGGACTAAAAAGATATTTTTTTTTTAATTAGCGATCGTTTAATGCGTGAGGAGACGACGGGGAGAGCATCTCGTAAGAGGCGAGTAACCCACCGCTTGGTGGTAGGGGAACTGTTCTCCGACTGGCTAACGACCACTAGTCATAAATGCGTTCCGGTCGAGCCGCATGTGAGCCAGACTTACCCCCTCCCACTCCCACCCCATTAATGCTGCGGACTAGTGGACTCTGGGCTCTTGCTCAGGCCCTCAACACACTCTACCTTCGAGGATGCAATGCATGGACAAAACAATGGGTATCTCTTATTATGCCGATGTCCATGGGCGATGGTGGCCACTTACCATCAGGTGGACCTCGTTAGCACCTTATCTACCATAAAAAAAATACACCAACACAATACAAGTGAATTAAAATATCTCTGTGGTTCTAAGGCTGGCTGGCTGGCTCACATGGTTTATTTTTTGAAGAATTAATATATAGAAATACATAATAAGACATAATATAAAAATTAATTTAGGATACCTTTTATGTAAAAGACAGAACTTTCTAAGAGAAGAAACCATTTACTATTTCCGAAGTGAGAATAATCATCATCACAACCTGTTAACGGCCATCCACAACGCTGGCCCAGAGCGGGTTGGTAGACTTCAAACATCTTTGAGAACCTTAGGGAACACTCGGGAGTTTTAATATACGTATATTCCTAATATTCATATTCTATCAAATAGTTATCATGGCCAACGTTCATATTCCAAATGTAAAGCAAAAATTGAAGATAATCTAATAATAAATATAAGAGTACTTAATTTAATTCTAAACCCATTTTTTTACTGTGTCGCTGTGAATTTCAAATTACTACTACCTAACATACTAGGTGTGTAAGTTCTGATATTCCTAGCACGTAATACGAGTTTAAGTCTTGCTTAGGTTTAATAAAACTCGACATACACCTACAACTTTATTGCTTGTAAGCTTGAGCTTAGAACAAAATATATTGGACTGGTATATCTTATATATGTCGGAGCATAGTAAAAGATTATCGATTAATCGAATCGTTATCGTTGTCTATGGCGTTGGAGTGGGGTAGTAGTCACTTCCGTTGTTTTGAAAGTCTCTACCCTCGACCCTTTATATGCGATCGACAGTCTAACTGAAGTCTTAGTCGTGCGCGGTCTCTCAAGAAGTGAGTGTAGTGTGGATGTGCTGTCCAACTAAGGTCACGTAAGTCCTTACAATGTAATTGCCACGTGGTTAAGTAAACACAATGTTAGGTTAGGTTAGCCTTAGGTCAGGTTAGCCTTGTGTTAGATTCGGTTTATGTGCGTTTAACCTTGGGTTTAAACAGAGAGCCTAGCAGTGGAGGCGAGTGTCGTGATCACTTAAAGGAATTCCTTAAGCCTACACCTTGGTCACAAGTCAAAGGCACTGCTTAGATTTCTCTCGTAATTGTTAGAGATCATATTTGATCATTTATCGGTTCAGTAGCAGTATCTACGTTGCGTTTACCCAATATTCCATTCAATACCATCACCCCCTTTTAGTGTTCCCCAATATTCCCACCCTCCTCCTGCCATTTCCTTTCACATCATTTAAAATCCCCGACATATATAAAATCCGGTATCATGATGTTTATCAGCAAGGTAGGAGCAGCTGCCCCCTAAGAAAAAAAGTGTAGCTAAATCGCCACAATTGAATAAATTCATCATATTTACAAATGAACTATGAGGCTAAACCTAAAATCACAAAAAAATCATTTATTACAAAAATGTATTAATATATGGAATATAGGAATATTACATTCCTAAGCCGCCAACATGGATAATGGAGAAAACATGTTTACAGGTAATAAATATTAAAATTATGCCTCGATTGCTCTCAATACATAATGATGATGGATTAGATTAAATAAAAAAAAAATAACCGACAAGAATAAACACCTCAACACTAGTATTTGCTTGTGACTTCTCCGTTTTACTTCATGAAGCATTTTATTGAACAAAAAATTGAGCAATATTTTCATTTTTGACTTTTTTTGTGAACACCAAATAATGTTTCACTTAGTTCGTGTATCTGTGTATGTAACCTATTTTTTGTCAAACCTTTTTTACCACAGATTATTAAGGTGTTTAACATTTAATATATTGCATTCATATTCGGTTTCTACATTTCCTCATTAATCTTCATAATATAAAGTATATATGTATAGACTACCTATACCAAATCATACACGCCTAAGTCCTAATCAGTCTGAAACTGAAACTCGTAGCCATAAAAGAGTCGATATCCACCATCCGTACAACACGGAAGCCTCTGAAAAGTTGTTCTATACACCTCCTGGTTCATTGTAAAATCGACTAAAAGATACAAAATCTTTACCACATGTCTCTACATATACGAGACAAAGTATCATTCGACATGACCATTAGAAATAAGTTTAAATTGTCTTTCAAGATTAAATTAATTACTTTGTTTATAAGTCTATTTCCTTACTTTAACCTTTTTTGTCCTTAAAGACACAACAACGAGACCAGAAAACGACAACGAACGTACAACCAACGACAAAACTCAAACCAACGCGACACTAGAATAAATCCAACTAACCCAATATCATCGGGCATGAATTTATTTCTAGCGCGATACAATTATACGCCAGCGCCATCTAGTTGATCAGATACAAATTATTATTAAATAACTTAGGATGGCGCTGGGATCGAATTAATTCATAATAAATTCTCCAAGCGCGAGTCTATAAGGATGTATGGATGTTTGTTACTCTCACGCAAAAACTACTGAATGGATTTTATTGAAACTTTACAATAATATAGCTTATACATCAGAATAACACATAGGCTATTATTTATAAAGATAATATGTAAATTGTCCAAAATGTAACAATAAGTGTCAAGTAGAAAGCTATTCTAGCATGTACTAGTCGACCCGCGTGAATTTGTCCGCGTGATGCTCCGCTCCTATTGGTTGTAGCGTGGTGATATATAGCCTATAGCCTTCCTCGATAAATGAGCTATCTAACACTGAAAGAATTTTTCAAATCGGATAAGTAGAGTACTGAGTCTAGCGAATTCTACAAAATAAGCCCGCGACAACATATATCTTATAAGTGAAGCGTTTAAAAAGAGTTTTAAAGATTTCTCTTCAAATATTTATATATTAATTCAGTGAAAATTCAAAACTGTCATAATAACAAATTTATTTTGAGCACACGTTGTGTTGTAAAGTCCATTACATGCGTTTTATATGGAATACAATGGAAGCTATCCATGGAATACAAACAAGTGGTCGTGACTGTTGCGATTGTTTTATCGAATAACAGTCTGTGGATTATTGATGGAATAAAAAGTAATTTAACTGTTTAATCATAAAATGTGCGAACTTTCGTATTGTAGCTACTTATTAACGTTTGACAATATGGATCATGGATGGATAAAAATATAATTAAAAAATAGATTTCACGTTAAAAATATAGTTGTCGTCAGAATTGAATTTTATACAGAGTGGATTTTTGAGGCGGGTCTGTAAGGGCAGCTACCTTAACCGTTATAGTTACAGGAAAACGTTCCTAGCAGACCATCCATAACTTTTTAAGATATTCTGAACTGCATTCACAGATTTTTGAGAAAATGTACGGTCAGCGAAAAAAGAGTTAAAAAACTTTGTACAAATCGCCAAAAACATTTTCCATATATTTTATACTGGAAAACGATAAATCAACTCGTAATATTGTTATTGAAAAACAATCCTATTTCTTACTGTGATTAAAAGATTGTTTTAGGCGAACTGAAATTTAAATACAAAAACTACGGTACGACACAACATGTCACACAAACTTAAAAATAGGTGATTTGTATATGAAAACTGACATCAGTGTATCTTGACGGCCGAAATTAATAATCATTTTTTATAGCAGTTAAGGGGCAAACGAGTAGACGGCCCACCTGATGATAAGTGGCCACTGTCACTCATGGGCACGAGGAAGGGGAATAAAGAGAAGAATGATAAGATTTCAGTGAACCCTAAACAAGAACCCACTACATCCGCAGCATTAATGGGATAGGAGAGGGAGGGAATAAGTCTGGGCCGCATCACGACCGGAACGCGTCAATGACACTTGGCGGTCGGATTCGCATGCTGGAGGTCGCAAGCCAGTCGGGGAACTGATCCCCTACCACCAAGGAGTGCTGGGTCACTCGCCTCTTACGAAACGCTCCTCCAGTGGCAGAGGGGATAGATCCCCATTTTGAATTTTCTTTACACAAAGAATTTGGAAGTTATTTTCGATAATGTTCAATCAAAGCGTTAATTTTTAAAATTTTAAAATTTCACGATAAAGACTTACGCTTTTGAATAAAATAATATATATATGCAAATAAACTTTATATAGCTACGCTTGAGGTGAAGAGTATTTAGTGAGAACTATATTTCACTGAAGATGTTTGAATGAACAAGAGAATAAAAATCCTTCATTTTTGAACCTAACATTATTTGCAAAAAACAAGATAATATTAGCCAACATATATTTTTACATCAACATAGAATTTAAAATAAAAGGGGCCATTCACTTATTGCGTAAGACTATTTTCGCTAGTTTTAGACCCCTACCCCCATATTATAAGAAAAAATTAATATTAATATTTATTACGTAAGAATCTAAAGGAATAAATTAATACACTTTTTTAGTGTTTATTTTTACATACAAAGGTACTATTAATTTGAATTTTTTGGTAGATTTTCAGTCCAGGGGTCAAAACCCACTCGATCCAAGCGAACCTCGCCACTCGCTGTTGCCTGCGTTTTTTCAAAGTATACTTCTAACCTTTCGAAGAACTATAAAGACTCCCTCCCACCCCCTAAATCGTCTTACGAAATAAATGAATGCAAAGGAATAGTCGTACAAAGAAACATCCTTTGATAAACTAAATTATGTTTGCAACATCCCTTATCCGTTCAGTGTCGGCGCGAAAGCCTTACGGAAAAGTCGTTCTGAAATATAAATATCTTGTCAAACGTGATATTTATGTGTTGTATTGTGCTATCTATAGTTTAATTATAGAAAATGTACGGCTGGTTGCTTGAGAGTGTTCAATATTTCATCATTGTAAGTTTTACTTACTCACCTCGTATTAGAAATAATTTTCCTACAATTTTTTTTATTGGAATATATTAAATTTATTAGTTTTTTGTGATTTTTGATAATTAGATTAACATTTAAAATTATTTTTGCTGTGTCCTTAATAATGGTAATCATGAAATCCGTTTTTTTTTCATAGCATTTCTTTAACAAAGTTGTTATATAATGTAATCATTTCTTTAAACTGACTGACTTTTCATTATATTTGTTATTTATTCTTTGTATCTTTTTCTGCTTATATTATTTTTAATAATTAGAATAATTAGAATAGTTCTATTACAAAGCTGTAAGAATTTAAAAATTTAATTTGTCTTTTTTACGTTACCAAATATTAAAATTCGTATTTTTAAAATAATTATTATCTGTCTTAGTGTATTTGTCTAATTTCTTATTTAAGCTATATCGAAAAAAAGGTAATTCAGAAGCATTTTTTAATATATTTAGAAACGTCTACAATATAACTGAAACACAATTTTTAAATGCAATTTATTTAAAAATAAATTTTATGTATTTACTGACAAAGGTTGTTTTCAACTTTTTCAGGCAATCACAGAAGTTCTCTAACTTTTCTTTTATGTTGCTAAGTCTTGTGAGATATTTGAAATATACTAAAAACTAGATTTAAAGTTAGACATACTATAAACAATTAAAAATTCTAAAATTAGTTGTTTTAACTTCTATCCTTCAATTATCATATTAAATTTCTTAAATATCTCTTCTTATGTTCAGAAATGTACTTATTTTAGAAACAACTTATTCTTATTTATCGAAGGATTGTATAAACATTATGATTAAAGTTTTAATTAGTGTTTGACACATATAAATTAGTCAAAGTCGAGTAGACAAACTTTGTAACTACGTAAAAGACTGACAGGGTTTTGTCATTTATAATTAAAAGTAAACACCCGCGCGACTTCGTCCGCGTGATGCTCCGCTCCTATTGGTCTTAGCGTAATGATATATAGCCTATAGCCTTCCTCCATAAATGGGCTATCTAATACTGAAAACATTTTTCAAATCGGACCAGGAAATCCTGATTAGCGCGTTTAAGCAAACAAACAAACTCTTCAGCTTCATATCTTATATATAAAATTCTCGTGTCACAATGTTAGTTACCATACTCCTCCGAAACGGCTCGACCGATTTTTATGAAATTTTATATGCATATTCTAGGTAGATCTGAGAATCGACTACTATCTATTTTTTATCCCTCTAAGTGATAAGGGTGGCCCATCCCATATTTATATGGCAAAACAACGTTATTAAGGAATCTCTTCTTGGCTTTATGTATCATAAAATTTCGTTTTGTCAATGACTGTTGATTATTTCACTCAGTTATATAGGAAAAGGAAAGCATATGCATTTCTCGGTTTCTGTCTGAATTATTTTCTTGTTTCATCCTTTTTAGACCACTTTTTAACTTAGTCGGGTTATAAGTAGTTTTTTAAACTTTATTTTTTATTTAATAGTTTTCCGTTTGTCGATCGAGGTAACATTTATAATCTTAAATAGTAACGTAATGTTGGTTTTTAATTGCTTAAACGAGTGTATAACAGCAACGACTGGACCGCACAAACTATACGACCGCATTTTAAACATATATTTTGACATAAACAATAACATATATATACATATTTGTAATGTACTCGCCAACACCTTCTTTTGATACCAAACACGTGATAATCAGCTCAGTTTAATTTTTTTCGACGTTAGAATCTGAGGTATAAATTCCGTCATAAAAACGAATCATAAATTTTTTATAGCCTATGTCACCCGCGCCATTATTACAAATCTATTGACACCTCATTCATGAACATTGGTTCAGTATTTTAAACGCTAGTGTCGAACATACAAACATATATACATACATACATATACTGCCAAAATCATAACCCTTCCTTTTGGCTTCGCCGTAGTCGGGTAAAAATACGCGTAAAATATTGCATGTAAGTAAGTCTGTTTATAACTTAATTGACAGACTAATAAATCAAAATTATATTCGTAATATGGTAATGGATTCCTAAATAATATAACAAAGAAAATGAAAATGTAACTTGTCTACTTTTCACGACAAAATTATCATGAAGTACGTGCAAAAACTATTTATTTTTATACAAGTAATATCCTAGGCTAGCAAGTGTGTCGTCCCTTACATGCCCTTGACCTTCAGGGTTTTCATTTATTTAGATGTAAGTAACGATTACCTTTCGTATTTCCTTCGTACTATATTTTTAACCAACTCCAAAAAGAAGAAAGTTCTTATTTCTATTATTCTATGACCACGATTTATATGTTTATATAAGATAATAGATATTAGAAGATTTATAGTAGATGACCAGAACTTAATCTCATCTAAATTTTTTTATTCCATTCTGGATTAACTAATTGATCTGAATTGAGCTATATTTGACAGTTTATTATTATAATTTATGATTATAAAATAGCAAAAATTATATAACACTCATTCGAGCAAAATAGTCATAGTCATTCTCTCTAAAAATCGGGACTTTATAGAAGTCCTGAAATGTCCCGCTAAAAACTGCCCTAAATAATAGGCAAGCATAATTTGCAGTAACGGAACCTCTCCCGCTATTATGTTTGTAATCTGTACATCGTTTATCATCCTCAGCCCTCAGTCACATCAAACGAGCCATCATATTTCCATGACGTATAGGCTCGTAACAATATTGACGCGAAAGTTGTGAGGATGGCTTAGCTAATTATTATTTATAACAATATCAATATCGAATTATTTAAATTTAATCTAGTTAAAACCTCTTTTAGAAGGAATGTGGAGAAGAAATATGGGAAACCATCCTCAGAGATGCTGGCGCCAGGAATACCGTATTCATGACACGACAGGTACGATACTCCAATATAACTATTATCATATGCATTATTTAGAGTTTAGACGATGTTATTTATCTACGATTTTTTTAAATCTGCATCGGTTTAGTTATGTGTAAATAAATTGTTTCAGCATTACCCAGATACTCTTATGCCTCGGTTAGCTTGTGCTCTGGCGAGATTATTAACAAAGGAGACACACTCTCCAACAAATTCCAACCCAGGCAGTCCTGCACCACGAAAACTCTCATTAAAATCAAAACCAAAATGGCGAAGTGCATCTGTTCATGCTGATAATAGAAATCAGCAAATGAAATGCGTCTTCACATCTACTAATGCTCTAAAAAATGTTACAAAGAAAGAAATAGATGCTTATAACTCATCTGAAGAAATTCAATTTCCATGCCACAGTAACATTTCTTCTGAAAGAATTAACGAGGCAGAAGAACTGAGTTTAGTTCCGGCAACATCTAATATAAGAGATAGAAGAAGTTTGGGAATACATCTAGAGCATTCCATTTATACAGAAGATACAGAGTCTTCTGCTGGAAAAATCATCGAAGTTGACGATGATACTCCTGCAACAGACCTTAGTACGTCACCAGTTGCTACTTCTCCAGTACGAAGAAGTTCTTTGAAGCCTGCGATAAGAAAATCAAGTTGTACTTTAGCATCAGATATATACAGTCGTCGTGGTTCAGCGTCACAAGTGTTCCGACCAAGGTTGAACAGCATGAGCTTAGTAAATTCTGATAAACTGAATATATTAAAAGAAAAGTTTGGGACTCCTGAAAAAGTCATGCATTTTTTTGGAAGATGTTTCGTAAAGTTCTTCTCAAATTATGGGTAAGTCGATACGAATCCAAGTGAGTTTCTAATTTCTAGTTTTCTTAACTACTTTAACATATTATTTTTCAAGTTATGATACCATGATTCGAGCAACAGGAAGATACTTCTGTACTTTCCTTCAATCAGTCGACAGCATCCATCAACGTATGAGGTTTACGTACCCTCAAATGAGGTCTCCGAGCATGCAGCTGACTAGAGCACATATCAATGGTGCAGAACTAGTGTACAGTAGTGGAAGGACTGGATATACACATTATCTTATGGGTAAACTAAATTCTAATAATGATATAGAGTAGTTAGAGTAATATTTATACCTATTTTTGATCGCCAGGTCAGTTATACGAGATCGCTGAAGACATCTTCTCTTTGAAGCTGAAGGTATCCATCATAAAGGAAAGTATGGAGGGGAATTACTACGTAGCAAAATTAAGATTGGAATTTGATAACAGTGACTATGTAAGTATGATTATATCTCTTAACAATTCAAACTTTATTCAAATGTGATATAATAGCAATTTACATATAATTTAGGTAATAGAAGATTAATCTTCTTTATTCTGTAATAGAAAGTTTATATCTCTATGAATATTGTTAAGATAAAAAAATAAATGTAGGATAGCTTTCTTTTTTATGCAAAAGTTCAAACCTTAATAAACTCCTTAAATCATATGAATATCAAATTTTATTATTTTAGGAGTTTGTTATCGAATAATTTACAATACTGTAAACTTTTCCAAGACTATAAATTGTCTGCGATTTAAATAACAAACACAGAGTGAAACCCTTTTTATGATAATGATTACGTCCTTTGTTACTAAATAAATGAATTCAAAACGAGATTCAAATTCTTATTGCTTTTGAATTAAGTAAATAGATAATTTTATTCACGTTGTTCTATTTCAATGGCGGTAAAATTTAAGCGATTGCAATAATATTTCCCTTTGATTTAAAAAGGACTTAAAGTATTAAGTTAGGACTTACTACTTGTAAGTTTTTTTTGTAGATTGAGCTTATTTAAACTTGCTTCCGTATGTTCTCTAGTCCGTAATTTACTGAAAAATATACTTATTTCCCAAAAGACTAGACCGATTTCTAGTTGTTGACGTCAATTGATAAAAAGTATTTAATCTAGAAATTGAAAAATTTCTTGAAGAATGAACTAGTAAATTATAGGTAGAAAAAATTCTCGTCGCGTCTTTGCCAAATAAATTGAACTCTTCATTAAAAGGTCTATAAATATCTAAAGAAATTGGGGACAGATTTTTTATAGATTACTCCAGATAGATATCTACTGAATTTTATTTAAAAAAATCTAAATTCGGATGCATTTTTGATAACAAATCGCTATAAACATAACTATATATTGAACTATATATTTAAATATTAATTATTATTTATTTAAATTCTTTATTGCACTATGGTGTGCAAAAGGCGAGCTTAATGCTAAGAACATATTCTACCAGCTGACCTCATACGTGGAATATGGGTACCAAGAATTCCAATATCCAACTTCTGGTTCAGATATGAGATCTTCGAAATCCCAAACTAAAAGACTTTAAGAGTAACAATAATAAGGATACAACAATTAGAATTAGATTTAGTAAACACAGTTAAAAAAGAGTGTTAAAATCCTTTTATAACATTTTACAGTTACAGTTTATGGAAGAAAGTCCGACTATTTTCACGAATAAAATCAAACTTGTTATCTTACTGGCAAATGCTGTAGATAATAGGGCTTCTTAGCTATTAAACATTTATAGAACGCTATTGTACCCGAGTTATGATTAGTGGCCTTGCTTACTGCTATTATAATTTTATTGTTTGTTATTTAAGACATTACGACCAATAAACCTCACATAGGACGATTAATTTTATATTCATAATTGTTATTTCGCTATTTTTGTTTCTTTTCCTCGAATGGTTGCAGCTATGATGCAAATTGAAGTCACTAATGTCCAACAATGAATCACTACTGAGCTTCTCATTTTACGGTCTTCTCCTCAGAATGGAAGAAGCTTAAGTGATTCAGTTCAGGCCACAGGGCCCCAACTTATTTTAATCACTTGTAAAAAGACACCTTTTCTGATATTGATGATTTCTCACAATTCAAATTACCAAATCATACACACAATTTTGAAGACCACTTTGTGTTAACAGACTTTACACCTTTAGGAACATTATGGAGAGGAAGTGTTACTTTGTTTTTATTTCAGGTTCAATCACTTATGGCTCGCAAATCAATATCACGTCCATTACCACCTGTTCCAGCAACGTTACTTCTTCAGCTGTTTCCCTTTGGAGTTCTCCTTGATCGAAAAATGGTGATCCTGAAAGCTGGTGACAAGGTAATAAACTATAACTAATATCATTATATTCTTACTTATTAGGGTATATTTATACATTAAAGAACATAACTTCCTTTCTTTTACAATATTACATTTTTAGTTGGTGGATGCATGGGGTGGTCCACGTAAGGATATAGAAAAATCCTGTGTCGACAAGGTATTAAAGTTACGAAAGCCGAAAATATCATTTACGTGGGATAAAGTGAGTATAAAAACTTTTCAACCATCTTTCATCAGATTATTCTTTAAATAATCTTATGAAAGATGGTTGAATAGAATAAAATCTATTAATGAGGATTAAGTGAAGCTGAGTGCCTCATTATGCACCTGTCTTCTTAGATTATACCTTAAGTTCAAGGTTTAGGATATTAACTTCAACTTATTATATTATAATATATTTAAAACCTTTATAAACTATTAATTTTTGTACAAAAACAAGGACTGAGGTAACAATATGAGACATATTAGAGTTGTCAGTAATAAATGGTTAATAAAATGAATCCACAGGTGGTATGTATGCAGACAATGATGTTTGAATTGGAGTTAAATCGTTGGAGACCGCGCAATGACTCTAGGCGCGGGTCGCAAGGAACGCGAGCTATTCTACTAAAAGGTCCCATACATTTACTTGAAGAAATAGACGCCCTTATATTCTTGTGTAGTCCTATGTAAGTAAGAGCTGTATTTTATTCGGATTTAGAAAGAATCCTATCATATCCGTTCATGTAATCAAAGTAACTTGATCCCTCCGACCTTTGATATTTAAAAAAAAAAAACAAATTTTGAAGTAAATTTGTTAGGAACTTACGTTGAAAGATATTGAGTTATGATGAGTATGAGTTCAATGATAATTACTTTACTTACACTTTCAGCTTCAACGATCTCGAAGAACTGAAACAAGCTGACATCTATTTAGCTGACATGAACGGTCATGGATTATCAAGGGAAATGGTGCTACGTGGCTGGCAACATCTCTCACGTTTAGAGCTACTATTCGAAAACGCGGAAACTAGAAGTCTTAAGTTGGAAAAATCTTGCAGGCTGGTGGAGCATTGGAAAAAACGAGGAGATGCACTTTTATACTCAATGATACCCAAAAGTATTGCTGATCAGCTTAGATATGGAAATTCTCCAATGGAACCTAGTGTATGTAGATATATTTTTTGCATTGGCCACAATTTTTATAAGTATTTTTTCTAGATTTTTTAATTTTCGGATTCCTCGTTACTCTCGTTAGTCTTACTGGTCTCAAAACTTAAATTTATTTTATAACACTTCTAGAAAATGAAAGCATACGTTTATAAGGTATCTTAATGTCCCTAGAACCCTTAATTTTTTGTTAATAAATTTTCAGAAATTTGATTCGGTTACCATTATGTTCTGTGCTCTCCAACTCAATGAAGCGATAACCCGAGCTGACGTGATGCAGACAGTTGCGTATATGAATGATGTTTATTCCAGAATTGATCGGTTACTGGATACTCACCGGGTATATAAGGTATTGTAAGAAATGTACCAAATACAAGTCATCATTATAAGATTACTTCTCCGACTGGTTTCCGACCAATATCATGCCAATTTACAAAATACGATCTTCAAGAATTTTCCTTAAAACTACTCTTACCTTCTTTCCACAATAAATAAATTTACCTCTGAGGGGACGGGTTAAAATACAATTCCTGGGAGAGCAACTCTCTTACATAACCTTGGTGGTAGAGGATCTATCCCCTGACTGCCTTGCGACCAACTGACGCGTTGCGGTTAAACCGCATGTAGGCCAAATCTACCCCCTCCCTCTATCATCCCATTAATGCTGCGGTTCTAGTGAAAACCTGGATCTTGCTCAGGGTCCACTGAAACCACAGCATTCTTCTGTCCCTCTCCTCACTCTATCTTCGAGGCAGCAACGGCAAAACAAGAGATACACTTTCTAGTTTTGTCGATGTCCATGGGCGACGGTGGTCACTTTCCATCAGGTGGATCGTCTGCTCTTTGTCCCTTTATCTATCATAAAAAAAAGACTTCTCGAAAGAAAGAATTTTCGAATATGATTGTTTTATTGAGCCACTAACCATTGTTAAACAAATTTAAAGCCGTAGAGTAATAATTTTCTAATATTTTTAGGTAGAAACAGTGGGCACAGTGTACATGGTCGTATCTGGTGCCCCTAAGAAAAGAAGAAACCACGCACAAGCTACTGCGAGTGCTGCATTGGCTATTTCACAGGCGCTACCCATGCTTACCATTGGTATGAAAAAATCGATATTATGAAAATTTTTAATTATTTGCATTTATGTAATAACACCATTTGTTATTTAAATATCTATTGACGTTATTTACAGGTCTTCATTCTGGACAGTGCTATGCCGCTGTACTGGGTTTCCGACAACCAAGATATTGCTTGGTCGGCGATACAGTCAATACAGCAAGTCGGATGCAGACTACTAGTGAGGTATAAACTATTTCATATAAACTTTAGTCTGTTTCTATGTTTGTACGTACATCACGCAAAATTGACTCGCGATTTTTTTTATAGTTTTCATAATTCAATTGCTGGAAAAAACTATATTGTCATTTAATAATCTATATAGAAGACTATAATCGTACCCCCAGCTACTGGATCGGTGCAAATTAATGAGCCTAAAATCGAGGCGCAATTTATTAAGTGTGATGATGCTCTATCATATATGCAACTCAAATATTGATTGTCCTGAATTGTTACGAAATTTATCATTTTTAGTACCTAACAGACCAACACATCGTATGTGTATTACACCACGACTTTTTGCTACAAAGAAATGTAAAACGAATGCTGGCAAACGCTCACCTCTATCCCGCTTGTTGAACTTGTATAATAATAAGTTTCCTACTGCTGATATATTTGCACTAAAGACAAACTAATTCAAAAACAAAATTATTACAAGAGCCACGAGTAGATTAATTAATGTAAGATGACAAATATGTATATGCCATGTATTTATCTATGTATGTATCTATGTATAATAAACATAAATTATCTTTTATAATAATTGCTTATTGTTTTTGTTTGCCCTGATATACTATTTTAAGTAAGTTATAATTGTTAAAGTAATTAGTGGATAACGGTGTGAATTGTACATATATATATGTATACCTTACCTACTTTAAACATTTGTACAATTGTTTGTTTTCCCAAATAAATAAAATAAAATAATATGCAAGTTTAAATCATGTATATATTTAAACCTTTCATTTTCAGCCAGGACGAATACAAATATCTAAACAAACAGCAACAGAACTGCCAGCTGGGAAGTTCAGGCTCCGTCGTAGAGGACTCATACCAGTGAAAGTAAGCTAAGAATACTCATCATCATCATCGTGACAACCCATTAATGGCCCACTGCTGAGCCGGGTCTCCTCCTTAGAATGAGGAGAGGGATAGGCCATAGTCCACCACGCAGGCCCAGAGAGGGTTGGTTTGGTCTAAGGATTGCAGGTTTCCTCACGATGTTTTCCTTCACCGTTAAAGCAAGTAATATTGTTTTAAACATACAAGACATCGATGTCTTAGCCACTGGGCTATCACTGCTAAGAATACTATCTCCAACTAAATATATCCAGAAACAGATTAATTTTAAATATAAAAATGTTCATATAGTTTGTTCAATTCAAACTGAAATAAAGTTTATATTCCAGGGCAAAGGAATGATGGAAACATTTTGGCTTGAAGGTGAAATTGAAGAAGAAGAACAGGATGAAGCGCTACAATTATTATCTAAACTCTGTGGTGATGAATAAGTAGTTTATACTATTATAATATTTATTAATAAATGCTTATTCAAATCATAACTTCAAATGAAACGTCTATAGAATATGTAATAATAGTTTAATATCAACATTCGAATTAAATTCGTATTCAGATAATAACTGGATTTAAAATTATATTATATTTACATTATATAACAAAACAATTTAAATGCTTATAGTGCGCAAATAATTATTATAGGTATAGGAAATATAAAAAGAAATTGTACCATGTTGACACAAATGATAAGCCAAGAGACGACCGTAAAAAAGATTGGTGATCGAGAGTATGCACTAAACTCATTTTTAGATGTTATTATAACTTTTTATAGTAGTTTTGTGTAAAATTTGTGAAATTGTTGCTTGTTTTATTGGTAGATGGTGATAGAAATTAATTAAAAATAAAATAAATCTTCATTTAACAATGATATCTTGATTTTTTTTATCATTAACGTGCCAGGTCCAAAAAGAGGAATCCCTACTAATATTATAAATGTGAATGTAAGTTTGTTTGTTACGCTTTCACGCGAAAACTAATTAACTGAACATTATGAAACTTTGTATAAATATTCTTGAGAGTATTAGAAGTAACGTACTTTTTATGAAAAAAAAATATTTTTCTATTGTTGATCTCGGATACTTATTTAATGGCTTAAATGTGAGTGAAGCCGCGGGTAAAAGCTAGTAGATAATAAAAATGTTGGCGGTAAATTTATTCATAAAATGAAGTTTAACATTTCAATAAGACGATCAGATCTGTCAGACAGTTGCGACATGAATATGAATACGATGATGTTGTTCTACTGATTTAATCACACACAGTTCACATATTTTTTATAGCTACCGACACGTAAGTATAGGTTGAAAGCGCAGAAGTTACTATTATTTTATCACTATTATTCTTGCGGGGTGAGAGCAGAGTGTCACACGCGATTGGTTACTAAGCAACGTTACAGTTCCCGCGCGTCTGCTTCGTCACTATTTTTTCTCAGACTTGAAGTTAGCTGACGACTACTATACTAACATACTATTACTATTAAACTAACATCGAAAAAAATTTAAGCATAGTGTGGTTTTTACTCCTGATCACTAAATTTTTCGACGTTCGAGGCTTAGGCTATAATACTTTGATTGACAGATACTAAGATTTAGTTTTTTACAATTAAAACAGTCTGTCCTTCGAAAGACCAAAAGAGTCGGAAAGTATCAGACTAATATTGAGCAGGTTCAGGCGTTGTGCAAATTCGCATCAAACAACAAAATTAAAAAAGTACGTGACAACAAAATATATCATACCTGAGATGGCCTACAGATTATAAAAGCTGCCATAGTAACAGACATTTTTGCACAACGCCTATTTGATCAACACATATTACATTAATTGATTAAATACTGTAAATAATTCTTAAAATTGTATTATAATATATATTAAATATTTAAAACATACGTGCAACTATAATTTACTATATCTTACATATTTGTGTTTATATTAAATAAAGTTACACTAATGTATACTGAAAGTCAGATTTTGATGTAACTTTAAACATAATTAGATTGATATATTTAGAAATAGATTATATACCTATATATAGAAGGGGAACATTTCGAAAAAAAATTCAAAAGATAGATTCTAATACAGCCAGAAACTGCAAGAAGCATTCCTTTATATGAAAGTTCCCGTTCTGATTACATACAATGTGCAATTCCGATCTAAGTTAAATATAACCTACACAATATAACAGTTTTTCTACCGACTATAGATGTTGGCACTAATAAACGCTAGGACGGTGAAATACTATTGAATAACAATCATTAAAAACGTGAACTATTACACTACATAAATTCTGTTCTGCATATAACAAAAAATAATCTAAATATTTAATATCATGATTGGTAATCAAGTGGGAATAAAAAGCATAGCTAAGGCACTGTGAAATATTAACAAAAGTCGCATTTAAAAACTTATACTTAAGTAAACTATGTAGAAAAGACGCTAAAATGTTTTAGAATATTAGTTTTTGTTACTGAAGTAACAGATGAAACTTATAAAAGTATTAACAATAAATAAATTAGAAAAATAATAAATAGCTGTTAATAGTAAAGTAAAAATAAATAAATTGGTCCTCAAAATAGTGAATATAAATAAGATATAAAGTATAAAACATAATCAAGGCAAGACAATAGCTCTGCTGAATAAATGTGACGAGTCGGTGGAATGCGTTACTTTTTACTTGTCTATATCTAAACTTTCATCGATACGAGATGCCACATTTATTCCACACTGTTGTACGTATAAAATATTTTATATCCTAAGCTTTATTAGTTGCGATTGCAGTAATAAGTACATAATTTCATTTTACTCATAAAATAGATTAACGTACGTAGGTTCTCAGTCTTTCTAATATACTGATGTAATCGAAGGAAACGATTCACTTATAGTAAATATTAGGTCCTTTAAAATTCTTCTCAATGTTTACATAAAAACGAATGAGATAATACAGTAACTATCACAATTTGTAGTGTACACTTATTGCATAAGGAATGTAACTAAGTCTTAACTGTTGAAAACTATTCCTTAAAAAGAGCCGTCACTTCCTCAATTGTCCTATTCTTTGTTTCGGGTAATTTGAATCTTGTGTATGCGAAGAATATGATTAGAAGTACAGTAAATGGCAAGAATACAAATTTATCTAAAGCATTCGACAAATAAATGAATGTAAGCCCAACGATAAAGTTAGCGAACCAATTCACTAACGCTCCAATACTGACAGCTGCACTTCTTGCTCCCTGACCGAACAATTCGGATAAAATCATCCACGGAATAGAACTGGGCCCTACACCGAAGAACCCTACATACATTAAAGTAAATAAAACAGCAAAAATGCTCATTGTAGTGTTATTCTCATATGTGAAAAATGCTACTGTCATTAGTATAGAGAACAGAGTCATGCCTCCAAGACCGACTAATTGCAATGTACGTCTTCCGAGGCGATCCATCAAGGGTATGGACACCAAAGCCATAATAAATAACATACTTCCTACACCTATTGAGGCCAATCGTGCGTCTCTCTCTGACAACCCAGCATTTTCAAAGATAGTTGATGAATAGTAGAGAACAGCGTTAATACCACCAAGCTGTTGTGAGAGGTGCATAACGATACCAATAATCAATGGAGATCGTAAATGAGGAATCCTTATTAGATCACTCACTGTGAACTTTTCTTCCTGTTTTTCTGCTTGATCTTCTTCGTGCATATCCTTGATTTCTTCATCAATTTCAGACGTCCCTCTAATTTTGGATAATGCTACCCTTGCCCGTTCCTCGTCTCGCTGTACTAGTAGTAGGTATCGTGGAGATTCAGGGGCAAATGGCAACAATATAAATTGAATCGCTGATGGCACTATAGCCAATCCAAGTAACCATGGCCAGCCTTCATCACTTCCTAGTATAACATCAATTCCCAAAATCTGCCCTCCGACCATTCCGAACGCAACTGCCAATTGATTAACGGTTCCAAAAGCACCTCGTAGTCTTACTGGAGCGATTTCAGAAACATAAGTTGGTGATGCAGTGGTGGCAAATCCACAATTGATACCAATTAGGAACCTGCCAATAATGAGCATCGCAAGTGACGTGGATATTTTACTGAAACCCATAAAACACGCCCCTATTATGCCAAAAGCTGCATTAGAAATGAGTGCAAATTTTCGACCTCGTTTGTCTGCTACCCAACTGGCCAACGGGCATCCAATCATACCGCCAATGGCGAATATTGAAACAATAACGCTGAATAAGGTATCTGGATTAACGTCATAATTAGCCGTGATGAAATTTTCGATGAAAGCTCTTGGGGCGTTGATAACTCCAGTGTTGAAACCAAATTGAAGCATTCCGAGTACTGCCGCGAAAACCGCGTACAGTAAAGGCCCCGTTGTACCGTCGGTTGCCATCTTGGGGGCTCTTGATGCTGGAAACAAATAAAAAACAAGATTTTAATATCTATCTAAGAATTTGCTAGCAACACTGTTTGTAGCTTTGATTGGCTAGTAGTTTCTATTACTTTGGTTATTTTGGCTAAAGATTACGTATCGTAAAAGAGTTCTTTAAACTTGTCTTTGGGTCTTAAGGTCTAAGCTCTGATCGTTTTTCTTTCGTGTTCAAAATAAATATAATAAAGTAAGAAAGGTGGTTGATCATGTAAAATCGTACAATTCAAATAACAAAAAGGATAAAAACATCTTAAAAAGGTTTTGTGAATTTACATTGTGACATCTTATACATAACTATTGTTAAGTTTTAATAACAAACTTAAACAAGGCCACAATTAAGCACGCTGATTGTATACATAGCGATCGAAGCGTTACAAATTTACTTCTCGGTTATTATCCACATTTTTAGTCCGGAGAATAGGTAGAATAGTAATTTAACAACTAAACATAAAGTTTTTGTTATTGCTGCTTATATTACTATGCAATTAGTAACTTAGTTCAGGCAGTTCTATATTTACACTGACTTTAATTACTGTCAATATAGTTTAACTTTGTTCTTTACATTTGACGTTTATTTGTAAAGTTGTGGCAAAGTTTCTAATGATACTTTCCTACAATGATCACTTTCCTTTAATTAAAGATTTTTTTTAATCTCATTGATAATCTAGATTGGTTAGTTTGTGATCGAGGTTATTTTCATTTTTTATTGTGATAAACGAGAAGTTAGGTAGAAGATCCAAATATTCGAGAACCTCTCCATATGTATATCAAATGGCTTGCAACTCGTTTGTATTTGAGTCGACAAAACCAGTTTGAAATATCTCATTACAGATCTTATTATTCTCGATGTCTATGGAAACGTGGTAGCGTGTAAATATTATGCAAAAGTACTTTACCTTTCCATATACGTATACAATACGATTATACTGCGTGGAAAAATTACATAGATATAGTCGATATAATATGATAAAGATCGGAAATCATGTAAATTACAATATAATAAAATGTTAAATGCGTAATATTTTTTTACTACCTAGTATGAAAAGTTCCAATATATACTATAAGGGTATTTCACTTGATAAAAACTTTACGAATTTTTCTAAAAATGATTCAGATGTTGTATCTGCTCTTACCTTAAGAAAAAAAACCTTCTTGTGTACTCGCTATGAAACTGTACATTCTTTTATATAAACTTGCAAGAAAACTTTCTAGGAGCATGTATACCTATACTATATATTTTGACATATGAATCGTAGTTTTGGTGATTTAATTGATTTGGATTGAAATAAGTTTCGTCTGTGTATTTAATTAAATAAAGAACAGAAAAGAAAAAAATACGAGCAGTTATTGAATATTTGGGTAAACGGAGTATATAATATATGTGCCAATAACAAAACAAAACTAAAAAGTCAATGATAACCAGGTCCTTTAAAATGTACATTATTTTTAAATAAAAGATAACCAGTTAAATTAACTGCATCATTCAAATATACACAATCTCAATAAAAGTGATCACACTTGTGATTTTTCCATGTATTTTGTACCACAATTGTCGGTTTTTGTGGTTTTGGTTTGGTGGTAGAATTCTGACAAACTGACTGACCAGTTATGACGTGTCGAAAATCGATGAAAACGAAAATCACTAAATTATTTTTCAATTTAAGAATTAATTTTTAGCAACTGAAAGACGCTCAAGGATTTCGCAAACATTTTAAGAAGTACTAATTAAACTATATTTCATTTAAATCTAAGATATCATCAATGTTGCCAAGGATGTAATAATACCCCAAATTTACTCATGGCAAGCACCGACATAACGAGTTTTTCACGAAATTATGACACGAAGTTATTCAGTTCGTTGGCTTGAGCATTGTCCTTTCAAAATATTTTATAATTTCTTTTATAAATGTAAAGAAACACGAGGATTTGATAACCAATAACATTGGTATTAAAACCGACAGGAACGACAATGATGACTATGCAAACACCAGTTAGAAGTTATTGCCACACTATAAATATATTTACTAGCAACACTGTTGATTTTAAAACTCCCATTAGTTTAGCGATCTGTCGCTCAATCTGTTGTAGTGTTAATTATCATGTTGGTAACACTAATTTGAGTAGCGTCCCGCTTTTTATGATGTTAATAGGATTCATATGAGTGTTTTTACTTTCCAAGAAGATATTCTTCTTATAACGATAACGATGACGATGAGACATAAAACATATCGAGCTCTTGAGTCTAAGTAAATTATAACCCCCAGGAGGAAATTCTAGTCAAGCTGTCATGCTTTTAGTCTGAGTACAACTCTTCCTATTAATCATAGTGAGGTATAAATGTAAAGAAATAGAACACTTATTGATGATATAGTAAGTCTTTAGTTTAATGCAATATTAGCAAACAAGCATTGTAAACCTGCTATTCTGTTCTTTTCTAAAGTGCATGTTATTATAGTCTTCTATGTATTATTATGTGTAAAAATTGATACTAGTAAAAGAGATCTTTCTAGTAGGTTAAGAAAGAGCGGAAAAAGTAATGGTAATGGTAAAAGTACTTACAAAATATTTACAAGAGAATCGACACCACTAAACGGTTCACTGCAAGTGAAATTTACCGTATCTCCCAATATTACCGAACTGATAACACTATCAATAAATATCACTGATACCTTATTGATCTATTGCGAGATTAAATAATATGAATATAATTAAGATAGTCGCAAAGATTATGAGATTAAATTCTGATGAGATTTAATTATGATTGTAAATGCAAATATTTTTCCTTATTGCGAATCATAATGGAACATTTATTAAAAGTAGAAAACTATTAAACTTTTTATTTGGAAATCACCTCATAAACAATTAAACAAAGGTAGATTTTTTTCCTCTTTACTATTGTGGTAATAATTATACCATAGTCACGATACTATGACGTCAATCCGTTTTAACTTTTTACCTATAAAATCTTCAAATTAAAACCTTTTCTTTCTCTATGAACTTGTAATAAGTAAAATGTGAGATTTCTACTATTTTATATTTTTATTTGATACAAGCATATCTATGTTAAATCAAATTATGCAATAGACTTTTGTAAGTGGAATCATTTCAAAATGCTCACAGTCGGAGTGATACGGCGTAGACTTTTTTAAATATTATTACAAAGGTTATTTAGGATTTCAACACAGTAAATGAGAAAAACTCAATTAATGAAGTTTTTTCAGTTTTTATCTTATCCTCTAAAAAAAAATTTATTTTATCGTCATCTCCACATGTCGAGATAAACATTACGGTAAGAGGATTTTGCAATCAGACGGTTACCATGTTAACCTTGAGACTACAAACCGATATTAAACATATAAAATAAATAAATATGTATGACTTTTACTAGTACCTACACATTTAAAAAAAACTTTACCCTCATGCGTCAATCCTGCCTTTCTATCTTTTAGTTTTTGGAACTGTAGACTCTACTAATAATATTTAAAACGGCAACTAATAATTATTGAAAACTATAGAAAGAACTCAAAGAACACGATAAAGCTATCTACTCGTATATTGACCCCTAATGTATAAAGTTCATCAATCAGATTATCATCATCATCATGACAACCTGTTAATGGGCCACTGCTGAGCCGGGTCTCTTCCTCAGATTAAGGAGGGGGTTAGGAACTAGGATATAGTCCACCACGCTGGCGCTGTACGGGTTGGCAGACTTCACACACCTTTGAGAACTTTAATAGAGAACTCAGGAATGTTAAAGCAAGTGATATTTAATTGCTTAAAACACATATAACTGAGAAAAGTCAGAGGTCAGGCCCAGGATCTTTTTCGGGCCTTCCGACTAAGACATTCAAGTCTTAACCTTCTTCTGATACGTTCATGATACTGAACATCATTTAATTAATTTTGTCTTTCCATTTAAGTTTCCCTACATAACACTAAAATCAGAAATAACTTGAAACAGTTAAGCAGAGAAGTACCAAAAAAGATAACAAGTATTTTTGGGGATCTCTGATCTACAAAAACCTAACGTTATCAAATTACAAGTATAACAACTATAAAGACAGAATTATTTGAACAGTAGGTGTAATCACGTCAGTAAAGATAAGATAAAAATCTCTACACTGTCATATGAATTTTTTTTTTCTTTTTGTTATATAGTATTGATAGACGAACAAGATATTAAAAATTTTGCCCGCGGGGATTGACGTAGATGGTGACCAGTGTTGTCAGTAGAATAAAACGAAAATACCCTAACTTGATGAAAATAAACATTTAAACTTCTAAATTTATTTTAGTTAATAGATAATCGTGTATATCTAAAATATTTAAAATAATATGATCATCAATGCGTATTACGGTGTATTTTGCTACCGAAATTATAATCCTATGGTAGGTAGTAACATCTTTGCTGATTATTTATTGAGTGTTTTTATTACTCTAATTACAGTGCAATTGGCAACAGGTGGGAACGATCTTAGTGTCAACAAAGTCATGGATGATGAAATAATAAAATATTGTTGGCTACTTAAATCGTAACTTGAGAAATGCTGGACCTATTTTACTAACTTTTATTTTTAAACTGCTGTTATAGTTTAAATTATCAGATGTTAGCAAGAAAATTTGAATGACAATTCTGGAAAACCAAACATCCTATTTCTGTGATTTTATTAATATTTGTTTATTAATAGAAAAGATTTTTTTTTTACTGCCAAAAAAATCGTTCACGTTTATCTTATCTTTTCTTTTATTAATTAATTGTAAATACGTTAAATGGCTGTTATACCGATATTATCTAGCGATTTATTTCAGAGCGATTTTATAAACGAATTATTAACGTCAGCGTGCGTCGACGACCACCCCTCGCCCATCTGGTGTACGTCTATACTCTATAGTATTTGAACTACAGATAGCTACAGTTTGATTTTTCTATATATTTACCATCTATTTAAATAAAAACGAATTTATGTATGTTTTTCCCGATGCGTATGCGTTCATAATCATAAATTAGAAGCGTCAGTAGCTTAGTGGTTCGGGGTGGGTTCAAATCCCGGACATTGGACTACCGACGTGGCCCACTCCTGACACAAGCATTTAGGTTAGTTGGAGGGGAGGGGAGTTTATATATGTATATTATAACCTAATATACTTCGACGAAGCAAAGACAGGGCAGCTGGCTTTTAATAAAAAAAATGTAACGAATGTACTAATTTAAGGAGTTATCAATTACTATACAGTATACTATATAAGTTGTTATTACTCTGTAATTTTTTTTATCAAATTTGTCGATGTAAAAACATTAAATTACACTGTAATTTTCGTTCCTTTATCACGGCAACTTATTATTTAAAATTACAAGAGACAATTAACCAACAAACCCAAATTAAAGTGTATTATAAAATTAAACCAGTTTTCATACCACAACAGCAATTAGTTCTGAATCATAATTTTAGTCTCAGAAAAATCTAAATTAGCATCAGTATAAGATAATATTTTAAATCACTTCACCTTTTCTTTTGGTAGATAAGGTGCAAACGAGCAGATGGTCCACCAGATGGTAAGTAGCCACCATCGCCCATGGACATAGGCTATAAGTATAAGTATAAACGGGCTTGTTTCCGTAACTCGACGTCACTGTGCGCCTATTTTGCCTGAAAGGTGGGTGGCTAATCCTGCCATCCCAGCTCCTCTAAGAAGCTAATCAAACCTCTGGTGTCACCAATAACCTCGAGGAGAGTCCTCGGTGACCCCAAGTGTTTGGTCCGGTAGTCGGTCACGTCTGTGCATTCCAGAACAATGTGGGCGGCTGTCTCTTCTGCCTCCAAACAAGTTCTGTAGGAGACATAGGCTTAACAGGAGATGCTCTCCTGTTTTGTCGATGCGTTGCATCCTTGAAGATAGAATGATCGCAAGCCAGTTGACGAACAGATCCTCTACTACCAAGGGGGTGCTGGGTTACTCGACTCTAACGAGATGCTCTCCCAGCGGCAGAGGGGTAGTATTCTAACCCGTCCCCTCACGGGTACCCGTCCCCTCACCTATATATACTATATCCTTTTTATTAACACAGCAATTAAATAAATATTTAATACGAAATTAATGTGTTTGTTATAATTTAAAAACATATTTAAATGCGTAAAAAATAACCGCTTACAGTTATTTAGAACGTAATTGGTTTTTTTTACAAGCAACCTAAATTCTTATCAAAAATTCCATTCGGCTAGATTAATTGACTCTTTTTCAACTTACACCATATTATTTGATAAGTTAGTTTCATCACGCAGTAGACGTTAAAAAAATTCTATTGATTTCCCTTATCATTCTGTGCCATCTGTAGGCCTATTAACATAACAGCTAAACTCAATAAAGTACATGTTATATGTTATTTATTTTAAGCAACCAAACTCATATTTATGCACCGTCACGAAACTGTTTTTATTTATATACAAGCCGATCCGCGTGACTTCTTCTGCGTAGAAGTTTATTATGATGAATTTAGTATATGTTTGGGCTTTCAGCTTCAGCTCTTTTTGTATCTAACTACCCCACGGGTTTTATCTTTTTCGGGATTAAAAATACCCTATGTAAACAGCCTTCTAAAGTATGCGTCTACTATATATCATTTAAATTATAGATGTAGATTATTGACCATGAATGTTTTATAGTTCGGTATTGTCCATCAATTGTGTGTGTATATGGGGGGTAGCAGTTTCAGAACGACACTTTGTGACGAATGGGAGCAATGTTAAAATATCCTTTTTGTGTTTTAATATGGATAAACATTGAAGACCTACTTATGCTTCAAAATCCAGGGGTTTTTGTACCCAATAAATACCACTTTCAATTTTGGCGGGGCCCTAATGACTATTCTACGGAACCTCTAAGTTCCGCGGAACCCACTTTGGTAATCCCTGACCTAACACACAGCCTCAGATTAGGGACATTGGGACAACGGTTTTTCTCAAACTCAAACTAAGCTCGTTTTAACAAATACATTTTTTTTGTTTACCCGTGAGGGGACGGGTTAGAATACAATTCCCCTCTGCCGCTGGGAGAGCATCTCGTAAGAGCCGAGTAACCCAGCACCCCCTTGGTGGTAGGGGATCTGTTCCCCGACTGGCTTGGGTCGATGTCCATGGGCGATGGTGGCTACTTACCATCTGCTCGTTTGCATCTAATGTACCATAAAAATAATTATTCAAAACTCAGCTCAACAGTTTCTAAACTGCCTCAATTGATTAATTTAATCAAAACGTACCATTTGTTTATATAAAAGGAATATAAGGAAACATGTCATGATAAGTCTAAGTAAGGTTTGACATTAGTTGGACTTTTCCCCTCCATATTCCAATAAAATTCAAAAATGCAACTCACAATATTTTTTACTAAAAATTTCTAATATACAGCAAACAACAATCGATTTTTATTTACGTATATTATATGTACATACATAGACGTAAACATTCAACATTGTATAGCAGTGGCCTGGCTTAATTGGCGAGAAGTGACTGGCGTAACCTGTGACAGACGAATGCCTGTAAAACTCAAGGGCCTGGTTTATAAGAGCACGGTCAGACCGGTCCTAACATATGGCAGCGAAACTTGGGCCGTAACTCAACGCCAAACCTATGCCATCCAAATCGCTGAGATGAAAATGCTTCGGTGGATGTGTGGAGTAACGAGACTCGGCAAAATCCGCAACGAGTACGTCCGCGGCAGTCTCGGTGTTCGCAACATTGCCGATAAGCTAAAAGAGAGCAGGCTACGTTGGTATGGGCATGTCAGATGAAGACCTGATTATGTGGGTAATGTTGTGGCCAATCTAAACATCACGGGGTCTAGACCCAGAGGGCGACCAAAGACGAGATGGATAGATGTGGTCAGGAAAGACTTTAGTTCCTGCAAGGTCTCCGACGAGGACACGTTTTATAGAGCGAAGTGGAGGAGAAAAATTACAAAGGCAGACCCCACCATCAGATGGGAATAATAAATACCACGGAGAGAGTATATTATATGTATAAATAAATATATATTAAATAACAAACCATTAGGTTTAGTCAAAAAACTCCAAAAAAGAAATCGTTTTTATTCAGGAAGATCTTACGTTACGACCACGTCTTTTAAAGGTTATTCGATAGTATATTTCGTTATCACTTCGTATCGCATCAATTAAGTATAAAAATAAATTATTTATTGAATTTCAATTATAACAAAAAAAATGTTTTCTCTTCGATTGGTAAACAGCTTTAACAAAATGCAATAACCTTGGTTATTGCGATCTAGGTCAACTTCTATCGACTATAACCAATGCAAACTACTTCGTTTATAATAAAATTGTAATAATATTATCAGTCTATATATTGTTCCACAATGGTATAATCAAAATGCAGTGATGGCCCAGTGGTTAAGACGTTCATCGTCTACTCAGGAATTCCGAGTTCGATCCCCCACACAGGCACACCTTTCTGAGTTATGTGTGTTTTAAGCAATTAAATATTACTTGCTTAAACGGTGAAGGAAAACATCGTGAGGAAACCTGCACTCCTGAGAGCTTTCCATGTTCTCAAAGGTATGTGAAGTCTGCCAACCCACACTTGACTAGTGTGGTGGACTATGGACCTAATCGCTACTAATTCTGAGGAGAAAACCCGGCTCAGCAGTGGGCCATTAAAGGATGTTGATGATAATTAAAATGATTGTATGTTACATATGTATACATGTATAGGATAACGTTATTTATACATTAATGTCAACACAATGTTTGATTAAGTTAAAGCAGCTCTTGTTTTTTTTAGTCTTGAAAAATATTTTGTGAATCCGTAAAAAATGCCTGTTTTCTGGATGTAGGAACCTTTTGTCCCATAAAAGCAATAGTTTGACACCCTTTGGGTGTCCCATCTACATTGAAATTGTGTTTCCGGTATTCATAATCTTTGCGTATTTTTACATATATTTTCAACATAAATATTACACAAAAATACTATCTGGAGTCTCTGACAAAATAACAATAGTAAGATATCTCAAAAACTAGAACTGTTCGAAAAAAACCGAGTTCCTTATGATACATTATATACCTACGGTATATACACTATGAATAATATAAAAATTGTTGACAATAATGTTATGCGTAACAGGCTATTTTTATATCGGAAATAAACAAACTGCCTGTGAGATAAAAATAAATGCTTATCAAGTTATTGAAATTAGTAACCCGCCACGCAATATTATTGCATATAAACATATTGGTTCGGGAGCCAGATTCAAATTCGGTCAATCATTTCCTCTCGAGTGAAAATTCGTATACTGCATAAGGATTCCGTGGCTGAGGCGAGCAGTGGCAGCCTCCCAAACATGTAGAAAAAATTTTTTTTACAGTCATTTCCTCCCATTTGAAAATTTGTCGGATTATAGTTTGCTTGGGAGAGACTTGGTCATGAAAATCTGTCACTGGCTCCCGTACCATATAGGTAATTACTCTAATTTATTAAACATAATATTATGACTCGAACCCATGACCCACCCTATTTCTATGCTATATATATATAAAGTTATACACACTTTCGTATGTATAACTTTAATAAATTAAATAGCATTCTTAAAATAAGGGTAATTTAAACATCTAGATAAGGTCACCGAAAACAGTTCTAATGATAACGATGACCTTAAAGTGAAAGGATAGAGTAAGTCAGATAAGCTTATTTTTTTTAAATTAACATTTTTTCGCATTTGCACTTAGGGGATTGATTTTATATCAAATAAAAATAATTCACCCAAATATTTAGCTGTTTATCTCAAACGGATTTTGAGATTTTCAAAACAAAATCATTTTCGATTTTATTTTTTTATAAATTATTTTGATGTTGAAAATAAAATCTTGAGTTCACGACGAAACACTAAGAAATAAAATTATCAAAAAAAAATATTTTCGTGACTTTTCCATATCAAAACGAGTTTAGTATCGTTTTTATGAGTAAAGAATTTACCAGTTATTGTCACGAATTGAAAATTTAATATAGGCTTGATATTTTCATTCAAATCCTTTGTTGTGTGATTAAGTAACAAACATATACTATCCAAATATAGAATAATTTATATTTATATATTAGAAGAGTTATTAATATATAAAAATTGTATTATCAAATTTACGGAAGTGTGTAACAATCCTTATCAATGGTTCAAAAATAAATAATGACATTCCTATTTAGTTAGTCTTGAATTACTCGTTATTCTCATGTAAATAAATGTCAATGACATTGATAATAACAACAAAAAAGCTTATACATTTTATTCCAAAGCAGATCGTATCGTTATTTTATACTCTTAATATTAAATCACTCAGAAATCTCAATCACGATATAAAGATTAAAGATACACTAGTTATGTTTCTATAACTATCAAACATATGGGTGTTTACGTAAATTGAATTTTAATACAGAACAAATCGACGTAGCTTTAAAGTTTAAAGGTAGAGCATATCATATTTCTAGAACATTCTTTGCACTATAATTTAAAATACATAGCACTTAATTTTTTGTTGTTAATTTTTGAATAACATGTAAATTATTAGCAAAAATTTTACAATGTTTTGAATATCCATATGGAAACTTTTCACTTTAAAGCTACGTTCATTTAAGTCATTATTTATTAATAATACAATAACATAACTTACTTATTTAATAATATGTTATATTTTGAGTATATTGTAGCACTTTACAAGGAAACACATTAATTATTACGAATTAAACATCATTAATCGGAGTGACAGAACTGCGACGCGAGCAACGAAGCGAGACCGACTGGCTTTCCTACTTGCTACTTGCAAGACCGGACTAGTAGGGTTGTCACGTTTATATTATTATCCAGAATATTATTTTATATAGCTATAATGTAATATTACCGAATTCGATCCTCCACACAGGCACACACCTCTGCCTTTTCTGAGTTATGTGTGTTTTAAGCAATTAAATATCACTTGCATTAACGGTGAAGGAAAACATCGTGAGGAAGCTTGCACTCCTGAGAGTTCCCTAAAGTTTTCAAAGGTGTGTGAAATCTGCCAACCCGCATTGGACCAGCGTGGTGGACTAAGGCCTAATACCTTCCTCATTCTGAAGAGGAGACCCGGCTCAGCAGTAGGCCATTGACGGGTCGTGATGATGAGATTTTAGTGTAGGCAAGCAACGACGCGGTCTTAATTGTGGTACATTAATATATAAAACACAAATAATATAAACAATGACATACAAAATGTTCTTATCTAGTTGATGATTACTTTGTGTTAGAAGCCGTATGATTTTTTATTTTTTTATGGCTCAGCATTAACCTGATATTATAGACGGAAAAGGAAGCGTCATCAGCGAGATGTCATATTTACAAGAGGGATTTGGGGATCAGGCAAAATTAAAGAAATATTACTAAAACACTAACGATATGCTTATATAACTAACTATCACTACAATTGAAGAAAAGACGAACTAAACAATATTGCATAAAGTGAAAGTCACTTCGTTTGCATTACAATAACAAACACAGTCCGAACATTCTAATGTCTATTAACAATTATAGGTTATTTAATAATAATAGCAATGACTTTCCTTACTTATCCGCATAATTATCTCAGCTTCACTTAATGGTGTCCCAAATATTAGAGGGACATAGTTATAACCCTGGCTGATGCAGAGCATAGTTCAGGTTATTTTGAGTGGATAATGGATTTTCATCTATACAAATATATATAGCTGAAGAGTTTGAGTATCTCAGGAACTACTGGTCCGATTAGAAAAATTCTTTCAGTGTTAGATAGCCCATTTATCGAGGAAAGCTATAGGCTATATATTACCACGCTAAAACCAATAGGAGCGGAGCATCACGCGGACGAAGTCGCACGAGTCGAATAGTTTATTTATAAAGCTAGATGGGTCAGAAGTGTGTAAGGAAAGGATGTGCACATAAGTGAGATATTTTTTATAAAACTACGCAAAAAGATGGAACCACCCGCATAAATTTGAAGTTCAATTTAAACTTTTTTTTAATTATAGTTCATGCTTTAAATATTTGTCAACCCTATCAACATCTGCTTTAATCAACACTGTACATCTAACTAAGATCATAATACAAACTGATTGCAAATAATATACATGTAACTTGAAACCAAGCAAAGCTTATTATCATAGTTATGTTATTAGATGAGAATCTAGAGGAAATTACTGTACTACAAATCTATGTGACAATATACACAAAATTAGGAAAAGAAAATAAATATGTTTATATTTGAATGAGTTCATCTCATGACCTAGCTGTTTGAGGATGGTATTATTATGTGATATCACGCAACGATTCAGCGTTTTCTGAGTAATTATTGATTAAAACAAAACCTAAATTAACACAAATAATATGCTCTAATGAATTTCCTATATTTTACCGAAAAAAGCAAGTGTGGATGACTTGCATTGAATATGTATATACAAGTTCAGGAATATTAGTTAAAAAATTAATAGCATATTGTAATAATCGTAATGTAAACATTTATCTTTTAAAAACCAATTTGTGTCTAAGATACAGCCTTAGGAGTGATTTAATAGTCGTGGTCATTAACTATTCAAAGCATTGTTGTCATTAGTATACATAATATTGCATGAGTTATTCAAATTAAGTTCACCCCAAGAAAATCGTTTACATTTTATATTCTAACCCCATTCTTACTGAATGTTTCAGGTTTTCCCTCTTAATCATAGTAGGTAATAGGTATTAATGACTAATAATTTAGGTCAAAAATATATGTGACTATATATGTATTTCTTTTTTTATTAAGAAATAAACGCAGTAGAAGGTAATTGATTTTTTTTCAGTGTCTGTGTATAAACTCATGGAAAAATAAAGATCAAAGTTAGCCCAAGGTATCTTCGCCAGACTATGTCAACTTTTTGTCCTTTTTCTGTCATAAAAAAGCTATAAATTATATAAACAATATTGTTATGTAAAGAGAAGGCCTTAAACTTTGTAAGGAAATATCTTAAAAATGTATTCATCATATATCCTTGTATATTGTAGCATAGCTAATTACAATAATGCAATGATTGATGCTAATTGAAAGACTAATAACAAAAGATATTAGTAGCAAAATATTACTTTTAGTTATGTAATATATCTATCCGTCTTTATTGTACTCTAAACTTAAATTAACCTGTACGATTGAACTGCAGATAGATATATACAGAGTGCATTATATAATTTTATCATTATTGCTTCTAAAAACAATGTTTTAGCATCGTAATATATACTAACGAAACTTAATTTATTTATTGTGCAAAATATATATTGATATATATTGAGTTCAATGCCAACATACATGAAATATTTTACACAATCAAAGCTAAATGTCTTAACAAAAGATCATATAAAATGTACTCACGATTTCAATGCTCATGATTTTAATCTATACTAATATATAAAGCTGAAGAGTTTTTTTGTTTGCTTGCGCAAATCTCAGGACCTACTGGTCTGATTTGGAAAATTCTTTCAGTGTTAGTTTGGCCATTTATCGAGGAAGGCTATAGGCTATATAGCATCACGCTAAGACCAATAGGAGCGGAGCATGACGAGCACGAAGTCGGAAGGGTCGGCGTAATAAATAATTCTTCAACACATTGCACTCGTATTCACTGTTACATGAAGGTTACAACTAAAACACTATGTATTATATAAAAGTGTGTTAAAATAACATATTTTAATAACAATAAAATAACCTACAGTTGAATCATAACAAAGTTATCATAAAGAAAATAAAGAGTTCTGCTTCTACATTAGCGATGTTATTAAAACAAAACGACTCATCAGATAAATTATAAAAGTAAACAAAGAAACGTGATCAGCAGTAGTCTCGGCGACCTAATTGTATGATAATAATTATAAACTATTATGTTTAGACTACAGTATAAGGCTGCGTTTCCACCACAAATGAGCGAGGATGTCTAGTCATGTCTGAATACGTTTATACAATTTTCAGTCAGAGTCTATCTCTCGGGTTTGGTCTAGAAATTTTCGGAATCCCTCCCGATTTTAGACTTCTATCTCGACTTTACCCTTATTAGTTTTCCTAGTGTTTTAAGGTGTGTTAACTTTATCCATCCTTTTAATTGTCCTAAATTTTTTGTCTTGAAAATTTACCAAATAAAGAAGTACGGACTTTATCTGGGCTTTTTATATTCCCAACTTTTTTACCAACTGACCCTGAGAACTTATGTTTATGTTTTTCCTCCCGAAAATTCGCCAAACGCAGCAAGTAGGACGGAATTTGCCTGGCCGTTTAATTTTCCATGAAATATTAAACTCTTAGGGTCCGAACGTACCAATGGAGTTGGAAGTACAAAAGTAGCAATGTTTCATGGCGCTTACCATTTCTATATCTCAACAACATTACAGCTTGAAAATATGGATTTAACACTCATAATTATGTATAATATATTTTCTTTTGCATCACGTTATCTATGTGTTCTATATTTTATATTTGTGTAGGCGTTTAGTAGGCGTTTTTACGTAAAATGTCGCCCGTCTGGCGCCTCATGAAAGATTTCCGACTTGTTATATTCAGCAATTTATTATTTATTAAAATTGTTGAAAAACTCCTAGTTTATTGATTGTAACATAATTGAATTTAATTAGACAAACACAACTATATTTAGTATCTTTAGTACAAAATCTGAATAATTTGTAAAAAAAAAACTAATTATTAGAAGTGAAACTATTTCAGTACCTATGCCTTAACTCTAAAATAAAAAAAATGCAAGTAAATAGAACTTTATTCTCAATTTATTTTTTAATGCATCTAAATTGTTTAGTTTCTCAAAAATATCAAGTCGGAAGCGCCTGATAGTTTTTACACAAATATTTTTATTGAGAATTAACAAAATATATTAATGTGGAGGATGCAATACATTTTAAATAATTTTTTTTAGAAAAATATAGACAATAGTTGACAGTCCTAGTTAGGGCTATTATAAATCAAAATAAGACAAAATCTAAGCAGAATCTTTAAAAGATAATACCTCAACGTTCAATCTTTCAAACAAAGCTGGATGAATAAATATATTAAATACCAGAGCAAACACGTCTACGCCATAGCAGCGATATTAAATGCCTTTCCATAAAAGAACTCATTATTGATTCAATGAAAATGGTATTGGATCGAAATGTGAATTTCTTGTTTGTTTAATATATATGGTTGTATATTTTTATGCGAATTTAACAAGAAACTCTCCAAAATCTGCAGAAATCAACAATCAATCCTTTTGACTTTCGGAAATCTTTTGCTTCGGTTCAAGGAGCGTCATAAGGAAAAAAGACATCACCAAATCTACTCTCAAATGTAACAACAAATTTATATTTAGATTTCAAGACATTAATATTTATGTCATGTACTAAATAAAAGGAAATACTGCAGTAAGTACGTTACAATGATTTTCAATACCACAAATATTTTGTTAAGTGTATTGTAAATTTTGAAATATTCATATTTGTAACATTACCTAAACTACATGTCCTGTTTTAATGGACCCACACACATATCACTAGCACAAGTTCGTCACATACTATCTCACTGTTACTACTGTTAGAGGGCATAGCAGCAGCTTAGACGACGTCTTTCCATGATCATTCTCTCTCACTCACTCCCATATACAAAACAATTAACACATCTCTCTCATTTGTAATGCAAGCAAAGTTAAATAAAACACGCATGCAATGAAACTTTTTCACTCCTTTCACAGTAGCTTCTTAAAAGTTTGTCGATAAAATGCATTTAGTCCACAAGCTTTTAAGTCGTAATCCCTAAATATTAATTTTAATATATTATGTTATTATTATAAATGCGAAAGTAACTCCGTCTGTCTCTGTCTATTACATTTTCATGTCTAAAATATTGAACTGATTTTGATGATAATTGGCGCAGGGATAGACTAGAACTTAAGAAAGTGCATGGTTACCTCTTATTCCTCAACCCCCCTCAGCTTTTTTTTAACCCAGCAGGAATTTACTCGACAGATACCATCCCAAGCGGGGACTCGGGATGGTTATGCGAAGTGGGGATCTACTTCTAAAGGAGACAGCCCGACCTACTAAACCTCCGGGGTGATTTTCTTCACAGCTAATAGGAAGCGGTCACGGGATAGTGAATTGCTCCACATCTGGATCCTCTCCTTGGGACTATATGGTACTAAATGTCTCTGTCCTTGGCATACTGTCACCCCCAAAACGTGGAAGGCGAACACCACCACTGGACCTCTTTACCCACCCATGGGTCCATATAGTCACCGCTCATATGGCGGCAGTGATGCCAAGTAAGCCTGGCGCCGTTGACCGCCTCTGCCCCGGCGCATAGGACGAGAATATGTAGCTCGAAGTTAGGCTTGGCTTAACCTAACTTTAGGTTTGAACAGAGGGCTTGGGCAGTGAAGACGAGTATTGTGATTATTAAAAAGATGTATTTAAGCCTACACCTTGGTCACAAGTACAAGGCACTGCTTAGGTTTCCCTCGAAATTGTAAGAGATCAGTATTTGATTATTTGTCGGTTCAGTAGCAGAATTCACGTTGCGTTTACCCAATAGTCTATTTAATATCACAACCTCCTGTTTTACAGTATATCCCCTCTACTCTCCATTATCACCATAAATCTCCGAGTTATATATTGATGTATATATTTTTTTTGAAGTGAAACTTCTTTAGAATCGTTGTGATTCCAAACCGGATGCAACGGAAAAAATGACAGGTAAGAGACACAAATACAAAAATGTGTAGGAAAGAATGAGACAGAAATATACATACTATTTTATATTATTATATATATTCATCTCATTCTTTTGTCGATTTACTGAAGTTTCACTTCTATCGTGTGTTTTATTATGGTGTACTTAACACTACACACTCCTACTAGGGTAGACAGACTCGGGACTTGTCCACTAGTATTTTACCATATATCTGTAGATTGATATCCTAGCATCTTGGTTGCCTGGAAGACATTGCTCTTAGTGATAACACCGCCTGTCGTTGATCATTTCTTTGTCTCTTCGTCTTGTTGTATGTATGTGTTTAAAGGTGTACAATAAAGTGTATTTGTTGTTGTTATTTTAAAAATCAATTTATTGCCGCGACACTTGCTGATGTGTGACTGATTCAATTTACCTTAAACATCAATTATATGACAATATAAAAGACTACGTAGATTTGCAAACGACTGAGTTTAATAACCCATATGAAGTATTGAATAAAACTCCTTTATACCTTTGATTATGATTATTTACTCGTAACAATGGGTTTGTGGTCAGTTGTGAAATTGTTTGGTGTTCGCTGGGCTAAAACATTTTCAATGAAACAAAGTCTATATTTTAAATTAGACCTGTGAAAACTGTATCCAATTTCGTGTAGTCTTTTTTCCGTGAAGCTCGTACAAACATAGCAAAAACATTAAGTTTTCTGAAATATCTTCTATATACAGACAGACATTATAGATAAAAGAATTTTACATAACCACGCAGTAAATAACAATCTGGCAAATTCCCACGTGAATCAATTTCATTGTTTCTTTGATATTATATTAAAAACGTGTGTTATCCACAATTACGAATTATTTAATGCGTCATTTATTATATATTGATTTTATTTAAATTATTATAAAAAGAGTGACTAACTTATTGACTCAGCTTTTTTTTAACCACAAAGCCACTAAATAATTAGATACACAGTCCCATACAACATTACTCTCAAAACTGTCCTCAATTTAAGTAGATATATGCAAAAATGTGCTCATTACGTACAGTATGAAACTACAATGTAAAAAAATAAATTAAAATTCGCGGGTACGTGTAGAAAATAATAAAAATATATAACCTTTAATGCGATAGGTTAGACTCAGTCTCTCTGGTGTTTTAGCGTAGTGTATAATATGGAAAGTGCTGTAGTGTTGCCAAACCAAATGATATCTTCGGTACGTATAATGACGTATTGTTGTCGTTATTGAGTGAGTGTTCTACAGTCGAGTGAATTCGACTCTTCAGAGTTTAATCGAGTGACGTTTATATGGAGTTTAAAATATGATTTTACTCTGATTTCTGAAATAATAAGTATTATGATACTGAGATAACATTTACTAAAATAACTACCGGATATAAACCTCCCCATTATGCATTTATTTAGTATTGAGACGTATGATACCTACCTAAAAGGTCCTCCGAAATTAAAATGGCTGCCCATTTTGTTCTGATAAGATTCTTTTGATGCTGATTGTGTACCTAGTATTCATTAGTGATCAAAGATATAATATAGAAGGACTAAGTAAACTTTTGTTTTGCCATATAATTTAAAAAAAATTAATGTGGGCCACCCTTACCACTTAGGGTTATAAAAAATAGATGTTGACCCTTTCTCAGACCTGCTGTATATGCACACAAAATTTCATAAAAATCGGTCGAGGCGTTTCGGAGGAGTTTGGTAACTAACACCGCACACGAGAAATTTTTATATTAGACTAGCTGACCCGGCAAACGTTGTTTTGCCATATAAATTTGGGGTGGGCCACCCTTATCACTTAGGGGGATGAAAAATAGATAGTAGCCGATTCTCAGACCTACTGAGTATGTATATAAAATTTCATAAAAATCGGTCGAGCCGTTTCGGAGGAGTATGGCAACTAACATTGTGACACGAGAATTTTATATATAAGAGAAAATAAAAAACCCTTGTTTATGTATTTATTGTAAATTATTGTAATTTACATATTTGTCCTGTCATCGCAATTGCCGCGACAATCTTGTAAAATGCTTGTATGTCGCATAATTATTCATGTTTCCGTTCACCTTGAAGCAATTTCAGTTGTTCGTCAGAATAAATTATTTTAAAAAATACATTTACTCCAAAGAATTAAAAAATAAAAATACTTGAGATTGTTTGTCATATGAACCCCGAACGTATAAAAAAGTTTTGGATTTTTATTTGAATTTATTGAATTATTTTTACTTGCTTTAAAAACCATTTCTTATAATGGGAACAATACAGATGTTCTCTTTTTCATATAAAACTAGCCGACCCGCCCTCACTTCCCCTAGATGTATTCAAGCTTTATCCTACTCATCCTCCTAACACGAGCATTTTCAGCTTAGTTGGAGGGGTTAATTTAGTTTAAAAACGGGACCTCATTACTAAGACTTCGCTGTCCGTCCGTCCGTCCGTCTATCACCAAACTTTTTCTCATGAAGCGTGATAGCTAGACAGTTCAAATTTTCACAAATGATGTATTTTTGTTGCTCTTATGACAACAAATACTAAAAATAGAATAAAGTAAATATAAGGGAGGGGTTCTCCCATATAACAAACGTGATTTTTTAGCCCTTCGTGCGCGAGTCCGACTCGCACTTGTTATTTATTTATAAAGATACAGATAATAATTTATATCAAATAACTATAGATGGAGACAGACGACATAAAAAGTATATATTTATAAATATTTGAATTTAGAATAAAATGACGGCGAATAACGAATACGGTTTATTAATATTTTAGGTTATTTTCGAGCATTAAGGAATAATATTGAAACGTGAACCAAAAACTCTGTAGGAGGAAAATTGCGCGGTAGGAGGAGTGTGAAATTTTTCCCACTTATAGTATATATAGAGAAGGAGTGCTGAAAGCTAATATTTTTTTTTTTAATTATGCAGTAAAAATAAATTACATCACATACACTACCATGTATTTGACACACACGCATATATATACTCTTTTGTTTATTGTTAAAGTAATTTAAATTAAATATGATCAGATTTCGCCCACCAGGCGACCACTAGTTTTTAATTAAAAGACTAGAAAATGTTAGTAAATGTATATTTTTTTTTTCCAACGATATTTGCAACCTTAATAGACTTTTTACGAGTATCATTAACATAATTCTTCTTAGATCGTGATATTTACAATATTGCATAATATTATGTTTGAATTCCTTAATCCTTTAAATATTTATTAAACGAACCTACAGTGATTTTTTTATTTTAAAAATAATATGTTGAAAAAGTAAAAATATTATACATAATTTTTAAGAACCTATGTAAAAAATATTGTTTTGGTATATGTACCGTGTGTGTGTATACATCCATATGCACTTAGTAAAAAGTGGTTATTTTAATATTACAAACAGAAACTCCAATTTTATTTATTTGTATGGATAATGTGGTTAAATAAAAAGAAATTACCTTTACCCCGGAGAAGCGACGAAGTGTTGTCACTTGACATTTTAACTATGATTAAACTACTATTCTTAATTGAAAATATAAACACGCGACTGTAAATAAAACTAGAATTTAATAAAGTAAGCAGGCGTTTATAATCGATTGACAATGGAAAATGTATTAAATATAGTTGAACTTCGGACTACATGATTCAAATACGTCGCAGCTATCAAAGATATAAAAACAAAATTAACATAAATTCCACGATTACAAATTATTGACCTCCCCTCTTTTGCTACACAGAAAAGTCCGAACGGTAGTGTTTTCTCGCTTACTCGCTTGGCCCCATAAATGAAAGCAAACAAACCATTTTATAGTGTAGTCGCTTAGTTAAATTATTATTTAATTAAGGCCAATTAAACCATAAACTGAAGAAGAACTAACTGAAGAGTTTAATAATCCGCTCGATTAAATAAAAAAGATTTGTAAACATACCTCAATAACGTCGATATCACAGCTGCTCCCTCATTTTGTTCCGATAAAAATTAACTATATTATTTTGTTTCATTGACGCAAATTATATAAATAAAGTATAATTTAAATAATATTACTTGTGACCTAATAACCGGCAACATGAAATAATTTACAAGCTAACTCCTTACTCGGTTGATGATTATCGACTCCACAGATTTTGAAACCTGATTTCTACATAGTCACAGATAACATTTACTAATACAATTTAGGGTAAAGAGGAATCAAAAAAAGTTTATAATGTTTATTTATTATTAAATTAATTAAATTCGATGCCCTCGCTTCGCTCAGGGTATTCATTATTTGGTGGGAAAAAGATAAAATTCATTCAATGAAAAAAGAGAAAAGCGAGAAGGACAGAGCAAAGATGGAATGTGAAAGAGTAAAAATATAAATTTTCCTTTTTTGTGATACTTGAGAGACGTGATACTTATTCAATTATTTATATTATTCTATTATGTAAAAAATTCATATGGAAACACTACATCACCTCTGTCACTCAGGAATAGTGTACTATTCTAGCGGTAAAAGAATTATTAAAATAGGATCAGTAAGTAGATCCAGAGAAAACGTTCACTTTACAAAATGGCCACGTTATAGCACGTAAATGACCATATCTTTTTAATAGAATATTTATGGCAACACCACATAGCCTATGTTAACTGGAAAGGACGTAGATTTTTATCAGTGAAAGGGTTTTCAAAATCGGGTCAGTAGATGATAGTGTAGATGTAGATGATTTATTTTTCAGTGGGTATTCCCTCTATTAGAATGTTTTTTTATTGTACATCGTACCGAGCCGCGACTTCGCGATTCGAAGACTTCGCTACCGATGATTATAAGCTCCGTAAAAGTATTTCTTTATTGACAGTATTTAAAATAACAAGACAGTTGCGAGCGCTAATCTATTCACGCACTGAGTATGCTTTACGCATTCGCATTTTTTCAATTACTCAATTTATAACTTGATTTTTAGTTTTTGTACTTAAAAAAATAATAGCAATTTCATCTCTAGACTATCGATGTATATTTAAAAACTATTATTCCTAATGTTATTGTAATATTTGTGGCCTTTATTAACTGACTGAAAATCGAGAAACAATATCGTAATAATAAAATCTTATAAATTGATGTAACAGTTACAATCACCAATAGAAATATAGAATGTCGGGAATTATTGAAGATTGAAATAAATAAAATAAATATTTAATATGAATGTAATAAACCGATTGCAAAAGATCGATTTTTCGATTAACCAATGTTATCTATTTTATAGATTGTATGTCCTTAAGACATGGCTATACGGTGTAATACCTTTGCCTTTTCCATTATTGAATAAAATAGGTAAATACAGAGAAAAAAATTATACGTCAATTGTCATGTTGACAGTTGACGTAAAATATTGTTGTTGCGCAATAGAAAAAGTCAATACAAAACCTATATCAAATCGCCATTGCAAATCCATAAAAAATTCGAGAAGTAACCACACAGTTAAATCGTTGTTGTTGAGTGGAAATGTCGAACAACTACTTTATGGACAGGATACGATCATTCTTCGGTTTGCGACCTGAACCCCCAAGAAATGATTTTCGGAACCCCATTTGGGGATCAGATGACGATGATGACGAAGACGAACTATATACCAGGCAGCAGCAGATAGATATTTACAACGACCCTCTTGAATTGCAACGAGAATTCACCAAACACATGCAGGACATGTTCAAAACTTTTGGCGGATTATTCGGAGACATGAGAACTATCTTCGGTCAAGGTGATTTTGAGACAATTGGAACTATCACTGAATTCCCTCCGTTAGATCAAGATCCGGAAAGTTTCGATAATAATCGCGTTAGGGATTACTATCTAAAACCTGGATATCATGAGCAGTATGATCACCCAAAGGAAGATACAGACCTGGATGGTAAAATCTCTTCTAATGACATATCAGGGCTGTTTACACAGAAGCAGGATGGGCAAATGGTTCCTACAACTCCTTTTAATGGTAATGTTGTCCCTGCTAGATCTTTTTGCCAAACTATTATAACAACGAGTATCACTAAACCAGATGGTACAATTGAGACCCGAAGGATTGTAAAAAAGGGTAATGAAGTAGTTGAAGAAACAGTAACATCAACGCAACCTGATACAAAAAATACTTGCAACCCTGCCATGAATCCCTTTGATAGTACTCATTTGATGCTATCACAGCTTTCATCTTTCCTAAGAAACTTTTACTAACATTTTCTCGTTAATAGTTGTTTAAGGCCATAATTTATCTTGATGTGATAGTTTTAAATCTTTACTCCATTTGATTCAATAGAATAAATGTTTGATTTATTTTGGAGTTTTTGTTCTTATTTTTTTAATTTTCTAGAAAATTATCGAGATAAGTTATCTATATGCTGATGTAAATGCTAGTTAATCCATATGAATGTTAACATTATCAAAGAATTGGTAATTCCAGTTTAATATCTCATGATAGAAATTAAAAATAAATTCCAGTATTATATTTTACAAAATTTGAAAAATTATAAGTAATTAAGCTTACTTTACTTAATATTATAAGGCTATTTATTGAATTCTCTGTCATTGTAGAAATAAATGTTGTAAATTCATGTTTGTATTTTCATTTTTCAAAAACCTATTAATACCCAGAACCATATGCAATATTTTAAAGAAATTAAGAAGATTTATTTTTATTTGGTTTTTTTTTTAAATTGCAGATTAGGGAATGTACCCTAGACCCATACTATGTGACCAATTTTTATACCCCTTCCTTTGCGTGAATACATGTAGTATATACCAAGGTATTAGAAGATTTCCCAAGAACATATTGACTATGTGGCGAAAACCTAAAACCCCCTCTCCCACCTCTGTGACCAAGCGTAATATTTTGAAGACCCTTCAGAACGATCCACATAGTATATGTATGTTCCCTTATATTAAGGTGTTACCGATAGTTAGAGATATGAAAAAATGATGATTTTTAGTAATTTTTTTGCTATTAAATCATTTTATTTTATAAAATTAATAATATGGCATCATTACACAATGTTTTGACTTGAAGTCACGAAAATTTCAACAGACGGGTAGGTGACCATTATAAGTCCTTGGAGATTCATCTCAAATCAATCGGACAAAAACAACAGTTTTATAAACAGATAATCTTGTGCCTGATTGAAGCTTTTTTTTCTTTCAAAAATTAACAAAATGGCGGCCTTAGAAATTCTTTTACTAGTTTTTTCGGAAAAAAATCAATAGTAAATTGTTTATAAAAAAAGCGAAATTAACAAGATTATCTATTTACAAAACCTTTTTTTTTGTCCAATTGATTTTAGATGAATGTCCAAGGACTTATGATGGTCACTTCAAGATTGGAACTGGGTCAACACAAAAAGCTATGACTTGGAATTATAAATTTTTTTTTTCAAATTTTCGTTGTGTAATGATACCATATTATTAATTTTATAAAATAAAATGATTTAATAGCAAAAAAAATTATGAAAATTCTCATTTCATGCCCCTGACTACCCCTAACACTTTAAGGTGCAATATAAGTACCAGACAGAAGCATACTGTTTTTAATCTTTTGTTTCAGGTTTCTATAGTTTTATATCCTACAATAATTGATAAGATATTGGTTTGTGTAGCAACTACTTAGTACGTATTTATGGAAAAAACAACCAGTGATCTTCAGGCTTTTTTTGTTAAAAAATTAAATTGAACTTTTGTAGATTTAGAATTAAGATGAAGTTTTTTTCCATATAATTCATGATTTCAAATTGTTATGAAAAATATTTTATGAAAAGTTTTCATTTTGTTAACTTCTAAATACTTAAAGAACGATGACAGTTTATTAAGAATTTTATTGAGCAATAAATATATAAATAAGTATAAATATCTTAATCTATTGGCAGTAACAGGCGTCGCGGGTGTTGCTCTTAATCCATGTAAGGTACCTATTGACTCGTGAGTACACTCCAGGTCTGTTTGGTCGCGCACACCCTTCACCCCATGATACAACTCCTGAAATAAAAATAATAATGTTGTGTAAACAAGACCAGTGAAAACTTTAATTATGAATTAAATATAAATGATACATTTTCATACATACATTAAAAAATATACGATTTTGAACTTTATTTATGTACTACTTCATACATATTTCCATACAAACTTTCATCCCCTATTCCCTATTGTTATTTTACTACCTTGAGGGTAAAACTTTAACAAACTTTGAATGTCATATTTATTTATATCGAATTAAGAGCTTCTAGCTCCAAAAATGACGATACTTCTATACAACTTTTCATCCCCTCCTTTCAACCCCTTGCAACCTTTTTTTCGCATTAAAAAGTAGCCTATGTCCTTTCTCAGGCTCTAGACTATCTGTATATCAAATTTCATTTATATCGGTTTTGTAGTTTTGGCATGAAAGCGCGACAGACTGACTTCTCGCTGTCAGAGAGTTACTTTCGCATTTATAATATTCGTAAGGATTTTTGTTCTGTCTATTTGAATTTTAATACCACTTGCTCTTTGTTAAGTTAGTTGAATGTTTGGCTCCTTCTTTAACAATATCATCATTACATTTGGTTCTATATTGTGACAAGTATTAGTTTGTTTATTTATTTAGTAACTTCGATTTTACTACCCTCTTAACGCAATATAGTATTCAGTCACTAGTGTCGGGACAAAGAGCTTACTCTAGGTGTAGACTTTCAACTTACCAACTATTTGATATTTCTCATTAGCTGGGTTCAAAATATGCAAAGGACCACCAGAGTCACCCTGACAAGCATCATGTCCTCCAGATTTTTCACCAGCACAAAGCATGTTCTCTGTGATACGTTGCTTGTATGCTGTTTCACGGCACTCTGCATTTGATATTATTGGAACTTTCACCTGTGATGAACAAATTAAAAGAGTGAATCAGAGTAATCAAGAGGCCAGTAACCCAGCCGGTGGTAGCGGATCTATTCACTGACTGGCTTGCGACCACCAGCATGCGAATCCGATCGGTCACGCGTCTGTGACGCGTTTCGGTCGAGCCGCACCACACAGTGAACACCGGGTTCTTACTCAGGGTCTACTGAAACCGCAGATTTCTTCTCTTTGCTCCCCCCTCCTCACTCCATCTTCGAGGCGGCGGATGTCCATAGGCGACATTGGCCACTTTTCATCAGGTGGAACGTCTGCTCGTTTGTCTTCTATATAAATTAGAATAAGCTATCTTTAACTTGAATTTGAATAAATTTAATAAATTTTTTACCTCTTGTAGAGTATCGGAGACAGTGCCTCCCTCCTCAGTAGTCCCCCAACCAGCCACCATGCCAGTCAAATTGCTGTACGATAGGCCAGCAGTGGGCAGACACACAGGTCGCACTCCAACTTCCTCGTTTTCTTCGTCCGTCTCATCGCGCACTCTCTTTAAAGCTGAACTGAAATCCACCTGAAAATAATATATTTTTCAGAAAATATAATTTAAATTCGAAAAAAATACTAGATCATTTTTTAATATTTTAGACAATGACATTGCTTACAAGATTACAAACAGACTTTTACATTTCAAACTAATTTTCCATAGTGTTAGCGATTCGAAATTTTAAAAGTTAACTTTACTTCGTGAAAAATTGATACGGTGTTCTATACATAAATACCCACCCTCTTATCCAATTTAATAATAGCAATATCGTTATCGTAATTGCCAGGGTTGTAGCGCTGATGGCGGATGATGTTAGCCACTTTTCTCTCAATCGTCATAGTATCATTTGGATTAGAACGGTCGTGTTCCAGAAAACGAACTGTTATTTTCTCTTTCCGGAATCTGTGGAGCAAAAAACAGAGTATTAAATTATGATTTTTTCAGTTTTAGTTGATATTTTACAAGCAAGTTACAACTTAAAGCTTAACTAAATTATATAACTGGCTTTACAAATCGTTCGAAATCTTAAAGTTAATCTCTATTGGGCAAAGTCAAAGGGTTAAATACCTACAAACAACTGAATATTTTTCACAATTTGTTAAAGCGCTTATTGCTTACAGACTTCGTCCACAGCTTTGCTCTTTTTTTACAATACTTAGGATTTAGCAAAAAACAGCCAAAGCATGAAGATCGATAGATCACTTCAGTTATTTGCTAAAATAATTATAATAATTACCCAGACACACAATGCGCAGCAGTAAGGATATATAGATCGCTGAAGATAGAACCACCACAGTAGAATCTGCCACTGTACATCAACACAGCAATCCAGGGTATCTCTAACTTCTTAGTTTCATATCCGCCTACTATTCGTCTCCTCGTTCTGGCAATACCGCATTCTGTAAGTAAACTTTTCATGTACAAAGCCTTTAAAAATTGTATTATTATCTATACTAATTAGTCGAGCCGCATGTGAGCCAGACACCCCAACCGCTTTCATCCCATTATTGCTGTGGATCTAGTGGACTCTTTGCTCCTACTCGGGGTCCACTGAAACAGTAGCATTTTTCTCTTCACTCTCCCTCCTCACTCTCTCTATCTTCGAGGTTGCAACGCATCGGCAAAGCAAGAGGCTTGTATTGCCAATGTCCATGGCGATGGTGGCCACTTACCATCAGGTGGACCGTCTACTCGTTTGCGCCTTATTAACCACTAGTCGACCCTTGCGACTTCGTCCGCATGATGCTCCGCTCCTATGGGTCGTAGCGTGACGATATATAGCCTTTAGCCTTCCTCGATAAATGGGCTATCTAACACTGAAAGAATTTTTCAAATCGGACCAGTAGTTCCTGAGATTAGCGCGTTCAAACAAACAAACTCTTCAGCTTTATATATTAAAAATAATATAGATAAAAACATATTATAAAGCTAAAGAGTTTGTTTGTTTAGTTGAACGCGCTAATATCAGTTTACTGGTTGGAATAAAAAAATATTTAGAGTTGGATAGCCCATTTTTCGAGATATATAGGCTATATAACATCACCCTGGCCCATTGGAGTGGAGCATCAATGAAAAATTAACCAAAAACGGGGATGTATTCCTATTGAGAGCTTCCATTACATGCGCTGCGTAAACGGCGTTAAAACAGCCCACACTCTCTAAGTCTCTCTCTCTCTCTCTTTTGTTTTTAGGAAATATATGGATATGGTCATGAAGCCCATGAACTTTTATAAATATCCATACTTACGGCATGTAGGACATTCAATTGGTGGCTCATCTGAGGGTTTGACTGTGGTGGAAGTGGATGACAGCCACGAACTGATCCAATCATTGATAATCCCCTTCTCCTGGCCTCCAGCAGCTTTCGGGTCGACTGTGGTGTGGCAAGTCACCACTCCTATCAAACAGAGAACTAGCAGCCAACGCATTTTCTCTGAAATCACATAAGAAACACTTGTCTAGTAGGATATTAAGTTATATATATTACTAGTTGCGTCCCGCGGGCTTACCCGCTATATCATTATAAATTATAGCCTATGTGTTATTCTGATGTGTAAGCTATATTATTGTAACGTTTAATCAAAATCCATTCAGTAATTTTTGCGTGAAAGAGTAACAAACATACATCCATACATCCACACATCCAAATATTCATACATTCTTACAAACTTTCGCGTTTATAATATTAGTAGTATAACCTGGTGGAAAGCGCTACGATCAGGTTGTATGTGTTATTTATGTTTTGATAATTTTTTATGCATATAAAATAATTGTACCTTTAAAATAGATTTTTTTTTTTAAATATAAAATCTGATCCTAAGTAGGTATCTAATTTAAGCCGATATGGCACGATACATAATATACGCATATGTATAAATCCCATGTCACTATGTTTGTCCATGATAAATTCCGAAACTACGTAATGTTTAATTTAGGACAAAGAGTTGTAATTTGTAAATTCCTAACAGATTGATTTAACATTTTGTTATTACGGTTGGATGTTTAATGCTAAAATTTCATCTTCTAGTAACCAAAAAATCCAAACGATAAGGTTAAAAAAGGATTTTTCTTTTAAAAAAGTACGTAAGTACGTAAACATTAAATTTCAATTATCAAGTATATATTATATCGAATCAAGGACACTCGAGAACCGGTAAAAGCTGGTCGATGGTACGTCAATAAGTACCGTTAATCATCTCATTTCGATTAAACATGTTTTTATCTTATTTGCAGAATTACTTCTGAGATTAATTATATGCAAATACTTAGTTTTTTTTTATTTATTCCGTATTCTTAAAATCAGTCGTTCCATCCCTTCGTAAAATGGCTTTAACTACTTTGTTTAAAAGTAATTATATAGTATTTTAAGTCCCAAAGCCCATAAAAGTTAGAAAGCTGGAGTACTCATGGTATATTATAAAAAGTAAACCTCCTTCAAATCAGACCACCATCCATCTGTAGTTGAAGACAATACAATAAGGAGGAAGTTGAAATTTCTAATTGTATTTTTAAAACATGGATTGTTCAATATTTTCTTGATCAGTAATTATTTTTATTTAAAATAATTTTTTCTCGATCAAGTCATTTCAGAACTGTATCGCAAGTGAAAGAGTTCAACGAGCTTCTACTATTTTGCTTAGGTATTATTTATTTTTCGCCATAATCTATAAGTTTAATGAAAATAGCTTTACCTCTATATACAGCACCCGAAACAAATAATAGGTTGGGGAAAAAGTCTTTTCGCATTACAGTATGTATAAACTTTTAATAAAATCTCTTTGGCTATACTATTAGTATCTGGCTGGTTTTGGTATCATTAAAAGTTTAAATTTTAAAGAAGATAATTCCAAATTCAAATTAGAAAAATGTGTGATTTTTATTTGTTTTTCGTACTGTGAAGATGAGTGAATCTAATGAAGAACATCGATACATTCAAAAATTTTACTACAAAAAAGCACCGCAAGCCGCAAAACAAATTTGCGATGTTTATGGATAGTGCAGTGTATGTGAGAGTAGGACAAATTTGGTTTAAGCGTTTTCAATCCGGAAATTTTGATGTCTAAGATGCACCTCGCTCTGGTCGCCCTATTACGGATAAAATGGATGCCAGACAATTAGAACTACACAATTACAGAGTGACAATTTAAGGACATCAATTATAATATTTTTTTAAATACCCGGAGCGAAGCGAAGGTAGGCCGCTCGTATTTTATAAACCAATATAAGTAGAAGGGTTATTTTGATAATATCCTGAAAAGCACCCCACGCTTTTTTTACAATAAAATAATTTTTCCTTACACTATTTTTAATTCATATTTATTAAAATTTATTTTCTATTTTTTAGTTGGATTTTCTATAAAAGCGTATTTTTTTAGTTTTCTTAAACTATTATTTATTTTTCATTTTTAGTTGAATTTTCTATAAAAAAATTTTTAAACTATTATTTTTTAAATAATTAAAATTTGATAAATTATATTTAACAATATGCAGGGGGATGTTTTGAGACGATATAAAAAATTTGACAACAAAAACGAGACGGACACTAAGTTAAATTTTGAAATGTTGTATATATGTTTATTATAAGGTATCGAACCCATAAGTTAGGCTCGGTGAGGAGAATATTAATGAATTATTTAATTTTTTGTTCGTCCTGAAAGATATCTTAACAAGAGTGGTGTCGTTGAATAGGTGATAAAAAACGCTATTCAACGATATATACACGAGCGAAATCGGATAAAGTAATATTACTAGTGTCTATTAAAAACTTGATTATTGAACCAAATTTTGTTAAAATTTAACAATTTTACTGAAAATTTCGATAAATTTTACTATAAAACGGGGATGAAAACTACTTTAGAATATAGGGGGATGATGTACGTATAGGATAGGGAAAGTATAAAACATAAAATATATAAAGTGTCTTAACGCAGACACAAACACACAAAAAATCGCTAACCCCGATCCCCGATCCTAGTAAGGATAACGGATCAAACTGTCTAAAATATTTAATTGTCATCGATCCTTAATAAGTATGCCAAATTTCGAGATAATCCGACCTTTTGAAGGGGGTCAAAATCATGTTCTAAGATTCCGTTACATACATACTAAGATACGTATGAAGCTAATAAAAGCGTATTAATAAAAATACGGCCACCTTTGATAATATACCAAATAGTACTAAATTAAACGCTTTCACAGCTGAGTTTGGTTCCTAGTATTCCCATAAACTTATACAGAGTCGTAAAAGTGAACTATTTTATATGTCAACTGTATTACCTTCCTGTAATAGGTGACTTGATTACTTATAGAGCTATATGTATTCTGTACCATACGATTTCCTAGGAATTCATTTGGGTCCTTGCCAGATAATAAACACCTTACATCCTTACTAATGTTATAAATGCAAAAGTAACTCTTTCTGTCTGTCTGTCGCGCTTTCACGCCAAAACTACTGAACCGATTTAAATTAAATTTGATATACAGATAGTCTAGAGCCTGAGAAAGGATATAGGCTGCTTTTTAAAGCGAAAAAAGGGTTGTAAGAAGTCGAAAAGGGGGTGAAAAGTTGTATGGAAGTATCGTGATTTTTAAAGCTAGAAGCATGAAACTTATTTTTTAAGCTATTGAGTCTGAAAGTTTGTAAAAGTTGTACCCTTAGGGGTTGTAAAACCCAAAAGGTATGTGTCTTATTTGTATAATAATTAGACTAAATAATTAAACATGCTACCCAAAGACACTATTCCACGTGGATAAAGTCACAGGCAAAGCTAGTTAGTTAATATACATATTATAATATACTATTTAATTCAGTTACTTCAAGACTTTCTAATACAGTGACTTAAAACATTTTCTAGTTTTCTCGGCTTTAATATTTAAACGATAGTCTGTAATACTAAACTTAGTCAAAACAATACGAGACTCGTATTTACCCACATGAGCCTACTGCTCAATATATATGGTTATTTATTGTAAAACATGCAGATAGTATAAAATACTATACAAACGATAACTATAATTTCGAAATATTTTTCTGTAATAAATTATGAGGGAAATAGACCATGTCTACAGAACGTTTATTCTACTTTCAAGTATTAAAAATCTATTTTTTGTAGTTTTGAAGGCATATTTTTTTAATTTTTGATAGGTCTATAACTTTCATAGAAATAATTTTATTAAAATATCTGTCTACAGTAAGTAAACCTTGTTTTAGTGAGGGGTAGTGTTAGATATAGAAGACGAAAGTTTTCAAAGAAAGCAGAGGAGATGAATATGAATAGTATTATTTGTGGTTGTCTAAATGGAAGTATTGAACAGCTCAAGGAGTTGATGTAATTGATGGTTAGGGGAGAGGTTTGTAAAATTTTGCTTGATGGAACTAAAACTAAACTTTTATTAGTTGTTTTAAAACGAAAAGTGCGTTCTAGTTGGAGTTGCAGTCTGAGGTAAGGTTTGATTAAAGACAAACAAGTGCAATTAATTAAAAACTTGTTAATAAATCTAGGCTTTTAAATAAAAATGGTTGATTTTCTTTGTTTACTTTGTCAGATACCTCGCAGATATTAATATGATTAATGAACTGTCGCGATAACGATATTGATAGCTCAATTGTAAATAATTTATTTATCGCCATAACGATACTAATTAGTTTGGCTTATTTATCAACACAATGCCCATATCATTAGTACATTACCACCATCTAATAAAAAATTCGGACTGACATGATCGAGGCTAGTGTCTATATAGTGTATATAAAAAAAAACATTGTGTTAGTCTCACAATTTAGGGAGAAAAAGTAGGAAAACATTTGTATGGGAAAATTGTTGCTATCAATCCTACTAATATTATAAACGCGAATGTTTGTAAGAATTTATGGATGTTTGTTACTCTTTCATGCAAAAACTACTGAATGGATTTTGATGAAACTTTACAGTAATACAGCTTACACATCAGAATAACATAAAGGCTATAAATTTATAATGATTTAGTGTGAATTATCCAAAATATAGCGTGTGAAACCGTGGGACACAGAGAGAACGAACTAGTTCTTAATAATCGGAAATCTGTCTAATCTTTCTGATCTTAAAATATTACACTAAAAATATTAAATTTTCTGTATTTATTTATTAAAAGTTTAACGACAGAAATTGAGATAAATATTAATGTGGATATAGGTCAAATAGATTCCAATAGTTTTTACCACGGCTTTACGGAAAAAGAGACTAACATTAACAAGTACATTTTCGTATTGATATTATGGACCTAAAATTTGACATAGTATTGTTAATTATGATGTTGGCAACACTTATAATTTGAGTAGCATCCTGTTACTTGAATGTTGGCCAACTGATAAACACAAATGAAGGAAGTGGGGATCGATTTATAACCACGCCGTCATGACAGAATAATTAGGGATCACTAAAGCATAACCTAGGAGGATATTATAGTCAAGCCGTCATAATGTTAGTCTGCATATAGACTACTACAACCTCTTCCTCTTCTTTTTATTAATTAACAGTATAAAATGAAGTCACTTCAGCTGTCTGTTCGCATAGATCTTTTAAACTACTCAACAGATTTTCACCAATAGATGGAGTGATTCAAGAGGAAAATACAAGCATATTATAGTATATATTATTTACAAACTTCATCGACACATAAATTACTTTTTATTTTATTTAATAATGTCATCGTTAATTTATTTAGAAGTTATTGATTTAGTCTGTTTAACTTGAATAGGGCTAATTGAAATTAATGCTGGCCTTTATGACATACCTTCCTCAGAAAAGTGATTTTAAGAAGTTGGTCTATAGTAACTATTATCTGTTTCGATCTATTTCATTAACAACTGAATCATGATGTAATATTATGTATGCAAAGCCACGTGAGTAAACTAAAAACATGCCACGATTCAATCCCGATTGGTATGCGGTTCACATCCAGCGACTCGTTCTAGGAGAGAGCTGGTTTTCCTGTTCCCTCTTATTATAGAAAGTATCGCTGTAGGTTGTTAAGGGAAAACTTATAAAAGATGCTAATTTAGTCCTATGCAAAATTAACGCTAGTATACAACACTCAACTAGAAATACTTTATTTTACCTTCCTTTATTTAAACAATTTACTTACGTCTCATATATGTTTCTCGATATATATACCTCTAGATATCCTCCTTTTTATAAAAATACTAATCAGTTTCGTCTCCATTAAATTGTCATATTTTTAACTCAAGTTCGACTATGTTTTATAAATCTTAAGCTCGATTAAATATTGTAGAAAAGGAGGAATATAATAAACTACTTTATACATGTTGTGAGATAAAGATGAAATGTATCTAAAATTATAAATAAACAATTTCTATGTTAATCGATATAACGTGTAGATATAAATTCATAATTTATTAAATACCACACATCCTACTAATATTATAAACGCGAAAGTTTGTTACTCTTTCACACAAAACCTGCTGAATGGATGTTGATGAAACTTTACAATAATATAGCATACACATCAGAATAACATATAAACTGTAATTTATATTGATATATTGTGAATTATCCAAAATATAGCGGGTGGAATTATTTATAGTTTTCTACTGGTCTATTTACTATCATCGTCGATTAAACATAGTTATCAATTTCTTTAGGTTATTCTTTTTAATGAATTTTCTAATATTAAAAGGACACTAATTTAAAAACCACATCCGATACGATTTAGCCCTTGTAATTAATTCATAGTGTAAATTGCTAACTAATCCTTATAATAAATATTATGTATCAAAATCAAGAATTTCGGAATTGAATTTATAAATGAAAACGCGACAGACTTTGAAAACCAGTTTACAATAAACGGGATCAAATACCGATAGGTACTAAAATATAAACGTGGACGATAAAACGTTTTTTCACAGGATTATAATAACATTTAAAAACTTACTAGTGTCCAGCTCAACGGGTGACCACGAGTGACCACTAGCGAATCCAAACGGCACCTGTAGATTGGCAGAGAAAAAAGTCTCCTTACTTTCACTCACCCACTTAGTCCTGGCACTGGCAAGGCAACATACAAACAGACGGTTTTATCCTATGAAATGCCATAAATACCACAACAGTTATTTGTACAAGGTAATTTCAGAATCATTATCGGTTAATGCTGTTATTACCATTTTCCCTCTCATGTGGGCTAATCTCAGACATGCGATGAGAGTGCGATGTATTTTATCCGTTAACAACACAATTTAACAAACGTTTTTTATTAGTTTTAATACATAAACTTTGATTTTATTTAACGAAAACAATAATAATGTTTCTTTTTGACTCATAAATTTGGTGGTGTTTTTTTCTATTTTGTCTTGTCCAGTATCTGAACCAGCTTCATTTTTTTAATTTAAATATTTATTTAATTGTTATAAGGGTATGATGGGGCTGACATGTACATGTCGTACAAAAGCCCCGTAAAATAGATCGAGAAATAAATAAAAGATTGCTTTTGCCAGTTAATATTCTGTCTGTTTAAAAAAGATTTCAATTTCATTATTGTATAAATTTTGTTGTTTTATATTAATTTTATTTCGATTTAATAGTAAGAAAGGATGCGTGAAAGAGGAAAATTAGAGGACGAATGATGATGATTTGTTTTAGAAAAAAAAATAGGATGACAGTGTGATCCAGGACATAAAGATGAGACTATGAATTATTAAAACGAATATTATTCAAAGAAAAAATTACGTTAATTTGTAGATTTTTTAATAGTTTATTTACATTTTTACACATTTTATATAAATATAATTATTATAACAAATGGCAATTTTTAAATGGCAATACCTTTTTTTTGCTGACATCCCATTTAAACGAAATAAATCTAATATTTTGAGGTAGACCTGCAGTTCAATATTTAGAAATGTATAAATACGAAGGATAAATAGTAATTCACTGTGATATTATCACTAAAATATTAATTATTTATATGTCTTAATTAATCTGCAATATTATAATATTATATATAATATATAATATTGCAGATTAATTAACGGCTTTACCGATTTTTATGAAATTTTGTGTGCATATCGAGTAGGTCTGAGAATCGGTCAACATCTATTTTTATACCCCTAAGTAAGAAGGGTAGCCCACCCCAAATTTTTAAAATTTATATGGCAAAACAGAGAATGATCGATCTTCTGAAAGATACACACTATATATATAGACATATAATATAATAAAAATACATAAATAATCTAAGATTATTAATAATATACGGAACTTGGAAGTACTTTAACAAAATGGTGGAAAATCTCGTATATTTATTAAGTAAAGCGCCTACATAAAATATGAAATATTTACTGTAACATGTTTGATATTAATATGTGACAGGAGTTTTTATCAATAATGTCTTAAACTCTTAAATGTCTTAAACAATTAAATTTTAAATTTTACAAAACAGGCTTTTCATTTGATTGTCTAATGTACATACAAAGAGTAAAACTGTATTCTGATGTCCCTAATATAATATTTATATTTAATTTTTCCAAATATTAATTATAATAGTGACTAAAAAAATAGACTACAACATTAATTGCAGTTACTCGCTTTCTACAATAAGCTATTACTTAGTAGTTGTAAAATTTCTATCTAATCTAGACTGTAAAATTCTTCCTAGTGGTTAGAAAATTCTATTTTAGGAAAATTCTATTATAAAACAATATTTTTACACTTGATTAAAAAATTATAAAATACATGTGTATGTGTTTATGTACCCACGAATTATGTAAGTTATATATTTAGTAAATATTATAACGTAAGTTGATCGCAAACGCTATAGAATAAGTGCAGGTCTACCTATCGACAGATCGTTAAATATATATTTTTTGTAATAAATTTTGTAGCTTATCTAAAGTTTAGGATAAATATTATCCACAAACACTGCATAGATCTGTGAGATTAATATTGCCCTTACTTAACTTATTTTTTTATTATTATGTTACAGAATAAATTGTTTGTTCCTGTCGATTTAATAATACTTTTAGAATGGTAGAGACATTTCTCAATAAATTCAGAAGGCGTTAACTAAATTTAATCCTATTAGAATAAGGCTGCGTTTCCACCAGAGATGAGCACTTCATTTTAAGCACTGAGCGAGACTAGGTAACTGAAGCGATTTAATTAGTTCTTAATCCGCAAAATATCCGCAATAAACGCATCCCTATCCCTATCCCTGCTGCGACTACTGTCGTATGACTGAGAATAAACAAAACCAGATAAATTAAAGGCTAAATAAAGACTATACATTATTTTAAAGTCAAAAACATCCGATTCTTTATTGAGCTTGCAAAATCTTGCCGAATTGCTATTTCTTAAAAGTTCTAAAGAGCCGACACAGGTCGTTATTGAAGTGGTATTAATAATAGGTTGGGGAAAAAGTCTTTTCGCATTATAGTATGTATAAACTTGTAATAAAATCTCTTTGGCTATACTATTTGTATCTGGCTGGTTTTGGTATCATTGAAAGGTTAAATTTTAAAGAAGATAATTCCAAATTCAAATCAGGATAATGTGTGATTTTTATTTGTTTTTCGTACTGTGAAGATGACTGAATGTAATGAAACAATTCGATACATTTTAAAATTTTACTACAAAAAAGGTAAAAATGCAACGCAAGCCGCGAAAAAAATTTGCGATGTCTATGGACCTAGTGCAGTGTCTGTGAGAGTACCACAAATTTGGTTTAAACGTTTTCAATCCGGAAATTTTGATATCAAAGATGCACCTCGCTCTGGTCGCCCTATAACGGATAAAATGGTTGCCATTTTTGAAAAAGTGGAGCGAGATCGGCATATCAGTAGTTACTACGTAGCTGAAGAGCTGGGAATTGACCACAAAACAGTTTTGGCACATTTGAAAAAAACTGGGTACACAAAAAAGCTCGATATTTGGATACCTCACGAGCTCACTGAAAGAAACCTAATGAACCGTGTACCCATTTGTGATTGTTTATTACGACGTAATGAAACCGAACCATTTTTGAAGAAACTGATAACTGGTGATGAAAAGTGGATCACGTACGACAAGAACGTGGGAAAAAGGTCGTGGTCAAAGGCCGGTCAGGCTTCACAGACTGTGGCGAAACCCGGGTTAACTCGCAACAAGGTGATGCTGTGTGTGTGGTGGGATTGGAAGGGCATCATTCATTATGAGCTGTTAGCACCAGGCAGGACCAGCGATTCTGAACTCTACTGCGAACAACTGAAGAGATTAAAGCAAGAAGTTGAGAGAAAGCGGCCGGAATTATTAACAGAAAGGGTGTGGTTTTTCATCATGATAACGCTAGACCTCACACATCTTTAGCCACTCAGCAAAAATTAAGAGATTTTGGCTTGGAGGTGTTAATGCATCCGCTATATAGTCCTGACCTTGCACCTTCAGATTTCCACCTGTTTCGGTTTCTTCAGAATTCCTTATTTTCTTTATCATGTGAGTTTTTACGTCTTATTTATTGTGCGTTATTAAATTTAGGTTAGGTTAGCCTTAGGATAGGTCGGGTTAAGTTAGCCTTATGTTAACCTAACCTAAGACAAAATTACATAAAGGCATCGCTTAAGTATACACCTTGGTCACAAGTTCAAAGGACTACCTGGGTTCCTGTTCAAAAACTACGGAATTGTAAGGTTCGGTTCATTCATTCTTCTGACATATATAAATATTATTATTAATATAATTTACCTTAATAAAACAAAATATTGTGCGTGTGCTATGAATTTAAGTTGAAATAATTAATGTCTGATCTAAAACAAATATTAATGCTTTAACCAACTTTTTAACATTAATAATTACCACGATATCTCAGTAATAAGGATAAATACATAAAACTGTCACATATTTTTGCATAAACGTCTTTATTGAACATATTTATTTGACCTCTTAACTCACCAAATTGTAAACGCATAAAAATCAAAGTATCCGGACTTTAACGTTTGTAGCGATTGTGTTGAACAGTTACACGTTATTAATAATGTGAGAACAAAACCAAAACGGACATTTAAATCTGAACAAACTTTATTGAACCTTTCATGAATTCTCTTTGTTGAGGATATGGAATCCTTTATCTAAAGTGTTTTTGCTTTTATGTCCTCCTTCCGTGCATTAATGGTGCAACAGATGAACATCATATTTTTTCTCTGCCAGACTGTTTTAATATTCCTAAGAAAAAAAAATAGTTTTACTTATTCAACTGAGGATAGTTTGTTCCTGTTGCTCTGCTGCAAAAAATCTGTTGTATGTACAAAAGATTTTTTATACAGTCGTACGGAAATATTTCAATTCTCTGGTGAATGAGAGAGTGAGTTAGAGTGTTAATAAATTAACGAGTAAGAGAATTTAGCGAGCGAGGAGATATTAAACGATGAAACGGGGAGCCCCTTCGCCCTTATGTAACATAGTGGGAAAACATACGCTTGTCTTCGCAGCCGCTACGATTTCCCTATATTTTCGCATTGTGTTACAGCGGGCGGGGGCTCCCCTCCCTCCGCGCCTCCGTTTGTTATATACACTCTAGGGGCAGGACAGACAGAATTTTTTAACTATTCTCATTATGCCTATTGTAATATTTTTGTAACTCTATGGTAAATTTGTAAAGTATTATTTCAATATATTTTATTGATTACCTACTAAATAATAAATAGATACTTTATATCACAATTCTTGAAGTGCATTTATTTTATTTGACTGACACCTATGTTTGATTCCTAACTCTGTGGACACATAACAGCCATTCACTGTAAGACCAACCAATCAGGGACCTCCTTCGGACAGCGGTATCGATAGTTCACAATATCGCGACAATTTCACGGGAACATATATAAGTAATAACTCCAAAAGCCTCGTAAAATAAATCCAGAAATAAATCTAAATGTGTCAAAATCCATTGCTTCAAATAAATATCTTTTATATATAATGTATAGTACATTGCATCTATGAAGAACCTTATATTTCAGTACTTATAATGTAGCTTAATATATTGTAAGGTTTATAACATCGGAAATTGTTATTTTACACCCTTCATTATGTTGCCAACTTAAGAAGTCCTTGTATCAATTACCCATTGAGCAATAAAATTACAAAATGCTTTAATTTTATCTACAAAACAATAAAACTTTTACAATCATTTTCAATTACATACGGGATGGGATGATTAAGAAAACATTGCATGTAATATATTTTTCATAGAATATTATTGAAGTAATAATAACAAAAAATAAAATTAAGATGATTAATCAGGCCTTACAGATTACAAAATATTCTAGTATTAAATTAGTTAAATATGTATTGATTATTATGTATGTATTTTTCGAACCCAGACCTTTGGAAGGCGTGCACGATGTGACACAAATATGATATCCCTGTATGCACTATGACAATTCACACAAGGACAATATATGGAAAATAACACTGGACTATGGATTAGGGTGATAGTAGATAGAAATATCACGACTCCTGACAATAATTCACATATAAGAAAAATGGTAGCCTACAATGACGTAACATTGACTGTAAGTTAGATAATAGATAGAATTTGTAAACACGCTGTCAAAATATAACATAAATAAGAAACTCTAAAAAAGTGTCTCTGAATAAACTCATTTGCAAAACCCTATAAAATAAAAATAATATAGTATTTAATTGTAAACAATAATGTTGGAGAAAGGTCAGCGAGAGTAACCTCCCAAAGATCGGGGGTTGCTCAATATAAAAAAAAACTATGGATGACCTATAGCGCCTCCCCAACAATACATTGAAGAATGTGTCGATGGAGACTCGATTATTATAATGTTTTATTAATAAAATAATATTACTAAAACTCGGCTGAAACAGATATTCTGTCACGTGACAATGTAGAGACATGTTTTGTAGAACGCTATTAAGTTGTCGACATTTTTGTAGAGCAAAGCTAAGAGCAATGAGCAAAGATAATATAACTACTGCCTTATAAAACCTTTATGACACACGCCGTTACGTCACTGAGTTTTCAAAGTAATTTTAATTTTTTTTACTTATATAGTAACTTAAGGTTTAATTTTTAAACTTGTACAACAACTTTATTAATTATTAATCCCATATTTTAAAACGACGGTTTGTTAGATATTTAATATGTGTATCTACATGTCTGTGAGGGTCATGATTGCTGATTTAAACGAGATAGTTTTTATATAGAAATTGTGACGATCTGATCAGCCATTTAAACTGGTCAGTCATTTGATGACTATATATTTAAACACTTTACTAACTTGAGAGCTGCGTGGCTGTTTGATCCTTTAAAAAGCTTTTACATCTGATTTTTAGATTTTTTAGGCGAGGGTTATATTTTTTAGGTTTTGAAAATAAAATCGACTAGTCTAAGAACTATATTTTTTTATGATAGAGTTACGGGGTTTCTGCGTTTTTAATAAATTCACATGACAATAAGGTTTGTGATTCTGATATAAATAATTTAGTTAAAACTAACTTAATATTTACATTAACAAAGTATTACCTAGTAAACTTTTTCAAGTACTTAACATTTACTCTTTCTCTTATCCTCTTATGTCTCGTCCATAACCTTCCTTATACAGACACACCAGGTTCCATTGCTTTATTATATATATATATTTCTAATGTTTATTGACACAGTTTTGTAATCCAAGAGCAATAGACGAAGTGGGGCGAGGCAGGCACATGGTCAAACGTTGCATGCAGGCTGCTGGTTATCACATCGGTGCATTCCATCTATACATAAATTAGATGATCCATTTACATAACGCCTTGTGTCGAAAGAAAAGTAAATGCCACGTTAATCATTTTATTAGACTCTACATTTAAGGAAAAACACCGCTTTTCGTAACCGTTCCAATATTTGGCAAAATATCACGTTTGTTGTATGTGAGCCCCCCTTAAATATTTATTTTATTTTGTTTTTAGTATTTGTTGTTATAGGGGCAATAGAAATACACCATTTGTGAAAATTTCAATTGTCTTGCTATCACCGTTCATGAGACTGCCTGGTGACAGAAAGACGTATGGAGTCTTATTAATAGGATCCCGTTTTTACACCTTGGTACGGAACGGAAAAATGTATATTATTATTTAAATATTAGTGTAAATAGAGTATTAAAATAAAGACATGTAAATAATTTTATAGGAAATACATGCGTTGGTAAATTTTATTTATTTTAACTAATTGCTCTTTTAAAAAGTTAGGAGCTGGACAAGCATTGGCAATCCCAAAGGTTAACTTCGCCCTTGTACAATGTATTTTTTTTTATTTTGGGTGAATATAATAAAATAAATAATAATAACAATAACTATGCAGATTTACAGGATAAGTCGCGTCAATCCGTTATTGCTCTATAAAGCGTGAAAGAAGCACTAAACAATTTCATAAAACTTTAAAACAAGAAAGATATAATATTTATAAAGTATATTGTCTCACAAATTACCTCAATATAAATGTTGTTTTTAATTAAATTAGAAACAAAATTAAAACCATCACCAGCAGATCATACTAAAAGTAAAAGCCTGAAATCCCAATTAACAGCATCAGATCTGCTTAGTTTCTAAACTAAAAACAAGAATGCAACTAAAATCTTTAATAACTGGAACAAGGATGACAAATCTGAATAAATCAATGATATTAAATCCAAAAATTCATTTCTTAGAAGGTCTTTTGATTGGTACTTTGTAGTTAGGTTATATATGAGTCAGACTCAGTTCAATTCCGACTCACAATCGAGTCGTTGAGACTTAAACGTTATTTACGATAAGATTGATAGTTTTAATACGTACATGTGAAGAAACAGATGAAACTAATAACCTACCAGGTTTGATGATGCAACAGGGAATATCACGAAGGAAAAACACCAGGAGGATCTGTAAATAAAATTCTGGTACTTTTGGAACAGAGACTTTATTACAGATTGTTTGATAAAGTACAAATAAAAAAGTTTCTTGAAGAGTTTCTTGTTTTCTGCTTTAAATTTTTAATACTAAAATATCTAAGCTTTTTCTGAAATAATAATACTTTTTACTGTGCAAAACAGTTTTACCACGTTATAAAAGCTCTCACTAAAATGCTTTTTACTTTTAAAAGTTCAAAAGCTCGTAGAAAAAAGTTTATTCTGACATAACAGAAATCTAATATATAAAATTCTCGTGTCGCGGTGTTTGTTAACAAACTCCTCCGAAACGGCTTGACGGATTTTTATGAAATTTTGTGTGTCTATCAGACAACATCTATTTTTTATACCACTAAGCGATAAGGGTGGCCAACCCCATATTTTTTAAATTTATATGGCAAAACATCGTTTGGCGGCTCAGCTAGTTGTAATATAAAATCTTTATAAATTACGTAGTGAATGCCATGTTGTTCAATAATTTGCAAGTAATGATGAAATTGCATTAATCAGAAACATTATTGACACAAACTCTTTGACTACATTCCTCTCTCCAATTTTCCTCAATTAACTTAAAGAAAGTACACACATCGTTAAATTATAATTGACAAATTCTAGTAAATTAATTGATTTTGCCCCTCCCAGTTAAATGCATAATAAATAAGAAAGTTTATGTGGTTTACTGTATAAATAAAGTATGAAATTCAATGAACATTAAGTATGAAGTCCAACGAGAAATTATTATTTAAACAGAGTTGACAATTTTTTCGAAAGTGAAATTTTTTGCTAAATTTCATGATATTGGGTTAACGAGAAGTTACTTTAAAAGTTTTGTAAATAGTTATAGTTATTCATTTTTAGGTTATTTTATCTACTTAAGATATACTAAATTATATTGATTATAATGTTTGAGAAGTTTGACAAACTTGTTGTCCCATTTTGAAAAAGATTTTACAAAAACTTTACATGATGATGATTCTGATGTGATACACATACTGATAAGTTGATCATTTAATTTCAGAGAGACCATCCCTTTCTACTTAGAAAGTGAATTCTAACACTTCATAATACTAAAAATCAGATTTTGACGTCATTTAAACAGATTTTTTCTCAAACCATTGATAATTTTAATAGGTTATTGTTACTACTTAATGTATCCTTTATCATTCTGCTCTGCTCCTATGGATCATAGCGTAATGTTACATACCCTATACCCGTCCTCGATAAATGGGCTATCCAACACTAAAAGAATTTCTCAATTCAAACCAACAGTTCCTGAGATTCAACCAAACAAACAAAGTCTTCAGCTTCGAAATAAGGATAATAAAGTATTTACATAAAATTAAAATCTTCCATCTCGACCCTATAACAAATAAGTCAATCAAAGGATTAGTACACAGAAGGCTGTATCGTTATCACCATACGGGCGTCGCCTTGGCCTACATGGATCCACCGACGACTCTTTCCAACACACCCACTACTAACCGCACCAAGGCCAACGTTGTTTGTTTACAGATTTTACCATAAAAACTCTTGAACACCCTTGGCATACTACCCTTTATCAAATAAGATTAATATAGTCAAGCCCGAGTTGAAATCAATTGACAAATCCCGTACTCATTCATACTATCCTAAAACATACTTATATAAAAATTTGTAGCTGGTAATACTCGCCGAGTCTCGAGCCTAGTCGACCTTTGCGACTTCGTCCGCGTGTTGCTTCGCTCCTATTCGTCGTAGCGTGATGATGCATAGCCTAAAGCCTTCTTCGATAAATGGGCTATCTAACAGTGAAAGAATTTTTCAAATCGGATCAGTAGTTCCTGAGATTAGCGCGTTCAAGCAAACAGACAAACTCTTCAGCTTTATTAGTAATACAAGTTATTCTTAATAGGGATCTAGTACCATTTACATTTTTATTTTTTTTATTTTTATAACTTTCGTTCGTTCGTTCGCGCTGTACATAAAGTATTGAGAATAATAGTGTAGTGTTGTTTTATGGCGTGGTGCTAGGCCTCCGTTATCGAGGAGCACGTGAGTAATGAACTTTATTATTTTATTATTTGGTAGCGACGTCGAGCTTGAATGAGTTTACGGTAAAAGAAGGCGTCTTTAAACCTGCTCCTGGATCTCAAGCACCAGGTACTGCTCAGTGAATCGGCAAAATTAAAGCATAAAAACTTATCAGAAAGAATGAACATAACCCTTTATAATATTGTTAGTGGTCTTTGATTGTAGCATTTTTATTTGTAAAATTAAACGAAGCGAGGGTGACAAATAGAGATATGTATTTGTAGACGAAGAAGGAATCCTAACGACAATAGTTTTATCAAATTTAGGCTAGACAAATAAACTTGAACTCTAAAAATATTTAATCAATGTCATGGCATTGTTACACTTATCTTGTAATGTAACATCTGTTACAAGATTAATTTATGAAATATTATTATTTACTAAGTCGTTATATAAACAGAATTTAACATTTGTTTATATAGAGATTTTATGTAAAAAAAAAATTCCATAAAAAAAGGTAGATAGCTTTTTTTACCTGGAATAAATAAACTATGTTTCAGATTAACCAAGACATATTTTACTTAATTTTCAGAAACTTTCTGGTATACGTAAGTCCAAGGTCTGATGCCAAAATAATTAAATAGCCTTAAAAGCGTAAGTATAAAAAGAATTGCCTCAGTAGGTATAAAAAAATTGTCTTAGTAGTTAAAAAAAGATTTGTTTCAGTGGGTAAAAAAGAATTGTTTCAGTAGGTAAAAAAGAATTGTTTCAGTAGGTAAAAAAGAATTGTTTCAGTGGTTAAAAAAGAAGTGTCTCAGTAGGTAAAAAAAGAATTGTTTCAGTAGGTAAAAAAAGATTTGTTTCATTGGGTAAAAAAGAATTGTTTCAGTGGGTAAAAAAGAAGTGTCTCAGTAGGTAAAAAAAGATTTGTTTCAGTGGGTAAAAAGGAATTGTTTCAGTAGGTAAAAAAGAATTGTTTCAGTAGGTAAAAAAGAATTGTTTCAGTGGTTAAAAAAGAAGTGTCTCAGTAGGTAAAAAAAGAATTGTTTCAGTGGGTTAAAAAGAATTGTTTCAGTGGTTAAAAAAGAAGTGTCTCAGTAGGTAAAAAAGTATTGTCTCAGTAGGTATAAAAGATTTGTTTCAGTGGGTAAAAAAGAATTGTTTCAGAGGGTAAAAAAATTGTTTCAGAGGGTAAAAAAGAATTGTTTCAGTAGGTATAAAAAAATTGTCTTAGTAGGTAAAAAACAATTGTTTCAGTGGGTAAAAAAAGAATTGTTTCAGTAGGTAAAAAAAGAATTGTTTCATTGGGTAAAAAAGAATTGTTTCAGTGGGTAAAAAAGAATTGTTTCAGTGGGTAAAAAAGAAGTGTCTCAGTAGGTAAAAAAAGATTTGTTTCAGTGGGTAAAAAAGAATTGTTTCAGTGGGTAAAAAAGAATTGTTTCAGTGGGTAAAAAAGAAGTGTCTCAGTAGGTAAAAAAAGATTTGTTTCAGTGGGTAAAAAAGAATTGTTTCAGTAGGTAAAAAAGAATTGTTTCAGTAGGTAAAAAAGAATTGTTTCAGTGGTTAAAAAAGAAGTGTCTCAGTAGGTAAAAAAAGAATTGTTTCAGTAGGTAAAAAAGAATTGTTTCAGTAGGTAAAAAAGAATTGTTTCAGTGGTTAAAAAAGAAGTGTCTCAGTAGGTAAAAAAAGAATTGTTTCAGTGGGTTAAAAAGAATTGTTTCAGTGGTTAAAAAAGAAGTGTCTCAGTAGGTAAAAAAGTATTGTCTCAGTAGGTATAAAAGATTTGTTTCAGTGGGTAAAAAAGAATTGTTTCAGAGGGTAAAAAAATTGTTTCAGAGGGTAAAAAAGAATTGTTTCAGTAGGTAAAAAAAGAATTGTTTCATTGGGTAAAAAAGAATTGTTTCAGTGGGTAAAAAAGAATTGTTTCAGTGGGTAAAAAAGAATTGTTTCAGTGGGTAAAAAAGAAGTTTATTTAGAATTTTTAGAAGTCTAATTGAATGTAACTCCACTACTCATTATTTTTAATACACTTCAAATACTTGAATCATTCTTGAAAATTTAAAATGATGTAAGAGGAAATCAAAATGTCGTATGGAGCTCGATAATGGACGTGCTTTCTCTTCAATTATATTGAAGACATCTTTACATGATAAGTTATTTTCTACCTATAGAGGAATAAAATACAAATTAAAGTGCATAATAGTGTATTTCTTATAATTTTTAGAAATATTCGCCTTCTATGCTTTCCTGTCTTTAAGGTATTTTAAAAATATTTTAAAAGTTGGTTTAAAATAATCTTTTGAAAAACTTTACTCAGTGATGGTAATATAGAGATTGGTCTGTAGTTACTGGGGTCGTTCCTGTTTCCATTTTTAAATAGAGGTATTATTTTACTGTGCTTCATTAAGTCCGGAAACTTTCCTGTGTCGACACATTTATTAAAAATATCAGCTGATATTTTTTGTATACTTGTTGTTTTGCTGCCTTTCGTATATATAAACTTAATAAGATCACGCCATAAATTTAAAAAAATAATTATACTTTGCTTATAATAATTTTTGTTAAAGCACAAAAACTGAAAAATCCAAGGATTATTGTTCAATTACAAAAATTAGATAATCGGTAGAAAACAGTTTTATACGTATATTTACTAATTTAATTAAAAGTGTAGAAAACGGTGATCTATCGTACCAGTACTTAATTTTTTTCAGCTATTTTATGATACGCTGTTTGAATGGTAAATAGCACCCATGCATAGTGAGAAGTATAACCACTCTTTCTTGTGTATACTTTGTTTGTATTTCAAAGCCTTTTAAGATGTTTACTATAAACCATTGATTCCCAAAGTGTTTCCCAACGACATGCTAGAGGGTCTGCGTTTGTATGTTTTAATTTAGTATCATGTTATAACAATCTTCAGGTAGTTCTTACAAAGTAGAGTTAACACCCCCTCTGTCAAACTCAACCTCAAATAGTAATTGTCACTTTCAACAACTCATAAAAGATCAGTGAGTAAATTAGTCTTCAAAGTCGTACATATGATATCCCCAAGCAGCGGCTCTATCCACAAGTTGGCGAGTGGTCTACAGGTCATTTAATTTTGAGAACCTCTCCATTGATCACATATACGAAAGCGATTCTTAAAATGTTTGCGGTAGGTCAGTGCGCAGTACTCTGAAACCAATTATCAGAAATTGCAAAACGCACGCTTTAATCCTGGAATTATGTAAGAGTTGGGCAAGATTGTCCAAATATAAAAGAATTAAAGCGACCGCTTGTCCATCCGGCAGTGAAATTACGTTCACGTTGCGTAACATACTCACGAGGATAAATGCGCATAACTTTTATAAATATACCTGTAGGCATCCTAACACATATAAAATGTAGAAAAATAAAGGTGTTTGTCCATTCAAATTATTGAACTTCGAAGTAATTAATCTACATGTTGATGATAGCGGCAAGTCAGCTAATTTCCTATATACGCAAAAAAAATTATTATTATTATTATTGCATATGGTGTCCAAAACGGCTCAATAGAATTTGGTAAGTCTCAGACAATTTTTAGTTCAACTCAGCAGATGATTCTGGGGCATTTTGTAACGATCGGATTACCTGATTTTTTGACAAGTTTGTTTAGTCGATTAAATTATATTAATGACCATGTTCATCTTCACCGATCACCTAAAAAGTAGATTTTTTTATTAACCATATATATAACTAGCTGACCCAGCAAACATTGTTTTGCCATATAAATTTTAAACAATTTGGGGTGGGCCCCCCTTATCACTTAGGGGTATGAAACTAGATATTGACCGATTCTGAGACATAATCGATATGCATACAAAATTTCATCAAAATCGTTCGAACCGTTTCGGAGGAATTTGGTAACAACGCGACTCGAGAATTTTATACATTTGATGATCTCGCTACCAAAACAATCGCAATAATTTTTCTTTTAATCGTATTTTAAAAGAATAAACAAGTTATTTCAAAACTTTATCTAAGTTACGTTACGTATATTATTAAGTGCATTAATTTTTTTTTATGTTCCTAATAAAAAATCCATACTTAATAGTCAATAAGAGATAATTTTTCCAACAAATTGCCAATTTACACAAGTAGGGCGTGAACTAAGGAAGTTTACCAGAAAACAATATTATTTTACTGGTTATCTTGATGTTTTTGATTTTACTTTTACGAATATTTACGATGTAACTGATACCGGCAGTGTCAGCTTTTTTCTGGAAAATTATTAGCCGTCGTTCTTACGATGCAAGCACATTATCATAACCTTATTAAAAACTACCGACTCGCTCTTGCTTTGCTTCAATGTTAATAAAATTATACCCGAAAACATTTATCCATCAAAATTACATATGGTATGTTATTTATGATGGAATCCATAGGTACTACCTATATCAATCAAGAAGCAATCCCTTTATGCAAACGCAATATCATCCTACTTAATATTATAAGGCGAAAATTTATAAGGATGTATGTTTGTTACTCTTTCACGCAATAACTACCGAATGGATTATGATGAAACTTTACAATAATATAGCTTACACATCAGAAAAACACATAGGCTATAATTTATAATAATAAAGTGTGAATTATCCAAAATATAGCGGGTGAAACAGCATTGCGCTGTTAGTATAAATATATTTAAAAGATTGTAGATAAAGATTATAGCAAAACAAATTAAAATATACTAGCTGTACCTGCCTGTGCCCTATTCCGTGTTGTTATTTTACTCCCTTGAGAGTAAAACTTTTACAAACTTTGAATGTCAATAGTTTAATAAACAGCCTAAAAAATAAGTTTCAAGCTTCTAGCTCTATAAATGACGTTACTTCCATACAACTTTTCATCCCCCCTTTTTAATCCCATACAACCCTTTTTTCGCATTTAAAAGTAGCCTATGTCCTTTCTAAGGCTCTAGACTATCGGTATACGAAAATTCATTTAAATCGGTACAGAACTTTTGGCGTGAAAGCGCGACAGACAGTTCGAGTTACTTTCGCATTTATTTAGTGAGGATGTAAGGATTTCTGTATTTGCTATAATAATATTTATAAATATGTTCATTAAGTTCTCGTATCACTACTAGTTGTAACGTTACAAGTTAATTAAGTCGCTAAAATTTAATGCGCAAATCCTAGAATCTATCTAGGTCACTCCGCATCTGCTGCAACAAAACTTTTACGTAACATTCTGTATTACTGCGCCACAACATACAAATTATAAGACATTTATGACATGATGCAACCCATATCCTGCAATAAAACATGTTAATTAGAAAATGCAGAGAATCATTTAACTGATTTACATATCCATCAAGGCAATAAGAAGTTCTTGTCAGATTCGGAATAAGGTGAATGTGTCACCGATTAATTATGCCAAAAAGAGTCAGATGCGAGGAATCGGGTAAAACTTGTCGCAAACACCTTGCGGTTCCGTTACTTGGTATATATGATGTCGGACATGAATGGTCATCATCTTGCAATTTTTATATTCTTACGAGTAGAGCAATAACGGCAACTCAATGAATGGTATCAATAAACGTAATCCGAACAATGGGCGGGTTAATGCGCTAAAACTTTCGAATGATCGAAGATGACCCAATGACTCGGTAAGTGAACTATAGAATAGATATGAAGGTCACTATCTATTCCTTCCGATCCTCGCGCAGCGTAGTGGGGTGTAGCGTGGAGGTGAGCGGAGGCCGTGCTGCGGCCCGTCGTCGTTCAGTCGGCGCGTATCCGTGAACTTGGCCTGGTCCGATCACCCTGGCCCCGAATCCTTATCAGAGGCGCCGCCCGCGGCCTATAATAGCTGGGCCGGCGTCTCCCTTAGCCTCCACATTGGACCGCAACTCAAGCAGACATGTTCCGTGCTGTGTGCCTCCTAGCTGTACTCGCGACTGCCACCGCGTGCGTGCCCTGCAGTGAGTCATCTTCTTTTAATTAGGATCCATGTTTACGTTAAGTCATTTGTGTCAGTGAGTCTCTCATTAATTAAACGTGTGTTTTTTGTGTCTGTGTCATTTGGTAAGTCTTTTGTTAAATGTAAGTCTGCACGAAAAACATTAATATTAAAATTAAAATAAAATCAAAATGAGTCATAAAATATCATAGAAAATATAGACGCACGCGCACGTGTCGTAGTATTTTTGATTTCTAAAAACACTACCATTTCGGTTCCTTGTATTATGTCATGGTGCTAATATCTTGGAGTGCTTTTAGAGAGTTCCGCTTACTGCGTTGAATAAACTGCAACAATATAATAAATTATCATATTATTATAGTCTTTCATAAAAGTCGCAGTAAGTTAATTTGAAGTACCCATATTTTTTTCAAATCTGATCACGAGAAAGGAATTTTATTCGTCGACATTTTATTATTTTGTTTATCTTCAAACAACAATTAAGAAAACTTTCCATATGAGCAAGCAAATGTAAATTAACTTCCGCTCTTTCGGAAACCATAAACATACTAATAAACAATGACCTTACACTATCAATGGGACGTAACTTATTATTTCGCGCGTAAACTTTGATATGATAGTGGTTCTAAACAACCATTTCAAGTTAGGAATAAGTAAAATTAAATTTAAGTATAAAAATGGCTGACCTGGCAAAAGTTGTTTTGCCATATAAATTTTAAAAAATTGGGGTGGGTCACCCTTATCACTTGGGGGTTTAAAAAATAGATGTAGACCGATTCTCAGACCTACCCGATATGCACACAAAACTTCATAAAAATCAGTCGAGCCATTTCGGATGAGTTTGGTAACAAACACCACCTATATACTAAAAAAGAGTGAGAATGATAATTTCAACATAATTTCGGAAGTAACTGTCAGTCTGTCTGTCGCGCTTTGACGCCAAAACTACTTAACCGATTTAAATGAAAACTAGTATACAGATAGTCTAGAGCCTGAGAAAGGATATAGGCTACTTTTTAATGCGGAAAAAAAGTTGTAAGATATTGAAAAGGGGGGATGAAAAATTGTATGGAATTATCGTCATATTTAGAGCTTTCAAAAATGCTATCCAGACACTATTCCACGCGGACGAAGTCGCAGGCACAGCTAGTATTATAAGTAATGAAGTTAATAAGTATGAGTAATATATAAAGAGAGATAAATTTCATTTGATTGCTTCTTGCTTCTTAGTGGGTCAGTGGGGTGAATTTTTGGTCTGAAACGTTAACAATGGTGTCAGTGGGACGCAGGAGACATAATGTTAATGCACTACGGGTGGTAACGAAATCTTTATATGATATCGTACGCACAAATTTTTATCAACCAAACACTATGTTTAGTTCAGGTTTTAATTCATTGATTGTTTTCTTAACTCTCACTTTCGTTGATTCGTTATAGTACATATTATAGAAAAATAATAAATACTGAATAAATTTAAAAATTATAAAATTTGCTTTCTTACAAACTTCACCTAAATATAAAATAGCGTATAAAAAGAAATGGGATATAATTTAATTGAATAAGAAATTGTTATATTGTTCAGATTCCTATTAATTACATATTTCAAAAATAAGAGAATATTGATGTAAATCTAAAGTTTTAAATTTTATTAAAAAGTCTGTATGTATTTCTTAAAAAAAGGTGTCTACTGTACCTATAATTCTTCCTTTAACAGTTGTGAATTATTCTATACAATCAATAAATAATATTCAGTGAAAATCAGTTATAAATTATATATACATCCTAGACCGTGTCGTACTTATCATCAGGCAGATTACGGTCAAACGCTTGCCTATAAATGATGAAAAAAAAATAAAAAATGTGATATATGCGGGTGTGAATTTGACACACAAGTGTAGAATCTACATACTACGAGTATGAATGAATATTTATAATAATACTAGTCGACCCGCTCCGACTTCACCCGGATGCATTTTACCACGTGTCTTAAGGTTTTATTCCGTTAATTCCTTATTGCTATATTTTAAATTTTAATTTATAACATCAACATAATTTATATATAACTAATTTCCAAAGACATAATCGGTCACACAGATCGCCCTGCACTTCACCCTCTATTTCAACTCCTTCAGACCTTTTTTCGCTATTAAACATAAACCATGTCCTTTCCCAATCTCTAGTCTATATCTGTAACAAATTTCATCAAAATCGGTTCAGTGGTTTAACCTTGAAAGCGTAAGAAACAGATGCAGTTACTTTCGCATTTATAATTTACTTGGGAAGTTGGTATCATAGAACTCCTTATAATTAATTATAATCATAATATTTTGAGTTTTTTGAAGTTCACCTTTTAGGCAATCACTATTGAAAACACATATTGAAAACCATTTTCGTTTTTTAACCTAAAACTGTCAAAGCTCTAATGAACATTCATTCAAAAAATTAATAATAAATTTCTTCGAAGAAAGATTAACTTCTTCTTTTCTTTGTGTTGGAAGAAGAGAGTAAGTTTATGGTCATGAGCAAAAGCATCTAAACGAAATGGTCATAATACTCGTATGATATTGAATAAACTTTGTAAATAAATTATGTACAAATTCGTGAGCTTTTATGACTCTTATTGCATATATCTCTTTCATGAGTACAATTTGCTTTGCCAATGTCATGTATAAGTAAAAGTTATTGATTTACCAACACTACCGGTAATTTCAATAATAAATATATGTTTATTATGTAAATATTTATAAGTAAATGTGTATATTTGAGAGAGTTTAAATACTTCAAAATACTATTAAAATTAAGTTATTTATCTATATCTATACTAATATTATAAAGAGGAAAGATTTGTATTTTTGTATTTTTGTATTTTTGTATTTTTGTATTTTTGTATGTAACGAATAAACATAAAAACTACTGGACCGATTTCAAAAATTCTTTCACCATTAGAAAGCTACATTATCCCTGAGTAACATAGGCTATATTTATTACAAGAAAAAATTAGAGATCCTTAGGAAATCTCACGAAAACCAACCCAAGGTGCCAAAAAATTAGCCATAAAATATCTTTCATCGCATGCGCTGCAAAAAGTATTGATGATAGAACAAAAAAATGTTCTACAATATTATAGAACGTATCAATATCTACAAAAAAGTCCGCGAGACCATATGTTCAACTATTATAGTTACGTCACTATAATTACTTTTTTACATTTTAAAAGTTGATAAAAATGCCTATCAAAATCAGACCATGTTTTCTATAACTTTGTATTAATCCTTATACAAATAAATTATTTTGTATTCAAGACTATTTCAATACCTGTAAATTGCTTTTTGAATTATTAAAATCGGACTTTCCATTCAAAAGATATTACGAAATTAAAAATATCAATATAAACAAAAAATACACGTCGACGCGACGGGCCAGTATAGCGACGCAGCGCAGCGAGTAAAGCGGCAAGAGAGGGGGCACCGAAATGCGGGAGGGCCAATATATTTTTAAAAATAATATTCCACCCGCGCGAAGCCGGGATGGGCCGCTAGTTATATATATAGCTTTTTAACACATTAAATCATTTCTTAACTAGTAAAAACTTTTGATACATTCATTGAAATCTACTATTAAAGTGTTATTTAATATATTAATATTTTTTTAAATATTTCTATACAGACAATCAGTCCATGCATATAATCTTATACTAATATATAAAATGAAGAGTTTGTTTGAACGCACTAATCTCAGGAACTACTGGTCTGATTTGAAAAATTATTTCAGTGTTAGATCGTTTATTTATCGAGGAAGGCTATAGGCTATATATTATCACGCTAAAACCAATAGCAGCGGAGCTATATGCGGACGAAGTCGCAAAGGTCGACTAGTAAATAATAAAAAAATATTCTAAAAAGTTTTAAGATTTAGTTACTAGAGAATGTTTTACATTTAAGCGAGATTTTTAAGAGATTTCTCTATGCCAACTACTGGGATCATATAACAAAAATATATTACATAAATATATTAGTTTACTGTACGTTAAGTGCAAAAATAATACAAAGCGCACACTTAAGTGTAGTAGAGCTTATGAAACACTTCTCACTTTTATGTTAAGAGCTTCGATTGAATGTTCTGTTTATAGCAACTATAAATAGTAAAAGTTAACTGAGATCTTACAATTTGTTATCCCGTTATTAAAGCTTTTGAGTATTATTTATTTACTAGCGACCTGTCTCGACTTCACATGGATAAATGTAGAGCATATATTGTTTCGTTATAAAGAGTTTAAACAGCATTTTCTATGAAAGCTCCCAAACGACTTGACTTTCCACGACATTATCTACAATCATCATCCAACCAATTTACATAAAACATTAACAATTTATACACCTAAACCTTACTCATTAATCACTCTATCTATTAGTAAATACTGTTTGAAAATCTGTTTAGTAATTTTTGAATTTATCGCGACAGACAGACAGCATGGGATTTTGTTTTATAATGTGTAGAGTTAACTTCCACATTTACAACTTCAGGTTTTTATTTGTGTTTGCTTGTATTTAATTTTATAAATACGCATAATTTTTACCATATTACATATTGTTTAGTTTGAGCATCTTGTCACGCCAACTTTCACTAGTGAAGAATATTTCTTAAAGCTTTTTCAACGCCATAGCTCACTATTGCGTAATTTAAATGAATGAATCGTAGTTTTTTACATTAATACGTAATTTAGTCACTGGTCTTAATTTCGTCAAAGCATTTTAACTGTTGAGTGAATGTCCCTCAATATGATTATAATTGAAATAATTTTTAAAAGTGTACTTCTGAAATTTGGTAGAAAAATTGTCTACTTGATGAATTTAAAATTTTGCGGATATTCATGATTTAAAAGGAATCAAAAGGTTACCTTGCTATAATCCGTGGCAATCTGAACAACCAGACTCGTATGGCACAACCCAGAAGAGTTCTACAGTTACAAGTAGTTAATAAGGTAAATATTTAAGTAAATATTTACGAGTAAGATAGGGAAGACGAAAACGTAGCTAACTAATACCTTACATTCAAATACTAAATACATTCGCTTAGCAAATATAATAAACCTAGAACTATAAATATTAGTTTCTGGCAGACGTCCTTGCAAACAGTGTCCATAATTATGCAGATAGCTCAGTTCTTCATTTTCGTTATCGTCGAGAATTAACCCAGATAACTGCAGTAAAAGTTAACTTTTGCAACGTTCACAGGAGCTCCGTTATGATTGTCTACAAACAAAAGAACTGTTCGCAACTTAACGTCCTAGATAAATGTTTAATTATCACCTAGGATTTAAATAATAATTTACAGGAATTGCTCATTACTTAAATATCATAAGCTAATTTAAGTCTGGTGATTCCTGCTTAACAAATCTTAGTAGACTTAATAGTAAATATTGCAATGATTTGATCTGTTAATTATTTTACATTTGTCTTTTGCTTGTCATTACTGAAACTTAAGGATTTTTATTCAGAATTGGATTTTGCTATTAATGAACCACAGAATCTTTTTTTCATTCGCAAATTAAGCACTCACCTCAGATCTCTAAAAAATATATAATAAAAATAACTCGAAATAGTTCAACCTCGAGTTAATTCAATCTTTTTTTCGCTACAACAATTGCGGTGAATTTTTTATTTTATTACCCACGACTTCGTCCGCGTTTCATCCCCTATTCCTTACTGTTATTTTACACCCTTGAGGGTAAAACTTTTACAAACTTTGAATGTCATATTTATTTATATCTAATCACACAGCCCAAAAAATAAGTTTCAAGCTTCTAGGTCTAAAAAGGAAGATACTTTCATACAACTTTTCATCCCTCCTCTTCAAACTCTTACAACATTTTTTTCGCAATTAAAAGTAGCCTATGTCCTTTCTCAGGCTCTAGACTATCTGTATACCAAATTTCATTTAAATCGGTTTAATAGTTTTGGCTGAGAGCGCAACAGACATTATTACTTTTGCATTTGTAATACAAAGTCTTCAGTGAAATAAGTTTAAACGAGTAAATAATGTTGTTAAAAATCTTATATCAGAAAAAACGTAAACTTAAGCTTAACGTAATCTATACAAGATGTTAAAAAATAAATATCTTATTTATTAAAATAAATTCGGATAAGAGTTATCATGTCCTACATACAGGACAATGTAAACAACCAGTAGTAAATCTGAGGTGTCGCGATCTTGCGGATTTTATACATTACTTATTTTAATTATCATTGGCTGTCCAATGTCCAACTGTCCACACACCTTACTTGGGAGATTGTGAAAACAACATTTATCAAGATTTGCACCGAAACTCGGCCATTGCCATATCGTTACTCATTTTGAACAAAATACAATTTTAATGCAGTTCACTTAATATTTTTGTTTATTCGATAAGTAACACCAACTTCTATGGGTATTCATTTATTACGTTAAGACTATTTTCGCTAGTTTTTGATCCCCTCCCCCCCCCCCTGTTTAATATTTATTACGAAATAATCTAAAGGAAAAAATGAATGTCGCCTGCCCTCTTTCAAAATATAATTAAACTGAATATTTTTGTAATCTTACGTAAGAAAAAATAAAACATGGTGGACCCCCCTCCCCCTAAATCGTCTTACGTAATTAATGAATATTTAGGGTCCTTTCAAGCAACAAACGGTACTTACTTTACTTTTCTTATTCTTGATACTTACGTCAGCAACAAATGTCAAGTACAATGTAAATAACAAAAAATACGTAAGGATAGAACCGAAGAATGGTGGGGATAAGAGTATTGCTTACTTTCAATGCCAAGTAGGATAGGATACAAAAATTTTGCTTACGTAGAATTTGAATGACCCCTATTAGCCCCTTTATGACTGACATGACATTATTGCTGTCAAGTAGGATAGGTGGATGCAAAATTTCTGCTTATGTGTGTGAATGACCCCTAATAATCTCTAATATATTAATAAATTATCTTATATATTAATATATTATTATTCATTGAAAAACCATAAATCAAGAAAAGTGGAACGTAAAGACGTTCCCCTTTTGTATTATGCTACTACATGAGGGTACACGGAAAAAAAATTATTCTCAGCGAAACAAAGGCGGATCAACTAATAATTTCTTATGATTTTTTCATGGTTTTCTAAATAACAAACAATGTTTGTAGTATAAATACATTTTTTTTCCAGCTTGTGGCACTGTACGTGGGGCACGAGTAGTTGGCGGGGAGGCAGTGATACCAGGGGAATTCCCCTGGCTGGCAGCCTTGAAGAGAGATGGGAAACTCATCTGTGGAGCCACTGTCGTAGCTAAGGATCATCTCATTACAGCTGCACACTGTGTTGACGAGTAAGTATACTTTTATTTAATACTAGCCTACCCTTACGACTTCGTGCCCGTGATCATCCGCTCCTATTAGTTTTAGTGTCATGATATATAGCCTATAACCTTCCTCGATAAATGGGCTATCTATCACTGAAAGAATTTTTCAAATCGGACAAGTAATATCTGAGATTAGCGCGTTCAAACAAACAAACTCTTCAGCTTATTATATTATTATAAACTAGTCGAACCACGCTACTTCATTCGAGTAATGCTCCGCTCCTGTGGGTTGTATCGTGATGATATATAGCCTATAGCCTTTCTCGATAAATGGGCTATCTAACACTGAAATAATTTTTCAAACCGGACCAGTAGTTCCTGAGATTAGCTCGTTCAAACAAACAAACTCTTCAGCTTTAGATATTACTATAAGATAAATAAGCAACAAAAACTTTCAAAATAAATTGAGGTTTTAACCTAACATCATTTTGTCAAATAATGTTGTTTAAATTATTTAAATAAATTTGAATTACACCATTTAAACTACTTAATAAAATTGAAATTTTATACAAAAAGGTGAAAGTGGTAAAACTTAAAAAAATGTTCATTCTTAAAATATAAGCCTAAAAGAATTTTACCAAATAATTGAAACTTTCTACTTCAAATAAAATAAATTTGCCCACACTGCTTTCATATCACTTTTCACAACAAAAATTTCATACTCTGTACGAATTTAATGTATTTACTTAATAAAGTTTGAAGTTAAGTTAAGTATAAATTAAGCTTACGGTCGCTCTTGTCTTAATAACCAAAGAGGATTTTTATGACATTTCTATGTTTATTTTAATGATTTTGTTAGAATGTATGGATGAATGGATGTATGGATGTTTGTAACTCTTTCACGCAAAAACTACGGAATGGATTTTGATAAAACTTTACAATAATATAGCTTACACATCAGAATAACATATAGGCTATAATTTATAATGATATAGAGTGAATTATTCAAAATATAGGGTGTGAAACCGCGGGACACAGGTATTCAGCAATATTTATCTTTACATAGAAGAAAACAAAATCGCTTCCCGCTGTCTGCCTGTCCCTATGCATGCTTAGATCTTTTAAACTACGCAACAGATTTTGATGCGTTTTTTTTTAATAAATAGAGTGTTTCAAGAGGTTTATATGTATAATACATGCATAATATAGTAGAGAAAGAAAGGGTCGCTAGTTTATTATATGAATACAAAACTAAAAAAAAGGTTTACTCAATTATATTTTAGGAACTACATTTGCAATATCTATCTGTATGTTTTTTGTTATATATGTAGTTTCAAGATGAATGATTGTATCATTGTTATTAGGCTATTTTTAATTTTATATTAATTATTAGGTCATCAAATTGAAGTTTTAACCCAGATATGCAATACAGAAATAAATTATTAATTTAAGGTGTATAAAAATAAAACAATTTATTATATTTTTTTAGCAATCGAAATACAGTTCAGTGTGCTAAAGAATAAAGCATTATTTTGTTACTGCCTGAGCCTGATAGTACTTCACACGCCGCGAAATTACTATAATGAAATAAATTGAATTTCCGACAGCATGATTTATCTTAGCGATTTGTAAAACTGTTATTATTTATAACACTTTATAAACGATTTAAATAAATAACGTTTGTGTTGATGATTTATTTAAATATCAATAATATTACAAACAACATTAAAGTAATCAGAATTTTTTTAAATTGCAATGATTGTTATACGACGATTAGTAATTACTCGTAAATGTCTGTAAGCTTTGATTCTGGGACCTGAATAATAGATGAATAAATCAATGAATAGTGGCTGTAACTACTAAAATAACGAAATTATCTAAATACATAGACGATCGCGGATTATTCTCTAGAACGCACTTCTTCTAAGTTCTAACTTTTTCACATATTTCTTTCTTAATTATTTACTCAATTTATTTAGTTTTATTCTAATAAATTCGCAGTAAAGTTTACTGAGAGCTTTGCGGTCGTCGCAAATTATATATTATTATTTGAAGCTTTATTTTCATCCCTTTTTATTTCTCTATTCTTAAACTTATATTCCAAGATCCCCTTGATAGATAACTTAAATTTTTTAATTTATTTGAGGAACTAAAAAAAATTTCTCTGTATTAACACAGTTTCGACGGTTCTTACACCGTGTCAGACATATTGTTATTTTTCAAACCAACCGAGATCCAAACTTCATAACTCGTTTATCTCTATTCTATGAGAAAACTTTAGATTTTTTAAAATCACAAAAGTCTGACAGATCTTCATTGTTAGTACAGACTGCTTTTAAGCATTAAAAAAACGTAATATGTTTTTTATTTGCATTACGAACATATCTTACTTAATATTATAAACACGAAAGTTTGTAAGAATCTATGGATGTATGTTTGTTACTCTTTCACGCAAAAAGTACTAAATGGATTTTGATGAAACTTTACAATAATATAGCTTACACATCAAAATAACACATGGGCCATAATTTATAATGATATAGTGTGAATTATCCAAAATATAGCGGGTGAAACCGCGCGGCGCAGGTAGTCTCCTAACGACAAATTTTAATATTAATTTACACATCTGCAAACAATGGACAATTAAGGTGAGGCTTTTGGTGAAAGTCATTTATTTACAACATTCATAACACGTCTCAACAAGTATTAAAATTCACTAAATTCTTTGACAAATATGAATAGGCTCTAATTATTCACATCGTTTTATTGTTTAAAGTGATTACAGGTTAGCTGTACCTGACATGTCGCGCCCTACTGTCCTCTTAAACTTTGTATATAAATCTTTTTCTTTGTTCGCTTAATGGTTGAATCGACTTTTATTACCTTTGGTCAGAGAAGAACTGCCTGATATTGAAGGCCGCAGAGGCAAATTAATGATTAAAAAAAATTAAAACAGGACTTAAATAAGTACAAAAAATATTTCTTCAGAATAATAGCGTTTTTCCTAACCTAACCTAACATTATTATTTTGAGTGATCCTGAGCTTTTCTTTTGAGTTATGTGTGTTTTAAGAAATTTAATATCACTTGCTATAACGATGAAGGAAAACATTGTGAGGAAAGCACTCCTGATAGTTCTCCATGTTCTCAAAAGTGTGTGAAGTCTGCCACACTTGGCCAGCGTGGTGGACTATGGTATAATATCTCCTCATTCTATGGAGGAGACGGTTCAGCAGAGGGCCAGTAACAGGTGATGATGATTTTTTTTGGGGAGGGAAATTCGAAGTCGTTAAATATTGGCAAAACCTTTGACAGTGTGATTTATTTTAAGAATACCACACTGTCTGAACTTTCGTCCGTCTTTCTTTTTTCGTCTTACTTTTGTCTCCACAAAGTGAGTATTAGACTTGCCACTTAGGCGATTTAAAACTCGTATCAAGAAATCATTAATAAATAAAGCATACTATAATGTACAGGATCACTTAAATGATGAGAATGCTTAGAATCTAAGTGACGTTGACTCTCAAGCTAAATCATTTGTATATCAAATGATGTAAACATAGCTTTTTGAAAAGAGCGACTGGTGAGTTTCTGGCCGGCTCTTCTCAACAGAAAACTGCATTCCGAGCTGGTGGTAGCTTCAGACAAACTGACTGACCGACCAAATTGAAATAAAATATTTTGAGTTTGAGTTTGAAATTATAACATAATATATCCAGATAGATCAGAGGCAAACAGACAAATGATCTCGTACAGTAATCTTTAATCCTCATATTATATCGTCGGTGAAGTTCTAACAGTACGTAAGTCAAAAATGGCTACTTTACGGGAGAGTGAAAAAAACTTTATGAAATGAGAGTAACCCACGTTTAATACAATTTTTTTAAATTATCATATTGGTCAGATATTATGTATTGATTGGTCGAGACGATGCGTACCATTATACTTTAACCAATGACATTCAAATCTCAAATCTTATACTAATATATAAAGCTGAAGAGTTTGATTGCTTGAACACGCTAATCTCAGAAACTACGGGTGTAATGTAAAAAATTCTTTCACTGTTGGATAGGCCATTTATCGAGGAAGGCTATAGACTATATATCATCACGTTACGATCAATAGGAGCGGAGCTATATGCGAACGAAGTCGCAAGGGTCGACTAGTCACTCATAAAATGACTTACGCACTGTTAGAACTTCACTGACGATATAGGAGCTCCACAAAACGTCGATATTTATTTCTCATATTTTAATTACTGGTTTTTTAAATTAATAATGTCGTATCAACAATTAATTCTTTAGAATGTGTAATTTTAAACCAATTTTCATTAAAATCGATTTTTAATTCGCTTATCGACTAAAGATAAAAATTGAGCGCAACCCAGATACTCAGAAATATACTCGTAATAATACATATTGAGACTTAAACGCTATTTGGAGACATTAAAAGTATGAAAGCATGTCACATCATTAAATAAAATTATACTAAAATACATTATAAAACCTTAATCGTTTGTTGATCTACTGACAAATTAAAAGGTTTTGGATTGGATATTGAATTTGACGACTTTAAATTTTCTTTAAATCCATATTACACAAATATCTTAATTTCCTGTTCTTCTCAAATTTGTGAAAATTTCTCCCCGGTCGCGGAGGTGTGACGTAAAAAATTTAGATTAAAATCCTTGTTTTTCTCCTACTCTGTTAAAGGTCAGTTGATTCCCTTCCCTCCCTTTATAAGTTTTTGTTAGAATTTAATCACAATAAGGACTTAATTAACAATAATATCAAGATCGTTGATTCTCAGTCCTTTAATTGTTAAGTGGTGGAGATTTATATGAAATATACTCTGGCAAAAAATGAGTTTACTCCTTCAACAAACACGAAGACACACTGACAGTCGCACTGTATTGCATTCTGATTTCTTCACACTCTTGTTCTATAATTCACTTCTTTATGACTTTTCCACTTCAAAAACGCAGAATACAAACTGGCAACATTCTCGATTACTTGAAATCCTAAACTTTCTGTTCTTATCTAGTTACTAGTCGACCCGCGCGTCCGTGTATTGCTCCGCTCCTATTGGTTGTAGCGTGATGATATATAGCCTATAGCCTTCCTCGATAAATGGGCTATCTAACACTGAGAGAATTTTTCAAATCGGACCAGTAGTTCCTGAGATTAGTGCGTTCAAGCAAACAAACTCTGCAGCTTTATAATATTTTGCTATAGATTTATTCGTGTATTTGTTAAGCTTCGTGCAGAGAAACATACTTCAACCCGTAGTTTCATCCGCTGTATTTGGGATAATTCACACCATATTATTATAATGTGTTATTCTTATGTATAAGCTATATTATTGTAAAGTTTCATCAAAATCCATTAAGTAGTTTTTTCGTGAAAGAGTAGCAAATTACAAACTTGCGATTATAATATTAGTAGGATTAACTTAATATAAACATTTTCAATAAAGAAATGAACAGTTACACTGATCAATATAAATTTTAACGCTTTCGGATATTGATTTAACGCTTGTTACTTGTAATTTGATTTCGGATCGTATTAAACAACGGTCCCGGCCAGTCCTGATAACACGGGAGCTAAAAGTTATTTACGAGATTGAAACATTTATTGCCTTTTATTGTTCCTACCTAAGTGCTTGCATCACAGCTAAGGTTGAACATCGGCAAATTTAGAAATAATATATTATATTCGATGTTCCGTTTGGCTCAAAATAGAGGAATAAATAGAGCAACACTGAAGATGAAGAAGAAAATTATTCTAAAAATATTCTTATAAATGTGGGACAGACTTCCTCCCTCTCTAAGGACTCTGGGTTGTTGCTCAGGGTTCACTGAAACCGCAGCATTTTTTTCACATGTGGGCCAGACTTACCCCCCTCCCTCTTCCATTTCATTAATGCTGCGGATCTAGAGGACTCTGGGCTCTTGCTCAGGGTCCACTGAAACCGCTGTATTTTTTTCTTCGGAGTAATGTTTAAAATAAGACTCATTCATATTATAAAGCGATCCTTGGAATCTGGACCTTGTCGCAAGTGTCAAGCACTATTTGAATGCCTGTCTGTTTACTTGTTTTTAAGACGTCAACATAAAATGTAATATTTCTTCCATCCTTGCTTCGCTGAGTTGCTGGGATTTTCTTTTGGAAAATCTTGTGGGTATATACAAATCTTGACTACAGGAAATCCATAACTATGAGCCATAACATACTATAGAACTATGAACATAAGTTGGTTCCGTATCTGACAACCAAGAGCATCGTCAAGGGCGGACCCCCTCCCCTCCTAGAGAAATATATACCTATGTTTAGGAACTTTTAATATATGACCAATCATCAAATCACAAAACAACTTAACCCCCTTCCCGCTCAGATCACCATGAGGGGCCTTTTATTAATTACGTAAGACGATTTACGGGGGGTCGACCATGTCTTATTTTTTCTTAAAATTGGGTGGGAGTCTCGATAGTTCTTACGTAAGATTATAAATATGCTCAAAGTTAAAATTATAAAGCGCGGGTAACATTTATTTTTTTCTTTAAGTTCTTAAGTAATAAATATTAAACAGGGGGGAGGGGTCGGCCTATTCTTATTTTTTCTTACAATAGGGAGGGGGTCAAAAACTAGCAAAAATAGTCGAAGAATAACGTAATAAATGAATGGCCCCTGAGTACTCTATTCCCCGGTAAGTGATCGGCACGCCTCGGCGACTGGCGACGCTCTTGCTGACAACCCTGTTATCAAAAGTAACCTACTTACTCCTTATATAAATTATTAGGTAGGTAATTAAACATAATAATTATTACAACACATTAACGAATACACTAAACTTTTAACTGGCTCTTACCAAGTACAGTCAGTGATATATTGTCCGTATCGCTAATTAAAATCTACACACGTTTGTATTTAACGAATAAACTTAAAAATTACTGGACCGAATTCGAAATTCTTTCACCATTAGAAAGCTACATTATCCCTGAGTAATATAGGCTATATTTATTACTAGAAAAAATTAGAGATCCTCCGACATTTTTACTAAAACCAACCCAAGGTGTAAAAAAATTAGCCATAAAATGTCTTTCATCGCATGCGCTGCGGAAAGTATTGATGATAGAACAAAAAAAGTTTTACAATAATATAGAACGTATCAATATCAATAAAAAACTTCGAGAAACCATATGTCCAACTATTGTAGTTACGTCACTATAACTACTTTTTTACATTTTGAAAGTTGATAGAAATGCCTATCAAAATCAGACTATGTTATCCATACCTTTTTATTAATTCTTATCCAAATAAATTATTTCGTAATGAAGACTGTTTCAATACCTGTTGATTACTTTTTGAATTATTGAAATCGGACATTCCATTCAAAAGATATTACGAAATTAAAAATGTCAGTATAAACAAAAAATACTCACCGACGGGCCGGTGTATTAAATGTCTACCCGTGCGAAGCTGGGACGTGTCGCTAGTCTATAATTTACAATAGAAAACCTTCGAAAACTACGAAGTTGCTTTCAAGTTTTGGCCCGACAATTCACTTGTAAGTTGTATGGTATTATTTCGATTTCAAAATCTACAGAGTAATAAACTTTCTCGTGTTTAATTATTACGATAATGACATGTGACCTTAATTTATATTTTACATAACATCGTAACTTACTTTCAAAAAACCCTTTGGTTTGAGACCAACTTACTGAATCAAAGTAAATAAGTTTTGTTATAAACACTACATAGTATAAAACAAAGTTGCTTCCCGTCTGTCTGTCCCTATGTATGCTTAGATCTTTAAAACTACGCAACGGAATTTGTTGCGGTTTTTTTTAATAGATAGAGAGATTCAATAGGAAGGTTTATATCCATATTATAATATAGAAAGTATCCTGCGAAGCCAGAGCGGGTCGCTAGTTAAATATAGAAAATAGAAGTAATAGACAATATAAAGAAAATTTGTAAAATCAGCAGTAATCGAATCTTTACTATATCCAAAAGTATTGTATACTAGCTGACCTGACAGACGTTGTCCTGTCTTTACTAATATCGAATTCGAATTGGCTGTCAAAACCTTACCTTAGAAATTAATATGGTCGTTAGGTTTTCTTAAATTTTCTTATTTTCCGCGCAAATTTTTGAATTTTTTTTTTCCATAAGAACCTTCTCCTGACAATAACAAACGCAACAAAAAATTAGCTAAATCGGTTCAGCCGTTTACGCATGATGCTGTGACCAAGGGAAATAGGGATTCATTTTTATATATAAGAAGAAGATGAGTAATCAAAGTTAAAGTGACGTCATAAATATGTCTGAAAAGTTTTTATTTTTCTTTATTACTTCCATTGCCATTGGCTGTCATTATTTTAATTTAACAATTTCTAAAAAATTATAACAGTAACGTAAAGATTTTTTGGAATATTTGAAAAGATACGTCTTACTACTTTTTCTGCTAAAAAATGTTTTCAGAGATCTTGTATGTTAGTTACATATTCATATACCGTAAGTAAATAATGCCTGAAAAATTACATCACCCCCCAATTGACACTAGCTACAAATTTTTTCTTAAAAAAAAATTCTTGATTGCGGACGGTATGGCTTCTTAAAAAACACTTTAACTCTTTAATTCTCTTTAAACAAATTGAATTTAGTTTAATTTAGATAAAAAAAAAATAAAAATTATAAAAACTACTCCCATTTTTATGAATAAGTCTTCCATAGGTAGTAATGAGCATTTTAACAGTTAAGATTCTGAAAGACAAGCGGGTATTATTTTACTTTAATGAATTTGATAAATATCATTTGTTTAGTTGCCAGTATAAAATAATAATAAATAGTGTTGCTATTTAGCTTTGCTATAGCAATAGTAGAGTGAACTAATAATGTTTCCAAATGGTAGAAAAAAAAATTAAACTTCTGTCACTACATGATCGTTGTTTCAGGACGTAACTGCTCTTAATTTTGATACTTATAATAATGGGGTAAACTTAGTATATGCGTAGAGCAAAATCCAAATGACCTTTAATCCTTAAGCCCTTAGTTGCACAACAACCTCGAAAATCACACGTTTGGCATACAAAGTGTTGGTACACGTCTCGTATCTCGTAAAGATGAATTGTCTTAAACGTAATGATGCAATGGAAGAGAAACTTTATTTAAATTCACTCGAATGTATAAATAAACAAACCTTGGGTTACTTAATGACTTTTAACTGAAGGTCCAAAATCTTACTAAAATAATAATATTTTGTTAATAAAAAAAACTTTAGTTCCAGACATTTGATTTAAATTAAAAAAAGCCAATTAAGTAAAGAACTGCAACTGTGAAAACTGAATCCAATTTGGTGCAGTGGATTTGCCGTCTTGTGTTGTGTGTTAAAACAAATTGTTTTGGTTTCTATCACTCTTATAAAAACCCCTCATTTTAAGTTTTCTTAAATATCATTTAAACTGAAAACTATCCTATTAAACTATCCAGTAATTTAAAACATAATAAAATACATTTTATCCATTAATTAGTTTCGTAATATGTAAAAAACCTAATTTAGTAAATAGTGTTTACTTTCATAGATAAAAGTCTTCGTATTTCAATATTTTAGAGTAATAATTTAAACTAGGTTTTGATAATCACATAACTCATAAAAGTTTGTTAGAAATTTAGAATACAATTCCTCTCTGCGGCTGGGACAGCATCTCGTAGTATCAAGAGCCAAGTAACCCAGCACATCTTGGTGGTAGAGATCTGCTCCCCGAAAGACTCACCTTCCCATCCTATTAATGCCGCGGTTCCAGTGAACTCTGGGTTCAGGGTCCACTGAAACTGTAGCATTTTTCTCTTCATTCCCCGTCCTCACTCTATCTTTAAAGTATCTTTCCGATGTTCATAGACGAAGGTGGCCACTTACCATCAAGTTGGCCGTCCTCTCGTTTTTTAAGTATAGTCAATAGAGCATTCGTAATAATTTTTTATTTCATCGACTGATTAAAAACATTTTTACTTAATTAAGAGCTTTCTCCATTAGAGTTTGTACTGCAATATCTATTGCGTATGATATAGAGAAACAATAACACACACATTATATCAAACTATCTCTATCTATGTAGTATCAAGGTCTCTTACAAATCGTGTCTAGGTCGGGCGAGTTGGATGCGCTCACGCACCTTTTCTTCGTTTCGTCACATTGATTGTTTCGTTTGTGACGTGACCAGACTACATAATCGTGTAAACTAACAATAAATATTTGACTAAACTCGTTTAAATACATACAATACATGAAAAGTATTACACAGATCAAATTGGGAGTAAAGCAAGGGCGTCTCCAAGCTCCACCCACCATTAGAGAAAAAAAATATGGCTAAAATAATTCGCTTATCTGTTTATATTTTATAAAAAAAAACAATAGAAAAAATTAAATGAATACAATTTATAAGATAATTATATTATTAGACTACCCGCCCGCCCTAGGTTACCTAGACAAAAACATCCGGTTTACGGAACATACCCATACTACGTGACCCCCTTAGTTACTACATATAGTATATGCCAAGAACACCACCCCCCTCCCCCCTCCTCTCTAGTTTTTATGTAGTAATTTTTAAATATGCTTTTAAATCTTTTTTGCTGAAAGAAAGTTGAAAAAACATAAACTAAAAAAACTGCACTGCACTACAAACTTAGTTCTCAATCAGCAGATGTACGTCAGTGTTGCCATATTTGAATATAGCTCGAAAAGGCCCGAGATTTCCCTAGAAGATGTTAACAACGTGACAAAACCTAAGTCCCTCCCTCACCCTTGTGATTAAGCGTGGTGCATTTTATTATATGTTACTTAAAAAACACTACAAGGGGGGGTGATATTAAATGAACCGATAAATAATCAAATATTATGATCTCTTACTATTACGACAAGAACCCAAGCAGTGGCTTGGACTTGTGACCAAGGTGCAGGTTGGCAAGGCCTTTCCAACACTCGCCTAGACTGTTTAGTAACCTAAGCCTAATTACTCGCTAACATGTACTATAAATTTTTTTATTTATCTGCAGAGTGGAGGCATCCCGTCTCACAGTCCTGGTTGGAGAGTACGACGTGAACAATTCCAGATCGGACGGGTTTGCAGTGTCTCAAGTAATCCAGCATCCAGATTTTAACCGAAATACTTACTACGATAACGACATTGCTGTACTGCGCCTTGCAGAACCTTTGCCGAATAAGCTGTACCGACCAGCTTGTTTACCTGGTGAGTATAATCCAACACCTCCACTAAAGTTTTAACTTGAGTATAAGTCGTGGGTTCGAATCCCGGACATTGGACTACTGGCGTGACCCACTCCTGACACAAGCATGCAAGCTTAGTAGGAGGGGTAAAGGGAATACTAGTAGTATGTGATCCATACTGCTAGTATAATCTTAAAAAAAAACCCAAAAAAAATCTCAAGATACGTTTGCCATGTCAATGTCTATTTGTCTGACGCTATCACCAACGGAGCGATGGTATCTGTTGAAAAAGATTTTCCATATCGGATTTACTTACTATAGATCTCTTATACGCGATATAAAAGCGTTTCGCCAATGCTAAAAATCACATTAAAATCGGTCCAGCAATATTTTTATAACCTGCCACAATAATTGGTCTGTCAAATACAAAAAGAATGGTTTAAATCTGACTTGTAGTTCGAAAGGAAGTGTAACGAGTTTTGCAATTCGTTGCTATGGTTACGGTTGTGTTATTACAGTTTAATTCCCGAAGTACCAATTGAGCTATATATATACGTATACAAATACATCCATGATTTGAAAGAAATGGAAGAGTCCCCACAATTATTAAAAATATATTTTATAACTTGATAAAAATATTGATTACATCTTATTACCATTTCTTCACCCACTTTTTTAAGGGGTTAGGGTATGAGTCAGAGGCATGAAAAAATGAGAATTTTTTTGTAATTTTTTTGCTATTAAATCATTTTATTTTATAAAATTAATAACATGGGATCATTACACAACGTTTTAACTTAAAATCACGAAAATTTGAAAAAAAAATTATAAAAAGGATCTCGAGGATTGATTACACCAACATCCCGCCTGTCACTTACAACGGTGCTAATTTACCTTACTGCTCTACCGTTAAGGATCTCGGTATAAATTTAGATCAAACTTTTTCATGGTCAGAGCAAGTTAAGGAAATTAGCAGAAAAACCTTTGCAGCACTTAGTTGTCTACGTCGACTTCAAAATGTTCTACCAATTCCTACCAAGATTATGTTAGCAAATTCTCTTCTCTTATCCATTCTCGATTACGCGGATGCAACTTATCTTAATCTAACTGAGGTACACCTTAATAAACTTGAGCGAATTCAAAATCTCGCAATCAGGTTCATATTCGTACTCCGAAAATATGACCACGTATCACAATTTCGTTCAAAGGTCAAGTGGCTTCCTATACGCCTTGGCCGGGATTTACATGTTCTCTCTCTTATATACTGTGTGTTATTTCACCCGAATACTCCTTCTTATTTGAAAGAGAAGTTCGAGTATATTGGATCACCTAGTAGATCACGTACGTTACGAAGTTTATTGCTTAAAACGCCTGTCCATAACACTAAATTGTATTCAGATTCATTCACAGTTCAGGCAATAACACTTTGGAATGATCTACCCTTAAGTATAAGACAGTCAAAGTCCCTTAGTATTTTTAAGAATTCCGTTAAAGATCATTGTCTAGCTGAACGAGGATGATTCAGATCATATTGACATTTATAATCTAATTCGAGTATATATTGTACATACCTTAATTATTCTTAGTTTATTTTTATCAGAATATTTATTAGTTTATTATTAACATATATATGATATTTATAATATATAAGTAAATGTTCATGTATTAGGTTGTAATTATTTGTATGTAGTTTATGGCTGCACCACCCTATACTCATCTCGTAATTTTTCTAACGTAAAGGTAGTCTGGAAGAGATGGCTAATAAGCCATAAGACCGCCTTTTGTTTACCATTGTTTTAATATTAAATTTAGGTTATTGTGTCTCTGTATGTGGTGTACAATAAAGTGTTAAATAAATAAATAAAAAGTTATAGCTGATTGTGTTGACCCAAAATTACTAACAACAAAAAAATACTGAAAATTCTCATTTTTTCATATCTCTGACTCATGTCTATAGTAAATTTATTTTCTAGCACGTAACGGTTATTTAATACATAATAAATGACCTATAAGAATTTTGCCTTATAGTCAACATAAACGCCGATTTTTAATTTTCTCAAATTATTCACAATTTTTTTTTTGATCTGATAAATTAATTCAACCATATCACAAAAAGCGTTAGTAGTTCAGTGGTTGTCGTGGGTTTAAACCCAGTCATTGGACTACTGACGTGGCCCACACCTAATACAAGAATTTTATCTTACTTGGAGGGGTAAAGGAATACTACTAGTACCTAGTAGTACGTGATGCTATACTCCTAGTATTCTTTAAAAAAAATTAGGTAAAAATAAATCAATAACTCAGAGTCATCTATAAGATGACGACGAAGAATAGGTCTACCTTCTTTCAATATATTATTCTATTTTTTTCTAGATGATGCAAATGCCCTTGCTGGTGTGGATGCTGTTGTTTCTGGGTGGGGGAGTACAATTGAAAAAGGACCACCCTCTAATATTCCAATGAAAGTAAGTTTAATAGAACCCATATACGAAAATTAAAATTCCTTTCTAATTTAAAGAAAGAAGAAATATTGGTTTCCATACAAATAAATAAAATTGTATTGTCTGTTTGTAATATTAAAATAACCGCATTTTACTGAGTGCATAACAGTTTTGTTTGTCTTTCTGTTTGTTGCGACTAATCTCTGAAATGGCTGGACCGAGTTTGACGGGACTAGCAGATAGCTGATGTATCAAGGAGTAACTTCGTATATTTAACATCTCGTTACGACCCATAGGAGCGGAGCAAAACGCGAAGTCGCGCGGGTCGGCTACAGTATACAATAAAATATACAATAAAATAATCGTCCGAAATTCGGCTGTCAGTTTGTAAATAACGATCACATTAAATTCTCAATTGATCTCATTAGTCATCCGATTATGACGCTCTAAATATTTGTTCGATTTCGTGTTTTCTAAAACGAGTTGTGTCTTTTGGTACAGTTATTATGGAATATTTTAATTAAAAGCTACAAATGAGAATTTGAGGATACGATAACAGACCTACTTTCCCAAACTAATATTATACTATTCCCCTCTACCGCTGGGAGAGCATCTCATAAGGGCCGAGTATCCCAGCACCCTTTGGTGGTAGTGGATCTGTTCCCCGACTGGCTTGCGACCAGCATCCGCTAATACCGCATCAGACCACCAAGTGTCATAGACGCGTTTCGGTCAAGCCGGTCCCATTAATGACGCGAATCTAGTGGACTCTGGGCTCTTGCCTTCACTCCCCCTCACCACCCCATCTTCGTGGATGCAACGCATCGGCAAAACATGAGAATATCTCTTGTATTCCCAATGGCTATGGGTGGTGGTGGCCATTTAGAAAATAAAAACTGATAATTTTTTTTAATGTCCCGATTTTTATTGGCTTGTCATAACAATATTAATGACATCAAAAAAAAAGTATTCCTAAGTAGTTATTTTAAGCTTTCGCTAAATTCATAAATATAGTTGAATTAAGCTTATAAATTTCCACAGGCTCGAGTACAAATATGGTCACAGAAAGAGTGTAAAGGAGCTGGCTATGGCCGGAGGAAGGTTACCCCTCGTATGATATGCGCAAACGCACCTGAAAAAGATTCGTGCACGGGAGATTCTGGAGGGCCACTGCTGATGGCGCAGCCACATTATACTATTGTTGGTTAGTACTGTATAATGAAATAAAAAAAGATTTTAAAATACAGCCGAATATAAAACCTCCCTTTCTTGAAGTGTATAACCATACAAGGCTGAATGATTTTAATCTTTATCCAAGACTAAAAAAAAATTATATAGTTCTAAAATAACCTCCTTGCTTAATATATTATATAATATTATCCACCAAAAAAAAAATTAAAAAAAAACGGTTTAATAACGTTCTTAAAGGTTTTTAAACTGAATGCTTGTAGTGTTGCCAGATATTAATAATTTGAAACGAAATCCTACCAATTTATTATAATTTATTTATTTTTCAGGTATCGTGTCATGGGGTCGAGGGTGCGCAAGACAAGGATACCCAGGTGTGTACGCCAGGGTTGACAGGTTTATGCCTTGGTTGCGACTGGTTTTGAGACATACATGTACTTGCCAACCGCCCAATGCACTCAAGTAACTGATGAGGCAAAGGAATTTACTAACTGGAATGCGCACGTGCACTCAAAAAACGTTCCGAAGAGTACCGCCACTATAGGGGATTACATCTCTTTCTACTAGTATGACCATGCTTCAAAGAATAGAGAAATATTATATATTGTGTTACTAATAACATCAACTTCCGTCTATTTAATTGTTTAAAATTATTTGTATGACAGATTGTCACAAACTCCGTAAGAAAGAGACAAAATCCCTTTTAGTCCGGTCTTGCTCGGAACGATTTTTGCTCTTTATGTGTTGGAAACAAATGTCAACCTTATGCTAGTTATTTCAAGGTGCATAATTGAATATAAAATATTTTCAAGTAAGCGTTCCAGTAATGATATAAATTCCTTGGATGAGGAAATTAAGTCGTAAGAGGCTTTTGAAATAAAAGCTTTACGTAATTCTACACATGTGTATTAGAGTTACATGAGGCTTGCAATTTGTTTGTAAAGTTACCTGTTGATTTAGAGCTTTATTTTGTTAAGTAATTATTAATTCTGCTAGATGTCATTATAATTTTTAATTTTTCTTGTCAGCCTTTAGTCGGCTTACAAACCATATCCCTAAATAGCTGTTACTAGGGATGGCAGTCCGAGATCGATTAATTGGAAAATCGCTTTTTCAAACCAAATAAATCGACATTCGATTTTTTCTGTTTTTATTCTAAAAATCGACTCATCGGGTGTCGATTTTATGAGTTTTGGTGACAATGACTTTTTTGCGCTCACCGTTGAAGATGATGATCTTTCTTTTTATTTCCTACTTAGAAAGCACAATATTTACATTCCAAATGCAAACTCGACAAAAAGATTTTTTAAGAATAGAATTTTTTGTAAATCGATCTTTTTAAAAAAGAACCGCCATCCCTATAGTAAGGATCTTTCTAGAAATAATTACAAAAGCTTTAAATGTTACCATTATATTTTAGATTTTTTGCCCGAAATTACCCGAATTAACTACTCTTTCGTTATTGTACACATCAGTATTAGGAAATACTTTAGTAAGTACCTTGTAGAAATTATTAGATAACTAGAAATAGAAAAAATGGCTGTGACTTGTATTAGTATTAGTTTAATCAATATCATTGATAATATTGTTATATTTATTTATAGTAATAAAATGTACCATTTGATTGTTACCATAATAACATACTATTTCTACAAGTGATTGTTATCTTTGTAATATTATACATATAATAAAGAATTTAGTTTTACAATCGTGTTTCATTTTTTCGGGTGTTTGTAACATAATTATAATTCCTACTCTTTAATAGTGTTTTGCAATCATTGAAAAGAGAAAGAAAATCAACATAAAAACGCCTGTCTTATTCACTACAAAATAATAATGGCAACCTACATCACTCTTATAATGCAGCTTCCTATCATTGACAGAATTTTCAAACTCAGAATTATATTGTTTCCGGGATTGCTTACCAATTTATCTGCACTTAAATATTTATGGCAACACTAAATAAATAAGACTTATCAAAATCAGTTTAGTACTTTCAGAAAAAGCACCAAGTTATAAAATGGCCACTTTATGATACTTAAATGGCCATATCTTTTTAATTATAATATTTATGGCAACACGGTGATTCAGCAGTTTGAGTATATTTGCAACAAACAAACATACAAAAATACAAACATACAACCAAATCTTGCCTCTTTATATAATAGTATAGATGAAGGTAGCTATAGAACGCAGAAACGAAGGATAAACGAAGGAACTAAGGTATTTTTTGTAGTACTTTACGAGGTCGCTAGGTATTTTAAATTTACTAAAGGCTAAAAAAAATTATAATACTTTTTTTATACTGTCCCAGTTAAATTTTATAGATGTTATCTCAATACTGAGTACCCTATGTAATGTTCGACTAATTGTATCGGGGTGTGTTGCGTTGTAATTAAATAAATAACCTAACCGTCCTGTTTTATTCCCTCGACAATAATTGACGAAAAATATAATTTTTACCTACAAACAAAATAAAAATGTATAAATTGGTAGTAATTTTTTAAAGTCTGCAACACCGCTAATACGTCAATTTGACATAATTCTCCCGCGAAAATTCGACATTTTGACGTTTAGGACGCCACTGCCAGCTGATTTTATCGCGATTAGCTCGACTGAAAAAAAGTGATAAATATATGAGTAATTGTATTAAACTCACTGTTTTATTAGTTTTAGTGTAATTAATTTAAGTGTTTAAAGTGAATAAGATGAACTTTTCTGATAACGAAGCAGTAAGTGTAAGATTATTGGTACATTCCTTTGTGACTCAGCGCGTGACTTTGTATTCACATTGGATTCGCATATCAATTAAAATGTACATATTACTGTATCCTATTGTATAACTTAGAACTCCTTGTTGCTAGATATTGATGTTTTAAGTTTTTAGAGTAACGTAAATTAATAAGAAATACCGATTAATCCGTTTGTACGACAGTGTGGCTTTTTGTGTGCCAAAGCAGCTTTTCTTTAAAATGTTTCGAAGTATCAAGTTGTAGTTACAATTATCGTTTATGCAGTATATCAAAAGAAGAAAATCAAAACCTATTTATGTTACTTCTCATTGCTCTAAAATCATGAAAGTTTGCAAGAAGCAATCATCAATTTACTATTGCTTTATCAATCTAATGCCACTATTATACTCTTATTTTGTATTTATTTAGGATGACACTTCAAGTGTAGACAGTACATCAAACACAGACAATACTTCTCGTAGTGAAACTCCAACAAATACTCGTGTAAAGAAGAGAAGACGAGGCAAGAAAAAAGTTACTAAACAAGTTAAACCTCCATATAAATTTAAGTATGTGTAAATAATATATTAATATTTAATAACAGTTATTTGTAAATAAAATATTTTGTTTTTAGTTTAGTTTTATTCTTACCCACAAAAACCAACTTAAAAAAATATTTTTCTTCATAAAATCATTTTCAGTTGTAGTGCCAAAGAAGATCACGGACAACCTTTATTTGGGTGTCAGTTCAATCATCACTTGGGTGAAGGAGAACCTCAAATATTTGCCGTTGTTGGCAGCAACAGAGTCTCTATATATGAATGCCCTGAAGCTGGTGGCTTTAAGTTTCTTCAATGTTACGCAGATCCTGATGTAAGTATTATTTTACTATACATACTTAAAGCAATTGCATTAAGGAAAATGTAGAACTAAATAATATTATTCATACTTTATTGTTATAAACCAGTTTTTAATGACTATTTATAACTCTACACCTATAATTACATTGCCAAGGTAAAAAAAACCATTTATTTTTAAAAAAATAACTAAAATATAATTTAGGAAAAAAAAAATTGCATCTCACCACAGTGTCACTTATAGATCAAACTTCACAATTTTTTTTTTAAATTTTGGTGGTGCTATTGTAATGCCAAAAAAATGCCATCTCTCCCTTAAATGTTGATCTAAAAATCAATATTTTTGGTTCAATTTACCGATATTAGACCAACACAATATCTTTTTTCTCAATGTTCTAAATATTACAACACTCAATTCCAGGTGGACGAAACCTTCTACACATGCGCATGGTCATACGAAGAAGAAACCCACCTGCCACTCCTAGCTGTAGCGGGATCACGTGGCATTGTCCGTGTCTTCCATCCAGCAACACAAATCTGTACCAAACACTATATAGGCCATGGACACGCTATCAATGAGGTCAAGTTCCATCCACGAGACCCCAACCTCCTCCTCTCCGCCAGCAAAGACCATGCACTACGCCTGTGGAATATCATGACTGATGTTTGTATAGCAATTTTTGGCGGAGTTGAAGGCCATAGAGATGAAGTTCTAAGTGCAGACTTTGACCTAAAAGGAGAAAGGATCATGTCCTGTGGGATGGACCATTCCTTAAAATTATGGAGACTGGACAAACCGTCTATGAATGAAGCAATAAAACAAAGTTATAACTACAACCCCCACAGAGCTTTGCGACCTTTTAATTCCTTGAAGGAACATTTTCCTGATTTTTCGACCAGAGATATTCATAGGAATTATGTTGACTGTGTTAGGTGGATGGGAGATTTAATATTATCTAAGGTAAGACAATTTTAATACTGTGTTAATTGCATCATAGAAATGAATGAGTGGGTTAGACTGTATATATATATATTGGAGAACAGAACAGGGTGGATGGTATTGAATGGGATATTGGGTAAACGCAAAGTAGATACTGAAGAATAGTGTAGGCTCGAGGACGTCCTTTAAGTGATCACGACACTTGCCTCCATTGCTCAGGCTCTGTTTAAACCCATAAAAATAACCTAACACAAGACGTGGCAACTAAATTGTAAGGTACTCCCAAGCACTAACATAACACTGCACTTAACACTTCACTAGCACTATCTAGAGACTACTTCACTTCTTCAGAGACCGCGCACGGCTAAGACTTCAGTCAGACTGTCGACATATAAGGGTCGAGGGTCAAGACTTTCAAAACAACGGAAGTGACTACTACCCTACTCCAACGCCATAGATACGGATGACGATTCGATTATTCCATAGTCTTTTAATATTCTCCAACATATATATATATGTAAGTTATTGCTAGGTCATTTCTAACGGAATGGAATTGAGATGATTTCACATACATATGTAATTACACTACTTTACAAATTTTTACATTTTTTTTATACCCCGAAATAAATACATGCATGTTTGTGAACAGTTTGTATTTTCAAAAAAGTGCGTATCTTCATGTCTTTTGCGAAATAATTATACCCTATATTTGTGGCCCAGAAATCTGTAAAATTATACAAGATTCTCAGTTTGAAAATCTTTTATCTGTTAATTAAAGATATGCTTGGAAGTCATTCAAAATGGTTGTGGGAGATTTTTAGGGGATATAAAGAAAGTGATAATTACCGATTTAATTTAAAAAAAATATACATATGGAAGTAAACATGTCATTAAAGGTTCATTTTCTGCACTTGCTTCTGAATTTTTTCCATTTGCGACGGTGGCCACTTTACATCAGGTGGACCATCTTTTCGTTTGTCCCTTGTCCGTCATAAAAAATAAAAAAAATAGCATGATTGATTCCTCATCCAAGAATATATATTTGTTCCTGTTAAATAAAAAACAACAAATTACATAATTACGTATTAATTTTTCTTATAAAAGTTTTCTTTTATTATTTACAGTCATGCGAAAATGCAATAATATGTTGGAAGCCGGGTCGGTTAGAGGACACTGAACTACGGCCCGGAGACAACTCCGTCACAATTGTTCATAGATTCGACTATAAGGAGTGTGAGATCTGGTTTATTCGCTTCGCAGTGGACTATAGTCAAAGGGTAAGAAAATACTAGTCTACACAAACACAATTTTCTCATCTGATTTGATTAAAAGAAATCAGGGGAAATAACAGACGCGTCAGTAGCTCAGTGGTTCGGGCGTTGGATTCACGACCGATAAGTCGTGGGTTCAAATCCCGGACATTGGACTACTGGCGTGGTCCACTCCTGACACAAGCTATTTATTAGCTTACTAGGAAGGGTAAAGGGAATACTAGTAGTATGTGACCCATACTGCTAGTAATCTTTATAAAAAAAAAAAAAAAAAACAGACGTACCAAATATAAACCAATTATTAAACTGTACGGTACTCCCCTGAGGCAAGTGTCTGAGTACAAATACCTCGGACACATAGTCAATGAGCGCCTCGTCGATGACGCTGATATAGAGAGAATGAAGGGTTTTGTCGGTCCGGGGCAATATGTTGGCTCGCAGATTTGCACGTTGTACAACACAGGTTAAGCTATTAGGGGGCGTCCATAAATTACGTGAGATGTCGTGAGATTTTATTCAACCCCCATCTCTCTTACGTGAGATTTTTCAAAATGTGAGTTTTGTTACGTAGACGCGTTTGATTGTTATTGTAAAAAGGAAAAAAAAATGCTTCGTGCTTTTATTTATTTTTTAATCAATATTGCTGAGAGTTTAATTATAAGTGTAATAAAAATTATACAATAGAATACTAAAATCGTAACTACTGTGATTAAAAAAACAATATCTACTCTTAATTCAGTCTATGGAGAATCATGCGCGGTCTCAAGAGAGACTATTGGAACCAACATTTCCATATGATTTTCAGTAAAATCATCTGCTCCTTCAACTTCGTTCTGATCTAGCCACTCTAAGCCGTTGGCGCTTGCGCACAGTAACTCATTAGCTCGTCTTGTGATAATCCATGAGGGTCGCACTTTGCGGAACATACGTGCTTGCTTAGCTGGTGCAATGTATAATAGCTGGACCAAAATAGTATAATTATTAACGCCCCCTAATATTGTTCAAAGCATACTGTCAATCATTTTACACGTGCAGTCTGTGGTCCAACTATACGCAGCGAACCTACAGCGCTCTGCGTGTGCAGTACAACAATGTGCTGAGAGCTGTGCTGGGTAAGCCTCGACACTGCAGTGCGTCGGCAATGTTTGCGGATGCTCATATAGATGATTTCTATGCGATCATGCGCAGACGTGTCGCGTCCATGATGAGTAGACTCATGAAGAGCACTAACACTTCTCAGCACATTGGCGGTTAAGTGGGATAGCCCACTCTGGAGGAGTTAGAATGGTGTACACATGGAACATAACTAGGTATAAATATAAACACTATTATTATTAAAACAACTGAAAACCGTATCTAAATTGGTGCAGGTATGAAGACAATCAAACTAATTGTCATCATGCCTCTTTTAAGTAGTTTAATGTAAATGATATAAGTGAATATAAATTCAAATCTTAAACAAATTCTTTAATAAAAAAGAAGTATAGTCTTATCACAAGTTATAATTGTTATTTATTTAAATCACTGAGCTCCTTTCGATTTTGATGATGTTTTCTTTGGATGTTTATGTAGAAAGGGCACTGAATATAGCAAGAAAAAATTTCAAGGCATTATTTATATGTTACAGGTGATAGCTCTTGGTAATCAATGTGGTAAAACTATGGTATGGGAGCTTGGCGTGGTGGCGGGTGCGTCCCGCGTCTCACAACTAGTGCACCCACGATGCCAGGCTGCTGTTAGACAGGTATTTATTAAATTTTGACCCAAAAACTTTGTGTTTAATCTTACTAATATAATAAATCTTGTATAAATATAATAGGCTACTTTTTATCCTAAAGTAAGCAAGATCCAGTGGGATAGAAGGGAGAAAGATGACACAATAACAGCTACATTAAGAATATTTTTGCGTTTACAAATGTCTTTCAAATCATTGAGGACATTGCAAAAGCTTTCACGGACAGATAAAAATAAAAAATATGTTTATTTCATAGGCCCTTATGTCAGAGGGCCTCGCTCTTCCGTTACATTCAGATTCATGGAAACTTCATGCTATTATCTGTTAATTCTATTACATTGCAAATGTATGTGTAAATATGTGTGTGTGAGAGAGATTGTGTCTGTGAGTGTAAAAAATTTACCCATTCTAGTTACTATTATTAAACTAATTTTAAAAGTCCCTCTAATGGGAAAAACCTTTCAATCTTAACTAGTTAGTGTCGTGATTAAGGTCACCCGTCTTGAGGTCCACGTAAGTTTACTTTATTATATGTTATTGTTAGCGAGGTCGAGTGGGTCTCAAGCCCCAGGCACTGCTCGGTTTAATGGGCAGAATTCCTCTCTCATTCTATGACACTTTGACAGGTTAATTTTGGTTGGTTCGGTGTAATGTTGGTAGCATTGATTTAAGTGGCATTTTTACTTTCTTGAATGTTGGACAACTGATTACATCGCAAGTATTCTAGCAGTAACCCTGAAGCTCTGAGTCTAAAGTATAACCCCCAAGAGAATATTCTAGTCAAGCCATCATACTGTTAGTCTGCGTACAGATTATAACTTCTTATTTAACAATATATCTTATACTAATATATAAAGTTGCAGAGTTTGTTTGTTTATTTGCTTAATGCGCTAATCTCAGGAACTACTTGTCCGATTTGAAAAATTCTTTCAGTGTTAGACAGCCCATTTATCGAGGAAGGCTAAAGGCTATATACTATCACGCTAAGACCAATAGGAGCGAAGCTACACGTGGACAAAGTTGCGCGGGTCGACTAGTTTACAAATAACTTGTCGACCCGCTTGCATTGAAAATTGATTGAAAAATCTTGCTTGTCCATTGCTTCTAATTTCCAGAAATATCTTAACATAATTAATATCATTATATCAATGACATAGTCAGACATTACGTTAAACAAGTCTCACGATCTGCCTATTCCAGATCTAGTTTGCTGTCATAGAACCAAAATAGGTGCAATTAAGAAATACTGTAACTGACAGGTTATTATACGCCTTTAGTTTATTAGTCTGACGTTTGTTTTATAAATATTAAGTATAGGCGCCAGTTGCGTTCACTCTGCCTACGCCTTACCCTCTGTTTCTTTGTGTTTTATTTAATTTAAATAAATGAATCTTTTCAGGTGACGCTATCTCGTAACGGCAAAGTACTTTTAACTTGCTGTGATGACGGCACGATATGGAGATGGGACCGCGTTCTCAACAGCAGTTAAATGTTCATTAAGCTAGAATTCAATGCTGACCAATACTTTATATTAAAAGAACCTTAAAAGATGATTTAGATCATTACAATAAATAACAAGACTGGTTTTAGTCAAATTATTATGTTGTTTTATTTTATTCATCCCCTTTAATGGCCTACTGCTGAGCAGGGTCTCCTCCTCTCCCTCCTCTGAATGAGAAGCAAATCAGAAAAGTCAGAGGTGTGTGCCTGTGTGGGGGCTTTTATATGATTAACAATCTGTTAACGTTTACTTGATGCATAAATCATACTGATTGCGTGATCTTATTAGAATTATTACGTAAGAAGATTTAGGGGGTCGACCATGTCTTATTTTTTCTTACAAGAGGGTGGGAACTCCCCGCTTGTGGACTACTCGTCACTTGTTTGGGTAAACAAAACTCGTTATTGCGTTGATGATTTTAATCTATGATCGAGTAAGTTCTTTTGTACCTTATAGTTATATTAAAATTAGTTACTACCATAATTTTAACAATACAAAAGATGTTCCAGTGGCAGATCCACTTTCCGAGTGGGTTTTGAGCCTCTGGACTAAAAAGCTTATGAATGATTAAAACCAAAGTTTATTACTACCAACTTTGAAAAATAAGCATTAAAACAAACAAAACGTGTATTGATTTTTTCCTTTACATATTTACATAATAAATATTAAACAGGGGAGAGGGGTCCGCCTTTTCTTATTATAGGAGAGGAGGGGGTCAAAAACTAGCGAAAATAGTCTTACGTAATAAATGAATGGTCCCGTATCAATGTTGAGATAAAATATTCTTCAAATAAATATCAAAGATTATATATAGGCTTCCATCTACTATGTATACCATCTACTATGAATTTGACCACAGATAAAAAACGAAAAAACAGTAATTAAAAAATAAAATATAACAATATTTAGAATATTAATAGTCGGTGTCGTGACGAAAGGCGACAAGAGGCAGTACGAACAAATCCTTTGTGTGGATGTTTCCAACCCAATAGACAATTTTTTTTAAATTCCGAATATATGCAAAGGTAATCAAATTATTCTGCCTCCAACATTCAATCATACACCACAAAATAGAAAATGGAGTTATCTTGAAATTGAGTGCTAGATAACCTTTTTAGGCACTAACAGCTGAAATGAATAATCAATCTTAATCCAAAATATTTGGAAACCCAGGGATTTTGTATCAGTATTGATAATTAATTTTGGCCAATTAATAAAAAGGTAATGAAGTTATTGAAACGTAACGTATCAAGAAATGGTATGGGAACCCATATTTCGGTTTAAAGACATTTATTACTCAAAATGAACACAAACAGTTTAATGACTTACAAACTAATTATATAGGAGAGAGGTTACATTAACATAAACTGCGAGGTTTTTCGTATGTAGTCAATAAGTAGGTTTTTAAATATAGGGAAACTATTGCTATCGACAATTTTATCTGGTAATTTATTATATAACACCACTCCTTCAAACAAAATATTCTTTTTTCCATAATTGGTTCTAAATTTAGGTAGTAACAATTTATTTCGTTTTCTTAGATAGTGTGTGTTTGTTATTTTTGGAAAGTGTAATTGAGAGTGTAAGTTATTTGTTGTTATTTTTCTAATGAGGATACAAGTTTTAAGTGCGTATAATTGATTTAAATTTAAAAATTTGGTTTGTTTATAAAGTTTGTTTGTTGGTGTTAAGTAATCATATTTATATAAAGCTTTAATTAATTTGTTCTGAATAATTTGTAATTTTTGAATATGTATCTTTGCAGCGGTTCCCCATATTTCGACAAGGTATACAATGTGAGGTTTAACAAGAGCATTGTATATGAAAGGACGTACTTTTTGTGGTATGCATGATGATATTCTACGCAAGTCTCCAATCAATGGTGAAATTTTAGTCTTAATATGGTCTATATGATTTTGATCGAGTATCCTACATGGATTGATGATTAAATAACACGAGCAATAAACACCTTCATTTCTAGTCGAGGTTGTACGAGAACTTCCCATTAAATAATATTAGCGTTAAAAAGCTTTAAAATCGATTCTATACGCTTAGAATATCGATTTGTACAGAACCCCCAATTTTCAAAGATTCAAGGGTAAAAATAAAAGATACATAATATGACAAATGTCGTTTAATGACCAACAAATGACTACGTATCAACAAAATGAATCACAGGGGCCAAGGTGTTATCTCGTGAACATCTACGTTACACAATTACATTCTAATCACGTGTTCTACATAACGGAAACACTTATAGGATCTCATATATAAACTTTCTAGATATTGTTTCATCTTTTTGCCTCAAACTTTATCATTACAAACTGCTTAAATAATTTATATATACATGACGTCATTTATACAAATGGCTGACTTCTTGTTATTAATTGCACAAACGACTGTGGTCTTTGATACATATAGCTGTGGTCATTTATATATATGGCCATGTCCATATAATATATAAAAAGCTGTAGTAATTTACACAAAATATTGATATAGACCATTCCATACTGTGTCAGTGGTCATTTATGTATATTTTCTATTCTTATACATGCCCTTTGTATAAATGTCTTTTGGTTCATACAAATCCTACGGTTACTAAGGTTGAAATGACCAGAAATTTTTACCAGTTTCATATATGAAATCCCAAAAGCGCAGGTCACAGATATACATATAATATCTAGTATCTAAACACCAATAACGACCCTATTCACTACCACATCAATACAACCTAAAAACTAAATTACACTTAATGTAAATGACAGCGTAATTGAATTTAGTCAACATTCCTTTAAATTCAGTCTTTAAAATTTTCTAATTAAACGAGCAATAAAGACTGGCGTACAAAACAACCGATACAGACATACATCCCATAGATTATATTATTAATAATATAAATAAATTAACATAGAACAAGTGAGCCATTTTATATAACAAATAAACATGCTAGATATGTATTACACTCATTCAGCATTTTTTTTAAATTAGCTACACTATATTTCAAATTAATCTCGTATTTTCTGAATTTCTACAACAAAATTGAATAAATCTGAAGATTACTATTTTTGATTAATATTTTAGAAACTGGCAATACCGAAGTCGTATAAGTGGCTTTACAATCTGTCAGATTCTATTATTTGCTTGAGATTTTTTCTCTGCTTAATTATCTATGACTAGTGTTCGGTACTTCTTTAGAATAGGGCACCCCTCCAATTTTTTTTGAAATATTCTTATATACTTTACTTTATTTTTATAAACTTTACAATCTACAGCAAATATATAAGATTTATAAATAAAATTATAGTCTGGTTATCATAGAAACCGAGACTAAATATCTAGAATTTTTTAAAGTAAAAAAGTAAATAAATAATTCCTTACAAATTAATCATAATCAAAAATCAATATATATTATTATATATTAGTAGTAACTAAAGGCACAACTATAAATAATAACTTTAAAATTAACCTTTTAAGGATTCCTAGTTTTAATTTTCTCCAACTAATATACACCGTGGTCAACAAACTCAAGATTCTTGCTGCTTTTAACCCCCTTTTTATAGGGTGATTTTTATTTTAATTAAGGTTTTAGTAATATTATTCATGGCATATTAAAAATCACTATCAGTTTCAATAAATACAATATGGCGATGTCACTCCAAATTCCCGCGCATTTAGATCACGTGATCAAATATATTTATTTATTTAAATTATATTTTATTTTAAATCAAACGATTTAGAAATGTGATTTTTAAATATAAAGTATCAAACTAAAACTCAACGTTAGAAAATCGAACTGTCTTTTTAAATTTTTTTTCCTGTTTTTTCCATAATGTAAAGGTATTACACCGTACAGCCTTGTCTATAGTAAGTTAATTCTTTATTTATTTTATAGTCCGAAGCCATGTCTTCTTTCTTTGTTAGTTGGTCATTCAGTTTATTTAATATAGATAATAAAGTGTCATACCACGTAAATAGAAACAGATTATATAACTAATTTACATATGCCTAAATATCTAATTTTACATCTTTTGAAATACAAAATGGTGTTTTAATTAATTATAAACTAAACATCAAAAATGTTAGTTTTTGGATAGAACAAGAGTTTTACTATTAAACAATGATCTATAGAAAAGAATTGACATACTTACTGGAATACGCACGTGCACTCAAAAAACGTTCCGAAGAGTACAGCGATTATAGAGGAATGCATCTCTTTCTACTAGTATGACCATGCTTCAAGGAATAGAGAAAAATTATATATTGTGTTACTAATAACATCAACTTCTGTCTATTTAATTGCTTAAAATTATTTGTATGACACATTGTTACAAACACTCTTAGAAAGAGACAAAATCCCCTTTAGTCAGGTCGTGCTCGGAACGAAATTTGCTCTTTACGTGTTGCAAACAAATGTCAATTTTATGCTAGTTATTTCAAGGCAATCACTATCTATATCGAGACAACAATCTCTGAAGCCCTAGCCAAGTGCAAATACCGAACAATAACTGCTTATTCCACTTGTCTAGGGCTCCAAAACATTTCGCACCCTTCATCGAACAAAGCCGTAACAACACAATATCCTATTTCCTAAATGATAGAAGTAACTAAAAAGAAAAGATACGATTTTATGCGACAAAGGGTTCGATTGAAAGCTGACCCCACTAGCGTCTTACGCCCCTCAAAAAAATAGGAACTAACATTTCGAAAATTTCCATTACCCTCCTCTTAAGCTACACGCTTTTCTCTTTACCTGAACAAGCAAAAAAACCCAATCGCGGATATATTTTTTATTATTCTCACGTTTGCTATTGTTGTCAACTTTCAACAATACCGGAAATAATAAAGGAATCCTGTAATGATAAACAGATATTAAAAGTTTTTTAAAGCTTTTTAAAAAATGAAATATCTTTTTATATCATCTGCGGCTAAAATACTACCCTCATTTCGAAGTCGTTCAGGTATTACATAAACTGAAATTTAATCACCACTGGGCATAGACAAGAAGAATTGCCATGTAAAATAAAAAGTAAGTTAATTGGAGGTGTCATTAAAAAAATCAGTTTCCCTATTCTCTATGGTATTTCCAACAATGTACTTATAAAACTTTCAAAAAATATAAGAAAAAAAAACAAGAATCTTCTAACTTTTTTAGTTATTACGTAATACCTAAACGTCCCCTTACAATCAAAAATTGACAAAAAAGCGTAACTTACATTCATAAAAAAATAAAAGGGCGTAAATGACGTCACACCATAATCAGCTATATCGCTATCCTTATCCATCACTTTTATACCCACCCTTATATATTTATTTTCATTTCTATTTACATGGTATACACATTATAATTTTTTTTTCAATATTAATTTAAAAAAGTCTGTTTCAAAGAATTTGATTAATTTCAAAGCAACCAATATTAAAAAAATAAATATATCAAACATTTAATATTTATAATATAATCTGTACGTGTTATGTACGCCATATTGGATTTAACATAAAATCAGTCGAAAAGTAAAATGAGATTAAAATATCCGAATACGGACAGGACTTAACTACTAAATGTATCTAGTTCCACAACATATCACCACTTTTTGACTAAACATTCAAATAATTTAAATCTATTCATTCATTTCAAGCCTCCAATTAACAATATGGCGTCAAAGAATTGTGACGTCACAAGTAAACAAAACAGGAGCAGAGCAGAGCAGATATAGCAAAATAATGTTCTTTCTTTGGAGATTCTGACTGTCGAGTAGCATCACAAACTTGTGACGTCACAGTTCACTGATCCACAAAGTAACAGTAGCAATATCAAGTATTTTAACCGACTTCAAAAAGGTTACTGTACTGTTAAGTTAATATCTAACAATATGGAGTCAGAGACTTATGACGTCACAAGTAAACAAATACATACACAGGACCAGAGCAGAGCAGATATAGTAAAATGATGTTCTTTCTTTGAAGATTCTGACTGTCAAGTGGCATCACAGACTTGTGACGTCACAATTCATTGATCCACAAAGTAACAGTAGCAATATCAAGTATTTTTAGACGTGTACTGTTAAGTTAATATCTAACAATATGGCGTCGAAGACATGTGACGTCACAAGTAAACAAAGTATATACACAGGAGCATAATAAAAAGTATACATTCTTTAGATTTTATATAAGAAAAAAAAAGTTCTTTCTTTGGAGATTCTGACTGTCAAGTAGCATCACAGACTTGTGACGTCACAATTCATTGAACCACAAAGGATTAGTAACAATATCTATTAATCAAGTATTTTTAGACGTGTAAGTTGTGACGTCATACTTCAATAAATCAATACACATAAAGCGACAGGCTTATGACGTCATCATGACAAACGTATTCACGTTGTCAAATAGTCTGTCATTTTATTTATTCGTGCATAAATATTTTTTAACTATCGATATTATATTTTTTTTTAATTTGGTGATATGTGCATAGAACTTACCTCGGTGTGTAGTGGTCAATTTGTATTCGTGCGTTCACTATAAAGCTGCCAAGCTTTTGTAACGCATTATAAGTAACATTAGCAATGATAAAGATGAATAAGAACAACCTTTCATCCATTATAGTTATAAAAAAAAAACAATTTATTTTTAGAATTCATTCCATCAATTTTATTTTAAATTTTTTATATAAAACATTTTAATTTACAAGTCAAATATAAACTCCATCAATTTATTTGTTTGTATTTCTGTAATAATTTTCTAATTTTAAATTAAAAAAAAAGTTTAAATAATACAATATGAACAGATTAATAGTTTTTTGCATTTTAATAAAAAAAAATTATATACCAATTTTAAAACATTTTGGCATTTTACTGGATTCTATTTTTAAAATTTGAAAATGATAATAATAAATTTTATTATTATATTTTCGCAATTTAATAATATATAATAGTCTAAAAACATAATTTGAAGTGACATAAGAATGACATAAATAGTGCGTTCCACTAAGCCATTACAACGCCCAACGGATCGTGGACGTTGTGGTTGCGGCGAAAAAGTCACTATTGACGTCATGACTTATGTTCACGCGAAGCTCACGACCATGTCAAATCGTGGGTTAAACAACAAAAATGGCGACGATGTAAATAACTTTATTTGGTACGGATAGAGATTTAGAGGAAGTGAATATAGATAAAAAAATCAATCAATAAAAAATATGAATATAAATTAATATAACCAATAATTATAAACTTAACCTCTTCAAACTATTGCATTATAACATTTGAATTATTTACGTTAACGCTTAAAACGCTCAATTACCCGTTCCACTTGCGTTAACGAACGTAATGCTCGCGGACATGTGGAATGTGAAAAACCGCGGTCGTGAGCGTGGGCGTTGTAAACGCTTAGTGGAACGCACTGAAAGTGTTTACTAATTTTTATTTTATTTTTTTTATTTTTATTTTAATATTTATTATTATAATGGATAAAAAAATCTTGTTTTCATCTTCATCATTAATTAACTCAAATTCCGTTTCCTTATCCCTGTGAAAGAAGTAATCTAAATCCTACAGTAACATGCGCATGCGCTTAATACTTTAAATTAACCACTAACACCGAGTCCAGTATTCGCTTGCTGTAATATCGTGTTCGTGATGATTACACTATTTTTAGTATAAATATTAATTCTACTAATCAATATGACTAGGATATTATAAATATTATGACTAGATTGGGGCGGTTAATTAAAAATTGTTCATCAATGCAGTGGTTCTCAAATGTTGGTGATACAACACCATCTTAAATCAATAGGACTGTTTAAACAAATACTTGTGTGAATATACAAGAGACTGAATCTCAATGATAAGGATATTTTCTACTAGTCGACCCTTGCGACTTCGTCCACGTGATGCTCCGCTCCTATTGGTCTTAGCGTGATGATATATAGCCTATAGACTTCCTCAATAAATGGGCTATCTAACACTGAAAGAATTTTTCAAATCGGACCAGTAGTTCCTGAGATTAGCGCGTTCAAGCAAACAAACTCTTCAGCTTTATATATTAGTATAGATTCATTATGTAAGTGGTACATCAGAGACAATTTGGGAACCACTAGCATAGACGTTTAAGGAAAGTAATAAACATAAAAGGTTATAAAACAAAGTGAACCATATAAAACCTTTTAAACCTATACTTTTTACCCTGACTAATAATCTCGACTAAAAAACATCAAATACAATTATGTATATCGGAAGCTAACAAACTCGAAAGTACGTATCCATACTTCAATACATTCACATTCTACGCTAACTACTGGGTATCACAACATCAATTACTAAAGACTCCTCTACACTACTCGCGAAGTTGAACGATGTTAGACGAATACGATAGTATAGAGAAAAAAAATTAAGAAAATAAACTTTACTATTCGCGAAGTTGTATAATGTCAAACGAATACGATAGTACAGAGAAAAAAAATTAATAAAAAACTTTACTACTCGCGAAGTTGAAAGATGTTCGACGAATACGATAGTATAGAGAGAAAGAATTAAAAAAAAAACTTCACTACTCGCGAAGTTCAATAATGTCAGACGAGTGCGATAGTATAGAAAGAAAAAATAAATAAAAAATTTCACTACTGGCGAAGTTGAACGATGTTCTACGAATACGATAGTATAGAGAAAAAAAATAAAAAAAAAAGCTTCACTACTCGCGAAGTTGAATAATGTCAGACGAATACGATAGTATAGAGAAAAAAAAATAAAAAACTTTACTACTGGCGAAGTTGAACGATGTTCTACGAATACGATAGAAAAAAAAAAAAAAAAACTGCTCTACTCGCGAAGTTTAATGATGTTAGACGAATACGAACCCGAAAATCACGGGTCAACAGTGACCCAGACCTTTGGAAGGCGGAGCCATAGCCAACGCGTAGAGGCTCTTTAGACAATTTAATTTAATATGAGATGTGACACAAACTGACGATTATCCCTGTATGCACTATGAGAATGCACCCAAGGACAATCCCCGGCTTGTAGAGGACTATGGCAATATATAGAAACTAATAATGCTGGGCTATGGATTGGGGTGATAGTGGACTCGGTAACTAGTGCTATGGTTGACCTATGGCGTCTACCCGACAATATTTTTATACATTGAAAAATGTGTAGACGGAGACTCGTCAACTCATTAATGGCCGCCCCGTAAAAGGTTTATTTTATTATTTCTTTTTTTTTTCTCTCTCTACACTATCGTAATCATTCAACATCAACTTCGCGAGTAGTATAGAGGAGGCTTTACAAATACTATATTTATAGGAAAGATTTGAAGAATTTAAAAGATGTGTTTAAAAGTTATCGTATATTTCGGGAGATTTCACCCAAAATTATTTACATACTTTGGCAATAAACATGACGGATAGCTGTCCCCTGAACTAATCCTAACATTGTGCACAATTTTTTCTAAAAAACTGTAGCACAGCCTCAGAGTTGATGTCCCGAAATATTGAATATTCATAATACAACTATTTATTTTTTCAATATTAAAAAATCTGACTAGAAAGTTTCGTCATCAGTCACAAACTTAAATGACTTCATAACAATTTATTATATTTAAGTAGCTAATTTTTTTGTATTTTTGATTTATAGAAAATCGACGAACCCAATCGTTACCTAATTAAAAATATTGCCATCATAAGTGCGTGTAGTTGCATCTATAAATACTTGGTTTTGGTTGAGTGTGTGTGTGCTTAAGTAAGCTTCATGAATTGGCCAATCACAATCAAGTAAATAACAAGTTATTGGAGAACATAATTGGTCCAATCACGACCCAACCTGCAAACATGGCTAAGAGTGTACGTAAGCCATTAAGTACCAGTTTGTTATATTTTAATAACTTATGATTTTCGTGTCTCAGCTTTTAACATAGCGCTCAATCTTCTCATCATCATAATTTCCTATAAGATTGACCACCATGGTCAAAATTTCTCAGTCATTATCAGTCAATGTACTTTAAATCCATGTCAAACATAACCTTCAAACAATCACTTTATCCGTATTATAATCATAAATAATGTAACTTATTTAACCACAAAACTTCACATAATGAACAGCTGCTTTCATAAAGCTAGATGGCACTTTTCTATTTGACAAAACATTTAATACTTATTGTAAAAAAGTATAATTTGGGTGTTTTATTATGTACGGCATAACTACTAAAACCTGATTCTTGTCCCAGAATGTGATCATAAATAAAACACCCAAATTACACGATTTGATATATTAACTTAAGGTAAACGGCAGGTTGTACACAACATGTTAATAAAAACTGTACATTGAGCTCTAATCTCATTATTCGTGTTTTCGTTTATAAAGAAACTTTAAAGTTTTCGTTGACTCGTTTTAATATGTGATATATGGTCAGAATCGTTGATCCAGATCAAGGTATGCAACATTAAGTACCAATAGTTTCCAGTTATTATCCAGAGTTATCAGAGAAAAATCAGCAACATTTGTTTGTAGATACTCATGGCGGTTGCGGTCTAGAGCGATAAAGTTTGCAAGACTTTCCTCGTATTCTTGTAAGTATAAGGAAACAAAAGGGTTGTCGTATAATCATGGGAGGTCGGTCAGTTGGCAAGGCGGTCACCTGACGCGGCCGGAGGGGGAGCGCAGATGGGAGCGGATGTAGCCGGTGCGGTAGTCCACTGCGTCGCGGTTGCGCCCGGTGCCGTCGGTCCCACGTTGTCTACGGCGACTCCATCTATTTAAACACATAATTACTTCATTAAAGACTGAATCTTACGAGCCAAAAGTAATAAGTTTTAAATACTAAAGTATTCTCACCTTAAAAGTCTCATAATGTAATCAGGCCAATTATCCGGAAACATGACGAGGAAGAATCCAACGGCTATTAATATGATGCCCGCTAATTTCATACCCTCGAATTCGACTCCATACAGCACCACATCCAATGCTATAAAAGACATATATAGTATAAGATACATTATATCTAATCCAATTACAAAAATGAATGAACAGAGTCCAAGTTCAGATTTTTTATAAATAACATCATCCAAATATTTGTTTTGGCAATTCTCATTGAATGCATCTTATTAATTTGCTCTAAAAACATTCAACGGCTTTTCAAGCTCGAAACAATTACTTACCAGCAGAAATGGGAACAGCCGTAATAAGCCCAAGAGATACAAATATATTGTAGGTCATGAGGTTGCCGAATTGAAATACCAAATGAAACACTGTAACAAAAATTACGTTTTAAACTTCTATACTAGTTTCGACGTAACTTAAATAATTTTAAGCTAATGTCCATGAGTTCGTCCGCAGAAACATTAAAATTGAGTCCAGAGAGAATAGACGTGTGAAACACATACTTATCGTGCTTTATTCCGGAATCAAAATATTCTATACCACGAAGACCAAACTTGTTATCGGGACAAACAGTATCATATGTGTTTTTCAAGAACTTTATAACCTATAACATATTTTTTAATTGAACCAAAAATAAAACCTGGTAAATAAAAATAAGTGAGTGCACTCCACGTCGCGTCGGGAGCATCTCGACCTACATCGCGGCGCAGCGGGCGGACGTACAACCCTCACTTTTACAGCGAATAATGAACGCATTCATCTAGCATACTCCCGAGACCTTGACATTCTCTCAAATATGTATCATCAAGTATATGCATGTGGAATTCAAAAATTAATGGATATCAAGGGGTGTTGGACTGTGTAGAAATGTATGCTATAAAAATATTCGAGCGATTTAAAACTCATATAAAAAGTGTTTAATTAAAAAAGTTTACTATTCTTTAATTGATTACTTTAATGATGACAAAACTTGGAATCCAAGTGACGTTGATATTCAGCTAAATCATAATGCAATTGTAAAACAAATTAATGTAAACAATGGCGTTTTTCTCATCAGGAAACTGCTTACCGAACTGGTGGTAGCGTCAAGCAAACTGACTGACAGACTAGTTTTGACATGTCAAAAGTACTTTGTAAAAAGTCTAATTGAATTAAACTATTTTGAGTTTGAGTTTTGACAGAATGATGAATATAAATCGCATGCTTAGTATTAAAGTAACTTAACTCAAAATCGCAATTTCTGGTAATAGAGCGAATAATCTTTTAAAAAGCATAAAATGTTGAGTGTTTTATTATAAAATTTGTTATGATACTTACCGTTATAACCCATTTTTTATAAAAAATAGACAAGCGCTTGGCTGTATCTCACCTGGTGGAAAGTGAAGATGCAGCCTAAGATGTAGCGCGCTTCTCTAAAAAATGCCTATTCACCTTTCTTTTAAAGATACCCAAATTGTACGTGTTCGGAAAAACTGATGCCGGTAAGGCGTTCCACTCCTGAGTTGTCCGCATTAGAAATGAGGAAGCAAATCGCTTCGTACGAACAGGCGGTATGTCAACTACAAAGGGGTGGAGACCCTCACGGCGTCTGGTGGTTCGATGGTAAAATGGTGAAGCTGGTATTAAGTCATGCATCATTTTTTTCTTTAAAGATAGCCTCTAAGTTCATTTTATAACAAAATTAAAATGAACAAGCAATTTTTGTTAGGTCAGTTTAATTCTAAAGGTGCGAAATATTCTTTTATACGTAACTCAACCAAAGAAATATGTCCATCCAATATGGTGAATGCCCTAATATGGCGGACTATTTATTTTTTTGTACAAGCCCATGATATGGGTATCAAATGAAAGAATTAGTTGAGAATACAATAAAATGGCTTCACTCTAAACCCAATATGGCGGACCAGTTATTTTAAAGCACTCATAATATGTATGGTATCAATATTCATCCATTCAAAACATTTCTTCAGAAAAACAATTAACATTTTATTTTTGCAATAATGAAACTACAAGAAAATGGGAATTATTACAACAATTCAGTATTTATCTCGAAACAGTGTACCTGTTAGTTGTGTTAAAGTGTGTCATTTGAAAAATCTAATTCTATTAAACCTAAACTGACACTATGTTTATCCTCATTTTCTCCTCCATCCTAGATAATCTAGAAATCTAATAAATTCATATTCTTTAGAAATATAATTATTTCCGTAGTACAAGTAAAACACACGATTTTAACAAACATAGGCTTGGTAATTTAATGGATATCAAGAGATCTTTGAGTAGCTGATCACGTGACCACATGCGAATAATGTGTTTTTAATGTTCGTGCCCACTGCCTAGTCAAGGACAAATCAACAAGTACCAGAAGAAGACCAAAATTTCGAATTGAAACACCTGAATTACAGTGTTACCAATAAATGAAAATTTCCCAATACCTTTAGTTTCTTATCGATTAACTAATTTTATAAAGCTGAAGTGTTTTGAAGAAAGATATATAACATCACGCTACGACTAATAGAAGAAGATGATCAATGAAAAATTTTGCAAAAACGAGAAATATTTATTTCTTTTTGAGAGCTTCTGTTCCGATAAAACAAAAAAGCTATGGCCGTGTTCCGACATGCATTGGAGCACTGTAGGGTGTGACGTCACTGCAGTACACTAGGAAGCTGTTCCTTTATAGTTAGCTACACTGGACCACTGTTTAAAACGAAACAGCAGACCAGTATGTATGTCTGTCATTTGTCAATGTCATTCATGTTTAAAGGTTTCTTTGATAATATTACGATTTTACATTTTTTTATAAGGCCGGATTTCTTAAGATAACAATTTAAATAATTATTTATTATCAATAGTATAAGCATCAAGCGATCAATTCTTGACCCTGTTGATTACGTGATCATAACACTGGGAGCACTGTACCTCGGTAGCTCCAGTGGTTTCAGTACAAAAATGAGAGCACTAGCCAGTGCTTTCAGTGTGTTTCGGAACACGGGGTATAGCTCCTTTAGAATTGTAGGTATGTGACGCAGACGAAGTTGCTAGGTCAGCTGTATGCTATACAGATCCTTGATATTTAAGTAAGGGAAACGACTGGATTAGAAAGCTAATTATGGCTGGCTTAATTCGCAGTTCTTATATCAATTAGAAAAAATTAAATTTGAAGAAAAAGTTTATTAAATTCATATTACTCATTATATACTTCATGTTTAATTACCCATCAAACCCTGAATTGCCGAAAATGTCAGGTTTTACCCACAAATTGGGAACACTGTTAAATAATAAAACTGTTACTTACTAAGCAGTGCAATGCTGGCCAGCAGCAGCGGCAGCCAGGGCATCCTGTGCGCCGGCAGCTGTTCGGAGCCGGTCAAGTAGAGACCGAGGCACACCGGCCATAGCAGTGTCGCATTCACAATGCCCAGGATTGAGAAGAACAGGGCTCGTTGACCCGTGCTCACGTCACCCATCACTTTTCTGAATAGCACCTGTATTGATAACATTTCTGATTAGACACTAGAATTAAAAGACTCACAGTACTCTATACTAAAGCTTCCCAAAGTTATTTGAGCCATAGACCACTTAGCTTTTTATTGGCTTGTAGATAGACCACCTTTCTCAAATTACTGTGTCCGACCAGGTGGTAACTTTAGACCAACTTTCTGACCGACTTATTTTGATATGTCACGACAAGTACTTTGTTATTGAATTGAATCAGGCGTTACTTTGCGGAAATTCATGGTTTAAAAGGAATAAAAATGTTACCTTGCTATAAACCGCGGCAATCTGAACTACCAAACTCGTATGGTACAACCTAGAAGAGCACCCTGTCCACACAAAAAAGTGAGACGCGCGAACCCGAACTAAGACACACCACACAAGTAGGTAGCTTGACGATCTAACAACCACACTCGTACGGCACAATCCGGAAGAGCACACCGTTGACAGAAAAGTGTAACGCGCGAACCCGAACCAGTACACACCACACAAGTAGATCGCGATCGACAATCGACGTACGTTTCGCTCCGTAACCGAAGCATCTTCAGGACGTGTTGACTCTACAAGCGTCACTTGCTAAGTGCAGGTCTTCTAGGTTGTACCATACGAGTTTGGTAGTTCAGATTGCCGCGGTTTATAGCAAGGTAACATTTTTATTCCTTTTAAAGTACTTTGTTAAAAAGTCTAATTGAAAATGTTCAGTTTGAATTTACTGGATCATATATGTCCACAACTTCGAAGATCAAAAAAGAAATTAAAATTCTGAAATTATATCCTACAGATTACACACAATAAATACGCTTTCCTAGAACACTTTTACACGGGGTCCATGTAACTCGTCATTAATCCTTGGTGGATGATATAGACATCTATGGGAATCACTGCTCTATACAAACATACGAGTTTTTTTTTCACCCATCCGTGTGTGACGGATCGGCGTGATTTCTTGCATAAAGATCAGGGATGCTATATATACGGATAAAGGAATAATATTATATAGGTTTGGATTTTTTTTTTATGGTAGGTTAAGGTGCAAACGAGCAGATGGTCCACCTGATGGTAAGTGGCCACCATCGCCCATGGACATCAACAAAACAATAGATACCCTCTTGTTTTGTCGATGCGTTGCATCCTCGAAGATAGAGTGGTGAGGGGGAGTGAAGAAGAAAAAATGCCGTGGTCTCCACGAACCGTGAGCAGAGTCCACTAGATCCATAGCATTAATGGGATAGGAGTGGGAGGGGGTAAGTCTGGCCCACATGCGGCTCGACCGGAACGCGTCTATGACACTTGGCGGTCGGATTCGCATGCTGGTGGTCGCAAGCCAATCGGAGAACAGATCCCCTACCACCAAGGCGGTGCTGGGTTACTCGGCTTTTACGAGATGCTCTCCCAGCGGCAGAGGGGAATAGTATTCTATCCCGTCCCCTCACGGGGAATACGGATACGGTTAAGGATATAAAATTATTACGGATTATTCGTTAGTTTCGGATAGTTTTGGTTACGGTTATTACATTTTGAAAGTAGGTTTTGACTCTTTTCCGTGAAAAGGTTTTACCAATGTAAATTTACTTGATTAAAAAAATTCCAAATTACATTACACTTAATACATAATTTTTTTCTCTCAGTAAGTAAGTTTTTAAATTTAAAATGTAACGTAATTTCACAATAACTGACTAACAATGAACAATTAACAATGCAAGGGAGGCGCGTGGCTATTTGTTGGCTGGCTCGAACTCGAAAAAACTCTTCATAACATAAATAATTTAAACTCCGTTCCTATCCGAAGTAATCCGAAACAGTTATATCAGTATCGGTTACGATTACGGAGCTCCATAACATCCCTGATAAAGATACATATTTTCAGTTGTATAGGATGCTCTATAGAACAACGTTCAAGACTAGATATAAAAAGAATTTGTCTTTTTTTAGGCAGTAAAATAGAGATACAAATCTATCTTATAAACGGTTGCCCAGACAACGCCGAGTCTCGTCAATACTTCTATTCTATATATTTTATCTTCCTACCTACGCCGTGATCGATATTAATATATAATTGTTGATTTTTATGAATTTCTGTTTTTTCGTGAATAACTTTAAAAACTGTAATAAAATAATAATTAATTTCAAGTACTTTTGTCACATACAATATTTCTAATCTAAACTACATGTTAGATCCTATCTGATTGAACCAATTGATACTTAATTGAAGGCAATAAATTCATATCAAAATTGATCATAAATCAATAACTTGGAAAGTTACTTTGGATTACTTACTAAGCTTTGTCATACCATAAAGAATTGTAAGCCTAAGTCGTATGTGAATAGGACCCCTGTTGAATTCGGTCTTTATTTTTCGGTTAAGTGGATATAGCTGTAAATCACTTCTCCAGCTAAATCACTACATAGTATAAAACGAAGTCGCTTCCCGCTGTGTCTATCTGTCCATATGTATGCTTATATCTTTAAAGGGAGCAACGGATTTTGATGCGGTTTTTTTAATAGATAGTGATTCAAGATAAAGGTTTATATGTATAATATAGTAGAGAAACATTGATAATTTTATAGGCTATTAATGTGATGTCGTAAATAAACTCTTCTTTGCGCTTACATCGCAAACGCTGGCTAAACCCTACGAGATAGATCAAAATAATGTACTACAGTATTGTACACCTTAAAAAGGTCTACAAAAAAGTCCGCAATGGTATATGTCTATCTCTTAGGGATAACCCACAATAACTTATTTTTATCCTTTACTTTTTACGAGAAATAATTAGGTACCTTAAATACATTGTGCATTTAATATAGATCAATATGGCCCTTTACAGCATGAAATTTAAATAAATATTTTCGACGTTTTTTTTATGTGACATTAAAATGTTACATATAGTGTACTGAACCCGTTAGAAAGGTGGTAAATAAAAGGTAACTGTATAATTTACCCGGGACATTATCAAGCTGTGGTTACTGAGTTTTAATAGGCAATCGCGATACCATCGCGCCCTAAATACAATATAGCACGCGATTAGCTAACAATAAATGATTATTTGAATTTTATTGTAGACACAAACACAACTTTACTTACATACAAAAAAATCAAGTTTAATTTATGAATTAAATAGAACCTTAAACAAATAATTATATCATCAATATATTGATCAATATCGTGACAGTTGTGATATTTATCTACACTATTATATAAAGAGGAAAGATTATGCAGTGTCGCCATAAATATTCTAATTAAAAAGATATGGCCATTTAAGTGCCATAATGTGGCCATTTTGTAAATTGAAGAGTTTCTCAGGAACTACTAATCTGATTTTAAAATATTTTTCACTGATAGAAAACTACACTATTCGTGAGTGACTAAGGTGAGAAAAGTCTATAGTATTTCTGTCTCTTTTCTTCTTATATACTATCGTTCGCTCTCATTCTCTCTCTTTTTCCTCTGTTTAATTTTTATCTTTATCTGTTCAGAATAATCAGTTTCTTTTCACTTTCTTTCTTTCGATTATTTCTCTCTCTCTCCTTTACCTATTCAATTTTATTTTTGCTCTGTCCTCCATCTTTTATTATCTGTCGCTTTTCTTTCATAACTTTTACTCACTCAAATAATGAAAAACTACACAACTACAGACTGATAATTTAAGGGCATCAATTATAATATTGCTTTAAATACCCGGAGCGAAGCGAGGGCAGGCCGCTCGTTACATACAAAAAAATGCTTTTCTTCTTGCATGTAGGCAGAATTTATTATAAATTACTTTATTTTATATTTTTTTATTTTATTTGTTATGTCAGAATATACACTTCCTCTCGAAGGAAAAACGTATACACCGCAAAAAGAAAATAATAATTGAAATAAGAGATTCAGAAGACATAGTAAAATTACGCTAAAAAGAAAGAACATAAACTAAAAACTAAGAAACAACAAAGCTCTAGATCTTGAAACATCCCTGGGGAATTGTCCACTACAGAAGAAAGGAGATACGTTAGAGTGTGAAAACTACAGAGGCTTATCGATTTTATGCACAGCGTATAAGGTCTTTGCACGGATTTTATTTAATAAGCTAGTGCCTTTTGTTGAACGACAACTTGGGGAATATCAACGTGGATTCAGGCCAAATCGCTCCATAACTGACCAAATATTTAACCTCCGACAGATACTCGAGAAGACCCTAGAGTACAATGTGGATACCCATCATCTGTTTGTAGACTTTAAAGCTGCATACGACAATGTAAAACGTACATACCTAATTGAAACTATGGGAGAAATCGGCATTCCAGAAAAGCTTATCAGACTTACCAAGATAGCTTTAAGGAGCACTAGATGCATGGTGAAAATGCAATGAAAGTTATCAGAACCATTCAGTACTTTTAATGGACTGCGCCAGGGAGATGCACTTTCATGTTTTCTATTCAATCTTGTGCTTGATAAGTGTATACGAGATTCAAAGATCCAAACCACCGGAACAATATTAGATGATATAGACATTGTAGCCAGATAATGATTTGAAATGGTAAGAGCGTTTCTTGGATTGGAGAAAGCACCAAACGAAAACAAAATATATGCATGCTTCGCAGAGTATACTGAAGCCTACTGAGAAAACAGTAACCATAGGTCAAAACATATTTACAGTGGAAATAAAAAGGCGAATATTAGCAGCAAATTTTATTTCGGCTTGCTAAAATACCAACGTATAACCAGAAACATTAAAGTGCTACTGTACAAAACACTTTTAAGACACGTTCTTACCTATGGTTCCGAGACCGACCGAGTAAGACTGACGAAAATGCACTCCTGGCATTTGAAAGAAAGATCTTGAGACGAATCTTTGACAGTCTTTATGAAGGAAATAGTTGGCGAAGCCGCACAACTACGAGCTCTACGAAAACTACAAAGAACCGCAAGTGGCAGCTCATATCAAGCTTACCAGACTGAGGTGGGCTGGCCACGTGCGAATGGGCGTAGGAGTCGTTGAAGGCTAAAACTTCGTTGTTGGATGGTGTGGACCGTGACGCGCTGAGTGTTGGAGTCGTAAATTGGCGGACGATAGTCGACAATAGACTGAAGAGGAGGGATTTGCTTGACCAAGCCAAGGCCCACAAAGGGCTGTTCCACTAATGATGATAATGATGACGAAAATATGCATTATAACAATTCATTAATATTTCAAGTCATAACAGTTGAAAATATTTCCCAATTTAAACTTGTAACTTTGTAGACTTAAAAGGTGAATATGAAATTAAGAACATTAAGGTTAAATACATCAATTAACCCATTTAAGTACAAACATTTAGATTTGTATGGAAGGGGTAATAAGAATACTATTCCGATATCCCATATTAATAATAATTTTTTTTTTAAATTAACTACATCCCATCGTCCTTGAATGCATATTCATCACGCACACGCATGTCAAACATTGCGTGCTTATTATACAAAATATTTCTTTACTGATCTGATTTTAAATAAACATTACTGATTAACTTTCATTAACGAACCTAAACCAACCAACACAAGACCCGAGTATTATTGTTTAGGCGAAACGCGTGACAAGTAAAATAATACCTTACGATTTTCTTATCTTAAAAAAAAATCCAGAAATTTGACTTTTAGGGTGTTGTAGGTATGTAGGTTTATACAACTAGTCTCTGGTGTGGGCTAAGTATCTTGTATCTAAGGCGAGTGACCCAGCCTTAGGCTCATAATTTGGGATCTGATCTGATCAGGAATCTGATTATGAATCTCTCTTTTGTGGCTCTATTTAATCAAAAATCGATTCTGGTGAGTTAGAATCGGCCAATTGGCAAATGCCAAATGTCTTTGCTTCTTGTTAGGTATACTATTAGCAAATTTGCCCTCTTTCAGTATTAAAAGAAAATCTCATGGAAGAAGTTACTTAATGACCTTAAAATTCCCATCTCAGTTCTGACCGTTTGTTTCCCTCAGAGACGTCATTTTTTACTAACCTTAAATATAGCAAAGCCTGCGGCAGCACACGCCGCCAACACAACCCCACCTAGTGTAGAGCTCCCCGTAATGCCATCCATGTACGCCAGCAACGCTATGCCCGTATCGCAGAGGATCGCTGCTACTATCTGTAGAATACAAGCTTTATTATTGTATTAGTAATAGTATCGTAAAACCTAACATTGACCATTAATAGAGACGTCCTAAATTTAATGTGATCATCATAAATATCGAAGTTTCACCAGTATCTAACGACATAAGTATTATAAAAGCAATTTTAAATGGATCTCAGTTAACCTAGTTACTAACTTATCCAGTTAGAAACTTTGTATTAATTTTTAAACATTGCCTAAATTTTAAATATTTGCCAGCAACTTTTAAAATCTAGATTCTGAATTATGGTATTTATATGTTGCTTCAAGAAGTTCTAAATTAGCAGATTGATTAAATAACAATTCAATAATTATATATTTATCAAGCATTTTAAACCAGTGCTACTCAACCTGAGACCCACTGGTCGCATAGAACTTAACTCGTCCAGCTTTTGTAAGAGGCAGATTGTTAAGTTACATAATTTTAAGTTATATGACATTTATACATTTGAGAAAAGTCGTTTTCGTAAAACATCAAAGTATGTATAAAGAAATAAACTTAGACACTCCCATTTGAATAATTTAATGAAGTTTTGTAAATGTGTTAACATTACATACAATAAATTATTATACTAGTCATTAAAACTCACCCTAACACCGACAAACTGTTCATGCAATATGACCCAAGAAAGCAAATACACACAGGACACATTAGTAGCAAACAGAGCCACCACATCCGTAGCCATGAGGATCTTCAAAGCATATGTGTACATGTAGATGGTGACCACCCACAACAAGCAGAAAAGGCCGCATCGACTTAGAAATCGGGCTGAAGACAAAAAAAATAAATCGGGCTGAAGACAAAAAAAATATTAAAGTACTCTATGAGCTTGTTATTTTTTGTTATATATTTGGGAGCCCTGGAGTGTGATACCCTTAATTAATATTAAAAAAATTTGGTTTTATATGAAGACATCAGTTAAACCATTTTTTACTCAGAATCTTCAAGATTGTTAATGGTTAGCATTTGTAGCAATATAATATCAATTTGAGTTCTTGAATAAGTAACAGATTTTCCATTATTGCATCATTAAGAAGTAGTAAATTTGTTGAGTGAAGTACTACATGTGTGCAGTGAGTGGAAATCAAACTCTTGACCTCTTCAAAGGTCCAACATTATTAGGAGTGCTTGCCGCAGTATTTGGCCCGAATATTTTGACGAACGTTCTCATAAGTAAGGTTTTTGGTATAGTATGATCCAGCCATCTCTTCCTTGTTTTCCATGGTTTTATAAAGGTAAATTAAGGAGGAAAGATATTGTTTTGGCATTAAGGCTTCCTTGTGGGCATATTCTATTAAATACTAAGAAGGCTGAATCTCCTGATTGTTTTCTACATAATATGGTTGAGGATGTGTTTCATTGTCCACGCAACAAGTGTCGTTAACTATATATATATATATAGGAAGATGCAACATTCTTTTGGTGTCTCCCTTATCGCAAGATATGGTGGGGCTCTATAAGGCTGTTCATTTAGCTTTATTAAAAACATGTATGTGAATAATGTTTGTGTGTGTAATTATGAGGGTGATATAATAAAAAAGGTCCAACATGTTAATCATCAAACTACTCTTGCTTCATAGAAACATCATTAGACATTACTATTTTAATAAAAATGATTTTTCATAACAAAAAATGTATATATATTACATTGTAAAAAATAATGTTATTCATCAATCAAAGTCCAAACCACTCAAGATTGTTAGAGTTACATATACAAATCTATTTGCTTACCAAATGTGAATCCCTTATCCTTGAAGTCTGTAAAAGCGTCGGCCACAATAGCATTAGCTGACTTGCACTTGTTGTGAATGAGCATGATTATTAAGTAGAGTGGGTAAAAGAAAATGAGCCAATTTGTACAGAACCATGCTGTGAAGAACGGTGCATTATAATAGTGCTGAAACAAAACAATACTTTCACTTATCCACCAAAAATAAATTTAGTTCAAGTCTTACTTCAGCTCATTTTTTGTTAATATACAAATTCAAAACCTACAATTCAATCAAGTTTTTAACATAAAAAGTAATATAATTCAAAGTATAATTTTTATTTACAAGATAACAAAACTCATAGAAAAATCCAAAAAGTATATTATTTTATTTTAATTTTCTTGCTGAACTACAAATATCTTTAATTAATATTAAGTATACTCTGAAATAATCTCTGCAAAACATTTATATATATATATATCACTAGCTTTCACCAGCAACTTCGTTTGTGATATTGAGGTAGTTATATTAGCCTACAGTAGATAGTCTGTAGACATATTTAATAATTTTATGAGGTAGTCATACTAACTTTGCACCCGCTTTAAGAAATCATTTTTGAAAAATATTTTACATGTGTTTCATAAATTTCAATGAAGAACCTTCATACTGAATTTCATTTGAATAACTTCAAAAACAGCAAAGTTTCATACTTACAACTTTGCACCCCCATTTTACCCCCTTATGGGATGAATTTTCAAAAATCTTTTCTTAGTGAAATTTCAAAATGTTTACCCTTATAGTTTAGGCCGTGCATTGATATGTCAGTGATTAAGTCAGTCACCTTCTCCTTTATAGATAGATATCAACCTGTGACGTTCCGGTATAGTCAAAAATATTGAAGATTTAAAAACAATAATGATTTCAAAAGAAAACATCATAAATAAATGTTTTAAAAAAAACATACTCACATGTGTGCGAATTCGTGAAGTATAATTATTATTTATAGGTAATTCTGTACTGCTCATTGCATTGTCTGTGTATGGGTACCTCTGAAGGTACATGTATTTTATGCAGTGGGTCACCGTCACCCAGGAAGCAACAATAGTGGTTGTGACACAAAGGCCATAGTATATCTGTAAATAACACACAATAAAAATGTGCAAGAATGCCATACTAATGTAAACTATGGAATATATGTAAATAATATGGATTGTATGTTTTGATATTTTACTTTAACAAAATATCTCATATTAAAACCGGTTCTTTTTTAGATAAGTGAATTATTTAAATATAAGATCCAAGAATTATTCTATACGTTTTTAAGAGATATTAACATTTAACAGCTTACAAAATATTTATTGAAATTCATAAAAGCTCAGATGACATGAATATTTTATTTCCTTTCAACAAACATCCTCAGTAAGTAAATTTTTAATTCCAATTAATGACAAAAAACATTAAATTTTTAATATGCAACATATTAAATTTTTAATGCACTTTCAAAGAGATTTTTTAAAATTGGAGATACACTTTTAAATTGGAACCCTCTTTGATTTTTTAATTTAGATTGCTTTTTTAGAAATTTCTTTCTTTGGAATGAGAATTACCTTAAAAGTATTAGTAAATATAATAAGAAATTACCTTTTTTGCCACTTTAGAGCAGCAAGAACGCGGGCATTTCCTATCACGTAACTGACGTTCTTCATCCTGACTACTCGCCGCGGATTCACTGTAAGCTTGTTGGAGAGAAGGCTGCGTCGTTAGCGGAGGTGCTGAGGAAATAGAAGTCTGAGGAGTAAGCGGTGCTCGCGGGCTGAGCGGTGTCGGAGGGCCATTGGGGCGTTCGCGCTCAACATCGCCACACTGTTCACTCTCAACTTCCTCCGTAGTTATTATAACCGAAGGCGTGCGTACTCTCTTAGGGTTAAAAATAGTTGGCACGTCCCCATCCTTAGCCATATTTCGCAATAGCTGCCTATGTAAACATTTTTGAATACGAGGTCTTTATTCCAACAGTACGTGGACTCACTAAATTCAATTTAATAAGAAACCATTCCGATGTGTTTAAAATTCACCACTCCTGGACCCTGTCCACATACCATATTTAAATAAATTAAATGTCTATTGACGCATTGTCTAATAACATTATTTCAAGAAAAGCACGTCGCATATCATCGGAGTCTTTGAAATACAAATATTTTCCGACCATTTTCTACATTTCCCCACCTCCTTTGACATTCCTTTCTTTCTTTTTCTCCCACACTCGGCAATAGAAAGAGAGGTTTCATTAATAGTTTATTTTTCGATTAAGCAATTTCAAACTGTAATAACAAGTGATAAAGTGTATGATTGAATTGTCATTTAATAAATCTTTTTCGTCTGTTCCTGACATGTGTACTACTAGCACAGACATTACATAAAACCACAGACAAGATACGACCACAGATGCTATAGGCCACATAATAATTCAAGGATAAAAGGTACCATAAACGAAATATACCGCTATAAAATTATTTCTATAATTTGATATAATGATTGCGCGTGATTTAACATCAAAGTTAAAAGTCAAATATGTTTATAAAAACGTAACTGGCTAAACTAACCATATTAAAACTATAATCATCATCATCATCATCATCACGACCCTTCAATAGCCCACTGCTGAGCCGGGTCTCCGCCTCAGAATGAGGAGGGTATTAGGCCATAGTCCACCACGCTGGCCCAGTGCGGGTAGGCAGACTTCACACACCTTTGAGAACTTTTAGGGAACTCTCAGGAGTGCAGGTTTCCTCACGATGTTTTCCTTCACCGTTAAATTAAGTGATATTTAATTGCTTAAAACACACATAACTCAGAGTCAGAGGTGTGTGCCAAGGATCGAACCTCGGACCTCCCGAGTAAGACTTGAAGTCTCAACCACTGGGCCATCACTGCTTAAAACTATAATGACAGAAAAGAATTAGCGTGAAAAATCTTGATATTGGCAATAACAGATATTCGTTATTTTACTCACAAAATTTTATTATGATTTATAGAATATTATATTATGTATTATTATGATTTATAGAGTATTGTTCAAATAAATATAACGGATATCCAAATCGGATATTTGAAAAAAATATAATTATTTTAAACCCCAAGAGGAACACAATATTTTCGCATCGTATATCACTGATGTATACGATATTTGAACTCACATTCAAAAAAACATTCGTCACATACATTTAATACCTACTTATTTAGTATGATTTGCGCATATATCAATCTGTGATAATCATTTATGAAGTATCTAATATAAAATATTTCTATCGATATATTAATCATTCTTTTTAAACTCTTGTGATTAAAAATTATTTATTATTGTGACATAAAAATGACCACATTTGAAAATTTTTTTGCGTTTTAAGTTTTATTATAAGCTGCTCAAGGTTTTGAGTTTGAAAAATTTAATTCAGCAGACAGTATAAACCTATAATATGGCCTTTGAGTAAAAGTATAAGAAATATTTTAAGAATAAAAAAATCATTCACTTGCTTTTAATTAACAGTGTTAATATTATTCGATTCCAAATAAAAATATAATAATTGTCTATGGTTAAATGATTGCATTTTTGAGCGCAGATGGCAGCACAAAAAAGTTCTAAATGTTATCGCCAGAGGGAGATAATTGGTTAGCCTACTTGAAGCATCCGGGAACCTCGCCATAGTAGTAGACATGGCGGGTATCAGCCTGGCTAAATGATGAAATAAATTTTGTTTGCTAATATAAGAACGTGTTAATTTCGTAGAAAAAGTGTTAATACTAAAAGACTAATTAAGTTATATTGGATTAGGACAAAAATGCAGAATGTCGGACAGTCTGAAAACCGAAATATCGATAAGGTGAATGTGCAACTTGATGTGGTAAAATCATCCAGTCCTCAGAGTTCGGCTTCGAGTCCGGCCAAATCTGAAACCGAAACGTATTCAGGAGCACCCGCCAAATACATGACTGACTCTTCGGAGAGCGAAGATGATTCTGTATCTGAGGTAAAACGTGTTTTGTTTTCGACAGAGGCGGTGGCAGTAGTGAGGGGTTGTGATTATCTGTAGTGTACCGCTAAATGCTGCTAGGGACATCTTGTACAACACTGACCATACCATTTCTTTTTATCTTCAAAAAATTGCTTTTCAATCAATCATTTTCGAGTATAAACTGCAAAGCGCATTGAAAAGAAAATTTTGAACATTTGCGTTACGGTACAAGTCGCTTGCCAAATATTCCGTAAAACGTCAGAAAGTCAGGTACATACGTCCTACTGAGTAATGCATGAAATTATTAATGCCAGCCGCTCCTAGACTATGTTCAATTGATTCTTTGTGATTGTGCTATGAGGGCTAAATCGCCGTAAGACACTTGATTGTCTATTTGTGTTTTGGATGGGGCTCGATCCACGGTGGCCATGTTTCCTAAATCACATGCATAATAGTCGATGCGAAGTGCTCAATATTGTTTTCGTGACGTTATTTCAATATGATCGAATGAATTATATAAGTTGTATGAAATAGTAAAACATATCAGATGTTGTGTTTTGTATCGTCATGCGTACACGAGTCTTTCACAGCGCCCGCTACGATTCGCGCAAAAATGTTGGTTACTAGTGAATTACAAGGACCATTTTCAGTAACAATTAGGAGTAAGCTTGTCCCCAAGCACCACATTGTCAGTATATCTCATATTTTTCTCATTGGTGTTATAGATCTTGCTGGCTTGTTTGTGCCTTAGCAGGCCAGACCTGTTGGTAAGTGGAAGATCACACTGGGTGCTGAAAGAAAGCTTCACCAACACCAATCGCTGTTGCAGTTTGAGTGGTTCTTAATTTTTAACCTGCATAATGTGTGTGCCATGGACATAATATATCACTATAATAATAATATGTTTTGTCTTTATTAATGAATGGTCCTTGTGATTCTAACATTTTTCATGTATTTTGCAATATTTTTGTAGTGCTTGTGCAACCTTTAATATTCTAACCTATTTAATTGGCCAATCAGCTGTTATCCATGCTTAAAGTTTAAATTAGGACTAATACTTTAAGGCATTTTGTGACAATGAATTACTATCAAACATATCAGACAATGAATATTATTAGTCATCGAAAAACCAGTACAGAGAAAACATTTACATAAATCATATTTGTTTATAACAAATTAAGCTTATGTATTTGATTGTTTTGTATTAATTTGCTACTAACTGATTTGGCAAAATAATAAACTAAAGAACTAGTGGACATATTCTTACTATCTATGTTGGTCCAAAACTTCGAACAGCTCAGTTATAATCTAACATTGATATAGAATGTAGATTTATCTCATCAGGAATTATTTAATATAGATGTTTTAAATCAACACAATTAGTATAGAAGATCCCTTTTCCTCATTCTTTATAATTATTAAAATTGTCATTTAATGTTTACATATAAGATACTTAAACACAGGCGGAGATGGAAGAGGAAGGTGGCGGTACAGAGTCATCCAAGTTCCTTCTTCCCCATGTTGATCCTGAGAGAGCAGTGGACCCTGAGATGCAGGCTCGACTGGAAACCCTCCTTGAAGTAGCTGGTGAGTTACCAACAACTATTCTTATATCTTATCTGATAAGATTGTAATAACCTAGAAACAAAGAAAAACCTTTATATAGTATTGAACCTTTCAATATGCAATGACCTTTGTGGCAGACATTTTTATACACATTTATTGCTTACTAATATACATTGAATAGTTTTATATAACTGCCCAATAATAATCTTACTTTTGTCTTCGATGTGTCGAAGTTTATAAGAGCAATGATTCAACTTCATTACTAAAGCTGTATTTCTACCAGGGATGAGCGAGAAATGTGTTTGCTAAAAACCAAGAGAACCACTTCATTTATCTAGATCTAAAGGGATTCTATAACATATCCCTTGAAACACATCCTCGAACTTTTGTCTGATGTGTTGCAGTCAAACTTTATAAGAGCAATCGTGACTCTTAACTACTTGGTAGTTTATATTAAGCTCATTATTGTCCTATCTCAGTCATAAAAATAACATTCAATTTCATCACTAAGGCTGCATTTCCACCAGAGATGAGCGAGGATGTGCAGTGAGGAATGTGTTTGTTAAGAATGAATGGATTCCACTGATTCTTAACAAATGTAGTCTCGCACATCTCTGGTGGAAAGCAATTTTGCATTTTAATTAGTTTTTTTTTATAACACTAAACATTTATTTTGATGTAGTATACAAAACCAGTGGTATCCAAGTGATAAAGACTTGAATGTATTACTCTGGAGGTCCGATTTTGATCCTGGGCACACAAATATTAAGTGTTACTTGCTTTGAACGCCAAAGCCGCTCAAAATAGTTGAATATGTATGATGAAGGGAATTAATAGAAATGATTTTTGATCAAATCGTATAAACTATGATTAACTTACAGAGGATGTTAAATCAACAACTTAGTATGTGGAACTTTAGTATTTTTTATTATCAATTAATGTATAATTAAAAATAATATAAGTTTCTGTTGTGGTTAAAAAAACCTTTTCTACCCATTGTTTTGATAATTCAGAACTTTACCTTTACTTATTGAACATAACAAACTCAATTCGGAAAAGTACTAACCTAGAAACAAAAATATTCATATTAAATTATTCTGAATTGTTAATAACAATTCAACAGTTTAGGAATTAGAACAAATACTTATACATTACATTAGTAAATAATATAAATAATAGTATTAGTTTAATTTAAAATAATTAGTGTAATTTACCTCTTATGTAATAATCAATTTCATTTAAATTACACTTAACATGCTCGGTATTAGCTTTTTATATACTTTTACTTTTTGTAAATATAGGCTGGAATTAGCTTCAGAAGCTGTTGTAAGAATTTTGATAGGGTGGTCACAGACAGATACCTTCACACATATTTATTATTGTAATTTTTGAATATGAAATCAGTAGAAAGTATTTGTTTTGTAATCTATTATTTAAATTTTATTTTGTTAACTATTAATTATTGCAAATTTATTCTTTACTAAAATTTTTAATACTTACCTTTGAATTCTAACATGAATATATAATGGTTATCTAGATGGTTTCCTGTACATAAATATTTACACAGACAAACAATAACAATGTTTGAATTGATGTATGTAAATAACCGAATTTTCAATATTGACATTGCACTTTGTTACACATATATCCTTTTTACACACTTCACATAATTCTTTTGTGTGATTATAAAGAAAAACTAAATATTTCCAACCAACTTTTCCAAAAAAACTTGTCATTTTTTTCCTTTAGAATTCATATATGGGGTATTTTATATGTGACTAGTCGACCTTTGCGACTTCGTCTGCGTAATGCTCCGCTCCTATTTGTATTAGCATAATGGTTTTTGCCTCTAGCCTTCCTCGATAAATGGGCTATCTAATAGTAAAAGAATTTTTTAAATCGGACCAGTAGTTCCTGAGATTAGTGAGTTCAAACAAACAAACTCTTCAGCTTTATATATTAGCGTAAGATTTTTAATCGTAATTTTTTAATTATTTTAGGGTAGCATTATATTTTTTATATAAGTATTTTATGTACAGAAACATCTGAAATTATGTTGATAAAATTGTTTACGTATTTGAGTGGATCCAAGATGATTTAGAGAGATCCAGAAAGGAACCAGTAGATGACACTAGCTGGGTACAAGTTACCCAGAAATATTTTTAATGTGAATGATCCCTTAACGAAGCTAAAGCTAGCTCTAAAACAATCATCTTTATAATAATTTCTTTTAATTACTATTATATTTATATAACTTAACATCTCGAAATAAAATTTTCAATAGAAATATTTAAAAAAAAAATCAAGTTTGCATGATTGTTTTGATTACATTGTAACAATAGACAGATGTTATTTTAATAACCTGAGCTTAAGTGCAACCAATTATTTCTGCGAAATAACAGTATGCATAATCTCATGCTTTTAAATGTTTAAATAAATTGTACACCCAACAAAACAAACTATTCCTAAAAAATCATTGTCATCGAAATATTTTCTGTAGTAGCAGCCTGTAAAACACATGTTGTACGCATTTAATAATAACAAGACAAGTGTTTTAAATTATGTTATATTTATAATGCAAATAAAACGGGTCAAGTACGAGACGTACTCGGGCATAGAGGGCTCCGTATGAATTGGATTCAGGGACAAAACTAACTTTTCCTTATTCATCGACATACTTCCGGACTATTTTGTAAATGCTATTTTTTTGTTTTTCTTTATTAATACTTGAATTTTAATGATTCTAGATCGACAGCATTTAGTATCCTATAGATTTTAATTCCCCTAACAGTGTGTTATTTTGATCCAAATCTATTGATAAAAAGCTGAAGAGTTTGTTTGCTTGAACGCGCTAGTCTCAGGAACTACTGGTCCGATTAGAAAAATTATTTCAGTGTTACATAGCCCATTTATCGAGAAAGGCTAAAGGCTATATATTATCACGCTAAGACCAATAGAAGCGGAGCATCACGCGGACGAAGTCACGACTAGTTTTTTATAAACTCCAAAAAAATTGTACCGCCTGAGATTTTGTGTTAATTCCGACTTGATAACATCGAGCGTTCCAGAGAGTAAAGAACTACTAAGAGATCCTAGACGCGTTCGTTTTTTATTTTGATGGTACGGAACCCTAAAACTGTATAGTAAAGTTCGATCAAGCGGAGATCCATTAGTTCCGTCTTCTTCGGCTTTGGGGTTGCAAACTTTACGTACGTTTTTTTTTTAATACACAATTTTTAATCATTCTATATAAATGTAGGGCATCTTTATTTCTAGGCTGACTAGTGAGTTCCTTCCCCGTACTTGTGAGTTGTGACTTACTTTTCCCATTCGTAAAAATAACTCCGATGACATGTTTATTAAATAAAGTTATTTTAAATGATCCAATACTTTTGTTTCTAGACGTAATGGAGTATTGCTATTTTATTATCATAATTTATTACGTACTTCGTTTAAGTACAGTTGAATGAATAATTACCTAGAAAGATTAGCTCGTGATGAGGTACAGAGGTCATATATCCATATGCAAATATATTATAGTTATCTATATGTGCATATGTTTAAGTTATTAGGGTGGGAAAGTTAGGGTTTTCTTTTAAGTACAACTTTTAGGTTAGAATGTGACAGGTACGGTGCAACGTCGCTCTAAGCAGAAATCGTGGACGAGGGCACACAGTTCACGTCTAGGTAACGGTCCAAGTTATAAAATTATGCCTGTGCGTCTATTTATGGTGCTCTAGTGCCAAAGACCTAGACGTATTGGTAGGCGGATTTTATCTCCGAAAATATTTTTAACTACTAAATAAGATTGCAATACTTATTAATTTTTGTTGATGACAGATCACAGTATTATTCCATGATTTAAAAGAGTTAAACGCGCAGTATAGAGCTAGTATGATTGATTATAATGTTTATAGATAAAGATAAGATTTTTGTAAAGAAAACAGATAAATATTTTACAAATTAATACACTGATTACATACTCATATATCTGCCTTCCCTGTACAATCATTAGTTTTTTTTTTTTAAAACTTGATCGTGGCAAGTGTGCTCATTTTTGAAATTTTGTTTTGCTTTAAATCAGTAATAAATAGATTTGTAAGAATATATATATACATATAGTAATAAATAGGTTTTGCTTTTATAAAATATCCTGACACAACACACTAAGAAAGCCTATCCACGACAATAAATAAAATTGTAGTGTCTGATTGTAACGTTAAATAAATTTTTGTCTGTCTGTTTGTTCCGGCTAATCTCTGAAATGGCTGGACCGATTTTGACGGGACTTTCACTGGCAGATAGCTGTTGTAACAAAGAGTAACTTAGGCTATTTAACATCTCGTTACGAGCCATAGGAGCGGAGCAACACGCGCACGAAGTCGTGCGGGTCGGCTACAACAGAAAATCGCATTCAATATCGTGTATTTATAGACACTTAAACACAAAATTAAAAACGCCTTTTTGCGTCTATTAGGTGTTATTAAGACCCATAATTCGATTAGTTATATTTTTATAATATGAGTAATAGTCGCCCACTCTTATAATTTCGCCCATCAACCTCCCCACTAATTGATGAGCGGCGAGCACTCGCGCCACGACGCGACGCGTCGCACCGTCGTCGTCGCCAGCCAGATGTTCTGCCGCAACGCGCAACGTCTATCGTAGAGTAAACAACGCGATTTTTGTTGCTCTTCACACACTCGTATCATTTCAAGCGTATTTCATGCCGTATTTTAATTAGTGCATCGCTTTAAAAATTGAACTCAAAATAACTGACGGATTCGTTTCACGGAAATACTGCACTGCACCGTTAAGAGTAAATCAGTCGACACTTTTTTCATACAAACGTAGTCCCCTGTTTCCTCCTAGGATAATGAAGTTACAGAAGAAAAAAAATACCATGCGATATATACGTACTTCTGCCATGACTGTACGTTTTGTTTTTTTGTTAATAATTGATTAATATAATAGAAAAAAAAAACTTTTAAAATTAAAAAAATAACGACTTTTTTATTTACATTTGCAAACATCCAGCAAACTAATTATTACTAACATAAACCAAAAAATCAAATCGTACGGGCATAGCTTAGACCCTGTACTGCATTTTAACGAAATAAATATTAAAATCGATCCAGATTTCGAGGAGGAAACAGGGGATTACGAAAGGACGATTTTCTTAATGTTACGTAGGTAAAATCAGTTCGAGCTGTAGTTCTCTCTATCACACGGTAAGGGGTAAGCTTGGGGCTCAGCGCGACACCAATATTTTTGGTAAAAATCTATTTTTCAAAAGTGTCTCCTTCCTCTTAATATTTACTCAGTGGTTGTTTTTGTTAGGGGGCGTCCATTAATTACGTAAGGTATTTAAGGGTGGTCAAATCTTATATAATCTAATCTTACTTCGGGGATGGGTTCACGTCGAATATAATTTTTACGTAATATTTATTATGGTTTTTGTTTTGAATAAATCCAAAGCATGTTTACACTAAAACACATATTTTGAAACATCTCACGTGAGGATGGAAGTAGGGGGGACATCTCAGCAGAAGGGAAGGGTCGAAAAATCGTCCATAAACACCCCACGTAATTAATGGACGCCCATTATTTTTTATTAAAAATACTGTTAAATAACTCTTTAATTACTTAGCAAAAAAATGGAAAATGATGTCAAAGGCCATAACTGATATTTGAAAATGATAATTTTTAATTATACATTAATATGAATTTTTAAGAAAAAAGAAAACAAACTATCATTTATGCTGTCGCTACAAATGATGGTTTTTTAATTTATAACTTTGAATCTTCTCCGTAAGGCTAGTGTTACACATGTTCTAAAATAGCATGCTAAAATGCTTATTATGAGCATGCTTATGAACTGTTTAAATTTACTAGCATTAAGTATGCTCCTGAATGAGCAAACATTCCAATACACATGCCATTTGATAGCATGCTCTCTGCCAATTCAAACAAAACTATGGAAAATAAAACAGCCATCTGCATGGATCTGAATAAAATTATACTATTACTGACCATGCCATGCATCCAAAAACTTCTCTCAGCTAGGAAGAGGAGAAAAAGGAATAGGAAGCGCGTGCACCTTGCAAACAAGATCGATACTAGCATGCTCATTAAGCAAACGCGTTCACACTTGCTATTACCTTTCCCCCTTCCAACCCCGCATCAACTAGCATGCTTTAAGATAGCACGGCGTGCTATTATCCAGCAATAATAAGCATGCTTAAGTAGCATGCTTTCGTGCTAGTAATTAGCATGTGTAACAGTAGCTTAAATAGGAATTAAGCTTTGCTTAGAAAACAACGAAAAATACAAACGCAAGTTCAACTTCAGTGTGTAATAAAAATCTGTTGAATGTAGTGCATAATATATGCGCGCCTAAATTTCATAAGTGTTGCCAACTAGCAACTTAAATATGTCCAATTTTATTTCCTGAAAAATAGATCTGTTTACTTGTTTAATTTACAGCAATTTGAAAAGTCATTGTTCAGACAATAATAGTAAAGTACCGCCTTGACCTTTTTATGCACTACTACCACCGCTTCTACTTGTATATACTGAAATCGATCGTTAATCCACACACATACACACAACTACTACTAAGTATTTAACTAATAAAATTTAAAATTTCGCTGTCTCGTCTAGCAATGGTATCATTATTCATGACCTTTACTACTAATTAATACTAGAAACAAAGTCTTCATAATAACTTATGAAATATAAACAATTTATTTAATACTAGTCGACCCGCGCGACTTCTTCGCGTGATGCTTCGCTCCTATTGGTCATAGCGTGATGATATATGGCCTATAGCCTTCCTCGATAAATGGGCTATCTAACACTGAAAGAATTTTTCAAATCGGACCAGTAGTTCCTGAGATTAGCATCTTCAAGCAAACAAACAAAGTCTTCAGCTTTATATATTAGTATAAGTTGTAAAAAAAAAAAATAACTTCTTGTCAGTGCTCTACTTGACTTTTTCCCCTTAGAGTTCCGTCTGTCTTTCACCAGACTATATCTCATGAACCGTGATAGCTATACAGTTGAATTTTTTACAAATTATGTATTTAAGAAGGGGGGAAAGGAGGGTGTGTTCCCATACAATAAACATGATTTTAACAAGTTATTTTGCCAAATATTCGTACGGAAACCTTCGTTCGTTTAGTCCGACTCGTACTTGGTCGGTTTTTTTAACGTTTTGAACATTTTTTTAACCCGATTATGGTGAAGCAAAAGGAGGGTTATAATTTTGACGACTTTTTATGTTCATCTGTTCTCTCATAGCTTCTTGACTACTTTAAATCACACTTTGACTAACATGTAGGTTATGTGTCGTCACACTGAAAAAAAAGTATCCGTCTCAGTTATCAAATGAAAGATGATTTTATTACGAAGCAGTTAAGGCGAAACAAACCTATAAAATATTGATTATAATAAATGGCTGTAACTCCCCGTAAATTATTCATTAGGGTCATATCTATGCGTCCTTCACCAATGGCCATTGTGTCAGTGATGAAAGCTAAATGCGATAACAATATTTTACTCATTGTAGATTTATTTTCTACAAGCGATCCGACCTTGCTTCGTTTTAATGTTATAAGTACCATTTTCCGGATTTAAAGATATCCTAGTAGATACATACTTTGTCCTCCTTTTTACGAAAATTGCGCGGACTAAGGAGTATGAAATTTCCCACACTTATCTATATCTATACTTCCATACTATTATATAAAGAGGAAAGATTTGATTGTTTGTTTGTTGCGAATAGGCTCTAAAAGTACTGAACCGATTTTGAAAATTCTTTCATAGGAAACTACATCCTTTCCGGGTAACATAGGCTATGTGGTGTTGCCATAAATACTTTAATTAAAAAGATATGGCCATTTAAGTGCCATAAGGTGGCCATTTTGTAAAGAAATGAAGAGTTTCTCAGGAACTACAAATCCGATTTTTAAAATTCTTTCGCTGATAGAAAACTACACTATTCGTGAGGGACAAAGGTGATTTAGTGTTGCCATATAAATTTTTTAATTAATAGAATATGGTCATTTTGTTGTTACTAATCCGATTTTTAAAATTCTTTCATTGAGAGAAGTCTATAGTATTTCCATCTCTCTTCCTCTTATAATATTATCATTGTCTCTCATGCTCTTTAATTCTTATTTTTATTTGTTCAGTATGATCAGTCTCTTTTCACTTTCTTTCTTTCGATTATCTCTCTCGCTCTTGCTTGCTCTCTCCTTTACCTATTTAATTTTATTTATGCTCTGTCCTCCGTCTCTAAACATCTGTCGCTTTTCTTTTATTTTTGTTTCTATTATTTTTCTTTTGATAACTTTTTCTCACTCTCTCTTCTCTTCAAATAATGAAAAACTACACAATTACAGAGTGACAGTTTAAGGACATCAATTATAATATTGTTTTAAATACCTGGAGCGAAGCGAGGACAGGCCTCTAGTAATTTATAGAGAAAAAGTGTAGAATACTATTTTTTTTAATTATGCATGAAAAATACTTTAAATCAATAAAAAAAAACATTACACACAATACCATGTATGACACACACGGTTAATTATGGTCGAATTTCGACCACTAGTTTTAGTTGAATGACGTATTAATTATATTAGATTAAATAAAAAAAAAAATTTAATTTTTCCGGGAAAAAAGTATCCAAGCTATACAGTATCTGTGTGCCAAATTTCATTGAAATCCATTCAGCCATTTTTAAGTGATTGAGTAACAAACATATAAACTTTCTCGTTTATGATATTTTTATTTTTTTCTTTTTTTTTTTTTTTTCTTTTAAAAGATTACTAGCAGTATGGATCACATACTACTAGTATTCCCGTTACCCCTCCTAGTAAGCTAATAAATAGCTTGTGTCAGGAGTGGGCCACGCCAGTAGTCCAATGTCCGGGATTTGAACCCACGACTTGTTGATCGTGAATCCAACGCCCGAGCCACTGAGCTACTGACGCTTCAAATAATTCGATATTAGTAAGATTATAACTGTTATAAGTTGTAAATGTAATTAGCTTGGGAACTACGATGATACAGACAGACATACAGATATAGACTTCAAGCCTATAGCACCCATCGTAATCTAATACTCAACATACAGGTATAATCGTTATACCCACATTTTTAGTATTAGGGTCCGGTTTTTAAGTGCTTTCAGGCAAGTCATGGTCAAACGCTGACCTATATACCATAAAAAAATAGTTTTTTAATCGGATTAACAAACAAAACTGCAGCTACTTTCTGCTATTAAGAAAATATAAGATATTCATCACTACATATTATAAAATCTCTGTCTGTAGTCCATGTGAAAACATCAAAAACCTCTAAACGGGTTTATGAGGGTTAAAACATGATAATAATTCAAGTCATGTCGGAAAGAAGATTTTATCAAAAACGCATCCTAATCCCTTTTGGTTATATATGCAAAATATGCTCTAATATCCGTACAAAGCCGGGGCGGATCGCTAGTAAAGAATTTTAAAACCTATGAAAAAAAGTTCTAAAGACTTAAAGATATCGTAACGCTACGTCGTAAATCTAATAAAATATTCAAAACAGTATTGATTTTACGCTTAGGTGTTTCGTGACATGAAAATATGCAATCGATATGCAATATAGCCAATTAATGCGTTTCTTCTTACGATCTGTATGGCTTTAGTTACACGAACGCGTATTAACGAATTCTTAGAGAGTCACTAAGGGAATGTACCCATACTACGTGACCCATTTTTTTACAATTTTTATACCTCATCCCCCCCTACGTGACTCCTATATCGGAACGAAATCTCGTCAAATTGCTTGAAAATTGCACTTCTAACTGTTAGTTCTCAATCAACTAACGTCCCGGCGTATGTACGTATGTGTTGCCTTATTTGAATATAGCACAACATTTCCTTAAGACCTACCCCTGTGACCAAGCGTGGTATTTTGAAGACTCTCCTTCAGAACGGGTGACGTAGTATAAGTACGATCCCCTACGTTCGTTTATATAGTGCGGGTAATAAGTCCAACTTTCACTCTCAAAAATACGTTAAATATTGATTTTATAGAAAAAAATATTTCGAATTTGTATTTTTTTTATATCCGTTAAAGCACTTAGAAGCTCTACGACAAAACAAATTTTCCGAGAATCCTCTGTAACTTCAAGCTGAGAAAATCTCTGCAGCAGTAGACTGGATTGATCTACAATATGAGTGTTAGACCGACGCGAACTAGTCGTTTCTTGTACGAAGTAGGAAATTGTGTTGTCAGTCTTAATTAGGATAATTAAATACGTTTAAATGGTAGATTCGTCTTCGCTCGGTCGCGCCTATAAATAAATCTATTAATACATTTTTATCAGGGTCTCTTGTTATATGTCCCCATTTTGTTCTATTTATTTCGCATGTAGTCGTTTTTGGACCTCTGTAATATAAATAAGGAAGAATATCACATATTATTAAATAAACTAGATAGAGCATTTAATTACTAAACAGCGCGAAACTGTACTTCACACCTGGACACCGGCTTTTACTCTATAAAACCCAGGATCGTCCACCAATGGAGCACTGTTAATGGGCTATCTTTGGGCTGACGTTTCTCAATATCAATTGCACTCACTTGATTCTATCCCATCCCGTATTATCGTTAATCCAATACTTAAAGACGGTCTAGATAACTTAAGTCTCCGGGAAGATGTTGGCTCTCTGTGTGTCTTCTACCGTCAATAAGATGAGAATGTTCCGTAGAACTATTCGATTTACTGCCCTTGACTCTTTTCCGCCATCGCACACTTCGCTACTGGGACAGATGCTGTCTGGATGCTTGTCATCCTAGTAATGTAGGTGCGTCGAGATCCTTCCTCGCACGCATGTGCAAGCTGTAGAATGACCTGCCCAGAGGTATTCCCACAGGGCTACAATATGAGGATCTTCAAAAGGCACGTGTACAGGTTCCTACTCGACTACTCTTTGCGTGCTGCAGATGTCCATGGGCAATGGTGTCCACTTACCATCAGGTGGACATTCTGCTCGTTGCCCCCTTTTTAAATATAAAAAAAAAATGCTTCTTTCTCTTCGTATTTCTTCTTTACTATTAGTTCTCTTACATTTTTTTGTCGTTCAGTCCGTGTGTCATTTAGCAAAGTTTTTCCCCAATTATTCCAAATTTTTTTTGTATATATATTTTCTTCAATTTTCACAATTTTATCATCCCATATTTTATATACTCTTCCATTTTTAGTATTTAATAAAAATCCTTAACAATGAATTTAAAGCAGCTTAGTGAACATTTTATAGTCTGTCTAAATCCTTATGAAAATTCTTAAATATTTATCAATAGTTATATATAAAAATACCTGTAGCAGATGTTCTCACGTCCCAGTTACATACGAACTTTCCATTGATTAACTAAGATATACGATACGTCTACTCGCCAACTTTGCCCTTCTATTCATCATTATTAATTTTTATCTATTTCTCTAGTTCGCACTAACTGTGAATTACAAAGGACATTTCCTTGACTGCCGCCTTTTACTGTTATTGTGTTATACAATTTCATGTCCTGCCTAATTCATTATACTCTATATGTTAAGACTTAAAAATGATCTCATTTTATTTCCGATATATATGCTATGTACAAAATCAAACTCAAAATATTATATTTCAAATAAACTTTTTACAAAGTACTTTTGACACGTCAAAATTGGTCAATCAGTCAGTTTGCCTGAAGCTTCCGCCAGTTCGGAAAGCAGTTTCCTGATGAGAAGAACTGGCAAGAAACTCAAGTCGCTCTTTTTAAATTCCATTGTTTACATCAGTCTGTGTTACAAAGGTATAATCATTCAGCTGAGCATCAACGTCATTTTGATTCCAAGCTTTGTCATCATTCAAGTAATCCTATACAGAGTAGTAAGCTATATTTACTAATCACTTTAATGTGAGTTTTAAATAGTTTAATTGGCAAATCTAATATAGGCTGTGGAATCTTATTATAGATGCGAACACCAAGCCTCATGAAACAATTACTCACTTTGTGGAGACGATATTTTTTTTTTTATATATTTTGACGGCACAGTAAGAGTACCTATTTTATTAAAAACACTAGGGACCCGTCCCGGCTTCGCACGGGTGGATAATTTTTTTTTAACAGTTTGGCTCCCGCATTCAGTCGCTCCCTTTATCGCCGCGTTACTCGCTGCGCTGCGAGGCACCCCACACCGCGCCGGCGGCCCGTCGGATTATTTTTTATTTATCTTGATATTTTTATTTCGTAATATCTTTTGGCTGGAATGTCCGATTTCAATAATTCAAAAAGTAATTAACAGGTATTGAAACAGTCTTCATTACGAAATAATTTATTTGGATAAGAATTAATACAAAGTTATGGAAAACGTGGTCTGATTTTGATAGGCATTTTTATCAACTTTTAAAATGTAAAAAAGTAGTTATAGAGACTTAACTACAGTTGGACATATGGTCTCGCGGAGTTTTTTGTAGATATTGATACGTTCTATAATATTGTAGAACATTTTTTTGTTCTATCATCAATACTTTTCGCAGCGCATGCGATGAAAGATATTTTATGGATAATTTTGCATCTTGTGTTGGTTTTAGTGAGAATTTCTGGGGATCTTAAAAAATTTTCTTGTAATAAATATAGCCTATGTTACTCAAGGATAATGTAGCTTTCTAATAGTGAAAGAATTTTTGAAATCGGTCCAGTAGTTTTTATGTTTATTCGTTACATACAAAAATCCAAAAATACAAATCTTTCCTCTTTATAATATTAGTATAGATAACGGGAATCTCTAGGTTTTAGATTTACAATTTTTTCAGTTTTCATTACTTAGTTTGAACATCGGCAGCAAGACTGTACAAAGAAGATATTGTAGATATATATAGTTTATGTAATTTCTAATCTGTTGTAAAATGTTAGACGGTGAGATGAGATGAAAAAGAGATTAGCTTGAATCTGCTGTGCGTTGTCTATTAGTTTTAGATTTTTACAAGTAAAAATATAACAAAGCATTATTAAAAATTGTTCTTGGTTACGTTATTACGAATGGAGACTACAGTAATAAATCAATAATTATTATCAATAAAGAACATTGTGTAACATAACGTAACGTTAAGCTGCGAGCGAAGCTTTAGCCTCCTTCATTGGATTTTATGCTCTAGCCTTAACTGAATACGATCTAGTTTCGTGACTGAGTGTTTGCTATATGCACATTCAAAATCCTCGAAGGTCGATATAGTATGCAGGCATATTATAGGTTATTTTTTCAAATGCCAATCTCACAACTTATAATTGACATTTGTAATTAAAGTTGTGCTCGACGATACGACACTAATTTCTTTATAAGTTCATCTTTTTATTGCTATGCATTTAATAAATATATTAAGTTTGGATATAATGTAATTTTTTACATACACAACTTAATTATATAAAAATCATATTTAAAAAAAAAGATGTCATAACAATCATTTGTCGTGTCGCAGTCCTTTTTTGATTTGAAATTTCTCAAGGTAAAGGAAATTCGTATGTAGGAAACCCATGACTAACTTTATAGCATTTTAACTAAACGCAAATGTATAGTAAATACATATAAATAATTATTAAATATTATACTTTATAGAATAGTAATCAATATTTAGATCGGTTCTAGTTTGTTTGTTTATTTACTTGAAAGCGCTTATCTCAGGATCTACTGGTCTGATTTGAAAAATTCTTATAGTAGATAGCTCATTTATCGAGGGAGGCTACGCTACGACCAATAGGAGCGGAGCTACACGCGGACGAAGTCGCGCGGTCGACTAGTATTGTATAAGATTGGTATTATTAAGATAATATATTGTTCTTCATCTCATTGTTAGTCCTCTAATAGACTATTTAGAACTGGTAAAATTGTGTGCGATATGTATAATAGAACTATCTAATGGGATCTAAATCTGGCCGCAAGTACCTGACTTTGTTGTGCCATAGGATCGAGCTTCTTTGCGAGCGAATTATCATATATCAACGATATAAACATGTTGTGTTTGTTTTTATCAGGTATTGGCAAGCTGTCTGGGGAAGGCAAGCACCTAGCAGACCCGGAGGTGCTGAGGAGGCTCACGTCGTCGGTGTCTTGCGCGCTGGACGAAGCCGCCGCGGCGCTCACGCGGATGCGTAGCGACCAGCCCCCCGCCCACCAGCGGCAACTCCTTCATGATAAACCGTAAGTCTAAGTAGAAATCTTTATCATATTATAGATATATGCAAACATATGTTAGATTTTATTAATTAACAAATGGTAATAAAAATGTCACCCAATATTATTTTGTTGCATTACAATGCTGCAGTGCGGTTTAGACTGTAGATGCTCCATAAAGTAAATCCCATAACATATGATAATGGTTCATGCTTACGATTCAATAGTTAACAGATTAAAAAATGATATTTTTTGGTATTTTTAATAATAAAATTTCCCCCAAACGATTTTTTATCTATGGGTGGTAACTGTCGCCTTTAGACCACGAAATACCACCAATATCATTGTATTGACGCAAGTACATATAAAATCTGATATTGCAAAGGTGTTATAAGTTGTAGCGTAACAATTATGTTCTGATGAAATGCAACTTCCCGACATTTATAAAATCCGCTCACTCAGCTCTTACCCATGACGTGTTCTTCGATCGATTCCTGTCTATAAAACGAGATTCTTTTCACTTCTTTGTTCTGTTTCTTGAGTGGAGGACATAATGATTACTATTAATATTTAAATAAGGAGAAACTGACCGACTTAATGACTGACATATCCTAGGGCCTAAACTATAAGGGGATGCAAAGTTAGTATGTCTACCTCATAAAATTATTAAATATGTCTACAGACGATCTACTTGTAGGCTAATATAACTTACCCTCAATATCGCAAAAGAAGTTGCGGGTAAAAGCTGGTATTACTATGAATATTTGGATTAACTATAAAAAGGAGGCAAAAAGGCGAGAGTAACTCGAAATTCACTCTTGTATTGTTAAAGTAGTTAATACTTTAATTTAGAGACGCATGTAGTTAGTTCTGTTTGTATAACAAACTAAGTCAACGATATCTCTTGATCTTTGTTAATAATAATTAAAAATGCAATCGACCAAGCAAGACACGTCTGTCAAAAATATAATATTATGGTCCTCAGTGCTTTTGTATTTCTACTTAGTATTACTTAAATATGTTATTGTCAATACAATATTTTATCTTGAGATAATAAAATGTAATTTTAACGTTATCGCATCTTAAAACTATATTATTTAAGTAACAACTTTCAAAAAGTCTTTGTTGTCGCACTCCGAGTTGCAAAACTAGAACGTTAAATTTCCTACTTTAGTCACCCAAAGCAATGTCGCCATCCTTTACAATTTATTTTTGTGCAATTCTTATTTACAAATTTCCTTCCTAATTAGATTATAGGGGTTCAACTTTCAAGATAATATGTGTACAAAAATAGCTTTGACAAAGACGTTTAAATTTAAACAATGCTGTTGAAATTTTTAGGGGACAGAATTTTAAACAGAAATAAATTAAATCCTTTGTGAGTAATGTACATTTATATCAATTGTTATTAGCATTACTTTATATATTATCTGCCAATATTTGAAGGCAGTTTATCCTGTGTCACCAAGATAGCGACGGAAAAAAGGGTAGATATTCAATTATGTATAGCCAATAACATATAATATCACAAGCAAATAAAATGTACATCTTTAAACGCTTCTACGTGAATAAGTCAAAGTCAAATACACTTTACCGATGAGAAAGCTCTCGTCAAATATAAGTTGTTTATAAACAACTTGGATGTTTAGTGGAATAACTAACTGCCAACGACTACAAAAAGGAGCTCGAGATATGACGCCGATGTTAAAATTAAAACACAAATAATATGGATGTTTAAAACTCATTTTAAATGTCGATATTACAATATGTTCAACTATATCACTGAGAGTGATCCTAATCTTAATATGGATTTCCTTATTTGTATTACAGTTTGGAAAGTTTTAAAAACATGATGATAATCCGAGATTGAGTCACATGCGAGAGCCTCTCGGATCACGGTCGAGTCTCGTATTCCCATATCGATCCGATCGAGGCACCGCTGACTATGATTCGTGAAGCTTTGATCTTATCTGACAAATGCTTAGTAAAAGTCAGTTAGAAATAAATATTTTCATTTTCTAATCGTTAATTCTGTTTCAGCGTACAATGTGGGTCGACGGCGACTGGCACGACGCAGACGGTCTCGCCCTCCGTCGGCGCTGACGGAGCCCCGTCCCTGGCCGAAGCGTGCTCGGACGGGGACGTGGGCACGGTCAGGAAGCTGCTGACGGAAGGGCGGTCGGTCCACGAGACAACAGAGGAGGGCGAGTCGCTGCTGTCGCTAGCATGCTCGGCAGGCTACTACGAACTCGCGCAGGTGCTGTTAGCGATGCACGCGAGCGTCGAAGACCGCGGTATCAAGGTGACAACCTATAATATAATTAAATTCATTAACAGAATACAATTAATTTGCTAATTGGACGCTACTACTACGTTGTATTTTTATTTTAGAAGTATAAGACTTCGTACAAGTAATAAAATATAAGAGGTTGATATTTACTACTTTTTGCTTAAACTTTCGATTACTAAATCTTCGTATTAAATTTCATTCTCGGACAACACGTGAATTTGTATAGTGTGACTTGGGCCCGGGGTGCCAACTGTAAAAGCTGGTAGCCTGGACCAAAGAACACCGCACAAATTCACAACACAATACTCAACGTACGTTTCGATCCGAGACCGGAGCATCCTCAGGAGATGTAGACTACAACAGTCAGTGGTAAAGCTAACTTTACCATTCACGTGTTGTCCGCGGATTATAGCAAAGTAATCGTTTTGATTTCTTGTTAAACATGAATCTCCGCAAAGTAACGCCTGAATCAATTCAATATTCATTCTCTTAGTATAATTTGAATAAAATGTTTATTGGACAAGTTACATAAATAATCACAATATTTACTATTCAACATTACACACATACAAAACATACGATTTTTTTCTGTTATACTTCACTTGTAATTTACAATAAAATATTAGTACAAATTTAAATTTGTAAATTACATTTACTTTTAACAGTCTAAGTCTCAAGTTAGGCTTTGAATAAGAACATAAGAAATGAATATATTGCTTGTTTTACTATAAGTCTACACTTAGAGGTAGAGTTTGGAGCGGAAGCTTGAAAAATATTTGTGTGTTGGAAGTGTAAATGTAGAATTTTATATTGCATATGGTGATTCATATATGAATAGTTTTTGGAGATACGTTTAGTTGTAAAAATGAATACATTTTATGTACCAGGGCGACTGCACGCCTCTAATGGAAGCTGCGAGTGCTGGTCACGTGGACATCGTGCGGCTTCTCATCGCCCACGGGGCAGATGTCAATGCCGTGTCCGGTTCCGGTAACACTCCTCTCATGTATGCTTGCGCGGGTGGGCACGAGGAGTGCGTGCGAGCGTTGTTGGAGAATGGCGCTAATGTCGAGGACCACAACGAGAATGGACACACGCCGCTCATGGAGGTTAGTATTCACAACACCCACTCAGACGTAGTTTTTTTCGTAAGGCGCAATCAGATCCTTATTATACATAAGCTAACTAATATTAAAATTCTATAATGGGAAATTAAAATAAGTAAATTGATAACCTTACCCCTCAGGCTGCATCAGCGGGGCACGTGGGCGTCGCTAAAATCCTCCTCGAACACGGCGCCGGCATCAACACGCACTCCAACGAGTTCAAGGAGTCTGCCCTCACCTTGGCCTGTTATAAGGGCCACCTCGACATGGTGCGGTTCCTCCTCGCCGCAGGGGCTGACCGAGAACACAAGACGGATGAGATGCATACCGCACTTATGGAAGCTAGTATGGATGGCCATGTAGAAGTAGCCAGGCTATTGTTAGATTCCGGCGCACAGGTTTGCATATTCTATCATTTGAAACTAATCTTAAGTATTATGTAATGCTATTATGTTACGCAATAACAATTTTACTATAACCATCAGTTATGAAAGCAGAACAATATCTTAGTTGTCAAGTATTCCACATTTGCTGTGTCCATATAAAGTTTTTACTGTAGACTTTAAGATTCTGTGATAGAATATTAAAAAATCTTTGTTACTTATTAAAATAAATAACAATATGCTCTTCCTTAAATAATAGATTTATTATTTTAGACTTAAAATCCAATTCACATATTGTCTTTTTAAATTGTATATACAAGAATTTGATTCAACCATTTAATAATGAAATTTCTGTTTTTGGTCCAGGTGAACATGCCGACTGACAGTTTCGAATCCCCTCTCACTTTGGCGGCATGCGGCGGCCACGTTGAATTAGCTATGCTACTGCTGGAACGAGGTGCCAATATAGAAGAGGTCAATGATGAGGGATATACACCGCTCATGGAAGCCGCAAGGGAGGGTATGTTAATATTCAATACATATGTTAAGTAATATAATTTTCTAATAAGCACTTTTTTTTTAAATCTTGAACCTGCATGGCGTATGGTACTAGAATTTACAAGGCCATGCTATGTCTGAAAGAGTAGATACTTATTTTTACTATTATTATATTTGTTTAGGTCACGAGGAAATGGTAGCACTGCTACTTGGGCAGGGTGCTTCGATCAACGCGCAAACAGACGAGACACAGGAAACTGCGCTCACACTTGCCTGCTGCGGCGGCTTCTTAGAAGTGGCGGACTTCCTTATCAAAGCTGGTGCCGATGCAGAATTGGGAGCCTCTACACCTCTTATGGAAGCCTCCCAAGAAGGACATTTGGAACTAGTTCGGTAAGTTTTTGACTGAAACTATAATATACATAATATACATATAAGTGTAACAATAATATATTTTGTTAACAATCTCAACTTGACCTATGGGTTTGTGTATAAATCTGCAGGTATCTTCTCCAAGCGGGTGCAGACGTTCATGCGCAAACGCAAACTGGCGATACTGCCCTCACGTATGCGTGCGAGAACGGACACACCGACGTCGCTGACGTGTTGTTGCGGGCGGGTGCCGTGTTGGAGCATGAGAGTGAGGGTGGGCGCACGCCCTTGATGAAAGCGTGTCGCGCTGGACATCAGTGCACTGTACAGTTCCTTGTGGAGAAGGCGAGTATCTTAAATATATTTCCACCAGTCATTACGATTGCTATTATAAACTGTTTTGAAGTGTATTATAAAATATTTTTTTTATTACTAGGCACTAATTAATATTATATTCAGGGTGCCGACGTAAACCGCATGACAGCCAATGGTGACCACACGCCCCTTTCGCTAGCATGTGCGGGGGGACACGCGGACGTGGTCAAGTACCTCCTTGAACGTAAAGCTGACCCACTTCGCAAGTTAAAGGATAACTCCACAACACTCATTGAGGCGGCCAAAGGAGGACACACTGCAGTCGTGCAGCTGTTGCTTGACTATCCACATTCCGTCATGTTGCCTAGAGGTATATTTATTACTTATATTTATAATATTCCTTCGTGTAGATATACCTATATTGGCAAAAAAAATGTGTGAACACAAATGTAATGCATGGTAGACAAATATGATCCAAGCATCATTGCTACATCAATTTTCCTTAAATACCATAACGTTTTTAACCCACTGTCATGGTTTGTGTTGAGACTGCGAAACACTGCGTTAGTTGCATTACCTGATAGTATAATAACGTTGATTTCTACAAATCAGTATAAACAGACTTTTTCTAGGTAAGTAAAAAACATCGTTTAAGAAAATGCAAAGTTAAAAAAACATATTTGAATAACAAAATATTAATATGATTACACGTAAATAATAAGGTAACACGGTGACGGAGGAGAACGGAGGTCTAAGCTCGGCGCAAGCGGCAGCCCTCGGCCTTAGCCATGCACCGGCACCAGGCGCTCCCTCCCAGCGTGCGCTCCTCCCCGCGCACATAGCGGGCTCGCACGCTCCCCTCGCCCACCCTCATGTGCACGCGCATCCTCACGTGCACGTGCACGCCCACCCACATGCGCAGCCGCACATGCAACAGCAACCTCAACCCACACCACCGCCACAGCCTCAATCTCAGCAACAGCCTCAACAACAGCAGCAGCAGTTACCGACGCAAGAGATGCCGCCTAACTTCGCGAAGGTTTATTTGGATGGTATGAGTAGTCATCAATTCATAAAACTGATTCAGACTTCTGTGCTTTTTCATGCAAGTTTTCTATTAAACAGCTTCTTATTTGTAAAATAATATATATGTTACGTAATTATATAAAATGTATTATCTCTCAAGGGCGCAAAAAACAACCCAGTAACAGTCCAGCGGCTGTAGCACCAGTGACACCAGCGTCACCAGGAGTGGCGGGCTCTGTTACGGCGGAGGCGAGAGCTGCAGCCTTAGCGGCGGCGAGGGCTGCAGGCTTAGCGGCTGCGGCCACGGGGGCGGCGCCCGGTTCTAAGCACAAGCCTGGCCGTAAGCCGAGGCCCGCCGTTCCGCACTCCGACCACCACTTACCGCCGCCGCCTGACATAATCGATGATCATGTGAGTGTTGTCATACTACATTTATATTTAAATCCTTTATTGTGAGATTATAGATTACACGTCATTTTGTGAGTACAGTGCTTTATTGTTACAAAAAACAAAATAACTGTATCGTATTTTGATAATAATCATCTTTAATTACTTTTTGGATGCGCTTTATAAGTAAAATAATGTATTCAAAAAGTAATTTGACAAAAAACAAAGAGTATCGTTAGTATTCGTAAACTATATAAACATAATTATTGTGTGAAGGTTTATGAGGTATAAGGCATAACATGGAACCCAAGATGAAGCATTAGGCTAGATATACATATGCTTGCTTGGTCTAATTCTATGAATGCACACTCGCACGCATGCCTCACGGGACCGCTCTCCCTATGCCTCACATAGTCGACTGCCGAGTGAACGTAACCTTCCTTAGAATTGTAGACTGAATCATTCATAACTACCAAGGAGCTGATGCTATTTTGAAATAATTTAAGATATCATGCTTTTAATTATAGAAATTAACAAATTATTACTATTATGAACGATGGTTGATTGTGAACACCATTGTGTAATTAACTCAAAACATGTAGTTACAAAAAACATCATTTCCGATTTTTTAGAAAAATCATAAGATTCATATTTTCAATTACTGAGCATTACTTAAATATTTAGATCATATGTTATGCTAAGTAAATAACAATTTTTAATTCATTCAAGTAAACAACTAGTAATACTAAAGTGATTATTTATTTTTTAAATCATAAATGAAGTTCTCCCTTTAGACTAAAAAGCCTTCTGGGTTTTCAATTCATACTTTGTGAGTTCGAACTCCACTTGTAGCACTAATTTTTTGGACTCACTCATACAAGCATTCAATTTAGTTGTATGTGTTGATAGGTTTTTATTCATAATAACTATTTTTTTTTAGTAATAGAGAAAGTAGAGTTAATAGAAAAAGATTGTAAAATAATTTAATGTATAGTGATTTTAACCATTGCAAACTAAATTGGAGCGAAGTAGAATCTATTAGAATTTTTTGGGTTATAGAAAGAATAAAACTTTTTAGTAGGATTTTATTTAAGAGATTAACGTCATATTCATGGTTTTGTTATGTTTGATTATGAAATGTAACTCGACTTATTATTCTAAGATAACTAAGTTAGGAGGAACACATGAGACCATCGCTCATATTGTTATTATTGGCTTAATTTTAAAATCTATCATTTTGTGCTTGCTTTCCACGGTGTAGATGTGCCACCTCAACATGGTGCATAAGCATAAGGTATCCCTCCCGCCGGGCTTTACGTGGAAGGACGTTAACAAGAAATTAAAAAATAAAAAAGTTGAAAAAAAATCCAATGTGAGTGGACGCATTTATAACATATCATGTTTAGTAGTGTTGTATCGAATATTTTTTATTGGATGATTAGAATTATTATTTGATAATTATTTAAGTATAGCATGAGACCGTAGATATCTTGATGAGACAGCCCGGATCCGTTTGTGTTTAATATTTCGTTTTCGTGGACGTGGGTACATTATTATTATATATGTTTATATATATTATATATGTAGGTAATATAGTTATTATTTTGTAACGCATAGTTTGTTACCCTTCTAGAGATATTATGTGAATAAATAAATGTTTGTTTACTTTCAGAGACCTGAAGTCCTTGCTGGTCAACCTAGAAACGAATCACTGCCAGAGACTGAGAGAAATATGCTCGATTTAGTAGATACCTCCAGTGAGTATATTTATATTAAATTAAATACAAAATTTTAAATTATAAAAATACAAACGCGCCTGATAATTCTGTAGTTATTAATAAGTAAAAAAATGTGGGGTCTAAAGAAAAAAAAATATGTCCAAGGTCCGCCCACACTCGCTACCTCCGCGCTACACGCGCTCGACCTGCAGTTCTGCGCTACAGGCAAGTTATGGGCTTTTTCACTGGACTGGTTATTTGTTACTCATTTTAACGTAAAGCTGCTACACTCACTATATAATAGCAAACATGAAAATTATCTCCTAATACTGAAAGCAAAAATATAATGTCAATATTGTGTGACTATATGTAAAAGTCTCAGTTAAAATTCTAATTGATTCCGATGCATTGTAATTTCAGCTTTGCTGTCCTTTTTATACTTGTTTTGTCAATTGAACAATATATTGATATTAGATATTCTTATATTACTAATTAATTATAAGGTTAAAATATGGCAATTTAGAATTATGTGAAAATCGTTATGAGATTTATTGATTTTTATATCCTTTATACGAGAAGTCTAAAATATCCTTTAAACAGATATATAACGCAATTAAGATTTTTGAAAAAATAAATTGTACAGAAAAGCAGTTTTACGGTAATTATTGGCAAATTTCATTCCTGTGTGTCCTAAATGTGCTATAACATGCTAATATCCCATTAAAACCATAACATTTAAAATGCTTGGAACTTTGTCCTAATAATTTTATAATTGTAAGATGAAGGTTAAAATTACTAAATACAAAAATAGCTTTTAGTTTTGCATAACTATATAGTTTCCATATGAATATTGCTTTACTTAGTTTCTAAATTTGTCATAATAATTATGTGGCGATATTTAAGCTTGATGCTGTTGCTGTGTCAAAACAAATTCCCTTGACAATATAATAACAGTCTAACTTTATATATAAAGTTCTATTTTTTAATATTATCATGTCTGAGCTGTCGTAAAAAAAAGCAAGGGACAGGGACATACTTAATATGTTATCGACGTCCCCACAGAAACAAATTTAATCATCTAGCCCATTATTATATATTTTTTATTGATTTAATTTATTAATGAAGTAATTCGAAAAACATATTAACGACAATATTAGTGACTAGGGGCCCGTCCCGGCTTCGCACGGGTGGATAATTTTTTTTAACATTTTGGCTTTCGCATTCTGTTGCTCCCTCTATCGCCGCGTTACTCGTTGCGCTGCGAGGCACGCCACACCGCGCCGGTGGCCCGTCTGGGATTATTTTTTATTTATCTTGATATTTTTATTTCGTAATATCTTTTGACTGGAATTTCCGATTTCAATAATTCAAAAAGTAATTAACAGGTATTGAAACAGTCTTCATTACGAAATAATTTATTTGGATAAGAATTAATACAAAATTATGGAAAACATGGTCTGATTTTGATAGGCATTTTTACCAACTTTTAAAATGTAAAAAAGTAGTTATAGTGACTTAACTACAATAGTTGGACATATGGTCTCGCGGAGTTTTTTGTAGAAATTGATACGTAAATAATATTGTAAAACATTTTTTTGTTCTATCATCAATACTTTTCGCAGCGCATGCGATGAAAGATATTTTATGGCTAATTTTTTTGCACCTTGTGTTGGTTTTAGTGAGAATTTCTGGGGATCTCTAATTTTTTCTTGTAATAAATATAGCCTATGTTACTCAGGGATAATGTAGCTTTCTAATGGTGAAAGAATTTTTGAAATCGGTCCAGTAGTTTTTATGTTTATTCGTTACATACAAAAATACAAATCTTTCCTCTTTATAATATTAGTATAGATTTCGCTTAAAGCTTTATAATTTTGCCATTTTATTTGTGGTAAATATTATCTTAGCAACATTACGCTCTCAGTAGAGCATAAGTAGCTCAGTGGTTCAGGCGATGGATCCCAGTCGATAGATAGGATAGGATCGACAAATCCCAGTCATTGTACTGACGTGGCTCACCTCTAACACAAGCACTTAGCTTACTTGGAGGGGTTAAGGAATACTAGTACTTAAAAGTTCTACAATTTTTTAAAGGGCAATTGTTAAGGTAATATTTCACTCAAATAAAATGGCATTGGATTGATGCCGAATTTTTAATCTCGGCGCGTATTGAGTTATTACACATTTATTCAAGTAAGTTTCATTTTCTTTATTTCTGTCGAACCGACAAATAGTAAATGAGCAAAATAAAAAATTGCAATGACTTAACAGTTCTATTCAGTGGGGGTGTCGTTAATGTGTATACATGTGTGAAAAGTATCATAAAGATTTGCTTCATGAGTTAACGGTGGTCAAGAAGATCATCAAGAGATGGGTGATCTGTAATTCTTCATGTGAATTTTAAAGTTAAAATATGAAATAATTTCAGGTGTAACAACGATCCACCCGCCCGCGACGCCGCCCTACCCTCCACCGCAGCACCTCTTCCCCGTTCAGCAGCTAGCAACTAATTTGAACCAGGTATTTTTTATTATAATTATTGATAATTAATTTTTGTACATTATTACTCCGCTTAAAGTTATAATAATTATCGTCTTCATATAAATATAAATAAAACTAGCTGTTCTCGCGACTTCCCGTGGAATAGTGTCTTTGGGTAGCATTTTTACTTTTAGCAACTTTGGATATCATATTTACTTATATTGAATCAACGGCTTGCAAAATAAGTTTCAAGCTTTTAGCTCTAAATATGACGATACTTTCATACTACTTTTCATCCCCCTTTCAACTGTTTACAACCTTTAAAAAATAGCCTATGTCCTTTCTCAGGCTATAGCCTATCTGTATAACAAATTTCATTTAAATCGGTTTAGTACATTTGGTGTGAAAGCGCGACAGACAGACAGAGATTTTTGCACTTATAATATTAAGTAGGGATAAATAAAATTGATATAGCAAATAAGTTAACAAATTTTATGGTAAAAGTTAATTGTACCTCGAGATATGACTGAACCAGAGAAAATTCTGTATTTCTTTAATATTCCACCAAAAAACAGTTGCTTGTAAATAATGACTTCTTTCTAGTGTGTGGAGTCAAAAATCGCTTATATAATGGCTTGGTTTGCATTACTTGAACTGCCCTGTCCTCTCACAAGTCAGGACTCTGATTGGCTGGAGATAAAAACGGCGACAGTTAGTTGTTATACACCAGTATTCTAAGTATATTATTAGATTTGATTATGCTTGTAAATATTTAGACGACGTCATCTGTACTTTTATTTATTTAATGTAGGGGTAATTAAATCGATGAGTAAATTAGAACTTTAGGAAAGTATTTTATAATAAAACGAATTTTAAGCATAGTACCTTTACTAGCGACAGCTGCAAGAACTACAGCAGCAGCAATGGCCCCAAATGACGCAAATGCAACAACAACAACAGCAGCAGCAGCAACAACAACAGCAACATCAACAGCAGCAGCAGCAAAAGAAACAACATCAGCAACAACAATATGTGCAAGATATGCAACAGAGGCCTGAAGCTTATATACCACAGGTAATATATGCAAACCGAAACCAACCTACATGGCATGACTTCAGTGAGAATAAGATTTTTCTCCAAATTTTTACTTTTAAAAGAAATTATTGACATATCTTAATTTGTTGTTTGAAAAAGTCCAGTAATTTTTAAAGCATTACGCGATAGGGTCCTGTAGCCACATCATTATACATAATTATTATACAAGTCTCAACGAATTAGCAACGTAAATAGTGTTCACGTATTATTTTCATTATAGTAAAAAAATAAGTTTAGACAATATCCAATTATTTTTTTGCAGCCGGAGGAAAGCGGGACAGTAGAAGCTCGGGAGCTGGGTGCAGTACTGGCGTACTTGCAGCGCGAAGTTCCTTCCTTGGTTGCCTTGCCGCCGAACGAGCTGAGATCCCTTGTGCTGCAAGTATGTTATGTGGTCCTTTATATAAAACTATACTTTTATATTATTTCAATCACAATCTATATTGTGAACGTATTTTACTAATATTACTTGACGACCGCCTTGAGTCTTGAATAAAGAATCACTGTGACAGGTAATGCAACAAAAGTCCCACGAGACCCTTCCGGGCAAGTGTGACGAAGTAGAGGGTGTGGACGAAGAGGGCGGCGACGATGATAGAGAGGGTGAAGAGATTGATGAGATTAATGCTCGACACCTTCTTGCCGCCGCTGAGGAAACACTCCCTGCTGACTGGCCGCGGGAACATGATCTACCGGTAACTGATAAATATACTATTTTAATGCTTACTAGATCTAAATTGATACCGCATTATCTCCTGAACATTGAGCTTATTGGACTTTATGATGAATATTAAATTATTTATTGCTTCCAGGGTGGTACGGGATGCCAGTACCGCGCGAGGCCTCCATCTCCCGTGGGTGAAATGGCACAACAAGCGCCGCTCGACCCCCAGACGCATTTCGCGTTGCCTCCACCTACACTGCCATATGATGACTACAGGTACAGTTGTTATGATTAAATCGTAATTATAAACATTATTTTTCGAGACATTAATTAGATGCCTGAATCCGCTCTTTCTCTTACTGAATTAAAAGTTGGCCAGTAGATACAATTGTTTAGGTTCGGTTATACTTTTTTTCTACGCTATAAAGTATTTGGAAAAATATCTGTTACTTTTTAGACATATTTTTTAATTAATTTTATATTTTGTGAGATTTTTACGCTAAAATGTTATATACATATGTCTTGCACATATTGTACCTATGTCAAATATCCCTAAACCTTAACTATTCGCTTTCACCTGACCCTATCTTAATACTAACATTGTTATCCAAAGTTGTTACACTAAATGTTCACAATCAACTTTCGTTCTTTTTAAATCAGCATATCCTTTTGAGTACTTACCAATCGGGTTTTCGCCCTGGCCACAGTACCGTAATGTCTCTTATCTAAGTCTGTGATGATATTCGTTTTGGTATAGATAATAATTAATAAACAAGTTTCTGTTATAGCAGTACTTGATTCTTGTTTTGCATTTAACACAGTTGACTTTGACATACTTCTTTCGGTATTAGAAAATCTCTATATTCCATCAAATGTCGTCAACTGGGTCCGCTCGTATTTACATGATCGCCAACAGTGCCTTAGAATAGATTGTCTCTCCATCTTCTGTACTGCCTTCTCCTGCTTTCTTCCATTTCTCGGATGCCAGACTGTAACCCTTCTACTCCATTTATCTATTCCTCTCAATAAGTGGGCGGTCCATCTCCACTTAAGAGTTCTAGTTTGGACCATTATATCTTTTACTTTGGTTCCTTGTCTTCGTCTTTCCACCTCTTTCTCGTTTATATTATTTGCTGAGATTACTGAGTTTATACTATCGGATTTTTAATAAAACTTTATCCCTATCCAGACACTCTCCTTCTACCCATCATAGATTCTGTTGACACAGCATATCTAAATCTACACCAGAGGTTACTGGATAAATTAAAACACCTGCAAAATTTATAAAAATATGATCATGTCTCTGTGGCATGTTCAAGTGGCTTTTCAATTCGACACAGACTCAATCTCCATGCACTTTCCTTACTATCCACTATACTCTACCAGCCTAATTCTCCTATCTATCTTAGAGATCAGTCTACATATCTAGCTAGCAATGCTCTTTCTAACTTTTAACTCTGCTCACAAAGTGGTAGTAAATTAAAGTTCCCTCCTTGTCATTCTGAATTGTATTGACAGTTATATGAAATACAGTGAAATGTGTGCAATTGTGGTATGAATTGCCATATGATATTCGGCAATCAATATCAGTATGTACATTTGTGTAGATCTAATAGATGATACGATTGTTGGATGTTACGCACTACGTTTTGTATTCTTTTCTACTTATGACAAGGTTGCCTGTAAGAGATCATTCTAAGCGATAAGGCCGTCTGTGCATGCTGATTAGTCTTATTCTTATAGTAATTTTAAGTAACCAATGTAAAATTCTCTCACTGGTGTGCAATAAAGCATTTATTATATTACATACACAGAGCGTCAACGTTCAGTCCTGCGGCGGGTGCGATGGGTGCAGTGGGGAGCATGGGACCCGTAGGTGCTGTGGGTACCCTAGGCCCGGTGAGGTCAGACACGCCTCCACTGATACCTCCCACCTCTCTCACACCGCCCCAAGTGCCCCATACCAAGCGGGACCAACATCACCATGCTAACAATGCATCACTCAAGAAAAAGGTAAGTCAATTATTCAATTTCAATTATTGTGAAGGGTATATATGAAATTACTATTGAGAATTTTATGAAACATTTTATATTTATGAAAATTGTTGTATTTATTTACTTTATTGTTTCGCAGGGTCGTTTTGGAGGCTCGCGACCGCGGTTAAACGCATATGCGTACGCCCAGGGAGCGCTCGCGGCTCACGCGACCCCTCCTCAACCTGCACCTGCCGCGTATTCCGTTATGGACGTGGACGGAGAGACTGACTCGAATCACGATACCGCATTGACTCTCGCTTGCACGGGAGGTCACGAGGACTTGGTGGAGTTGTTACTGGCGCGAGGTGCGGATATCGAACATCGTGACAAGAAGGTTTGTCTTTGATTTATGCTAGTTAATCGAATAGAATTTATTGAGTTTTGTACAGAGCGTAGTGACTACTTGAAATAGGTATAGCGAGCTGAATATTTTCGTTGTTCATATATTGATTGTATAACTGGTATTAGGAATTACTAATAATGTTTTCAATGGTCCAGGGATTCACACCCCTAATCCTAGCGGCGACAGCGGGCCACGAAAAGATCGTAGAGATCCTCCTGAACCACGGCGCGGACATCGAAGCGCAGTCGGAGCGCACGAAGGACACTCCGCTCTCGCTGGCGTGCAGCGGAGGCCGCTACGAGGTGGTGGAACTCATCCTGAGCCGCGACGCCAATAAGGAGCACCGCAACGTGTCCGACTACACGCCGCTCTCGCTCGCCGCTTCGGGAGGATATGTCAATATCATCCGATTGCTACTGCACCATCAGGTACTTTTTATTATTCATTTACTGACTCAGTTACTAGATCAGCACCGTTTTATAACCTAAATTATTTTTATAATGGCTTTAATAAAAGAATGTTGTTATAAAAATTGGCGTTTAAAAAATCAAAGATAAAAAATATCCAAAAGAAACAGTCCCGCTGAGTTTCTTGCGCCCATTCTTCTCAGGTCTGGGTTAGGTCGTTTCCGAAAGGGTGGTAGATTCCGACGTTCAATAAGAGAATGTAAATTCCAACATTGAATAAAAAATTTTGACTTTGACTTTGACTTTGAATTGATTTGACTGCGCGACGCGAAGGAGGGGTAATGTGTTTACCAAGCTATGTATGTTGGCTCCTTTATGTATTCTAGACAAACGATCTTGATGAATCTTGTCGACGAACTATATCTATATCATTTGATTTCGTATGATATTTTGGGCTCTGTAACGATTAAAAGTTCGTTAGTACTTAATGCGCTAAATATTTTAGGTTATAAGCAGGTTATTTTGATTCTTATTTTATATAAATCTATCATCTTTTGCGCAGGCCGAAATAAACTCCCGCACGGGCTCGAAACTTGGCATATCACCTTTGATGTTAGCCGCCATGAACGGCCACACGGCGGCGGTGCGGCTGCTGCTCGACTGTGGGTCGGACATAAACGCACAGATAGAGACTAATCGGAACACCGCCTTAACGCTCGCTTGCTTCCAAGGTATGCCCGCGATGATAATATCAAACTTTTTTTTTGTTTTGTTTTGTTGTGGAGGAATGCGTTTACGCATACCCGTTCATCCCTTAGTGGAGGCTAGCTGGGTTATGTGGGTCTCACCGTTTAATTTGCATAAATGTTCACGTGTAGATTTTAGCGAATTATACAGAAACAAGTTTTGGCAAATTAGTTTATGTCTTATTTTTTTAAGAGATACCATGCTGCCTAAGACTCGGTGTTTTATATTTCTTTGTGGCTCATACGAATCACTTGTGACCCATTTTTGTGATACTATCTCATATTTTGTAGTGTATTTTGATTCACATGAGCGTTTTATATTGTAGGTCGGCATGAAGTAGTGAGCCTCTTACTCGACCGCAAAGCGAATGTCGAGCACCGAGCTAAGACTGGCCTTACTCCCCTAATGGAAGCTGCAAGTGGCGGCTATGTTGAGGTTGGACGAGTGTTACTGGACAAGGGAGCTGACGTAAATGCGCCTCCAGTGCCCTCCTCTCGAGATACAGCCCTCACTATCGCAGCTGACAAAGGACATACCAAGTTCGTTGAGCTACTACTGCAAAGGTAAGATTTATAACCGACTCGCTTTATAGATACTTAACGATCTGATTACAGATGTCAAATACGGCATCTTCTATTCAGTGACTTCTATTTAATAGAGTTCATTTTAAATTTAATTTATAGTACAGAATATTTACTTTTTATTTAATAATAGGCGAGCGGCGGTAGAAGTGAAGAACAAAAAAGGCAACTCCCCATTGTGGCTGGCAGCTAATGGCGGCCATCTTGCTGTAGTAGAAATGCTCTATGCTGCCGGAGCGGATATCGACTCACAGGACAATAGAAAGGTAACTTAACTAAAACATTATACTTGCATAAATATTGTTTTTTCCATAAAGAATTCTTAATCTATATCATGTTGTAGGTATCATGCCTAATGGCCGCCTTCCGCAAGGGACACACTAAAGTGGTTAAGTGGATGGTCGGTGTCGTTACGCAATTTCCCTCTGACCAAGAAATGACCAGGTAAATATATAATTATATAAATATATAAATATTAAATTTTGCACTACATTTTTTATACCTATTGCAAAAGAATATTGTAAACGGTTAGGCATTTATTTCTATCAAAATCGTCACTTATATGCCATCTTATAATGCGCAAATCATTGTGGGTCAAATCGTTAAATGATCAATGACATATAAACCCCCTCAATTCTATGTACCTGTGCTTAATAATCAAATGCAATATTGTATGACAGGTATATCTGCACAATCTCGGATAAAGAGCTTCTAGAGAAGTGCCAAGAGTGCGTTCGAGTGATCCGCGCGGCGAAGGAGACCCAGGCGGCGCGCGCTAACCAGAATGCGACAATATTACTGGAAGAACTCGACGCGGAGCGCTGCCGAGAAGAAAGCCGACGCCAAGCGGCAGCGAGACGTCGAGAGAGGAAGAAGAAAAAGAAAATGGAGAAGAAGGTATGTTCTGACTGACTTGTTTAATTTGACACTTTTGTGTAAAATTAATTGTTTGTTTTTTTTCTTATTATCTCTTGTGATTGTAAATTAGCCTCCCTTTAATGGTAATAAAAAGTGTTATTGTTAAAATATTAGGAAGAGCGGCGCAAACTGCAGGCGGAAAACGAAAAAAATTCCATCTACAGTGACAAAGCGCTTGGCGAATGTTCAGAGGGTGGGGAGGGGGATGACGAGCCTGTTCCTCGTGAAGAAGGGGACTCTGGCATCGATGCCAATTCACAGGTACACTGCCTTTATAACCCGTCAATATTTTCAATATATAATGATGAAAACTTGTGAAACTAATCATTATCTTTTATGTGTAGGGTTCCTGTTCATCTTCGGATGTGAAAGCACCCCCACCACAGAGCGCCAAGTGCAAGAAAAAGAAGAAAGAGGAGAAAGTTGTCCCTCCACCGCAACCGCCACCTAAAAAACAACCTGATAAAGTGAGTAGAGTTGTTGCTATATACTACTTATATTGTTCACCGACATACAAGAAACGATTAAATGTCATAATTTTTGTATGTTTAGATAAAACCTAAAATAGAAACAAAACCTGAAAAGGAGGCTAGTGGGAAAACAGACAAGAAACAAGAGAAAGAAAACGTCGCGCCTAGTTCCCCGCCCGTGACCCCCGCCAAACCATCGGCGCCCGAAAGACGAGCGGAAAAGAAGGAAAAGTGAGTATTGTTTGTTATATTTGAGTTTAATGTACTGTTCACTAAATTACGTATATTTTAAAATCACATCTTGCTAGTTTTAAAGCATTCACTAATACTGCGATGGAACGGATACATCCATAATAATTATAGTATATAGGTTAACCAATGTTTAGGACAGGGCTTCCCAAACTATACGACGTGACGCCCTAGAGCGTCGCTGCATTTTTCTAGGGGGGTCACGAGACGATCTATATAGTTTTCCTTATGAGTGATGGGAACAATTAAAAACAAAATCGTGAGCAAAGAAACAGTAAAGTCAGGGAATTAAGCGTTCTATTAACACTTGTAACATCGTACTTATGCAACAAAGGTTTCTTTGCAATTGTAACCAGAATGAACATCTGCAGATCGCAAAGAAATAAGATTACTGATTTCCAAATTTTTGGGAAGCTATATTCAGAAAAGGAATCATATTCTTCTCATTAGTAGCGTCGCAAATAAGTGACAAACTCCCAAGGGCGTCATAATCAAAATATGTCAGCCCTGGATTAGAATATTCAAAAGCTGTGAGATCACCCGTGAGGGGACGGTTTAGAATACTATTCCCTACTGCCGCTGGGAGTGCATCTAGTAAGAGCCGAATAACCCAGAATACCTTGGTGGTAGGGGATCTGTTCCCCGACTGGCTTGCGACCACCAGCCGCCAAGTGTCATACCCGCAGCGTTTTTTTCTTTACTCCCCCTCTATCTTCGCGGATGCATTGCATCGACAATACAATAGGGTACCTCTTAGCTGGCTGTACATTACGCATGTGTTGTTTATTAGATATGTAACAGTATCCAATTGCCAAATCCATTTACTGATATTCGCATGCAAGAGTGTATTTATTTAGTGCTTTCTGTGGTTAGGTCTATATATATTTTAATTTAAACTTTGAACAATTAAAATTAACTTTGTACTTGAAGCATAAAACATTTGACTGCATGGTTTTACTGTGTATAATAATGCTTACTTTATTTTGTTTTGCACTCAGTAGCATTAACATAACAGTGCTGTCATTGCAAAAAATCTTTTTGTTTTTTGGTTAAACAATTTACATTAGAGTTACACAAGTAAGCGAGAATGTGGAGGGAGGGATGTGTTTGTTAAAAACCAACCAACCTCGCAGGTGTCAAAGAGTGTGGAAAAGTAGCCTAAGGGAACCGATTACGCTGGAATAAATTAGGCTTGAACTAATTACGATATCAGGATAACATTTCAGGATAGAAAGAAATTACTAGAACAGAGACTAAAACTTCAATTACCGTGCTTAATTACAAGATAATGTAAGAAATCTGTTCTCATATATTATTTCTATATGGTTTTAAGATTAGATGTAATAAATTAGATTATACTGTTTTTTTACAGAGTAAGACATTTCAGTAATGTGGAGAATTATTAGAGTTAAATTAAAATTTACAAAATTATACTACCAAATAATCAATAAACAAGACATATAACTTGTTTATATTAAATAGGTCTGGTTCTGCTGAAGATTGCAACTCTTTAGGCATCATGTTTTTTAAAATATATTTTTGCAATGACAGCTCAAGCTACATGGTAAGTAGTGGGGGCTAAATAGTGACCGTTGTTGCAGAAAACCCGAGGAGGATGCCAAGAGCATCACGGTACAGACCGTTAAATACGGGAGTAGCTCTCGAAAGAGTCAAGTGTTTGAGTCCAGTAGGCACAATATGGACAAAGACGATGACGCGACTGATAAAAATAAAAAGATACACGCTACTCAGTAAGTTTGTTTCAATGTTAAAACTCAGACTCGTTTACAATTCAAATGTGTTTTAGTATTTCTGTTAGAGAGCAAGAAAATGGCTGATTTTTTAAAATCTTTTTGTCCCTCAATAAATTTCAAAGGTAATTTTGATAATAATGGGTTTTTTATATTGAACTTGGAGGAATAAAGTAATTGTAGGACTTGCATACAAATTGTGTTTTTTTAAAATATTTTTGTTAAACTGAATGCATGCCCTGATATGATTTGTATAACTAACTTGCATGTTTATAACTTCGTAATAGTCAATTGGTAGAATAAATAGTTTCTGGCAAAATTTTTTGGGTGGTACATATAAAAAAGAAATATTAGAGTTTATTCAGTAGGTTTAGCTTTATTAGTTTTCATGCCTCTTTGTTGCCATACAACTTAAATATTTGACTTTAAACCAATGGTTGTAAAAATAATCGTAATATTCAGATGGGAGAGTGATAACAAAAGTACATCACCGAAGAGTAATACTGGCAACACACGACGTGATGAGGGTTGGAAGGAAGTAGTGCGCAAGTCCAGCGTGCAAGCGCTCTCTACCCTTGAGCCTGGGTGAGTTCATTTTTTTAATTTTGGCGATAATGATAGGAAATACTATATCACTTTTCTAAGGAATATTTCCATAGACCATCTTCTGTATGCAAGTAAATAATATATATTGATATTAACAAGATCGTAACAATTTAATTTCATTTAGAAATGGATGTAATTATTTATTGAGTCTGATAAATAGTTTCCACGCATATTGATTCTAGATGCAAGAAGGTGTCAGTGGCGGCGCACGCGATCTCGCGAGTAATCGGTCGTGCTGGCTCTAACATCAACGCCATCCGCTCTGCTACCGGCGCTCACATTGAGGTCGACAAGCAGGTCAAGGGCCAAGGCGAACGCATTATTACTATCAAGTGAGCATACCTAACGTTAACACTATCTCGGTACTGTGCAGTGTTGAAGAGATAATCTGCATGGCTTCGTGTAAAGTCGGGTAGAAAAACACTTAACCCATATCATATTCCAGAGGGTCCTCAGAAGCAACCAAACAGGCGGCTCATCTAATCGCGGCCATGATCCGGGACCCAGAAGCGGACATTGGTCAGCTGCTACCGCGCGCCAAGTTGCCTGCCGCTCCCGCCGCGCCCGCGCACCCTCACCCGCACACCACCAGCAAGCCTGTCACTCACAAGCAACCTCTTACTAAGGTATTATTACCTCAAGAGACAACGTCAAGTCGAGTAATTATCTGAACTATTAATTAAATTTGTTTTTTTTTATACCTATGAGGGATAGAGTTAGCATACGCTCTGCTGCTAAAAAAGCAATTAAGTATGATATTTTCCCCTACTAGCTTTCGACCGTCAGCTTAGGAATCCTACCTGTAAATATCTTTGACTTGCTTCGACCACAGCATTCTTCTTTTTACTCTACCTCCTAATTTTATTATCAAGACTACAATTCACATTTCACAATCAAATTTTAACAACAAATTGTCAATGATTATTACATGATATTTGGTCACAGTTACCCACGCCTCTCGGTATCGCGACGACCATAGTAGGGCTGAACACGAGCCGACCAACGGCGGCCGGTCGCGCCGCCACCAAGCCCCACCCAGCGACTCGTCCGCCAATGCCTAGGTTGCAGGCGCAAGGTATGTATTTTAAACAAAACCTTTCAATACTATACACATTCTACAGAGAACTCATGATTTCATTGATTTCGTTCCAGCGATAACGTTACCAGAAAAACGAGTAACATCTACTGCTACAAGCACTGCCACATCATCCGTACCCACGAGTGCTGTCAAGACGCTCTCGTACACCGGTGCCATAGTCGGCTCTCGTGGGCACACCTTTGCTGCCAAACTTACAACCCCTCCGTCAGTGGACATCAAACCACGATCTGCACCACAGGTAAACAATATAGTGCAACACTTTATTTTACTTGCAGTGTTTTAATGTATGTTCTAGTAATTTAAGTAGTTAAAAAACGTTTGTGTGACAAATGCTATTATAACATTAAAGATTTCTTGGAAGATGTCACGCCTTGGGAATGATGCGTTCGCTCCAGGTTTTCTCAAGGTTTGATATATTTGTTATTAAAGAGAAAATGTAAAGTATCCAAATGAAATAGTCCCGCTAAGTTTCTTACACCCATATTCTTAGGTCTGGGTTAGGCCATTTCCGAAAGCGTAGTAAATTTAAAGTCACCCTTGGGCAACCAAGATTTCCTTCGACTCTTAATATAGATTATTAAACAGGTGGTGACAAGCAGCCAAATAACGAGCAGCACTACTGGCGCAGGCAGCGTAGGAGCCGCTTCCCCACTCAAAGCACGTGACTCACCACCTGCTAAGATAGAAGATGAGCCAAGACCTATCCGACAGCATACTGATGCCTTGCAGGTTCTTATATTCATTTTGTGGTTTTTTTTTTGCTAAATCAAGTTATTACCACCAAGTGTAACAGTCTACTTTTGTGTACCATCCAACTAGGAGAAAAATTAATTATATTTATTTGTTTTCCTCATAGAACAATTTATTTTAAATTAAAATAAGATATTAACCTGATATATTTTTTTTAGCTAAGTCCGGATAATTCTAGCTCCTGGAGCAATGAAGATATACCAGTGAACTCCTCTTCAGCGCTCCACATAAATACAAATCAGGTATGCTTTTACTATTTTTACCAATAAATTTTCCACTTATCTTTATAGCTTGTATGTAGAAAAGATTGTCCTATCATTAAACAAATTGTCTTATTAGGTGTCTACCAGTGTATCTTGCGCGGGCGCACACAGTGGCGGCGGTAACCCGAGCGTCAGCAGCAGCGGTGCTCAAGAGTACTCCCTCTTCAATGATCTGTCGGTGGGCACGTCGGCTGTGTGGGGCGCTGGCGAACCGCACAATGTTGACCTACCCCCACCTCAGGTATGTTTGTTTATACATCTCCTGAGACCAGGAATAGTCTCAGGGGATAGGCCTTCCCTTGTTAGTATTGATTATCCACAAACCTGTTAATGACCCATTGCTGAGCCAGGTCTCCTCCTCATAATGAGGAGGGTGTTAGACCATAGTCCAACACACTGACCCAGTGCAGGTTGGCAGACTACAAACACCTCGAGAACTTTAGGGAACTCTCAGGAGTGCAGGTTTCCTCATGATATTTTTCTTCAGTGTTAAAGCAAGTGATATTTAATTGCTTAAAACACAAAAAGTCAAGTCAGGATCAAACTCTGACCTTCTGAGTAAAAGACATTCAAGTCTTAACCACTGGGTCATTGCTGTTTTTTTTCAAATTGGTATAGAATGTTAAAGATTTTACTTTAAAGATGTCCAAATTGTAGCTATGCTGTACTAGTGAGTTAATTATATTTTTTTACTCTCCAGGCGGACGCAAGTAAAGCGCCAGGTTACCGTGGCGGAGGCGGCGGGTGCTCTCCGTGCTCGCGGACGTCATCGCACGGCTCTACGCCACCCCCACCTCCCCCGCCACCATACCACCACCCAATGCCTATTGGTAAGAAGATTCTTACATTATGGACTTATGACAATAGTCAAATACATAAAATTAGTAACAAAGTAATATTGCCCTTTCGCTTATATTTAAATGTGTACAATAAAGTATTAAAAATATGGCAGGCAATGCAGTGAATGCAATGGACTTGAGTGGATTATCACGGAATGGGCCTATCTATCAAGATAACTCGAGAAATGGACACAACATGATGGCAAGTGTTTTTATTTATAACATTTTATTTGATAATTTAAGTTTTTCATGTTAAACGTTAAATTTAATTATACAGGTGGGCATGTCGAGCGTGTCGGGAGTGTCCGGAGTGTCGGCCCTCAATATGGGCTATGTTAATGTAGAGAGTGTGTCACGCCTTAACCCTCGAGCGCCTGACTTCGCTCAACGACACCCTCTGCTACAACAGCAGCAGCAACAACAACAGCAACATAAACATGCCACACAGGTGGGGATTAATTCATTATTCAAATATCTAAAGTCCAAAAATTTAAATAAAAATAATTATAGTTAATTTATTAAAACAATTTGTACATTACAGCAACTATTCCCGGGCGGAAGCGGAGGTAACATCAACTCTATGCTCCCACTGTACCCTCAAAACCAGGCACCTAAGATGACGCTTGGACACCCCTACCAGGTAACAAATTACACCGCTAATATCATAAAAGAGAAGTGCCCCCTTATTATTAAACGTTATACAAGAATGGAAATTTACATTTTGTATAAATTAACGGTTATAACAAACAACTGGGCTAGGGGTTGTTTAATTTTGAAATTATAATATTGGTAAAATTCATTAAAAATGAAAAAATACAGTAAACATGAACAATTTAGGTAATAAGAAAAACAATCTACAAATTCTTGTAAAAAAATATATATATATTGCTTTACGCAGCATCAGGTGTTGCTAGGTAACAGATATAACTTAGAGAATTGTTAGTCTTTCCCGAATTTGAGTAATTTCAGTACTTTTTTTATAATTTTTTATGTCATCATCCTTTAATATATTCAAACTATAACACCAGTTTAAAAATAAAAATGAGTCAAATTGGTCCAGCGTTTCTCAACTTATGATTTAACCCCGCTAATATCTCATGATGATGTGGTTTAAATGGTTGTAAGTAAATTGTTTTAACGCCTATTCCACAGTCGTTGATCGACCGAGGCGTGGGCGTGGGTGTGAACTCCGTCGGCGTGGGTGTGGGCTGGGGAGAGGAGGAGGAGCGCAAGCCGAGGCCCATCGGCACCGAGCGCGCGTGGAAGCAGCTCTCCGCCCCCGACGACTGGCACCACGCGCACCACCACCGCACTGACCATGATAGATACCAGGTACCTAAATAATATACGACAAAGAACATAAAAAGTGCAATTTTTGTTAGACAATACGACAATGTGGGTAGCAGCCATATTATCATCAATCAAACATGTATTGTTCCTATTCCCAGGCGAACGTTAGCAACATGGGCGTGAACGTTGGCGTGGGAGTGGGCGTAGGCGGAGAGTACGGTGCTGTGGGTGGCGCCGCTGCGACCGCCCTCTCCATGATCCACACGCTGCCCATGCCCTACCTGCCGCCCCCCGATCACCACCACTGGGACCAGCCGCAGCACCACTCTGCTGATAAACAGGTACAATAACTTTTATATAAAATATCACGAATTCCTAATGTATGAACAAATTCAATAAGAAATAGCAAATTATTTGTGAGATTATGACTTTTATTACCGTCTCGACTGATTTGATTTCGATTTTGTTGCATTAGAAACTCAGTAATTTAGCTTGTTTAGTGAAATTGAATTACATTATAAAAATATTTATGTTACTGTAAAAGGAAAGAACTACCGTGAGTCCTAGTGAATCCACCTTCTATATGCATATTATGTCTTGTCTCTGGGTTATCCCCAAGGCAAGGCATAATACGTTGGAACATTATCATGATTTTTCTCATAAAAAGTAGGATTTTAAATAACTTGTTGTTTATATAAGGCAAAAGTTTGTACCCAATCCGTTATTGTATGAAGAAATAAGTAATTTGACGAAGATGATGAAGTAATTTGAAATGTAAAGACATTTACTAATTTTATTCAAATTTAATCTATAACCTAGAACTTATATGGTAAACGTAAGATCTCGTAAGAGTTGAGTAACCTATCACCCCTTGGTGGTTTATTTATTCCCCGACTGACCACCAGCATGCGAATCCGACCGACAAGTTGTCATTGACGCGTTCTGGTCGAGCCGCATGTCACCCCCTCCCTCTCCCATCTCATTAATGCTGTGGATCTAGTGGACTCTGGGCTCTTGCTAAGGGTCCGCTGAAGCCACAGCATTTTTCTTCACTCCCTCTCCCTACTCTATCTTCGAGGATGCAACGCATCGATCAAGAGTCGACATCATCGACGAAGAGATACCCTCTTGTTTTGTCGATGTCCATGGGTGATGGTGGCCACTTACCATCAGGTGGACCATCTGCTCGTGTGCACCTTATCTACCATAAAAATAAGTAATGATGGTGTTGTCTATTACAGCAGTCCTGGAGCAAGTGGAGCCACTAGAGCGACTTGAGCGCGACTATCCCACGAGGATTATATATAACTGTAACCCTTGGAAATGGTGTAGATATTAATTAGTGACAAAGAATTATATTATACAGATTATCTATATACATAATAGAAAAATACACTATCAACGTGATCCTTTTACTATATGATCGAACGAGGACAAGGACGACAGGAGGACAGGAGGACACAACAAATGACAAACAAACACGGGCGCCGCGGAGCCGCTACTAGTATATTAGGCCGCTTGGAATGTGATTCCGTATGTAATGGCATAATACTGATGATGCTGTTAAACGTGTAATAATACATTTGCTTGAACAAGAAAATTAAATACCATATATTAATGCACTATATCCACTGGTGTTTTTAATGCCACCTGTTTTTTTTTTTTCAATTTTTTTTATTAGCTCTATTTGGGTAATGTGTATATTTATAAGTAAATTATTACTGAAGACTTGCTATGTCTCGAATATAGTTAGAGCGGATATGCGGTAAGTTCTAGGCAAATAAACCGTTATTAAAACTTTACAGTGTCTTACTCAGTCAGTAGGGACTTTATTAAAATTATGAAAACTACCCCCATTTTTAGGAGGAAGTCTTCCAAAGGTGGTTATGGGCATTGTGCTGTTAAGATTCTGAAAGACGAGCGGGTATTATTTTACTTTAATGAATTTGATAAGTGGCATTTGGTTAGTGTTGCTATAAAAATAATAATAAATAGTGTTACTATTTAGCTTTACTATAGCAATAGTAGAGTTACCAATAATGTTTCCATGTGGTAGAAAAAAAATAACTTCTGTTACCTAGAGGTGACACTGGGAATATACTACATATTTATTGAATCATATTATTAAATGGACTTTTATATTAGTCTCTTGCTAAATATCAATTAAATTTGTAATGCTTGCCTTATAAAATAAATGTCCCAAGTATTCTGCATTGAACAAGAGAGCGCATTGACTTTGTGTAATTTATTTATATGATTAAATAAAATACACCCCCTATCCTTGCATATAAAGCCCACGCCGCGATATATTTAGAAACTACTACTTTTCACAAATACACTTGAGTACTCTATGTTAAGAGCTAACCAAGGAATTTACATACAAACTGGAATGCGCACAAAAAACGTTCCGAAGAGTACAGCTACTATAGAGGATTGCATCTCTTTCTACTAGTATGACCATGCTTCAAGGAATAGATAAAAATTATATATTACTAGCCGACCTGCGCGACTTCGTTCGCGTGTTGCTCCGCTCCTACGGGTCGTAGCGAGATGTTAAACAGCTCTTTGTTACATCAGATATCTGCCAGTGAATGTCCCGTCAAAATCGGTTTACCCATTTCAGAGATTAGCCGGAACAAACAGACAGAAAAATAGTAAAATATGTTGTTGGTAAATGTACCGTATGCACTTAGTAAAAAGCGGTTATTTTAATATTACAAACAAACACTACAATTTTATTTATTTGTTGACATAAACTTCTGTTTATTTAACTGTCTAAAATTCTTTGTATGGCACATTGTCACAAACTTAGTAAGAAAGAGACAAAATCCCCTTTAGTCCGGTCGTGTTCGGAACGATTTTTGCTCTTTACGTGTTGCAAACAAATGTCAACCTTATGCTAGTTATTTCAAGGTGTATATTTGAGTATACAATATTTTTAAATGAGCGTTTCAAATATGATATAAATTCCTTGGAGGTAACCAAATACATACCATGACAGAAATCTTCATTATTACATAACATGTAATCAAGCAGTTATGAAAAATAACTCAGTATATAACTTTTGAGATTTTTAATGAATTAGCTGAACTATGACGCTAATGAATTATCTTGAAAAAAGAATATGTGAAAGAATAGTGGGGGAAACTTGCGCATTGTGAGTGGTTGCGTTCTTCTGCGCATTCAAGGTCTTACCATACTTACGTGCCCATAGCTATACAACGAACAACAAAGAAGAATCTCCTTTCCGTCAGTTTGTATATGTGCAAACTGCAGTTTGTATACTGTGGACAAAGAGGTCGGATCATTCAACAGGAAAGAGATCGTGATTTAAGCTATGCTTCAAAAAAAAAACTACACTAAAGCATTCTCAAAATAAAAGGCCCGTTTTGACATTTGTCTTCATGACTTAACTAGTGATGTAACCATACGACTCGGTACTCAAGAAAAGTCGATTCGAGTTTGCATGATTATTTGATCGATTTGAATATGTAAAGTACAATGGATTAAAGTTCTTTTAAAAATTTAACTTAAACTTTGATATTGTAGATATGTATTTTGAAATGAATCAATGTTACGAAAGGTCAATTTTTACACGCTTTTTATTAGCTTCACTTGTCGTAGTCTGTCAGTATGTAACTCTCCGTGGGTAATTTGCGCGCCTGCGGCCTAACTTGGTTCTGGTAGCCGTTTCTCACGCGTGATTTTTTGTAGTTTAAAAAAAAAACTAAAAAAAAATCAAGCTTTTATAAATAAATCAAACTAAAAAGTAAAAAATAAATAATAGTTTAAAAAAACTAAAAACACGCTTTTTATTATAGAAAACCAAACTAAAAAATAGAAAATAAATTTTAATAAATTTAAAATAAGAATAGTGTTAAAAATTTCAATAAACATAAATTAATAATAGTGTAAATAAAAAAAATGTATTTTATTTAAAAAAAAGCGTGGGGTGCTTTTTAAGATATTATCAAAATGACAATCACTCTACTCATATCTGTCAATAAAATATTTATAACTATTGACACCATGCACCCCACGCGTTTTTTAAATAAAATACATTTTTTTTATTTACACTATTATTAATTTATATTTATTGAAATTTTTAACACTATTCTTATTTTAAATTTATTAAAATTTATTTTCTATTTTTTAGTTTGGTTTTTGTACTTTTAGTTTCAAATGCGAGCAAGGTATCATTCACAAAACCTCCCCCAGCTTATCCGCCGTGGCAGATGTAGGTCTTTTGCCATTGGCACTTTTGAGCATGATGTGTGTCAGCCTTAAAAAAAAATATCTTGATCGATTTAGTTTTTTCCTTAACAGATTATTAATAGTCTGTGGACAATATGAAAAAATCAAGCACAACACTTAGCCGAGTGGACGGTACCCATCTATAAAAAATGTAATTACCTTCAGAACATTTCGATCGGTATAAAATAGAAAACTTTATGGGCGTGAACTGTCAAAACGGGCCTTTTATTTTGTGTTAAGTAAAATTAACACAGTTACAGATATTAAATTTCGCAAAAATGGATACATGACATTCATCTATAGTCTATACTAATATATAAAGCTGAAGCGTTTTTTTGTTTGAACTATTGGTCCGATTTGAAAAATTCTTTCAGTGTTAGATAGCCCATTTATCGAGGAAGGCTATAATCTATGTCGCAGTCATCTGGTTGAATCTGCTATTTGATTGAATGACGACATTCAATTGAGTGACTAGGCCGAACGTTGATTGAACAAGGGTCACTCAACGTCCAACTAGTTAGCGGATTGTAACATAGCCCTTTGAATAGAGCGGACGTAAAATCAGTCAGGTGATTGAAATTTAGTTCATTTTTTCCCACTGCGGCGCTAGTAGTCACCAAAACAAATATGTCAAACAGCTCGCACTAGCTAGTGTGACAGCATGGATTTACCTATTATTACGCCGCCGCCGGCTACTTTTAAAGAAAAATTTGAGGCGAAACTGGCTGAATACGAACAACAAAATCAAGGTAAGTTGATTGTTAGTGTCGAAAACAGTATACTTTCGGAGATTTAGAGGTTAAATATAAAATATTAAATGGCTGTCCTAGTCTTTGAACTCCTTGAATTAGTTGGTAAAAATAGTCAGTCCTCATTTTATTTTATCTAAAGTAAGTTACCTTTTAAGTTGCGAACTTATGGTCACCCTAACCAAACATTACAAAGTCGGCTATATCCACATTCAACGACTATGCTATATGACGTTTAGTCAAGATGTTGAACGTTACATTAAACAATTTGACGAGTTGTACTTTAGTCAATTGAATGTCGTCATTCAATGAACACGCTGGGCATTTAATGAAATAGCAGATTGAACCAGATGACTGCGACATATATATCAGCACGCTATGACCAATAGGAGCGGAGCATCCCGCGGACAAAGTCGTGGGAGTCTGTATGAAATGTGGGTTCATAAACTTGAATTTCTTGACTTATACTAAATGTATATTAAACGCAGCAGTCCATAGGCTCTGTAGCGAAAGGGTAAAATAAAAGAGGTAGTTATAGTAAGTATTTATTAATAAAAGTAACATTTTGAGATTCATCACATTACCATAAAATAATCGTATAAAAATAAATGTACTTTCTAAAAAGTAATAAAAATAGTTTATTATAAAGGACAACATTTAATTACTTATTCTCTTTGGAAAAACGTTAGTAATAATAGAGTATAAATGCAGTTCAACATTTTTAAATTTTGACCTACAACATAACTGTAAGTGACTACTGTATCCTTACTAATCTGTCTGTCTGTCGCTTTCACGCCAAAACTACTGAACCATTTAAATGAAATTTGGTATACATATAGTCTGGGGCCTGAGAAAGGACATAGGCTACTTTTTAATGACAAAAAAAGGGTTGAAACGGGGGGATTAAAAGTTGTATGGGTGTTCGCTATTCCACGCGAACAAAGTCGCGGGCCGGCAGCTAACTTTAGGTGTGAGAAGAAAAAAGTGACGTAACAGACACGAGGGAACTGAAACGCGCTGCTCTCGCCCCTGATAGTGACTTCTGCACATTCAAGGTCAAACCTATACTTACGTGCCGGTAGCTATACCTATCTTTAATTATCTGCCCAAATTATATTTTTACTAGCGACCCGCTCCGGCTTATGCATATATTATATATATAAACTTTCCTCTCGAATCACTATTAGGGACAGACAGACATCGGGAAGTGACTTTGTTTTATACTATAGTGCATTTCATCTTATAATTCCTTTGCCGTCATGTTGGCACCCCTGTCTGTCAACAGCATTTTACGGTATCAACACGCTAAGACGTAGATGCAGGTTTTGCTTGGCTTTACAGTTATATGTATGTATATATTATATGTATGTATTTACAGTTATAAAATTGCGGGTATGATTGTTAATTATCTCAAACGCGTACGCGGTTTAAAAAATATCTTTTACATATAGAAACCATGAATAAACGTTGAAACCTAAATAGTAATGGATAAACATTAAACAACTGATTATCACGATGAAATGAATAAAATTAATTTTTTAATTTCAAATCTACTCCCAAAATCAATTGTTATCTACTGTGCAGATTGATAAGGCACCCACAATGTCAAGCACAAAGTCAGCAATGCAATCCTGGATCGAAAATTAAGGCTCTCTTATTTACAGACGATGTTTAAAAGCACACCCGTTTTTTTTTAAATTTATAATCCGATGGAAAGTCCGGTCCACCTGATGGAAAGTGGCCACCGTCGCCCAAAGACATCGACAAAATTAGAGGGTATCTCTTGTTTTGTCAATGCGTTGCCGCCTCGAAGATAGAGTAAGGAGGAGGAGGGGAGCAAAGAGAAGAATTCCCCCGGTTTCAATGGACCCCTAGCAAGAACCCGGTGTTTATTAGAACCGCAGCAGTAATGGGATGGGAGAGGGAGGGGTAGATCTGGCTCACATGTGTCTTACCCCCTACCACCAAGGGGGTGCTGGGTTACTCGGCTCTTACGAGATTCTCTCCCAGCGGCAGAGGGGAATTGTATTCTGACCCGTCCCCTCACGGGTCAAGCTGTTTGAAATTATTAAAGAACACAAACAGCCACCTGTATATGAAGCAGATCTAATGTTGGAATAGAATGGCCATAAAGTGGTAAGGCTTCCACCTTATCACTGTGACTTGAATCCCATAGAGCTCATATGGAGTGCATTAAGAGTCCTATTACGAATCGTAAACACTCGCTTACCACGCCCGCGTACTTGTGTTCGTTTGCACCTTCGGTGGTGTTCAGTTGTACTTTAACGACAACAAACAACTAACGAAAACTAAAGAAATGTATTAATTGTAGAATGAAGTTTTATATCATACTAGCGGGCGCCCGCGACTTCGTCCGCGTAGAAGTTCTGATTTTCTATGAGATTATAAAAAGATAATTTTTCCCGCTGCTGTAATAATCTAAATGCCAATTTTCATATTCCCGCTTTTCTAACCTCAAACTTTAAAAGCATAGGACTTTCATATAACCTTCAAACCCCCATTCCACCCCTTAGGAGGGGCACCCCCGTAAAAAAAATCTTAGCTGACACCTACCCTCTAGAGAGAACCTACTTTCCAAATTTCAAGTTAAGAGTGACAATAAATTAAACTTTCCCATACAAACTTTCATCCCCTATTTTACCACCCTTAAGGGGGTATTTTGCAAAATAAATTATACAGATTTTTATTATTGTAAGTTATTAATGTAAATACCGATTTTCATAAGTCGTAACTTCAAAAACATAGAACTTTCATATAACCTTCCAAACCCCATTTTACCCCCTTAGGGGAGGATTTTCTCAAATCCGTTTCTTAGTGGACACCTACGTCCTAGAAGGAACCTACATTCCAAATTTCAAGTTTGTAGGTTTTATAGTTCCTGAGATTTCGTGATGATCAGTCAGTCAGTGACTTTTCGCTTTTATATATATAGATTAGTTTATTCGATAATATTGTGTTTATTTGGTCGCTGAATCAAGACATTTATGGCTTAAATTAGGCTCGCTTTAAGATTTTTTCCGTGAAGAGTCAAGTAATTTAAAGAATTTCTAAAACTCCAATAAACAAGTACAACATTCAACTTATATTTAATGAATTTTAGCTTTTATAAAAATTTAATGTAACAATGTGAATTTCAGCGTTCCATCGCCGACGGTTATGCTTGCAAACTGAGTTCGCAAAACATTTATAGTAAATTACACGAAAAGAAAAATGAAAATGTGTAACACCAACTTACTATAAAGAGAATGGCACTATCGTTATTCATAATCAAATAATTAAAATATCTTACTGCTACTGATCATTGCAGCGTCAAAAATCCAGAATTTGCGTAAAAAATGTAATAGGACTCTTAAAAAGACGAATTGCTGAATAAAACCTGGGTCAAGAAGCTAATAAGATAGTTCAAATTACAGATGTTTTTGCTGGAAAGAATGCGAAAACGTAATAAAAATTGAAGAAAAATACTACGCCGATGGGCCAGCTGTAGACAATGAAATAGGTTCATAATCGAAGTAGGAGACGTTAGTGATGCCGATTTTGAAAATTCTTTCAATGATAGAAAGCTACATCCTTTCCGGATAATATAGGCTATGTGGTGTTGCCATAAATATTCTAATAAAAAAGATATGGCCATTTAAGTGCCATAAGCTGGTCATTTTGTATATTGAAGGGTTTCTCAGGAACTACTAATCCGATTTTAATTTTTTTTTTTCACAGAAAACGACACTTTTCGTGAGTGACAAATGTGATGTAGTGTTGCCATATACACTTTTTAATTAATAGAATATGGCTATTCTATTTGCTTTCTTTCTTTCGATTATCGCTCTGTCCAGAGTCTGTCTCTATTTTATTTTATTTTTGCTCTGTCTTCCCTCTTTTTTTTCAAATAATGAAAAACTACACAATTACAGAGTGACAATTTAAGGACAAGGAACAAAACCCGGAGCGAAGCGAGGGCAGGCAGCTAGTATGTTATAAAGTAGCTATAAATTATATCTAATAATTCAGTCAATTTACAAATTATACATTGAGTCGATTTAATTATTTTTTTAAATCTCCTTGAATTTAAGGTAGCATAATAAGATTGATATGGCAACACTTATTTGCATTATTTCTAACATGACGGCATAGGAACTATAAGATGAAACGCACTATATGTAGTACTATGAAAAATTATCATGTAATATTGATATTATTTGTTTTGGAATTGGCATCCACACTGGATCTACAACTCGGAGTGCCTCGACAGGATCTTGCCCTCGAGGTCTGCGTGCATCTTCTCCACCTTGCGCGTGTGCTTCTTAATGCTCTGCTGCTGGTCCGCGAAGTTGTCGTTCTTGTCACCGGCGGCTGCTACCTGCAACATCCAATTATGTTGGTGCACGGAAAGTAAAAACATACTTATCGTCTTTTCGTGATCTATGTGAATTTTCATCAAAATCTGTTAAGTATTAAATTATTTAAGAATAAAAACAATCCCAGTGAGGGGACGGGTTAGAATACTATTCCCCTCTGCCGCTGGGAGAGCATCTCGTAAGAGCCGAGTAACCCAGCATCCCCTTGGTGGTAGGGGATCTGTTTCTCGACTGGCTTGCGACCACCAGCATATGAATCCGGTCGAGCCGCATGTGGACCACAGTTAACACCTCCCTCACCCATCCCATTGATGCTGCGGATCTGGTGGATTCGTCTGTCTGTCCGCTGAGATCGCATCATTCTTTTCTTCACTCCCTCTCCCCACTCTATCTTCGAGGATGCAACGACAAAACAAGAGAGTATCTCTTGTTTTGTCGATGTCCATGGGCGATGGTAGCCACTTACCATCAGGTGGACCATCTGCTCGGTTGCACCTTATCTACTATAAAAAAAAAATAGCTGAGAAGATTTTGATACATCATAACATTTGACCAAGATGACAAATATAGACTCATGAGATTACTCGTCAAATTCTCTTAAATATTGTCAAATAGGTGAGAGGATTTTTATAGTAACTCATAAGAAACGCTTTTAACAATGTTGCTAGCATAGGATTAATAAAAAAAAAATTAAACGAAAAAAATAAAAGGGAAAATAACCTTACTATGATGTTTTTCATAATTGCTTACATGATCGGCGTGCAGCGCCCGCAGCTTCAGCAGGCGAGACTCGTAGTGATGCAGTTCCACCTGGAGAACACCAATAGCTCATACATATATATTTACATATCAATTAAATACCTTTTCAATACTAATTTCTATGTCAACGGACGAAGAAAGTGTCTCCACTCAGTGGGTCCAAAAACAATTAATAGAGTCGCTCGAACACATTTATAAATGGTTTCTAAAATTACAATAATAAGGATCTGTTCCTCGACTGGCTTGCAGCATGCCACGTTCCGATCGAGCCGCAAGTGGGCCTGGTCTACCCTTACCTCTCCCACCCCATTACTGCTGCGGTTCCAATAAACACCGGGTTCTTGCTCTGGGTTCATTGAAACCTCAGCATTCCTCTCTTCGCTCCCCCTCCTCACTATCTTCGAGTCGGTAACGTATCCACAAAACAAAAGATACCCTCTAGTTTTGTTGATGTTCATGGGCGACGATGGCCACTGTCCATCTTTTGCTTCTTATTTGGCAAACAAACTTCAATCAATCATCAATCCAACCTTTATCGGCAACTTCGTTTGCGATATTAGGGTATCTTAGCCTACAGGAGATCGTCTGTAGACATATTTAATAATTTCATTTCATGATGTAGTCATACTAACATCACTGGGATTATTTTCGAAAAAATATTTTACCCCTCTTTCATGACTTCCAATAAAGAACTTTCATACTGAATTTTATTAGAATAACTTCAAATACGGCAGAGTTTCATACTAACTTTCCACCCCCGTTTTACTCCCTTAGGGGGTGAATTTTCAAAAATCCTTTCTTAGTGCTCCCCAACGTTATAAACGGAACTAACTTCTAACCCTTATAGTTTAAACCCTGCGTTCAGCTTCTCCTTTTATATATATAGATTATTACTCGATTTATTCACAACAAATAATAATATGATGATGTTAAAGATTCTCAAGGAAGGATTTATATTATTTCAAGTACCTGGGCAACCTAGCATCGATCTGGATTTTAAGGTATCAGTTAGCTTATACAAAAATACAAGTAAAAAAACAGATGTTGACCGATTCTCAGACCTACCCGATATGTACACAAAATTTCATAAAAATCGGTCGAACCGTTTTGGAGGAGTATGGTAACTAACATTGTGACACGAGAATTTTATATATTTATAACAATATATGTAAAATCATGCTAATACGTTTTGTATCTATTTGTACTGGTATTCAGTAATAAATCAATTTTCCTCAGCGAAGCGAGGGTTACCTTCAAAGAGGCGAGTTCGTCAACAGTGAAGTTGGAGGCAGCCGCCATACGCCACAGACCTTGCACTTTAGGCTCGATAAACTCTTTGTTTGTTGGCCCTGAAAGTAATCCATACAAATAAATAATATTGAAGTGTCTGTTTGTAATATTAAAATAATCACTTTTGATGGGACTTTCACTGGCAGATAGCTGATGTAACAAGGAGTAACTTAGGCTACTTTTATTTATGAATTAATGAGTGACTGTTTTGAATACACCTCAGCGAAGCGAGGCCGGGATAAGGATAATATACTTGAATGTATATAGACAAGGTATACTCAAATAGAGCCACAGTCAAATGTAAATGCTTAAATACATAAAAATTAAAAAAAAATTGTAGCGCCCGTGTGCAATCATCATTTTAGCTTCCATGCTACTAAAAAAAAGGCTTTTTATGCTTTTCATCTTTAAAGGCGCTATATTAACATTTTTTTTTAATCTTTTTATGAAAATATCCACCATATGTGTAAGTAACACCGTTTATAAATTAGTATTTTCATTTTATTTTAAGTATATTCACGAGTAGACAATATATAACAGTGTCAGTGTCTCTGGTGTTGTCGCGCATTTTAATGGAAGGTAGTATTATAATGTAGTAATTAAGGTCACCCTTCTTGAGGTCCACGTAAGCTATTATAGTTGGCGAGATCTAATGGTGGAGGAGAGTTAATATATTATGATAGAGCTCATTAAACCTGCTGCTGGGTCTCAAGCCCCAAGTACTGCCGGCTCCGTATAAATTACAAGTGTTGTATTGCTGTACAGTAATGGGTATCATTCCTCTCCTATGATAATTGTGTAAAGTATAAACAAATTGAGTAGTATGTGTAGTGGAGGGTAGTCTATAAAATACACTCAGATAATAATAATTTAAACCTGACCTCTAGCCGCCATCCTCTGCAGCCGGTCGTATCCGTCCCGTAGCCCCCTGTGCTTCTCCCGCACTAAATTAGCTTTATCAATGAAGTTCTTATCAACATCCCCCCTGTTGTCTTGTTCGTAGTTTATATCATTGAATCTCTCCATCTCTTCTTCATCGACTGCATCTAAAAAACAATTTAGAATTTAACGTTTATTTTCTTAATTAATAAGAGAAAAAATGAGAAGAGAGTTGTGGTCTATATGCACACTAGTAGTATGGCTTGACTAGAATATCCTCCTGGGTGTTACTTTAGACTCAGAACTTCAGAGTTGCTAGAATACTCGCCATGTAATCAATCATTATTACTTTATTATTTGTGTTTATCAGTTGACCAACATTCAAAAAAGTAAAAATGGTACTCATATCAGTCTTACCAACATCAAGTAACAGGATGCAACTCAAATTATGTGTTGCCAACATCATAATTAACAGTTTTTAACTCTTTAGTGGGAGTTAAAATTCCATAAAAATTATAACTTTTAAAAAGTGCTGAGCATTTTGTAATTTTGTTGAAAAAAAAAAACATTTTTATAATTTTTTATTCGGCCGAATATTAGGGGCTATTCGCCGGGTCTTCTAGGGTCTAATATTGATAAATGAAATAATTTTTTTAGCTTATTTTGTTGATAGCAAATGTCTGACTCGACTTGAGTTCTCACTAAAAAGGCCGAAAACCCACACATTGGAGAAATATCCTAATTAAGGAGGATATATGGAGCAGTGTGCGAGGATTACAATCACGAACTTTATGACCTCTATCCAGAACCACATTAAGCTAAATAGGCTGGCCATGTACAGCGATTAGTCGGACCATGACCCCAAAATGCCTCATAAACAGCAATCCTGAGGGACGTAGAGTTCGAGGAAGACCAAAGCTTCGTTGGTTGGAAGACGTAAACCGGGACGTGGAGAACGTTGGCATAGTAAACTGGAAGAAAATGGCCAATGACAGACCGACATGGAGCACAAAAGATTGTAGAGCTACTGCCAAACAACAATTTTGCATTTACTGACCACTTATAAGGGTCTGCTGTCCAATCAACAAACAAAAGCGCCCGCGACGCATCATCATTACACGTACTTTAGTAAAACACACGCGAAAGATTCTAAGTGTTGCCGAATATTCGTTTATATTCTGCCATATCACTACTCGTGACTTCTCTACTTCAGTTGCGTGAATGTGAAAATTTCAGTGGTTCAAAAATATATGTATTAAAAGAAAAATAATAATGAACATACTTTTATATTCATCTTTACCACCAGCTTCCATGTTTACAAGCAGGTCGTAATACTGATCTATCTTCTCCTGATGGTGTGAGAATTCTTCTCTCAAAGCTGCCAGCTCCTCGCTCGAGAACCCAGATGCTTCAGCCTTTGCCCACAACATGTTTAGTTTCTTGTCTTTAAATAAACTTTTGTTTATATAACCATCCATCGCTGAATTAAAGGCCTGGAAAAATGCTTTAGTGTTATAAAAGAATAAGCCAAGCCTTTAAAAAAAATATAAAATAAAAAATATTAAAAATTGATATCAATATTATATTATAGATATAGAAAAGTAAAGGGTTTTTTTTTCAAGAATTTTCCGAACATAGAAATTTCTGAGTGTGTGTGATGAGCGACTTCTAAATAAAAATATAATATTTGGGGCTACTCTACTTTTTACACCTTTCTAGAAGATTCCAGGTGGGGGTTACTTCATTTACTTCAAAGGATGGCTCAAGGAACTGATGAATGTCTTTGAGTATCGGAGTAACTCTTGTAATAAGTGATGCGCATCTCTTCTTTACATAGTATAAAATGAAGTCACTTTTGCTGTTGGTCTGTCCCTATGTATGCTCAGATCTTTAAAACTATGCAACAGATTTTAATGGGGTTTTCACCAATAGATGCAGTGATTCGAGAGGAAGATTTATATGTATAATAATACATGCATATTATAGTAGAGAAACCATACGAAGCCGAGCTGGTCACTAGATGAATATCACATTGCATGGATAGTAGGTATGTTTAGATTAGAGCAACTCAAATGAGTGAATTATCGGGACCTCAGTTATATGGATTAACATTTTTTTTATAGCATTAATAATAGTATAAAAATCACATATTTTTCATACAATCCATCATCTGAATCATAATGAAGTCTTGTCTACTAATAAATATTCTTTAATAATAAGATAAAATATGTATTTACAAAATAATGTTATCAGCTTTGTAGAAAAACATAGGTCAGTGACACTGTTGCACTGATTAGTCAGTGTTATCTCAATAAATACTAAACATCTGTTCAAATAAATAATGGGAATAAAAGCAATTATAAAATACTCTCAGTACTTTGTTTTAAGAATAAAAAAAAGAAAATTATAATAACAAAAAAAAACTAGTTTAGCAGTTTACAAATTAATTTGTTATTAACAGCACAAAGGCTCTATAGCCGTGTTAAACATCTCAAAACTGCATTTACATTTTATAGAGAATTCTTATGTTATTTTCGTTTTTCCTTCTTTAAAATAATCATAGATATAATAATTTTTTGCAATATGAACCAAACATTGCTTAATTTTTTTTTACGATATTGAATCAAATGAAATCTACATTTTTTGGGAATGGTTACTCTACTAATAATTAAAATTATATCCTCTCTAGTGACTCCTAAATTAGCCTGTAATATTATAAATGCGAAAGTAACTATGTCTGTCTGTCATGCTTTCACACCAAAACTACTGAACCGATTTAAATGAAATTTGGTATACAGATAGTCTAGAGACTGAGAAAGGACATAGGCTACTTTTTAATGCGAAAAAAGCGTTGCAAGGGCTTGAAAGGGGGGGAGGGATAAAAAGTTGTACTTATTTTTTAGGCTGTTAATTCGATATAAATAAATATGACATTTAATCTTTGTAAAAGTTGTACCCTCTAGGGTGTAAAATAACAATAGGGAAACACTATTCTGACCGGCACTTCAGAGTTCTTTCTTTTTTTGGGCGTCAAAACTATATTTAATTTGGATATATGAAAAATATAAAGAAGATATATTAAAATAATTTTTCTTACAGGATCTTGTTTCTGTTTGCCATATGGTGTATCTTCAAAATGTTCTCGCAGTCCATAAGCATTCATAATACTTGCTAGCTTGCGCCTAAGCTCTGCTTCCTTCAATCCCTCTTTGTCTCCACCTTCACTTTTCACTCTTTTATATGTAATCTCTTCTTTGTCATGAATCATTAAATCACTGTACAAAGATTTTAGTTTTGTTTCTGTTAGTCGCTGTAATTTAATATCAAATATTACATTAAAAAAATTTATTTGGGTTAAAAATTACTACAATTTGCAAATCCATTGACAAGCTACTTTTTTTTTATTTTTTAAAAATGGCAAAGCAATGTTTGAAGCTCAGTAGGTACAATTAGTGTACGAGCGCTCACAGGCCACTGCCGTCTAAGTAATTATCTCACTACAATGGGCCTCATTGACGCAGGGGTGTGCCGCTTTTCAAATAAATTTGGGGATCTCTGATCTTGAGCTTAAGTTATATAAGTTATTGTATGTATGTAGCGTATTAAAGGATTCATAGCAGCAGTGCAATGACTATGTGATAGAGGTCAAACTTCTTATCTGATTCTAAATCAAGAATTAATAGATAAAAATATTTTAATGAGCTTATTGAAACTCAGAGGAACTTCTATCTTCAATAATGTATTTTATAATAATAATTAATAACGGATCATAAATAATGAAAACTAAATATACCGACAAATTCTCTATTATGATGGAATTACTTCATCTTTTTTGGCTGTTCTTGTAATTGTTTTAATATAGTTTGCACTGTGTTTGTTGATATTATATTAAATACAGTTTACAGTCAATCTAGTGAATTTATATTATATTACCTGTTGCGCTTTCTTCCATACGAGATTTAATTTATTCATTCGAAACGGCTTTTCTAATGTTCTAAAGCTTACATCATTTTTCTTTTCATTAGCTGTACGACTATATTTATTTTCACAAAAAACTAATGTAATAAGTAACGTAATAATAATAAATTTTAATCGGAACATTATTGCAAATTAATAGTAAGTTTAAATAAAATTGAGTAAATTCCTTTACTTATCGATATCCACCCTCTTTACTGCTTGCTAATAAGCAAGAAAATAATCCTATAATATAATACTATTTTAATAGGTAATTAATTTATTAATTATTAATATTATGAACAAAGATGATATATAAAATTATGAATATGAATTAATTTTTGACAGTCAGTGCAGTGTTACCAACTCAAAAATAGTTTCCCTATAACAAACAAAAATAAACAATTTCTTGAACTCTCCCAAAAAAAATTATAAAACGAAAACGTAATAAAATTACTTTAAGTTTTAAATCTGGTCCTGTTTTCTACATCTTAATCAACTTTTCTTAATTATATTTCCTCACGTACAGATTTTCCCTCTCTAAATTTAGGGAGTGAACCCCTAAGTTAGCAACAGTGAAAGAGTGAATATAGACAGATTTGCTAACTGATCTAAATGAATCCCCCTCCCCCAAACTATAATTTCAAACTAGAATATTCTAAAACAGAATAGATATTTTACTTAAGAGTGACATTCACACAAAAGGAGGAGAAGTCATTTTACTTATTTTATTTATTTAACACTTTATTGTACACCACATACAGGATCACAATAACAGTAATTTAACATAAAAAAAACAATGGCAAACAAAAGGCGGCCTTATGGCTTATTAGCCATCTCTTCCAGACTACCTTCAGGTTAGGAAAATTATTACGAGATGGGTAAAGGGTGGTGCAACCATAAACTACATTCAAATTATTACAACCTAATACATAAACATTTACTTATATACTATACATATCATATATATGTTAACATTTTTATTGGGTTTTCCTGAGATACTAGTATTATCTATAATTTGTATGTAAAACTGAGTGAAAATATTATTTTTGTATAATAATTTATCTATTTAAAAATATTCCAAACATAACTCTCTTTAAGGGTAAAACCTTAGAGATGGCATCACTGGTCTTAGATTAATAAGGGTTCGCTCAGTTTCATGAAAGTATCTATTATAACATTAAATAACAGTTGCGCTGCAGTAGCAAAAAATATTGAAGAAAAAACCAAAAAATGATTTAAGTACGTTATCTAGTCAATAAATAAATTGGAGAAAGATTTTTTTAATGACACGCTTTTCAAAGTAGACATAAAATTTTGAAAATTTCTTTCTTTAATTTATAGTTTTAAAAGTTCTCTATAAAGATAAAAAAGGTAATGTCCGGAATACTATATTTTATTCTTATACATTTACTAGTTTCACTGTCTTATATTAAGTATTTTAATCATGATTACATTTTATAATTCATTTTAATTGTAACCCAAATTAATCTTTTTTTCTACACTAACGCCTTAACTTTTAATGCTTATATCTAAAAAAAAATTATTTGACAAACAACCCTTTTATAAATTAATATATAAATATACTAGTAAATATACAAATTAATATAGATATAGATAAAATATAAAATAAAATCATTTCATTATAAAAATTAGGCAAAACGATTTTTTTTATCGTTAACACTGTTAAATTTGCGTCAGATAGATTTTGACGTTATATTCTAGTTTGACATTTGGCTTTGACTTGACGGCAAAAGAATAAAGACTGTAAACTGTTACACTGTAAAAGACTTCACAGTTCATGTTCGATTCATGTTCGTGGATTCGATCGTCGTTGTTTTGCGCTTCGATTTGGAAGTTTAATTTTTTATTTTGTTAAAAATCAACGACGAGACATTAGTTTTGTTTTATAAAATAAAGTTTATGATAGTCTACACGTATTGGGTTTAATAATAAAGCGAGTACACAATGGGAGCCTGATACCTTCCTGTGTAACTGCATCTCAGTTCTCCGTACCGTTTGACCATTGCTCATCGGAACTTTCTCTAGATGCGTTGCGAGTAAACTGTTACTCAATAGTTCTACACTTGTGTATAGGAGCCCGCGATCTGATGATTCAATAACGGTACTCGGCAGTATATAATTGATATTAAGCGTCCGAACATCTTCGCGAGGATATTTGTGTGGTGTAATGAAAAGAGTGTTGTGATGGTGGAACGCGAAGGGATGAGACGCGGGGGCTGCGGCTGGGGTAGCGGAGTCCTGGGCCGGTGGTCTCTCCGCCGATTTCTTCTTGACAGTCCTTTGGTCGGCAGAAGGCTTGCTCATTCAGGTTAGTTGTATTTATTTTGAATCTATAAACACAAGACTATTCATTTATTATGATAAATATTTTATTAGTGAAAGGATAAACTTAACAAGTCTGAAAGCAAGGAGGATAACATATTTTTTAATTATAATTACTTTGACCTCTATTACAACAACACTACAATAAAAACAATCAATTTTGATTCCTAAATTTTTATGGCCATAACCAATTGTAAGACATTGAAACAATAAGGTCTCCAATGATATAGGTCATTGCCATCAGCTTGGACAAGTATAGCCTACCTCTGACCTTTATTTCCTTGTTATTAAGATTGACATTGTCACTAATAAGACTAATAATTTGTTCTAAATATAGTTTAATAATAGTTTCAATAATAAATTTAAAAATAGTTGCTATACTTTGAAAATTATTTAAAATTTATTCCTGTTTTTTTTTTATTTCCTATGGGGAAAGCAAAGATACAGTACCTTGTGAAATTTTTTTTAACATTGATTATATATTTATACTTGTTACCCATAAAAAAGATATTTTTATTATTTTTACTTTATGATAAATGTTTAAGTTGAATACAAAAAAAAATATTCTGTTACTCATTAATAGTATGTATAATATTACAATAAGTTTACAATGGCAGTATTGATAATTCCTTTTTATATTGTTTCTCGTAATATAAATTTCTACACATTTAATAAAACAATGAACTAAGCTCTCACATGGAAGCATGACATATTAAATATGATTTGTAAAAACCACTCATTGTTCTTAACAAAACAATAATGGGAAATTATTTCTTTATTAAGCAGATTAGTTCATACAACTTTACATGGAAGTTATGATGTCATTTCATTGAACTTCTCAGTTTTGTTTTGTTTTAATTGTGTAAATTAAAATACCAGTATTAATACATATGAAAGTTTGTACTTTTTCTGTACACACATATCTTAGAGACAAAAAACATATTGAATTGATTCAGGGATTGTGGAAATTCCTCTTTAATAAGAAATCACAATGATTTAGAAAGTGGTTTACTTTACCACTGACTGTTGTTAAGGATGCTCTGTTGTTGGAGGGAAACGTACATTGAGTATTTTGTTGTGAATTTGTGCAGTGTTCTTTGGTCCCTGCTATTAGCTTTTACAGTCGGCACCCCATGCCCAAGTCACACTATACAAAATCACATGTTCTCCATGAATGATAGCAAAGTAATTATTGTGATTTCTTGTTAAATATTAACAGTTCAAGAGCTTGTATATAATTTATTGTAATATATGTATTTATAAAAATATTCATAGTTAATAGGAGTGGAGTTAATATTAATTTTTCACATACATATATTTTTGCAACATCATGTTTAATGCAAAAGTTAAATGGCTCAGAATACCTTAACCCAATTCAAAGGTCACAAACAATATATGCTGATGGTACAGCACTTTCAAATATAATTTCACAAGGCTGAAGAAGATATTAAAATAATTAAAACAATTCTCAAGGTATCTATTAGAGTATCAAACAAAGAACCTTGTTTTTGAGTTATCAAAATATAATTATCTTTTCTGTTTTAAATGTATCTTAGTTTATATGGGAAACATTTTTCAATATTTTAATTTTGAATAAATTATGTTGAATAATTTTTAACCGACTTCAAAAATTAAAAAAAGTAGGTTATCAATTTGGTCGTATTTTTATAAATATTATTCTATTCATATCCTCCACAAATTGTTTCATTTTACAAACATGTAAAAATGTACTTCCTTTTTTTTTTCTTTTTTATCACCATTAAGTTATTGGACTAATTAATCATATTGGTTTGCCAAATTTTTCTTTTTTACCCAACTATGTCGAAGCCAAAATGTAGTAACGATTTTGTTACTCTATGTTTGTATGTTCCACCCTAGTGTCAATATTACTTAACAAATTTTCATGAATGATGTATCAATAGATTCGTAATAATGGCGCGGGTGACATAGGCATTAAAAATTTTATGATTTCCACGACCACGTTTCTACCTTGACCATTTTAAAATCTATACATTTCTAGGTATCTATCTGAATTATTGTCTTGTTTAGACCACTTTTTTACGTAGTCGGGTTTAGCTATGGTCTCAGAAAAAAGGTTGAATATAAAAAATAATTAAAATTACTATTACTTATATATTAAAAGAGAATTAAGTTTACCTTTCAATTTCAATTAATGGAAGGATATCATGTTTTATTATTAGAAAAGATCCAATCAATTATATTGTACATTATGTAATCTTGTATTTTGTTATCGACTCCATTATTGGCGTATTCTTGTTATCCTTGGAATAATTTAACACAATTTGTGATATGTAAATTTCAACTTTTTACCCTCAAGGTTGGACATGTTAAAAACTTTTCAGTCATATTTGCATAAACTGGGTGCGCACACACACGCTTTGTGTCAACCTCAATATAGATCTTTGTTGTGCTATTTATATCATATCTATTTTTAAATAACTGTACATAATAAAAGTGAGTTAGGTCGTGATAACTATTATCTTATATCACTAAACTAAAAATACAATCTTCCATTACATAGTATTGCAAAGTAAGACAGAATTGCCAATCGTCAATAACAATTTGCACGACATGGTGCCAAAACTCTGTGTGCGAAAGCAAATTACAATGTTATTTAATTACCTATCTTTTTAATACATTGTAAATGTATAAGTTTCTTTAAAGTATAAGAATCTCTCAATTTATTTTGTAACCCTTCCATTTTACTTTTCATACGTTCTCGGCAAGACTGGGTTTATTACAGTTGATAAGTATACAGAATCTGTCTATACCGCCAGAAAACATCGGTAGCCAGAGCCTCGTTCGTTGATCATCACTGTGCACCACGTGCAGATGAGATTGACGTTTGGGATGGTAAAGATGTTGGTTCTAATATCCCTTACACAAGAATATATTTGATTAAATAAAAAGCTGCTGCACAGGTAAAACCATGAATTGCTAAATAGTGTTACCTTACATTATAAATAAATATCAGATCTACAATGAAGTGTTTATTATTATGTTCAATTATCATCAATCATGATATTGATACGTAAATGAGGAAAGGAAAATATAAATAGATACTGTGTAAACATATGTATGTCATCATTGTAGTAAAAACTAAATATAAATGATACTGTAGGTGCATTGTGCATAAACATTTTAAAATACTACAAATCTTGTGTGAGCCTTATATTCATTTTTATACAAATAAAATAACTATTTTATTGTAAATATAAAAACACTAGATAATGGTTTGATAAAAAAAAGAGGGACTGTGTTTTTAAAACTTTACCAATTTTTTTATAAAGTGGTAACAATTTTAGTGAAGATGAAGTAGTGATAGCGCCAGTGGTTAATAACTGAATGTCTTAATCACAAGTTCCGAGTTTGATCCTGGGCACATACCTCTGATTTTGAATTACCTATGAGCTTTTAAGAAATTAATGGTGAAAGAAAACATCGTGAGGAAACCTGCACCCCTCAGTTTCCCTAAAAGTTCTCAAAAGTGTTTATAGTCTGCCAAACCGTACAGCGTGTTGGACTACGGCCACTCTGAGGAGACCCGGCTCAGGAGTAGGCACAATGGGATGTGATAGACTTATTTGCACTATGGTGTACAAGAGGCGAGCTTAATGAGAACATTTTCTGCCAGCTGATCCTAGACGTGGATGAAAGTGTGGGTAGGCGTGTATATTATATATCATACACTATAAACATTCATACACATAATTATCGATCTATATGCATATAAGTAAAAATAATAATGAGAAACAATTAAAATAGAAATAATGAAAAAAAGAAGTGACTGACTGACATATCAACGCAGGACCTAAACTATAAAGGTTAGAAACTTGAAATTTTGCACAGCGCATGAGCACTAAGAAAGGATTGTTGAATTCACCCCCTAAGGGGTTAAAATGCGGGTGCAAAGTTAGTATGAAACTTTGCTGTTTTTGAAGTTATTCAAATGAAATTCACTATGAAGGTTTTTCATTGAAAGTCATGAAACACGGGTAAAATAATTTTTTGAAAATCATCCCTTAAGGGGGTAAAAGGGAGGTGAAAGTTAGTATGAGTGCCTCATATAATTAATAAATATGTCTACAGACCATCTACTTTAGTTTAGTCTAATACAAATTGTTAGTTATGACTTGAGTAGCATTTGACTAGAAGTTGGCACAAACTGAATCATTTAGTTGTGCCAACGAAAAAGTACAGATTTAAAAAAACCTTTACAAACTAAGTTCTATTGTTCAATATTGTCTATGATTTTCTGATAATCTTTATTCAAGTAACACTATCTTCTTTCTATCTATTTTACAACTATTTTTAAATATAATAACGTCCGAAGTCCGAACTTACACGTATTAGAGATAATTTATTTTGCAAATAAAATGTTTTACGTTCTGTAGTTCTAACTTTTAATTCGGTATTGTTACTTTTAAAACTAAAGTAAAAAATTCCGAATTAATGTTACAAGTCATGACCTGATCGTAAAATTTCCATTTAAATAATAAATAAATAAAAAATTTAAATGTAGACAATTAAACGATACAATTATTAGACACTGGTAATATTTTATAATACCAATTGTAAGAAATAATACTTATTGTACACAAATGAATATAGCAAAATAGATATTCGACGGGATGCAGAAAGCCAAGCAGTGTCAGGGGGGCTGAAACCCAGGTGTAGAGCTCGTCTTACTGGTCACCATCTAATAGGCACCAATAATCTGAAGTGTTGCTACTACAATATTTTTAAATGAGTCTGTCAGTATCATATAAATTATTTTGAAGTAAAATAAAATAAATACCGTCTTTATATACAACTCGGAGATTAATGATGAGAAGGGAAGAGGAGAGGGTATACTGAAATCATTAAGGGGGTATGTTATTGAATGGACTATTGAGTAAACGCAACGTAGATACTGCTGCTGAACCTGCTGATAAATAACTAAACATTATGATATCTTATAATTACGATAGGAACCTGAGCAGTGCCTTGGACTCATAACCTAGGTGTAAGCTTAAAGACGTCTTTATTTAATTGAAACACTCGCCACCACCGCCCAGGTTCTCTGTTTAAACCTAACCTAATCCTAACTTATGCGCCGATAACGCCAATTATCCGACATACACCGAGAATAGAAAATGATTATCGAATAATCGAATCGTCATCGCTATCTATAGCGCTGGAGTATATTATTTATATGCCTTCGTCAGTCTGATTGTGGTCTTACTCTTCCGCGGTCTCTCTAGGAGTGAAGTAGTCTCTAGATAGTGTCAGTGAACTGTTAATTGCAGTGCTGTATTACTGCTGGGAGTGCTGTCACTGCTACACTAGTTGCCACGTCTAGTGTTAGGTTAGGTTTATGTGAGTTTAACCTTTGGTTTAAACAGAGAGTCTGAGAAGTGGAGATGAGTGTTGGAATTCTGTTAAAAGAGCTCTATAAGCCTACACCTTGGTCACAAGTCCAAGGCACTGCTTAGGTTTCTCTCGCAATTGTTAGAGATCATATTTAATTATTTATAGGTTCAGTCGGAGTGTCTATGTTGCGTTTACCCAATAGTCCCTTCAATATCGTTCCCCCCTTATAATGTTCTTTAATATTTCCCCTCCCTTCCTTCCTTTTTCTCATTAAAATCTCCGAGATATTTTGTTTGTGTTGCTTTTAAATAATTTATTCATACTTTATTTAAGTTTCACATAAAACTGTTTAAACTGCTTTTTGTTATTATCCTTTTGAACATAAAAATGGTAACGATAATGGATTTGTTTACCTCTTTTATTCTTTTACAAGATTTAAAACGTGACTTGCAATAACTTGGAATGCAAAAGGTGCGCAAGAGTCGTACATCGAAGCTGTTTCCATATGAGGAGAGCGCTTCCGCTTCTGGTTTCCGAAGTCGTTAAATCGATTGGTTCTCTTATAATAAATCAAAATTAAACTAAAATACTGCTACTATGACATCAGAGATCTTCTCACGATACGTAATATTGTGCAAAAACACCACTATTGCAATCATTTGTTGTATACTTTTTGTAACAAGTTTGGCAGATTGCCTCCGATTTAATTATATACGTCTTTAAATAAACAGAGCATTGACATCTAAAGATTTTTTTGCGCAAATATTTAATACTAAGATTTTTGTTGTCTTAAAAAGTAAAAAACATTTTTCGGAATGTAGCTTTTGTTATAAATTGGCAACTCTATCACAGTTTATATCTCATAATTATATGATAGCTTACATCGTCATAGAATGTGAAAAAAACTTTCAATTAAAGAAATATGGAATGTTGAAGTAGTGAGCAAATAAACACACTTTAAATAATAATTGTCATTTTACTAATTTGGTGTGACGTGACGTCACAAGCTTTAATAACATAAAATAAACAGTGATATAGGAGTATTAAGTGTATAATAAAATAAACTATATAACAAGACAAAAACCGAATTCAGTGGTTGCCAAGATCGTCCCGTTTGGGAAGAATTGTCTGTTGACAATATTTTGTATACTGTGACGTCACGTCCCAGAAATGCTTAATAAGATCCATAATTGCTGCGTTCCGACTACTTTAATTACTTAATTATCGTAAATTCTTTCATTCACTTCTATACGAATGACAAGCCAGCCTTGTATTGTGAAATACACAATATTCAAAGTTTTGTATATTTCATAAATAAACTCGTATAAATTAAGAAATGCACTGAAATTCTCATTGTGCAAGTGTTGGTTTCGTTTTTAACTGGTCGCTGGATGCTGGGTGAAAGTGACGTGCACAAGCGTTCTCTTAACTAGGTTACCTTAATTCGTTTTAAAAAATAACGAACTCTATTGTCGAGATGACGCTTTGTGTACGAGTGAGCCCTACTTTTCTCGGCTGCTAAAAAGCTTATATTTCGACCGACACTGTTCAAGACTAGCTATTCTTTATATTTATAAAGATTTACGAAATAAACGAAAACCCCAACCAATTAGGACGGACCGAAGTACGTACAAAACAAGTCCTAATTTAGATTGCATACTAAGATCATAGTGCTTGTTAAACTTTTTTCGTACATTTTGTTTTATTTTTATGCTCTGGTCGTTTACCCTAAATAAAGCGTATTTCGACTCATTTCGGGTAGTCCACTCAGTACGTGACCACCATCCCGTGTCCCGTGGACAACAACAAATGAGAGAAAATGTCTTGGGGTTTTAATAGTCCTCTAAATAAATCCAATTCCTGATGTTCTGGTAAATTTTGGCCTTGAACAGCTCAGAGAACCTGTTAGAAAATATCCTACACGAAATGAGTCTGGACAACGCCCTTACAATTACTGAGATGCTGAAGAGTAGAATGTTATTGTAAAACGTCCTTTTGTAGTGGTAACGTATACAGGCCTTTAAAGCAATTGGAAATCCTGAAATTTAAATAGAAAATGGTTGTCAATAGATTTGTCTACGCCTGATTAATAATACTGGTATACAAATGAAGTAGAACCGTTTTATGAAACAACAAAAGGCAGAATAGCTATTGTGGTAGGAAGTTGTTCAATAGGTATTCTACCTTTTGTGCGCTATTAGAATGAGGAAGTGGGGATTCTTATGCTAAATGATAGTTGGAGACAATTAGTGGCTCTTTAGTATTTATAGATTCGTCCAAGTTCGTGTTCTGTGCGTCAGTGTTGTTGATGCGGGTAATTTACCTATTTTTCGGGTATTATACAATATGATTTATTTATGACTACATTCTACCTTCAGCAGTTTTGTTAATTTACAATTATATTATACCTTTATTGTGGGTAAAAGCTCACTATATATAATCAAGTATTTTCTTTGTGCGATACGTCTATGGGTAATTCAGAGTCCATTCAACGGTAACACAGGTTTGCATTCAGTTATTGTTTCGAACTCTTCAGTCTTCATTGAGTTTCCGCCTCGCATTGAATTACCACTCAGCTTTTATTGAGAACGAATTGTTTATTTACATGGAAGGTAAATGAGTATTGAATACTTTTATATAAGAATACGTAATAACAAACACAAAGGCTATACCTTGACCTTATCATTGGACCTTAAATGTTAAACAATTACAAAAGTTATGCTTTTGAACTATTCAGTTTGTTTGTAGACGTTTATATATCGTATGACAATGAATTATTTATCTATTGAAGGTTAGATTAACATCACGATCCAGAGGAGGCCAATATATGAACGAAGTGAGGGCCGATCACTCTTCTAGCCACTTATTAAGAATTAAATTCAACTCTTGATAAATAAAATTTCAACAATAAGATTTAAGAGATGGTTCAAGGGTGTATTAATTTTAGAGAATAGTAATTCGTGTTTGTTTTTCCCGTACAAATATATAGGTTATCCGAAATTTGGCAATGTACATCTGACGCCTTTGTTAATATTACGACCGTGTGATGTCCGAATCGAATTTATTTCAAGATTTTTAGATTGCCTTTTAATTTAATACCTACAGGCTTATAGGTGAACATGCTTATTTGCTCTTGAAAACGAGTATAACGAAGTGGTAATAACTTGATAGATCTGATCGTGTTAAGACTTATATCAAACATATAGATTATATTTGAACTATACTGCACAGAAATATGTAAACCATTTATTAAAGAAAATAATCCGAACAATTCACACACTTTACTGCTCGACCTGGCCATGTATTCAATTTTTATTATATGAGTTCCTCGTGAGGGGACGAGTTAGAATACAATTCCCCTCTGTCGCTGGAACAGCATCACGTAAGAGGCGAGTAATTCCATTGGTGTTTGGGGATCTGTTCCCCGACTGGCTTGCGACCTCCAGGATGCGAATCGGACCGCCAAGTCTTTTTCAAGTTCAAGACGCGTTCCGGTCGAACCGCATGTGGGCCAGACCTACCTACTGCAACGCATCGGTAGTTCAATGACTGATCTAGTATTGCCGATGTACATGTGGTTACTTACCATCAGTTGGCCGGCTCCTCGCTTGGCCCCTGTCATAAAAAAAGGAAAAAATCTGAACTAGATCAAACCTTGTTTAAGAGAATTGTACTGTAAATAAAAAAAATAAAAAGCTAAGAAATAGAAAAAGTGGGTCATCTCGAACTCGAAGTTGAACATCTATTGTTGGAGAGTGTAAACAGGCCTGCAGTATATTTCAATTCCGAAGCAAATACAAAAGGTTTTATGTAAGAATATTTAAATACATATTTTAATGAGTAGAAACTATATACATTGTTAGTTATGATATTGGCAACGTTGGTTTGAGTAGCATTTTGACTTTTGAAGGTGGCACAACTGATAAACTTCAAGAGAAATGGGAGAAGGGAGCGAAATAGCAGTGTTTGCCCAGTGGTTAAGAAATCGATGTCTCACTCGGGAGGTCCGAGTTCGATGGGCACACACCTCTGACTTTTCTGAGTTCGTGAGGAAACCTGCCTTCTGAAAGTTCCCTAAAAGTTCTCAGAGGTGTGTGGATTAGGACTATGGCCTAACCCCCTCCTCATTCTGAGGAAGAGACCTCAAAGAAGAGGCTCAACAGTGAGGGTACCAATAAGGGTTATGATAATGATGATGTATAACCCATATTTAAAAATAGTAATATTACTAAGCAGAAAACCTTTTTTTGACCTCAAAAAAAGGTTTTAAAATTAATTTTGTAATTTAACATAATTTTTGTTCTATATTATTCTCAAAGAATTTTTCTATCTTCTAGCAAGAATTCAGTAAAATCAATTGTTGAATTGATTTATAAAGACAACCAATATAAAGCTTTTCTCTAAATACCAGGCAGACTAGTTTTGTTCTTCTTCAAGTATTCAGTTAAAATTTATATAACATTGTAAAGAATTATCAATTCACATTTGTTACCTTTTAAAGAAACTGTATAATTAGTAGTCATGTTACGTATGTAATAGAACACTTCTGTTGTTTCATCATATTTGCGAAATTGTTACTTAATTAATCGTTTAGTACTGGTTTTATCTTCATATATGCTAGTTAGTCCACAAATAATATTTTATGTAATGTCTAACTTAGTGCATAACTTATATACTTATTATTACTACTGAGTTAAAAGGATGGGTAGAAATCTTGTACTGCTGCTGACTGCTTTCCTTTTCGTGTCCTGTTTTCCTAATCTATACGTTGCTTTTTTTTTTAAAGAATACTAGCAGTATGGATCACATACTACTAGTATTCTCTTTACTCCTCATAGTAAGCTAAATGCTTGTGTTAGGAGTGGGCTACGTCAGTAGTCCAATGTCCGGGATTTGAACCCACGACTTGTTGACCGTGAATCCAACGCCCGAACCACTGAGGTACTGACGCTTCGCTTTCTGCCTCGATCGTGTTCCCCCAAAAACCAAGACGCGATTTTCAAAGTTTGAAGATGAATTTCAAGAGATCTGTTGGTCTCGTTGCTTTCATCATCACGACCCTTCAATGGCCCACTGCTGAGCCGGGTCTCCTCCTAAGAATGAGGAGGGCCAGCGTGGTGGACTATGGCCTAATGCCATAGTCCACCACGCTGGCCCAGTGCGGGTTGGCAGACTTCACACACCTTTGAGAACTTTTTGGGAACTCTCAGGAGTGCAGGTTTCCTCACGATGTTTTCCTTCACCGTTAAAGCAAATGATATTTAATCGCTTAAAACACACATAACTCAGAGTCAGAGGTGTGTGCCCAGGATCGAACTCGGGACCTCCCGACTAAGACTTGAAGTCTCAACCACGGGCTACTGGGCTCGTTGCTTTAATAACGTTAAATGCTAAGAAACAAAAACAAAAAAAGGAAACTGTCAAAATTATGCAAATGTTACTTCCATCCACTGACTAGTCGAAGATTTAAGAAAAAAATTTTTCATAAAAAATATCAAAATTTAGGAAAACATTCTGAGAAATATTATTTGTAATATAATTGAGAATAAACCTTCATAATCTTGTTCATTTAAATTTAATGACAACTTCACGACAGAAACGCCAGCGGTTACCGCGCCAAATGTGGGCACGCCAATATTAATTCTATGGACTACAAATCGCGCGGTTTTTTCCCCCTAGCCATTCTGTAACATGTCGCGGTTTTAAAATCAATCGCGGAAAGAAACCAATAGTGTACTCACAAAATCAGGCGGTTGAGCCGTAGTGCGGCCTCGCACTAAAGAAAGATCGGACTTGAAACGGAAAATAAAATAAAACTAAATCATCTCAGTTTTTTTTTATTTTATTAAGGAAACAAACAGCACAACAACGTAATCCAATACACAAACGAATCAAAGAATCATGGCAGAATTTGTTTATAACTGCTTTTTGAGGCCTAAATAATAGGTTCAAACATTCAGAATATTTTTAGGACATGGGAATCAATAAAAGTGAAAATCTTAAAACTATTGACTATTTCTGTACGAAACAGATTGCTATAAATGTCATTTGTCATAATATGTGTTTTACTAAACTGTCAGAGCTTAATTTTACGATAATAAAATGGATTAATACGATAATTTATATTGCTGTACGATAATTTTATTTTATTATTAATATTTGTCTTACATTTACTTATATTTCGTAAAGATTTTATGTCCTTATTATTTATTTTTTTACAAAATCAAAGATATAAAACTCAAAGATGATAAATAAAACTTGTCAATTAACAGTTTGAGTATTGACTTATTGACAGATGCAAGTGTCACTTTGACAGTTGACGTTTTTATTTTTTTAAATACTAAATATGGCAATAGAAAACGTCAGAAGTCCATTATTTTTACTTTAGAATATTTTATGTTTGCCATCTGATAAAAATATATTATTCATATTACCAGGATCCCTAGACTATAATCTAAGCAATGGAAATAATTAATCGCCTCAAAATTTTCCGTACAAATCAATGTATGAAACTTGCCATGATTCTTTCCAAATATAAATTATGAATAAATAAAGGGAGCAGATACATTTTAAAACAAAATAAGGTAAAAAACACTAAAACTAATGTAAATATAACACACAAAAATCAGGCTAATTTGTAACGGTATTTAGGAATAATCTTTTTAATTTACGTATTGTTATAAGAAATTATTGAAAGTTTAAAATAATAATTTTAGATAAAAAAATTTACGTCAACTGGCAACATTTGCATCATAAAACCTTGCCCATATTTTGCATTAAAATTTAGTTCAAATCTGGGAAATCAAGATTAATAGAAATCCTAACAATGAGCAACAACTATTTCTTACCAAATATGTAAACCACTTATTGGTTTAAAAAAACTAATTTGCATATATAACATTACAAAATCACATACGGAAGTTTCTCCATGTTTTGTTTAGTGACAATTTGAATAATATCATCTGTACGGTTGACATACTGACGACAAACATTAATATGTATTCAGATTATACAACTATGATATAATATAAATTAGGTATTTAGTTTAAATGTGAAATTTGTTATTATTATGTAATTTAGAGTAAAACATTTTCACGGTAAATTACTGAAAAGTACATTAAAATATGTTTAGGTGTTAGCGTGTTAAAATGCAATTAATATCGATTATGATACTTATGTATGAATTCGATGCACTAAAATATTTCACAATATGTAACTGTTATGCACAGTCTGCCGTGATATTGACCCATTACAGATAAGGAACGTCGATTAAAAATCAATACAGATAAATAACTAAACCAGATAGAATATTTAAATAGAATAATTTATTTATATACGAGTCGACCCGCTCTACTTTTGTTGGAACATAAAAATAGCAACAGCCTTTATTTCCTGTCTTCTAATTTAAATGATGGTATGAAAAACATATCTATTTTCGTACAGTATTTTTTGCATGATGCATGCTTCTACAAATTATTAAAAAATATATGGAACTCAGAGAACAATGATGAGAATGTAGGGGGAGGGTGGGAGATATTGAAAAACACCACAAGAGGGGTGTAATATTGTATGGATTATTGGGTAAACGTAACGTAGATACTGCTACTGAACCCATAAATAATCAAACTTACTGTTACGACAGGAACCTAAGCAATGCTTGGACTTGTGACCAAAGTGTAGGCAGGGATCCCTTTCAAGGTCTAAACCAAAATTTAATTTAGGTTAATCTAAGTCTAAGTTACGCGCCGACATGTACATTGTACAGACATCTATAATAATTCTATTATATGTATAGTTTCTGAATGACGATTATATTTTGTTTACTAATACATAAAAGCATCGTATTATTTTTTTATGATAGACAAGGGACAAACGAGCAGACGGTCCACCTGATGGAAAGTGGTCACCGTCGCCCATGGACATCGACAAAACTAGAGGGTATCTCTTGTTTTGTCGATGCGTTGCCGCCTCGAAGATAGAGTGAGGAGGGGGAGCGAAGAGAAGACTGCCGCGGTTTCAATGGACCCTGAGTATTTTTTTTTGTCGTAGACAAATAAAAAAAAAGTATTAAAAAACGTTGTAGTGGTAAAAAATGAACAAAAAAGTGTTTTTTCACACAATCGAATCGATCGAATTAACACAATCTAAATATAAGATCAACTTTTTTAGTGGTCTATCCTTAAATAACTTCTCCAAATGTAATATTACGGATAGACACAGTCTCAGAACTGTCGGATCTATTTTCGTAGATTCTAAATAGACACGTATAGAAATATAATATTACACAAATTACAATGAAACTTTCCTTGTGTGAAACGTGCACAATCTCGTATAGGAAAATATTACCAATATCACTTGTATTGAACGTTCTCGAGGACTTTTCTAATAAATATTTGTCTTAGCTTTTCGGACAAAAAGCCACTTCATTTTAACGAGCTTTATATACATTATGCATTCACTCTGGTTCACCTATTTGTTTTAGAAAGTGACTATGTTCTTGATGTGAGCTAATAGAGGTTTTTCAAGATTACATCACATTGAAAACATAATCTAAAAGTTCAACAATATGATTTTATATGACACAAGAACACTATTTACTCCTAAAATTGATAAAATATATTTTATTCATTCTTAATTACCCGACTACGGCGAAGCCAAAAGGCAGGGTTATGATTTTGCAGTCTATGTATGTATGTATGTATCTATGTATGTATGTTTGTATGTTCCACTCTAGCGCCTAATCTACTGAATCAATTTTCATGAGTGAGGTGTCAATAGATTCGTAATAATGGCGCGGGTGACAAAGGCTATAAAAATTTTATGATTTTTTTAATGACGGAATTTAAACCTCAGATTCTAACTTCGAAAAAAATTAAACTGAGCTGATTATCACGTGTTTGGTGTCACCTTATATCTACTATGTCCGTTTCATGGTAGTGTTCCTCTAATAATACATGGGTGCGACCACGGTTCTACCATGACCATTTTTATACCGATACATTTCTAGGTTTCTATCTGATTATTTTCTTGTTTCGTCCTTTTCAGACCACTTTTTTACGTAGTCGGGTTATAGTTTTTTAATCTTTATTTTTTTTTAAATTAATTTGTTTATTATTCAGTAAAATTATTAATAACTCTTCTAGACTACACTGAGATAGTTGTAGATAACTATGAAGAAAGAAGGCTAGTCTGGTACTGTACCGCAATCTAATATATATGATACTCATGTCGTGGAGTTTGTTACCATACTCCTCCGAAATGTCTCGACCGATATTTATGAAATTTTGTGTGCATATCGGGCAGGTCTGAGCATCGGTCAACATCTATTTTTTTACCCCTAAGTAATAAGGGTGGCTCACCCCAATTTTTAAAAATTTATATAGCAAATCAACGTTTGCTTGGTGGATAAATAAATAGTTAACAACATTTTTGATAGCCCAGATAGATTTATTTGAAGAATATGAGACAGTGATTGATTTTACTAACATATTAAATGATAGAATAGTTTCGTTAAAATGCAACAAGTGACTTCCTACGGTTTGGTTTTTCTTCGGTTAGATTCCTACGGTATTCAATAATCAGTCACGCTAAGCTTAAAGCTCTAAACCAGGGCAAGGGCGCATCGATCTTAGACTTTGAGTGAATGTTAATTTTAATAATATGACCTTCACAATAAGCTAAATTTTATTTAATCTTCAATTAGTAGCATTTCCAAAAGCTATTCTTGTTCTTAACTAAACTTAAGAAGAGTTTATAAATAACAGAGAACCAACTACATTTTAAATTCAATTATAAGAATTTTTCAATCCGAAAATGACAAAATAATATTTCTAACTTCTATTTGATTTAAGATTTTACTAGGCTTTGTGGTAATAGGGCTCTTGGAGTTTTTGAAACAGGTGTAGGTTTAAGGAATCCCTTTGAAATGCATTAAATCGCATAGTACGTAATGGTACGGGAGCCAGTGACAGATTTTCATGACCAAGTCCCTCCCAAGCGAAAATTCGTGAAATTCATAAGGGGTTAATGTTATGATTACTCGTGACCGTCAGCCGCGAATCCGTGGGTGGGGCTAGCAGTGGCAGCCTCCCAAACATGTCGAAAAAAATTATTTTTTCAGTTATTTCCTCCCGTTTGAAAATTTGTCGGATTATAGTTTACCTAGCATCTTGAAGGAAAAATAAAGTCAGGTGACCATAACGTGGTGGAATATACGTTCGCTGGCTGCTTGACCATGTAACATTTTGATTTTTATAGCAAAATTACAGTTACCATTTAAGTAGCTTTTTACAAACAGGAGTTTCGCGAGTTAATGAACGGAGTCAAAGTCGAAAATATTTCAAGTTAATTTTTTAAGTATTATGCACTAAGTAAACGAATATATAACTATGGAATCAAAATTAAAGGCCTGCTGCTATCCCCACCCACGGAATCGCGGCTGACGGTCACGAGTAATCATAATATAAATTCCTTATGCAGTATACGAATTTTGACTCGAGAGGAAATGATTGACCGAATTTGAATCTGGCTCCCGTACCATAACTTGAATGAAATGAAATTATTCCAGAATAAAAAAATATTTATGTAAAATTCTATACTATGCTAAAAGCTAAAACTAATTGTCAATATATTTTATACTAGCGCATGCGCATTGCAATGTAAACAATATAGCAATTCGCAATCCATCTTATCTTACAAAAACGTAAACACATTTTGTTATTTAGCACGAAAACTGAAGTAGGTATCATTCATACGTCTTTAATATTCTTATTGTATTTATTTCCTATGTAAAAACCCTTTTAAGGCAAATTCCAAGCAAAACATCGTTTTATACTCAAAGTAACTGCTGAATACATCATAAATTAATTCCTTTATACGGTTATATTTATTAAAGTCAGATGGGGATTTACCTTGTCTTTGTTTGTATGAGTAATTTAGAATCTCAGGTACTTTTTTAAATATAAAGATGCACTGTTTCTAAATTATATCAGCTGTGAAATGTCCATAAATGTATATCTAATTAAAAAATAGCCGTGATAGCAGTGGTTTAGACGTTGATGTCTACTCCGGAGGTTGGAGTTCGATCCTCTGACTTTTCTAGGTTATGTGTTTTAAGCAATTAAATATCACTTGATTTAACGGTGAAAGAAAACATAGTGAGGAAAACTGCACTCCTGAGAGTTCACCATGTTCTCAATGGTGTGTAAAGTCTGCCAAGTGGTGGACTATGGCCTAATCCCTCCTCATTCTGAGAAGGAGACCCGGTTCAGCTGCGGGCCATTAACTTAGTTAATCTGTAGTGATACAAAACAAGTAAATAACAGTTGAGTTCAAAATCATGTGAATTTAAACAAATATTAATATAAAAAAAACAATGTGTTTAAACTCCAAGTAAACTATTCTTAAAAATATACAATCCAATCGAGTCTCTGTATTATTTTGAAGTTGAAGACAATATGTTTTACGATATTCGATATTTTTTTAACAAAACTACGTTACAAGAGGGTCTGTTTACTTTTTATTTCCTAATCTACTTACTCGTATTATCATATTATTGAGGTCATACTTCTAGTAGTTCACAGAGGGTGATTATAATCAATCATTCGCAACACCTGTGTCTTGCCCCACTTGCAATATTATCGTAACGCGAATAAACCTCAACATGCTTAACATACTATACTTATTATATTTATACATCATTACCCCAACGCGACGTAGGGTTGCCACAATAAACACAATCACAATTATTGTTGATCAAATTCATATTCACCGATCCAAACTTATGTTATTGTTGTTATTGGAGAAAATATTATACTATCGCATATTATACGTCTTCTCAGTCGTCGTCAAGTCTGCAAATTTGGAGCACCAGTTCTCACTCTGCTCCATCATCAGCGACCCCAAAGGTATACTAGTCGACCGTTGCGTGATGATATATAGCGTATAGTCTTTCTAGATAAATGAGCTATCTAACACTGAATGAATTTTTCAAATCGGACCATTAGTTCCTGAGATTAGCGCGTTCAAGAAAACATACAAACAAACTTTTCAGCTTTATATATTAGTATAAGATGTAGAAATTTGCATTATTATCATTGTATTTACATTAGTAACCAAATTTCATTTTAATCCTCTCGTTAATATCGAAAATCTGCTAAATTTCTTAAATTTTTTGACGGGCTAGGTAGGTACTATAAAAATTAGTAAGCACCTTAAAAACAGAGACATCGGTTAACAGATTTAAGAATTGGCAACCCTATCTCGACGATGACTTGTTTTACCGTTTTTATTCTTGTAATTTTCTCCTCAGTGAATGTATGTGACATTTTTTCTTTATTCGTAGAAAGAATTATTCTAAAAACCTAAAAACTGATCGTAATTTATACAAGTTCCATAAGGTTAATTTGAAGAAAAATAATTCATTTTAAATAATTTTAATTTATTTATTAAAATAAAATAACTATATATTCTCTTCGAATATATTATTTAAATTAATTTGAAATAGTTCATTGGAAGCCAATTAGTTATAGCAATAAAGGTTTTTTGTACTACTCGTATGAATATAATTTTAAAATGTCGGTAATTGTATGATTTTATGTTTAAAAATTTATTTTAATTTGCCTTGTTTTTAATCTTTGCTAAATATACATTTTTAAACCTCAAATTGTGATATCAAATTATCTTTAATTCCTGATAATTTTAGGTTTTTGACACATTGTTTAGATCTCTGTACTATTTATATCAGCCAGGTTGATTAAGTATATTATAAAAACATTGTCAGAGCTTGTACGATAACCACTTATCAGAAGAGGTATGTGGGTTTTTACATAATTATACTATTAAAGTTTTATTTACGTCAATAGCGGCTTAGTAACAATCAAACACTCCATCAAATAATTTAAGTTTTTAGGGTTCCGAACCTCAAAAAAATCCTTTATAGGGTAACTTCGTTTTTCCGTTTGTTTATCAAGATTGTTTTCTTAGGAACGCCTCAACTGGAAGTTAATATTAACAGGCGACCCTTTTTTTTGTCTTCGCGGAGGAATGCATTTACGCATACCCTATGGTCGGGTTATGTGGGACTCACCGACGGCAAAACCATCGCAATACCCACTAAACCTCCGCGCGCACTGTGCCAGGGATGCCGATGTTCCACAGGACCGGCCCAAGAACCGAACCCTGCAGAGCACCACATCAAACCAGGTGGTGGCAGACGCCCGTCGCTCCCCTCCCACAGGACCTCCCTATCCAGGAGGTATGCCTGCAACAGTCTCCCAAGGTACGGAGGCACCCTGTGAAAGAGGAGCGCTCCCCATATCATCTCGAAGAGAAGACTGTTGAAGGCATTCGCTACGTCAAGTGAGACGGCCAACATCACGTCGCCTTCGTCGACCGCCTCCGTGGCGATCCTCTTAATTTGAGTTAGGGCGTCCACGGTGGACCACCCAGCCCTAAAACCATATTGACCAGGAGAGAGGCTAGGTCCCACCTCCTCGAGGTGAACGGAATGACGGGTTGCAAGAATCTTTTCCAGCAATTTACCCGTCTCGTTCAGAAGCACGATGGGCCTATACCCCGAAGAACAATTCCGAGGGCGACCTTCTTTTGGCAGGAGGAACAGCTTTCCATCCTTCCACCCCTTTGGGGAACTGTCCTGTGGCCAGACACTTATTGAACAGTTCCCTAAGCTGTTCCCCTATAAACTCCAGGACAATGCAGGGCACTCGCCCTGGGACTCCGTCCGGACCTGGTGCTGTCTTTTTGGCCCTCAGTCTCAAGAGGGCCAACTCCATCTCCCCCTTGGTAATAGGGGGTAAGACAGCCACGCTCTCCACAATTAAGTTTGTAATCAATTCAGTTTCTACGGAACCCTTGGTGCCTGTATCTGACTCACACTCTCAGCTACTATATTAACTAGATATCTACAAATTTCTTCTAGAAACTTCTAATATTTTTATCGCGCCATCTTTTATATATTAACATATTGATGTCAGGTCAAAAGCTAAATTTTATCGCAGGAGTCGCAGTCAACTTGCGACAACAAATCGATATCAGACGATTTAAGTATCACAGGTTTTGAGATCGATATATCAGTAATAATGTTTTTTTGATTTTAGATTACATAAGTCTGCCTTGTTATTCATAGATAACGGGTCATTACTTCTGGGAATTATAAAAATAATAAAAGATACGTTTTACGGAAAAAAATAACCTTTTATCTTGAATATTTTATAAATACCTTGAGGGGATTAAATTATTTGTCTTCAAAAACATAACAAGATAGTATTTATTTAATATATATGACAGCAGTGATGGCCCAGTGGTTGAGACTTTAAGCCTTACTCGGGAGGTCCGAGTTCGATCCTGGGCACACACCTCTAACTCTGAGTTATGTGTGTTTTAAGCAATTAAATATCATTTGCTTTAACGGTGAGGAAACCTGCACTCCTGAGAGTTCCCTAAAGTTCTCAAAGGTGTGTGAAGTCTGCCAACCCGCACTGGGCCAGCGTGGTTAATTAACAATCTTAAGGAGTGAGATTCGCGATATTCGGAATTAAGTAAAAAGAAACTTCTAAAGGAAACCAGTCACTCACAACACAACACCTCTACTACACAGAGTCAGACGTGTAGATAAACAGATTTTATCTAGTTAATGGCTTTTATAAACCGCAAACAGCCTATACGCTGTAGTTAATCATTAAATAAATTTAAAAATAGCCCGTTAAAATAAAGAAACTTGAATAAAACAGATGTCGTATACAAACAAACAGGTGTATCCGATGACTAACTATCAGCTGGTTATACACCAGACGTAGTGTGTTAAATTTCTACTTATAACTGGGTGAGTGTGTTTGTTTGACCTATAAGGAATAGGGCGTCGGAAAATGTGATTATTATTAGCTTGATTAGCTTGAAATATTAACCTTGGGCTTTCGACTACTAACCAATAGATAGATAATAATATTGTATAGAAGGTAGACCTCAAACACGACACTAAACCTCACCACTTTAATTACTTTAAAAGGTGTTAACAGTGCGAAAACCATTGAACAACTGACTCGTATCGATTAGGACACTGGTTATATACTATCGAGCAAATAGGATCTTAATAAACACCCATATAAACTAATAAAAATTAAAAGATAACAAACGTTATTTGTTGACTGTTGTTAAGCGTTGATGTCCAGTAGATTTGAAAAACAGAAAGAAACACGCAATTCAATCATCATCTTTGTTTTATATTGTAGATAAAACAGTATTTATTTATTCTCATCTTATTCCGCCAAAAATGGTTTGTTTATCAGGATAAATTGTTTCGAGGAAATTGCTTGTGTGGAATACTAATGTTTCATTAGTAGTAGTCTAGCACTATTGATCTTGTCTGACCTTGAAATATAAAGAAGTCATGTATTTGCATGCCCTTTAATATTCAATTTGATAAGAACCTTCACTCGTTTATTTATTGAAATAAATAAACGAGGGAATTTATTTATATTTTTTTGTGGTTTAAGTTGCCTGATTTTAATTTAATAGTTAGTGCTGTATTACATCACAATCAGTCTTATTTTCTCATTTTCTACAAAGCTGCCTTTGTTTACATACAAGTTAAGATACGGAGATACTTTTTATAATACTTGGCTGTGAAGAAGAGATATTATATTTTAGAATCCGATTTTTGTATCTTTACTTTTCAACAAGAAGCCCAGTCAATAAATTGTGTAATACATTTGAGCTTAAAAGCCTTCCTGTATTTTAATTTCTTATTACTTAGGTAAATTGGGATGGATTGTGAATCTGTTAATAGAGGTGCTCCATAAGCTGTACTGGCTCGGATCCAAGATTGCAGGAATTGCGAATATTTCGGATAATAATCGATTCCATCAGTCAGCACGCGGAAGTGGATCGTTTATTTTAATTATTTTAAATGCTTGATGCTTAAAAACAGGATAATGTAGCCCCAAAAACATTTTTATACAAAAAATATATATTAGTTAATTTAAAACTACGCAATTACCCAAATGTGTTTAACCTTTAAGATGGTGTCTTTTCTTAGTTTAGCAAATATTAAAGTTATAAACATAAAAAGTGATATAATCTATCGATTGATGTCGCGATTGTGCAAATTTTTAAACTAAAAATATTCCCTACTAGTCGAGTTGTGATGAGGGTAGTGTATAAAAGGAATATCACTTTGTAAACATCAGTAAAATAGTTTTTTTTTTAATTTTTATAATTACGATATACTATATAAATATTAACTGTACACAGTATAAGAAGTAGTAGCAGTAAGTAACTAAGTATATGTCGGAGCAAAATAAGGGAATCACTGTGTAAGCCTAAGGTTAGGCTAACATAAACCTAACCTTACACAAGACGTGGCAACTACGACACTATCCAGAGACTACTTCACTCTTTGAGAGACCGCGCAAGACTAAGACTACGTCGGACTGTCGAGAGTATTTAAAGCGTCGAGACTGTCAAAATGACGGAAGTCACTACTACCCTACTCCAGCGCCATAGGTGGCGATGACGATTCGATTATACGATCAATCGTTTATTATTCTCCGTCATATATTAGCAGCATTTATCATTCTAGCGCACTTTCTTGAATTTTTTAACTTTTTTAGAATTTCTAGTATCCGTGACTAGATAATAATGTGTAAAATTTAATGATGGCATTGTCATCGCGGTAGAAAATAAATAAATAATAGAATTTCACCGAAAATTGTATTTTATTGTAAGGTATAATAAAATTCAATTCATGGATTATGAGTGGAGTCCTCGTTAATGCTTAGGGTTTTTTCCTTGACTGAACTGCGAAACTGAGATACTCAGCCAAGGTTTCGATAGGTACTTTTGTATTTTCAAATCTGGAGTTATCAGGTTTCTTCTAGACTTCCTTAACGTCAAGCAAGTCATGGCCAAACGCTGGCCTATATCTAAAAACTAAATTGCTAAATGTCTCGATCGCTTTTGTTATGAAAATTCTACTATTTCGGTAAATATTGTTAATTGTGATATTGGCAACTCTTATAATTTGAGTTGCATTCTATTATTTGGTGTTGGTAGGGCTGAAATGAGTAGCATTTTTACTTTCTTGAGTGTTGGACAACTGATAAACACAAATCAAAGAATTGCAAAACAAATACGGCGTCACGACAGACTTATTATTATTACATTGCGAGTATTCTAGTAGTAACTTTGAAGTTCTGAGTCTAAAGTTTAACCCCCAGAAGGATATTCTAGTCAAGCCATCATTACTAAAACAAGATATTGGATATATGTTTATAAAATAAGTTTACCCGGGCGAAGGTGGGGCAGGTCGTTGGTATAAATACAATGTTTTTCTACACGACATTGACAACGTATATTATAATCGATTATTATAATGAGTCATAGACACAGACGGCGGTACATTCGCACGCTAGCTACGGTCTTTAAAAAACAAGATATGATTTAACTCTCTATCCGATTAATTTGTAAAAAATACCTAATATGACTTATCATATCATGTGAGCGAAGGTCGATTAAACACTCCTTTATTAAAGAAAGATATGTAAGATTATTGTTTATTGTTTTTGCAACGTTTTGTGAATACACTTGATTTTTTTTTTAAATTATTTAAGTTCACAATGGACGATTTATATATTGATCAAGTGAAATGGTTGTTAGGGATAATATTGCCGAATAAATGTAAGTTTTATTTAACGCATTTTTATATATTTGTAGAAGTTTTAGATATTTAACTAATTGCTTTATACATTGTACTAGCGTCCTATTTTCGATAGTTTTTTTAAATACATACAGTTTTTTAAATTGCTTTTAGCTAGAACAAAACAAATGTATTGAGTGAATGACTACAATTAGTTAAATCCTACAATATTACACGGTCATTAAACAAACCTACTATTTATATATTTAATATGTATGTTACTATTATAGGCCTATTTAAAGCAGTTTTTTTGCTGTTTTATGCTAACATTTATCAAAGCGGTTGTAAAGTATTGGTTTTGGAAATAAGAATGAATATTTCTTTACGATCTATTTTAATTACCTATTAGTCAAAACTTAACATGGTCTGATCTGATGATCCTCTTTATGGAAATATTTACAATAACTAGTGTGTAACCTTTTTATTATAGAAAGTTAAGTGGTTATTAGTAATTTTAAAGTTTTGTTAAATGGTTACACTCACGTATTGGTACGGGAGCCAGTGACAAATTTTCATGATTAAATCGCGAGTTCGACTTCGACTCCGTTCATTCACTCACGAAACTTCTGTTTGTAAAAAGTTATTTAAATGGTAACTGTGATTTTGCTTTAAAAAATCAAAATGTGACCATGTAGGTCAAGCAGCCAGCTGACGTATAATCCACCACGTTATGTTCAGCTGACTTTATTTTTCCTTCAAGATACTAGGTAAACTATAATCCGACAAATTTTCAAACGGGAGGAAATGACTGAAATAAAAATTTTTTTCTACATGTTTGGAGGGCTGCCACTGCTCGCCCCACCCACGGAATCACAGCTGACGGTCGCGAGTAATCATAATATATATTCCTTATGTAGTATACGAATTTTGACTCGAGAGGATATGATTGACCGAATTTGAATCTGGCTCCCGTACCATATTCTCTGGTGCTATAGTTTCAACCGCATTCGGCGGTCTTCCTCAGCTAATAGGGGCCGGCGCGGCGAACATCAGTGTTCGCCATAGCTTTAAAGTGTGTAACCTATTTGCTACGAGAACCTTCTCTCATTATACTGTATATATTTCTGGGATAAACCTCAATGAAGAACATTTTGGACTTATACTCTATCAGTGTTAGTAAATTTTACATTGTACTAAAAAAACTTAGGATTTGAAGTCTTCCTATCAACAAGAAAAAATTGTGAAGCTTACGAAATATATATTAGTTTCTAGAAGCAAAAATCTGTTTAAAATCCCATAGATAATTAACTATTTATATAGCTATGGATAGAACACGCTATGAGCCAGCTACATTTAGTGACTAAGAATAGAATAATGTCTGCATTTGCATCGAATACCGGATCCGAAGCGAATGGGAGCGGTTCTAGCACGCGACTGCGGCTGCTCCTGATGTCACTGATCCGTAACGCTTGCGCCCGCGCAGTTCAACTTTAACATCAACCGTAACATGCTCTCTAGTGTTAACTAAAAAAATAGAACAGAAGAAGTTGTAGTCTATATGTAGACTAACAGTTAGATACTTTACACTCAAAACTTCAGAGTTGCTGCTAGAATACTTGCGATGTAATCCATAATTATTCTGTCATGACGGCGTATTTATTTTCCAATCCCCATTTCCTTGATTTGTGTTTATCAGTAACATTTATGAAAGTAAAAATGCTACTCATATCAGCCCTACCTACCTTAAATAACCGGATGCTACCAAATTATAAGTGTTGCCAACACCATAATTAACACTAGATGAGACGCCGAATGCCTGGGGCTTGAGTCCAAGATCGGGTTTAAAGAGCTCAATCCTCAACATTTATTTATGTGATCATTAATATGGGTAACTTCAATGAAATTACTAGTCGAACTGGTGATAAAGTATCAGATATTATAAAGGGTGTCTCAGTAAAAGTGCACTTTTTCATTTTAAAATTTAAACGCATATTTTTTGAGAGCGTTCTGGTTTTTTTATTGGATTGTAAAGAAGACATGTTCCGATTAAATATAGAATAAGAAAACTGTCAAATGGCCCCCACGGCTCTGATGACAGGCCATTACTCTTGTCATACAATTTTTCATGACTTTTTCAAAGACAACGTGTCTTTGAAATTGGATCTTTCAGGAATTGTTTCGGGTTTATTTGCATAAACCTGAGATATCAGAAAACCCCAAATAAAAACATCGCACGGCGTTAAATCGCATCGCAGAGACCTACCGGTATTCACAGGATTATTACTGTCCATACTGACGCAGTTTCTTCAAAATTTTTGACCACTCATCGAATGGTTGACATATTAGGTACACTTTTTCGACTGAAATTTCTTCGAAGTTTGCTAACGATCTCAGCATAACTTTCCAAATTTTTTGTAATAAGTTTTCACAAATATAACGCGTTGTTCTTTCGTAAAACGCTTCATTTTTAATAATCGGAATATATACACTGTGTAGTAGGCTAATAGCAACCAAAACGCTGTCAACAGTGTTGGAAGTGATAACTGCAATAAGCTGGTTAATGACAGAAGAGGTAAGGACACACACAGACACATTAAGCTATTTGACTGTTGAAAGTTTTCTAATAGATCTGTACCCTTATATGAACATATGTGTGTAGATTCGACACTGAAAGATATTCAAACGATTTTGAGATAAGAGGTGTTTTTAAAATTTAATTTAACAGTGAACCTTGTTTATGGTTAGTCTGCTGATTTTTGAATATCGTTTGTACTTTAGTAATTTTTGAGACCTGGTAATATATGATTTTACAACAAGAAAATAGGCTGTAATAAATCTATAAAACTATTATCAATAAAACATTCGTAGTTTATTTGATAGCGTCACTCGACTAATAAAATATGAATATATAATCGTTAGCGGTCGAAGATATCCTTGAAGTGTAGTGATGTAACCGTTTGTGACATTAGTACTGCTCACAGAAGGATCATGTCTGTGCGTTATTGGATTGTATGTGGTTGAATGCTTTTACTTCTATATTTAGCTCTTGACGTAATAGATCCGTTATTTATGCAAGACCACTAGAGATTAGTCATCCCTTTTCGGTGACTTTATATGTAGAAGTTTGTGTGACTTTTATATCTAATCCTTCTAAAGGCGATGAAAGTTTTAAGTCTGACAGGATCCTTTCCAAATGTGTGACAAAGGAGGACGTGAAGTGAGATTGACGTGATTTGTGACTGATGATCTTCTAATACACTACCAGTTATTTTTTTGCTATAGGAGCAATGCCTTACTCATGATTTTCTTGAGATTAAAATGATTTAGGCTTAACATAACTCGACTCGGCTCGACAGTATCATTTTATTTGATGTTATCTAAGTAATCTGTTTATTTCGTCTGTTTCTGTTTGTTTGTTTGGATAGCGCCATTGTTAAGAGGATGTCGACGAGTCTTACGTATACTCATACAATCAACAAAATAACGAAAACTGTTGTAAGCGACGTATACGTAAGCGCGCGAAATTAACAATTAAACAACAGGTATAAACAATGAATTTTTTTTTAAATCTCAAGAATTTTTTTTTTATTTAAAACACTATTGCACACATTAAAAAGTACATTTTTGTAGATACATGATATCGACTTATCTAGATGTGCAAAGGCGGCCTTATCACTAATAGTGATCTCTTCCAGGCAACCATTAACTATGGAAACTAATTGTGGGTTACTTGGCAGAAAGAATATTATTAACTATTTTTTAAATATATTTTTCATGGGTCAATAGTACCCAAATTTGAGATTTTTCCAATCTTAATAATTCATATCTCAAAAATATAAACTTTGAGGTAGAATAGTTTTTGGTGCTGATGCGCCGATTCCTCCTGTACTTAATTAGTTTAATACAAACTAGTTTTTTGGTACCAGAGACGGTATTTTCAACCACACATGTCAATTTTGCACTTGTACTAGTATACATAGGACCCCTCAATATGATACACACTTATTTACCTTGTAGGCGATGCCCCTGGCGTCCTTTATATATGTATCATTATTTACGAGATTCACTTTAAATATTACACACACAGGTGTTTGTAATCGAGTTTCGTGATTATTGACAATTTTTCACGGGATAAAAAACTAGTTGATCCTCCCTATTACCCTCTTTAGATGAACAAATAATTTACTAATGATTATTGTTATAAGAGGTCACTTATTAATTGCAATTAAAAGAACAAGTAGAAAAGTTGTCAAAATGAGTGACGGGAGATTTAATTAAATACCTATACCTGATGGCGGATGTATTAATGTATGTTTTATTCTCGACAGATGTTTAACATGTATATTGTCGTTATGATTCATGAAGGTTAAACTTAAAAAGATTTAAAAAGACACTGAATATTTAACACTAAAATATAAATGAAGTAAGTGTGTTAATTAGAGTCCAATTATAAAATATTTTTGACTATGTTATTAATTTATTAAAATTGTGGTTAATAAAATGTGTTATTCATGCTTAAATTTGATAAAGTTTTCCGCCATTGTAAATAATGTGGGATATACCAAATAATATGCTGATAGTATATATTACACGTTTACAATTGTACATAGAAAAAGAATCAAGTAATATTTTATTGTATTTTGTGTTTCTACAACAAAACATAAGTATTGAATGGACTTAACTCACTGTTCCCAACAATAAATTCCGTTAAGCAAGTTGGTATTTCCCGTTAAAAATCCGTAAATTTTTTAAATTTTTTCGTCAAAAAAAAACCGACCTTTTTTTTGCTCTTCAGGTATTATTATATTTCCGTCAGCAAATCCGTTAGCCGTTAAAATAATGTAATTGGTTTTATTCCTTCGGGACTTCTATTATTAGTATTGCTCTGAAGGTATTATGGTGTGGATTTATAAAAATAAAATTTGTCTGTATTAACATTAAAACAGTTAAAACACAACTACTATTTCGATTAATTGTTATATATATTAAAACCACCGCTTTAAAAGTAAATTCTTGGACATTTGCTTGTTAATGGCATTCCATTAGCGCTCTGACATTGTGCACTAAATTGCAGCAAACATTTTGGCGTCAAAACAAAAATGTAAACACTATTAGGTACTATAGAACTCTACTATGCAGATCCTTGTGATGATGATGATCCAAAATTGTGTGTTTACTGGTAGCAACTGAAGAGTTTTAATGTTCATCACCTGGTTCCATAATCAGATCAGTTCCAAGATACCAAAATAAACATACAAAACGGATAACTTGATTTCCAAGATTTGATTACGTCTCATTAAATAGCACGTACAAGGTCAATTTTTTTTAATGACAGATAAGGGACAAATAAGTGGACGGACAAACTGATGGAAAGTGGCCACCGTCGCCCATGGACATCGGCAAAACTAGAGAGTATGCTGTTGGTCGCAAGCCAATCGTGGAACAGATTCCCTACTACTAATAGGGGTGTTGGGCTACTCGCCTCTTACGAAATGCTCTCCCACCGGCAGAGGGGAATTGTATTCTAACCCTTCCCCTCATAGATAAAATTTCCCCTTATTTTATTTAACTATTTTATAATTTGTTTAAATCATTTACGCATTTACTCGTATCCTTATTCCGTCACTGGCCTTTCCAAGCTAATGTAGGTCAATGTACCGCAGCTGTAGAAACTACTTCACGTTAATTTGTTAATATCACGGATTTTATTCAACCCGAGAACGTGACGAATCACATTTACAGCATCTGACTGGCGATTTGCTCAAATTCGACTATCATGAACGGTTAGTAAATAAAATATTAGGTTTTTAAAATTATCTGCTTTCAAATCTGTTCTCCATATCAGTTGATTTGGACTGATGAATCCCAAAGTAGTCTACCGACATCAACGACCAGTTGCGGGGTTTGTGGCATGTCAACAGGGGTTCTACAGTGCACATCCAGGATAGAGTATAAAATATTTGTGATCCTGACTTTCCATAATAATTTGATTGTCGTATATGAAGCTTTATTCAGTCTTCGAAGTTATGTTAATTTTATCTTTTAGTGAAATCTTCTCTCTTTAATTTTGGAAGCATTCATTCAGCCTATATCTGCTGTGTTAACTGTCTTTTCTATACTAGGTATTGGTATTCCTATTGGTGATTTATAGAATTCTAATACTGTACAGAATTAATTTGAGTAAATATTTTTGCATATTTTTAGATGTCATCATCATATGTCATCACTATATTTGTAATGTTCGATAACTGGTTTGGAAGTTTTATACTCATGTAATTTGAGAATAAATTATATTCTGCAGTCTTTTTGGGTTATGTCATCATTTCCATGTTTACAGGTTCAATGTGGGTTGTGTCAATGCGGTCTGTTGAACAGTTGGTGAACTCCACATAGATGTCGAAAGAAATCGTGTCTGTCATATAATAAGTTTTGCTAAGCTGAGGTCTTGAGGTTTGACGTTATGATCGTTTTTACCTGAACCACAAACATCCCATTGAGTCAGCGGGACTGGATTAGGTCACAATATTTAGGAAATTACAAACACATTTTAGGGAAAATGCTAATAAAACAAATTATATTCAACATATGGAATATTTTTGGCCATTAATGAGAGTTAGGTACATTTTAAAAGTAATATTTTATTGTGTATAACATTTATAGTCATCTTTAATACCCTGTCATTCAGAAAATTTGATTTTATATCAGAGGATGTTTTTGTTGAATTCGTTAAGTCGGATATTGTCCCAGAAATTACTTTACATTATATCTAGTTCTAGTCCAATTTATTTTTATGCTCGAAGTGTTTTTATAAGAAGCAGTGAGGGGTAAAAAGGGTTTCCCTTGCCTTTAAAGAACAATGTTAACGGGACTTAGGGGCTTTCCCATGGTTAAACCATCAACTTGGTTTAACCATGGGAAAGCCCCTAAGTCCCGTTTCAACTTTCCTCATTGGTTTTTGTTTAGAATTTCTAAATTTAATGGATCTTATTAACTAGAAACACACTTTCCTCTTATGCTCACCAACATCAGTAAACTGCATTAATTATTATTATAGATCAGATAAGCCATATTTGCTATAACCGGGATTAGAATTTAGAACGTATAACATGGCAACTTTCACTCAAATATTATTGTATAACTCGATCGTGGGAATAAGTATGCTCTCATGATTATGTCCTACCGATTTCCTTATTTGTCTGCTTTGATCTGTGGAATTTGCTGCGATGGATACCCCTCCATAACGTTCGGTCACGTCTTGAATCATTTTTTCAATGTTTAAAGATAACGTCGTAGATTCAGATAGGTTATAGGGTCTATGATAGCCTAAACCATTACTTAATGACGTACCTACTCAATCAGTCTGTATTATTAATAATATGAATTTGTTTTTCCCGCTTAGTCATTAAGTATACCGTAGAATAATATAGCTATAGTTTGAACGAGTTTTGTATGTTTATGATTTCGTATTTACAATACACAGCAGAATATGATATTAGCAAAATACAAACGAATTTCGTCCCAGATTGAAAGTAAACTTAAAGCTATTACTACTATATATAGAGGTCTCGCTGACGCAAGATATCTGAGCATCTGCTTAATTTGCATCACATCACGTTTAGTTACTTTAAATGGCGTTTATGTTTACTTTTATCACGTTGTGAGAGTGATTTGTGGCTAGTATGTCCATTCTGATAAGAATTTAATCTTTAAGCCAGCTATTAATCCATTTTTATTTTGGACTAGTCGGCCCGCGCGACTTTGTTCGCGTGATGCTCCGCTTCTATTGGTCTTAGCGTGATATATCCTATAGCTATAGATATATTATATATCCTATAGCCGTCCTCGATAAAAAGGCTATCTAACACTGAAAGAATTTATCAAATCGGACCAGTAGTTCCTGAGATTAGCGCATTCAAGCAAATAAACAAACAAACAAATAATAAAACTTCAGGTTTATATATTAGTATAGATTCATCTGTAAACCCAGGTTCAAATTATTCTAGTCCAGTAGTCCAATCAGTCAATAATGAATGTTATACATTATTGCAATCATTTAGCAGTTGAAGTGTAAACACTTCAGTGTCAATGATTTCAAGATGAAAGCAGCTGAGAAAATATTCTGCTAGCACTGGAACAGTACTTATTTGTCTAAAGTCTAAACGATTCCCGCTACGTTAGATTGAGAGGAGACCACCAAACTAGTTGCTGGATTAGATCTCTCACTAGATCCATTGCACTCTAGCGCCGACTTGTCTTACATCATAGAGTGAGATTTGTGTCAGATTTTTCTGTGTCATAGAATCTCTTCTTAATAATCCTATAGTCTTAACCAGGCTCTCCCATTTCTGTATATTCAATAAATCGAGTAAATATTTATGTTTTAATGTAGATTGTGGAATAATTCAGAAATGTCAAATGTCTTCCCTATATCAGAAGTCTCAACAATATTCTAGTGAGTCAGAACAGCGCTTATCTATCGCTGGCGTTTGTAGATACCGCTGTTTACACTAATCAAACATCACTTGGGCAAGAACCTGGATTAAGAGTATCTTTAGTCTATAAATGCATATCATTAAAATCGCATTTGTAAATGAGAACCAGACTGATAAGAAGGCTACGACACTTTTGGATTGGTAACCTTGCTAAAACATGTCGAAAATCATTTCTAACTCACACTCAAAATAATTTATTTCAATTAGACTTTTTTGAGTTTTAGACAGTATGTTTGTCTGAAGATACCGCCAGTTCGGAATGCAGTTCTCTGTTGAGAAGAGCCGGCCAGAAACTCAACAGTCGCTCTTTTCAAAAAGCCATGTTTGTTTACATAATATGTTATACAAATGATGTAGCTTGCGATTCAACGTCACTTAGATTCCAAGCATTCTCATCATTTAAGTAATCGTGTACATTATAGTATGCTTTATTTATTAATGATCTATTGATCCGAGTTTTAAAATGTTGAAGTGGCAAGTCTAATATAGGCTGTGGAATCTTATTATAGATGCGAACACCAAGCCCCATGAAGCTATTACTCACTTTGTGGAGACGATAGTTAGGCGTTACAAGTTTATTTCTGTTTCCAGTATTAACATTATGTTTGTCACTGTGTTTTGAATACAAATGGATATTCTGGTAAATGAACAAAATATTACAATATATGTATTGAGATGGGACTGTAAGGATCTTATTCTTGCCACGAATGAATGAAATAGATTGTTCTTGAAGCATTTATTTTTTTGCAATACCTAATAATTTTGAAACAATATTTATGTATTCTCGACTTAATAAATTACGTTAATTATACCGTTACTTTTATAATATTTAAGTTATTCCTCACTTACGTAAATATTGTTTTTATTACAATCCATTAAATATACATAATTTATAAGTTTTGCAACATCATGACTTTTTGTTAAGTGACCGTGGTACGATTTATGTACACGTCAAATGTAAATACATATATACATAAGTTATTTTAAATATTTGGATAATTTACTCATTTTTATTTAGTTAAAGTATATAGGTACAACAACTATGTATTTTAGTTTAAAGTAACTAAAATGTTTTGCCTAAGAGTAAGCAATAATAAACTAAATAAATCTGGTGATAACGAGGTTTAATGAGATTTAATATCTAGTGTTAATTATGATGTTGGCAACACTTATAATTTGAGTAGTATCCTGTTACTTGATGTTGCTACGATTGTTATTGGTGTTGGACTACTGAAAAACACAAATCAAAGAAGTGGGGATTGCAAAATAAATACTCCGTCACGACAGAATAATTATTGATTATATCACGAGTATTCTAGCAGTTACTCTGAAGTTCTGATTATAAAGTATAACCCCCAGGAGGATATTCTAGTCAAGCCGTCATTCTGTTAGTCTGCGTATAGACTACAGCTTTTTCTTCTCTTTTAAATTAACACTAGGTATAAAATACTTAATGTCTGTTGGGTAGTATATTAATTAAGCAGATCATCCACTTTATTGTGGTCTACGTGCGCCCCGCGGTTTCACCGCTATATTTCGGATAATTCACACTATATCATTATAAATTATAGCCTATGTGTTATTCTGATGTGTAAGCTATATTATTGTAAAGTTTCATCAAAATCCATTCAGTAGTTTTTGCGTGAAAGAGTAACAAACATACTTTCATACATCCATACATTCTTACAAACTTTCGCGTTTATAATATTAGTAGGATTTAGGAAAATTAGATATTGTCAGTAACGCCTTTGTCTGTTTGTCTATTGAATGCTACGTTTTTGAGGATAATAAATAAATTGTTGTCCTTGTGTTCGTTTCAGTTTTGGACCAAGGGGAGCGACCCGTGAAACAGAGCTCGGAACAAACACAGGCGAGGCCGACCGTGCAATACATTGCAGAGGACGAAGAGGTAATAACTTATTTTAATAATGTTTCACAGGTTCATTTTTTAGTACGGTTATAATATTAGGTGTTAAAAATTGAAAAAAAAACTGGATTCAATATAGCTTAAAATCGTTCCGATGACCCCTAATTTATACAAATAATATCGAAATTTTACACTTTGTTTTTTTTTTATATATTTAGTACAGAGCATAATAGGGCTGACATACACAGCTGTAAAAGGTCTGATTAAAATAAAGAATAAAAAATCTTCTACCGAATGTACGTACATACGTATACATACATATAAACACTTAATCTTGGCATAAAATCAGTTTTATTGTTTAGGAGAGTTCAGTAAGAATGCCATAACTTCATACATATCCATACAAATAAATAAAATTGGAGTGTCTGTTTGTAATATTAAAATAACTGCTTTTTACTAAGTCATACGGTACATATACCAACAACAACATTTTTTTTACAATTTTTGTCTGTCTGTTTGTTCCGGCAAATCTCTGAAATAGCTGAACCGATTTTGACAGAACCTTCACTGGCAGATAGCTGATATAACAAGGAGTAACTTATGCTATTTAACATCTCTCTACGACCCATGGGAGCGGAACAACACGCGAACGAAGTCGCGCGGGTCGGCTAGTATTAAAATAAAATTATTTTAAACTTCAATTGTTAAAACTTTTGAACTAACAAGAAAAGAGGAAGGAAAAGCTTAAAGTTAGGAATATCTTTAAGCGTCGAATATCATAACAGAATATTATGTCTAGACTAGAGTAGATATATTCGTCTAGACTCTAGACTCAAAGACCAAGACTTATGTCTAGCGTTAACGGAGACGTGACTAGTGTAAGTTTCATATTTTTAATAAATGTAATTTTAAACCTATATAGATTTATTATTATATTAGAAAATCTATATTGCTTTGTCAATATATGTATGAACTATATTTGCGAAAAGTGAATGAAATCATACATAAGCAGTTTATTGTTATTTATGAAATATGTTACCAAATTATATAAAACTAGTCGACCTGACGCGGCTTCGCTCGGGTTGCAATTTAACGGGTGTATTTAGCCGTAACCTTTATGTCGCTGTATTTTAAATGTGTAATATCTCCGAAAATATTAATTCTAGTTCCATGCTGTAAAGGACCATATTGATCTATATTAAATGCACAATCTATCTAAGGTACTTAATTGGATAAGAATTAATGCTGTATTGCTTAAATTCGCTTCGCAAATTAGTTATTATTTCTCGTAAAAATTAAAGGATAAAAAATGGTTACTGTGGGTTATCCTTAAGAGATAGACATATACTATGGCGGACTTTTTTGTAGACCTTTTTAAGGTGTACAATACTGTAGTACATTATTTTGTTCTATCTCGTAGGGTTCAACCAATGTAAGCACATAAAAATGTGTTTATTTACGACATCACATTAGAAACCTCTACTCTCTCACAATAGAAATCCGTTGTGTAATTTTAAAAATCTAAGCATACATAGGGACAGACAGACAGCGGGAAGCGACATTGTTTTATACTATGTAGTGATACTAGCGACACCCCACGGTTTTCCACTGTTTCTCTACAACATTATGTATTATACTTTCTCTTGAATCAATATGTCAATTGGTGAAAACCGCAATAAAATCAATATAGTTATAAAGATCCATACATACAGCGAGACTAGGGATGTTGCGGATCCACTTTTTTCCACATCCGCGGATGCGTATGCGGATGCGGATCTATATAAAAAACTTAAGGGTTGGGTTGGTAGGGTAAAAAAACACAGTATTATTTACCCTGTTTTATTTAATAATAAAGTAGTGAATGAACTACTATTACTAATTAATTATTTTAGTAATTAAATTTAAATATTGGAGCATTATATTTAATGAAAAGTAGAATGGCCGCCTTTTCGGACTCCAGCATGTTTTGCAAGGATTCCTATATTCATCCGCGGATTTTAAAAGACTCACATCCGCGGATGATGATGTCAAAATCGATGCGGATGTTCCGCAAGTGCGGAAGTGGATGCGAATATTCGCAACATCCCTGGCAAGACGTAACTTTGTTTTATACTATGTAAAAACTTTTTAATATAAACTTTTATTTTTAACGTTAACATAATGGAACGAATTGATTTGTTAAAAGTGGGCAATACTAAAAATAACGAGGACATTCAAAAAAATAACGAGGTCGTTGATAATTCTAATTACTGTTGCGAAAAAAATATTAAATTTAAACAAAAGAATCCTAACTTACCTATGGATATCATCGGGATCTGTCCAGATATTTTTAGAAGAAAGCCTATTGTGAAAGATTGAAATTCATCCTGGTGGCTTTAAATTATTATATCTACTCCCATACTTTACATCCTCTATAAAAGATTCTGAAATTGTTAGCTTACTGCGAACATTAAAACACTCAATGTTCTAATAACCATTATATCATCCAAACGGATCATATAATGTTGTACTGAATTTCATAATAACACTCAAATTCCTTCTGCGCAAAGGGGTTACTCACCAGACAGCCATATTGTGCGCGATGCGTGCTATCTATGAATTAAAAAAAAAGAACTGTCATTTACGCGCGTTTCACTATCTAGTGCGCCGTCGCCGTGAAAAAATATGGTATTCGAATCCCCGCCATTTTTCTTTGATATTTTTACTGTTATGTTTACAAAATAATGAGCGATTACTTTCCAACATTAAAGAACATATTGAAGTGAATTTCAATAACTGCACTATACAACATGTTCATCAACCACAATAAATGATTGTTTCATCAACACTCAGTTTATTTGTATATACTCAGTGATGGATGATGTTAGGTCACTGGGAGTGGCTGTTTCAATGTTAGCAGTAAGCTAAGTGTTTCAGAATCTTCTATAGAGGATTTAATCTTCTATAGAGGGTAGATAAAGTCTTGTATGCAACTATTGATAATTAGGTATTAAAACACTCAAGTGGACACTATTATCACACTGGGCGATTATACAACATAATTATATAACTATTAGTGTTTCTAAAAACGCCCGACGAATGACTTTACCTTAAACTTATCTTAATGTATCGATACTTTTTTTACTAACATAAATTTTATAAAGTCATCATCATCACGACCCTTCAATGGCCCACTGTTGAGCCGGGTCTCCTCAGAATGAGGAGGGTATTAGGCCATAGTCCACCACGCTGGCCCAGTGCGGGTTGGCACCTTTGAGAACTTTTTGGGAACTCTCAGGAGTGCAGGTTTCCTCACGATGTTTTCTTCCACCGTTAAAGCAAGTGATATTTAATTGCTTAAAAACACACATAACTCTGGAGTCAGAGGTGTGTGCCCAGGATCGAACCTCGGACCTCCCGAGTAAGACTTGTAGTCTCAACCACTGGGCCATCACTGCTTTTTTATAAAGTATCTTTAATATAAATAAACAAATGGATGTTAGCAACACCATTTATAAATTAGTGTTCTCGGGTAGTACCTACCTATTTCAAGTAGACAATATATAACCTTTAGTGCGATAGATTTTTCATATTATAGTGGTGGTTAAGGTCACCCTTTTTGAGGTTCACGTAAGTTAACTTTATTATCTACTGTAGTTAGTGTTCGAGCAGTGAAGGGGAGCGTTGTAATTATTTAAAGAGCCTTTAACCCTACACCTTGGTCGCAAGTCCAAGGCGTTGCCCGGCTTGCATGTATTGCTACCAGTACTTTTTATTTTATAATAGGTAATCCATACAAATAAATAAAATTGTAGTGTCTGTTTGTAATATTAAAATACGGTACATTTTTAAATTTTTGTCTGTCTGTTTCTTCCGGCTAATCTCTAAAATGGCTGGACCGATTTTGACGGGATTTTCACTGCCAGATAGCTGATGTAACAAGGAGTAACTTAATCTATTTAACATCTCGCTACGACCCATATGGCGGAGCAACACGCGAACGAATTCGCCTAGTTTAACTTAAAATAAATCTGAGTAAACAATATTCCACAGGTACAGTTGTTTTTAAGTCCACGCTCCATTATAGCGTTAAAGAAGGACAAACCAACACACACTTCTTAATGGAGCAATGTAAAAACGTATGAAGTTATGAATTTAGTAACTATTACGAAATGCTCATGCAACACTGTTTAATACGCTTTTATTAGCTTCATACGTATGTTAGTATGTATGTAACGGAATCTTAGAACATGATTTTGACCCCCTTCAAAACTGCGGATTATCTCGAAATTTGGCATACTTATTAAGGATCGATGACAATTCAATATTTTAAACAGTTTGATCCGTTATCCTTACTAGGGTAATCAGGATTAGCGATTTTTCAGTTTTCATATAATTTTATATGAAATCAATAAAAATCTTGTTTTTACGAAATTTTTCATGAACGGATCGTCTCACACCTCCGTGCCTATAGTAACTATTGATCGGTACATTATCACCTATCGATTGAGATAATAAAAATTTAAATTATAAAATAATAGTATACGCTATTATAGAAAATTCAACTAAAAAATTTTTTCTTACACTATTTTTAATTTAAATTTTTAAAGTAAATCTACATATATGCACACGTTGGACGTGTTAGCTCGTCTATAGTTGGTATGAATTGAGTGGTCACATTATGGATGCTTGAGTAAGCTTGTGGTATCTTTATTTTGTTTGTACCGTGTTCTAAGAGAAGTCTCTGAACTACATCTTACATAGCTCAATATCTATATTTCATGCCGAGTATATAGTAACGCTTTTGGAAAGCAAAAAAAACAAACTTGAAAATTTTCTCAATACGTTTCTGTCATGGTGTATTTTTTCACATTCATAGGAATAAAATTTCCAGATATCCTTTTTTGTGCTGTCTACAGTATAATGAGACCTGCATATTAAAGTTAATTAATTTAAAAACGTAATGAAGGTAGGACATGTTTTAGAAGTACAATAATAGTCTTTTAGGGCGCATGCAAAAAATTGCAAAATTTCTAAACAATTTAGTGATAAAATAAATAGTCGTTTGCTTTTACGCAAATATCTCAAAAACTATTTGAGATTTTGAAAATTTGAATAAAGATTCAAAAAGAAAAGGAAATTTCCCAAAGAAAAGTCCCAACTCCCGGAAGCGAAGGCTTCAAAATACGCGCAAAAACGGCTACATCGGTTTGCGCAAGCCACGCCCACTTATTTTAACTTATTAAATATGAAAAGTAAGAACTGAAAAATTCCGGCGCCCACAGCTACAGGGTAGATCAATGAAAAATAATCCGCGGTCCAAAAATTTTTACCTTGATTTTTCAATTCCAAAAAATTCTAACCTCAATCATAATTTCCGAAAAATTAGAAAAAGTTTCGACCTAAAAGGTACTTGTTGACCAGACTATAAAGAGTCCCTAAATTAAATTCTTTTCACATCTAAATGAAATCAAAATGCATCGCGTGCGTTGTCTGCGGTTGTCTATAACATCACTTTCTAACGACTATAAAACTGAACAGCGAACAGAGACGCGCGTGCGCATGCAAAACGTTGCGAAAGCCGATACAGACTAGTATCTACCCGCGACTTTGTCCGCGAAAACTTCTGTATTTGGGTCCAGAGTTAATTGAAGGGCACCTACGCACCAACTCTCTCTTCCGGGATAAAAAGTATGATCTGTCATAGAATGAGAGAGGAATGATACCCATTACTGTACAGCAATACGTATACACATGCAATTTAGATTGAGGGGAGCGGTGCCTGGGGCTTGAGACCCAGGAGCAGGTTTACAGAACTCTTTCATAATATATTAACTCTCACCTCCACCACTCGACCTCGCCAACTACAATAGATAATAAAGTAAACTTACGTGGATCTTAAGAAGGGTGACCTCAACCACGGCACTATAATACTAACTTCAATGTACGAAAACTCCAGAGACTAACTCTAATCTATCGCAATAAAGGTTATATATTGTCTACACCTCGCTATACTTAAAGTAAAATAAAAGTACCAAAAAGGGTAGATCTATAAACGGTGTTACTAACACAACTTATAAAATGTCTGTACGCAATATTTCATTTAAATTCATTTACTTTGGGATAAAAAGTATGTATGTAGTCCAGGTTTTGTGTGATTGAGTGACATACACCCAGTAAAAGATTACTAATATAATTCATGTGAAATGATTATTTGGAAATTGTACTGTTCGTAGTACAATTTCCAAATTATCGTTTCATATGAATACAAAAAAAAAAAAAACACGACGATATTAACCTTGAATATACCTATTTTAAGTATATTTTATTTAAATATTAATAGAAATTATTACGTTAAAAAAATAGTGGTTTTTACTTTGGTATTATTATATTGAAGTTGGGAATATTTAATGATATTAATAATTTCTGCAATTACTTTTTTTATTATCCGTATTTCTGTTAATGGATACGACGTCTCCACGTCTACAGTAATGTGTCTCAATATTTAAAAAGTCTGTTAGCTATTTATTGTAATCCTACTATATATTTTGATATTACTTACTTAGAAGACGTAAAGCGAAATTTGTGTAGATAGCTAACATTCGAAAATAATTCCTGAAATGTCTTTGGAAAATCAAAAACTTTAAATTTCACACTATTTATAGCAATTCATTATATAATGTAGTAAGAAAAATAGACTTGTCGACAAATCAGAGGCCCATATTTCATTTAAAAAGACTCTGACGATGAAATAAAAATTTAAAGACGATGAGATATTTCAATAGCTCCATCAACGTCGTTTCTATTTGAAGCGTTTCAACCTAGAATATTTGACAAGTCGACTGAATTCAGCACTAAATACTAGGTGGGCGTAATCCAAATATATCCTAGATTTGCAGTTTCATTAGTTGAACTTGTTCAGTGAACAGGAAGGGATTTAGCTGACTGTTTGCTTGGGTGTGATTGCGTGGTACAAAGATTGCTTGTTTTAAATTATTATCTTTGCTACCTACGTTTTAGCTACCAACACTCAACAAGTTTTGATACCCTTTGATTGGCTGGTAGTTCCCTAGTACTAGTATACTACTTATAACATCTGATCAGTGGGAGTATCAGAAGTAAATTTATGGAGTGAATTGTATCTAACGTAGTGCAAGTAAATTTACTAGTGTTGTGCAGTATAACTGTTGCTTGATCTTTCTTATTAGGGGCCATTCATTTATTAAGTAAGACGATTTATCGTCGATCCTATCTTATTTTTTCTTACAAGGGGGGTGGGAGGTAGTCTCGATAGTTCTTACTAGTCCATTGAAATGTTACATGAGCTTTGCATTTTTTAGAGGACATAATTTGTAGCAAATTGTTTTGCCTACAAATATGTTTATATAACTTTTTGCCCTAAATTTAAAATTAAAGAAGTTATGAGCAAAAAAGTGAGAAAATTTTCTTTTAATTTTTATTAATTATGTCTTTACGTATTTTTTGTAAGACGCATAGTTTTCGAGATATCGCGAAAAAGATATTTCCACCCCTTTTTCTAAGATTGCGGCCGGGGGACAAGGGTGGCGACCCCACAAACTTGAGGTTAAGCTTCTATTGAACCCCCACACATGTCCCAAAAATAAAATTGCGTCCTCTAATAAATGCAATACTCAGTCCTTTAATTGTAACATTTCAATGGACTATACGTAAGATCACAAAAATGCAAAAAGTTAAAATTATACTTTGAAAAAGCGGGGGCAACAGCGCGAGTGCCGAGGTTCGCTTGGATCGAGTGGGTTTTGAGTTCCTGGACTGAAAATCTTATGTAGTAAAGATGAATGATTAAAACCAGTTTATTTTTTTAGTACCACCAAAAATACAAATTTTTAGTACCTTTGGAAGTATAAACAAACATTTTTAAATAAACATTTAAAAAAATGTTTTACTTTAGATTCTTACGTCATAAATATTAAACAGGGTGGGAGGAGGAAAGGGGCTCAAAAACTATCGAAAATAGTCTTACGTAATAATTGAATGGTCCCTTACTTGTAGACCATGTGACTGCACTGGGGCACTAGTCAACTAGTGGGCAAAAGTTTGCGTATGTGTGTGCAGTAAGATTATATTGTTTACACACATGCAGTAGTCACTATCGAATGAAAACGTTTATACAAGTATACGATAAGTATGTTATCCATAAAACAGCCTCTACAGAAAGCCTTGTGTTTCCTTGTGAGGAAATTAATATACATGATCATGATATAAATATATCTTTTTAACGATTCCAGAAAAGTTAAATTGGAATAAGAGGAAATTATTTATATAAAGGTTTTTACGTCCGAAAAGTTTTCTTTTGCAGTGCGTTTGGAAATGGTTCCTAGAAATGTTTTGCTTCTCAATACTGCGAAATTTACTTCAATAACCTTTTTTATAAATAAAAAAGAAAAAAGCAAGTAAATAGCGCTTGTTCAGTTCAATAGAGCAAAAAGATTGATTATTACTTGACCGCTTCGATGGTTTAGATAGAATATTATTCAGAAAAATTTTAACGATGCTTTCTAAAAGAATATCAATTTACAAACGTTTTTAAATTATAATTGTAAACTCATTTATTGGGTTTCTCGTAAATTGATCTGTTCGTGTTAAATGAAAACCTATTTAGATGTAATTTAGAATACTTTAGGGTGACTTTAGAGCGCAGGAGCGGCATTTTCGTATTAATCATTTCGGTTTCAATTATAATCAAGTTTTATGATGCAAAGCAATAACTACTTAGCATTTATAAGAAACTAGCTAACCAGACGTTGTCCTGTCTTAACTATGAATATTGAATTCGAATTGGCTGTCAAAAGCTTACATTAGAAAAGTTAATATGGTCGTTAAGTTTTCTTAAATTTTCTCATATTTTTTTTATTTTTTTTCCATAAGAACCTTCTCCTGACAATAACAAATACAACAAAAAAGAAGTTATTGAAATTGGTCCAGCTGTTTACGCGTGATCCAAGGGAAATAGGGATTCATTTTTATATATAAGATTATTCTCATCTAAGTTGTTTATATCTACTTTAGACAAAAACGTATATCATACGTTCATTAATATTATTAAATACTTAAAACTACAAGGTTTACAAAGTACAGTACTAGACAAGCAATGTCTTTGCAATTGCAATGCAATTTTTTGCAAAAAGAAATTCCACCGTCAATCATATTATGGAAAGATTAACTAAGATACGATTTTCCGTAATTTTGTCTATTGACTTTTCTAATGTCGTTTTTGTAGGTTCAGTCTGTACTGTGCGTTACTTACCTTGTTTCTAATAAAAATAAATAAACGCAAAACAATGTGAAATAGATGATATTGTTATTAACTTATTGCAAATTTCACAAGAATTTGGTATAAATCCTAGTCTCCAAGCTTTATTTCATACTAATTGTGCCCGTGTGGAAAAGTGATACTTCCACACAACTTTTAATTCCCTCATTTCAACCCCTTACAACCCTTTTTTCGCATTAAAAAGTAGCCCATGTCCTTTCTCAGGCTCTAGACTATCTGTATACCAAATTTCATTTAAATCAGTTCAGTAGTTTTGGCGTGAAATCGCCACAGACAGACAGACTTTCGATTTATAATATTAGTAAGGATGACCTCACCGAAGCGAGGATGGGACGTCTACTATGTAATATGATCCCAAATCGGTTTGCCAAGTATCAAATAGTGTTACTAGGTACGACCGGATTACCTTTACGCCATGTTGTAATCGCAAACTCCTTTCCCTCTGTGACTCTGTACATTATATAAATTCGCATTCGCAATCGATATCAACCAAACATGATGCAATTTGTATATTCATAACTGTTATATACATGACTAGCTTTTACCCGCAACTGCGTTTTCGAAATTGAGCCACAGCAGATCGTCTGTAGACATATTTAATAATTTTATGAGGGATCCCTCTTAAGGGATGATTTTAAAAAAAATATTTTACACGTGTTTCATGACTTTCAATGAAGAACCTTCATACTGAATTTCATTTGAATAACTTCAAAAACGGCAAGGTTTCATACTAACTTTGCACCCCATTTTACGTCCTTTAGGGGTGAATTTTCAAAAAATCTTTCTTAGTGCCCCCCTTTGTAATAAAAGGAACCCCTGTGCAAAATTTGAAGTATCTAACCCTTATAGTTTAGGCCCTAGGATATGAAAGTCTATAATCTTAATAGGTGGTAATGAGGAATTTAAATTGTGTTCTAGTCATCGCTTCCCTGAGATCAAGGCAAATTCAAATCGTATTGTTATTATCAATAATATTCCTCATCTATGTCTTTCCATGAAAGTATAATTGTGGTAATTAAATTATAGAAAAAACAAGGTGATCATATTTCCCTTGATTATAAGGATATTCTGCGATATTGATATTAATTTTATTGCTTTTATTTTTTTTAAATGAAACGGATGTAAATTATCGCAGGGCTAAACTATAAGGGTTACAAACTAGAAATTTTGCACAGGGGTTCCTTTTATAACGTAGGGGAGCATTAAGAAAGGATTTTTGAAAATTCATCCCTTAAGGGGGCAAAACGGGGGTGCAAAGTTAGTATGAAACTTTGCCGGTTTTGAAGTTATTCAAGTGAAATTCAGTATGAAGGTTCTTCATTGAAAGTCATGAAACTCGTGTAAAATATTTTTTTTTAAATCATCCCTTAAGAGGGATCCCTCATAAAATTATTAAATATGTCTTCAGACGATGTAATGCAAAATTTTATAATTATTCTATCTTTAGAATAAAGAGGAAACTGAAACGACTCGATCATTCTTTTATCATGACTGTAAATCGTATGCCATATAAATGAGTTTTTTATTTCTTGACTTATGTAAATTTTCTACGTCAATTTATCTCTAAAATGTTGCAACTCCAAAAAACCGGATATTAATAAGAAAAGATTTATCAAGACAATTTTAACATAAATAAAACATCATACACAATCTCAACTATATAATTCCTATTTAATTTTGAATAGTTTCTCTAACGAAAAGTATCATCTAAATTCATACTAATCACTACATAGTATAAAATAAAGTCGCTTTCTCTGTCCCTATATCCCTATGTATGCTTAAATCTTTAAAACTACGCAACGGATTTTCATGCGGTCTTTTTAAATAGATAGAGTGATTCAAGAGGAAGGTTTATATGTATAATACATATATAATATAGTAGAGAAACACTGATAATTGTAGAGGTTTCTAATGTGATGTCGTAAATAAACACATTTTTTTGCGCTTACATTGCAAACGCTGGCTGAACCCTACGAGATAGATCAAACTAATGTACTACAGTATTGTACACCTTAAAAAGGTCTACAAAAAAGTCCGCGATGGTATATGTCCATCTCTTAGGGATAACGCACAATACCCATTTATTATCCTTTACTTTTTACAAAAAATAATGGTTTATTTACGAAGCGATTTTAAGCAATACAGCATGAATCCTTCTCCAATTAGGTACCTTAAATACATTGCCCATTTTATATAGATCAATATGGCCCTTTACAGCATGCATTTTAACATGTTATTTTGGAACATGTATAACAGTAGCCTAAGTAAACCAAACGGTGCGTAACATTAAGTTCAGATTTATGATTGCTGATTAGATTATCGGTTGACACGTTCCCATTACGCCAATGAGGCGAGACCGCAATGGCAGTGTAACCTACATTAATTGCGATTTCTAAGATTATTTTACGCTCTTCAATACCTAAGGCTGTTTTGTGGTTTGACTTTGTAGTGTCGTGTCGGTCATGACATGTTTGTTTGTGACTTACCTAATTACGGATAAGCGATCCCTCCGTGATCACTCCGTTTTACAAAATATTGAATTTCATTTGTTATCTACTAGTCGACCCGTCCGTCTTCGCCCGGGTGCAATTTAACACGTGTATTTAGCCGTAACCGCTATGTCCCTGCATTTTGAATCTGTAAAATCTTCCAAAATATTCGTTTAAATTTCATGCTGTAAAGGGCCATATTGATCTATATTAAATGCACAATGTATTTAAGGTACCTAATTGTATAAGGATTAATGCTGTATTGCTTAAAATCGCTTCGTAAATAAACCATTATTTTTTTGTAAAAAGTAAAGGATAATAAATGGTTATTGTGGGTTATCACTAAGAGGAAGACATATACCATCGCGGACTTTTTTGTAGACCTTTTTAAGGTGTACAATACTGTAGTACATAAGTTTGATCTATCTCTTAGGGTTCAGCCAGCGTTTGCAATGTAAGCGCAAAAAAATGTGTTTATTTACGACATCACATTAGAAACCTCTACAATTATCAGTGTTTCTCTACTATATTATACATGTATTATACATATAACCCTTCCTCTTGAATCACTCTATCTATTTAAAAAAACCGCATCAAAATTCGTTGCGTAGTTTTAAAGATTTAAGCATACATAGGGATATAGGGACAGAGAAAGCGACTTTGTTTTATACTATGTAGTGATTGTATGCAATTATATGCAATTTAATAATATGATATGAAATTTAGACGGGAACCGTACAAATAATAATAATCACTTACGTCAGTTCTTTATAATGGCGTCCAAGCATCTCGATACCACATCATTTGCGCAGCCTCAATTGTTGCTGGGCGGCATTTTTTTGACAACTGACTCAAAATTATTATAACTAGCCGACCTTTTCGATTTTGTACCCCTGATCATCCGCTCCTATTGGTCTTAGCCTTCCTCGATAAATGGGCTATCTAACACTGAAAGAATTTCTCAAATCGGACGAGGAGTTCCTGAGATTAATGCGTTCAAACAAACAAACTCTTCAGCTTTATATATATTATGAGTAGATACTCGTCTGTATATTTGCAATAAAGTAAAAGGAACTACCCGCGAATGCCAAGTTATCAACGGTGTTGCTATATAGTGGACAATTAATAGCAGTAGATAGAAATAGAAACCTCTGTTGTTTTTTTTAGTGTTAAGTCGATAAACTGTAAAAACATCATGAACTTTTTAATCAATTCGGAAATATTAGATATAATATTTAAATTTCAAGATTTTCCAACATGGGTTGGTAAATGTAAGGATTTTATTTTGAAGTTGGGTTAGAAGATTTCCTTGGTGGTAAGTGATCTGATCCCCGACTAGCGACAACCAACATGCGAATCTGACCGCCAAGTGTCATAGATGCGTTCCGGTCGAGTCTCATGTGGCCCAGACTTACCTCTTCCCTCTCCCATACCATTAATGCTGCGAATCTAGTGAACTCTGGGTTCTTGCTCAAGGTCCCCTGAAAGCACAGCATTATTTTCTTCATTCTCCCTCCCCTTCGAGGATGCAGCGCAACGACATGGGCGACGGTGGCCACTTACCATCAGGTGGACTATCTTGTCTACCATAAAAAAAAAAGATAAATATCCAGTATTTTTTAAATCGTAAATGAAAATAATACCTATGAGTTAATTTAACTAATTTTCATGAGTTAGTAAATATGTTTACTCTTCTTAGGATAGTGATAAAAATCGAAATAATTTAACTTCTAGCTTTTACAGTAACATAATTTACATTTAAAATAGGGAGTAAACGAGTGGAGGGAGAGCGGTGGCATGAATTTCGATGAGTGCTTCAAGTTAAATACAGCTTCTAACTTGTCTCAAGACGAAGTTATAAGATATTTCATAACTTTATAGAAGCTTAGGTATTCGTAATTTAGAGAGAACTCACTACGGATGAACTTCTACTCATTACTTGTTAGTCTTTATGACTCAACGGAGCATAAACATGTTTAACTTCTATAATGAACCCTTTTTAAGTTTGCTACTAGCTTCATACCGTGGATTTACCCTTTTTTATGGCAGTTAAGAGGATAACGAGCAAACGGCCTACCTGATGGTAAGTGTCTATCTCTTACCATGGACGTCGGCAATACAAGAGAGTGACTCTTGTTTTGCCGATGCGTTGCCACCTCGAAGGTAGAGTGAACCCTGAACGAGAAGCTAGAGTTCACTAGAATCGCAGCATTAACGGGATGGGAGGAGGAGGGGTTTGGTCCACATGCGGCTCGACCAGAACGCTTCAATGACACTTGCCAGCTGGATTAGCATGGTTAGGTGCTCAATTACTCGCCTCTTCCGAGATGCTTTCCCAGCGGCAGAGGGGAATTGTATCCCCTCACGGGTAAATATAGTTATCTTTACAAATCACACTTAATTACTGATGAGCTAGCAACACTGTTAATAATTTTGTATGGGCAAATAGTTACATCTGCTTTACAAGTATTCCTACGTTAACAGACTGCTTCAGTCTACCAAGTGATTTCACACAACAAACTCTTACTATAGCTGTGTAGTTTAATGTTGAATGGCGTGTTTGAGTTATAGATGGTGAGTGTCTTGATCATGTCATGACATCTTAATCCTGCTCCTGCTCAACAAACCCCAGGCACTGTTCTGCTTCCAGCTTAAAGTGCGTTGTTATACAAATAAAAATATAAATATTTATAATAAATAATCTTAATCACATTAAGTAGTAGTTGAGAACATAAAATCGTACAATAGGCGGCGTTATCGCTTAAAGCGAGCTCTTCCAGGCAACCTTAAGGTGGAGTTGTATGGTAAGAAATAAAAAAAAAAATATTGGTAGGTGTACTGACAAAAGTACTGACGTTATAGCGAATATTTTTAATCTTCTTTTCAGTATAAATTCTGATATCTCTTACAGCTTACTCACTCATTAGTAGTCAGTCTCTACGACGCGACGCGACGGTGACGGTGACGGACGCAACGAAGCATAAGTGACTTTTACTTAACGAGCTTGACGTAAATACCTCGAGCTTTGCTGTGATAACTAAGAGGCCTACTCTATTCATGAAGTTATAGCTTAACCTACTTTTTGCGCAGTTGAAACTCGTTATAACTCACGGTTTATGACCACGAGTTACCAAGCTACAGTTTTTAAAAATAATTAAATATTATTTTCAACGTAACGTTTCGATAATGATATAACTACAGAAATTAATACATAACGCAACGTCTGGAGTTTGCGACCCAAATGAAGGTTTACAGAACTCCTTAAGAGGACTTCGTACGAACGACACTTTTGAAAAATAGATTTTTACCAATAATATTGGTGTCGCGCTTAGCCCCAAGCTTACCCCTTACCGTGCGATAAAGAGAACTACAGTAACTGATGTTACCTACGTAACATTAAGAAAATCGTCCTTTCGTAGTCCCCTGTTTCCTCCTCGAAATCTGGATCGATTTTAATATTTATTTCGTTAAAATGCAGTACAGGGTCTAAGCTATGCCAAATGTACAGTCATGGCAGAGGTACGTATATATCGCATGGTATTTTTTTTTTCTTCTGTAACTTCATTATCCTAGGAGGAAACAGGGGACTGCGTTTGTATGAAAAAAGTGTCTATAACTCTTTCACTACGTTAGACAATAATTTCTCTATGGAATTACTAGTCAGAATGCTTTCGATTTATCGGGACATAGGTATAAGTTGTTGATCCAGTTGCTGCTTCCTCCAACTATTTATATACTGGCCGACCCTCGCGACTCCGTTCGTTGTTTTTTTTGCTCCGCTCCTATGGGTCGTAGAAGATGTTATATAGCCTAAGTTACTCCTTGTTACATCAGCTATCTGCCAGTAAAGTCCCGTCAAAAGCGATTATTTTAATATTATAATGAGTTAAAATTACATAATCATTTTTTGCTCAGCCGTTGTATTCAAATTTATATTCGGTAATTATTCAATAATTTATTTTTCTGTATTAAATTTGAATAAACAATATTAATTTATTTTATTGGTGTGAACTATGGCCGTTTGATCTATTTACTCTAGGGTCAATAAGTGGTACTTTAGATCCGATATGAACAACTAGATTAAATAACAGTTTGCGATAAGATTAATGAGTTTATTTTGATTTTATATGTATACTAGTCGACAGAACCCGGCTTTGCTTGGGTGAATATACAAACTTTCATCCCCTATTTTAACCCCATCAAGCCTTTTTTCGGGGTAAAATGTAGCCTATATCATTTCCCAAAGTGTTATTTACTAGCGATCAGCTGCCAGTTTTTTCACGTTTTCTTTACTATAATATCTATGATTTTTTTTTAATGTCACTTAAGGGGCAAAGGAACAGACGGCCCACCTGATGGTAAGTGGCCCCACCGTCGTTCATGGACATCGGCAACATGAGAGTCACTCTTGTTTTGAGTGAGGAAGGGGAATGCAGGGAAGGATGCTACGGTTTTAGTGGACCCTAAACAAAAATCCAGAGTTCACTAGAACTAGGGAGGGAAAGGGTTAAGTCTGGCCCACATGCGACTCGATTTACATGCCGGTCGCAAGCCAGTCAGGGAACAGATCCCTTACCATAAAGGGGTGCCACGGCTCTTACGTGATGATCTCCCAGGGGATTTGTATTCTATCCCGTCCCCTATAGGCAAAACTATGTTAACTATGTTAATCTGTATATTAATGAAAACTGCATTAAAATTCGTTGCTTAGTTTAAAAGATCTAAGCGTACAGACAGCGGAAAGCAACTTTGGTCAAAAATACAGCTTCAATACCAATAATTGATTTTCTTTTAAAATCTTAACTTGACTGGTCGTTTAGGTAATTTATTCGTAATATAAATAAACTTGTGTAACCGGATTTAGTTACACAATATTCCGGAACTGTCTGTTCGTTGAAACCCTGTATTTCAGATATGATAATAATAACATTGATTGAGCTCAATGACTAAACATTATCTAAAAGTCCTCGTTCTGACTTATTTTATCAAAATTATCATCTAATATCATTTTATTAAATATTGATAAAATGTTAATATGCTTAATGTGTATCTATAATTGTTATAAGAATATTATGTATGGATAACTAATCTAGTAATAATAACCTTCAGTTAGTTGATTACGATTTTTTTTTTTATATATATAAAGATTACTAGCAGAATGGATCACATACTACTAGTACTCCCTTTACCCTTCCTAGTAAGCTAATAAATAGTTTTTATTGCTAGAGTATTGCCTGCAGCTTTGCTCGAGTGTTAAAATGAGGTTTTGGTTACAATGACTCACTTTTTCACCTCCGTAGATTTTTATTCCTTTTAACCCCCGAAGCTACATTGGAGTGTTATAAGTTTAGAGTGTATCTGTGTGGCATCGTAGTGCGCAAGATAATGGACCGATTCTGATGAAGTTTTATTGTTTGAAAAGTAATTTAATAAAAATGGTTCTTAGCTAATATTTGTGCAAAAATCTGGTCAGCCGTTTAAAGACATTGCTAACTGAGAGCTGCGTGACAAAATTAATACATTGACAATTATATCAATCTTGTAAACATGGCAACACACTCACATTGCTTACACTGAGTACAGATGTAACAGTATTTCTCGATTCCTTTCTTTCGATATCAAGTATCGATTAAAATCGAGTATCGTAACAGTATACTTATACTTGATATCATATTAAATTAAAGTTTCTGTTTAATATAATAAGTAGTTTTCGTTAGACGTAACTAACGTACAATATCGTCTTAGAAAATAAATAATTCTGAGCAGAAAATCTCAGTCCTATGTACACAGTCCATTAATACAATTTAATAGAAGCCTAGCTAATAGTGCATTTACAGAGGCTTTAGTGGAGCACTCTCGGGTATTAGGTACTCCTGTACAATATTATACGTGGTTTTCTCGTAGTGCTTCTTATTCATTATATCTAAAAGCTCTAAACTTTCGTTATAAGGAATTGAAAAGTTCTTTTTTCACGTTATAATAATAGAAAATCAGAAACCTTCACAGTGTTTTTGGGATCAGCGGTTGTTAACACTAAACAGGCAGCGCTTGCGACTTAGGAGCAGAGCTCAAAGAGCTCTTTTACCATCTTCCATCGAAGAATATTATTACTATGTTAGTCAATATACATTCATTAAAATTATTTGTCAAACTTCCGCTGACCTATCGGAATAGCGTCTATAAGTTGAGTCGGTAGAGTATGTATTTGTGAAATAAAATAATAGGAAATATGCTAATATTTCTCGCTTCGTCAAAAGCTACCAACAGTGTTGATAACATTTGATGCCAAACACATATGTTACGGAAGTCTTTTCCAACTAAATATGTGAAAAAATTCCTATTGCAATCCTACAGAAGATCTTTCTTACTTGTCCTAAGTTTGGCTGTTACAAAATGCTTAATACATTTTAGTTTATAATTCTGATATAGAATTGTGTAAATATGTAATGAATTTAAAACTTGTAATTTGTTCCAGGGAGAAGTCCTCGATTGTCCGCTATGTCTCTCCACATTCAACTCGTCCAACATGGTGCGACTGGCGTGGTGCTCGCACCGGTGCTGCGAGCCCTGCCTTCGACAGTACCTGGCCATAGAGATATACGAAGCGAGGGTGCCGGTTAACTGTCCAGTGTGCCATGAGAACATGCATCCTTCTGGTGAGTTAAGTTTAAGCATAGATCAGACTTTATTATTCTTGAAAATTCAGCCTGAAGCTGCTTTTGGGCTGCCTGCCTGCTTTTTGGGCTGTCACAACTATAGCAGAAACATGCACTTTATTATACAGCTTTTTGTGATACTCGGCATACATACATATTTGTCGAAGAAATAATTATAATGGTGGTAATTTAATTTATTTAAATAGCAACACTGCAATGTCATAGATTAATAGAAAGTACAGTGTTAGATACAGTGTCAGTGTCAGATGGTTGATTGTCGTTGAAGAAATCCATATGAATCCGCGAGATATTTATAGGCTCGTAGCTCGTACTTACGGCCGAAATTAATAACTTATCTCAATCCAATATCTTTATATTTTATGAATTGAAAATTCAAATTTGTGTATATAAAATTCAGACTAAATCTATATTCACTCTGTAATCCGAAATGTTTGAATAATAGATTTCAAATTTGAGTTCTCTAGGCACAATTTGGTATTTATTTGCAATCCATAATCCAAAGATTTTCGAATGACGATGATTATTAATTTCGGCCGAAGTCTAATAACTTTGTAGGTAACGATAGAGGTCATGGTTACATATTATGTAGCGATGAAACTAATGGCATTAGCACTTGCGTGTGTGTTAACCCTAACCCATGGTATAATGCTTATGGGCATTATATTATCAGAGAAACTTATGTGTACAATCGAAGTAGTATGCTCAAAGCGTCTGGTCGAATGTTAAATATTCAGATAACGTTATGCGCCATCACGACACTACAACAGATCACTATCCAGTCCTCTGTGAGCGCTTTGCGCGGAATTGTGCAATAAAAGGGAATGAGATTTCCCGACGAACCGACGCTGACGATCTAAAACTTATTTATATATCATTTTGCCTTATTCTGCAAAATTCGAAAATGTTTTGCTTAACAATTTGTGTTGCTTAACAACACAAATTTCGTTCTTAATTTACATCTACACTAATAAAAAAAGATTTGTATTTTTGTATGTAACGAATAAACTTAAAAACTGCTGGACCGATTTCAAAAACTTTTTTAGCGTTAGAAAGCTGCATTATCACTGAGTAACGTAGGCTATATTTATTACTAGAAAAAATTAGAAATCCTCAGAAATTCTCACTAAAACCAACGCAAGGTGTAATATAAATAGCCATAAATTGTCTTTCATCGCATGCGCTGCGGAAATTATTGATGATAGAACAAAAAAATGTTCTACAATATTATAAAACGTATCAATATCTACAAAAAACTTCGCGAGACCGTATCTCCAACTATCATAGTTATGTCACTATAACTACTTTTTTATTTTAAAAATTGATAGAAATGCCTATCAAAATCAGACCATGTTATTCCATACCTTTGTTTTAATCCTTATCCTAATAAATTATTTCGTATTCAAGACAATCAATACCTACCATTCAAAAGAAATTACGTAATTAAAAATGTCAATGTAAACAAAAAAATACACGCAAACGCACCGGTGTGGCTCCACGCAACGCGGCGAGAGAGGGGGCACCGAAATGCGGTAAAGCCAAAATGTTAAAAAAAATTGTCCACCCGTGCGAAGCCGGGACGGGCAGCTAGTATAGTATATAGCGTTATTTTAATAAGGCATTGAAAATGTAAACATTGAAGTATGCATACCACTTTTAATGTTTCCAGAGAGTTCGCGCTGGAAATCTAGGTCTGAGTAAGAAGTTGCTTAGACTAATTCATAGAAACATATTAAGAATTTCGATTACTGCTAAGTAAGATAAGTTTAAACTGTAACAGGAAACGAGTACTGTTAAGTTGCATTACAGAACATGGTGTCTATGACTTGTTGAACTGGTGACTCAATATTATGACTAAAGGATAAGAAAATCATCAGAGACATCCGGTGTAGAGAGATTTAGTAAACCTACATTTAATCCTAACTAGCGGAAATGTATAGAAATTTTGGTACAAATGGTACTTAATCCATTTCTTCCCACTGTCTTATTTTTAGGACACTAGATTTAGATTATTTGTAAGCGAAATTAAAAGTTAAACAAGTTATTACTTTTACCAAAGATGTCTAGCACGAAAGGACAGTTCAAAAAAATCATTATGTTTTATAATCTAAAGTAAACGTGTCTTGATTTCTGACTCTACATCCTCAATTTTAATATTGATAATCTAAACAGACCACAAGCAGATGCAGCAGATGTGAAAATACTATTGTTTTAATGTATACAAACCGATTTAATAATTTGAATTGAAATTCCGATGTTTTCGATGATTGTGATATTATGATTATACGGAAATCTCTCGAGTTAGCACATAAAGTATATTTAACATACCTTACACGTATTTCAGTCGTCGCCTTGACATTCAAGATTCATCTAGTTGTTCCTAGTATGATGTAGAATACATTAATAACGTGCAGGAAGTGTTTGTGCCGACTAACATTGACTATTGGCTTGATGCCCGTTTGTCTGTGTATCAGAAAATAATTAGATATATAGAATATTCGCCAAAGAATTTATATTAAAAAGAAACTTTATTTTTCTCTTACTTGAAATTCCGATACTATATGTCAAGTTTTCTCCAATGTCTCGGTAAGAGACGTCCTCTGATATTACAGTATGGCCTTTACCTTAAAAAGAACCTAAACGAGTACGATATGGAAACTTCATACTATACATCGCACTGACCTTAGTGAGAGAGAAATATTTGGGAGTTTATATAAAACTTTCATACATTGACGTTTGTGTTAATTGTATATATTCAATTTCCTCAATTATTATCGAAATTTTCTGTCGATTAAAAAACAATACGATTGAAATATTGAAAAGATTGATCGGAGCGCTCGGAAACGAGTTGCTGTTATCGTCGTGTTTGTTATCAGTCATACTTTATCGTGTAGTAACGGAAGCAGTAAGAAATTACAAGTTATGGGAAGTTGAGTTCTGATTTTGTTTAACTGCTATTGGTTTTATGACATACTATTATTATGAATGTTTATTCAGTATATATATTCTGTTTTATTGACTGTGACCAACGTTACGAGGTGTAATGTAACATTCGTATCGAACATGTTACCCATCGAGCATGTTACGCTGTGTTCTAAAATCGGCGTAACATGCTCGTTTGAACTCTGTACTCCATATTTCCCACTCTCAGTGAAGATGTCGATACCGATAGCGAGGTTGTACTTGGATCTTCAAAGATCTACTTCTACTAAATTATTGTTTAATCCAAATT